>OX439051.1:0-2400000 GCA_949317995.1 Acholoe squamosa | reverse complement strand
GAATAAGTCCTACTAAGAAATAACTACATGGAAACTGTATAAGCCAACAAGGTCCTTTCTGAGAGGTGCAATTTACTTGTAAGTTTATGTTTTATAGAAAGACTCTTTTATAGATGATTTTAGAGATTGAGGGAGAAAGGTATAAAATACCTACATAACACAAAGGGCAAAGTCGTGTGGTTTGGTCCCGCTTTTGTCTGACAATGTTACAAGTTGGGCAGGTTGCGCGGCACTAAGCACGCCAGCTGTTAATGTGGCTTTGTTTAGTTATTTCTACCCAACATGTAATCATTGACCCTCACTTTGTAGAGGGCGTTAGCCAAGAGGAGGACTAGCCAATTTTATTCAATTTAAAATATTCGTTTACATTTATATTTTCGTGCATTGGAAATGATCCATAGTTGCTTTAGATTTGTTACCATCTTAAACCAATTTGGGACCCAATTTCAACCAGGTTAGGACATTTTGTGCTTGACCAGAGCAGTATCAAATGGCCTCAGTCCATATCTATACTGTTTACAGTAGTATGGTATAGATTCCCAGACTCAGTTGCAGACCGTTATAACAGTATTATAATTACCACTTTTATGGGGTTTTTTTGTTTCTTTTTTTATGATCCTACATTTTTATTTGAGTAGCTTAAAAGTTTTTGAAACAGAATTTCAAACACATATGTAAATAAACACATGTCAAAACCAAAAGAAAAATCAACCTTTGATCCATTTGGTTAGCCACTCTATTATGCATCACACGGTTTGGTGCAGCTTTTGGCTGGCAATGTTACAAGTTGGGCAGGTTTCGCAGCACTGAGTATGTTAGCTGATAACAGCTTTATTTGCTAAGTTATTTTCACCCAACATGTAGTCATCGACCCTCAGATTTAGGAGGGCATCAGCCAAGAGGAGGACCACTCAATTATATACCCTAAAAGAGAAAATTGTTGCATTCATGTAATGCTACCTACCCTATTTTTTGGCCCTACCCTAAATTTATTTTTGGATCTTTTGGGGGAAAAAATGCATGTAAGAAGAGGTATGGATTTTATTTTAGGGGGATCCGCAGCCTCAAATTTGTGTCCAAAAGTATGAAAATTTATAGTTGGCCTTGAAAATCTTAAACAAAAACATTTTCCTACCCACCTCATTTTTTCCTACCCCATTACCTGAACATTTATAGGCCTGACAGCAGTGTTTTTTTATGAGAAATATCAGAAAGACTCTCTGAATTCTCCATACATTTGCACCCCACATGGACCCTCTGGTTCATACCATACATATGTTCACACACAAACAAATATTCTGTAATATATCTGTCACTGATACATTGCATACACATATAAAACCTACACTGCCCCTTGGGGGGAGGCTAAGACAAAAATGTTCTCACAACTAATTAAGAAAATGCTGCTTATCCTGAGAAACATGAATCTGTCTCCTGTTTTGAATTTTTTTTAGATCTGTAATCCCCCCATAATCCTTTGCTGAGTGAGCTCAGTCCCACTACATTTTTTATTTTATATTTTACAGAGGGCCTATCTGACTATACATGTTCTAATTGCTGCATCATATTTTCTATTTGGGTCCATATCAGATCACAGGAAAACCTTATCAGATCACAGGAAAACCTTATCAGATCACAGGAAAACCTTATCAGATCACAGGAAAACCTTATCAGATCACAGGAAAACCTTATCAGATCACAGGAAAAAGTTTCAAATTAATTATGATTTTTTTTCTTAATAAAACCTGAGAAATAGGGGTTTTGGCCATGGTAGCCATCTTAGATTTTCCAATGATTTCAAAAATAGAAAGGTTTAGTGTGGTATTTCTTCCTACATTATCTGAATGTGAAATTGTTTCCAAAAAGGATGTAGGAATTAAATATGAATATAGAATGAATAAATTATTTATTTTCCAACTTTTTATCTTCGGAGGGGGTGTATGGGTGGGGGGATTACAAATCTCAAATTTCAAAATGGGTGCCAGATTCTTGTTTCTTATGATGGATAGCATCTTTTTAGTTGGTTGCGGGTATTTTGTGGCCATTTTGACTAAATAACCTCCCACCCCTACTTTAAGTATCCCACCATATAGTGCACATTATGTTGCCTCACATGTATGATATAAACATAATATGTCACACCCCTCAGTAACCTTACTCATGGTGTTCCTGATTTATGTACTTTAAGTTAACTGAGCTTGATATATCCTCTACACTATAAATACACTACACAACATCTCCACTCACACGCTGCCTGCACCTCACAGCACCAGTGTAAACAGTGGGACATGAAGACACAGAAACTTACCTTTTATTCTCAAACTGTCTCTACACACTTCTGAAATCACTACCGTAAATTCTCTCATATAAGCCACAGCTTATATCAGAATCTAAATCAAAATCAGGCTAAAATATAGTATAAGCCAAAAGAAGGGGTGCGGCTTATAGAAGGGTATTTATTTCTATAGAACAGTACTAAAACTACAATTTTCTAGCAAAAAAACTGGCTTATAGTCGCCTCTATAGTCAGGGGTGCACCTTAAACGAGGGTTTGATTTATACAAGAAAATCTACAGTATCTATGATTTTTAGGTCACCAATTTGTTAAAGATATGAAAACAATGAAATGGTGGCCCCTGAAATTAACTTTTTATATTTGGAAATGGTGACGAACGTCCATGCCAACCTTTTTCATATTCAATAAAATGTTTTTGAATGAATTTGGAAATTTAGAAAATTAAACCGATTCTCTGGTTAATCAATGATCAATGATTTAGGTTAAGAATGTATGAAATGATTACATTGGGTTGCTGTTGAGTGTGTTAAATGCTCTCTGTAGTAATTTATTGTGAATTAACTCCCTGTGTAATCTTCCCGTTATGCTAGGTCAGAAAAAGAAATTCACACTAAACCAGAAGTGCCAGACTACTTTGGAAAGCAAAATTCTATTTTCAACTTTTGTTACAGTCAACATAGCAAAAACCTGGCAGATTTACCAAATACTTTCATGTTGTTTCCTTTTCTCACTGTGCCGGTCCTCCTAGAATACTTTTTTCCACCATGTATTCTCGAAAAGTGATTTTTCTGGCCTAGTCTTTTAACAGAATAATGGCATAGTTGTGACAGGTTCCTTTGATAGTTATGTCCACTAAATGGGATGAAAGTCTTCAGGGAATTCCCTGATTTTAGGGATTTTGAAGTTCCAGGGTCCTATACATTCATATAGATACCCAGGTTTTTGAGGCAAATATTGGATTATTTCAGGGATTTTCATGCTCTGTGACTTTCATCCCTGCACTAACCATTGAATACAATTACTGTATTAACTAGTGAAATTATAATTTGTATAAGCAACTTTAATCATAGAAAGCTTTGCTTCATTTCAACCACCATGATTTTTATATCCACTGTAGCTGCAACAGCCAAGTGCTTTAAATCATTTCCTCTCACCTCATGCCAGACTAATCTAGTTTGTAATAGCTTGTGACAGCCTAGCCTTGTCTAAAGTAGTTTGAATCAATCTCCAAGCTTCAGCTAATGTATAGACAGCTTTATATGGTATGCAACCATCTTTAAAGGCCATATAATGCCTCAATAAATTCTCTATTTTGGATGATGTGATACATGAATGTAGTCTAGGAGAGCTAAGTGCTAGGCCACTCGTAGGTAACTTCCGACAGCTACATTGGTGCATCGTAATGAGGAAATAAATGAGAGTCTAGGCATTGTGTGGCTTTTAAAAGGGTTAAGGTGCTTACTGGCAGAAATATGCCATAAAACCAATTTACGTGCTGCTTTATATAACAATATGTGACGCGTGTCTGTATACAAACTTACCTCACTGCTGTAGGGTTGTACTGCTGTATTTAGGTCAATAAAGGTTTGTTAAATGTCTGTTTTGCTCCTTTCCTGGTGTTTCAGAAGCAGCCCAGCAATATGGTATGTGTCCCCTCCCCTAGACAATACCACATATATGCACTAATGATGCGGTACCCCGGTATCACATTATATGGACGAATGATGCGGTACCCCGGTATCACATATTTGCACTAATACCCTTAACTCAGAGCTTCTCTGCTCCAAATATATCTGTTCTCACTATCTAAGCCTCCTGAATTATCTGTGCACTTTGAAAATATTTGGTGTTTGCCCATTTTGTTTTGTTTTTTGGGTTTCTTTTTCAACCACCATTTTGTCAATCAATTTTGGACACTGTATGTGATGAATTAAATTGGTAATCTTGAAGAGCAGCAAATGCCAACTACTGAAGTGGATTTTAGAGGTTTCAAAAAGATGGACTGATTTCCAAATTAGATGGTGTTAGATACATATCTATTCATGATTAAAATGTGTTTCAGATATAGTTGTGATTAAAGAACCAATTGCCCTAGAAGTTGTGATCAAAATATTCTTTTTGCTTTATGAACCTTTTCAATCCCAATAAGTACTCCTTTATTGAAAGGACTTTAAAGGTTTGGATATTGCAAACCAATTTTGGCCACCATGCTTACAAAGCCTTGGTTGAGGCAATCATTATAGCAAATAGAGAAAATAAAATTAGAATTGAATGCTATTTTGGACCTAAAAAAAGATTTTTAGATCACGCTCACTTGTTAACTTTGTGACTGTCATCATTTGGTGGTAGAAATTTATATTGTTCTTCTTGACACCTTTTTAGCTGTGGTTCTTTCTGTTGTTGTTGATTTTTTTCCGATCATTTTATTTAAACTGAGCTGACACTCTATGACTCGTGTTCTTGTTCAGACGCTGTTTCATGATATTTGACATCTGATTGACATCATTGGCCCTCCTAGTTTCTTTTCAAAAAGAGTTAGCATTTGAAAATTTCCAGTACTATTCAGCTTTAGATCCAAATTGAAAAAAAATACATGAAATGAATTTCCTCAGTTTACCTCCACTATGGTAAGAAATTTCCTTTTTAAATATAAAAAAGGGCTAGTTTAAAAATCCCAACTTGAAACACTCATCTAAGTTTGTGATACATTATTTTGGACCATTTTTTTTCCGTACCAAAATAGTATTTTTCAGTTCAGTTTCCATCTGATCTACCCATAAGTGTTGTCATTAATACTCCTGAGTTATATAACAGTAAGCGTTAAGTTCTAATCACTAGACCAAAGCCATGTCGGCCATTGATATGTCAACTGGAAATGGAAAGCAGACCTTTCAATAGAGTTGTGAGGTATTGTGCTGACAATATGTTTAACATCCATGAGAATACCAGCTGCATCTAACCATACACTGTCCTTTTGAGTGTGTACACTAAAGGACCATTTAGATGTTCTTTCTCTGAACCAGTTAATGTGATCTTCTTCGACTGACAAAATTATTGGGACCTACTTAAATCAACTCAGTAATTGGAACCTACTTAAATCAACACACTATTGGACCTACTTCAGTGCCAGTTCTATGTGACCTACTTGAGTGACACAGTTTTACATGACCTACTTAAAGGCAGACCTGTTTTCTTGTAATGACTGTTGGAATTTATTATCAAGTATTCACAATATAACCCAATGGGGTAGCTCTCATAATGAATATTGCTTTCTTTAGTTGCAAAAAGGATCTAAACCCAAGTCCATCTTCCCATGGACAAAGGTACGCAGTGTGCCGGGTGCATGCTGTGGTGTGTGAGTTATGTATAATGTGTCTAGTTGTTTGTGTCACCTACTCTTTTAGTCATTATAAATATCTGTACATTGTGACATATTTTCCTCAAGGGGGTAGACTCTTTGTCCACGAAAACAGTGGAGGTTTTTAAAACAGTGGAGGTTTTTAAACCAGTGGAGTTTTTTCTTAAATTACCTCCTTATAGAAAGGGATCTACATATGTACATATAAGTCCTTAAATATATTGTGTTTATGTAGAATTGAACCAATTGATGAAAAAAAAAACAGGGTATGTAGATATTTTTTTATGAAAGCTGTTTGGATGAAATGTGAACTTCCATGCCTGTCAATACAATCTGGCTGCTTGGAATTTAGCCCCCCCCCTTTCTTCTTCCATACTACAAGATGTCATTCTGCAAAACACCCTTAAAAAAAGGCTAGAGACAAGGATAGGTAGCACTATCTGAATTGAACAGTGGTTTTTTCCAAGTCTAGGAATGATGTGTGTATTTGAGCCAGCAATTAAAGTTTATCATCTATAGAGTAACTGCCTGTTCAAGTACAGCCATGCTTTAAAATTTCAGATAATTCACCTGTTATACTTTAATACAGCACTTTGGTATATTAGTTTTCAAATAGGACTGTTTGCGTTGAAATAAGCCCTGCACTCTTTTGAGACACCTGTATTTAAAAGGAGAACTATGGTACCATATTGCTTGTTACATGCAGGGGCCTCAAATAAGCAAAGGTCTCATTTGAGCACAGGGGTAGGACCCCCTGAAACCTGAGTGCAGGCTTATATGTATACACAGAGGGGCTAAACCTATTTATGTGCTTGGCTCGCTTAAAAGGGCAATTACCATATGTGTAATTGGGTGACATGTGGATTGTGGTTGAAAGAACTGTGGCAGTTATACATTGTACAATTGTGACATAAAAGTCCCTGCCTTGTCAATAACACCTTTATAAATAGATGGCCTGAAATGTTTTGTAGAGAGCATTTTATTTGAACTGTTTTTAATACTGCTTGCTTATGACAGTATTCTTCCTAATCAAGAATTTGCATTCTATATTTTGCCTTGTCATGACATGCAAAACATGTAAAATTTTGTTATAATCTGTTTGGCTTCTTTAATGCTAAATCCAGATCTTATTTGATCCACCCATCCCCCTAGTTTTGCCACTTTGATATTCAATCCAATTTTCACTATCTTAGTGTATTAGATTTCATGTTTTATTTTGGGAAGTGTCACTTCCAGGTAGGATTTGTCCTATCTCAGTTACTAATTTAGACTTTTACCAAGTACATTGAGTCTATACCACTTGAATGGTCCTGTATCAGTCAGTCTTTGAAAAAGAAATATTCATGTAGGGATTTCTGATGGATTGGAAAAGAGTTTAACTGTTACTGCTCTTGATTTGCCTTTCCCGCCTTGAGATTCTAGGGAACTTGTGGTGATATGACTTTTTTTGTGGACATCTATAAATAAAAAAATAATTAATAAGTAGTTGAGTCTTATCTTACCCTATAGGTTTACAGCCTCACAGGGCGTGACCTCCCAAGAACTGTACGGGAAAAGTTACGTGACCAGGGCCCAGATGTTATGCCTAGCTCTAACATCAGAGGCACGGACGACGCACGGAAACGTCAAAGTATCAACCAGGTTTGTTCATTAACTTATATTCACTTTATGGGTTTCTCTGAGGTATGGAATAATTTGGACCACTATTTTCATTACAATACAATGTAGAACCAGTGACATACATATTCCTGCACCCTCCTCACCCTTCAATCTATTCATCAGGATGCTTGAATTCAAGATGAACAATTTACTCACCAGGGCAACATTAACATATATGTATGCGGCTCTTAAAGGGTTAATAAAAAAACCTATTCCATCTTTTTGTTGATGTTCAGGTCTTTAGCACACCAACTTGTAGAGAGGAGAAGAGGCCATCTAGCCTACATGAAGACACTGGACCTCTAAGAAGTTCTACGCCTCGTGGCACACCTGCTCAGCAAGCCTCATCCCTCTGTACATCCCCCACATCCACATCTCCTATATCCCCCACATCTTCCAACCATTCCCCCACATCCCCCGACTCATCTTCCTCAGGACGGAGTTCCACCATCATGGCACGAGCCGCTTTCTGGGACACAAGGATCCTGGAGGGGAAGGTGTCTGACCAAGAGTTGAAGGAAGCTGACTTCCCAACCCTCCCTGAGGAAACATTCAAAAGGTATGTAAAGTTGTTTGTCAGCAACATTATGTATCTATTTGTCTCTTTGTGGATTTATATAGTAATATATCATGCAGTAATGAGGATGATGCATTGAATTCATGTACTGCTGTGGCAGAGTGCTGGTGGAGGAAAAGGAGAGCTAAAACAGTTTGATAAAAGCAAAACTAAATTAACTATCAATAATATGATCTTAATGAATGTCTCCTTTCAATATTGAATTCTAGGATGTTTTTACCTTTCCTTTTTTCACAAATTAAACCCTTTTTTTGTTTATATATACCACCTTCTCAGCCCTCACCAACATTCCACCACCACTACTCTCACTCCTTAGTTAAGATGAAATTAACTGAGATTCATTCATCCTTATATATTCTCTTAATGTGTGAATAAATAGATGGAGCCTGGATTACCTGTTTTGATCCTAAGGTGGTTTGAAATTACCATTAGCCCCAGTGTCATAAGTCCTAGACAGGAACTTTATTCCAGGAGTTTAAAAACTAGTATTGTTTTCTTTTTTTTGGGGGGGAGAGAATTTACATCTATTCTTCTAAATTGTAAGTATCCAAACTGTTGTATTTCATAAAAGATTTTATAGAAAATGCTTTGTACCTTTTCAGTCCAGGAATTTACATAAAGTTATTGATCCATAAACAGGAATATGAAAACCAAGTTAATTTGCAACAGGAAAAAATATTACCATGGAACATGTAGGATAGATGGGGCATTGGGTCTATAACCACCAATAGTAACCTGGCAGTACCAAGAGGGCAAACACAGTTTTTACCTTTCACTTATTACACTCACATTTTACCTCCTTCACAGCGAGGATGAAGACTCGATGGCAGAGTAGGTTTCCATGGTTACTTTAGAGGCGGTGACGGAAACTAACACTGCGCTATAGTTGCACATTAACCACATTTATTTCACTCTTTAGCGTTATTATAGCACTTCATTCATTCACATGTTACTCTAGATCAATTATTATTGCTAACATCCTTTTTATTTAAGGTACTTATATCTTAATTTCAATTTAAGAATAATGATTTCACTTTTCACCTGTACCTCACTATTTATTGATGTACCTTATATGGCTATATCTCACCACTGTAATGCAAATATGAGTGTGAAGGTTTCTAACCTGAAGGTTTCTGACTGGAAGGTTTCTGACTGGACATACAAATGCAAGAAATAGGTGAATCCATAAGAAACTGACAGAGCAGTTATTCCCACACATGTTTCAAGTAAAAATATATCTAAAAAAATTCTCTGTGGGGATGCAATTGGCTATTATCTGTCCCGAAATAAAGTTTATCTCTTAGACAGATAACAAACAATTGTAGCCTAATGGAGGATATTTAAGACTAATTCTCACTTGAAACATGTCCAGGAATACTGTAGGATTTTTTGTTATGTCACTCTCTTATGGAATTCAACTGTTCTCTGCACATTTTTGGGACGGTCAGAAACCTTCACATTCAGATTGCACCACAGTGGTGAGACATAGCCGTATACCAAAGGTACAAGTATGCTATTACTTACTCCTTTATTTAGGTGACAGATAAAACTGTCCTAATCACTGTATCACACATCCATGATGAAATACAAACAAACACTAGCATTACGCTAGGAGCGCTGTACGCTGTCTATTAGCTGTATGAAGGGACTACTACATGTTGTTGCAGTGCATAGTACCGTAATCTCCCGCATATAAGACGCATCCTCTAGGCCAAACAATTGCATTGTGCATCTTATAGGATTTCTTCAAGTTGGGGGTGCGTCTTATACGAGGGGTAATCTTACTATAGAACAGTACTGGATTTACAAAATTGAGCCTTAAAATGTGCATCTTATACGCGAAAATGCATTTGCTAAGTTTGGGGTGCGTCTTATACGCGCAGCGCGTCTTCTACGTGGGAGATTACGGTACTGCCGGTACAACCGACTTGAACTAAGGTGAAGACATAGTTCTAGGTTTGAGGTGGACAGTTAAATTTATATATCAAGGAGTTTGAAGGATTCTGTTTGTATTTCACAATGTCTGTGGTCATTATTTTCCACTTTTTATTTCAAGAGTACTAAGTGTTTATATAAATCATTTTTATTCAATTCTCCCTATTGTTTGTCAAGTTTCAAGTCATGAGATGAAAAAATGGCAAAGAGGCTTTATGTACAAGATTGATAAACAAAACATGGTGATCAAGGTCATTATTGTTAATTGACCTTGACCTTGACCCCTTGCAGAGACCCTCCTGCCACGAGCACATTTTATGAGGCGCAATGCTCGTGGGACATCTAGGTAAGATAACGCACCTGAACCATGGGGCAATATGAAAACCGCTTTCTGTGGTCATACAGCAATGTGGGGTTTACTCTATATTCTGGAATGCTGTAGACTATAAGCATGGCCCCGCATCACACACCCCGTCACAAATAATCTCGTACTTACTGACACCTAACTGCATGATGCCATTTACCCAGGTTAAAATAAACCGTAAAAACATATATCAAAGCTACGCAATGTAGCCCTGAGTAAAATTGTGTGGAAATCTAAATTGATTCTTGTAGCTGTAGAATAATAATCAAGGTTTTCATCTAAAGAAGTGATCATTTCAAAATGTTTCTCTGTAGCTCTGTAGTGATGTAAAGAGGTCTGTACATCTCAGGTTCTTTGTACTAACACCAGCCCACTGCTACAGCTTCTAAATTTGTCTGAGATTGAAGACAAATTCTTTCTCCAAATTACTTCTACCTTTGTAAAAATCAAATATGTATAAACTATGAACAAACCTATACATGCACTGAAATCAATCAATCAGATCTAGCTATAGTGATATTTTATCCTTTTCCTTAACCTAGTTATTAAGATACTGATAAAGCAATTGGTGGAATACATCAATACTGGTTTGAAAAGACAGGACAGATTTTGTTTCATTCTCTGCCATCTTTCACCCTTGGTTCATTCTTCATGGCTTGTAAACCCTTCTTGGGTTTGGTATAAAATGGTGTAGGGTTAAAAGGTGTTTGAGAGGGAAGAATTGGTTGAACATCTACAACCTTCTTGAGAAAGTACATCTAGGTTCAAGTCCACATCAATAACAATGTTTTCTTTTAAATTACTCTACAGAATTACATTCTGTTGGTTTTATCATTGATGTTTAATATACATATCCCTGGTTTTACCTTCTAAATTCTGCACAGATCTATCAACTATCAGATTGCTCTAATATTGATTAATTCTTTCAATTTATAGAGTCTTTAACTATTGAATGGAAACGTACATAAAGCATGCGACCGTCACCAGCTTCACTTCAGATGAACAGGATGTTAACGTTGAATAGTGATTTTGAAAATCGCGGATCAAGTTGTGATATCAGAAATGACATCAATCAGCTGTTAAGAACACTGCTGTCTGCTTTTTGCAAAGATTGTTTTTATAAGGCAAGAAGAAGTGTAGTTCAGACCTTGCCAAAGATCTTTACTTTGACGTTAAAAGCATAACATATTTTGGTTGTCTGTGATTTCAGTCCCGAGCGAAAAAGATTTGTATATTAAGGGCCGGTCAGACTGGTCGTAGAATATCTACGACTACGATTGGAAATCCACGACTACGAAAAATCGCGTCTTCCTACGACCAGTCTGACCGGCCCTTTAGGGTGACCATGAGTCACACTGTACGGCTGGTTGTGCAGCATTTATTACAAATGGCAGATTGGTGTCGATTCTCCAAGCAGGAGTTACTTCCATAATGTACCCACCGTTCCATGAACCTCCTCATAATGAATCCACCTATGACATACCTATTAACAAAGAAGAATAGATATTAATATATAAGCGTTCAATTTTTTTTTGTATACTAGATACATGCTTGCTGAAAATTGCATGAACAATCTATATAGTTTATATATTTTTTGAGGGAGTATTTGGTGTATAATGTAGATAGATAGGTTTAAGAAGTATGTCTCATGGTATTGGAGCAGCAGTGATACTTATTTTAAGGTACATGGTATCATTAAGCAAAAAGCCTAATCAGATTGTTTTGCAAATTTGATCATCAATTTTCGCAGGACTCTGTTATAAAAAGTTATTTCATTTTACAGAAGATGTTTATACCAAGATTTCTAAAAACCTATGTATGTGTGCATTTCCAGATTCTTATGTAGCTTGATGCTTGCACCAACGTAAGGTTATGTATAGATAGCGCAAACAGGTTTTTCCTTCTGGCTGATGTAGCCAAAGTATACATACATTTAGAATCAAGATACAAGTAAACCCTCCACTGCTGAACTAATAGTCAGTGAGACCAATTTTCGGTAGATAAAGTATAATATAGTATAGTTTTTATTTCGCTGGCTGTGTCAAACAAATAAAAGTTTTGTTTCAGGATTTGTTCTGGAGCACCCTTTTCCTTAATTTGGCCAGCCTTGTCCCTCTAACTGTGGAGCATTTGGGGATTTATAATGTGTCTGGGGACAAACTGAATTGTTTATAAACCCACCGCAATGTGACTTTGGACATTTTGATAAACCCACCACAACATAACTCTAGATGTAGCGAGCTAACCCAAAGTGTTCAATCATCCTGATTTATGTTAATTATAGTCAGCGTCATAATAGTGTGTACATATCTATAGTGCTCCATATTTTTCCCGATTTATACCCGTCTTTATAACACAGTGATGCCTGTCCACATTTATACCTTGCTATGTTTGTCCGCATTATACATAGCTAACTCAGGAGTCTATATCGACCCGTATATTTCATGCTGAACATATCTAGACTTCCTAGTATGGATCTAACTTACCATCATCGTCTCTTAAATTTATCAGATGTATGATGTATTCTTGTGGTCTTTACCTTTGATGTGGCATTGAGTATTTTGACGGATCATTCCAAGTATTAGAGCATTAACTGTACTGCTTATTATTAAAGCGTTAATTTCTATTAAATCGTTAACTGTACTGTTTATTTCGATTAAAGCACTAACTGTACTGTTTATTCCTGTAATGTGATATTTGGTGGTAGACTTGAATGTAACTGTCTCAATGTAAATGTAGCTGTATACAAGTAGCATGTAAAGGGTATTATAGGGTGTATAATATGTTAATGTTGTAGTCCCTTCAGAGTATATAATATTGTACAATTATATATCATGTCTAACATTACTAGTCATTGAGGCATTGTTCCCTGTACTATATATAGACAGTGAAGGGGTCACCCTGTACAGAGGTCATACAGAGGTGCATGATGGGTAGCCATTGCCATTAAGTGGCTGTATCAGTATTGGCTTGTGCTGATTGTTTCGAGAGCGTATAATATGATGGCAATGGGGAAGAGTGAATTAAGGCGCTATAATTCCTATCCATCAAGAGTAATGTTTAAAATACCATTATATGATTGATATTGGATAAATTTGGTTTGTTCAGAAAAATAGAGTTTTATATCCTTTAGAGAAGTGTTGTAGTCCACTCCTCTAAGGATCAGTACCAAAATAGCCTTGCTTCTGGCCTTATAAGCACATTGACAATAATTTTCTCTACTTTGATAGTTTAATAAAAGTTGAATTTTTGGGGACAGGAGTGAATAGTAAACATAAGTAGGATCTTAGTGACAGAAAGTCCTGGTGCGCATTACTAAGTAGATAGAACCTGGACATACTAATGTTAGCGCTCGGTTCCCAATACCTGCTATAACACAATGATACATCTCGCACCCACTGCTGAACATAACGAGGAAACCACACCTCGTGTGTAAGGTGCATATAAAGTGCACTGAGAGTTTGGGAAATTGGATAAGGTTAAAAAAATAACTTTTTCATAACTTTTGTTCTATTTGATAAATTTCTAAAATTCAAAATACAAGGTGTAGCTAGGGCCCTTTGCCCCCCTGCACTTGCCCTGTTTCTATATGATTTGTGGGGGGGGGTGTAGTTTATCAAAGGAAAGATCCTTGTGTCCTCCTTGTGGATCCTTGGAGAACTATTATCCTCATGTATAAGATACGCCTTATACACAGGGTATTGCAGTATTTACCTGTTTAGTCATATCTTGTGCTTATTGTTGCCAGTTGTAAGTTGATGAAATGATCATAATGTTAAAAGTAGTTGATAATTATAATGTTGATACTACTTGATGATTATAATGTTGATAGTAGTTGAACCATGACAGCATGATCTGACCTCTACATGACATTTGACCTTGAATATTTGACCTTGACCTTATAGCAGACCTCTGACCTGTGGGAGGTATCGATGTACATAAAGTTGCGGGTGACATATTACACTAATTCACTCACACGTTGATAACAGGCCTACGTTAATACTGCTAGTATACAGAAATAAAGAATGCAAAACTACCAACAACCCTGTGTTTGTCTATTGATCCTGACTTTTAATATCTCAACCATCACACATACCCAACCCTTTGAACAATTCCTTGTTGCCAGTATTGCCAGGCACACTTTTGAATGTCTCCCTCTTGCCAGGAAACGCCAAGTGGAAAATGAATTAGAGAAAGATGTTTCAAGATTATTTATGGTGTTTCTTATTTTATATTGTTTCTGTAGTGCTGCTATGGAAAACCCGGCAAGAAGAATGTTGGCTTTATTCAATTCTGAAAATTTCTTTACCTCAACTTTATTTATGTTGAGACTTTCTAAAGTATTGCAATTCATATTTGAGTGATGCTTTTCAATAGCGGCAGCTTTCAGGTCAAATTGATGTTGCCATGATTAAGCCCTCAGCGATTGAATCAATAATAGTCTGAAGCTCTCAAAAGACATTGAATTCATGCCGACATGAAGTTCTTATAGATTAAGTTCCTATAGACATGAAGCTCTTATAGATTAAGTTCCTATAGACATGAAGCTCTTACAGATGAAGTTCCTATAGACATGAAGCTCTTATAGATGAAGTTCTTATAGACATTAAGTTCTTATAGATTAAGTTCCTATAGACATTAAGCTCTTATAGATTCAGTTCCTATAGACATGAAGCTCTTATAGATTCAGTTCCTATAGACATGAAGCTCTTATAGATGAAGTTCCTATAGACATGAAGCTCTTATAGATTAAGTTCCTATAGACATGAAGTTCTTATAGATTAAGTTCCTATAGACATTAAGTTCTCATAGATTAAGTTCCTATAGACATGAAGTTCTTATAGATTAAGTTCCTATAGACATGCAGCTCTTATAGATTAAGTTCCTATAGACATGAAGCTCTTATAGATGAAGTTCTTATAGACATTAAGTTCTTATAGATTAAGTTCCTATAGACATTAAGTTCTTATAGATTAAGTTCCTATAGACATTAAGCTCTTACAGATTAAGTTCCTATAGATGTGAAGTTCTTATAGATTCAGTTCCTATAGACATTAAGCTCTTATAGATTAAGTTCCTATAGACATGAAGCTCTTATAGATTAAGTTCCTATAGACATGAAGTTCTTGTAGATTAACTTCCTATAGACATGAAGCTCTTATAGATTAAGTTCCTATAGACATGAAGCTCTTATAGATTAACTTCCTACAGACATGAAGCTCTTATAGATGAAGTTCCTATAGACATGCAGCTCTTATAGATTAAGTTCCTACAGACATGCAGCTCTTATAGATTAAGTTCCTATAGACATGAAGCTCTTATAGATGAAGTTCCTATAGACATGAAGTTCTTATAGATTAAGTTCCTATAGACATTAAGTTCTATTAGATTAAGTTCCTATAGACATGAAGTTCTTATAGATTAAGTTCCTATAGACATGAAGCTCTTATAGATGAAGTTCCTATAGACATGAAGTTCTTATAGATTAAGTTCCTATAGACATTAAGTTCTTATAGATTAAGTTCCTATAGACATTAAGCTCTTACAGATTAAGTTCCTATAGATGTGAAGTTCTTATAGATTCAGTTCCTATAGATATGAAGCTCTTATGGATGAAGTTCCTATAGACATGAAGTTCTTATAGATGAAGTTCCTATAGACATTAAGCTCTTACAGATTAACTTCCTATAGACATGAAGCTCTCACTGTCAATCAGTATCAGATCCCTTTCCACTGAGATGAGATTCTTGCAGACGCCAGTGGTGGGTGGAACCAAGTGCTATGCCATATAGAGTCAAACGCGTGCAAAACCCTAAAACGGAACAGTTTGCTTTCCTCCATATTATGCACGACAAGCCCCCTTTATGTTATGATTCAACCAAATATGGCAATCAACCAGTCTTACCCCATATTCATCAAATATGCAAAATGTGTGACATTAGTCTTTGCATCGATTCCATTTTAGGGAGCGTTCATTATTTATGGCAGGGGGGATGACAATCTGTCAGAATGAATATGTCAGAAAAACTGACCCCCCTTCGGAATGAGCTGAAAAAAAATGACCCCCCCACTTTCGAAATGGGTTTAAAAAAAATGACCCCCCCCCCTTAGGAATGAGTTTTAAAAAAATGCCCCCCCCCTCTCCTCAGAATAGATTGAAAGAAAATGACTCCCACCACATTTAACTATGTTCAGCAGAGGCTACATCAGGCCCATTCATTATACAAGGTGATATTAGCAGCTTTTGAACCATTTCAGTTATGTGTCATCTTTTGAGCAGTCAAATTGTGAATACACTGCCGTTGATTGATTTACCTTTAGGTAAAATATCAATTTGAAGGCTCCTACCTTAAGGGGCGCCTAGCATGGCCTACTACTGATGCAGCTAAAATAGGTATGTCTTAGCAAAATATTCCATGTGACCTACTCCTGGCCAATGGAAGAATTGTTCTGATTGAGGCACTTGGTTCTGGTTTCTTTTTCAAAATTTGTGTATACGGTACAGAAATAAACTTTTGTAGCTTGTCTTTCTCTTAAGATTTCATTGTAATCTCAGTTTTATATTAATTTGAAGGGTGTTATAGACATAATTCTTGTCAGGGTTGATTTCATCAAGGGGTGAAAACAAGAGTTAAATCTGGAAATTCTGATCACGAGGTGATTTTAGCATGTAACGTTTTTTACTACTGAGAACTTTGTTGGTGCCCTGTTCACTCTCGTGATGTGTATCGGGCTTCCCTAGCCCACTTAAAAGGGTCTATATCTCCTCTTTCCTATCCCCTCAGGATGTGAGTGGTGCACATATGTGCGGGCACTGACACATTCCTCTGTTAAATTATCAACCTGTGAAGCATGGGATAGCCACTTAGTGCCACTAAAGTGCTGTAAAACACAAATCAATCAATCAATCGTGATGTGTATGGTGTAGCACCACAAAGTGCTGTTTGTGGCATACTATACCCTTCCCAGAACTTCTTTAAAGGAAAGTATTTATTTTCATGATGACATCTTTTGAAACAATCAGCAGGGCGAGCAAAAGAACAAGGAACATTGTGTCACAAATTGGGCCAAATACTTCAATCTCAAGAGCTGAACAGTGTTACACCCCAGGGAAAACTGTATACATATACCATAGTGGTAGTGACTGGCCTCATCCATGTTTTAAAGGGGGCTTATCATGTCAAATTTTAATATGGATACCTGCCAAAAGATCTTTCACAAATCTGTGGGAACCAGCGGAAAAATTGCGATGCCCTGATTGGTCAAGGAGTGGTCATGTGAGTTGGTAACACAGGTACATCTTATCTGTGCTAACTGCCCTTTGACACACAAAGGAGTAAGACTCCCATCATATAACATAATCAAATGGATATGAATTAGCGGTAACTGGTAACAAAATGTTGGGCAGAATTATATCTAGAATTATTACTGAAAACCAAATAGTTAAAATTCGCGACATGTCGCGAAATCTTTTGTTGCTTTGTCATAAAATTGGCATTGGCAATTGGCACATTGGCAAATACAGGAAACTACCTGGCTCTCGGGAATGGATTGAAAAAAATGATCCCCCTCTAAGAATAGGTTGAAAAAAAGCGACCCCCCTCTCTGAATACCTCCAAAAAAAATGACCCCCCCTCTTCATTTGGTCATTCCCCCCCTGCCATAATGAATGCTCCCTTAGATGCCAATTCTAGTGTAGGAGAATTGCAGAATTCATTGTACTTGACTTGGCATGGGATAATTCTTATAGCCTAAACTTGTGAAATTTAATCAGCTGCGACAAAATATTCAGCGACAATTCTTGTGGGAGAAAACCATTTGTTCAGTAACTTAAAATTGGCATTTTGTGATACCTAATCCTATACAAAACCTGTTGCGTTAGTGCCCCTACACTACCACAGGTGCTATGACTCAGCTTTGAGGTGATCGCGAGGTGACTATTCACTTAATTGCCAATAACCGAGCTAGCTCAGCTCATTATCTGGTTGGGCCTCATTCTGATGGAGTTGATAGAGGTGAGAACCCGCAGACCTTGTGCTGCACTACAACTTGGACATTAAGTTTAATGTTACGCGCATTTCACCAATCTGCCCATATCGCCAATTTACTTTTGCGCCAGGCGCTAAATAGTGCGGGCAGAGACATAAAGATAGCAGAGATACGACACCCTATAGCATTGCAGTCTGATTTCTGTGACATGGATCACCTGGTGAGCATCAATGGAACTACTCCAAAGGGTCCTCTAAATGACTGTCTGGAGAAAATTATTTTGGCCTACTTATAATTGTCACAGCAAATTGATTCAAAAAGCATATGAAAGCTCTAGACCTGTAGTATTTAACTGAATCTTCATTATCACAAAAATCAAAGGGGGGAATTTTTGGAAATAAGTCCCAAAAACTCAATTTTTTTCAAAAATTTCAAGAGATTTGCAACCCCCCCTTAAAATTGTTACTATCAGTTATCAATTAGAAACCATTTCAGTTCCAAAGTACAAAACAAGGGCTTTCTGACCCTTTTTGAATAGTTTTGATACAAAAATTCTAAGAGGCAAAGAAAAACTGTCCCCCTCAGCTCACAGACTGGGTTGGTGTCCTTCTAACCCTGATTTTTCTCTGATAATGAACAACAGGAGAAAATAGTTTTGGTCAACTTATATTTGTCACAGCAAATTGATTCAAAAAGCATATGAAGGCTCTAGACCTGAAGTATTTAACTGAATCTTCATTATTACAAAATTTAAAGGGGGGAGTTTTTGGAAATAGGCCCCAAAATTTCCAATTTTTTGAAAAATTTCAAGGGATTTGCAACCCCCCTAAAAATTGGTACTATCAGTTATCAATTAGAAACCATTTCAGTTCCAAAGTACAACACAAGGGCTTTCTGACCCTTTTTGAATGGTTTTGATACGAAAATTTTAAGTGGCAAAGAAAAACTGTCCCCCTCAGCTCACAGACTGGTTTGATGTTCTCTGACAATTAATGTAATGATCAACTGGGAAAAAAGTTTTGGCCCACTTATAATTGTCACAGAAAGTTGATTCAAAAAGCATATGAAAGCTCTAAATATGTAGTATTTAACTGAATCTTGATTATCAAAAAGTTCAAAGGGAGGCATTTTTGGAAAATAAAAATTACTTTTAGTGAGCGCTGCCACCTGGTGGATATTTGCACAACTCAACACCAGGTGGCAGCAGGGTGTCATGTCAAGGATGGACAGTCTGCTGGCTTAGTATCGTATCTCTGTACCTTTATATCTCTGGTGCCAGAAAACAATAAATGTTGATAAAGATTTTCTAAAATCTATTATTTTGCCTTTAATAAAAGATAAGTATTAATGTTTTACAACCAGTGATGTAACCTTTTCCATATTTATCAGTCGCAAATAAATTGCTACATATCGATGCGATATCTGCTCGTTGATACGCCGATATTGGTGCTCTGCGCAAGATTGGAGCTTTGCGCGGCTCCGATCCAGTGCAATTCGAAAATTGTGCTGCCCAATTTGAGAATTGTGCCGATTGGTGATTAGCGCATGACAGTTGTAGATATATGGATCATTGTTGTAGGGTCATCTCTGAGTCTCTGCCCAGCACAAGTAATCCCCACATTACATTTTGGTGACATTGTCTGTCAGACTCTCATCTCATGAATAATTACCATTAATATTCTCATCTCCTTCTCTATGCTCTGTACTTTCAACACAAGTGTCTACCCTAATACTCCACGTATAAATCGGTTTTATTTATCCTAGTGCACTATATGCTTTCACCTACTTGCATTTTTGTCCAGCTTAGTTTTTGTGAGCATATATAGTGGTAGTGTTCTACCCCTCGATGCTAATCGAATCTTTCGATAGACAACGAAGAACAAATATTCAGGTTCCAGCAAAAACTTTATTGTCAATAACGCATAGGCATCAGCCGTTCTTGATGACAGTTTACAATTAGTAGTGTTTGACCTACTAAGCACTTTCGACACTAGACAACTAGCACAGCCTTCTAGTGTCTATGTTTAACAAGCAACATATACCTTCTCTGTGCAACAGCACAGAGAAGTATTATAACATGGTAGTCGGGCAGCCGCCGACCATTGCTCACGATGGTCCGTCACGACTGGACTGACCCTGAGGAAGGCCATACAACGGCCTTATATACACCAGAGTCGAGGGCCATGTGACCATGTGGTGACGTGGCGCTGGACTCAAGCACCCCCAGGCATCGGGTAAGAGAGGTGCTCTCGACGTCGCCCACGACGACCACAAAGGTACCTCGAGGATGACTCGCGACCACCACACCACCCCCCCCTAGACTGAAACGAGGTCTCTGAAAAAAATTCAGAGATCCCGGATCAGTCTAAACAAAAAGTACTGTACCTGATGACCTAGTCGACGAGCACAGTAGAGATATATTAGAAAAATATATATTTTCTACTCTACTGTAGAAAAAAAAATCATCACAGTTAATTTAGGGGTGCTGCTCCATCCAACGTTGGAGACCAGTGTCAACGACACTGCTTCACGACCGGTTCCTGGTCGATCCGAGGGAGGCACGACCGGGTATGGTAACCAGGTTCATGTCGTTTCCTCCCTGTCTCGGTGAGAAGCTCCTTCCAGTGAAGGAAGCCCATCCATAGTGTACAGAACAACTATGGTGGTCCTTCGACCGTGAGGCCGAGGATGTGTGGCACCACCGGGTTCCTAGAACCAGGGTGGCGTCGGATCCACACAGCTTCGCAGGGAGATCCGGGGACAGGAAAGGTACCCTCACTCGTGGAGGGTACTAGTTCGTCCAGGAACAAGTTCCTGGGGGTTCCATGCTGACATCAAAGGCTCAGTTTGATGTCAGCGGTCCTAGCTAGGGGAGAGAACAGTAGTATCATACTACTGTCACTCAGAGATGGACCCAGTAGCAGCATCGATTTCCGCTTGCTCACCGTCAGTGCGATTATCGTGGTGTGAGGACTCGTGGTGTGATTATCTGAGCGGAGGACTGTCGAGTCTGCAGAGTCACTCTCGTTGCCAGCGTCACTCTCTCGATCATCATGATCGTCCTGGTCTCCCTGGTCCGAGGTAGCCTCCGGAGAGTGACTGGTGACATCAACGTCCCCGTCTACCTCCATCGACTGTTCCACCTCTGCAGGTACTACTGCACTGGTGGACACCGATTGGCTGCTCCTGCTGTACTCAAAGGTTTGATGCCTTGGAGGTCCGGATGGATCCTCGGCGACACCACCCTCTGAACAGCTGGCGGAGCAGGCTCAGGGGATCCCGAAAGGTCGACTAGGGGACCCGATGAGGAAGGCGCGGGTGCTGGTTGGTAGACGGAAGCGCCGAGAGACCGTCCAGGGGTGTCAGGCTTATCCTGCACCACCTGCTCTCGACCCAACATGGTCATAGCCGAGCTCAGGCTGTCTATCCTCGGAGATAGCTCTCTCAGGGGATTAGCCTGGGCTGCCAGCGTCCTGGCATCCGGCGTCCTGGCGTCCGGCTCCACCTTCAACTAAGTATCTCTGTGCTTCGCGAGAGGGCTCAGTGCGAACAGGCTTCAAGGTCCTGACATCATGGTGTTTGTCCTTCATCCATTCCGATAACTGGACCCGAAGACTCTAAAGAATTCACGATCCTTTTCCTCCCAGCTTTCTATGATAGCATCCCTCTTGGTGATATCATATTGAGCTTGAGACTCGAATTTATTGAGTCACATGCCGACATCGGTCAGACGGGAGTCCATCTGCACGGTCAGACGCACCTCTTCCCTCTGCCGGAAGGAGCTCTTTACGGATGGCCGTGTTTGTTCTATTAAACAGGCTGAACAAGTAGGCATTTGCTTTCTCATGAAATGCCTCACCAAAGTGATCGATAGCAGGGCTACCCGTCATCTGTAGCAGTCCTTTACATCGTTCCACGAACGACTTGGGGACTCCACGTTCGACGCCTTCGCCGTAGGCAGGCTGAGCCAACTCCCAACGCAAGGTTGCTGTTGGGGTGTCGACGCCCGACACGACGTTGGAGAAGGTAGCCCCTGCTCCCGAAGTTAGTGTCGCACCACCTACATGAACACGCGGCGTGGCAGCTTGCATACTGCTCTCTGCCGCTGTAGCTGGTTTGACAGTAGAGGAAGAGTTGGTGGTGACCTTGGGTTGTCGATCACGACCACCTCGAGGTTCCACCGCCTTGCTTCCCGGCTTAGCACAGCTGGTACTGGGTACTTTCCAGCGTCGGTAGAGTGGGTCCTCTTGTTCCCACTCGTAGAGGCTGTCGGTGCTGGGTCTCGAGGACGACTTGCCTCCCGCTTCTTTCGTTGCTGTACCCTGAACTCTGGGTAGGCACCGTAGAAAGCGGGCATGAGCTCCCGTCTGATATACAGACGCTTCGTAGACAAGGGAGCGGGTGCCATCCGCATCCAATGTCTAGTCGGCGCACCTGTTTTCTCGTTCCGCTCACATTTTCTAACTAGTGTCTCCACTAGCTGTATGGCGCCCTCGGCATTGTACTTGTGGGGCTGCTTATAGGACTTAAGATGACGCGCCATCAAGTCCCTTTGTGCAGTCATGAAAGGAGGAGAGGTCGGGTCATTGGGGTCCTGGTAACATGGAATGGTCTTTTCCACTTTTACACACCCGAACTGTGGACGGATGGCTCGATGCTCTTCCACCAAGTGTCGAGCATACCTGCCATCGGTCGCATACACGAGAGGGGGAAACCCCTTACTTGTACAGTTCTCGAAAGCACACTGCTGCCCTGGATTGAGAATGCTCCAAGCAAAGCCAATACGCTGCCTCTCGGGCAGCGACACCCCCGACGAGTCTGAGGCATTTGTGATGTTCTCGATCATCGCGACATACCAATCGATGGCATGTGTATTGTCCGAGTACCACTCCTCGTCATCGCTTCCGTCCTTTCTGACGAGGCTGGGGAGTACCACTTGACCATTCTTGCGGTAATCCTGAAGTTTAGTCAAGGGTCTGTCATCGACGCACTCTGTGCGTCGCTTGGCAGTGATCCCTGACAGTCGCTTCCACTCGTCGACAGCCTTGGCCGGGTCCGGGGGCGAGGCTACGGTGCTCTCCACGGCACCTGCCTCGACCTCCGTCGGCTCGATTCCAGGCTCGGGGGGAGCAGTGGACTCACTGCTCTTCTCGCGAGCCAGGGCCTTCTTGGCTGGAGATTCCTTCTTACCACCATCCTTTTTGGGCACCTTCGGGATCTTGAAGTCTTTCAAGGTCCCTTTTGGTGCCTTCGATTCAGGAGTCTTCTTGCTCTTTGAACCTGAAGGGGTAGCACTTTATGTGAGAGAGGCTTGTAGAATAGAACTAAGTCCTCCCCTCATGAAGCTCTATGTACATCTTAAATGTGACACATGCTTTGTAAGGAGTGTCACCTTATTGGACTTTATATACCTAGAAATTGGGCAGTAATTAGACACCTTATTCATTATAATATGAAGAAAAAAACTGTGACCGGGAAAATGTATTGATTATCTTTTTCTTTATACAGAGAAACTGGGTAACCGGGACTACGTTCTCAATGTTGATTATGCCACACTGGATGATGATGCAGAATACTCGGTTATTGCCCATAATGTCGTCGGAGAAGCCTGTGCCACAGCCCAACTACTTATGGAAGCCAAAACTGACGGTAAAATTAATATCATATCAGTATAGGGGCTATTACTATATGTAAAATTGTTAATTAGTGTAATCAAATATTTAAGATTATGATTGGAACTACAGAAAACCTGTTCTTTTAGGTATATGGCCAAATAGTACAGTACCATAATTCAGTTATCTTAGCCATAGAAGTTGAGAACTTTTATGTATCTAACAAATAATTATATATAAAAATACAAACATGTACCAAAGGCAGTGATAGGTACAGTGATTCAATTTTCCATTTTACTACTGTAATGATTATGTAATTTGTATCATTTTTTGTATTATACATATTTCATAAAATTAATGAAGTTAGTAATGATAATGAGGTAATAAATAATGTTATTCAGAGACGTGTAGAAAATATGCAGACAGAGAGGAAATGTCAGTGGCACAGGTCACAACTCCACGGTCAGGATACCCTGACACCGCCGAGTTGCTACGCATTGCAGAACAAGTACACTCATCCAGAACACAGAAGTCAAGTCCAGCAAGTACACCGGTACACTCTACTGTAAAGGTAATGAATCGTAAATAACAGTAATATGAAAACACACATGTCAGATAACTCTACTTCTAAGGTAAATAAACCATAAATAACAGTAATTAATTAACACTCACACCAACTAACTGTACTTCTAAGGTAAATAAACTGTAAATAACAGTAATATGAAACCACACACGTCAGATAACTCTACTTCTAAGGTAAATAAACTGTAAATAACAGTAATATGAAAACACACACACCAGATAATTCTACTTCTAAGGTAAATAAACGGTAAATAACAGTAATTAATTAACACACACACCAGATAACTGTACTTCTAAGGTAAATAAACTGTAAATAACAGTAATTAATTAACACACGCACCGGTTCACGGTACAGTGATAAATCTTAAAAAAATATCACTAGTACATGCCGGCGCACTTTACCACTAAGGTAAGTAACATTAATTACCATATATTCCCACATAAAAGCCACTGCTTGTGTGCAGGAATTTATGGTAATGAATACATGTCGGTACATTTTACTGCTAAGTTAATAAATTATAAGTAACAGTGTTATAGTTAACACACTCCAGTACATTCTACCATCATAAATAACAGTAATTAGTTAACACTACTCAGAATACAGAAACCAAGCCCTGCACATAAGCTGACACACTCCACTGCCAAGGTACAAAATCCACTTAGAACTTAACACAGCCAGGACCCCTCAAAGATGCAAATTACTTATAGTAAAATTATTGTAACAAGCAAGAGTTATGGGGAGTTTAATATCTGTTCCATTAGATAAAGAGTCAGGGTGAAAGCATTGCTCCTTGTACAGTTAAATCCTTCTCCAATATTTGCCTTGACCTCATGTGACCCATGTCTTACATCCCTAGCTGCACTATGATGACTTTGACCTTGGTATGGAGAGGTCATGGATTGATGACGATGTAACGCCGGTCGACTGGAATATGCTCCTGGTATGGGCTCCATGAGCACAATACACGTCCGCATGTAGACGGCATGCTCTGTGCATGTTGGCATACATATTGTCATGCTAATTGCTGCTTCGTTATCATTTAAATAAATAAGACATGATTGTTATTATTGTCTCTAACTTAGCGGTGCCTTGCATTAATTTTCAGATGTGCAAAAGGATTTGTTGTATGCTTTGATCATATAGTACTGCCTACTAGAATTTATCAACTTTTCTTTCTTTATCAGGTCAACAAGCATGTTAAATTACATGTAAACATAGGATAGTGTCATGTCTAGAATTCCCTATCCTGTTGCAATGTTACATGTCAATTCATGATTTAATGAGTCAATAAATCCCAAGTCACCACCTCTATGTAGGGGTTGTGGATGGGGCGTCCCCCATGTCACATGTTGATTTTAAGAAATGGTCATGTCACATGTTACTTAAATCCCCATGTCACTTCTATAAACCTATCATGACCCATGTCAAATTTAAGAAACCACCTATGTCATGTCACTAATTCTTTTACTCATGTCAGTAAGGCCCATGTCACATGTCGATTTTAAGAAATGGCCATGTCACCATGTCGAATTTAGTGGTCCACACCCATTATGTACCCCTTGACAATGTAACTAAGGCACACACATGTTGCATGTAGAATTAGATAAGGCTATGTTTCCAAATCAAACTTAGTGATCAATTCCTACAGCACTTCCTGCATGAAAGCATTCCCCAATATGGAGAGCTTCCAGTACAGCATGAAAGTAAATCTATAGGATATTAGTAATGGAAAAATACATGTATCCATAATTTACAATTGAAAAGTATACTACAATCCATGGATACTTCCCAGCATGAGGATTCCACCACTGAAATTCATTTAAGAGAAAGTGTACTCTTGAAATCATGTCACAGTCTGCCCTTCTTTCTGTTGTCAGTTTTGACATTGCATATCTTAGGTGTTGTAGGTGATTGTGTTTTAGTAAGTCTATACACTGTGACCTCCACTAGTGTGATGTGGCCCTCAGACCTCACCAGACCTCCCCCCTCTTCCTGTTTGTGCAGCAGTATAAACGTCAGAGGTCCTTTCATCTTTCATCTTTTATAATTGACATTTTAGACAAATAAAGGAAATGTTTGAATGATGCTATTTTTTTGAACATTTTTAAACATGAGGCTGCCCTCACAGCACATTTTGTATGTCAACTGCTTCAATTGTCAACCACCAATAAATGGGAGCATTGAAATGAACAAACCAGTATAAATTCCATCCAATGCTTGTCACAGTTGTCATCCATCAACAACCACATAGATTAGATGGATAAGAAGCTCAACACGTTAGAAGACGAGGTTCACCAGTCGCTGATTCACCGGTCAGACTTGACATACTCTGACGACAGTGCCACCTACACCAGCAGCTACACGTTGGACATGCCAGTTACAAACAGTCTGCGCCAATCTATTCTTAGGGAACATGATGAAATGGTAACTACCCCGCTGTGTGTGAGGATCTTGTGTAGAGCCATGTATCTCATAAACAAAAATGTAGACGCAGGAGTCATGCTGAAAAGATATTTTGGGTGAATGCGGAAATGAAGGAGAATGTTTTTGATTTGGACAATGTTGACCTGACGTCTGTGTCTACCTTTTCTGAGATACATGTGTGTGACTCAAGGTCCTCAATGCTGCTTTTTATGTCTTTGTGTGCTACTAAACATTACAGATAAGTTTTGTGGACATTATTTTATGGACTGGGTTAAATGTATATATAAGAAGTGGGTGGAGTCTAAGGCCGCACTAGAATCTAGATTTCATTTATCACTTTCTAAAAGCTTTACCAAGCTAAAAGTACTCATGTAAAA
Organism: Acholoe squamosa; assembly: GCA_949317995.1. Classification (NCBI taxonomy): domain Eukaryota; kingdom Metazoa; phylum Annelida; class Polychaeta; order Phyllodocida; family Polynoidae; genus Acholoe; species Acholoe squamosa. The sequence continues at coordinate 2,372,826 of OX439051.1, read as the reverse complement.
AATTGTTACTCCAGTTATATAATTCATATCAGGATTATAGTTTTCCATCAACCTGGTGGGAATCTTTGATTCTGATAAACTGTAAAAGGGAAGCACTAAAACAATTGATGTTAATACAAATATTTCAGGTTTGTTAGTTGTTGTGACTAGTGCGGTCGTTGTCCCGGGTGTAACCTAATTAGGGTGTGCTGTGTTGGTTTTGGTGTGTTGATTGATTGATTGATTTGTGTTTTATAGCACTTTAGCGGCACTAAGTGGCTATCCCGTGCTTCACAGGTTGATAATTTAACAGAGAAATGTGTCAGTGCCTGCGCATATGTGCACCACACACATCCTGAGGGGATAGGAAAGAGGAGATATAGACCCTTTTAAGTTGGCTAGGGAAGCCCGGGTTTTGGTGTGTATAGATGTGAACCTTGTTTTCAGCAATCCACGGCTCAGTCCATGCGCCGCGTCACATCCGCAGCCCTAAAGGTCCTCGCCTCCTCAGATACCCTCATAAAGGCCACTCGTGACATCGAGACTGCCAACGAGTCAAAAATGACTAAATCTGAATCCACACCTCAGACTTCCCGTCAGACCGTTGTGATCAGTCCGGCTGAGAGAGTGCCAGTAAACACAGATGACATAGAGGAGGAGCTGCTTTTGTGTTATGCAGACTTTGAGATGTTGTATGAGCATGGTGCTATTAGCAAAGAACAGCTGAAGTCTGGTAAGGTGAAGCATAAAGATGGCCAGCGCCTGCTGAGCCTTCTGGAGGAACTCAAGGTGCAGGCCCTGGAGGAGAAGGTGGAGAAGGGGAAAGAGGACAGTCCTAACTCCCTCCTCACCAGCATCGACTGTGGCTTAAAGCGGGTCCCGTCCAAACGCTACAAGCGGGACTACATCATAAACCGCTCCCCCCAAGTTAGCAGGAAGAAGTATGGGGTCAGTAGCTCGGGTGGGGCCAAAGAGGACGACAGCGAGCATGACCTGAATGAGGCAGAGGAATCTGTGAGTGTTACCATTTTCTATGCCAAATTACGGTTTGAGAAACTGTCATGGTTACCGTATCAGATCAGATCAGAATTAATAATTTGTATTTTACATCGAATCAATTGTTGCTAATCAATTTAAAAAAACTTTTTTCCTTTCGTTTTACTGATAGGCATAACAATATATAGATTTATATGTATATGGCATTCCATATGACTATAGATATATGACGACTTTCTTCTATTCATAATTAATAGAATTACACCCCATCATATAAAACAGCCTATAATATGCTTTGATCAGTCAAACAACATATTTATATGTGTGACATCCCCATGTTAAAGCAGACAATGTTAAAACACCACTGTGGTTTATAGGGGTTCAGTTTAGTGCCGATTGACATCGAAGCATCCAGCTTTGAGCAAGAAGCAGGAGATTCATCGAGGGATGACGTAAATCCCACAGAGGACGAAGTAAAATTTCTACCGTTGATACAATTTTGCCAAAATAGATTTTTTGGGTTGAGGTGTTTCCTAGTTTTTTCTTGTTTTTGTTTTTCGCACCATCTACAAAGAGCATGACTCATCGTTCCACCACCTTAGAAACATAGAACTTTCATACCATCTGTATACCCCTTCATACCATACATCACCCACTGGTAGTAGTAGTAGTAGTAGAAGTAGTAGTAGTAGTAGTAGTAGTAGTAGTAGTAGTAGTAGTAGTAGTAGCAGTAGCAGTAGCAGTAGCAGCAGCAGCAGCAGCAGCAGCAGTAGCGTAGATAAGATTCCTGTTTATTGACTTTCCTCCAATATTAATAGTACATGAATAAGATACACAAACTGTCTGCAACTTAAAACATCCACCCAGGCACCCTACACTGATAGTTTGATATTTTTTTCCGGTTCTCCACAGAACAAGGTTTACATGTCAGAGAGGAATTTTGCACATGTTGTAAAAATAGAGCACCAGAAGGACCCTAAGTCGCATGCACTAACATTCCCATTGTAGTTAGATGTACCGTTACTTCTCACCTATAAACCAACACCCTCCCACACACCAAACCCTGATAATGAGAAACAAATTATATAATTGTCACTGTATTTTTCATGATAAAACCCTGCCTATAAGAGACTTTATATTTGGATGGAAAAATCTAGAATAATATATATTTGAACATGAGATGAAATTAAATTTATTTTATTCTTATTCCACAAAATCTTGCCAAATGCACTGTGTCAGTTATATCCTCTTCTGTGTAGAATTTTATTACCAGGGTACATAAATATGGTTCGGCGGGCTGGGATTTTATGGTACTGTTTGTAGCTAGTTATTGCAAGCGTTACTGGAGCTCCATAACCTGTAGATTAGAGGTGAAATGAGGGATTCCAATTCTAACATGTAACATAAATACCCCTATCATCTTCACTTTCAATTCCATAAACATTTACGAATGTATGTTGCCATAATAATGCTGTTCATTTATGAAGTAAACATGAGTGGTTGAAGGAAAATTGAAGATTTTCTTGCATGCCAGCCCTTCCCAAAAATATTATGAATAACATACATTGCCACTACAATTTGTTAATGTGAGTCAGGAGAATTTATTGAAAAAGTCAAAAAAAAAAGAAAAAGTCAACTGTGTGTGTGTAGTTTCAGCTATGATTATATTTTCTAATTGTGAGCAGAGAGAGTGTTGCCAGCCATAAAGAGGTTCAGTATTGGGTTTTGGTGTTTGGTGTAGTTGCAGGGGGAGATTTAGAACAAAGTCAAAGGATATTTATACATAAGTTTATTATTTTACTTCATTACCATAAGTTTTCTCTTTCCTTTTTAAAAGAATTACAAAGATAGTTACAAATTGGTGTTATCCATGGGATATTTCTTAAGGATAAAAAATAACTGACCAGAAGTCTAATTATGGCATCTTTTATCTCTTTAACATGTGTATATATGTATTAGTTGGACTGGGTAACATTAAGACATATCATCATCAACATCATGTGTTATTAACAGATTTTAGATATACCCTCACATTTTGTAAATAGCTGTTCAGTTCATGCCCATACCCTGGTATCACAACACTTAATCATATCTAATCTCAGTTAACTACAGTTTTTCATTATGCATGGATCCTTGAGCTGTAAAATAACTTGCAGTGTTTAACTGGCAGTGTTTAACTGGCAGTGTTTAACTGGCAGTGTTTAACTGGCAGTGTTTAACTGGCAGTGTTTAACTGGCAGTGTTTAACTGGCAGTGTTTAACTGGCAGTGTTTATCATTGTCAGATCTACGTGGCGTCTGGCCGAGTGAGCTCTACAGAGGAGCGTATCCGTGAGCTGCAGTGTAAAGTCAGTGGAGTGGACCTTAGTGTGGCAGAGACACAGGAGGCAGACGATGACGCGTCTGATGACGAGGACCTGGCAGCCCTGGAAGACCAAGTGTCACGCGCTGTAGCCACGGTTACACAGACAGAGCGACAGGTATTGTTATACACACAGTACATAGATATACACATGGTGATATACATGATAAACAGTAAATATAGGTATATACACATAAACTGTAGATATAGATATACACATGGTGATATAGACATAAACAGTAAATACAGATATATACACATAAACTGTAGATATAGATATACACATGGTGATATACACATAAACAGTAAATATAGATATATACACATAAACTGTAGATATAGATATACACATGGTGATATAGACATAAACAGTAAATATAGGTATATACACATAAACTGTAGATATAGTTATACACATGGTGATATACACATAAACAGTAAATATAGATATATACACATAAACTGTAGATATAGATATACACAGAGTAAATATCACAAAATTGTCTTTTTCACTGAAGGAAACTGCCATTGGGCTATCAAACAGTATGTTACAAACAGATGACAGACAAGGAAAGTAAAATGTGTTAGGTATAGGTTTCATTGCAAAAAGGCGATGTGTCTCACAGGACCTTCATCAACTAATAACTGCAACTTTATCAGTCAGTAGAGCACTGAAATTGGGTATTATACAAACGAAGGGGTTGAAAAGAAAAAAACATCAGTACCTTTCCTAGAGTCTCTTTAAAGACAGACTGGTCCTCAGACCCCTTGATAGCCCTATATAAATAGACCTGTCAGTGATGATTATGTGCCCAAGCAACAGTAGAGACCTCTACTGTTGCTTGGCAAAAATTAACATTAATCCTTTACTGATATTTTGACAATGTCTGACAATGATGGTTTATTTAAATCATCATTAGAATGATTTTTGTTTCATACTTCATGTATGACTTGATGGGGAACTGAGACTTTAAAGTAACAATTTGAACAAACTTTGTTTACAGCCAACATGTTAACCAATTAAATTTTTTTCCACTTACTTAATTGGTTGGCAAAATATTCTAATGAAATTGAGCAATCATTTAAAAACTTTGTAGATGGCATTGTTTTGTTCCAATAGAACCATATACAGTTATACCTTTGTACAATGTTGTTATTTCAGCGTTAAGTGTAAGGATGGGATGCATCACTGTGAATAGCCTTGTAGTGCGAGTGTTTTGTTTGCATTACCGATATCTATTTTTACTACCTGTATATGCATAACCTGTTTGATAGCTGGTTGATGAGTGATGTGTGTGATTACTAACCTCATGATATGTTTATATAATATCCTATATTTTTGTTTACATACTTGATATCAGGGTAGCATGAATTACTTTTAGCTTCTATGCCTTCAAAGAGATCTTGAAGCATGTCCTATATTACTACTCTAATGACAATGATGTAATAAATGAGTTGAGAAACCCTGGGAAAAAACCTGAATACAGAATTCAGTTCATAAATCAATTCTTGACTAAACACTCAGTATATATGTTTGACTACGACATAGATTATCTACCATGATCTGACACCTCTTTCATTTACCTAAACATATTCTGTGAAGTGCCTGCTTCAGTTGTATCTTACTTACCTCAGTTACCATGTCTTCCACAGGTGTCCAAGATAGAGAAGCAGGTCAGTAACCTCCAGCAGCGCGCACGTGGCAGTTCCACAAGCAGCCAATCAGAATCACCAACACATCAGCTGCTCACCAGCCAATCAGATGGCACCGAGTTGCAGCCATGCTCGCCTACTGGTGAAATACAGATGGACAAGTCAATGGAATCACATGACGCGTCACATGACGACAACGTTGGACTACCTTCAGTGAAGAACCTGCGGTCTATGTTTAATGTGGATGACGGACAAGGAGTGAGACGGGTTAGGATCTGTTAATGTCTTCATCCCACTGGTAAACCCCGCACTCACCCCCGACCCTGTATGATATACCATTTTATTATTCCATAAATTGTAACATATTTTGTATTAATCAAAGAATATCTAAGAAATTAATACATAGGTTGGTTCTAAGAGCTATAAGAGCGCTCAAACTTTGTATAAGAGCGTTCATGCCCCACTGCACACCAAACCAAGTCAGTTAGACAGAGTTTATGACATCAAAGGGTCCGACCTAATGGTTCACTGCACAATATAATAAAAATGAGGGTCTCAGTGTGCGACCTCATGGTTCAGTGCACAAACTAATAACTTGTAAGTGAATGCAAACGGCCGTTAGGGGTGCCTGGGCACCACAGACGCCGTCATGAGTGTCTGAGCACTCTAAGGACTGAACAATGGGTTACATAAGCACGACGCCATAACCTTCCGGTCGCTCTAGCGTCGCTCCTGAGCAAGCTAGGTCAAATATCAAAGCATTTATGGAAAGCCCATAAGTAGACGGTCAAAATGAGCCCAAGATCAAGGCGGAACTCCCATTATTAAGGAAGTTATGCCATGGAGACTGAAAGGAGCTTCGAGTGCACTACAGACAAACTGGCGCGAGTTACGCGCCTATCCAGCGGGCATTATAAATTTGGCATATTCAACTCCGCGCATGCCCAAAATGGCGGTTATAAACGCATAAACGACCGAGATATGAGGGTCTGAAGATGCAGAATCGACCAAGACAATGGGGGGCATAGCGGCGTCCATGGGGGTCCTTTGTCCCCCTGTGACACTTGAAAGAGTCCCCTCAAACAATTGTAGAGTTAGGCAGATGCTGCTGGCTCCAGTCAGTCTGGAGGTGCTTTTCCAAGATTTGCTACAAATAGCCTGTCTGCACCTCCAGGAGGACAGATCACCAAGAACCGCTCTAGAGGTAACATCTCCAGTCATCTCCTGCTACCTGCTATACCACTGCACTATGGTGAAACTATGCTTCACCAATGAAGTTCCTAAACCTAGACGCGGTGGGACCACTTCCCACAACTGCCAGGGGAAACAAACATATACAAGTCTGCATAGATTATGCTACCAGATATGCAACAGCTTGGGCTACTACTGACTTAAAAGCTGAGACAACAGCAGCAGAGTTCTACAAGAATATAATTTGTCATCATGGAACACCAGCCACTCTTCAAACAGACAATGGGACATGTTATACAGGTGCAAAGTTCACAAAGTTAACTAAACACCTCAAGATCAAACATAAATTCCATGCCCATGCCTATAGACACACAGGAGACCCCCACCAGAGGAGTCACCAAACTACAAACCACAACTGAGTTTCTAGCAGTATCTTACGATGAATCATTATTTATCGAATTGGACTCAGCAGATATGCAGGCATGTGAAGGTACTACAGTAAAGGTATGCAGAGATGTAAATGGTAGAATCTATAAACACAGGCCTACATAACCTGTAGCCATTTTTACTAACCAGGCTCAACAGATTAAGGAACATTGCAAGTTTACAGTTTCACCACTGCAAGCACCTACCACCCATGCTATTTCCATTTCTGAAGATGAGTATCTGGTCACTACTAATGAACCCCATTACTTTATCAACTGCCATGGTAAAACGTCTGAAACCCGGAAGGCCCAGTCCTACTCAATCATAGGTGTACCCTGTGGGTGCACGATCAGTGTAGGAGAATTTTCTCTTCCAAACACAAGGTTGCCCTGTAACTCAACCTTATCATTTCATTACACTCTCAAGACAATTAATTTACCATTCATGGCAGCACTTAACAAAATTTCTGAAACCAAACCAGATGAAAGAGAGAATCTTCCAAATTTCCCAGTAGTAAACCTTTCTAGAACCTTAGAAAAACTACAGGAAAATCCAATCATGGATGATATTACTCAACTAAATTTAGAGCCCTTTGCTAAAACAGTATTAAAAGATGCCTCCAACCTTAATAAGGAAATGGAAACGCGCTACGAGGAATCATACCTACGTCGAGTTACAGAGCATCCAATCTTCCAAAGCTTAGCACTCATCCTAGGGATATCAGCTCACATTTTTATAGTATACATACTACTCAAATTATACAGACTAGGAGGAACTGTAGCCTACCTGCCTACAGCCAAAGCATTCAGACTAGTCACCGAGCTGCCCCTACACAAAATGCTCCCAGATAAGAATCCTACCAAACTAACCCCTACAGAGGAAACCCACACCCCTTTCCTCACAATTCAGGAAACCCACACCCTGATAATTGCTATATTATTCACCCTGACCATCTACTCAGCCTACAGAATAATGAAGTACCTTAAGAAATTTGCACAGACACACTGTGGCAAGAAAAATGTGGCCAAGCGCACAAACCCCACAATATATTTTAAAATATATTGTGGAGACTCAAACTTCGCGCTACCCTTGAGGCCAATACCACATGAATTTGATGAGATTAAATCAGCAGCTGCCCCTACCTATAAGGATATAGTGGTTAAAACCTTCCCACTACCTAAGGCTATATTTACCTGGAATGGACCAGCAGTTATAACAACACAGAGAGGAGAATTTGCTTATCACCTCCCTCAGGTGATACACCTACCTTGGCGCACTAGGTTCAGCACTATACCAGCCCTTAAAAACAAAGGACTGTACTACTCCATGCTTCTCCAGAATGATTGTGGCACCAGCCCGGTGACCATGACAGCACTGGAAAATACAACAGATATAATTATTGACGAACAACAGGAGGAGACCGCAAGGTCAAACATGCAGACTATTGCTAATTTTCTAAACCACCAGCCCTCCCCGGTGACTGTGGAAACAGCCTAGACTGCCCACAGCCTAAGCTGCCCCCAGTCCACCACCAGGAGACAACACATCAGAGACAGTATTCAGAACTTTTCGGACAATTTGCCGGCCCTGAAAAGGGCCTTTGGGATGGCGGGTTTTTACACCCTAGGTTTCAGTCAGTCGGGATCCTACCACAGATCCTCGGGTTCAACATCAATGGGAGAGTCCGGGGCCGAGTCCGAGCCATACATATGGCCGTGATCCTGCTCCCACTCAGCGAGCCGGGCCTCCAGCATCCCCAGTCCATACTCGGCAGCCGTGGATGGATTCCCGGATGCCGCAAGATCGAGGAGGGATGCCGCCAACAAATAATCCCATAGCACTCGCTCCCGCGGCCCTAGGTTATAATCCATGGGCCAGAAACCCATATTGCCCAAGGCCCTAGTCAGAAGGGCCACAGTGGCCCCCCGACGCAAGGCTGAGCCCAGGAAATAATGGCAGGAGTAATTACAGACCATCACATCACCATGCTCAATGATCTCTTTGAAATTACTCACTATGTACCCATAATGGATGGTCTGGTTAGACTCAACCAGGGCCCTAGCTGGACTCCCCACCTCCATCACCTGGGGGACAGGCAGAGCAAAGAGAGCTTGTAGGTGGGCCATGGTACTACAGCAGTGACTTCCAGAGAGGAACTGATGCTCCAATACCAGCCACACACTCCTTAAATGGACACACACACACCCCCCCCCCCACCCTGAACTGTCCACTGACACCAAGCTAGGCACTGCCACAGACACATGCCAAAATCTGGCACCTAACACCTCAAGTGCCACCACTGCATGAGCACACCAGGGAGGAGACTCACATCTCACTCCTGACACACCTCCACTGTCAATGAAATTATCAAAGTATTAGAAAAAAAAAAATTATATACACAGCCACTTGTTGATGTATAATATGAAAATCTATGGTATTCTCACAAAATCGATGATTAATGCGCGCATATACGCGCAAAATTGCGAAATTGCAAATTACAAATTGTAAAATTGTACAAATCTAACATTAATATACATGAATGCAGGTAGATAACTAAGACAGTTTTTGTACCCACTAGCACTTGTATACTATGCCAAGGTTTACTTAAAGTAACACACTTTAGGTATCCAAGAAAATTGTTGGAAAAATGAATGAAAAAAAAAAAAAAAAATTGTTGAGAAAATTGTTGACATAAAACATGTTTACTTAAGATACTCACCAAATAAATCTCTTTCAGGGACACATACTCAAAAGGCTAGGGGAAAAGTCAATTAAGCAGCGGCCCACTGCCGAAATTGCCAATTAATACACCCATATAGCAAAATCAATGAGTAACTCAGAGACAAACAAGCCTATTGTACATGAAGTACTTTGTTTTTCCGGCCCTCGGAAAAATTTGTCTCAAATCCCATAAATTGAATAGTGTAATCTAGATTGTACGTTTGTACCCAATTTGCACACTAAAATTGTATGTTTGCACACCAGATTGTACGCTCGTACCCAATTTGCACACTAAAACTGTATATTTGCACACCAGATTGTACGCTTGTACCCAATTTGCACACTAAAATTGTATGTTTGCACACCAGATTGTACACTTGTACCCAATTTTGCACACAAAGATTGCATGTTTGCACACTAGATTGTAAGTTGTATCCAATTTACATTTGAATTATATGTTGCACATTATACTGTATGTCTGTACCCAATTCATACACTGAAGTCAGATTTTTAGAAAATCAACATTTCTATGTGTATCCAAGCTGTACGCAAAATTATATATGTACATACAGAAACTATCAATTGAACGCAAAATTATATATTTGCATACTAAAATTGCCAAATGTACGCGAAATTATATATTTGCACACTAAAATTGCCAAATATACGCGAAAATTATATATTTGCACACTCAAATTGCCAAATGTACGCGAAATTATATATTTGCACACTAAAATTGCCAAATATACGCGAAAATTAGATATTTGCATACTGAAATTGTCAATTGAACGCAATTACACGCGAAATTGTAAATTTGCACACTAAAATTGTCATTTATGTTCAATTTGCACGCTAAATTGAATATTGGATGCCAAAATTGCACACTATTTGCCAAATTGTATGGTGTACATAAAAATGGGAAATTGTACCCAAAATTGATGTCACATAAGAAAATAAGCTCAGGTATGGTAAGATATAGAAACTCGGAAATGTACTTATACCCAGGAGAAAATTGTTTATACTGACAAAGCTCTACCACAAAAATTGCATTTGAAGCACTCCCCATCACTTCAAATCCTCTTACAAAACAGTATATAACTCCAAAATAAGGTAAAAATTGTATAAATTGTACATTCCCTCGGCGAAATGACGGAGTTTCGCATTCTTTCGGGGGAGAGGGAGTATTCTATGATATACCATTTTATTATTCCATAAATTGTAACATATTTTGTATTAATCAAAGAATATCTAAGAAATTAATACATAGGTTGGTTCTAAGAGCTATAAGAGCGCTCAAACTTTGTATAAGAGCGTTCATGCCCCACTGCACACCAAACCAAGTCAGTTAAACAGAGTTTATGACATCAAAGGGTCCGACCTAATGGTTCACTGCACAATATAATAAAAATGAGGGTCTCAGTGTGCGACCTCATGGTTCAGTGCACAAACTAATAACTTGTAAGTGAATGCAAACGGCCGTTAGGGGTGCCTGGGCACCACAGACGCCGTCATGAGTGTCTGAGCACTCTAAGGACTGAACAATGGGTTACATAAGCACGACGCCATAACCTTCCGGTCGCTCTAGCGTCGCTCCTGAGCAAGCTAGGTCAAATATCAAAGCATTTATGGAAAGCCCATAAGTAGACGGTCAAAATGAGCCCAAGATCAAGGCGGAACTCCCATTATTAAGGAAGTTATGCCATGGAGACTGAAAGGAGCTCCGAGTGCACTACAGACAAACTGGCGCGAGTTACGCGCCTATCCAGCGGGCATTATAAATTTGGCATATTCAACTCCGCGCATGCCCAAAATGGCGGTTATAAACGCATAAACGACCGAGATATGAGGGTCTGAAGATGCAGAATCGACCAAGACAATGGGGGGCATAGCGGCGTCCATGGGGGTCCTTTGTCCCCCTGTGACACTTGAAAGAGTCCCCTCAAACAATTGTAGAGTTAGGCAGATGCTGCTGGCTCCAGTCAGTCTGGAGGTGCTTTTCCAAGATTTGCTACAAATAGCCTGTCTGCACCTCCAGGAGGACAGATCACCAAGAACCGCTCTAGAGGTAACATCTCCAGTCATCTCCTGCTACCTGCTATACCACTGCACTATGGTGAAACTATGCTAGACAGGCATTGGTTTTCTACAATTAGTGGCCAGGGGCTATCTTCTTCAAGACTTCCACCAGAGGGTAAAGTTATTCATTATTACATTATTCCTCTAAGCAGCAGGTCAGGAGCTAGGTGTGGGAACCCACCTAGAACTATGCTGGACACTGTATTATTAATACCTCACAGGTGGAGTGGAACTGAACATTGTACTTTATAAATTACTGTATGTTTACTGTATGTACAAATTACCTACATACTAACTACTGTATGATTGATATTTCTTACATGTTGCCTAAAGCTGAATAAACCAGTGATAACTGGAAATAACACTATTTTATTATGAGCCTGATGTATTTACTCCATACACCACTAGTCATATGATATTTCTCATATGACAACCTGATCATGCCAAACACTAGTATGACACCTGCTAACAAGGATAGACTCTGCACTAACTCCCGACCCGGCTAACAACGATTAACCCTGCACTTTAGCATAACCTTGTTAACTCTAAGATTACCATGGCTAACATGGGCAAACCACGGCTACCCCTGGTTGACACGGTATCCTCAATGTAAGATAACAATCCTAGCTGTAGCAATCCCCGCACTGTATATAATAATACAATGGCCAGTGGCCAATATGATTACTTAACCCAGGCTAAGCTTTACAATAAAAGACTTACTCTACAACTTTGGTCTGCCTAAGGAATTTGAGTGGCTGCATTCAGCAGGTGCTGTGCGGTTGTGGTGGTGACGGTGCTTCAGGTATAAAATGTTTATGTCCTGTTATACTAATGTCGCTTTACTAATCCCACCGTGTAAGTACATTAATGACAGAAACTTGAATTGTATGTTGAAGGCAACCAGTGCAATGCTGCAAATATGGACAATGCTTTGTCTTGAATAAGTCCTACTAAGAAATAAATACATGGAAACTGTATAAGCCAACAAGGTCCTTTCTGAGAGGTGCAATTTACTTGTAAGTTTATGTTTTATAGAAAGACTCTTTTATAGATGATTTTAGAGATTGAGGGAGAAAGGTAGAAAATACCTACATAAAACAAAGGGCAAAGTCGTGTGGTTTGGTCCCGCTTTTGTCTGACAATGTTACAAGTTGGGCAGGTTGCGCGGCACTAAGCACGCCAGCTGTTAATGTGGCTTCGTTTAGTTATTTCTACCCAACATGTAATCATTGACCCTCAGTTTGTAGAGGGCGTTAGCCAAGAGGAGGACTAGCCAATTTTATTCAATTTAAAATATTCGTTTACATTTATATTTTCGTGCATTGGAAATGATCCATAGTTGCTTTAGATTTGTTACCATCTTAAACCTATTGGGGACCCAATTTCAACCAGGTTAGGACATTTTGTGCTTGACCAGAGCAGTATCAAATGGCCTCAGTCCATATCTATACTGTTTACAGTAGTATGGTATAGATTCCCAGACTCAGGTTGCAGACCGTTATAACAGTATTATAATTACCACTTTTATGGGGTTTTTTTGTTTCTTTTTTGATGATCCTACATTTTTATTTGAGTAGCTTAAAAGTTTTTGAAACAGAATTTCAAACACATATGTAAATAAACACATGTCAAAACCAAGAGAAAAATCAACCTTTGATCCATTTGGTTAGCCACTCTATTATGCATCACACGGTTTGGTGCAGCTTTTGGCTGGCAATATTACAAGTTGGGCAGGTTTCGCAGCACTGAGTATGTTAGCTGATAACAGCTTTATTTGCTAAGTTATTTTCGCCCAACATGTAGTCATCGACCCTCAGATTTAGGAGGGCATCAGCCAAGAGGAGGACCACTCAATTATATACCCTAAAAGAGAAAATTGTTGCATTCATGTAATGCTACCTACCCTTTTTTTTGGCCCTACCCTAAATTTATTTTTGGATCTTTTGGGGGAAAAAATGCATGTAAGAAGAGGTATGGATTTTTTTTTAGCGGGATCCGCAGCCTCAAATTTGTGTCCAAAAGTATGAAAATTTATATTTGGCCTTGAAAATCTTAAACAAAAACATTTTCCTACCCACCTCATTTTTTCCTACCCCATTACCTGAACATTTTTAGGCCTGACAGCAGTGTTTTTTTATGAGAAATATCAGAAAGACTCTCTGAATTCTCCATACATTTGCACCCCACATGGACCCTCTGGTTCATACCATACATATGTTCACACACAAACAAATATTCTGTAATATATCTGTCACTGATACATTGTATACACATATAAAACCTACACTGCCCCTTTAAGTATGGGGGGAGGCTAAGACAAAAATGTTCTCACAACTAATTAAGAAAATGCTGTTTATCCTGAGAAACATGAATCTGTCTCCCGTTTTGAATTGTTTTTAGATCTGTAATCCCCCTATAATCCTTTGCTGAGTGAGCTCAGTCCCACTACATTTTTTATTTCATATTTTACAGAGGGCCTATCTGACTATACATGTTCTAATTGCTGCATCATATTTTCTATTTGGGTCCATATCAGATCACAGGAAAACCTTATCAGATCACAGGAAAACCTTATCAGATCACAGGAAAACCTTATCAGATCACAGGAAAACCTTATCAGATCACAGGAAAACCTTATCAGATCACAGGAAAAAGTTTCAAATTAATTATGATTTTTTTTTTCTTAATAAAACCTGAAAAATAGGGGTTTTGGCCATGGTAGCCATCTTAGATTTTCCAATGATTTCAAAAATAGAAAAGTTTAGTGTGGTATTTCTTCCTACATTATCTGAATGTGAAATTGTGTCCAAAAAGGATGTAGGAATAAAATATGAATTTAGAATGAATAAATTTAATATTTTCCAACTTTTTATCTTCGGAGGGGGTGTATGGGCTGGGGGGGGGTTACAAATCTCAAATTTCAAAATGGGTGCCAGATTCTTGTTTCTTATGATGGATAGCATCTTTTTAGTTGGTTGCGGGTATTTTGTGGCCATTTTGACTAAATAACCTCCCACCCCTACTTTAAGTATCCCACCACATAGTGCACATTATGTTGCCTCACATGTATGATATAAACATAATATGTCACACCCCTCAGTAACCTTACTCATGGTGTTCCTGATTTATGTACTTTAAGTTAACTGAGCTTGATATATCCTCTACACTATAAATACACTACACAACATCTCCACTCACACGCTGCCTGCACCTCACAGCACCAGTGTAAACAGTGGGACATGAAGACACAGAAACTTACCTTTTATTCTCAAACTGTCTCTACACACTTCTGAAATCACTACTGTAAATTCTCTCATATAAGCCACGGCTTATATCAGAATCTAAATCAAAATCAGGCTAAAATATAGTATAAGCCAAAAGAAGGGGTGCGGCTTATAGAAGGGTATTTATTTCTATAGAACAGTACTAAAACTACAATTTTCTAGCAAAAAAACTGGCTTAAAGTTGCCTCTATAGTCAGGGGTGCACCTTAAACGAGGGTTTGATTTATACAAGAAAATCTACAGTATCTATGATTTTTAGGTCACCAATTTGTTAAAGATATGAAAACAATGAAATGGTGGCCCCTGAAATTAACTTTTTATATTTGGAAATGGTGATGAACGTCCATGCCAACCTTTTTCATATTCAATAAAATGTTTTTGAATGAATTTGGAAATTTAGAAAATTAAACCGATTCTCTGGTTAATCAATGATCAATGATTTAGGTTAAGAATGTATGAAATGATTACATTGGGTTGCTGTTGAGTGTGTTAAATGCTCTCTGTAGTAATTTATTGTGAATTAACTCCCTGTGTAATCTTCCCGTTATGCTAGGTCAGAAAAAGAAATTCACACTAAACCAGAAGTGCCAGACTACTTTGGAAAGCAAAATTCTATTTTCAACTTTTGTTACAGTCAACATAGCAAAAACCTGGCAGATTTACCAAATACTTTCATGTTGTTTCCTTTTCTCACTGTGCCGGTCCTCCTAGAATACTTTTTTCCACCATGTATTCTCGAAAAGTGATTTTTCTGGCCTAGTCTTTTAACAGAATAATGGCATAGTTGTGACAGGTTCCTTTGATAGTTATGTCCACTAAATGGGATGAAAGTCTTCAGGGAATTCCCTGATTTTAGGGATTTTGAAGTTCCAGGGTCCTATACATTCATATAGAAACCCAGGTTTTTGAGGCAAATATTGGATTATTTCAGGGATTTTCATGCTCTGTGACTTTCATCCCTGCACTAACCATTGAATACAATTACTGTATTAACTAGTGAAATTATAATTTGTATAAGTAACTTTAATCATAGAAAGCTTTGCTTCATTTCAACCACCATGATTTTTATATCCACTGTAGCTGCAACAGCCAAGTGCTTTAAATCATTTCCTCTCACCTCATGCCAGACTAATCTAGTTTGTAATAGCTTGTGACAGCCTAGCCTTGTCTAAAGTAGTTTGAATCAATCTCCAAGCTTCAGCTAATGTATAGACAGCTTTATATGGTATGCAACCAACTTTAAAGGCCATATAATGCCTCAATAAATTCTCTATTTTGGATGATGTGATACATGAATGTAGTCTAGGAGAGCTAAGTGCTAGGCCACTCGTAGGTAACTTTCGACAGCTACATTGGTGCATCGTAATGAGGAAATAAATGAGAGTCTAGGCATTGTGTGGCTTTTAAAAGGGTTAAGGTGCTTACTGGCAGAAATATGCCATAAAACCAATTTACGTGCTGCTTTATATAACAATATGTGACGCGTGTCTGTATACAAACTTACCTCACTGCTGTAGGGTTGTACTGCTGTATTTAGGTCAATAAAGGTTTGTTAAATGTCTGTTTTGCTCCTTTCCTGGTGTTTCAGAAGCAGCCCAGCAATATGGTATGTGTCCCCTCCCCTAGACAATACCACATATATGCACTAATGATGCGGTACCCCGGTATCACATTATATGCACGAATGATGCGGTACCCCGGTATCACATATTTGCACTAATACCCTTAACTCAGAGCTTCTCTGCTCCAAATATATCTGTTCTCACTATCTAAGCCTCCTGAATTATCTGTGCACTTTGAAAATATTTGGTGTTTGCCCATTTTGTTTTGTTTTTTGGGTTTCTTTTTCAACCACCATTTTGTCAATCAATTTTGGACACTGTATGTGATGAATTAAATTGGTAATCTTGAAGAGCAGCAAATGCCAACTACTGAAGTGGATTTTAGAGGTTTCAAAAAGATGGACTGATTTCCAAATTAGATGGTGTTAGATACATATCTATTCATGATTAAAATGTGTTTCAGATATAGTTGTGATTAAAGAACCAATTGCCCTAGAAGTTGTGATCAAAATATTCTTTTTGCTTTATGAACCTTTTCAATCCCAATAAGTACTCCTTTATTGAAAGGACCTTAAAGGTTTGGATATTGCAAACCAATTTTGGCCACCATGCTTACAAAGCCTTGGTTGAGGCAATCATTATAGCAAATAGAGAAAATAAAATTAGAATTGAATGCTATTTTGGACCTAAAAAAAGATTTTTAGATCACGCTCACTTGTTAACTTTGTGACTGTCATCATTTGGTGGTAGAAATTTATATTGTTCTTCTTGACACCTTTTTAGTTGTGGTTCTTTCTGTTGTTGTTGATTTTTTTCCAATCATTTTATTTAAACTGAGCTGACACTCTATGACTCGTGTTCTTGTTCAGACGCTGTTTCATGATATTTGACATCTGATTGACATCATTGGCCCTCCCAGTTTCTTTTCAAAAAGAGTTAGCATTTGAAAATTTCCAGTACTATTCAGCTTTAGATCCAAATTAAAAAAAAATACATGAAATGAATTTCCTCAGTTTACCTCCACTATGGTAAGAAATTTCCTTTTTAAATATAAAAAAGGGCTTGTTTAAAAATCCCAACTTGAAACATTCATCTAAGTTTGTGATACATTATTTTGGACCATTTTTTTTCCGTACCAAAATAGTATTTTTCAGTTCAGTTTCCATCTGATCTACCCATAAGTGTTGTCATTAATACTCCTGAGTTATATAACAGTAAGCGTTAAGTTCTAATCACTAGACCAAAGCCATGTCGGCCATTGATATGTCAACTGGCAATGGAAAGCAGACCTTTCAATAGAGTTGTGAGGTATTGTGCTGACAATATGTTTAACATCCATGAGAATACCAGCTGCATCTAACCATACACTGTCCTTTTGAGTGTGTACACTAAAGGACCATTTAGATGTTCTTTCTCTGACCCGGTTAATGTGATCTTCTTCGACTGACAAAATTATTGGGACCTACTTAAATCAACTCAGTAATTGGAACCTACTTAAATCAACACACTATTGGACCTACTTCAGTGCCAGTTTTATGTGACCTACTTGAGTGACACAGTTTTACATGACCTACTTAAAGGCAGACCTGTTTTCTTGTAATGACTGTTGGAATTTATTATCAAGTATTCACAATATAACCCAATGGGGTAGCTCTCATAATGAATATTGCTTTCTTTAGTTGCAAAAAGGATCTAAACCCAAGTCCATCTTCCCATGGACAAAGGTACGCGGTGTGCCGGGTGCATGCTGTGGTGTGTGAGTTATGTATAATGTGTCTAGTTGTTTGTGTCACCTACTCTTTTAGTCGTTATAAATATCTGTACATTGTGACATATTTTCCTCAAGGGGGTAGACTCTTTGTCCACGAAAACAGTGGAGGTTTTTAAAACAGTGGAGGTTTTTAAACCAGTGGAGCTTTTTCTTAAATTACCTCCTTATAGAAAGGGATCTACATATGTACATATAAGTCCTTAAATATATTGTGTTTATGTAGAATTGAACCAATTGATGAAAACAAAACAGGGTATGTAGATATTTTTTTATGAAAGCTGTTTGGATGAAATGTGAACTTCTATGCCTGTCAATACAATCTGGCTGCTTGGAATTTAGCCCCCCCCCCCTTTCTTCTTCCATACTACAAGATGTCATTCTGCAAAACACCCTTAAAAAAGGCTAGAGACAAGGATAGGTAGCACTATCTGAATTGAACAGTGGTTTTTTCCAAGTCTAGGAATGATGTGTGTATTTGAGCCAGCAATTAAAGTTTATCATCTATAGAGTAACTGCCTGTTCAAGTACAGCCATGCTTTAAAATTTCAGATAATTCACCTGTTATACTTTAATACAGCACTTTGGTATATTAGTTTTCAAATAGGACTGTTTGCGTTGAAATAAGCCCTGCACTCTTTTGAGACACCTGTATTTAAAAGGAGAACTATGGTACCATATTGCTTGTTACATGCAGGGGCCTCAAATAAGCAAAGGTCTCATTTGAGCACAGGGGTAAGACCCCCTGAAACCTGAGTGCAGGCTTATATGTATACACAGAGGGGCTAAACCTATTTATGTGCTTGGCTCGCTTAAAAGGGCAATTACCATATGTGTGATTTCTGTAATGGATGACATGTGGATTGTGTTTGAAAGAACTGTGGCAGTTATACATTGTACAATTGTGACATAAAAGTCCCTGCCTTGTCAATAACACCTTTATAAATAGATGGCCTGAAATGTTTTGTAGAGAGCATTTTATTTGAACTGTTTTTAATACTGCTTGCTTATGACAGTATTCTTCCTAATCAAGAATTTGCATTCTATATTTTGCCTTGTCATGACATGCAAAACATGTAAAATTTTGTTATAATCTGTTTGGCTTCTTTAATGCTAAATCCAGATCTTATTTGATCCACCCATCCCCCTAGTTTTGCCACTTTGATATTCAATCCAATTTTCACTATCTTAGTGTATTAGATTTCATGTTTTATTTTGGGAAGTGTCACTTCCAAGTAGGATTTGTCCTATCTCGGTTACTAATTTAGACTTTTACCAAGTACATTGAGTCTATACCACTTGAATGTCCTGTATCAGTCAGTCTTTGAAAAAGAAATATTCATGTAGGGATTTCTGATGGATTAGAAAAGAGTTTAACTGTTACTGCTCTTGATTTGCCTTTCCCGCCTTGAGATTCTAGGGAACTTGTGGTGATATGACTTTTTTTGTGGACATCTATAAATAAAAAAATAATTAATAAGTAGTTGAGTCTTATCTTACCCTATAGGTTTACAGCCTCACAGGGCGTGACCTCCCAAGGACTGTACGGGAAAAGTTACGTGACCAGGGCCCAGATGTTATGCCTAGCTCTAACATCAGAGGCACGGACGACGCACGGAAACGTCAAAGTATCAACCAGGTTTGTTCATTAACTTATATTCACTTTATGGGTTTCTCTGAGGTATGGAATAATTTGGACCACTATTTTCATTACAATACAATGTAGAACCAGTGACATACATATTCCTGCACCCTCCTCACCCTTCAATCTATTCATCAGGATGCTTGAATTCAAGATGAACAATTTACTCACCAGGGCAACATTAACATATATGTATGTGGCTCTTAAAGGGTTAATAAAAAAACCTATTCCATCTTTTTGTTGATGTTCAGGTCTTTAGCACACCAACTTGTAGAGAGGAGAAGAGGCCATCTAGCCTACATGAAGACACTGGACCTCTAAGAAGTTCTACGCCTCGTGGCACACCTGCTCAGCAAGCCTCATCCCTATGTACATCCCCCACAACCACATCTCCTATATCCGCCACATCTTCCAACCATTCCCCAACATCCCCCGACTCATCTTCCTCGGGACGGAGTTCCACCATCATGGCACGAGCCGCTTTCTGGGACACAAGGATCCTGGAGGGGAAGGTGTCTGACCAAGAGTTGAAGGAAGCCGACTTCCCAACCCTCCCTGAGGAAACATTCAAAAGGTATGTAAAGTTGTTTGTCAGCAACATTATATATCTATTTGTCACTATGTGGATTTATATAGTAATATATCATTCAGTAATGAGGATGATGCATTGAATTCATGTACTGCTGGGGCACAGTGCTGGTGGAGGAAAAGGAGAGCTAAAACAGTTTGATAAAAGCAAAACTAAATTAACTATCAATAATATGATCTTAATGAATGTCTCCTTTCAATATTGAATTCTAGGATGTTTTTACCTTTCCTTTTTTCACAAATTAAACCCTTTTTTTGTTTATATATACCACCTTCTCAGCCCTCACCAACATTCCACCACCACCACTTTCACTCCTTAGTTAAGATGAAATTAACTGAGATTCATTCATCCTTGTATATTCTCTTAATGTGTGAATAAATAGATGGAGCCTGGATTACCTGTTTTGATCCTAAGGTGGTTTGAAATTACCATTAGCCCCAGTGTCATAAGTCCTAGACAGATATCACTGGAACTTTATTCCAGGAGTTTAAAAACTAGTATTGTTTTCTTTTTTTTGGGGGGGGGGGGAGAGAATTTACATCTATTCTTCTAAATTGTAAGTATCCAAACTGTTGTATTTCATAAAAGATTTTATAGAAAATGCTTTGTACCTTTTCAGTCCAGGAATTTACATAAAGTTATTGATCCATAAACAGGGATATGAAAACCAAGTTAATTTGCTACAGGAAAAAATATTACCATGGAACATGTAGGATAGACGGGGCATTGGGTCGATAACCACCAATAGTAACCTTGCAGTACCAAGAGGGCAAACACAGTTTTTACCTTTCACTTATTACACTCACATTTTACCTCCTTCACAGCGAGGATGAAGACACGATGGCAGAGTAGGTTTCCATGGTTACTTTAGAGGCGGTGACGGAAACTAACACTGCGCTATAGTTGCACATTAACCACATTTATTTCACTCTTTAGCATTATTATAGCACTTCATTCATTCACATGTTACTCTAGATCAATTATTATTGCTAACATCCTTTTTATTTAAGATACTTATATCCTAATTTCAATTTAAGAATAATGATTTCACTTTTCACCTGTACCTCACTATTTATTGATGTACCTTATATGGCTATGTCTCAAGACTGTAATGCAAATATGAGTGTGAAGGTTTCTGACCTGAAGGTTTCTGACTGGAAGGTTTCTGACTGGACATACAAATGCAAGAAATAGGTGAATCCATAAGAAACTGACAGAGCAGTTATTCCCACACATGTTTCAAGTAAAAATATATCTAAAAAAATTCTCTGTGGGGATGCAATTGGCTATTATCTGTCCCGAAATAAAGTTTATCTCTAGACAGATAACAAACAATTGTAGCCTAATGGAGGATATTTAAGACTAATTCTCACTTGAAACATGTCCAGGAATACTCTAGGATTTTGTGTTATGTCACTCTCTTATGGAATTCAGCTCTTTTCTGCACATTTTTGGGACGGTCAGAAACATTCACATTCAGATTGCACCACAGTGGTGAGACATAGCCATATACCAAAGGTACAAGTATGCTATTACTTACTCCTTTATTTAGATGACAGATAAAACTGTCCTAATCACTGTATCACACATTCATGGTGAAATACAAACAAACACTAGCATTACGCTAGGAGCGCTGTACGCTGTCTATTAGCTGTATGAAGGGACTACTACATGTTGTTGCAGTGCATAGTACTGCCGCTACAACCGACTTGCACTAAGGTGAAGACATAGTTCTAGGTTTGAGGTGGACAGTTGTATATATATATATCAAGGAGTTTGAAGGATTCTGTTTGTATTTCACAATGTCTGTGGTCATTATTTTCCACTTTTTATTTCAAGAGTACTAAGTGTTTATATAAATCATTTTTATTCAATTCTCCCTATTGTTTGTCAAGTTTCAAGTCATGAGATGAAAAAATGGCAAAGAGGGTTTATGTACAAGATTGATAAACAAAACATGGTGATCAAGGTCATTATTGTTAATTGACCTTGACCTTAACCCCTTGCAGAGACCCTCCTGCCACGAGCACATTTTATGAGGCGCAATGCTCGTGGGACATCTAGGTAAGATAACGCACCTGAACCATGGGGCAATATGAAAATCGCTTTCTGTGGTCATACAGCAATGTGGGGTTTACTCTATATTCTGGAATGCTGTAGACTATAAGCATGGCCCCGCATCACACACCCCGTCACAAATAATCTCGTACTTACTGACACCTAACTGCATGATGCCATTTACCCAGGTTAAAATAAACCGTAAAAACATATATCAAAGCTACGCAATGTAGCCCTGAGTAAAATTGTGTGGAAATCTAAATTGATTCTTGTAGCTGTAGAATAATAATCAAGGTTTTCATCTAAAGAAGTGATCATTTCAAAAACCTATAGTAGTATAGTTACTTGGCCTAGTATTGGTCTTCAAACTGTTTCTCTGTAGCTCTGTAGTGATGTAAAGAGGTCTGTACATCTCAGGTTCTTTGTACTAACACCAGCCCACTGCTACAGCTTCTAAATTTGTCTGAGATTGAAGACAAATTCTTTCTCCAAATTACTTCTACCTTTGTAAAAATCAAATATGTATAAACTATGAACAAACCTATACATGCACTGAAATCAATCAATCAGATCTAGCTATAGTGATATTTTATCCTTTTCCTTAACCTAGTTATTAAGATACTGATAAAGCAATTGGTGGAATACATCAATACTGGTTTGAAAAGACAGGACAGATTTTGTTTCATTCTCTGCCATCTTTCCCCCTTGGTTCATTCTTCATGGCTTGTAAACACTTCTTGGGTTTGGTATAAAATGGTGTAGGGTTAAAAGGGGTTTGAGAGGGAAGAATTGGTTGAACATCTACAACCTTCTTGAGAAAGTACATCTAGGTTCAAGTCCACATCAATAACAATGTTCTCTTTTAAATTACTCTACAGAATTACATTCTGTTGGTTTTATCATTGATGTTTAATATACATATCCCTGGTTTTACCTTCTAAATTCTGCACAGATCTATCAACTATCAGATTGCTCTAATATTGATTAATTCTTTCAATTTACAGAGTCTTTAACTATTGAATGGAAACGTACATAAAGCATGCGACCGTCACCAGCTTCACTTCAGATGAACAGGATGTTAACGTTGAATAGTGATTTTGAAAATCGCGGATCAAGTTGTGATATCAGAAATGACATCAATCAGCTGTTAAGAACACTGCTGTCTGCTTTTTGCAAAGATTGTTTTTATAAGGCAAGAAGAAGTGTAGTTCAGACCTTGCCAAAGATCTTTACTTTGACGTTAAAAGCATAACATATTTTGGGGGAACTCTCAGTTGATTTGTTGTCTGTGATTTCAGTCCCGAGCGAAAAAGATTTGTATATTAAGGGCCGGTCAGACTGGTCGTAGAATATCTACGACTACGATTGGAAATCCACGACTACGACGCGATTTTCCCACAATTTCCAAAGTTGTGCATACCAAAGTTTCACGATTTTAAAACCGTGAGATTTTGGCCGATTTTTGGAGTTGTAGGACTATGCCACACTGTACGATTTTATCCCTGATTTTCCAGCCGAAAAATCGCGTCGTACTTCTTATCTTCCTACGACCAGTCTGACCGGCCCTTTAGGGTGACCATGAGTCACACTGTACGGCTGGTTGTGCAGCATTTATTACAAATGGCAGATTGGTGTCGATTCTCCAAGCAGGAGTTACTTCCATAATGTACCCACCGTTCCATGAACCTCCTCATAATGAATCCACCTATGACATACCTATTAACAAAGAAGAATAGATATTAATATATAAGCGTTCAATTTTTTTTGTATACTAGATACATGCTTGCTGAAAATTGCATGAACAATCTATATAGTTTATATATTTTTTGAGGGAGTATTTGGTGTATAATGTAGATAGATAGGTTTAAGAAGTATGTCTCATGGTATTGGAGCAGCAGTGATACTTATTTTAAGGTACATGGTATCATTAAGCAAAAAGCCTAATCAGATTGTTTTGCAAATTTGATCATCAATTTCGCAGGACTCTGTTATAAAAAGTTATTTCATTTTACAGAAGATGTTTATACCAAGATTTCTAAAAACCTATGTATGTGTGCATTTCCAGATTCTTATGTAGCTTGATGCTTGCACCAACGTAAGGTTATGTATAGATAGCGCAAACAGGTTTTTCCTTCTGGCTGATGTAGCCAAAGTATACATATATTTAGAATCAAGATACAAGTAAACCCTCTACTGCTGAACTAATAGTCAGTGAGACCAATTTTCGGTAGATAAAGTATAATATAGTATAGTTTTTATTTCGCTGGCTGTGTCAAACAAATAAAAGTTTTGTTTCAGGATTTGTTCTGGAGCACCCTTTTCCTTGATTTGGCCAGCCTTGTCCCTCTAACTGTGGAGCATTTGGGGATTTATAATGTGTCTGGGGACAAACTGAATTGTTTATAAACCCAGCGCAATGTGACTTTGGACATTTTGATAAACCCACCACAACATACCTCTAGATGTAGCGAGCTAACCCAAAGTGTTCAATCATCCTGATTTATGTTAATTATAGTCAGCGTCATAATAGTGTGTACATATCTATAGTGCTCCATATTTTTCCCGATTTATACCCGTCTTTATAACACAGTGATGCCTGTCCACATTTATACCTTGCTATGTTTGTCCGCATTATACATATCTAACTCAGGAGTCTATATCGACCCGTATATTTCATGCTGAACATATCTAGACTTCCTAGTATGGATCTAACTTACCATCATCGTCTCTTAAATTTATCAGAAGTATGATGTATTCTTGTGGTTTTTACCTTTGATGTGGCATTGAGTATTTTGACGGATCATTCCAAGTATTAGAGCATTAACTGTACTGCTTATTCCTATTAAAGCGTTAATTTCTATTAAATCGTTAACTGTACTGTTTATTTCGATTAAAGCACTAACTGTACTGTTTATTCCTGTAATGTGATATTTGGTGGTAGACTTGAATGTAACTGTCTCAATGTAAATGTAGCTGTATACAAGTAGCATGTAAAGGGTATTATAGGGTGTATAATATGTTAATGTTGTAGTCCCTTCAGAGTATATAATATTGTACAATTATATATCATGTCTAACATTACTAGTCATTGAGGCATTGTTCCCTGTACTATATATAGACAGTGAAGGGGTCACCCTGTACAGAGGTCATACAGAGGTGCATGATGGGTAGCCATTGCCATTAAGTGGCTGTATCAGTATTGGCTTGTGCTGACTGTTTCGAGAGCGTATAATATGATGGCAATGGGGAAGAGTGAATTAACAGGTCTAAGCTAAAGTATAGAAATGACCCTGGGTGATTTTTGACCTGGAGTCATTTTTGACCCTGCCCCCCACCTTCCCCCCACTTACCCTACTTGAAGAATTTTCACCCCAGAGTCATTTTTGACCCTGGGTCATTTTTGACCCAGAGTCATTTATGACCCTGTCCCCTACCCCTCCCCTTCCCCCTCTCCCTGCCTTATCAGTTGACCTAGATAAGTGGCCTCTCTCCTATACTGACTTTCAGTTATGAATGGGCAGCAGATTAAGTTTCAAATTGTGTTTTCTTAACTGCTATAGTTCATATCCAAAAGTTATTTTAGATTTAACTAGGATACATATTGGTCTTTCCAGGGATGTATGATTGATCAATCTCAAATGTGATACAAACTTATCATTTGCATTATTGTGAGCCCAGAGAGTTATTTTTCCTCATACCCACTGCAATAATTAAAACAGAATGCAAAATAAGATGGCTAAAAAGTAGTTTGGTATTCTAGACTACCATTATCAATCCTCCTCTTTTCATATATGATGGTTTTATGATGGATAGATAAAGAAAAATGGCCCCATAAAGCAAATTAAAATTGCTTTTTCCATAGCAGACAGAGCAGGGTCATTTTTCACCCTGGGTCATTTTTCACCCAGGATCATTTTTGGGGTTTTACAGAACCTGATTAAGGCGCTATAATTCCTATCCATCAAGAGTAATGTTTAAAATACCATTATATGATTGATATTGGATAAATTTGGTTTGTTCAGAAAAATAGAGTTTTATATCCTTTAGAGAAGTGTTGTAGTCCACTCCTCTAAGGACCAGTACCAGAATAGCCTTCCTTCTGGCCTTATAAGCACATTGACAATAATTTTCTATACTTTGATAGTTTAATAAAAGTTGAATTTTTGGGGACAGGAGTGAATAGTAAACATAAGTAGGATCTTAGTGACAGAAAGTCCTGGTGCTCATTACTAAGTAGATAGAACCTGGACGTACTAATGTTAGCGCTCGGTTCCCAATACCTGCTATAACACAATGATACATCCCGCACCCACTGCTGAAAATAACGAGGAAACCACACCTCGTGTGTAAGGTGCAGCCTGCATATAAAGTGCACTGAGAGTTTGGGAAATTGGATAAGGTTAAAAAAATAACTTTTTCATAACTTTTGTTCTATTTGATAAATTTCCAAAATTCAAAATACAAGGTGTAGCTAGGGCCCTTTGCCCCCCTGCACTTGTCCTGTTTCTATATGATTTGTGGGGGGGGTGTAGTTTATCAAATGAAAGATCCTTGTGTCCTCCTTGTGGATCCTTGGAGAACTATTATCCTCATGTATAAGATGCGCCTTATACACAGGGTATTGCAGTATTTACCTGTTTAGTCATATCTTGTGCTTATTGTTGCCAGTTGTAAGTTGATGAAATGATCATTATGTTAAAAGTAGTTGATAATTATAATGTTGATACTACTTGATGATTATAATGTTGATAGTAGTTGAACCATGACAGCATGATCTGACCTCTACATGACATTTGACCTTGAATATTTGACCTTGACCTCATAGCAGACCTCTGACCTGTGGGAGGTATCGATGTACATAAAGTTGCGGGTGACATATTACACTAATTCACTCACATGTTGATAACAGGCCTACGTTAATACTGCTAGTATACAGAAATAAAGAATGCAAAACTACCAACAACCCTGTGTTTGTCTATTGATCCTGACTTTTAATATCTCAACCATCACACATACCCAACCCTTTGAACAATTCCTTGTTGCCAGTATTGCCAGGCACACTTTTGAATGTCTCCCTCTTGCCAGGAAACGCCAAGTGGAAAATGAATTAGAGAAAGATGTTTCAAGATTATTTATGGTGTTTCTTATTTTATATTGTTTCTGTAGTGCTGCTATGGAAAACCCGGCAAGAAGAATGTTGGCTTTATTCAATTCTGAAAATTTCTTTACCTCAACTTTATTTATGTTGCGACTTTCTAAAGTATTGCAATTCATATTTGAGTGATGCTTTACAATAGCGGCAGCTTTCAGGTCAAATTGATGTTGCCATGATTAAGCCCTCAGCGATTGAATCAATAATGGTCTGAAGCTCTCAAAAGACACTTACAGATTAACTTCCTATAGACATTAAGTTATTATACATTAAGTTCCTATAGACATGAAGTTCTTATAGATGAAGTTCCTATAGACATGAAGCTCTTATAGATTCAGTTCCTATAGACATGAAGCTCTTATAGATTAAGTTCCTATAGACATGAAGTTCTTATAGATTAAGTTCCTATAGACATTAAGTTCTTATAGATTAAGTTCCTACAGAAATGAATCTCTTATAGATTCAGTTCCTATAGACATGAAGTTCTTATAGATTAATTTCCTACAGACATTAAGCTCTTATAGATTAATTTCCTACAGACATTAAGCTCTTATAGATTAAGTTTATTATAGACATGAAGCTCTTATAGATTAAGTTCCTATAGACATTATAAGCTCTTATAGATGAAGTTCCTATAGACATTAAGCTCTTATAGATTCAGTTCCTATAGACATGAAGCTCTTATAGATTAAGTTCCTATAGACATGAAGCTCTTATAGATGAAGTTCCTATAGACATGAAGCTCTTATAGATGAAGTTCCTATAGACATGAAGCTCTTATAGATGAAGTTCCTATAGACATGAAGCTCTTATAGATGAAGTTCCTATAGACATGAAGCTCTTATAGATGAAGTTCCTATAGACATGAAGCTCTTATAGATTAAGTTCCTATAGACATGAAGTTCTTATAGATGAAGTTCCTATAGACATGAAGCTCTTATAGATGAAGTTCCTATAGACATGAAGCTCTTATAGATGAAGTTCCTATAGACATGAAGCTCTTATAGATGAAGTTCCTATAGACATGAAGCTCTTATAGATGAAGTTCCTATAGACATTAAGCCCTTATAGATTAACTTTTTGTAGATTAAGTTCTTGTAGATTAAGTTCCTATAGATATTAAGTTCTTATAGATGAAGTTCCTATAGACATTAAGCCCTTATAGATTAACTTCCTTTAGACATGAGGTTCTTATAGATTAAATTTCTATAGACATTAAGTTCTTATAGATTAACTTCCTATAGACATGAAGCTCTTATAGATTAAGTTCCTATAGACATGAAGCTCTCACTGTCAAACAGTATCAGATCCCTTTCCACTGAGATGAGATTCTTGCAGACGCCAGTGGTGGGTGGGGTGAACCAAGTGCTATGCCATCTAGTGTTAAACGCATGCAAAACCCTAAAACGGAAGAGTTTGCTTTCCTCCATATTATGCAAGACAAGCCCCCTTAATGTTATGATTCAACCAAATATGGCAATCAACCAGTCTTACAAATTCACCCCATATTCATCAATATGCAAAATGTGTGACATTAGTCTTTGCATCGATTCCATTTTAGGGAGCGTTCATTATTTATGGCAGGGGGGATGACAATCTGTCAGAATGAATATGTCAGAAAAAACTGACCCCCCTTCGGAATGAGTTGAAAAAAAATGACCCCCCCTTTCGGAATGGGTTTAAAAAAATTGACCCCTCCCTTAGGAATGAGTTTAAAAAAAATGACCCCCCCCCTTCCTCAGAATAGATTGAAAGAAAATGACTCCCACCACATTTAACTATGTTCAGCAGAGGCTACATCAGGCCCATTTATTATACAAGGTGATATTAGCAGCTTTTGAACCATTTCAGTTATGTGTCATCTTTTGAGCAGTCAAATTGTGAATACACTGCCGTTGATTGATTTACCTTTAGGTAAAATATCAATTTGAAGGCTACCTAAAGGTGCACCTAGCATGACCTACTACTGATGCAGCTAAAATAGGTATGTCTTAGCAAAATATTCCATGTGACCTACTCCTGGCCAATGGAAGAATTGTTCTGATTGAGGCACGTGGTTCTGGTTTCTTTTTCAAAATTTGTGTATACGGTACAGAAATAAACATTTGTAGCTTGTCTTTCTCTTAAGATTTCATTGTAATCTCAGTTTTATATTAATTTGAAGGGTGTTATAGACGTAATTCTTGTCAGGGTTGATTTCATCAAGGGGTGAAAACAAGAGTTAAATCTAGAAATTCTAATCATGAGGTGATTTTAGCATGTAACGTTTTTTACTACTGAGAACTTTGTTGGTGCCCTGTTCACTCTCGTGATGTGTATGGTGTAGCACCACAAAGTGTTGTTTGTGGCGTACTATACCCTTCCCAGAACTCCTTAAAAGGAAAGTATTTATTTTCATGATGACATCTTTTGAAACAATCAGCAGGGCGAGCAAAAGAACGAGGAACATTGTGTCACAAATTGGGCCAAATACTTCAATCTCAAGAGCTGAACAGTGTTACACCACAGGGAAAACTGTATACATATACCATAGTGGTAGTGACTGGCCTCATCCATGTTTTAAAGGGGGCTTATCATGTCAAATTTTAATATGGATACCTGCCAAAAGATCTTTCACAAATCTGTGGGAACCAGCGGAAAAATTGTGATGCCCTGATTGGTCAAGGAGTGGTCATTTGAGTTGGTAACACAGGTACATCTTATCTGTGCTAACTGCCCTTTGACACACAAAGGAGTAAGACTCCCATCATATAACATAATCAAATGGATATGAATTAGCAGTAACTGGTAACAAAATGTTGGGCAGAATTATATCTAGAATTATTACTGAAAACCAAATAGTTAAAATTCGCGACATGTCGCGAAATTTTTGTTGCTTTGTCATAAAATTGGCATTGGCAAATACAGGAAACTACCTGGCCCTTGGGAATGGATTGAAAAAAAATGATCCCCCTCGAAGGATAGGTTGAAAAAAAGCGACCCCCCCTCTCTGAATACCTCCAAAAAAAAATGACCCCCCTCTTCATTTGGTCACCCCCCCTGCCATAATGAATGCTCCCTTAGATGCCAATTCTAGTGTAGGAGAATTGCAGAATTCATTGTACTTGACTTGGCATGGGATAATTCTTATAGCCTAAACTTGTGAAATTTAATCAGCTGCGACAAAATATTCAGCGGCAATTCTTGTGGGAGAAAACCATTTATTCAGTAACTTAAAATTGGCATCCTATACAAACCCTATTGCGTTAGTGCCCCTACACTACCACAGGTGCTATGACTGAGCTTTGAGGTGACCGCGAGGTGACTATTTACTTAATTGCCAATAACCGAGCTAGCTCAGCTCATTATCTCGTTGGGCCTCGTTCTGATGGAGTTGATAGAGGTGAGAACCCGCAGACCTTGTGCTGCACTACAACTTGGACATTAAGTTTAATGTTAGGCGCATTTCGCCAATCTGCCCATATCGCCAATTTATTTTTGCGCCAGGCGCTAAATAGTGTGGGCAGAGACATAAAGATAACAGAGATATGACACCCTATAGCATTGCAGTCTGATTTCTGTGACATGGATCACCTGGTGAGCATCAATGGAACTACTCCAAAGGGTCCTCTAAATGACTGTCTGGAGAAAAGTATTTTGGCCTACTTATAATTGTCACAGCAAATTGATTCAAAAAGCATATGAAAGCTCTAGACCTGTAGTATTTAACTGAATCTTCATTATCACAAAATTCAAAGGGGGATTTTTGGAAATAAGCCCCAAAAACTCAATTTTTTTCAAAAATTTCAAGATATTTGCAACCCCCCCTTAAAATTGGTACTATCAGCTATCAATTAGAAACCATTTCGGTTCCAAAGTACAAAACAAGGGCTTTCTGACCCTTTTTAAATAATTTTGATAAGAAAATTCTAAGTGGCAAAGAAAAACTGTCCCCCTCAGCTCACAGAGTGGGTTGGTGTCCTTCTTACCCTGATTTTTCTCTGATAATGAACAACAGGAGAAAGTAGTTTTGGTCAACTTATATTTGTCACAGCAAATTGATTCAAAAAGCATATGAAGGCTCTAGACGTGTAGTATTTAACTGAATCTTCATTATCACAAAATTTAAAGGGGGAGTTTTTGGAAATAGGCCCCAAAATTTCCAATTCTTTAAAAAATTTCAAGGGATTTGCAACCCCCTAAAAATTGTAACTATCAGTTATCAATTAGAAACCATTTCGGTTCCAGAGTACAACACAAGGGCTTTTTGACCCTTTTTGAATGGTTTTGATACGAAAATTTTAAGTGGCAAAGAAAAACTGTCCCCTCGGCTCACAGACTGGTTTGATGTTCTCTGACAATTGGAGAAATGATCAACTTGGAA
The DNA here is from genome assembly GCA_949317995.1 of Acholoe squamosa. Taxonomy (NCBI): domain Eukaryota; kingdom Metazoa; phylum Annelida; class Polychaeta; order Phyllodocida; family Polynoidae; genus Acholoe; species Acholoe squamosa. Next base: position 2,341,005 of record OX439051.1, on the reverse strand, counting down.
AAAAGTTTTGGCCCACTTATAATTATCACAGAAAGTTGATTCAAAAAGCATATGAAAGCTCTAAATATGTAGTATTTAACTGAATCTTGATTATCAAAAAGTTCATAGGGAGGTATTTTTGGAAAATAAAAATCACTTTTAGTGAGTGCTGCCACCTGGTTGATATTTTTACAACTCAACACCAGGTGGCAGCAGGGTGTCATGTCAAGGATGGACAGTCTGCTGGCTTAGTATCTTATCTCTGTACCTTTATATCTCTGGTGCGAGAAAACAATAAATGTTGATAAAGATTTTCTAAAATCTATTATTTTGCCTTTAATAAAAGATAAGTATTAATGTTTTACAACCAGTGAAGTAACCTTTTCCATATTTATCAGTCGCAAATAAATTGCTACATATCGATGCGATATCTGCTCATTGATACGCCGATATTGGTGCTCTGTGCAAGATTGGAGCTTTGCACGGCTCCGATCCAGTGCAATTCGAAAATTGTGCTGCCCAATTTGAGAATTGTGCCGATTGGTAATTAGCGCATGACAGTTGTAGATATATGGATCATTGTTGAAGGGTCATCTATGAGTCTCTGCCCATCACAAGTTATCCCCACATTACATTTTGGTGACACATTGTCTGTCAGACTCTCATCTCATGAATAATTACCATTAATATTCTCATCTCCTTCTCTATGCTCTGTACTTTCAACACAAGTGTCTACCCTAATACTCCACGTATAAATCGGTTTTATTTATCCTAATGCACTATATGACTTTACCTACTTGCATTTTTGTCCAGCTTAGTTTTTGTGAGCATATATAGTTGTAGTGTTCTACCCCTCGATGCTAATTGAATCTTTCGATAGACAACGAAAGGCAGACAGCTGCTCCTGCTGTACTCAAAGGTTTAATGCCTTGGAGGTCCGGATGGATCCTCGGCGACACCACCCTCTGAACAGCTGGTGGAGCAGGCTCAGGGGCTCACGAAAGGTCGACTAGGGGAGCCGATGAGGAAGGGGCGGGTGCTGGTTGGTAGACGGAAGCACCGAGAGACCATCCAGAGGTTTCAGGCTTATCCTGCACCGCCTGCTCTCGACCCAACATGGTCATAGCCGAGCTCAGGCTGTCTATCCTCGGAGAAAGCTCTCTCAGGGGATTAGCCTGGGCTGCCAGCGTCCTGACGTCAGGGACAGCTCCACCTTTGACTAAGTATCTCTGTGCTTTGCGAGAGGGCTCAGTGCAAACAGGCTTCAAGGTCCTGACATCATGGTGTTTGTCCTTCATCCATTCCGATAACTGGACCCGAAGACTCTAAAGAATTCACGATCCTTTTCCTCCCAGCTTTCTATGATAGCATCCCTCATGGTGATATCATATTGAGCTTGAGACTCGAAGTTATTGAGTCCCGTGCAGACATCGGTCAGACGGGAGTCCATCTGCACGGTCAGACGCGCCTCTTCCCTAAGAGCTGGAAGGAGCTCGTTATAAATGGTGGTGTTTGTTCTATCAAACAGGCCGAACAAGTAGGCATTTGCTTTCTCACGAAATGCCCCACAGAAGTGATCGATAGCAGGGCTACCCGTCATCTGTAGCAGTCCTTTACATCGTTCCACGAACGACTTGGGGACTCCACATTCGACGCCTTCGCCATAGGCAGGCTGAGCCAACTCCCAACGCAAGGTTGCTGTTGGGGTGTCGACGCCCGACACGACGTTGGAGAAGGTAGCTCCTGCTCCTGAAGTTAGTGTCGCACCACCTACATGAACACGCGACGTGGCAGCTTGCGTACTGCTCTCTGCCGCTCTAGCTGGTTTGACAGTAGGGGAAGAGTTGGTGGTGACCTTGGGTTGTCGATCACGACCACCTTGAGGTTACAGCAGACTTTCCAGCGTCGGTAGAGTGGGTCCTCTTGTTCCCACTCATAGAGGCTGGCGGTGCTGGGTCTTGAGGACGACTTGCCTCCCGCTTCTTTCTTTGCTGTACCCTGAACTCCAGGTAGGCACCGTAGAAAGCAGGCATGAGCTCCCGTCTGATATACAGATGCTTCGTAGACATGGGAGTGGGTGCCATCCGCACCCAATGTCTAGTCGGCGCACCTGTTTTCTCGTTCCGCTCACACTTACTAACTAGCATCTCCACTAGCTGTATGGCACCCTCGGCATTGTACTTGTGGGGCTGCTTATAGGGCTTAAGATGACGCGCCATCAAGCCCCTTCGTGCAGTCACGAAAGGAGGAGAGGTCGGGTCATTGGGGTCCTGGTAACATGGAATGGTCTTTTCCACTTTTACACACCCGAACTGTGGACGGATGGCTCGATGCTCTTCCACCAAGTGTCGAGCATACCTGCCATCTGTCGCATACACGAGAGGGGGAAACCCCTTACGTGTACAGTTCTCGAAAGCACACTGCTGCCCTGGATTGAAAATGCGCCAAGCAAAGCCAATCCACTGTCTCTCAGGCAGCAACACCGAGATCATCGAGACATACCAATCGATGGCATGTGTATCGTCCAAATACCACTCCCCGTCATCGCTTCCGTCCTTTCCGACGAGGCTGGGGAGTACCACTTGACCATTCTTGCGGTAATCCTGAAGTTTAGTCAAGGGTCTGTCATTGATGCACTCCGTGCGTCGCTTGGCAGTGATCCCTGACAGTCGCTTCCACTCGTCGACATCCTTGGCCGGGTCCGGAGGGGAGGCTACGGTGCTCTCCACGGCACCTGCCTCGACCTCCGTCGGCTCGGTTCCAGGCTCGGGGGGAGCAGTGGACTCACTGCTCTTCTCGCGAGCCGGGGCCTTCTTGGCTGGAGATTCCTTCTTACCACCATCCTTTTTGGGCACCTTCGGGATCTTGAAGTCTTTCAAGGTCCCTTTTGGTGCCTTCGATTCAGGAGTCTTCTTGCTCTTTGAACCTGAAGGGGTGGCACTTTATGTGAGAGAGGCTTGTAGAATAGAACTAAGTCCTCCCCTCATAAAGCTCTATGTACATCTTAAATGTTACACATGCTTTGTAAGGATTGTCACCTAATTGGACTTTATATACCTAGAAATTGGGCAGCAATTAGACACCTTATTCATTATAATATGAAGAAAAAAACTGTGACGGGGACAATGACCATAAAAGCTGAGACTTTTTATGTATCTAACAAATAATTATATATAAAAATACAAACATGTATCAAAGGCAGTGATAGGTACAGTGATTTAATTTTCCATTTTACTACTGTAATGATTATGTAATTTGTATCATTTTTTGTATTATACATATTTCATAAAATTAATGAAGTTAGTAATGATAATGAGGTAGTAAATAATGTTATTCAGAGACGTTTAGAAAATATGCAGACTGAGAGGAAATGTTAGTGGCACAGGTCACAACTCCACGGTCAGGATACCCCGACACGGCCGAGTTGCTACGCATTGCAGAACAAGTACACTCATCCAGAACGCAGAAGTCAAGTCCAGCAAGTACACCAGTACACTCTACTGCAAAGGTAAATAACAGTGATATCATAGACATGTGCACAGTGATAGACTTTACTGCCAAGGTAATAAACCATAAATAACAGTAATTAATTAACACAGCCCAGTACACTCTACTGCAAAGGTAAATAACAGTTATATGAAAACACACACACCAGCTAACTCTACTTCTTTGGTAAATAAACCGTAAATTTATAACAGTAATTAATTAATATACACACAAGTACACTCTACTGCCAAGGTAATGAATAGATAATAACAGTAATTAATTAACACAGCCCAGTACACTCTACTGCAAAGGGAATGAACCGTAAATAACAGTTATATGAAAAAACACACACCAGCTAACTCTACTTCTAAGGTAAATAAACCGTAAATAACAGTAATTAATTAACACACACACCGGTTCACTCTACAGTGATAAATCATAAAAAAATATCACTAGTACATGCGGGCGCACTTTACCACTAAGGTAAGTAACAGTAATTACCATATATTCCCACATAAAAGCCACTGCTTGTGCGCAGGAATTTATGGTAATGAATACGTGTCGGTACATTTTACTGCTAAGTTAATAAATTATAAGTAACAGTGTTATAGTTAACACACTACAGTACATTCTACCATCATAAATTAGTTAACACTACTCAGAATACAGAAACCAAGTCCTGTACATAAGCTGACACACTCCACTGCCAAGATAGAAAATCCACTTAGAACTTAACACAACCAGGACCCCTCAAAGATGCAAATTACTTATAGTAAAATTATTGTAACAAGCAAGAGTTAGGGAGTTTAATATCTGTTCCATTAGATAAAGAGTCGGGGTGAAAGCATTGCTCCATGTACAGTTAAATCCTTCTCCAATATTTGACCATGACCTCATGTGACCCATGTCTTACATCCCTAGCTGCACTATGATGACTTTGACCTTGGTATGGAGAGGTCATGGATTGATGACGATGTAACGCCGGTCGACTGGAATATGCTCCTGGTATGGGCTCCATGAGCACAATACACGTCCGCATGTAGACGGCATGCTCTGTGCATGTTGGCATACATATTGTCATGCTCGTTGTTGCTTTGTTATCATTTAGATAATTAAGACATGATTGTTATTATTGTCTCTAACTTAGTGGTGCCTTGCGTTAATTTTCAGATGTGCAAAAGGATTTGTTGTATGCTGTGATCATATAGTGCTCCCTACTAGAATTTATCAACTACTGTTTTTTCTTTATCAGGTCAACAAGTATGTTAAATTACATGTAAACGTAGGATAGTGTCATCTCTAGAATTCCCTATCCTGTTGCAATGTTACATGTTGCTTCATGATTTAATGAGTCAATAAATCCCAAGTCACTACCTCTATGTAGGGGTTGTGGATGGGGCGTCCCCCATGTCACATGTCGATTTTAAGAAATGGTCATGTCACATGTTACTTAAATCCCCATGTCACCTCTATAAACCTATCATGACCCATGTCAAATTTAAGAAACCACCTATGTCATGTCACTAATTTTTTTCCTCATGTCACTAAGGCCCTTTGACAATGTAACTAAGGCACACACATGTTGCATATAGAATTAGATAAGGCTATGTTTCCAAATCAAACTTAGTGATCAATTCCTACAGCACTTCCTGCATGAAAGCATTGCCCAATATGGAGAGCTTCCAGTACAGCATGAAAGTAAATCTATAGGATATTAGTAATTTACAATTAAAAAGTATACTACAATCCATGGATACTTCACAGCATGAGGATTCCACCACTGAAATTCATTTAAGAGAAAGTGTACTCTTGAAATCATGTCACAGTCTGCCCTTCTTTCTGTTGTCAGTTTTGACATTGCATATCTGTAGGTGTTGTAGGTGATTGTGTTTTAGTAAGTCTATACACTGTGACCTCCACTAGTGTGATGTGGCCCTCAGACCTCACCAGACCTCCCTCCTCTTCCTGTTTGTGCAGCAGTATAAACGCCAGGGGTCCTTTCATCTTTCATCTTTTATAATTGACATTTTAGACAAATAAAGGAAATGTTTGAATGATGTTATTTTTTTTAACATTTTTAAACATGAGGCTGCCCTCACAGCACATTTTGTATGTCAACTGTTTCAATTGTCAACCACCAACAAACGGGAGCGTTGAAATGGACAAACCAGTATAAATTCCATCCAATGCTTGTTACAGTTGTCGTCCATCAACAACCACATAGATGAGATGGATAAGAAGCTCAACACGTTAGAAGACGAGGTTCACCAGTCGCTGATTCACCGGTCAGACTCGACATACTCTGACGACAGTGCCACCTACACCAGCAGCTACACGTAGGACATGCCAGTTACAAACAGTCTGCGTGAATCTATTCTTAGGGAACATGATGAAATGGTAACTACCCCGCTGTGTGTGAGGATCTTGTGTAGAGCCATGTATCTTATAAACAAAAATGTAGACACAGGAGTCATGCTAAAAAGATACTTTTGGGTGAATGCGGAAATGAAGGAGAATGTTTTTCATTTGGACAATGTTGACCTGACGTCTGTGTCTACATTTTCTGAGATACATGTGTGTGACTCAAGGTCCTCAATGCTGCTTTGTATGTCTTTGTGTGCTACTAAACATTACAGATAAGTTTTGTGGACATTATTTTATGGACTGGGTTAAATGTATATATAAGAAGTGGGTGGAGTCTAAGGCCGCACTAGAATCTAGATTTCATTTATCACTTTCTAAAAGCTTTACCAAGCTAAAAGTACTCATGTAAAAAATTGTTACTCCAGTTATATAATACATATCAGGATTATAGTTTTCCATCAACCTGGTGGAAATCTTTTATTCTGATAAACTGTAAAAGTGAAGCACTAAAACAATTGATGTTAATACAAATATTTCAGGTTTGTTAGTTGTTGTGACCAGTGCGGTCGTTGTCCCGGGTGTGACCTAATTAAGGTGTGCTGTGTGGGTTTTGGTGTGTATAGATGTGAACCTTGTTTTCAGCAATCCACGGCTAAGTCCATGCGCCGCGTCACATCCGCAGCCCTAGAGGTCCTCGCCTCCTCAGATACCCTCATAAAGGCCACACGTGACATCGAGAGTGCCAAGGAGTCAAAAATGACTAAATCTAAATCCACACCTCAGACTTCCCGTCAGACCGTTGTGATCAGTCCGGCTGAGAGAGTGCCAGTAAACACAGATGACATAGAGGAGGAGCTGCTGTTGTGGTACGCAGACTTTGAGATGTTGTATGAGCATGGTGCTATTAGCAAAGAACAGCTGAAGTCTGGTAAGGTGAAGCGTAAAGACGGCCAGCACCTGCTGAGCCTTCTGGAGGAACTCAAGGTGCAGGCATTGGAGGAGAAGGTGGAGAAGGGGAAAGAGGACAGTCCTAACTCTCTCCTCACCAGCATCGACTGTGGCTTAAAGCGGGTCCTGTCCAAACGCTACAAGCGGGACTACATCATTAACCGCTCCCCCCAAGTTAGCAGGAAGAAGTATGGGGTCAGTAGCTCGGGTGGGGCCAAAGAGGACGACAGCGAGCATGACCTGAATGAGGCAGAGGAATTTGTGAGTGTTACCATTTTCTATGCCAAATTACGGTTTGAAAAACTGTCATGGTTACCGTATCAGATCAGAATTCATAATTTGTATTTTACATCGAATCAATTGTTGCTAATCAATTTAGAAAACCTTTTTTTCCTTTCGTTTTACTGATATGCATAACAATATATAGATTTATATGTATATGGCATTCCATATGACTATAGATATATGACGACTTTCTTATATTCATAATTAATAGAATTACACCCCATAATATAAAACAGCCTATAATGTGCTTTGATCAGTCAAACAACATAATAATATATCACAGCTGTGTGACATCCCCTATGTTAAAGCAGACAATGTTAAAACACCACTGTGGTTTATAGGGGTTCAGTTTAGTGCCGATTGACATCGAAGAATCCAGCTTTCAGCAAGAAGCAGGAGATTCATCGAGGGATGACGTAAATCCCACAGAGGACGAAGTGAAATTTCTACAATTTTGCCAAAATAGATTTTTTGGGTTGAGGTGTTTCCTAGTTTTTCCTTGTTTTTTGTTTTTCGCACCATCTATAAAGAGCTTGACTCATCGTTCCACCACCTTAGAAACATAGAACATCTTTCATACCATCTGTATACCCCTTCATACCATACATCACCCACTGGTAGTAGTAGCAGTAGCAGTAGCAGCAGTAGCAGCAGCAGCAGCAGCAGCAGCAGTAGCGTAGATAAGATTCCTGTTTATTGACTTTCCTCCAATATTAATAGTACATAAATAAGATACACAAACTGTCTGCAACTTAAAACATCCACCCAGGCACCCTACACTGATAGTTTGATATTTTTTTTTTGGTTCTCCACAGAACAAGGTTTACATGTCAGAGAGGAATTTTGCACATGTTGTAAAAATAGAGCACCAGAAGGACCCTGACATAGGCTTTTCTGCCCTAAGTCGCATGCACTAACATTCCCATTGTAGTTAGATGTACCGTGAAATCTCACTTATAAACCAACACCCTCCCACACACCAAACCCTGATAATGAGAAAAAAATTATATAATTGTCACTGTATTTTTCATGGTAAAACCCTGCCTATAAGAGAATTCATATTTGGATGGAAAAATCTAGAATAATATATATTTGAACATGAGATGAAATTAAATTTATTTTATTCTTATTCCACAAAATCTTGCCAAATGCACTGTGTCACTTATATCCTTTTCTGTGTAGAATTTCAATACCAGGGTACATAAATATGGTTCAGCGGGCTGGGATTTTATGGTACTGTTTGTAGCAAGTTATTGCAAGAGTAACTGGAGCTCCATAACCTGTAGATTAGAGGTGAAATGAGGGATACCAATTCTAACATGTAACATAAATACCCCTATCATCTTCACTTTCAATTCCATAAGCATTTACGAATGTATGTTGCCATAAGAATGCTGTTCATTTATGAAGTAAACATGAGTGGTTGAAGGAAAATTGAAGATTTTCTTGCATGCCAGCCCTTCCCAAAAATATTATGAATAACATACATTGCCACTACAATTTGTTAATGTGAGTCAGGAGAATTTATTGAAAAAGTCAAAAAAAAAAAAAAAAGTCAACTGTGTGTGTGTAGTTTCAGCTATGATTATATTTTCTATTTGTGAGCAGAGAGAGTGTTGCCAGCCATAAAGAGGTTCAGTATTGGGTTTTGGTGTTTGGTGTAGTTGCAGGGGGAGATTTAGAACATAGTCAAATTATATTTATACATAAGTTTTTTTTTCTTCATTACCATAAGTTTTCTCTTTCCTTTTTAAAAGAATTACAAAGATAGTTACAAATTGGTGTTATCCATAGGATATTTCTTAAGGAAAAGAAATAACTGACCAGAAGTCTAATTATGGCATCTTTTATCTCTTTAACATGTGTATAAATGTATTAGTTGGACTGGGTAACATGAAGACATATCATCATCAACATCATATGTTATTAACAGATTTTACATATACCCTCACATTTTGTAAATAGCTGTTCAGTTCATGCCCATACCCTGGTATCACAACACTTAATCATATCTAATCTCAGTTAACTACAGTTTTTACATTATGCATGGATCCTTGAGCTGTAAAATAACTGACAGTGTTTAACTGGCAGTGTTTAACTGGCAGTGTTTAACTGGCAGTGTTTAACTGGCAGTGTTTAACTGGCAGTGTTTAACTGGCAGTGTTTAACTGGCAGTGTTTAACTGGCAGTGTTTAACTGGCAGTGTTTAACTGGCAGTGTTTATCATTGTCAGATCTACGTGGCGTCTGGCCAAGTGAGTTCTACAGAGGAGCGTATCCGTGAGCTGCAGTGTAAAGTCAGTGGAGTGGACCTTAGCGTGGCAGAGACACAGGAGGCAGACGATGACGCTTCTGATGACGAGGACCTGGCAGCCCTGGAAGACCAAGTGTCACGCGCTGTAGCCACGGTTACACAGACAGAGCGACAGGTATACATATTATACTTGTGTATTGTTATACACACAGTACATAGATATGTAGCGTTCTACCCCTCGATGTTATATCGAATCTTTCGATAAACAACGAAGAACAACTATTCAGGTTCCAGTTAAAACTTTATTGTCTAATAACACATAGGCATCAGCCGTTCTCGATCACAGTTACAGGTGGCAGAGTTTGAACTCTATTGCAGGTTCGACACTAGGCCTTCTAGTGTCTAGAGTTAATATTCCACATGAACCCCCTCTGTGCAGGAGCACAGAGGAGTATTAGAATATGGTAGCCGGGCAGCCGCCGACCATTGCTCACAATGGTCAGTCGGGGCTGGACTGACCCTGAGGAAGGCCGTACAACGGCCTTATATACACCGGAGTCGAGGGCCACGTGACCAAGTGGTGACGTGGCGCTGGACTCCAGCGCCCCCAGGCGTCGGGTAATAGAGGTGCTCTCGACGCCGCCCACGAGGACCACGAAGGTACCTCGAAGACGACGCGGGACCACCACACCACCCCCCACTAGACTAAAACGAGGTCTCTGAAAATTCAGAGATCCCGGATCAGTCTAAACAATTAGATAATAATATGAACTACTGGATCCATCGACATAGTCGACAGAAACAGTAGAGGAATATATAGAAATATAGTTTCTACTGTACTGTAGAAAAAATTATTATCACAGTTAAATTATAAGGCGTTGCTCCATCCAACGTAGGAGACCAGTGTCGAAACACTGCTTCACGACCTGCTCCTGGTCGATCCGAGGGAGGCACGACCGGGTATGGCAACCGGGGTCATGTCGTTTCCTCCCTGTCTCGTTGAGAAGCTCCTTCCAGCGTAGGAAGCCCATCGATAGCGTACAATACTACTATGATGGTCCTTCGACCGTGAGGCCGAGGATGTGTGGCACCACCGGGCCCTAAGACCAGGGTGGCGTCGGATCCACACAGCTTCGCAGGGAGGTCCGGGGACAGGAAAGGTACCCCCACTCGTGGAGGGTACACCGTCGTCCGGGAACGAGTTCCCGGGGGTTCCGTGCTGACATCGAGACTCTGTTCGATGTCAGCGATCCAGGCTGACGAGGAGGAGCAGTAGTTTCATACTACTGATCCTCCGAGATGGACCCTGTAGCGGCGTCGATTTCGGCCTGCTCTCCGTCAGTGCGCTCCTCTCCATGTGGAGCGCTGGCGGCTAGCTGGCCCGAAAACGTCGGCGACTCCGGCAATGGGACCTCACGGTCCATTGTCGTACTCCAAGCCTCGTTAGAGGTCTCGGGTGCATCCCGGGAGTCCCCCTCAGCATCTGAGTGGAGAACGGCCGAGTCTGCTGAGTCGCTTCCGTCGTCGTCGTCGCTCTCCTGACCTTCACGGTCGTCCTTGTCTCCCTGGTCAGGGGGAGGCTTTGGAGAATGATCGACGACATCGACGTCCCCGTCTATATCCATCGACTGTTCCACCTCGGCAGGTTCTACTGCTTGGGCGGAAGCCGACGGGTCCGGACAGACGGCTACGTTCGCCGGGGCCAGGGGAGTGATGCCCTGAAGATCCGGATGGATCCTCGGTGACACCACTCTCTGGACCGGTGGCGGCGTAGGCTCGGTGGTTCCCGAGAGGGTTATCAAGGGAACCGAGGAGGAAGACGGGGCTGCTGGCGGGTAGACGGAGGCACCGAGAGACCTACCCGGGGTGTCAGGCTTGTCCTGCACCACCTGCTCTCGGCCCAACATCGTCATAGCCGAGCTCAGACTGTCAATCTTTGGAGACAACTCTCTCAAAGGATTCGTCTGAGCCGCCAGCGTCCTGACGTCAGGAATCACTCCACCCTCGACGAGGTACCTCTGCGCTTCGCGAGAGGGCTCGGTTCGAATGGGCTTCAGGGTTCGGACGCCATGGTGTTTGTCCCTCATCCATTCCGAGAGTTGGACCCCGAAGACTCTAAAGAATTCGCGGTCGATTTCCTCCCAGCCTTCTATGATACTGTCCCTCTTGGTAATATCATATTGGGCCTGTGCCTCAAAGTTATTGAGACGCGTTCGGACGTCGGTCAGACGAGAGTCCATCTCCATCTGAACGGTCTGGCGCGCCTCATTCCTAAGAGCCGGAAGGAGCTCGTTACGGATGGCCATGTTTGTTCTATCAAACAGGCCGAACAAGTAGGCACTCGCTTCCTCACGGAATGCCTCACCGAACTTGTCGATAGCAGGGCTGCCTGTCATCTGTAGAAGTCCCTTACAACGTTCCACGAACGTCTTCGGGACCCCACATTCGACGCCATCGCCGTATGCAGGCTGTGCCAACTCCCAACGCAAGGTTGCTGTCGGGGTGTCGGCGCCTGTCACGACGTTGGAGAAGCTAGCTCCTGCTGCTGAGGTCAGTGTCGCGCCTCCCACGTGGACACGCGGCGTGGCAGCTGGGGTGCTGCCCTCTGCCGCTGTAGGGGGCTTGACAGGAGACGAGTTGGTGGTCACCTTGGGTTGTCGATCACGACCACTCCGGGTTTCCACCGTCTTGCCTCCAGTTTTAGCACCACTGGTGCTTGGTTTGGCTGAACCGGTCGAAGCAGTCTTCGACTTTTTAGGAGCCGGGGCCGGGGCGGCTTTCGATGCCTTTTCGGGCTTCGAGGGAGCAGCCTGCGGCTTAGGCTTCTTGGGTTCAGTCGAACCGGCAGACTTTCCAGCTTCTGTAGAGTGGGGCCTCTTGTTCCCACTCGTAGAGGCTGTAGGTCCTGGGTCCCGAGGACGACTGGCCTCCCGCTTCTTCCGTTGCTCTACCCTGAACTCGGGGTAGGCACCGTAGAAAGCGGGCATCAGCTCCGGTCTGATATACAGGCGCTTCGTAGACGGGGGTGCGGGGGCCATCCGCATCCAGTGTCTAGTCGGCGCGCCTGTCTTCTCATTCCGTTCGCACTTTCCAACCAGTGTCTCCACTAGCTGGATAGCGCCCTCGGCGTTGTACTTATGGGGCTGCTTGTACGACTTGAGATGACGCGCCATCAAGCCCCTTCGTGAGGTCACGAAAGGAGGAGAGGTCGGGTCATCAGGGTCCTGATAACATGGAATGGTCTTTTCCACCTTAACACAACCGAACTGCGGACGGATGGCTCGATGCTCTTCAACCAAGTGTCGAGCATACCTGCCGTCAGTCGCGTATACGCGAGGGGGAAACCCCTTACGTGTGCAGTTCTCGAAAGCACACTGCTGCCCTGGATTGAAGATGCGCCATGCGAACCCAATCCGCTGTCGCTCGGGCAGCGACACCCCCGACGAGTCTGAGGCATTCGTAATATTCTCGATCATCGAGACATACCAATCAATGGCATGACTGTCGTCCGAATACCATTCCTCGTCGTCACTACCATCCTTTCCGACGAGACTTGGGAGTACCACTTGACCATTCTTGCGGTAGTCCTGAAGCTTTGTCAGTGGCCTGTCATCGACGTACTCAGCACGTCGTTTGGCAGTGATCGCTGACAGTTGCTTCCACTCGTCGACAGCCCTGGCCGTGTCTGGGGGTGAGGATACGGTGCTCTCCACGGCACCGGCATCGACCTCCGACGGCTCGGTTCCAGGTTCCGGTGGAGCAGTAGACTCGCTACTCCTCTCCCGGGCTGGAGCCTTCTTGGCTGCGGACTCCTTTTTGCTACTTTCCTTCTTGGGCACCCTAGGGATCTTGAAATCCTTCAAGGTGCCCTTGGATGCCTTTGATTCAGTCGGCTTCTTGCCCTTAGAACCTGAAGGGGTAGCACTTTTCGATGGAGCAGGCGTCGACGGCTCGTCGACCTCCATCTCATCGGGAGAAGAGTCTCTCGAGGCGGCAGCAGCTGCGACCTTCAAGTCGCGCTTCTGCTGCTTAGCTGCCTCCTTCGCCTTCCGGCGGAGCTCCTTCTCCCGCTCCTGGGACTCAGCCAAGGCTTTCTGTGCATCCTCGATCTGCTTCAGAAGGGCTGCACTCTTAGCCGAGGTAGACTCGAGCTCTTGCTCGGGTCTGGTCCTCTTGGACTTCTTCTTCTTCTTCTTCTTCTGCGACTTGTGGCTCGCCGAAGAGCTGTACCCTGACTGCTCGTCGGACGAGGACCCCATGGTTCTTCCTGAACTGCCGGGTTCCACCAGGGAGAGAAGACTCCGGGTCTCGAACCGTTCTCAGACGGGACGAGACGTCGAAGAGGATCTTCGAGGTTTTTCGATCCGCACTCTGGCGGGTCGAAGCCTCGAAGGTGCCTTCGATGTACCTCGAACCGCACTCAGGCGGCTCGAGGGACCGAAGACTGGAGTCTCGAGTGAACACGAACCTGCGCTCACACAGGTCGTGTCCCTCGACACTAGGCAGGGGAGACCTCCTACACTCAGGTAGGGAGTCCCCAGACGGAGCGTACCAGCTGGAATAAGCTAGGCTTAGTCCAGCTTATCTGCGTCCGACTCTCACGAGAAGGGCGCAGATGTGACCTCCGTGGTGGGCGACGCGGCCTTTTATCCCTGTGGCGCACGTCTCTGATTGGAGGAAGGGGCTACGTGACCGAGGAGGGCGAACCCTATTGGTCCACAGCGCATCACGCCATGACCAAATAAGGTATTGCTCAAAAAATAGAACGACTCACTCTCCCCTCACCGTCACGCTCTGCTTCTCCAGTCGCAATGTTTGCATATGCCGTTATTTCCTATGCGGTCTATGGGTTCCAACACTATTAACATGGATTAATCTGGGCACCCCCTCCTTCATCAGACTAAAAAAAATGGCTCCAATATGGATCTACCCTTCGGGCAGTATCCACCAGCCTATGCTGGGAACCCGTCCTCACAGTCAATAAAATCAGAGGCTCCAAATTTCCATGTTTCCAGTGTCAGTTTGTCTCAAACTAAGAGGCAATCGTACGACTTCTCGTTGTGTAATTTTTTATTCACCGTCGGCTTCACGTCCACAGACAGATTTACTCAAGAACGGCACCCGTTATTTTAAAGTCTCATTAAAAACACAGGTTAGTAAAGCTGCTGCTTAGTATTGTGCGAAACATCGATTACTGAGTAGGGTTTAATCTAGGGCTTTTCCTGATTTTAACCTTTACTACAGGAACGAGTGTTGAGCCTCGGGGCGAGTTACTATCACCCCCTCCTAGCCCGCCGTCCTTTGATGTGGCCGGGCCGACCGGGCTATTAACCCGTTTCCGTCGGCGTCTGCCTCCCATCACTTGTGACGGTGTGGATGCAGGAGCCAGAGTGTTTGCTCTGGGTTTCCTTTCATCCTCGACACTCGCTGACCGTTCCTTTGATGAGCCTTGGCGCTTAAGCCTCGCTCGAGTCATAGGTCCGGACTGGAGTGACTGATCTTTCACTTCAATCGAAACGTTTCGATGTGAAGTTTGTTCAGTCGTTCGCACCTTCGAGGGGGGGTCGGGCTTCCGACATCCCTTCAAAGGCTGTTTAGATGTTTTCGACTTATCTCGACGGGCCGGTCGACCACGGCGCCGCTTTGATGGTTTACTGGCATCCAACACCTCCACCTCGCTCAGTTTTCGAGCTTTTTGCTGTCGTTTTCGATGACCCTGCTTAGTTTGTTCTTTAGACTGGACTTCCGGCCGCGACCTTTCGACCTCTATTTCGACCTGTCCAGAAACAGACTTAGCCCTTTTCGTAGCCCTACGAGAAGGTGAATCATCATCAAGTTGTGGTTGCAACAACTCGACAGTTTGTGATAGTTCTACGCCCAACCACCGGCGCACTCTATCAACATTGCTCTTTTGCAACCGTCCGCGGGATGATCGAAGTAATAATGTCGACTCAGAGAGGACAGAATCTACAACGAACGGCCCATCCCAGTTGGGGGCAAGCTTCATAGCTGCCTGGGGGGTGTGGTACCTCACCACCTGTTCACCAACTGAGTATCTTCTCTGCTTTAGCCCATAGTCATACCCGACCTTCTGGCGTTCCGCAGATTTACCTAAGTTTTCCCTTACCATGCTATAACTCTCCCTCAATCGGTCACGAAGTTGTTCCACGAAGGTGACGGAACAAGGGACTTCGAGTGGGTTCTCGATTGAGCCGAAAATCACATCCGCTGGCATGAGAATTTCTTCCCCGAATACCATCATATTTGGACTGCATCCAGTAGAACTGTGCTCAGAGCTGTTATATGCGGACACCACATATTTAGCCTGTTCATCCCAGTCGTCCATATGTTTGTCTACCAACATAGTCAGACTCTGAATCAACGTTCTATTGAACCTTTCCACCTGACCATCACTCTGTGGTCTGTATGGATTGGTTCTCTGTTTTACAATCGTCAAATATTCACACATCTCAGAGAAGAGTCGAGACTCAAACTCTCGACCTTGGTCGGAATGCAGAAGCAACGGGACTCCAAAGGTCAAAACCCATTCGTTCACGAAGGCCTCTGCACAGGTCTCTGCCGTGTGATTTGGTAGGGGAATAGCGCGTACATACTTGGTGAAGTAATCCTGGATTACTAACATGCAAGTATTCTTGTTTGGCGTGGGTGCAAATCCCGAGATGATATCCATAGCTATCCTCCCGAATCTCACCCCGAACAACTCTTGGTGCAGAGGAGACTTACCCATGCCCTCGCCGGGCTTTACCAGGCAACAGGTAGGACAGTGTCGAACCCAACGACCTATGTCCTTTCCCATCCCGGGCCAGTAATATCTCCTTTTCACTTTTTCGAGCGTTCGTTTACGACCAAAATGTGCCGCTGTTCGGTGTCCGTGGCAAAAGGAGAGTACCTCACCCCTCAGTTGGCGTGGTACAACTACTTGAATCGTGCGCCTAGCTCGACCCGCCTCGACTTTCCAGCGACACAACAAGCCTTCACGGAAGGTTAATAGAGGCCATTGCCCTACTAATTTCCGTACCTCGGTGCTCTCGATCGATACATCAGGCCTAGTGGGTTTAGCCCCCTTAACTAGCCATTCAGCAACTCGTTTGATGTCAGCGTCCGCTTTCTGAGCATCAATGAGTTCATCGAGAGACCAAAATGCAACACCCACCCGGCTGTCTACTAAACCACTTACAGCTGCCAAAACAGCATTATGACTGCCGCAGTCTGTGCAATCCGACCTCTGGCATAGCCGCACAGGGATACGACTAAGGCCATCGGCGTTTAGATGCTTGGCCCCACTTCGATGTTCGATCTTAGAGTTTTCGAGACCGAACTCCGAAAGGTGGGCCAGCCACCTACCCATCATTCCCTCAGCCTCTTTGAAATTTAGGAGCCATTTCAAAGACGAATGATCGGTGCGGATAGTGAAGTTACCACCATAAAGGTAGTGCCTAAACTTCCTGGTGTACACGACAACTGCCAACAGTTCCCTTTTGGTAGTGCAGTAGTTTCGTTGTGTTTTACTTAGAATGTTGCTGGCAAATGAGATCGGGACCTCCATTCCATCCTGCACCTGGGATAGAACAGCCCCGATCGCTGTGTTGCTAGCGTCAGTGTCCAAGATAAAACGACCGTCGGGTGTGGGGAATCGAAGTACAGGTGTCTCCCTGAAACTTCGTTTTAACTCGACAAAAGCATGTTCGGCTTTCTCCGTCCACGCGAATGCCTCGTAACGACCTCTACTACCTTTAGGTTTTTGGATCACTAAGTCCTGCAAAGGACTCACGAGTTCCGCAAACCCCGGGATGAACTCTCGGTAGTAGGAACAAAAACCAATGAAGGATCGGATTTCCTTCACTGTAGTGGGCCTAGCCCAAGTCATTACATCGCTAATTTTCCCCGGGTTGGCTTCTATACCCTGTTCAGACACGATTCGGCCCAGGTACTCGACTGAAGTCCTAAAAAGTTGACATTTTTTAGGTTTCAACTTCAGTCCCCATGCCCGAATCCTGTTGAAGACTTCTGCCAGATTCGCCATTGCTTCATCCGTCGTTTTGCCGAAGACGATGATATCATCGAGGTAAACCAGGCAACTTTTACCTAGCAAACCTCTCAACATCTCCTCCATCATTCGCTCGAATGTGGCGGGGGCGTTACACAAACCAAACGCCATGCGATCGAACTCGTAGAGCCCCCTCTGGTAGGAAAAAGCGGTTTTCTCGACGTCGTCGGGATTCATCCCGATCTGCCAATATCCAGATTGGAGATCGAGACAACTAAACCACTTGTTTCCTCCTAGGGCATCCAAGGATTCGTCGATGCGCGGGAGGGGGTAAGCATTTTTCTTAGTCACTCCATTCAGACATCGATAATCGACGCAGAATCTCATGGTCCCATCCTTCTTCGTCACCATCTGGACGGGACTGGACCAGGGACTAGTACTTGGCCTAACCACCCCCGTATCCAACATCTCCTTAAGTTGTACATCCGCCGCAGCCTTCTTGCTGAGCGGAATCTTTCTATAAGGGACTCGGATAGGTTGTGCGTCACCCGTGTCGATGTTATGCAGACATCGATCGGTGCGCCCTAACAGCTCATCTGGGGATTTAAAGACATCCACATGCTTACGTAGTAAGGCGGACAGCTTCAGTCTTTCCTCTGGCTGGGTCAGGTGGGTGTCGCCATACATGTCTAACAGCCAGGTAGGGAGCTCCCCCGTGTGGGTGCTCGCGATTTCTGCCGTCTCGATGTCTGCAGCTTCTTGCTCGAGACGCATCATCACGGATCCTACCTCCGGTGACGAGAGTTCACCGTTTCTGTCAGCATACTGTATAGTACCGACCACCTGGCCTTTCTCCAGGACAATGTCTCGATTCAGTGGATTACAGACGGGAAACACTGTTCGACGAACATTGCTGACAAGGGCAGCCTCACCAACCAACCCAAAACATCTCAGAGTGTTCAGGTCGGGTTCGACTATGCCCTGTCGGTCTCTTTCCAGACCTTCGGATTTTACCAAGACATCGCACCGATGTCTGGCAGGTATCCTAGTGGTCTGTGCTACTGAGGCTATCGATGACACTCTCTTCAGTTTACACTGATGGTGCTCTTCTACCGGCTCGGTCATGACCAATTGACCCGTCCTTGGGTTCAGGATCATACCGTATAATGCCGCGAAGTCGAGCCCCAGAATGCCATCGTCAGCCACATCGGCCACTATTGGGCTAAACACATAGTGGGTCGATGCGACCTTAAGAGGTAAAACCAATCGACCATAGGTCCGCATTTCGGCTCCAGACGCAGTGCACGCCGTTATTCCCTCGTAGAGATTATCTGACGGCACCACTAACGTTTTCGCGAGTTCTCGAGAGACAATGGTGTGGCTGGCACCAGTATCTATCAGGAAGTCCAGAGAACGCCCTCGAATCTCTGCAGACAGGTACCATCGTTTCCCCGACAAGGGGGCGGTTCCTGCTAGCATTCTCAACCCTACGTCAGTACTCAGATCGATCCCCCTCCTCTTCAGAAAAGAGAGACAGGGATCATCTGAGGGAAGCTCTGTTGCGCAGACTCTGGCCAGCTGCCGCATCAGGGCTTCTCTCCCGGCGTCGACTTTCACTTTCGATCCAGTCGAACCCTCGACCTCGGAGTTCGGGCTGCCAGCGCCCTGTTCCTTGGCCATTGAGGCTTTTTCTACACCGACATCTTCGGAACCCGACCGGTGATCAACCGGTGCCGCTGTGGTAAAGGGCTGGGACGGCCCTACCGGGACCTTACCTAGTTCCCTCGAATCTACTGTCGTCTGATCAGGAGTGCCAGAGGTGCTGATACCTTGGCTTTTCGATGGTCGGGCAGCTCGATTGCCACGTCGAGCCGCCCGCCTCAGTTTTCCGTCGCGTCAGGTGGTAGTCCTTTAATCGGCTCGGGGCAAGTTCGTGCGAAATGCCCCTGCTTCTTGCAGTTCCAACACTTGGCGTCGGACGGAGGGGTACTCGGCTTCTCCGAGCTAGTACCAGGGACATCCCCCCCCTCGATAACCCTGAGTAAATTCTTCAATTGACTCAGCGAGAAGGTCTGCTCCTGTACCTTGGGTTTGGAGGCCTTGTTTGGTGTTTTCGATTTACCAGCGGATTTCTGACCTTTCTTAGTCTTACTCCCCGCCCCGGGCTTCGAGTATGAGGAGACTTCGCCCTGTCCTTCCTCAACCAAAGCGGCGTCGGCCAACGCCGACAATGCATTTGTCGAGGTAGGATTCACCAACTTCGGCAGGAGTTGTCGTTTCCGCAACAACTCGTCTGCCAAGTCCATGAGATCCTTTAGGGACATGTAAGTACGCCACTCCCGAAGAACATCTTGTTGTAAATCAACGTCATACAATCCTCCTATGAACAACTGGTTGACTTTGGTTATGAGCCATTCAACCGAGAAGTCCACACCTGGATAGGCATCGCCGGCAAGACGTCTCAAAGCAAAGCCATAGGCTCTAATGCTTTCGTTCTTGCCTTGGCGTCTCTTCTCCATTGTAACAATGGGGTCTTGAAGGCTAGAAGTCATGGCTTCCGTTACCATGTCGACCAGTCCCTCCAAAGTCCCATCTCCATGCTCCTCCCATAGCCACACAGTATCAGCTGCAGGGCCATTCTGGAGTAACATGAGGAGTTGAGCTAATGCCATACTCGAGGTCCATACATTTACTCGACGGACGTGATTGAATCCGTGGTACCAACGGAGCCAATCGTCCTTCCATGTAAATGGAGGGCACTCGACTGACCTAGTTCGGGCTGGTTCATGCCCGATAGAGGTATTTTCAAACATTCTGCTTGATCTCCTGACCTGATCAAGGGCGAATGTTGTGCCTCTTCTAGGTATTTGATGGTCCATCCCCATGTTTCTCATAGTCGTGTCTGCACGACTGTGATTCATCCCCCAGGGGTTACCAGACTCGGCGTCACTCAGGCGTGAAGCTTCGAACCTGATATCCCTATATTTGGGTGGATCAACATGTTGTTGGGTCGTGATAGGGGTCGAGAACTGCCCGATCACTTCACTTAGACCATCGGTGCGCGGCATTGAAGGAACTGGTTGGGTCCGGCGCGACCTCGAATCCACTTTCGAGATGTCGTCGATTGCTCCCACCATTCTATCTATCTCCGCTTGCTGTTTTGAACGTTCCGCCTGTCTTAATTCCGACACTAGGAATTCCAGGCGGGCATGTTCGGGTTTCGAGAGATCTCGTTGCTCGCTGATGGCAAAGAGTTGCTTGGCCTCCTTCATGGCATGGTCAAGCCACTCTCTGTAGTCAGGGTTTTCGACTAGATCCCCTTGAGTAGCAACTCTAGTAGTGCTGCATTCACTACTTTGTTGCTTATCTCGAAGTCTAGCGGTACGCAATTTCGATTCCGTCTGCTCCTTCAGACGTTCTTCGAGTGCGAGTTCATCACGAACTTCTTTATTCACCCTGGCTTCATCAGCCTTTCTGCGAGACAATATCTCTCGTCGGAGCTCATCGATTTCACCACGTATGGCTCCCAAAGTGTCCGAATCCTTCTGATCTTTCAGTGACTGGGCTACTAGGGATTCAGACTTCAAGGAATTAAGCTCGGCCTCATGCCTCGCTTTTTGTTCCATTAAGACCTGATATTCCGCCATTTTGTTTGCGTGTTCGATTCGTTCCTCACAGCGACGACGCATTTCTGCCTCGTCCCTGGCTCGAGCATCCTCGTCAGCTTGCATCTGACAGAGTAACGACTCCCGTTCCTGACGTAGCTCTTTCACCTGCTTTTCATAAGCCGTTAGGTGCTCAGCTACTTCTTCAGTATGCTCGGCTGATTGTTGGTTCAATTTATGCCACAACTCTTGCAGTTGTTCCTCCAACATAGTCTTTTCTACTTCTTGTAGTTTCAACTTATGTTTAAGGGACGTCTGCTCGTGCTGGGCATCCCGAAAATCGTTTCGAGCTCTCTCGACACATTCTCGGCGGCTTGTAGCAAGGCGATCGATCTTTGCTTTTAGCGATTGACAATCCATTGCTGTCAACCGACTACGCTCGATCTCTGACTTCGTTGCAAGCAAGGACTCCTTTTCGCTAGAGAGCTGCTTGACCTTCTCTTGAAGATCAGTAAGCTCTCTATTTGCGATCTGAGTCTTGTTCGAAGCCTCCAACGCCTGCTGCCTAAGCTGTTCCAACTTCAGCTCTATTTCTGTACTCTTCTCCTGAGCTTTCATGGTGTTACTCGCGAGAGCATCCAACTGTTGGCGAC
This sequence comes from Acholoe squamosa, assembly GCA_949317995.1. Lineage (NCBI taxonomy): Eukaryota > Metazoa > Annelida > Polychaeta > Phyllodocida > Polynoidae > Acholoe > Acholoe squamosa. The sequence continues at coordinate 2,319,424 of OX439051.1, read as the reverse complement.
CCTGGCGCAGTTGGCGTTGCTGCTCTTGTAGCAACTCCTCGTTGAGTCCCCTGCCACTGTCAATACTTCCTTGTATCGACACGGGCGAGGGACCCTCGAAGGACCAACTGCCAAGGCCCATTGGAGTTCCCACGGGCGAGGCTGATTTTTCTACATAGGACAAACTCTGTGTCCTCAAGAAGTTCTCAGCCGCCGGAGAGAGTTGAGTCGATACTCGCCAATTGAGTAGCCGGCTCCTTTGATACAGGCCCAACGGGTCAGACGATGGACCTAATATCAGCGAGTGGTTCAAACCACCACCAATTAGTGGATCATTCCTATCCACTAAAGGGCCTGTAGTCACTTGATGTTGATGATTGGGGTCATCATCTTCATCCAAGTGACCCTGCATGTCGAACTTAAGCTCGCAGTACCTATGCGGACTAAAGTTAACAACTGGTCACGGCACCAGTGTAGCGTTCTACCCCTCGATGTTATATCGAATCTTTCGATAAACAACGAAGAACAACTATTCAGGTTCCAGTTAAAACTTTATTGTCTAATAACACATAGGCATCAGCCGTTCTCGATCACAGTTACAGGTGGCAGAGTTTGAACTCTATTGCAGGTTCGACACTAGGCCTTCTAGTGTCTAGAGTTAATATTCCACATGAACCCCCTCTGTGCAGGAGCACAGAGGAGTATTAGAATATGGTAGCCGGGCAGCCGCCGACCATTGCTCACAATGGTCAGTCGGGGCTGGACTGACCCTGAGGAAGGCCGTACAACGGCCTTATATACACCGGAGTCGAGGGCCACGTGACCAAGTGGTGACGTGGCGCTGGACTCCAGCGCCCCCAGGCGTCGGGTAATAGAGGTGCTCTCGACGCCGCCCACGAGGACCACGAAGGTACCTCGAAGACGACGCGGGACCACCACAGATATACACATGGTGATATACATGATAAACAGTAAATATAGATATATACACATAAACTGTAGATATAGATATACACATGGTGATATACACATAAACAGTAAATATAGATATATACACATAAACTGTAGATATAGATATACACATGGTGATATACACATAAACAGTAAATATAGATATATACACATAAACTGTAGATATAGATATACACACGGTGATATACATGATAAACAGTAAATATAGATATATACACATAAACTGTAGATATAGATATACACATGGTGATATACATGATAAACAGTAAATATAGATATATACACATAAACTGTAGATATAGTTATACACATGGTGATATACACATAAACAGTAAATATAGGTATATACACATAAACTGTAGATATAGATATACACATGGTGATATACACATAAACAGTAAATATAGGTATATACACATAAACTGTAGATATAGATATACACACGGTGATATACATAATAAACAGTAAATATAGATATATACACATAAACTGTAGATATAGATATACACAGAGTAAATATCACAAAATTGTCTTTTTCACTGAAGGAAACTGCCATTGGGCTATCAAACAGTATGTTACAAACAGATGACAGACAAGGAAAGTAAAATGTGTTAGGTATAGGTTTCATTGCAAAAAGGCGATGTGTCTCACAGGACCTTCATCAACTAATAACTTCAACTTGATCAGTCAGTAGAGCACTGAAAATGGGTATTATACAAACGAAGGGGTTGAAAAGAAAAAAACATTAGTACCTTTCCTAGAGTCTCTTTAAAGACAGACTGGTCCTCAGACCCCTTGATAGCCCTATATAAATAGACCTGTCAGTGATGATTATGTGCCCAAGCAACAGTGGAGACCTCTACTGTTGCTTGGCAAAAATTAACATTAATCCTTTACAGATATTTTGACAATGTCTGACAATGATGGTTTATTTTGATTTTTGTTTCATACTTCATGTATGACTTGATGGGGAACTGAGACTTTAAAGTAACAATTTGAACAAACTTTGTTTACAGCCAACATGTTAACCAATTAAATTTTTTTCCACTTACTTAATTGGTTGGCAAAATATTCTAATGAAATTGAGCAATCATTTAAAAACTTTGTAGATGGCATTGTTTTGTTCCAATAGAACCATATACAGTTATACCTTTGTACAATGTTGTTATTTCAGCGTTAAGTGTAAGGATGGGATGCATCACTGTGAATAGCCTTGTAGTGCGAGTGTTTTGTTTGCATTACCGATATCTATTTTTACTACCTGTATATGCATAACCTGTTTGATAGCTGGTTGATGAGTGATGTGTGTGATTACTAACCTCATGATATGTTTATATAATATCCTATTTTTTTGTTTACATACTTGATATCAGGGTAGCATGAATTACTTTTAGCTTCTTTGCCTTCAAAGAGATCTTGAAACATGTCCTATATTACTACTCTAATGACAATGATGTAATAAATAAGTTGAGAAACCCTGGGAAAAAACCTGAATACAGAATTCAGTTCATAAATCAATTCTTGACTAAACACTCAGTATATATGTTTGACTACGACATAGATTATCTACCATGATCTGACACCTCTTTCATTTACCTAAACATATTCTGTGAAGTGCCTGCTTCAGTTGTATCTTACTTACCTCAGTTACCATGTCTTCCACAGGTGTCCAAGATAGAGAAGCAGGTCAGTAACCTCCAGCAGCGCGCACGCGGCAGTTCCACAAGCAGCCAATCAGAATCACCAACACATCAGCTGCTCACCAGCCAATCAGATGGCACCGAGTTGCAGCCATGCTCGCCTACTGGTGAAATACAGATGGACAAGTCAATGGAATCACATGACGCGTCACATGATGACAACGTTGGACTACCTTCAGTGAAGAACCTGCGGTCTATGTTTAATGTGGATGACGGACAAGGAGTGAGACGGGTTAGGATCTGTTAATGTCTTCATCCCACTGGTAAACCCCGCACTCACCCCCGACCCTGCTAACAAGGATAGACTCTGCACTAACTCCCGACCCGGCTAACAACGATTAACCCTGCACTTAAGCATAACCTTGTTAACTCTAAGATTACCATGGCTAACATGGGCAAACCACGGCTACCCCTGGTGGACACGGTATCCTCAATGTAAGATAACAATCCTAGCTGTAGCAATCCCCGCACTGTATATAATAATGCAATGGCCAGTGGCCAATATGATTACTTAACCCAGGCTAAGCTTTACAATAAAAGACTTACTCTACAACTTTGGTCTGCCTAAGGAATTCGAGTGGCTGCATTCAGCAGGTGCTGTGCGGTTGTGGTGGTGACGGTGCTTCAGGTATAAAATGTTTATGTCCTGTTATACTAATGTCGCTTTACTAATCCCACCGTGTAAGTACATTAATGACAGAAACTTGAATTGTATGTTGAAGGCAACCAGTGCAATGCTGCAAATATGGACAATGCTTTGTCTTGAATAAGTCCTACTAAGAAATAAATACATGGAAACTGTATAAGCCAACAAGGTCCTTTCTGAGAGGTGCAATTTACTTGTAAGTTTATGTTTTATAGAAAGACTCTTTTATAGATGATTTTAGAGATTGAGGGAGAAAGGTATAAAATACCTACATAACACAAAGGGCAAAGTCGTGTGGTTTGGTCCCGCTTTTGTCTGACAATGTTACAAGTTGGGCAGGTTGCGCCGCACTAAGCACGCCAGCTGTTAATGTGGCTTTGTTTAGTTATTTTTACCCAACATGTAATCATTGACCCTCACTTTGTAGAGGGCGTTAGCCAAGAGGAGGACTAGCCAATTTTATTCAATTTAAAATATTCGTTTACATTTATATTTTCGTGCATTGGAAATGATCCATAGTTGCTTTAGATTTGTTAACATCTTAAACCTATTGGGGACCCAATTTCAACCAGGTTAGGACATTTTGTGCTTGACCAGAGCAGTATCAAATGGCCTCAGTCCATATCTATACTGTTTACAGTAGTATGGTATAGATTCCTAGACTCAGTTGCAGACCGTTATAACAGTATTATAATTACCACTTTTATGGGTTGTTTCTGTTTCTTTTTTGATGATCCCACATTTTTATTTGAGTAGCTTAAAAGTTTTTGAAACAGAATTCCAAACACATATGTAAATAAACAAATGTCAAAACCAAGAGAAAAATCAACCTTTGATCCATTTGGTTAGCCACTCTATTATGCATCACACGGTTTGGTGCAGCTTTTGGCTGGCAATGTTACAAGTTGGGCAGGTTTCGCAGCACTGAGTATGTTAGCTGATAACAGCTTTATTTGCTAAGTTATTTTCACCCAACATGTAGTCATCGACCCTCAGATTTAGGAGGGCATCAGCCAAGAGGAGGACCACTCAATTATATACCCTAAAAGAGAAAATTGTTGCATTCATGTAATGCTACCTACCCTATTTTTTGGCCCTACCCTAAATTTATTTTTGGATCTTTTGGGGGGAAAAATGCATGTAAGAAGAGGTATGGATTTTTTTTTAGGGGGATCCGCAGCCTCAAATTTGTGTCCAAAAGTATGAAAATTTATAGTTGGCCTTGAAAATCTTAAACAAAAACATTTTCCTACCCACCTCATTTTTTCCTACCCCATTACCTGAACATTTATAGGCCTGACAGCAGTGTTTTTTTATGAGAAATATCAGAAAGACTCTCTGAATTCTCCATACATTTGCACCCCACATGGACCCTCTGGTTCATACCATACATATGTTCACACACAAACAAATATTCTGTAATATATCTGTCACTAATACATTACATACACATATAAAACCTACACTGCCCCTTTAAGTATGGGGGGAGGCTAAGACAAAAATGTTCTTACAACTAATTAAGAAAATGCTGTTTATCCTGAGAAACATGAATCTGTCTCCCGTTTTGAATTTTTTTAAGATCTGTAATCCCCCCATAATCCTTTGCTGAGTGAGCTCAGTCCCACTACATTTTTTATTTTATATTTTACAGAGGGCCTATCTGACTATACATGTTCTAATTGCTGCATCATATTTTCTATTTGGGTCCATATCAGATCACAGGAAAACCTTATCAGATCACAGGAAAACCTTATCAGATCACAGGAAAACCTTATCAGATCACAGGAAAAAGTTTCAAATTAATTATGATTTTTTTTCTTAATAAAACCTGAGAAATAGGGGTTTTGGCCATGGTAGCCATCTTAGATTTTCCAATGATTTCAAAAATAGAAAGGTTTAGTGTGGTATTTCTTCCTACATTATCTGAATGTGAAATTGTTTCCAAAAAGGATGTAGGAATTAAATATGAATATAGAATGAATAAATTATTTATTTTCCAACTTTTTATCTTCGGAGGGGGTGTATGGGTGGGGGGATTACAAATCTCAAATTTCAAAATGGGTGCCAGATTCTTGTTTCTTATGATGGATAGCATCTTTTTAGCTGGTTGTGGGTATTTTGTGGCCATTTTGACTAAATAACCTCCCACCCCTACTTTAAGTATCCCACCACATAGTGCACATTATGTTGCCTCACATGTATGATATAAACATAATATGTCACACCCCTCAGTAACCTTACTCATGGTGTTCCTGATTTATGTACTTTAAGTTAACTGAGCTTGATATATCCTCTACACTATAAATACACTACACAACATCTCCACTCACACGCTGCCTGCACCTCACAGCACCAGTGTAAACAGTGGGACATGAAGACACAGAAACTTACGTTTTATTCTCAAACTGTCTCTACACACTTCTGAAATCACTACCGTAAATTCTCTTATATAAGCCACAGCTTATATCAGAATCTAAATCAAAATCAGGCTAAAATATAGTATAAGCCAAAAGAAGGGGTGCGGCTTATAGAAGGGTATTTATTTCTATAGAACAGTACTAAAACTACAATTTTCTAGCAAAAAAACTGGCTTATAGTCGCCTCTATAGTCAGGGGTGCACCTTAAACGAGGGTTTGATTTATACAAGAAAATCTACAGTATCTATGATTTTTAGGTCACCAATTTGTTAAAGATATGAAAACAATGAAATGGTGGCCCCTGAAATTAACTTTTTATATTTGGAAATGGTGATGAACGTCCATGCCAACCTTTTTCATATTCAATAAAATGTTTTTGAATGAATTTGGAAATTTAGAAAATTAAACCGATTCTCTGGTTAATCAATGATCAATGATTTAGGTTAAGAATGTATGAAATGATTACATTGGGTTGCTGTTGAGTGTGTTAAATGCTCTCTGTAGTAATTTATTGTGAATTAACTCCCTGTGTAATCTTCCCGTTATGCTAGGTCAGAAAAAGAAATTCACACTAAACCAGAAGTGCCAGACTACTTTGGAAAGCAAAATTCTATTTTCAACTTTTGTTACAGTCAACATAGCAAAAACCTGGCAGATTTACCAAATACTTTCATGTTGTTTCCTTTTCTCACTGTGCCTGTCCTCCTAGAATACTTTTTTCCACCATGTATTCTCGAAAAGTGATTTTTCTGGCCTAGTCTTTTAACAGAATAATGGCATAGTTGTGACAGGTTCCTTTGATAGTTATGTCCACTAAATGGGATGAAAGTCTTCAGGGAATTCCCTAATTTTAGGGATTTTGAAGTTCCAGGGTCCTATACATTCATATAGAAACCCAGGTTTTTGAGGCAAATATTGGATTATTTCAGGGATTTTCATGCTCTGTGACTTTCATCCCTGCACTAACCATTGAATACAATTACTGTATTAACTAGTGAAATTATAATTTGTATAAGCAACTTTAATCATAGAAAGCTTTGCTTCATTTCAACCACCATGATTTTTATATCCACTGTAGCTGCAACAGCCAAGTGCTTTAAATCATTTCCTCTCACCTCATGCCAGACTAATCTAGTTTGTAATAGCTTGTGACAGCCTAGCCTTGTCTAAAGTAGTTTGAATCAATCTCCAAGCTTCAGCTAATGTATAGACAGCTTTATATGATATGCAACCAACTTTAAAGGCCATACAATGCCTCAATAAACTCTCTATTTTGGATGATGTGATACATGAATGTAGTCTAGGAGAGCTAAGTGCTAGGCCACTCGTAGGTAACTTCCGACAGCTACATTGGTGCATCGTAATGAGGAAATAAATGAGAGTCTAGGCATTGTGTGGCTTTTAAAAGGGTTAAGGTGCTTACTGGCAGAAATATGCCATAAAACCAATTTACGTGCTGCTTTATATAACAATATGTGACGCGTGTCTGTATACAAACTTACCTCACTGCTGTAGGGTTGTACTGCTGTATTTAGGTCAATAAAGGTTTGTTAAATGTCTGTTTTGCTCCTTTCCTGGTGTTTCAGAAGCAGCCCAGCAATATGGTATGTGTCCCCTCCCCTAGACAATACCACATATATGCACTAATGATGCGGTACCCCGGTATCACATTATATGCACGAATGATGCGGTACCCCGGTATCACATATTTGCACTAATACCCTTAACTCAGAGCTTCTCTGCTCCAAATATATCTGTTCTCACTATCTAAGCCTCCTGAATTATCTGTGCACTTTGAAAATATTTGGTGTTTGCCCATTTTGTTTTGTTTTTTGGGTTTCTTTTTCAACCACCATTTTGTCAATCAATTTTGGACACTGTATGTGATGAATTAAATTGGTAATCTTGAAGAGCAGCAAATGCCAACTACTGAAGTGGATTTTAGAGGTTTCAAAAAGATGGACTGATTTCCAAATTAGATGGTGTTAGATACATATCTATTCATGATTAAAATGTGTTTCAGATATAGTTGTGATTAAAGAACCAATTGCCCTAGAAGTTGTGATCAAAATATTCTTTTTGCTTTATGAACCTTTTCAATCCCAATAAGTACTCCTTTATTGAAAGGACTTTAAAGGTTTGGATATTGCAAACCAATTTTGGCCACCATGCTTACAAAGCCTTGGTTGAGGCAATCATTATAGCAAATAGAGAAAATAAAATTAGAATTGAATGCTATTTTGGACCTAAAAAAAGATTTTTAGATCACGCTCACTTGTTAACTTTGTGACTGTCATCATTTGGTGGTAGAAATTTATATTGTTCTTCTTGACACCTTTTTAGTTGTGGTTCTTTCTGTTGTTGTTGATTTTTTTCCGATCATTTTATTTAAACTGAGCTGACACTCTATGACTCGTGTTCTTGTTCAGACGCTGTTTCATGATATTTGACATCTGATTCACATCATTGGCCCTCCCAGTTTCTTTTCAAAAAGAGTTAGCATTTGAAAATTTCCAGTACTATTCAGCTTTAGATCCAAATTAAAAAAAAATACATGAAATGAATTTCCTCAGTTTACCTCCACTATGGTAAGAAATTTCCTTTTTAAATATAAAAAAGGGCTTGTTTAAAAATCCCAACTTGAAACATTCATCTAAGTTTGTGATACATTATTTTGGACCATTTTTTTTCCGTACCAAAATAGTATTTTTCAGTTCAGTTTCCATCTGATCTACCCATAAGTGTTGTCATTAATACTCCTGAGTTATATAACAGTAAGCGTTAAGTTCTAATCACTAGACCAAAGCCATGTCGGCCATTGATATGTCAACTGGCAATGGAAAGCAGACCTTTCAATAGAGTTGTGAGGTATTGTGCTGACAATATGTTTAACATCCATGAGAATACCAGCTGCATCTAACCATACACTGTCCTTTTGAGTGTGTACACTAAAGGACCATTTAGATGTTCTTTCTCTGACCCGGTTAATGTGATCTTCTTCGACTGACAAAATTATTGGGACCTACTTAAATCAACTCAGTAATTGGAACCTACTTAAATCAACACACTATTGGACCTACTTCAGTGCCAGTTTTATGTGACCTACTTGAGTGACACAGTTTTACATGACCTACTTAAAGGCAGACCTGTTTTCTTGTAATGACTGTTGGAATTTATTATCAAGTATTCACAATATAACCCAATGGGGTAGCTCTCATAATGATTATTGCTTTCTTTAGTTGCAAAAAGGATCTAAACCCAAGTCCATCTTCCCATGGACAAAGGTACGCGGTGTGCCGGGTGCATGCTGTGGTGTGTGAGTTATGTATAATGTGTCTAGTTGTTTGTGTCACCTACTCTTTTAGTCATTATAAATATCTGTACATTGTGACATATTTTCCTCAAGGGGGTAGACTCTTTGTCCACGAAAACAGTGGAGGTTTTTAAAACAGTGGAGGTTTTTAAAACAGTGGAGCTTTTTCTTAAATTACCTCCTTATAGAAAGGGATCTACATATGTACATATAAGTCCTTAAATATATTGTGTTTATGTAGAATTGAACCAATTGATGAAAAAAAAACAGGGTATGTAGATATTTTTTTATGAAAGCTGTTTGGATGAAATGTGAACTTCCATGCCTGTCAATACAATCTGGCTGCTTGGAATTTAGCCCCCCCCCCTTTCTTCTTCCATACTACAAGATGTCATTCTGCAAAACACCCTTAAAAAAGGCTAGAGACAAGGATAGGTAGCACTATCTGAATTGAACAGTGGTTTTTTCCAAGTCTAGGAATGATGTGTGTATTTGAGCCAGCAATTAAAGTTTATCATCTATAGAGTAACTGCCTGTTCAAGTACAGCCATGCTTTAAAATTTCAGATAATTCACCTGTTATACTTTAATACAGCACTTTGGTATATTAGTTTTCAAATAGGACTGTTTGCGTTGAAATAAGCCCTGCACTCTTTTGAGACACCTGTATTTAAAAGGAGAACTATGGTACCATATTGCTTGTTACATGCAGGGGCCTCAAATAAGCAAAGGTCTCATTTGAGCACAGGGGTAAGACCCCCTGAAACCTGAGTGCAGGCTTATATGCATACACAGAGGGGCTAAACCTATTTATGTGCTTGGCTCGCTTAAAAGGGCAATTACCATATGTGTGATTTCTGTAATGGGTGACATGTGGATTGTGTTTGAAAGAACTGTGGCAGTTATACATTGTACAATTGTGACATAAAAGTCCTTGCCTTGTCAATAACACCTTTATAAATAGATGGCCTGAAATGTTTTGTAGAGAGCATTTTATTTGAACTGTTTTTAATACTGCTTGCTTATGACAGTATTCTTCCTAATCAAGAATTTGCATTCTATATTTTGCCTTGTCATGACATGCAAAACATGTAAAATTTTGTTATAATCTGTTTGGCTTCTTTAATGCTAAATCCAGATCTTATTTGATCCACCCATCCCCTAGTTTTGCCACTTTGATATTCAATCCAATTTTCACTATCTTAGTGTATTAGATTTCATGTTTTATTTTGGGAAGTGTCACTTCCAGGTAGGATTTGTCCTATCTCGGTTACTAATTTAGACTTTTACCAAGTACATTGAGTCTATACCACTTGAATGGTCCTGTATCAGTCAGTCTTTGAAAAAGAAATATTCATGTAGGGATTTCTGATGGATTGGAAAAGAGTTTAACTGTTACTGCTCTTGATTTGCCTTTCCGGCCTTGAGATTCTAGGGAACTTGTGGTGATATGACTTTTTTTGTGGACATCTATAAATAAAAAAATAATTAATAAGTAGTTGAGTCTTATCTTACCCTATAGGTTTACAGCCTCACAGGGCGTGACCTCCCAAGGACTGTACGGGAAAAGTTACGTGACCAGGGCCCAGATGTTATGCCTAGCTCTAACATCAGAGGCACGGACGACGCACGGAAACGTCAAAGTATCAACCAGGTTTGTTCATTAACTTATATTCACTTTATGGGTTTCTCTGAGGTATGGAATAAATTGGACCACTATTTTCATTACAATACAATGTAGAACCAGTGACATACATATTCCTGCACCCTCCTCACCCTTCAATCTATTCATCAGGATGCTTGAATTCAAGATGAACAATTTACTCACCAGGGCAACATTAACATATATGTATGCGGCTCTTAAAGGGTTAATAAAAAAACCTATTCCATCTTTTTGTTGATGTTCAGGTCTTTAGCACACCAACTTGTAGAGAGGAGAAGAGGCCATCTAGCCTACATGAAGACACTGGACCTCTAAGAAGTTCTACGCCTCGTGGCACACCTGCTCAGCAAGCCTCATCCCTCTGTACATCCCCCACATCCACATCTCCTATATCCCCCACATCTTCCAACCATTCCCCCACATCCCCCGACTCATCTTCCTCAGGACGGAGTTCCACCATCATGGCACGAGCCGCTTTCTGGGACACAAGGATCCTGGAGGGGAAGGTGTCTGACCAAGAGTTGAAGGAAGCTGACTTCCCAACCCTCCCTGAGGAAACATTCAAAAGGTATGTAAAGTTGTTTGTCAGCAACATTATGTATCTATTTGTCTCTATGTGGATTTATATAGTAATATATCATTCAGTAATGAGGATGATGCATTGAATTCATGTACTGCTGTGGCACAGTGCTGGTGGAGGAAAAGGAGAGCTAAAACAGTTTGATTAAAGCAAAACTAAGTTAACTATCAATAATATGATCTTAATGAATGTCCCCTTTCAATATTGAATTCTAAGATGTTTTTACCTTTCCTTTTTTCACAAATTAAACCCTTTTTTTGTTTATATATACCACCTTCTCAGCCCTCACCAACATTCCACCACCACCACTTTCACTCCTTAGTTAAGATGAAATTAACTGAGATTCATTCATCCTTGTATATTCTCTTAATGTGTGAATAAATAGATGGAGCCTGGATTACCTGTTTTGATCCTAAGGTGGTTTGAAATCACCATTAGCCCCAGTGTCATAAGTCCTAGACAGATATCACTGGAACTTTATTCTAGGAGTTTAAAAACTAGTATTGTTTTCTTTTTTTTGGGGGGGGGAAGAATTTACATCTGTTCTTCTAAATTGTAAGTATCCAAATTGTTGTATTTCATAAAAGATTTTATAGAAAATGCTTTGTACCTTTTCAGTCCAGGAATTTACATAAAGTTATTGATCCATAAACAGGGATATGAAAACCAAGTTAATTTGCAACAGGAAAAAATATTACCATGGAACATGTAGGATAGACGGGGCATTGGGTCGATAACCACCAATAGTAACCTGGCAGTACCAAGAGGGCAAACACAGTTTTTACCTTTCACTTATTACACTCACATTTTACCTCCTTCACAGCGAGGATGAAGACTCGATGGCAGAGTAGGTTTCCATGGTTACTTTAGAAGCGGTGACGGAAACTAACACTGCGCTATAGTTGCACATTAACCACATTTATTTCACTCTTTAGCGTTATTATAGCACTTCATTCATTCACATGTTACTCTAGATCAATTATTATTGCTAACATCTTTTTTATTTAAGATACTTATATCCTAATTTCAATTTAAGAATAATGATTTCACTTTTCACCTGTACCTCACTATTTATTTATGTACCTTATATGGCTATGTCTCAAGACTGTAATGCAAATATGAGTGTGAAGGTTTCTGACCTGAAGGTTTCTGACCGGAAGGTTTCTGACTGGACATACAAATGCAAGAAATAGGTGAATCCATAAGAAACTGACAGAGCAGTTATTCCCACACATGTTTCAAGTAAAAATATATCTAAAAAAATTCTCTGTGGGGATGCAATTGGCTATTATCCGTCCCGAAATAAAGTTTATCTCTAGACAGATAACAAACAATTGTAGCCTAATGGAGGATATTTAAGACTAATTCTCACTTGAAACATGTCCAGGAATACTGTAGGATTTTTTGTTATGTTGAATTCAGCTGTTTTCTGCACATTTTTGGGACGGTCAGAAACCTTCACATTCAGATTGCACTAGAGTGGTGAGACATAGCCATATACCAAAGGTACAAGTATGCTATTACTTACTCCTTTATTTAGATGACAGATAAAACTGTCCTAATCACTGTATCACACATTCATGGTGAAATACAAACAAACACTAGCATTACACTAGGAGCGCTGTACGCTGTCTATTAGCTGTATGAAGGGACTACTACATGTTGTTGCAGTGCATAGTACTGCCGCTACAACCGACTTGCACTAAGGTGAAGACATAGTTCTAGGTTTGAGGTGGACAGTTATATATATATATCAAGGAGTTTGAAGGATTCTGTTTGTATTTCACAATGTCTGTGGTCATTATTTTCCACTTTTTATTTCAAGAGTACTAAGTGTTTATATAAATCATTTTTATTCAATTCTCCCTATTGTTTGTCAAGTTTCAAGTCATGAGATGAAAAAATGGCAAAGAGGCTTTATGTACAAGATTGATAAACAAAACATGGTGATCAAGGTCATTATTGTTAATTGACCTTGACCTTGACCCCTTGCAGAGACCCTCCTGCCACGAGCACATTTTATGAGGCGCAATGCTCGTGGGACATCTAGGTAAGATAACGCACCTGAACCATGGGGCAATATGAAAACCGCTTTCTGTGGTCATACAGCAATGTGGGGTTTACTCTATATTCTGGAATTCTGAAGACTATAAGCATGGCCCTGCATCACACACCCCGTCACAAATCATCTTGTATTTACTGACACCTAACTGCATGATGCCATTTACCCAGGTTAAAATAAACCATAAAAACATATATCAAAGCTACCCAATGTAGCCCTGAGTAAAATTGTGTGGAAATCTAAATTGATTCTTGTAGCTGTAGAATAATCAAGGTTTTCATCTAAAGAAGTGATCATTTCAAAAACCTATAGTAGTGTAGTTACTTGGCCTAGTATTGGTCTTCAAACTATTTCTCTGTAGCTCTGTGGTGATGTAAAGAGGTCTGTACATCTCAGGTTCTTTGTACTAACACCAGCCCACTGCTACTGCTTCTAAATTTGTCTGAGATTAAAGACAAATTGTTTCTCCAAATTACTTCTACCTTTGTAAAAATCAAACATGTATAAACCATGAACAAACCTATACATGCACTGAAATCAATCAATCAGATCTAGCTATAGTGATATCCTTTTCCGTAACCTAGTTATTAAGATACTGATAAAGCAATTGGTGGAATACATCAATACTGGTTTGAAAAGACAGGACAGATTTTGTTTCATTCTCTGCCATCTTTCCCCCTTGGTTCATTCTTCATGGCTTGTAAACACTTCTTGGGTTTGGTATAAAATCGTAGGGTAGGGTTAAAAGGGGTTTGAGAGGGAAGAATTGGTTGAACAGCTACTAAACTTCTTGAGAAAGTATATCTAGGTTCAATTCCACATGAATAACAATGTTTTCTTTTAAATTACTCTACAGAATTACATTCTGTTGGTTTTATCATTGATGTTTAATTTACATATCCCTGGTTTTACCTTCCAAATTCTGCACAGATCTATCAACTGTCAGATTGCTCTAATATTGATTAATTCTTTTAATTTACAGAGTCTTTAACTATTGAATGGAAACTTACATAAAGCATGCGACCGTCACCAGCTTCACTTCAGATGAACAGGATGTTAACATTGAATAGTGATTTTGAAAATCGCGGATCAAGTTGTGATATCAGAAATGACATCAATCAGCTGTTAAGAACACTGCTGTCTGCTTTTTGCAAAGATTGTTTTTATAAGGCAAGAAGAAGTGTAGTTCAGACCTTGCCAAAGATCTTTACTTTGACGTTAAAAGCATAACATATTTTGGGGGAACTCTCAGTTGATTTGTTGTCTGTGGTTTCAGTCCCGAGCGAAAAAGATTTGTATATTAGGGTGAGCATGAGTCACACTGTATGGCTGGTTGTGCAGCATTTATTATAAATGGCAGATTCGATAATGTACCCACCGTTCCATGAACCTCCTCATAATGAATCCACCTATGACATACCTATTAACAAAAAAAAAATAGATATTAATATATAAGCGTTCAATTTTTTTTTGTATACTAAATACATGCTTGCTGAAAATTGCTTGAACAATCTATATAGTTTATATATTTTTTGAGGGAGTATTTGGTGTATAATGTAGATAGATAGGTTTAAGAAGTATGTCTCATGGTATTGGAGCAGCAGTGATACTTATTTTAAGGTGCATGGTATTATTAAGCAAAAAGCCTGATCAGATTGTTTTGCAAATTTATTCATCAATTTCGCAGGACTCTGTTATAAAAAGTTATTTCATTTTACAGAAGATGTTTATACCAAGATTTCTAAAAACCTATGTATGTGTGCATTTCCAGATTCTTATGTAGCTTCATGCTTGCACCAATGTAAGGTTATGTATAGATAGCGCAAACAGGTTTTTCCTTCTGGCTGATGTAGCCAAAGTATACATATATTTAGAATCAAGATACAAGTAAACCCTCTACTGCTGAACTAATAGTCAGTGAGACCACTTTTCGGTAGATAAAGTATAATATAGTATAGTTTTTATTTCGCTGGCTGTGTCAAACAAATAAAAGTTTTGTTTCAGGATTTGTTCTGGAGCACCCTTTTCCTTGATTTGGCCAGCCTTGTCCCTCTAACTGTGGAGCATTTGGGGATTTATAATGTGTCTGGGGACAAACTGAATTGTTTATAAACCCACCGCAATGTGACTTTGGACATTTTGATAAACCCACCACAACATAACTCTAGATGTAGCGAGCTAACCCAAAGTGTTCAATCATCCTGATTTATGTTAATTATAGTCAGCGTCATAATAGTGTGTACATATCTATAGTGCTCCATATTTTTCCCAATTTATACCCGTCTTTATAACACAGTGATGCCTGTCCTCATTTATACCTTGCTATGTTTGTCCGCATTATACATAGCTAACTCAGGAGTCTATATCGACCCGTATATTTCATGCTGAACATATCTAGACTTCCTAGTATGGATCTAACTTACCATCATCGTCTCTTAAATTTATCAGATGTATGATGTATTCTTGTGGTTTTTACCTTTGATGTGGCATTGAGTATTTTGACGGATCATTCCAAGTATTAGAGCATTAACTGTACTGCTTATTATTAAAGCGTTAATTTCTATTAAATCGTTAACTGTACTGTTTATTTCGATTAAAGCACTAACTGTACTGTTTATTCCTGTAATGTGATATTTGGTGGTAGACTTGAATGTAACTGTCTCAATGTAAATGTAGCTGTATACAAGTAGCATGTAAAGGGTATTATAGGGTGTATAATATGTTAATGTTGTAGTCCCTTCAGAGTATATAATATTGTACAATTATATATCATGTCTAACATTACTAGTCATTGAGGCATTGTTCCCTGTACTATATATAGACAGTGAAGGGGTCACCCTGTACAGAGGTCATACAGAGGTGCATGATGGGTAGCCATTGCCATTAAGTGGCTGTATCAGTATTGGCTTGTGCTGACTGTTTCGAGAGCGTATAATATGATGACAATGGGGAAGAGTGAATTAAGGCGCTATAATTCCTATTCATCAAG
This sequence comes from Acholoe squamosa, assembly GCA_949317995.1. NCBI lineage: Eukaryota > Metazoa > Annelida > Polychaeta > Phyllodocida > Polynoidae > Acholoe > Acholoe squamosa. The sequence continues at coordinate 2,303,103 of OX439051.1, read as the reverse complement.
AGTAATGTTTAAAATACCATTATATGATTGATATTGGATAAATTTGGTTTGTTCAGAAAAATAGAGTTTTATATCCTTTAGAGAAGTGTTGTAGTCCACTCCTCTAAAGACCAGTACCAGAATAGCCTTGCTTCTGGCCATATAAGCACATTGACAATAATTTTCTCTACTTTGATATTTTAATAAAAGTTGAATTTTTGGGGACAGGAGTATATAGTAAACATAAGTAGGATCTTAGTGACAGAAAGTCCTGGTGCGCATTACTAAGTAGATAGAACCTGGACATACTAATGTTAGCGCTCGGTTCCCAATACCTGCTATAACACAATGATACATCTCGCACCCACTGCTGAATATAACGAGGAAACCACACCTCGTGTGTAAGGTGCATATAAAGTGCACTGAGAGTTTGGGAAATTGGATAAGGTTAAAAAAATAACTTTTTCATAACTTTTGTTCTATTTGATAAATTTCTAAAATTCAAAATACAAGGTGTAGCTAGGGCCCTTTGCCCCCCTGCACTTGTCCTGTTTCTATATGATTTGTGGGGGGGGTGTAGTTTATCAAAGGAAAGATCCTTGTGTCCTCCTTGTGGATCCTTGGAGAACTATTATCCTCATGTATAAGATGCGCCTTATACACAGGGTATTGCAGTATTTACCTGTTTAGTCATATCTTGTGCTTATTGTTGCCAGTTGTAAGTTGATGAAATGATCATTATGTTAAAAGTAGTTGATAATTATAATGTTGATACTACTTGATGATTATAATGTTGATAGTAGTTGAACCATGACAGCATGATCTGACCTCTACATGACATTTGACCTTGAATATTTGACCTTGACCTCATAGCAGACCTCTGACCTGTGGGAGGTATCGATGTACATAAAGTTGCGGGTGACATATTACACTAATTCACTCACACGTTGATAACAGGCCTACGTTAATACTGCTAGTATACAGAAATAAAGAATGCAAAACTACCAACAACCCTGTGTTTGTGTATTGATCCTGGCGTTTAATATCTCAACCATCACACATACCCAACCCTTTGAACAATTCCTGGTTGCCAGTATTGCCAGGCACACTTTTGAATGTCTCCCTCTTGCCAGGAAACGCCAAGTGGAAAATGAATTAGAGAAAGATGTTTCAAGATTATTTATGTTTTTTCTTATTTTATATTGTTTCTGTACTGCTGCTAAATCCGGCAAGAAGAATGTTGGCTTTATTCAATTCTGAGAATTTCTTTACCTCAACTTTATATATGTTGAGACTTTGTAAAGTATTGCAATTCATATTTGAGTGATGCTTTACAATAGCCGCAGCTTTCAGGTCAAACTGATGTTGCCATGATGAAGCCCTCAGAGATTGAATTCATGCAGACATGAAGCTCTTATAGATTAAGTTCCTATAGACATTAAGTTCTTATTGATTAAGTTCTTATACACATTAAGTTCTTATAGATGAAGTTTCTATAGACATTAAGTTCTTATAGATGAAGTTCCTACAGACATGAAGCTCTTATAGATTAAGTTCCTATAGACATTAAGTTCTTATTGATTAAGTTCTTATACACATTAAGTTCTTATAGATTAAGTTCCTATAGACATGAAGTTCTTATAGATTAAGTTCCTATAGACATGAAGTTCTTATAGATGAAGTTCCTATAGACATTAAGTTCTTATAGATGAAGTTCCTACAGACATGAAGTTCTTGTATATTAAGTTCCTATAGACATGAAGTTCTTATAGATGAAGTTTCTATAGACATGAAGTTCTTATAGATTAAGTTCCTACAGACATTAAGCTCTTCTAGATTAAGTTCCTATAGACATGAAGCTCTTATAGATTAAGTTCCTATAGACATTAAGCTCTTATAGATGAAGTTCCTACAGACATTAAGCTCTTATAGATTCAGTTCCTATAGACATGAAGCTCTTATAGATTCAGTTCCTATAGACTTGAAGCTCTTGTAGATTAACTTCCTACAGACATTAAGCTCTTATAGATTAAGTTCCTATAGACATTAAGTTCTTATAGATGAAGTTTCTATAGACATGAAGTTCTTATAGACTAAGTGCTTATACACATTAAGTTCTTATAGATGAAGTTTCTATAGACATGAAGTTCTTATAGATGAAGTTTCTATAGACATGAAGTTCTTATAGATGAAGTTTCTATAGACATGAAGTTTCTATAGACATGAAGTTTCTATAGACATGAAGTTCTTATAGATTAAGTTCCTATAGACATGAAGTTCTTATAGATTAAGTTCCTACAGACATGAAGTTCTTGTATATTAAGTTCCTATAGACATGAAGTTCTTATAGATGAAGTTTCTATAGACATGAAGTTCTTATAGATTAAGTTCCTACAGACATTAAGCTCTTCTAGATTAAGTTCCTATAGACATGAAGCTCTTATAGATGAAGTTCCTACAGACATTAAGCTCTTATAGATGAAGTTCCTATAGACATGAAGCTCTTATAGATTCAGTTCCTATAGACATGAAGCTCTTGTAGATTAAGTTCCCATAGACATGAAGCTCTTGTAGATTAACTTCCTACAGACATTAAGCTCTTGTAGATTACATTCCTATAGACATTAAGCTCTTATATATTAACTTCCTATAGACATGAAACTCTTGTAGATTAAGTTCCTATAGACATGAAGCTCTTATAGATGAAGTTCCTATAGACATTAAGCTCTTATAGATTAAGTTCCTATAGACATGAAGCTCTTATAGATGAAGTTCCTATAGACATGAAGCTCTTGTAGATTAAGTTCCTATAGACATGAAGCTCTTATAGATGAAGTTCCTATAGACATTAAGCTCTTGTAGATTAAGTTCCTATAGACATTAAGTTCTTATAGATTAAGTTCCTATAGACATGAAGCTCTCACTGTCAAACAGTATCAGATCCCTTTCCACTGTGATGAGATTCTTGCAGACGCCAGTGGTGGGTGGAACCAAGTGCTATGCCATCTAGTGTCAAATGCATGCAAAACCCTAAAATGGAAGAGTGTGCTTTCCTGCATATCATGCAAGACAAGCCCCCTTAATGTTATGATTCAACCAAATATGGCCATCAACCGGTCTTACGAATTCACCCCATATTCATCAACTATGCAAAATGTGTGACATTAGTCTTTGCATCGAATCTATTTTAGGGAGCGTTCATTATTTATGGCAGGGGGGATGACAATCTGTCAGAATGAATATGTCAGAAAAAAACTGAACCCCCCCTTCGGAATGAGTTGAAAAAAAATGACCCCCCCTTTCAGAATGGGTTTAAAAAAAGTGACCCCCCCCCCTTAGGAATGGGTTTAAAAAGAATGACCCCCCTCAGAATTGATTGAAAGAAAATGACTCCCACCACATTTAACTATGTTCAGCAGAGGCTACATCAGGCCCATTCATTATACAAGGTGATATTAGCAGCCTTTGAACCATTTCAGTTATGTGTCATCTTTTGAGCAGTCAAATTGTGAATACACTGCCGTTGATTGATTTACCTTTAGGTAAAATATCAATTTGAAGGCTCCTACCTTAAGGGGCGGCTAGCATGGGCTACTACTGATGCAGCTAAAATAGGTATGTCTTAGCAAAATATTCCATGTGACCTACTCCTGACCAATGGAAGAATTGTTCTGATTGAGGCACTTGGTTCTGGTTTCTTTTTCAAAATTTGTGTCTACAGTACAGAAATAAACTTTTGTAGCTTGTCTTTCATTGTAATCTCAGTTTTATATTAATTTGAAGGGTGTTATAGACATAATTCTTGTCAGGGTTGATTTCATCAAGGGGTGAAAACAAGAGTTAAATCTGGAAATTCTGATCGCGAGTTGCGGTGATTTTAGCATGTAACGTTTTTTACTACTGAAAACTTTGTTGGTGCCCTGTTCACTCTTGTAATGTATATTGTGTAGCACCACAAAGTGCTGTTTGTGGCGTACCATACCCTTCCCAGAACTCCTTTAAAGGAAAGTATTTATTTTCATGATGACATCTTTTGAAACAATCAGCAGGGCGAGCAAAAGAGCAAGGAACATTGTGTCACAAATTGGGCCAAATACTTCAATCTCAAGAGCTGAACAGTGTTACACCCCAGGGAAAACTGTATACATATACCATAATGGTAGTGACTGGCCTCATCCATGTTTTAAAGGGGGCTTATCATGTCAAATTTTAATATGGATACCTGCCAAAAGATCTTTCACAAATCTGTGGGAACCAGCGGAAAAAATGCGATGCCCTGATTGGTTAAGGAGTGGTCATTTGAGTTGGTAACACAGGTACATCTTATCCATGCTAACCGCCCTTTGACACACAAAGGAGTAAGACTCCCATCATATAACATAATCAAATGGATATGAATTAGAGGTAACTGGTAACAAAATGTTGGGCAGAATTATATCTAGAATTATTACTGAAAACCAAATAGTTAAAATTCGCGACATGTTATGAATTTTTTTGTTGCTTTGTCATAAAATTGGCATTGGCAATTGGCACATTGGCCAAAACTCCCCAACAGGAAACTACCTGGCCCCCCTCTAAGAATAGGTTGAAAAAAAAAGACCCCCCCTTTCTGAATACCTCCAAAAAAAATGACCCCCCCCCTGCCATAAATAGTGAACGCTCCCTTAGATGCCAATTCTAGTGTAGGAGAATTGCAGAATTCATTGTACTTGACTTGGCATGGGATAATTCTTATAGCCTAAACTTGTGAAGTTTAATCAGCTGCAACAAAATATTCAGCGACTATTCTTGTGGGAGAAAACCATTTATTCAGTAACATAAAATTGGCATTTTGTGATGCCTAATCCTATACAAACCCTATTACGTTAGTGCCCCTACACTACCACAGGTGCTATGACTGAGCTTTGAGGTGATCGCGAGGTGACTATTCACTTAATTGCCAATAACCGAGCTAGCTCAGCTCATTATCTGGTTGGGCCTCATTCTGGTGGAGTTGATAGAGGTGAGAACCCGCAGACCTTGTGCTGCACTACAACTTGGACATTAAGTTTAATGTTAGGCGCATTACGCCAATCTGTCCATATCGCCAATTTACTTTTGTGCCAGGCGCTAAATAGTGCGGGCAGAGACATAAAGATAACAGAGATATGACACCCTATAGCATTGCAGTCTGATTTCTGTGACATGGATCACCTGGTGAGCATCAACGGAACTACTCCAAAGGGTCCTCTAAATGACTGCCTGGAGAAAACTATTTTGGCCTACTTATAATTGTCACAGCAAATTGATTCAAAAAGCATATGAAAGCTCTAGACCTGTAGTATTTAACTGAATCTTCATTATCACAAAATTCAAAGGGGGGAATTTTTGGAAATAAGCCCCAAAAACTCAATTTTTTTCAACAATTTCAAGAGATTTGCAACCCCCCCATAAAATTGGTACTATCAGTTATCAATTAGAAACCATTTTGGTTCCAAAGTACAAAACAAGGGCTTTCTGACCCTTTGTGAATAGTTTTGATATGAAAATTCTAAGAGGCAAAGAACTGTCCCCCTCAGCTCACAGACTGGGTTGGTGTCCTTCTTACCCTGATTTTTCTCTGATAATGAACAACAGGAGAAAATAGTTTTGGTCAACTTATATTTGTCACAGCAAATTGATTCAAAAAGCATATGAAGGCTCTAGACCTGTAGTATTTAACTGAATCTTCATTATTACAAAATTTAAAGGGGGGAGTTTTTGGAAATAGGTCCCAAAATTTCCAATTTTTTGAAAAATTTCAAGGGATTTGCAACCCCCCTTAAAATTGGTACTATCAGTTATCAATTAGAAACCATATCGGTTCCAAAGCACTACGCAAGGGCCTTCTGACCCTTTTTGAATGGTTTTGATACAAAAAATTTAAGTGGCAAGGAAAAACTGTCCCCCTCAGCTCACAGACTGGTTTGATGTCCTTCTAACCCTGATTTTTATCTGACAACAGAAGAAAATAGTTTTGGTCAACCTATATTTGTCACAGCAAATTGATTCAAAAAGCATATGAAAGCTCTAGACCTGTAGTATTTAACTGAATCTTCATTATCACAAAATTGAAAAGGGGAAACTTTTGGAAATTGACTCCAAAATTTCCGATTTTTAGAAACATTTCAAGAGAATTTCCACCCCCCTAAAAATTGGTACTATCAGTTATCAATTAGAAACCATTTCGGTTCCAAAGTACAAAACAAGGGCTTTCTGACCCTTTTTGAATGGTTTTGATACGAAAATTCTAAGTGGCAAAGAAAAACTGTCCCCCTCGGCTCACAGACTGGTTTGATCTTCTCTGACAATTAATGTAATGATCAACTGGGAAAAAAGTTTTGGCCGACTTATAATTGTCACAGCAAGTTGATTCAAAAAGCATATGAAAGCTCTAGATATGTAGTATTTAACTGAATCTTCATTATCAAAAAGTTCATAGGGAGGCATTTTTAAAAATAAAAATCATTTTTATTGAGTGCTGCCACCTGGTGGATATTTGCACAACTCAACACCAGGTGGCAGCAGGGTGCCATGTCAAGGATGGACAGCCTGCTGGCTTAGTATCTTATCTCTGAACCTTTGTACCTTTATATCTCTGGTGCGAGAAAACAATAAAGTCGATAAAGATTTTCTAAAATCTATTATTTTGCCTTTAATAAAAGATAAGTATTTATGTTTTACAACCAGTGATGTAACCTTTTCCATCTTTATCAGTTTGCAAATAAATAGCTACATATCGATGCGATATCTGCTCATTAATATGCCGATATTGGTGCTCTGCGCAAGATTGGAGCTTTGTGCGGCTCCGATCCAGTGCAATTCACAAACTGCCCAATTTGAGAATTATGCCGATTGGTGATTCGCGCATGACAGTTGTAGATATATGGATCATTGTTGTAGGGTCATCTCTGAGTCTCTGCCCAGCACAAATAATCCCTACATTACATTTTGGTGTCACATTGTCTGTCAGACTCTCATATCATGAATACTAACCATCAATATTCTCATCTCCCTCTCTATGCTTTGTACTTTCAACGCAAGTGTCTACCCTAATACTCCACGTATGAATCGGTTTTATTTATCCTAGTGTACTATATGCTTTCACCTACTTGCATTTTTGTCCAGCTTAGTTTTTGTGAGCATATATAGTGATAGTAGCCCGGGGAGTCAACATAATGAGAATCTATTAGTCCTATTTTCAATTTTGAAGTTGGTAGGAAAGGGGGACGTGCCACCTTGATTTCAGGAACATCATAATTACAATCTGCACATGGGCCTTGGTTTTGATCACTTTAGTGTCCTTTAGTACTGTGACGAGAACGCACGGCGCCGACCACTCCCATACCTTGCCGGGCTGCTCCAGCCCTCCCCCCCGGGGATCTGCCATTCTTCACAGGAGCCCTGTCCGCAGTTACCCCTATTTTCACCAATGCAGCAACCTTCTTTTCCACATCAATCTCACAAATCTACACTAAGACAACTTTTATGTCATAGTCAGGGAGGTGGACTGGAAGTTTTGGCACCCCTACCAACCTTTGTTGAGTCTGTATTCTTTAGTTTAGGGGTATATTCTGATGAAACAGTGACAGCACTCCAGCTTCCTTCTTCACCCTTTCACTTGTGGACAGGGACTGAAGTAACCAGTCCCACATGCGCGGGGCCGTCTTTCTACCCAAGCTTTGTAAAATATGACTTATCTGCAGAAAGTCACACAATTTAAAGTAGCACTATGGTTAGATATGACTTTAATTAAAGTAGCCTCATTAGTTTTATTGACAAAATATTAGTGCAAACCATTGTATTTTTGAGTCAACTGACACCCTGATCTGGACTGGGAAAATAGAGGCAGTGGCCATTTTGGCCCCAAGCCAGTCCCCAAAATTGGCACCCCCAGTGCTGGACATATTTACATAATTCAAGTACTGACTCCCACTAACTTGGGGTCATGGACCAACAAGGCATTGTTGTATTTTTAAGAAATTGTCTCATTATTCCATAAATTCAGGCTGAAATTCCAGCCAATCAGGGCGGCCCTGTCAGGGCCCTGTTGGGCCCTATGGGGTCCTGTTAGGCCCTCCCCCATTGGCTGGGGCTGGTCAGGTGGTCAGGTCCAGCCAAGCTCTATATAAGCAGTCTGGCTAGTCCAGTCCGGCAGAACCAAACTGGATCTCACCACACACACTGCCAACTAGGAGCAACTCACCACCAGCTCACCACCCCACTGCTAACAAGGAGCAGTCTCCACCACCTCACTGCCAACCAGGAGCAGTCTTCGCACCTTCCTGGGTCCACCCCACTGGAACCGAACAACTTTAACATGAGTCCGAGTCACTTAACCGAGCACCATGTCGCACCTTCCCGGGTCCACCCCACTGGAACCGAACAACTTTAACATGAGTCCGAGTCACTCAACCGAGCACAATGTCGCACCTTGCGGGTCCACCCCACTGGAACCGAACACCTTTAACACTCAACCTTACACTGTCACCCCTCGGCCGGAGTCGTTCAACTGCTACAGACCATCCTTAACTCGGCTGCAGGAGTCATCTAACTTTATCTACGTTTGGGCTTAGCGGAGACCTGGCCCCTATCCATAGTTTATCACATACATGTGGGCTTAGCGATGTCCTGGCCCCCCTCACCTTTAAATTCATTTATTTCCATAGACTTTATGGACAAATAGTGAGCACTTCTTTTATTAATAAAATGTATTGAACTGTATTTCCCTTGTTGTCATCTGTCTTTGACCTAGTGTTAATGCCATCCTAGTGGTCCGAACTTGGAGCCCCTTTCAAGTTCCCCCATTCTACTTAAGAACACAACAAGAAGTACTAGACCCCCTTCCCGGGGAATTCCGCTACAGTACTAAGGGAGTGATCATTATTTATTAATGGGGGGGCAGTGGTTATTCGCATGGACGTGCGAAAAGATTTTTACAACCCCCCTCGATGGCAGTCAACATTTTTTGTGCCCCCGCGCCTCTCTTTGATCTATAGTAGCATACTGGCTTTTTGCTAAGAAGAGGGTAAATTTTGTTAGCCCCCCCCTCAGGAGGAGTCTGGAATTTTTAGGCCCCCCTTAAAACCCACCACTCCCACCCCCCATTGATAAATAATGACCACTCCCTAAACCTGATATAATTTATCCCTGCCTAAAAAGTACAAGGTGCACCTTCTGCTGATTCTATATAAGCCACAGACTATTAATAGGCCTACATATTTAAGGTACATATAATGTATTGTTGATGCTTGCCTACGCGTCATGGGGCGTCACTTCATGGGCGCCACTTTATGCCCCAAGCCGGGGCCCCAAGGATATATACCAACGTAATAAGTTGTATCCTGCCGGAAATCCTTAGACGTGCATAACGCTATGATGTAATTATGGCAAAGGTACTGTGCTGCACCATTCCCGCGCTACACAGAAGCAGGCTGGGAAGTAGAGTAGTAGAGTAGAGCTGTCAGGCGCAAATCGCCAATCAGCGCAATTCTCAAATTGGGCAGCACAATTTAGGCAGATTCGGAGCCGCGCAAAGCTCCAATCTTGCGCAAAGTACCAATATTGGTGTTTCAGCGAGCAGGTCTTACACTGAAAAGTTATTTTGTAATATTAAACTGCCAAACTTGCTACACCTTCAGCCATCGGTTAAGTAATATAAATATTTGCCTTTCAAAACCACACATCCAATACATTTGGATAAATCTGGAAGTAATTTATCAAAATCTCGCACCATTAGAGCTTGGCTCAAACCAAAATTGCCGATATGCGCAGATTGGCGAAATGCGCCTTACAGAGCTACAAAAGTTACCCAGGCCCAGGGGTCTGCCAGCAGTCAGAGGTGAGTGGGCATGGCCCTGTGTGTACCTGGGGCTGCCTGTGGTGCTACTCACAGGGACCTAGTAATACAGGTATTGTGCAGTGTAACAGCAGAGTACTAGGACCACAGAGAAGCATTTATATGCTCAGGGGGCCAGTGTGTTTGCACCATGATCCTGGGGATATTAGTTTCTCCTTAGACTACAGGTGGAGCCAAAAGTAACCATCTGCAAATAGACTCTTGTCCAGGCCCACATGTTCACATAGTGGGGCTGGGCTCGAGGCTGGATCTGTGAAGTGCACCAAGCTGTCTTCCCTTTCTGATCCCTCGCGGCCTGCTAACAATTCAATTTCAATTTTAGTTTATTTTCATCCTCATCAGAGGTAAAGGAAAGAAGATAAGAGAAGAAATCAGCTCTAGCCGACAGTTACAATGGCTTCACTGGATTACAAGTGTATCATTACATAACATAACAAGTGTGATCTGGATAAGTTTACACATATTAAAGCAAATGCAAAATTTTAAAAATAGAAAAAGATCGACTTAATGCCTGACTATGTACGTTTGTAGTGAAACACAAAAGTACTACTGGTAATACTTCATCCAGCAGATGCAAGGGCCAGGCAAATCTGGCAGCACCAATAAATAAGTTGAGATTCTCTGTCTTTTAACACCAATGAGCACCATGTTGACTAGTGTCATACTAGTAATTGTGCATGATCAAGTTGTCATATGAGAAATATCATAAGACTAGTGGTATATAGTGTAAATACATTAAGCTCTCATAAAATAGTGTTACTTCCAGTTGTCACTGGTTTATTCAGCTATAGGCAACATGTAAGAAATATCAATCATACAGTAGTTAGTATGTAGGTAACTTGTACATACAGTAAATATACAGTAATTTATAAAGTATAATGTTCTGTTCCACTCCACCTGTGAGGTAATAATAATACAATGTCCAGCATAGTTCTAGGTGGGTTCCCACACCTAGCTCCTGACCTGCTGCTTAGAGGAATAATGTAATAATGAATAACTTTACCCTCTGGTGGAAGTCTTGAGGAAGATACCCTCTGGCCACTAATGATAGAAACCAATGCCTGTCTAGCATAGTTTCACCATAGTGCAGTGGTATAGCAGGTAGCAGGAGATGACTGGAGATGTTACCTCTAGAGCGGTTCTTGGTGTTCTGTCCTCTTGGAGGTGCAGACAGGCTATTTGTAGCAAATCTTGGAAAAGCACCTCCAGACTGACTGGGGCCAGTAGCATCTGCCTAACTCTGCAATTGTTTGAGGGGAGTCTTTCATGTGTCACTGGGTGCACAAAGGACCCCCATGGGCGCCGCTGTGTCCCCCATTGTCTTGGTCGGTTCTGCAACTTCAGACCCTCATAACTCGGTCGTTTACGCAGCTACAACCGCCATTTTGCGCATGCGCGGAGTTGAATATGCCAAGTTTAAACTGCCCGCTGGATAGGTGCGTAACTTGCGCCGGTTTGTCTGTAGTGCACTCGGAGCTTCATTCAGTCTCCATGGCGTAACTTCCTTAATAATGGGAGTTCCGCCTTGATCTTGGGCTCATTTTGACCGTCTAATTATGGGCTTTCCATAGATGCTTTGATATTTGACCTAGCTTGCTCAGGAGCGACGCTAGAGCGACCGGACGGTTATGGCGTCGTGCTTATGTAACCCATTGTTCAGTTATTAGAGTGCTCAGACACTCATGACGGCGTCAGCGGTGCTCAGGCACCCGTGACGGCCGGTTGCATTCACTTACAACTTATTAGTTTGTGCACTGAACCATGAGGTCGCACACTGAGACCCTCATTTTTATTATATTGTGCAGTGAACCATTAGGTCGGAGCCTTTGATGTCAGAAAGTGTGTTTGTAACTGACCTGGCTGGTGTGCAGTGGGGCATGAACGCTCTTATACAAAGTTTGAGCGCTCTTATAGCTCTTAGAACCAACCTCTGTATTAATTTCATAGATATTCTTTGATTAATACAAAATATGTTAGAAGTTATGGAATAATAAAATGGTATATCATACTAGTATATGGTCTGAAGACAGTATGAAATATAGGAGCACCAAACTAACTAACTAATTTGACTAGTATCCTAATGACAATATTGTTTTACCAAGCAACTTAGTCTGGAGCGACCAAGCTCTCCTAGTGCAATACCATTGGCTGTGCGGCCATTCAATTTTAGAATAAATTTACAAAAATAGCTCTGAACACGTTCAATCGCACTTAAGTCTGAGAAACCCCATACTTCACAGCCATACAAAAGTATTGGGACAATGCAAGTATCAAATAGGTGGCACTGTATGTCAACTGGTAGTTAAAGTTTCCTTGACTTTGATAGTAGGCTGAACAAGGCTCGCTTAGCCTGTGTAACTTGCTTCTTTATAGCTTGGGTGAATTTTCCATTAAAATTGAATTCTATACCCAGATATGTGTAGCTATATTGCACTTCGAGTTGCTTTGGTAAAACAGTTTTGGTAGCTTCTTTACCTTTCCCCTGGAGAAAATGACTACTTTTGTTTTTGAGGTATTTACATCAAGTTTCCAATCACAGCAATACTTCTGCAGCACATGAAGCATGTTTTGCAGATGCTGAGCTGACTCACTAAGTAGAATCGTGTCATCGGCATACAGTAAAATATAAAGCTTCAGAAGCACTTGAGATTCAGGGTCAGTATCTAAGGAGGTGATACCTTTGCAGTGATTTTGAAAATGAATTTCTAGATCATTCAGGTAAATCGCGAAAAGTAGTGGCGAAAGATTCTCCCCTTGCCTTACTTCAATGTTGCAGCTGAAATACTCAGATAGGCAGTTGTCAACCCGAACACAAGATTTTGCAGCCTTGTACATGTTCTTAATTACATTTAGCACCTTACCATCAATATCAGTTTTAAGAAGTATCGACCACAATGTAACATAGTGAACAACTTTCCCATACAACTAAGTAAAGTTATACCTCTGTAGTTGTCAGGATTATTAATATCACCCTTTTTCTTATATATAGGTACTATTACACCAATAGACCAGCTCTCAGGGACAATACCAGTATCTAGAACCAGATTAAAATAACCGCAGATCAAAATTAAGAGAGAACGAGGACTGTTTTTCATAAACTCGTTGATAATGGAATCGTTCCCCGCAGCTTTCCCATTTTTTAGTCTCTTTACTGCTGCCTCAATTTCTGTGACTGTTACTGGCTGGTTGAAGGGTAAATTACTAGCGTCAGGTAGCAGGTCCCCATGATCAGTCCTTAGACCGTTCGCATCAGTATTTGCAGTGATCCATTTTTAACAACAGGGTGGGGGAAGTGGTGGGTTTGAGGGGGAACGGGTCAGAACCTTTTTGCGCATCTGCGGGCAAACCCACCCCACCCCCTAATGAAGCACACCTAATGCAGATATCAACATTGCTAAAAGAATTATTAAAAAATTGTCACGAGGGAGTTGTCTCCCCATCGGGCTAACGCCCTCGGGGGAGACAACTCCCTCGTGGTGGAACGACCACCTCGTACACCACGGTCGTTTAGTTCTATCTATATCTCACTTGGCTTCGCCTCGTGAGATAACCCTGTCATTCCCACTACTTGTGAACCTTTGTCTATACTATATACATGTATGTGAAACACAGCACCCACTGAAATAGATGTGATAGAAAATTGGAAACATACGACTAACTAAAAAGAATTGACATGTACCCATGGAAAGTGAATAAGATATGACCAATAATCATGAATCGTCGTTATCTGGGCTGCCAGGGGGGTCTAAAAAATATTTTGGACCAGCCTAAAAAGTTTTAGGGTACATTTAGTACAGGTGTTGGGGCTTACAGTCCATATATGCGGGTAGCTTAAATATCATTTTTAAATCCACAGCATGGGACCAAAGTTGAGGGTCTCTCTAGGGTCCAATCGCTAATGATTGTACCATAGATTTAAGCCTTAATAGAGTAGATGTTGATATTAACAGGCTAAGTTACTCTAATAAGGGTCTATTGGCATATAAGATATTATAGTTAGATATGTTATACACTGGTGGCAGTCTCTATGGGCTCTCTAGGGTCTAGGGTCTCTCTCCGGTCTAGGGTCTCTCTAGGGTCCAATTGTTAGTGATTGTACCCTAACTCTAAGCCTTAATGGAGTGAGATGTTGATATTAACAGGCCAGGTTACCCTCATAAAGGTCCATTGTCATATAAGATATAATAGTTAGATATATTATACACTGGTGACAGACTATAGGGCCTCTCTCAGGTCTAGGGTCTCTCTCGGGTCTAGGGTCTCTCTAGGGTCCAATTGCTAGTGATTATACCATAGCTCTAAGCCTTAATGGAGTAGGGGGTTGATACTAACAGGCCAAGATACTTTGATATAACATGTAAGAGATTATAGTTAAATATATTATACACTGGGGCCAGACTGACATAAATGGTGAATAAGTGTCTCTCTAGGGTCTAACACGAAACTACCCCAACTCTGTCACCCAAACCCCAGGCCAAGATATAGGAGCTAGACTTCCAATTTTTTTTCCATGCATATAGGGACATGTTAAGGCTCTGCATGGTATATCTATTTCATCTCTGTGCTATTGGAATAATAGAACATGGTTGCTATGTTAGGGTCTCTCTAGGGTCTAGTGTAGAACTGCCCATGTACCTTCAGTGACCCGGCATAAAAAGTACAGTGGTCACATATTCCTATTTGGTCTTAAAATTTTCCCTGTGCTCTAGGGGAAATACCAAAACCAAAAAAGGAACCTATGCCCCAGCATTTTTTATTATTTGCAAGTTGCACTTGAGATTATTGTGTTTTTGTTTCGAAAAAACCCTCATTTTGGGCAGTTTTAGCCCTCTAGTCTAGCTCCCTAAATGTGCCTCATAGATAGGCAAAACCCATATACCCCTTGTAGCTCTATCTCATCCCGACCAGAATAAATGATAAAGACGTTTATATTACTTTATTTCAAGTTTTTGTTGAAGGGAGAACAAGAACAGGCCAGTTAACGACGATTCGTGATTATCAGTCATATGCCACTAGAGGGCAGCAGGGTCGTCACAAACCACAAATAGACTTCTGCTCAGACTCTACTATTTGATAGAGTCGGGTCTGAGATGCAGGATACCGATGACGGCGGTCTAGCTAGTCCTGAGGACTAAGGCGTCTGCCGCGTCCGCGCTGGCCCTGTTTGCCGCGTACGCTGCAGCGGCCAGCAGCAGCCACGTGCCGACATCTAGTCCTGGGGACTAGAACGCGCCTTTACTCGCCGTTCTACAGTTTAGTCCTCAGGACTAAACACGTGGTCCCTGGGACTATGAATGCCATCCCCAGGGCACCATGACTATTCGCTACTCTTGGATGATTATGAGCCAGGGTCTAAGTCCCAAGGACTATAATCTAGTCCCTAGGACTGTATCTTTAGTCCCTGGGACTAATGTGTAGTCCCAGGGACAATCCTTGGGACTAAGGCCTTACGTTTTATTTTTACGACCACATGGGTACGCGGAACAGCCCTCAGTGCTAGAAAGACATAGTCCCTGGGACTAAAAACTTAGTCCTGAGGACTAAAGATTATAGTCCTCAGGATGATATTTTAGCCCTGAGGACTACACATCTAGTGCTAGTGACCTATGCTAGTGACTAGAGACATTCCTGGTGATTGGACGTTAGTCCTGAGGCCTACAACTTTAGTCCTAAGGACTTAAAGTGTAGTCCTCGGGCTAGAAGAATGGTTCTGAAGGCTAGAAATTGATCAACGCAGCCTTTTCCATATCTATACCCTGGTACAAGGTTCAGTCCCTGGGACTAACTGTTAAGTCCTGAGGGCTAAAGATGTAGCTGCCTGGTCCTCAGGACTAAAGATGTAGTCCTGGGGACTAGAGACATAGTCCCAGGGACTACTATTTCAGTCCAGCCGGTCCTGAGGACTAGGTCTTAGTCCCGAGGACTATCTATATCTGCCAAGTCTCAAGGAGTAGGTGGGATGTAGGGTCTTAGTCCCAAGGACTATGCTCTAGGACCATAGGCCTACCTTCAGTCCTTTAGTCACCATTGGACTACTTGTAGTCCCAGTGACTACTGTGCAGTCCCAGGGACTAAAGATACAGTCCTTGGGACTGCAACATTGTCCTTGGGACTAGAGACACAGTCCTTGGTCCCCAGGACTGTATCTTTAGTCCCTGGGACTACACAGAGCAGTCCTGGGGACTAAGAAGTAGTCCTCAGGACTAAATTTGAAGTCCTGGGGACTACATCCCTAGTCACAACTACATTAGACATCAATCAATGAATTAGTCCTCAGAACCACATGCATTAGTCCTGAGGACTAGGCAAATGTTTTTGTAGTCCTCAGGACTAAACAAGTAGTCCCTGAGTCTACGAATTAGTCCGCAGGGCTAAAAGCTTAGTCCTGGAGACTAACAGCACAGTCTTATACAAAGTCATGTGATCTGCAGGGTAATTCATGGGATTAATGTACAATTAGTCCCTAGGACAATATCCTCATATTCTTAGTCCTGGGGACTAGGCTTTAGTCCTTAGGACTTAAGCATCGCATTTTTATTAGCTATAGTCCTGAGGACTACAACTACGCCCGCGCACCGCGGGGCGCTCCGTTTAGAGTCCGCGTATTTAGGTTAGCGTGGACGCGCCAGTCACCTTAGTCCTCAGGACTAGCTAGACCGCCGTCATCGGTATCCTGCGTCTGAGACTGATCCGTATCCTGCTGTTCCCAGGTGCCGCCGCCTGGTGTGTAACATTAGTACTACGTCCGTGCCTCACAGCGCCAGGATACTCTATTGTAACCTTTAGTTCCGTTCTTTTCCACCAGACGGCGCCGCGCACAGACGGAAGTGAGGCGGCGTCTGAACCAACATGGCGACCTAAGGCTCTGACAGCGAGAAAAGTGCAGAGAACGGGGCAGGATACGGTCATTATGGAGTGATTTACACGCATCTTTCTCCAATTTAAGATGAACAAGGAAGGAAACATTCCGCCGCCCTTGGATTCCGCCAATGTATCGCCCAGCAAAGTGCGGCTCCGTGACGGTGAGTTTTGTTGTTTTTGTGAATGTGAGGTCCGGGTCGGGAGTGAGTCAGGACAGGAGGGGCAGAGTCAGAGAGGATGATGGGTGAGTGTAAATAGTGTAAATAATGAAGTTTAATATTTGGTGCTGTTTATTGGGCTTTGTTAGCATACACAGTGTTATTTGTTGGCGGTGGCTTTAGGACTTTCTGTGATTTATATACTGATATGGTAGCGGATGGAGGGGAGAGCAGGGCCCCAGGGGTGTGCAAACTGAGCACTGGCACTTCCACCCACACTGCCACAGATCAAGTCGTGACTGACCCAGACTGGGCCAGAGTGGCCAGTGGGCCAGAGTGGCCATAGGCATAGCCACTGCCAGCAGTGATGGGGGGGGGGGGATTCATTTTAGGATGATACATTGAAAAGAGGTATAGATCTAGGAGACAGGTAGGAAGGGTACATTTTAAGACACCTTATCTTAAAGGGGCCCTGGCACGGCGAATGCATGCCCGCATTAAAAGGTCACGTGACCACCCGTTGACCAATCAGATCGTCGCAAAAATTTTCGCTGGGTCCCGCGGATTTGTGCACAATCTTTTGGCAGGTACCCATGTTGAAATTCGCCATGCCAGGGCCCCTTTAAAGGGGCCCTGGCATGGTAATGCATGCCAGCATTAAAAAGTCACGTGACCACCCCTTGACCAATCAGAGCACTGCGATTTTTCCACTGGTTCCCGCGATTTTATGATCACTCTTTGAACCAGTACCCATGTTGTTAGTTTGCGGTGCTAGCCCCCCTTTAAAGGGGCCCTGGCACGGTGAATGCATGCCCGCATTAAAAGGTCACATGACCACCCATTGACCAATCAGGGCGCTTAACTGGTTCCTGCGAGTTTGCCAATGATTTTTGGGTCCGTACCCATGTTGTACTTTGCCATGCTAGCCCCCCTTTAAAGTAAAAACACAAGGCCAAAAATTGATTTTCTTTTGGGAAAATTTAGGATTAGATCGAGATACCGGTAGGCAATACCAAAGAATCACAATGACAAGTGTACGAATAACACCCATGCACCCACTCCCGCGAGTCCCTATCTGTCACTATAGTAAAGCAATCAATATGATTTTCTATTTTAGGGCACTTTTCCACTGTCAAAATTAACTATTTTCATGTTCCAAAGGTAAAAATAACCAAGGAATCAGAATTTGTGGTTGGCAGAGATGCCACTTTTCCTGGTTTCCCAGGAATTCCTGGTTTTGATTCCAAGATTTCTGTATTAAATTATGTTAAATTCCTGGGAAAATGTGTCCAAAGTCCAGTTTTCCTGGTTTCTGTCTGCCAGTGAGTGGCATCTCTGGGGTGGTAAAAATAACCAAGGAATCAGAATTTGTGGGTCATTTTACTCTAGATCAAACCATTGATTTAATATCAGTTCTCAAGGGGTATTGGTGTGCGCAGACTGGAATTTCTATAAAACCTTGCTATGTAAAATGCTGATATTTTTGTTAATTCTTGGTCAGTTTAAAATACATTTGAGACCTCTAAACAAAGCTTAAGACATTATCAGTTACCATAGAGGGAGAAAGAATGAAATATCTGGACAGGTTGTATATATTTCAGAAGAGTTTTGACTCAAACCCGAAAATATTAAAACTAAATATTTGTGTAACTTTTTTGAACTTATATAGGGATAACCACAAATGTGTGTACTTTTAGGATCTTTAATCAGCTATTTATTATCTATTAGCCCAAAGCTAAAGAGTATGGTATAGGAGAGTTGAGTAAAAAATCCAAGAATTTCAGGCCAGCTTATCACACTGCCTTTTAGAAAATTTTGACTTTCCAACATAATCTATAATACTTATCTTAGTTCCTTTTGATGCAAAATATAGCCCATTAATCCCCAAACTGTTGTGATTACAGTGGTGTAATTGTGGGTTAGTACTTCTCAAGCATTTTTATACTACCGTAAACTCCCGCGTATAAGATGCGTCCTCTACACCAAACAAATGCCTGGTGCGTCTTATAGGATTATTTCAATTTGGGGTGCGTCTTATACGAGGGGTAATTTTACTATAGATCAGTACTGAATTTACAAAATTGGTACCTAAGAGGTGCGTCTTATACGTGAAACAACTATTGACAAGTTAGGGGTGCGTCTTATAGGCGCACCGCGTCTTCTACGCGGGAGATTACGGTATAGGTCGAATTTGTTTCTTAAAGGGGCCCTGGCACCGCACATTAACAACATGGGTACCGATTCAAACAGTGATCATAAAATCGCGAAGACCAGCGGAAAAATCGCGGCGCCCTGATTGGTCAAGGAGTGGTCATGTGACATTTTAATGCGGGTGTGCATTATGGTGCCAGGGCGCCTTTAAAGAGGGGGGTTGACTTATAAGTGGGGTCGACTTATATCTGGGTTTTATGGTAGCTTTTTCAATTTTCAAAATCCATACAGTAGAAGAAAATTTATATGTTTTTCATTTTTTTAGCATAATCCAAAACTCTAGGTGCATCTTATACACGCACTGTGTCTTATACACGGGAGATTACGGTAGTTATTTTGCATCAACTTTGTACTAATTTGGTCAAAACAAGCCCCTACTGTGCCTCCTAGAGCCGTCCCAAGTTTGGGTGTGCCTTGTATGGGAGGTGTACCTTATACCGTATTTGACAGAATAAGTACACTGTGCGATTAAAACATTGTATATTCATCTGAAACAGCCTTCACACCTACACGACCCACAACACCTGTAGGTGTGAATTAGCCTTCACACCTACACGACCCACAACACCTGTAGGTGTGAATTAGCCTTCACACCCACAACACCTGTAGGTGTGGATTAGCCTTCACACCTACACGACCCACAACACCTGTAGGTGTGAATTAGCCTTCACACCTACACAACCCCACAACACCTGTAGGTGTGAATTAGCCTTGACACCTACACAACCCACAACACCTGTAGGTGTGAATTAGCCTTCACACCTACATGACCCACAATACCTGTAGGTGTGAATTAGCCTTCACACCTACACGACCCACAACACCTGTAGGTGTGAATTAGCCTTCACACCTACACGACCCACAACACCTGTAGGTGTGAATTAGCCTTCACACCTACATGGGCCACAACACCTGTAGGTGTGGATTAGCCTTCACACCTACAAGGGCCACAACACCTGTAGGTGTGGATTAGCCTTCACACCTACATGGGCCACAACACCTGTAGGTGTGAATTAACACTGCATGCTGCTCACTGTGCTCTAGCCAAAGGCTAGAGCACATGTTGCATTATTGTACATTGGTACATGGAGGACTTAGTCCTGTACTTTATTCCCTCCAAGTACATGGCAAAGTATGTGTACTAAGTCTAAGTGAGGCAGTCCCATGAGGCCTACGACCTTAGGACGTTAAACAAATCAATCAATCAATCTAAGACTAAGTATCAGAAAAAGGGGGGTGTGCGCTAATTAAGTCAAATACGGTATGCGGGATATTAAGCTTCTAAGTCCATGAGTGGTTTATACAGGATATTACAAAAGTCAAGGGGTGCCTTGTATGTGAAATGCACCTTATATGGGAGGTACCGTAAATTCTCTTGTATAAGCCAAGAATGCAATTATGATATACCATTTTATTATTCCATAAATTCTAACATATTTTGTATTAATCAAAGAATATCTATGAAATTAATACATAGGTTGGTTCTAAGAGCTATAAGAGCGCTCAAACTTTGTATAAGAGCGTTCATGCCCCACTGCACACCAGCCAGAGTCAGTTAGACAGAGTTTGTGACATCAAAGGGTCCGACCTAATGGTCCACTGCACAATATAATAAAAATGAGGGTCTCAGTGTGCGACCTCATGGTTCAGTGCACAAACTAATAACTTGTAAGTGAATGCAAACGGCCGTTAGGGGTGCCTGGGCACCACAGACGCCGTCATGAGTGTCTGAGCACTCTAAGGACTGAACAATGGGTTACATAAGCACGACGCCATAACAGTCCGGTCGCTCTAGCGTCGTTCCTGAGCGAGCTAGGTCAAATATCAAAGCATTTATGGAAAGCCCATAATTAGACGGTCAAAATGAGCCCAAGATCAAGGCGGAACTCCCATTATTAAGGAAGTTACGCCATGGAGACTGAATCGACCTCCGAGTGCACTACAGACAAACCGGCGCGAGTTACGCGCCTATCCAGCGGGCATTATAAACTTGGCATATTCAACTCCGCGCATGCGCAAAATGGCGGTTATAAACGCATAAACGACCGAGTTATGAGGGTCTGAAGATGCAGAACCGACCAAGACAAAGGGGGACACAGCGGCGTCCATGGGGGTCCTTTGTCCCCCTGTGACACATGAAAGACTCCCCTCAAACAATTGTAGAGTTAGGCAGATGCTGCTGGCTCCAGTCAGTCTGGAGGTGCTTTTCCAAGATTTGCTACAAATAGCCTGTCTGCACCTCCAGAAGGACAGATCACCAAGAACCGCTCTAGAGGTAACATCTCCAGTCATCTCCTGCTACCTGCTATACCACTGCACTATGGTGAAACTATGCTAGACAGGCATTGGTTTTCTATCATTAGTGGCCAGAGGCTATCTTCCCCAAGACATCCACCAGAGGGTAAAGTTATTCATTATTACATTATTCCTCTAAGCAGCAGGCCAGGAGCTAGGTGTGGGAACCCACCTAGAACTATGCTGGACATTGTATTATTATTACCTCACAGGTGGAGTGGAACAGAACATTGTACTTTATAATTTACTGTATGTTTACTGTATGTACAAATTACCTACATACTAACTACTGTATGATTGATATTTCTTACATGTTGCCTAAAGCTGAATAAACCAGTGACAACTGGAAATAACACTATTTTATATGAGCCTGATGTATTTACTCCATACACCACTAGCCATATGATATTTCTCATATGACAACTTGATCATGCCAATTACTAGTATGACAAAGTGGTGGAGAACATCCTACTGAGATCCCATCTCTCACAGGCTCATAAAAATTAAAGCTGGTAACACAACTAAGAACAATCATGCACACAGTAAATTAAAGCTGGTACCGCAACTAAGAACAATCATACACACAGTAAGACCCACTCCACCCACCCAGTGACCTTGACCTTGACCCCATACCCACCAAGGTCACCAGTGAGATCTCCCACACGTCAGTGAGGTCTCCCACACGTCAGAGAGGTCTCCCAAACGTCAGTGAGGTCTCCCACACGTCATGGAGGTCTCCCACACGTCAGTGAGGTCTCCCACACGTCAGTGAGGTCTCCCACACGTCAGTGAGGTCTCCCACACGTCAGAGAGGTCTCCCAAACGCCAGTGAGGTCTCCCAAACGTCAGTGAGGTCTCCCACACGTCAGTGAGGTCTCCCACACGTCAGTGAGATCTTCCACACGTCAGTGAGGTCTCCCACACGTCAGAGAGGTCTCCCAAACGTCAGTGAGGTCTCCCAAACGTCAGTGAGGTCTCCCACACGTCAGTGAGGTCTCCCACACGTCAGTGAGGTCTCCCACACGTCAGTGAGGTCTCCCACACGTCAGTGAGGTCTCCCACACATCAGAGAGGTCTCCCAAACGCCAGTGAGGTCTCCCAAACGTCAGTGAGGTCTCCCACACGTCAGTGAGGTCTCCCACACGTCAGTGAGGTCTCCCACACGTCAGTGAGGTCTCCCACACGTCAGTGAGATCTCCCACACATCAGTGAGATCTCCCACACATCAGTGAGATCTCCCACACATCAATGAGATCTCTCACACATCAATGAGATCTCCTACACACCAGTGAGATCCCCCACACATCAATGAGATCTCCCACATATCAATGAGATCTCCCACACATCAGTGAGATCTCCCACACATCAGTGATATCTCCCACACATCAATGAGATCTCCCACACATCAGCAAGATCTCCCACACATCAGTGAGATCTCCCACACATCAATGAGATCTCTCACACATCAATGAGATCTCCCACACACCAGTGAGATCCCCCACACATCAATGAGATCTCCCGCACATCAATGAGATCTCCCACACGATCAGTGAGATCTCTCACACAACAGTAAGATCTCCCACACATCAGTGAGATCTCCCACACATCAATGAGATCTCCCACACGATCAGTGAGATCTCCCACATATCAGTGAGGTCTCCCACACGTCAGTGAGGTCTCCCATACATCAATGAGATCTCCCACACGACAGTGAGATCTCCCACATATCAGTGAGATCTCCCACATACCAGTGAGATCTCCCACATACCAGTGTGATCTCCAACATGTCAGTGATACCTACAACACACCAGTGATCCCACACCTTCCACCATGGCCGACGCTGATGAAGGTCCTCAACCCAATCAGGCGGCTGAGAAGATAAGGGCCTATGAGAAGACCATCCAAGATGCAGTTACTGCCCTAGAAGCAAACAGAGCCCAACAAGATGCTCATGCCCTTGCCTCAAAGGAAAGGGAGAGGATCCTCAGTCAACAATTGGATGACCATCGGAAGGCCCTAGAACAGGCACAACAACAGATCGCAGATCTCATGAAGATGGTATCATCCCAGACCTCACAGCCTCCCACACCCACCACCACACCTATTGTCACACCATCCGCCTCTGGATCCAAGGAGGATGTCATGATCTCCATGATGTCCAACATGACCAGGATCCTAGACAGACAACAACACGACGACAGGAAGATCAGGCAACACGAGGTAACCAAACCCAAAACTTTTTCTCACCCATCACCACTCATGTCAACAGCACTATTTATTGATCACAAATTCCCAGAGTATCTGAAGGACAGGTACAAATTAACAGACAGTGACACCATGGTAACATATTTACCCAAGTACCTTGAAGGACAAGCATTGGCTTGGTTTGAAACCTTCAAGGAAAGTGCCACACCTGATAAGTTGACATGGTCCAATGTAGTACATGAACTAAAAGAGTATTTTGCTACTCAAGACAATATTATCTCCAGGACTGCACTCCGTGCACAAGAGATAGATGAACCTGTATCTGATTATGCAATGTATCTCAGAAAAGCGTGTAATGCCCAATGCCTAAAGGACGACACCTTATTTAAAACATTCATCCAAGGCATGAGGCCCTGGATCTCTGTAGCTCTTGAGAACAAGAAAATAGACTCTTTTAACCAAGCCCTAGACCTAGCCTTAGAGGTTGAGACCCAAGAAAGATCTAGGAAAACAAGGGATGCAGAGTCTAACCCACAGCCTACTAAGAAAAAGGTCCAGGAAATCACCACTAGTTCAGATGAAGATGTTAACCTAATGTCTAGTGCCAATGTAAGGCAACAGGAAGCTAAGGCTATATCCAAAGACCCTACCGGTAGATATAGAGGAAATAACTATGACCCCAACTACCAATCCAATAGAGGTAGAGGTAGGGGGGGCAACAGCAACAACCGGGGGGGTCACAACAGTAGGAAAGACAACAGCTCTTCCAACTCCAACAATGGTGACTTTTCATGCAGTGATAGGAGAGACAGAACCCCAAGTAATGGCAGATCCTATAATAATCAGGGATCCAACAGTAGGAGCCATAGTCCACATAGGAACTACAACTCTGGATCCTACAACAACAATGGTTCCTACAACAACAGCCAGGGTTCAAACAACTCTGGATCCTATAATCAAGGATCCAACAGTAGGAGCCACAGTCCACATAGGAACTACAACAGTGGATCCTACAACAACAACGGTGCCTACAACAATCAGGGATCCAACAACTCCGGATCCTACAGCAACCAGGGTTCTAATAACTCTGGACAATACAGCACCTCTGGTCATTATAACCAGGGTTTCAACCCACATCGGGAGGATCACAAACCTTACACAAGAGGCTACCAGGGGAACCAACACAGTAACCCCCAAACAATACCTCAAGTGATGGATCAACTCTCCAAGCTCCTGGTCGCAAGCATCGCAACCACCCCACAGAACCAGGAAAACTAGGATGTCACAGTGCCGATGGGCCAGTGCACTGTGACACCCCAAATACAAACAATCAATCAGGATTAACAAAGATCCAACCAGAGACAATTGCTAGTGCCAATATACCATCTAACAGACAGAGACGTCCATCAGTGATACACATCACCCCACCAGATTCATCATCAAAGGATACAGGTGAGAGTACCAAGCTTTCTATTGTACTTCTTCAAAATGGCTGTATCAATGCAAATCTATATGATGTCTCAGATGTACAATGTTTGGTTGATACAGGTGCTACTATCACCTGTGTCAGACAATCATTCCTCATGGATCTCCAAAAGAGATTCCATATCCAACTGAGGAAATCTAAAATCAACATCCATTTGGCAGATGGATCGGTGTGTCATGTTAGACATTCAGCTATGCTGAACTTTAGAATCCAAGGTGTCAGATTCCAATACCAATTTGCTGTAATTCCCAACCTCACACAGCCCGTTGTTCTCGGCACAGATTTCTTAAGCACTACAAAATCTCAAATTGAATTTAATGTTGATCCTGAACAAATTCTCAAACCCATTAGGGCAGTGAGGGATTTTACCATCCCTCCATTCTCTGAACTTGCAGTATTGGGTAAGGTCACATCTACTCAATCACTGCAAGGCAAAACTGGAGTAGTAGATAACCTCCAAAGAAATAACAATGCCCCATATCTAGTTCAAAGGGCAGCAGTAACCCCCAGGGAAAATAACAAACATCCCCTAGTGTTACTCAACACCAGCAGGCGCCCACATAAAATCAAAAAGGGTGCCATCATAGCTCTATTTCAGGAAGTCAAGGAATCTGATTTAGAAAAACCTCAACAGGTGTCAGACACTACCCCACACACTGATCAATCCATCTCAGCCATACGGCCTGAGGATGTAACTCAATTCAGTGACACAGACTCAGACTGTGAGTCCACATACGCTGACCCTGAACCCAACTCAATCAGACTCTCTGAAATAGCTGCTATACATAGTGAGGCACATGACCTCGAGCCAGAATTGGAAGAGAATGTTCCACCAAAATCTGTGCTCACATCCAAAGGTCAGCATGACAGATTAGAATCACTGCTGACCAAGTATGATGATATATTTGTAGGAAAAGATGGAGACATTGGTGCCACACACCTGTATACACACTCAATACATGTAAAACCTGAGGCAGTACCATGTCATTTCCTACCATATAGACAAACACCAGAAAAACAGGCTGCAATAGGGGAAGAGTGTGAAAGGCTAGTACAACAGGGCATTCTGAGAGAATGTGCTGAGGGCCCCTGGGCTTCCAGATCCTTTTTAGTACAAAAATCATCGGGAGGCCATAGGCTCGTCACAGATTTTCGTTATTTGAACCAAAACACGATAAATCAAGCCTTATCTACACCCCGGGCCGATGACACTCTAGACATGATAGGGTCACTCAAACCAAGAGTATTCAGTAAGCTAGATGCCCAACAGGGATTTTTTCAAATTCCTATAAGACAGGAGGATCAGCATAAAACCGCATTCATAGCAAATGACAAAAAATATGTCTATGAAAGGATGCCGATGGGTTTAGCGACCGCACCTGCGGGATTCTGCCATCTAGTCACATTAATTCTGAACAAACTCAAATACAAATGTGCCCTACCATACCTAGATGACATATTGGTATTATCACCATCAATCGAACAACACTTCCATGACCTGGAAGATGTGTTCAACAGCTTAAGAGTTGGTAAACTCAAACTGAAGAAATCAAAATGTGAATACTTCATAGACAGAATAGACTTCTTGGGAATGAGAGTCACACCCAAGGGACTGCAACCATCTCCCACAAAGGTGGAATCAATCAAAACCTTCCCAACACCAAAATCAGTCAAAAATGTCCGATCCTTCACAGGCCTATGCCAATACTTCAAAAAGTTTATCAAAGGTTATGCCCAAATTGCTAGACCACTGTATGATCTACAGACACATCTCAAGGCATTTGTCTGGACAGAGGATGCAGATAATGCTTTCAAAACTTTAAAGCATGCCCTCTGTACCAATGCTCTTCTCAGATATCCAAACTATGAGAAAGAGTTCAGTTTGGCAACTGATGCTTCCAATGTGAGTTTAGGAGCTGTACTCTCGCAGAGAGATAATGAAGGAGTGCTCAGACCAGTAGCCTTTGCAGGTAGAACCCTCTCCAAACATGAGAGAAATTACAATACCACAGAAAGAGAACTACTGGGAGTAGTGTATGGAGTATTACATTTCAGACACTATCTAGAGACTAGACACTTCCAATTGTACACGGACCATGCAGCCCTGATCCCACTACTAACCAATACAGGACTCACACATAGATGGGCCAGATGGGCTCTAGACATACAACAATTTTCATTCACCATCCAACACGTGAAAGGTGATGATAACACACCACCAGATGCTATGTCTAGAAGAGAATACCCAGATTCTGGACCCATGACTAACCCTCCACCCCCACCAAGGAGAGTTAGAGCAGCCAGTAGAACCAAGTTTGCAAAAGTAACAAAGAAAGTACCATTCAAAAGGGATGATCCACCCAACACCATTGAAAGGCCAGAGACACCCATTAGGGGTATCTTGAAACAATCTACACACTATGTGTTTTGCCACTGTGAGAGAGAATACTCACAACTCTTTCCAGATAATGACTTCAAGCCTATTGAATTCTCATCACTCAATCAGATGCTGAAGGCAACTCCTAAGGAGCCACCCTTCACCCCACCTGACTCAGATGATGAAGATCCAGAAGACACAATATATGCTATTACTCAAGCAACTTCTAAGTCAGTCAGATTCTTTGAACCAATGCAGGGAGAGGAAACATCAAACCATTTGTGTCCTATGACCACACGCTCAAAGACTAGAGAAATGATTCAGGAGGGCACACCAAAACCCCCCACACAATCACAAACTATTCTAAATGAGAAAAAGGTCACAGGAAACAAACCTACCAAAACCCCACCTGCCAGGAAAAATGTCACAAAAGACACTGCATCAACTAAGTCAAAGAACTCTGAGACAAAGAAGATTGACAAAAAGCAAATTGTGCCTTTAAAGAAAAAGGTTGCCACTCCCACCAAGGCGAGAATAGGCCCTCCAAAGGAGCCTACACACCAAAACAAGAGTGACACACCCCAACAAAGGGCACAAGATAGGCCAATAGTCGATGAAAAAGAAAAAGAAAGAGACAGAATAAAACAACATGTGCTAGATATAAATCAACTACTGGATCAGATTCCCGACACATCCATCTCAGGTACAAACCTTGGCTTGGAACAAAGGAAAGACAAGGACTTATTGCCCCTCATACAGTATCTTGAGGATGGGACCTTGCCTGCACCAAAAGCACAAGGAAATAGAATCATCAACCAAGGCCAGACATACACCTTGGTAAATGGTACATTAGTCCATATATGCCCCATAAATTGGAGAAAAACCAATACTGTACCACTTCAAATTGTTATACCACAGCAATGGGTAACAAGTACACTACAGTATTTCCATGACTCACCTACTGGCGGCCATCTTGGTTCAAGTAGGATGCTGTCAGCACTCCGACCTAGGGTATATTGGAAGTCTATGCTAGCAGACACAACAAAATATGTTTCCACCTGCCACACATGCCTCACAGCAAAAAGGCAAGTACACTCACACAAAACACCAATGACAGTGAGAGAGTACATGACTTCACCAATGAAGTTCCTAAACCTAGACGCGGTGGGACCACTTCCCACAACTGCCAGGGGAAACAAACATATACAGGTCTGCATAGATTATGCTACCAGATATGCAACAGCTTGGGCTACTACTGACTTAAAAGCTGAAACAACAGCAGCAGAGTTCTACAAGAATATAATTTGTCATCATGGGACACCAGCCACTCTTCAAACAGACAATGGGACATGTTATACAGGTGCAAAGTTCACAAAGTTAACTAAACACCTCAAGATCAAACATAAATTCTCCTCACCGTACAGGCCACAATCAAATGGGCTTGTAGAGAGATTCAATGCTAGCATAGGCACGGCGCTCAGAGCATTCTGCTCAAAGCACCAAAACAATTGGGATTTATTTATTGAACCCATAACCTTTGCATTAAACAACACTGAATCCCAAACCACAGGATTCACCCCTTTCTTCCTACTCCATGGAAGAAACCCAGCCACCCCAATGGACTTAGGGCTGGGAATACAGGAAGACATATCCACCGTAGCAGACCATGTAGCTAACATGATAACAAATCAAGATACCTCTAGGAGGAAAGCTATAGAAAGGGTCGCCAAGCTACAAAAGGAAAGGAAGGATAGATATGATAAGAAACTTACACCACAGGAAATCAAGGTCACCGACATGGTGTACCTAAACATACCAAGAATCCTGACCAATACAGAGTGTAAGAAACTTCAACCCCTTTTTATGGGACCATATGTTGTAGTGGATAGACCTAGTTTGACAAATGCCAAACTCAAAAACTTGGACACCAATCTATTGGTGGCCAGACCAGTGCACATAGACAGACTGAAAAAGGTTGTGGCTGTCAGAAATAATGAATTTGCACACAGGCTTATTCCACATGAAGCCAAATACTACAACAAAATTGTAAGGAACAAAAATGATATCACCCTTACAAAAGAAACCACAGGCATAGGCCCTATCAAGCCTAGGCCTGCACACCACATACTAAGAAAAACATCTAGGTGTGGTGCAGTTTCAAGAAATTAGAAACAAATTGAGATACCAAAAGAACATAAGATTTTCAAAATTTATTACAAATTCTCTTCATCCACACATAAGACATGTGTGACTGATAATGAATTACTTATATGTATATAAAGCCAATCAAATTTGTAAATATATCAGTAGGTTATTGCCTCTGAATGGTCAAAGCCTGGGACCCTCCAAGTAAAGCAGACATGAAGTCTAAGAAGAGTAAGGGTAACACAATGGAGTGTCTAAAGCCTAATCCCCACATGAAAGAGCGCGCTATGCCAACACAGCAGTCTATAGAGATCAATTGACCTTATAAGCTACACTCAGACAACTGTCTAGACGGTCATGAATGGCTGTCCTGGATGACAGGAGGAGCTAATTACCAGTACACAGATTATACAATAGAGCCCCACAGTTGCAGACACTGGAGATTAGGTGCACTGACTCCAGAGAAACAATACCATGCCCACAATGGATGTGGGTAGGGTAGGCTACATAAGAAGCACTGTGGACCATAGCCCACCATCAGTCTTCATCCAGCTGCAGTCTGGAACTCAAGTCTACAGGACCCCACTTGGGAATTAGCCAGCCCACTTCTCCATTAGGAGAGACTGCACTAGGATAAAGAACACACCTACTTCACCTTCAACCTGACCTTACCATTTACTGGTCAATCTCTATAGACTCACCGGACATATTGCCAAGACAGCTCAATCTTGCAAAGGTACAGTTTGAACCACTTCATTTAAAGTGTTACACCATACACTTAGACTTTACCAGCACCAAATCACTACAAATTTGACAAGACTTTAAACAGCAAAAACTTGCTTTACACAAGCACCATGGGGAGACTGAGAGTTTCACCCATACTGCTTACTATGCTGTTATTATATACTATAGAACCACTTACTGCAGGTTATACACCTGTGGTGAGACAAAACATAGGAGTAGTATTCAAACCTAGCCCTCAACCATTGGTCAATGGACATACAACCACAACACTGTTGTTAGCTATCCCCTACAAGATACCTCGGGCACCCGTTACCCAAGGATCCATAAGGGATAGAATACTCCAATTGACCACTCCTACTCTACAAGATCATACCTCTGGTCAAATTATCCAACAAGCCAAAGAGCTTGACACCTTGCTGGAAATTGCAGACAAGGAGATAAATGAAACATTAGCCTCCATCAAATTGTTCCTATCCAACCCCATAAACACATTGGACAAGGCCAAAAGAGAGGCCATACTGGGTTTTCTAGCACCCCTGTTTCGCGGTGTGCTAGGTCTAGCCACAGTGGAAGATGTGAACCAAGTAATGGGACAGCTCAAAAACATAGATGAAATACTAAGAAAATTTGCTAAACAAGATCAGGAAGCAGCTAGTCTCATTGAAAAGATCACAGACAGACAAGATAAGTTTGTTAAAGCATACATCCAAGATAAGAAGGTACTGGACAGCACAATCAACACCATAGGTGACACCGTCAACCTGTGGGCCTCTAACATGTCCAGGTCACTTGACTCATATTCAAGGCACGAGAAAACTCAAAGGGAAAAAATGCAAGTATTAAATGATGCATTAATTATCATAGCAGCAAGAATGAATACAGTTCAATCACTGCAAAGGACAAATGCAGCCCTGAGGATGCTATCATCAGGAATCCTAACCCCTGATATAGTACCACCCTCAGACCTTGCTAGATACTTAATTGACATTAATAACAAACTTAGGATTACACACCCTGGAGCACAAGTCGCAATTAATGACTTAGATTTCTATTATTCACAGAAGCTGACCTCATACACTTACTCAGCTCACCATATATATATTCATCTGGACATTATAATTCAATCTACCACCTCTACCTTCAAACTGTACCAAATGATTACATCACCCATGCCTATAGACACACAGGAGACCCCCACCAGAGGAGTCACCAAATTACAAACCACAACTGAGTTTCTAGCAGTATCTTACGACGAATCATTATTCATCGAATTGGACTCAGCAGATATGCAGGCATGTGAAGGTACTACAGTAAAGGTATGCAGAGATGTAAATGGTAGAATTTATAAACACAGGCCTACATGCCCTGTAGCCATTTTTACTAAACCAGGCTCAACAGATTAAGGAACATTGCAAGTTTACAGTTTCACCACTGCAAGCACCTACCACCCATGCTATTTCCATTTCTGAAGATGAGTATCTGGTCACTACTAATGAACCCCATTACTTTATCAACTGCCATGGTAAAACGTCTGAAACTCGAAAAGCACAGTCCTACTCAATTATAGGTGTACCCTGTGGGTGCACAATCAGTGTAGGAGAATTTTCTCTTCCAAACACAAGGTTGCCCTGTAACTCAACCCTATCATTTCATTACATTCTCAAGACAATTAATTTACCATTCATGGCAGCACTTAACCAAATTTCTGAAACCAAACCAGATGAAACAGAGAATCTTCCAAATTTCCCAGTAGTAAACCTTTCTAGAACCTTAGAAAAACTACAGGAAAATCCAATCATGGATGATACTACTCAACTAAATTTAGAGCCCTTTGCCAAAACATTATTGAAAGATGCCTCCAACCTTGATAAGGCAATGGAAACACGCTACGTAGAATCACACCTACGTCGAGTCACAGAGCATCCAATCTTCCAAAGCTTAGGACTCATCCTAGGGATATCAGCTCACATTTTTATAGTATACATACTACTCAAACTGTACAGACTAGGAGGAACTGTAGCCTACCTGCCTACAGCCAAAGCATTCAGACTAGTCACCGAGCTGCCCCTACACAAATTGCTCCCAGATAAGAATCCTACCAAACTAACCCCTACAGAGGAAACCCACACCCCTTTCCTCACAATTCAGGAAACCCACACCCTGATAATTGCTATATTATTCACCCTGACCATCTACTCAGCCTACAGAATAATGAAGTACCTTAAGAAATTTGCACAGACACACTGTGGCAAGAAAAATGTGGCCAAGCGCACAAATCCCACAATATATTTTAAAATATATTGTGGAGACTCAAACTTCGCGCTACCCTTGAGGCCAATACCACATGAATTTGATGAGATTAAATCAGCAGCTGCCCCTACCTATAAGGATATAGTGGTTAAAACCTTCCCACTACCTAATGCTATATTTACCTGGAATGGACCAGCAGTTATAACAACACAGAGAGGAGAATTTGCTTATCACCTCCCTCAGGTGATACACCTACCTTGGCGCACTAGGTTCAGTACCATACCAGCCCCTTAAAAACAAAGGACTGTACTACTCCATGCTTCTCCAGAATGATTGTGGCACCAGCCCGGTGACCATGACAGCACTGGAAAATACAACAGATATAATTATTGAAGAACATCAGGAGGAGACCGCAAGGTCAAACATGCAGACTATTGCTAATTTTCTAAACCACCAGCCCTCCCCGGTGACTGTGGAAACAGCCTAGGCTGCCCACAGCCTAGACTGCCCCCAGTCCACCACCAGGAGATACTGAGATGACACATCTCACACATGACACACACCTCCACTGTCAATGAAATTATCAAAGTATTGAAAAATTGATTTAGAAAAAAATATATACACAGCCACTTGTTGATGTATAATATGAAAATCTATGGTATTCTCACAAAATCGATGATTAATGCGCGCATACACGCGCAAATTGCAAAATTGCAAATTGTAAATTGTTCAAATCTAACATTAATATACATGAATGCAGGTAGATAACTGAGACAGTTTTTGTACCCACTAGCACTTGTATACTATACCAAGGTTTACTTAAGGTAACACACTTTAGGTATCCAAGAAAATTCTTGGAAAAATGAATGAAAAAAAAAAATAAATGTTGAGGAAAATTGTTGACATGAAAAATGTTTACTTAAGATACTCACCAGATAATCTCTTTCAGGGACACATACTCAAGAAGGCTAGGGAAAAGTCAATTAAGCAGCGGCCCACTGCCGAAATTGCCAATTAATACACCCATATAGCAAAATCAAAGAGTAACTCAGAGACAAACAAGCCTATTGTACATGAAGTACTTTGTTTTTCCGGTCCTCGGAAAAATTTGTCTCAATCCCAAAAATTGTATAGTGTAAACTAGATTGTACGCTTGTACCCAGTTTGCACACTAAAAATTGTATGTTTGCACACTAGATTGTAAGTTGTATCCAATTTACATTTGAATTGTATGTTGCACATTATACTGTATGTCTGTACCCAATTCATACACTGAAGTCAGATTTTTAGAAAATCAACATTTCTATGTGTATCCAAGCTGTACGCAAAATTATATATGTACATACAGAAACTATCAATTGAACGCAAAATTATATATTGGCATACTAAAATTGCCAAATGCACGCGAAATTATATATTTGCACACTAAAATTGCCAAATGTACGCGAAATTATATATTTGCACAATAAAATTGTCAAATGTACGCGAAAATTATATATTTGCACACTAAAATTGTCAAATGTACGCGAAAATTATATATTTGCACACTTAAATTGCCAAATGTACGCAAAAATTATATATTTGCATACTGAAATTGTCAATTGAACGCAATTACACGCGAAATTGTAAATTTGCACACTAAAATTGTCATTTATGTTCAATTTGCACGCTAAATTGAACATTGAACGCCAAAAAGGCACACTATTTGCCAAATTGTATGTTGTACATAAAAATGGAAAACTGTACCAAAAAATTGATGTTACATAAGCAAATAAGCTCAGGTATGGTAAGATATAGAAACTCGGAAATGTACTTATACCCAGGAGAAAATTGTTTATACTGACAAAGCTCTACCACAAAAATTGCATTTGAAGCACTCCCCATTACTTCAAATCCTCTTACAAACAGTATATAACTCCAAAAGAAGGTAAAAATTGTATAAATTGTACATTCCCTCGGCGAAATGACGGAGTTTCGCATTCTCTCGGGGGAGAGGGAGTATTCTATGATATACCATTTTATTATTCCATAAATTCTAACATATTTTGTATTAATCAAAGAATATCTATGAAATTAATACATAGGTTGGTTCTAAGAGCTATAAGAGCGCTCAAACTTTGTATAAGAGCGTTCATGCCCCACTGCACACCAGCCAGAGTCAGTTAGACAGAGTTTGTGACATCAAAGGGTCCGACCTAATGGTCCACTGCACAATATAATAAAAATGAGGGTCTCAGTGTGCGACCTCATGGTTCAGTGCACAAACTAATAACTTGTAAGTGAATGCAAACGGCCGTTAGGGGTGCCTGGGCACCACAGACGCCGTCATGAGTGTCTGAGCACTCTAAGGACTGAACAATGGGTTACATAAGCACGACGCCATAACAGTCCGGTCGCTCTAGCGTCGTTCCTGAGCGAGCTAGGTCAAATATCAAAGCATTTATGGAAAGCCCATAATTAGACGGTCAAAATGAGCCCAAGATCAAGGCGGAACTCCCATTATTAAGGAAGTTACGCCATGGAGACTGAATCGACCTCCGAGTGCACTACAGACAAACCGGCGCGAGTTACGCGCCTATCCAGCGGGCATTATAAACTTGGCATATTCAACTCCGCGCATGCGCAAAATGGCGGTTATAAACGCATAAACGACCGAGTTATGAGGGTCTGAAGATGCAGAACCGACCAAGACAAAGGGGGACACAGCGGCGTCCATGGGGGTCCTTTGTCCCCCTGTGACACATGAAAGACTCCCCTCAAACAATTGTAGAGTTAGGCAGATGCTGCTGGCTCCAGTCAGTCTGGAGGTGCTTTTCCAAGATTTGCTACAAATAGCCTGTCTGCACCTCCAGAAGGACAGATCACCAAGAACCGCTCTAGAGGTAACATCTCCAGTCATCTCCTGCTACCTGCTATACCACTGCACTATGGTGAAACTATGCTAGACAGGCATTGGTTTTCTATCATTAGTGGCCAGAGGCTATCTTCCCCAAGACATCCACCAGAGGGTAAAGTTATTCATTATTACATTATTCCTCTAAGCAGCAGGCCAGGAGCTAGGTGTGGGAACCCACCTAGAACTATGCTGGACATTGTATTATTATTACCTCACAGGTGGAGTGGAACAGAACATTGTACTTTATAATTTACTGTATGTTTACTGTATGTACAAATTACCTACATACTAACTACTGTATGATTGATATTTCTTACATGTTGCCTAAAGCTGAATAAACCAGTGACAACTGGAAATAACACTATTTATAAGAGCCTTGAGATAATTACACTATATACCACTAGTCTTATGATATTTCTCATATGACAACTTGATCATGCCAATCACTAGTATGACACAATTAAATGTGCAGCTTGTAAGGTCCTCCTGTACTCAGTGCGGCTTATATGCAGCTTAGAACAGTACTCAAACGCCAATTTACAAGACCCAGATGAGGCGTATAGCCTCCTTTCAAACTCAGGGTGCGGCTTATATGCAGCTTAAAACAGTACTCAAATGCCAATTATATCCTCCTATCAAACTCAGGGTGCGGCTTATACGAGTATGCAGCTTATATTGGATGCTACTTAAGTCAAGAAATGTGGCATGTATTGTAAATTCCCACATATAAACCACAACCACATATAAGCCACACCTCCAACTTTGGAGGGTGCTATAAGCTGTACTTAGGGCTTGAAAATTAAGGGTTTAGTTCTGCTCTGTAGTGCAAAATACCTGCCTATAAGCCGCACCTCCTCTATCGGCTGATTCTATAAGCTGCAGGGAGCTTATGGTTTGTTTGAAACCTATGGCTTATAACTGAAAAGCACCATAAATTCTCTCGTATATGCCGCGGCTTGTACCAGAATTCAATTGATATCTAAATGAGGCTTATAGGATCAGCCAAAAGAAGGGGTGCGGCTTATAGGATGGTATTTGTTACTGTAGAAAAGTACTAAAAGTTTCAAGCAACAAAAGTGGATTTTAACTGACTCTAAAGATGGGGGTGCAGCTTATATGAGGGTGCGGCTGACACTAGAGAATTTACGGTAGGAATTTCTGGTGTGTGAGGTTTTACAACACACAGAGCCGGACACACTATTATCGCTGGCATATAGCGGCCACATCTTAGTGTCATGTTTGGGACTAATCCCTCCCCCCTTAACACACTCATAGGGCCAATGTTAACCCTGTAAGCGCAACATGGTGTATGTTCCTTAAATCTCTGCGCTTCCCCAGTCCAATTTAAAGGGTCTATACCTCCTCTTTCCTATCCCCTCGGGATGTGTGTGGTGCATATATGTGCAGCCACTGACACATTTCTCTGTGAAATTATATAATGTAGGTCTTGCCATGAATATGACCTTAGCTGTTGAAATGGTAAGGCGGGGCGTGTGTTGATGAGTGTACCGTTGGTGTATTAAGGGCAGTGAATGGTTAGTGTCCACCCAGCACACATTGAGGTGCTGGTAGTGACTCATATCACTTCTACCCCACTTATGCTGTATCACCATACCATAAATACTACGACTGTAATCTCCCACATATATGCTGCAGCTTATAGACCCTTTCAGCGCCCTAATGCCGCTTATATATACACTCTTCCTGAAGTCATGTTGCGGCCTATATGTGGGGTTTTATGTATGTAGACTCTTTGTGTTTGTTTGTTTTTATAGTACCACAAACAACCCAAGGAGGGTTTTGAGCTTATAGCATTCCACAGTCATGGTGCAGCTTATAGCATTCCACAGTCATGGTGCAGCTTATAGCATTCCACAGTCATGGTGCAGCTTATAGCATTCCACAGTCATGGTGCAGCTAATAGCATTCCACTAAAGTCATGGTGCGGCTTATAGCATTCCACTAAAGTCATGGTGCAGCTTATAGCATTCCACAGTCATGGTGCAGCTTATAGCATTCCACTAAAGTCATGGTGCGGCTTATAACATTCCGCTAAAGTCATGGTGCGGCTTATATTCCACTAAAGTCATGGTGCAGCTTATAGCATTCCACTAAAGTCATGGTGCGGCTTATAGCATTCCACTAAAGTCATGGTGCGGCTTATAGCATTCCACTAAAGTCATGGTGCAGCTTATAGCATTCCACTAAAGTCATGGTGCGGCTTATAGCATTCCACTAAAGTCATGGTGCGGCTTATAGCATTCCACTAAAGTCATGCTGCAGCTTCAAGCTGCTTATATGTGGGGTTTCAGTTAATGAATTTGGTCTCCTCCCCTGACCTTTTCTTCTCATATAATATGAAGATAACATATAAAACTGTTCCTGAAATCACCAAGTCTATCGGTGGCTTATGTCGGGGTCAGCTTATATGCAGGGTTTTACAGTCCTTACTCAGTGCCAGCCATGCATGGCACAAAGTCTGTTTTACAAGGGCTTTGTTGTGCTATCCTTAAGTGGGTGGATGTTTTATACACCATACAAAGTTACAGAGAACAGGATAGATAGGATAGGTTAGGGGTGGGTCAGGTCCTAAACACGCCATAGAATTGGCCATGAAGCTATAGGCCACAAGTAAGGGCTGAAAATTGATGCTTTAGTACTGTTCTATATAGTTAAATACCCCCCCCCCCCCGATAAGCAGCACCCCCACTTTGGGCTGCTCCTATAAGCTGCATTTTGATTTGGGTTCTGGCACTAGCCGCGGCTTAAACAAGAGAGTTTACGTTTCATGTAGCAGCCGTTTACCTGACACCTAAAAACAAAAGTGTTTCAGGGAACACATTTATAAATGGGAAAAGAAATGCTGTATCATAAAGTGACAGGTCAAACTATTTGATATAGAATACATAGAGAATGTAGCACAAGATATAGGTCAAGATATGTAACATGTAGTAATGTGGTAAAACATACAAGACCACCATAGACTTAGTAAGGTTGCCGTGGGAGGGGTGACCTCAAGTCCGCCGATGATTTTTTTTCTCTGTTGTTTTTGGTGCTATATGCATGTATAAGTTGTGCATCGAGAATTATTATTGTAATAGTGTCTCTGAAATGGTATTGTAAGACTTTCTGGATAATTCATAATTGCCTAACATCGTTATGCCATGGGTACTGAGGGGAGAGTTCTTAAATCTCCCCCAGGGTAGTCTAGGGCACCCGACCAGATGTAATAACTGACTTTCACTATCGAGACTGGTGCCCGAGTCTACCCCCAGGGTTGACATACGGGGGGGGGGGGGGAATCATTAAAACAATGACTCCGGTTCTCTTTCCTGGGAATAAAAACCTTTGAAAGTTGGGAGTTGACTGTAAAAGTGTTGTATGTTTGTGTGTTACAGTGAAGGACAAGACGTCCATGAGCCGCATCAAGAAGCTGAAAAGGAGAATCTCTGCTAGTTTTGGACGTCTATGTAAGTAACGCCTTCTGTTTTAAGTACCGTAAAGTCACGCATATAAGAAGTGTCTTATACGTTGGGTTTTAGTTCTCCCTGGATCCACAAGGGGGACACCAAGACCTTTAGTTTGATATATTACACTCCTCCTAACTTATAATATTACATAGGGGGGAGGGGGATCCTGAGGTCCCTGCCTACAGAGAGCTTTTTGAATTTTTGATTTTTTTTTAGGATTTTTTTTTCTTTTTCTGACCATATTCTAAAACTAAGTGTGTCTTATATGCAGGATGCGCCTTATACGCGGGAGATTACAGTATTTCGGACCTGTTATGTAGGAGGGCCTCATACCGACAGTCTAGGAGTCTATAACACCGAGGCTGGATATGGGCAGGGATGTAAGTCTGCAGGTTTTATCAGGATTTCCTGATTTCTGAAATTTTTGAATGACATGTATTTCCCTTATACGAGTGGTAAGGAGGGCTGTTTGGAAAAATAGAAGGCTTTTATAGCAAGTAAATGTATGGCTTCCTGATATTTGCCCATTCCTGACTTACATCCCTGTATGGGGAAGGGGTTAGGCTAGTTCCAAAATTGTTGGTGACATGCGAGTGGCAACCCTCATCATGAAGACCAATGGGCATGATGCACTATAATACATCAACACACCCTTTAGAGGGTTATGGGTCACATGATACTACCAGGTGCCTATTTCTCTTGTTGTATGTTGGCGAGTAACTCACAATCTGTTTTAATGTATCATACCACCCTTCATTCAACGTTGTAGGGTCTGCAGAATGCATGGATCTAGACCTGTTCAGCACATGAGAGAAAGGCTATTAATGAGGTACACCTCATCACTAGGTTGTCTGGCTCTGTCTGTGGGACCTGGCAAACAAAAGAACACTTGCTATCTTTGAAAAGGGCAGGGGAAGTGGCCTCACCCATAGATTTGATAATGCATCTCATAGATTTGGTCATCCATAGATCACTGCTACGATGGACAAGCAGCATATCAATCATCCTTGTCTAGCTGTTTTGAACAAGCAGCTTTTAATTCCTGGATTGGGGAAAGAAAGGACTGAAAGTCCGTAAATTGATGAGGCAGTCCGATGAGGTGTTTGCATCTTTGGATGATAAACAAATCAATCTTGCACTAGGGCGATGTTTTGTACCGTAAAAGCTCCGTCAGAAGCCGATCCCCTACTTCTAATATTGCACCATTTAAATGTGGTTAAACTGTAATTTACTTGATTTAAAACCTCCCCGATATGCCAACCCCCAACTTAAGTAAATTATAGAATTTGAGGGCTCAAACCCCAAATATTGGTTGGCTTCTGATGGAGGGTTTACGGTAGTTGTCATAAGTCTCAATGTTCTATTTCAGTATAATATTGTACCTTGATCAGTGGTAGATATTAACTTTTTAAGCTATGGACCATCCGGGCCCATGGCCTGGGAAATCTATGGGCCCAAGACTAGACCTATGGCCCCAGGCTAAATGTTTATATTTCTGTAAATTGAGTTCTGAAAGTTCATGGTTTAGGTAGAGAAACACACGGCCAATATGGTTAGCTTCAGCACATTTCCTGCTTTCCAATGATGTATGACATGACTATATTCAAAATTACAGATACTTCTTTCTGATATTCCTGTGGGCCATCCGGGCCCATAGCAAGGTAATTTTGAAGAAAACTACAGGCCCACAGCCTGAATTACGGGCCATTGGCTCCCGGGCCAGTGTTAGTGTCTACCCCTGCTTGATATACCTGATGATAAACACCTTTCTTCACTATTGCAGCAATATCTAAGGAGGACTCGATACCAGAGAGAGACTATGAGGTGAGTCGTAAATACCGTGTGACCGATGTATAAGATACTTTATACAAGGGTTTCAAAATGACTTAACAGGGGTCTTGCTACACTCAAATGACAACGGCGGGCTGTGGGCATCGTTGTCACTGCTGCCAGTGTCAAAGAAGCCCAGAATCAACGCTGGTGTAATTTTAGCTCTCTGTAGGTTTTTGAATTTTGAAAATCCATCAATTAGAACTTATTATGCCAATTTTAGGAGTTTTCTGAGTTATAATACCTATTCTCTCGGTGAAATGATGGACAGATTGCCTAATTTGACTATTTCTGACCAATATTTATGATTATCATTATAAAGGGGGTGCTATAATTGTGTAGGGGACCAGAAATCCCCGTACCTGGTAGATTGACCCTCAAGGGCCAGTTACCTGTTAATTACTGCTCCCCTAGTGTGTATCATACTGATCCAGGTGTAGTTGGAAGGTGGAAATATCAGGCAAGGGATCGTGGTGTAATGGTTAGCATGCTGGAATGTCATGCCAGAGATCTGGGTTTGAGTCCCGGTGATCCTAGATATTTTCACCGTCCTCTACAATTGGAAGTCATTATAAGGAAGCTGATATATGAAATATGAAGTTGATAGGGGTATATTTTTGCAGAACCATTGATACTGGAAATTTACAGCTCTGCCAAACTATTCTAAAAACAAATTTGTGCAATTGGGTTTATCATCTGGTAACTCAGATAGAAATCATATCATGGTGATGCCTAGATTATGAATCATATCTCAAGGTCTCAAAGGATGGGGACTAACTTAGGAGACCAGTACATCTGAAGTTGATTATGGCAACCATACACAATATAAACAGCAATGTAATACTACTGTAAACTCCCTCTTATAAGCCGCGTCTATTATCAGAGCCCAAATAAAAGTGTGGCTTAGAGGATCGGCCCAAAGTCAGGGTGCGGCTTATAGGAGGGTGACACTATTAATCAGTAATGAACTGCCCATTTTTCAAGCCTTGGGTGAGGCCTATACCTTTTCCCAAAGTCGGGGTGCGGTTTATAAAAGGGTGCAGCTAATGCCAAAGTTGGGGGTGCGATTTATAAAAGGGTGCAACTCATGCCAAAGTCGGGGGTGCATCTTATAAAAGGGTGCAACTAATGCCACAGTCGGGGTGCGGCTTATAAAAGGGTGCAGCCAATGCCACAGTCGGGGTGCGGTTTATAAAAGGGTGCAGCTAATGCCAAAGTCGGGGTGCGGTTTATTGTGTTATTGACTTTAGTCAATAACACATTCATATATATGGAGACTGCTGCACAGAACCACATTAGATTAAAGAGGGTTTCTGACAGACATAGGAACATAGAGGGAAATCTGGTCTATAGTGTATCTCTGAACAATTGTCACCGCAGCTAGGCCATGGTTGAATAACCTATGTTTGACCTTATATGCATTTAGTAAATAATATGCTGAACCAGGTATGACAAAATGGCTTGGACAGCTAGCTTTTGCACCTAAGAGATAGAGCATAGTCAGCTGTTCATTGGGGCTTGAAGGTGGGAGGTGGATTACTGAGGTGGATTACTGACGCCTCATTGTTGGTGCACACAAACCATTAACCCTTTAGGGGCTGCATAGAACTTAAACATTTTTTTTTTCATTGAACTTATAAGCCAATAACATGTAGGCCTGTGGCCTAGACTTAACCTTATAAAAGGGTGCAGCCAATGCCACAGTCGGGGGTGCGGTTTATAAAGGGTGCAGCTAATGCCACAGTCGGGGTGCGGTTTATAAAAGGGTGCAGCTAATGCTAAAGTCGGGGTGCGGTTTATAAAAGGGTGCAACTAATGCCAAAGTCGGGGGTGCAGTTTATAAAAGGGTGCAACTAATGCCAAAGTCCGGGTGCGGTTTGTAAAAGGGTGCAGCTAATGCCAAAGTTGGGGGTGCAGTTTATAAAAGGGTGCAACTAATGCCAAAGTCGGGGTGCGGTTTATAAAAGGGTGCAGCTAATGCCAAAGTCGGGGTGCGGTTTATAAAAGGGTGCAGCTAATGCCACAGTCGGGGTGCGGTTTATAAAAGGGTGCAGCTAATGCCAAAGTCGGGGTGCGGCTTATAAAAGGGTGCAACTAATGCCAAAGTCGGGGTGCAGTTTATAAAAGGGTGCAACTAATGCCAAAGTCGGGGTGCGGTTTATAAAAGGGTGCAGCTAATGCCACAGTCGGGGTGCGGTTTATAAAAGGGTGCAGCTAATGCCAAAGTTGGGGTGCGGTTTATAAAAGGGTGCAGCTGATGCGAGAAAATTTACTTTAGTTTAACACAGTGTTACTTTACCTTACAGGGTGACGGTGTGCCACAGACTAACGGCCACCACCAGGGGGCTCGGTGTGGTCGGGAGGACTCTCAGTCTCCGCCCGTCTTCTACTCACATAACGGCACCCCGGAGCACGTGGCAGGAGACGGTCCTCCCCCTGCACATACCCAGTCCCACCCTGCGGGGATCAACCATGACGGGGCCGGACGAGGCTCTCTGCATCTACACGCTATGGGTAACGTCACAGTACACAAGGGGTCACACGGGAACATCACCATCACCGACCCCACCGGGGAGGGTAGGCACTCACACCGTCATGCACTCATTACACTCCTCTACCCTCCTCTACTAAGTACCTACTTAAAGCAGGTTTAGATTAGAACTCATTACCCTCCTATACTAAGTACCTACTTAAAGCAGGTTTAGACTAGAATTCATTACCCTCCTCTACTAAGTACCTACTTAAAGCAGGTTTAGACTTAGAACTCATTACCCTCCTCTACTAAGTACCTACTTAAAGCTCCCTGCAGGTTTAGACTTAGAACTCATTACACTCCTCTACTAAGTACCTACTTAAAGCTCCCTGCAGGTTTAGACTAGAACTCATTACACTCCTCTACTAAGTACCTACTTAAAGCTCCCTGCAGGTTTAGACTTAGAACTCATTACACTCCTCTACTAAGTACCTACTTAAAGCTCCCTGCAGGTTTAGACTAGAACTCATTACACTCCTATACTAAGTACCTACTTAAAGCTCCCTGCAGGTTTAGACTTAGAACTCATTACACTCCTCTACTAAGTACCTACTTAAAGCAGGTTTAGACTTAGAACTCATTACCCCCCTATACTAAGTACCTACTTAAAGCTC
Source organism: Acholoe squamosa (assembly GCA_949317995.1). Classification (NCBI taxonomy): domain Eukaryota; kingdom Metazoa; phylum Annelida; class Polychaeta; order Phyllodocida; family Polynoidae; genus Acholoe; species Acholoe squamosa. The sequence goes on along the minus strand of OX439051.1, from coordinate 2,259,172 downwards.
CCGGCAGGTTTAGACTTAGAACTCATTACCCTCCTATACTAAGTACCTACTTAAAGCTCCCTGCAGGTTTAGACTTAGAACTCATTACCCTCCTCTACTAAGTACCTACTTAAAGCTCCCTGCAGGTTTAGACTTAGAACTCATTACCCCCCTATACTAAGTACCTACTTAAAGCTCCATTACACTGCTGTAATGAAGTCCTACCCTTCAGGTCCTGGCAGGTTCAGACTTTTATCTCCATGGATATATCCCTCTCTGTAGGAAGTGGGGGAGTGGGCCTAGTGAATAGAGTAGACAGGTGGTGGTAGAAAGGGACAATCCAAGTTCCACATCCTGCACATGCAGGCAGGCTTGCCACTGGTTGGTTAGAATTCAGTTAAAGATTCAGCTAAAAAAAATATTTTGACTGGTTTATGTGGTGTATATTATTTTGTCTAATTTTGTCAAAGCAATTTAACTCTGATATAAACTCAGATTACCGTTTTTTTTATGCAACTCTTTGGTCGGCCATCGGTAAAGAAAACAAAAAGGTGATCCAAGCCCCTACCTGACTACAAATAAATCCCATCAGTCAGGGCAAAAAAAAACAAAAAAAAAAAACACAATAGGCATGGAAAGGTTACCTATGTGTGCAATTAAAAGTGTAGACAACAATCTTTTCCCCATTGAGAGCCTAAATGCGCAGGAGGGCGATCGCGTCTGCCATCCAAGTCTGCGGAGCATCGCGTTGGGCCACGTTCTGCATCTGGCCCACGTGAAGTCCTTGGGACTTGTTACCAAGTCCTAGGGACTTCAAAGAAAGTCCCAGGGAAGGGACTTCAAATAAAAAGTCCCGGGGACCTGCCATTTACTGTTGGCCGATCATGCCATAACCAATTCTCGCCAATTAATGTCAAGTACTGAGGACTTCAGTTCAAGTCCTAGGGATATTCAGTTAAGTTCCGGGGACTTGATTATGGCATGACCAAGTCCCGAGGACTTGTACAGTAAATCTCAGGTCCCCAGGACTTCCTTTTAAGTCCCAAGGACTTGACCCAAGATCTGCCATTTACTTCCATACCGGTAACAAATTTAACTCCCAAGGACTTAATATGAAGTCCCCAGGACTTCTACCTCAGTATGCCATGTGTCACATAGTGTGTGAATAGGCCTACAATTGAAAGTGTATGCCATCACATCCTTGAGACTTCACTCTGGTCCCCAGGACTTGGACTTGGACCTGCTGTCAAGTCATAGAGACTTACACTGAAGTCTGTGAGACTTGGGCCTCTGCATCAAGTGCTCAGGACTGGGCATCAAGTCCTTGGGACTTGATGTCAAGTCCCTGGGACTAGGCGTTAAGTCCTCAGGACTTGGCGTTCAGTCCCCAGGACTTGTGTTTGAATCAATTTCAAGTCCTAGGGGCTTTGTGTGAAGTCCTAGGGACTTGTTACCAAGTTCTCGGGACTGTGCCACTTAGGCTTACTAGTATGCCATAACCATTCAAGTCCCCTGTGTCACACAGTGTGTGATTAAACCTGTAATTGCATTACACACACCTAGGTCCTCAGGACTTTAACTCAAGTCCCTGGGACTTGAGCCCATGCATTAAGTCCTGAGGACTTAAATGCAAGTCCTGGGTACCTGAGGCAATGTCCAAGGGGCATTTTCTCATCTGCAATATCTGAAATCTTCAATAGTTGAGTTTAGGTCCACAGGACTTGAGGGAAAGTCCTGAGGACAGGGGCTTAAGTCCCAAGCACTTGACAGCAAGTCCTAGGGATTTAACTTGAAGTCCTGGAGACCAGAGTTGCAAACCCAAGGAAGTGATGTATTTCGCATAATAGGCTTATTCACACACTATGCAACAATGACATACTAGGGTAGAAGTCCTGGGGACTTGAGATTAAGTCCTAGGTAGTCAAATTGGCTACTGGTATGAAAGTAAATGTCAGGTCCCAAGAACTTTCTTTAAAGTTTCTAGGACTTGGTAGTAAGTCCTTAGGACTTTAAATTGATTCAAAAACAAGTCCCGGGGACTTGATGCCTTGTCCCGAGGACTTGATGCCTAGTCCAGAGGACTTGACACCTAGTACTGAGGACTTGATGCCTAGTCCAGAGGACTTGACATCTAGTACTGAGGCCTTGATGTTCAGTCCTGAGGACTTGACATCTAGTACTGAGGACTTGATGTTCAGTCCAGAGGACTTGACACCTAGTACTGAGGCCTTGATACCTAGTACTGAGGACTTGATGCCTAGTCCAGAGGACTTGACACCTAGTACTGAGGCCTTGATGTTCAGTCCTGAGGACTTGACACCTAGTACTGAGGCCTTGATACCTAGTACTGAGGACTTGATGCCTAGTCCAGAGGACTTGACACCTAGTACTGAGGCCTTGATGTTCAGTCCTGAGGACTTGACACCTAGTACTGAGGCCTTGATGTTCAGTCCTGAGGACTTGACACCTAGTACTGAGGACTTGACACCTAGTAATGAGGCCTTGATGTTCAGTCCTGAGGACTTGACACCTAGTACTGAGGACTTGATGTTCAGTCCTGAGGACTTGATATGGGACATCATAAGCTTTCATTGCAACAGCCTAAGATATTTGCAAAGTCCATCCTAAGTCCCCAGGACTTGTATATGGGGGCAGCAGGGCGTATGCCGCGCAGGGCAGTAGCATGACGTGGCAGCCACAGGCAGACGCGGTACGCGGCAGCTCTAAGTCCTCCAGACTTGGTTGGCAGACGCAATCGCCCTCCTGCATGATATGCAGGACTTTTAGCACAACTATAAATCAGCCACCCACAGGGACACCCAATCAGAATATACCTTGTACTCTCTCAGATTTTCCATGGGACATGTTGTTGTTTGTAAAACCGAAAGATTTCTCTTTGACTCTGTCAAGCCTTTGATTGTCTGCTGCTTGTTGCTCATCATGAATTGCCATTTTTGGCTCTTCACATTTTGTCTACTTGCTAACGAGTCAAGTAATACCATAGATCTACTTGATCTACGCCTAACGGCTCTATTGGTTACTTGAACTCGTTTTCTGAAGGGCCTTTTCATTATCAATGTTTTCTGTCCCATTTCTGTATTTATGGTTCTCTGTCCTAAAAATATGCATGAAACAAGTTGAAAATGATATATAGGTCATAGGATATTTGTTTTTATCTTTCGTTTCTTTTTTCTTTTTTTTTTTACCCATTTTTTGGGGGAAAAAGTTATTTTTCCAGTAGTTACCAAAAAACATCACAAAGCAATGCTACTTAATGTGAAATAGCACCCTTACAGAGACAGGGATACAGCCAAATTTTATTCTAAAGTTATCTCTATGAAAATGACAACAGAATGGTGCAGTCATTTCTTTTTCATTTAAAGATTCCATATTTTCCTGAAGGTCTAAAAGAAATGTCACTTTAATGCAAATTGTACTAGCTTTGGGTTCTAGTTCCTCTTCTCCCCATGAGATGGCACCACTAAGGAGTTTTCTAAGTTCACTATAGAGGGCAGCATAAGTCACCTACCTCTGTAGATAGCCTCATAGACTGACTCAAGCCTGTCCCATCATACACTGAAGGCCTATGGCCTATGCCTATGACATCCATTATACAATCTATATATGCCCATTTACTTGACTCGTATTTTAATGGATTCCAGACACCCTTCTATTCTCTATTAAAGATAATGCACGGCACCTTGTTTTCAAGGTGTAGGTGTTTCTAAGGTGTAGAGTGTAGATTTCTAGATTTTCACTTATAACTGTGGTAAATGTAGGTGTGTGGTGTTATTTTCACATTTTCTACACTTGTGTCTCAATTATATCTTGTGTCCTGCCACCATTACATTTTTCTATCTTTGTGCCCCAGTAATCATTATAGCTGTAGCATTCTTGATCCCTTTTATCTATTTCTAAAAATAGCTATAGAGATTTTCTGTATTTCTGACTAAAATAGGTTTAAGTTTTAAGGACGAGAGCGGCAGGTGCCTAGTAACTATTTTTGAAATACTGCATTTAACCCATTGAGGAGTATCTGGCATTTTTTGAAGCAAGTTTCTATCATTATTAGTTCAAAAGTCAAGTCTAGTGATATTAAGTGAACATTTTTACTAGGTTTGAAGAATGTTTTATAAATCACTATGAAGCCCCCCTCTACCCCCCTCTGGATGTAGTCCATAGACTTATGCAGCACGGGCCCACCCCCCTTTCACTCGCACTCATCTTGTGCAAAAAGTAGAGTTGGAACCATATGATTTTATCTTGATTAGCATACATCAATTGACATAATTGTAGGTTTTTAGAGAAATTGTTTGTACCGTTTTCGAGATATTCACAAAAATCCCTCCAGAATCCCATTTGGTTAGGTATTGGTCCATTGAAGTCAATGTTAAAAGGTCCTACAAATGATGGCAAATATTGAAGAAAGTAGCGTTGCTACCCCAACTTTTTATTTCATATTTCATTTCAAGTTACAAGGAAATCCTTTGTCAATTTATTTTTTGGCCACCTGGAGCCCTTGTCCTTAATAGAACATTTTTCTATCTTCCTTCTGACTAAGGTGTAGGTGTAAGGGCTTCTGATGCAGGAGTGCATCATGCCCATTGTTTGGCATGATGCACCAATGAAGTGTTCGCGAGACTGCTCGCATCATGCTGAACCTTTAGAGTGTATCAACCCTGTAGGGTTAGCATGATGCATGAATGCAGCCCTGGCTTCATGCATCATGACAACCAATGGACATGATGCATTTAATGCGTCAGCAACCCTTGAAGGCGTAAAAGGGACATTGCTCAGCCCCTTATGGAGCTCCCTTTTCCCTTGTTGATAATTTTCTGTTATGAATTTACATCTGTCTGAACAAGGTGTAGGCTTGTGGTGCTGAATTTTACATTTCAAAGTTATGTTAACTGAGATGGTTCTATTTTTACATTTTCTCCAATTTTCCATACTTTTTCTGTGATTTATACATCTTCTGTCTCCAAGGTGTAGCCATGTGGTACTTCAGTCTCACAGTGGTCAGTTACTCTAGGTTCTGCACCCCTTTTCTCTTTTTCATAGAAACATGTTAGGTCAAAATTCATTTAGAGTGCTGCTGTTAATAATCAGCAAGTATAAATATATACAATGCACAATGCCAAAATCAAGAAATTTATACTAATAATGCCGACCAAACGCTGTTTAAGAATAATGTTCGCTGAAAGATAACTAAAAGGAGAAAATAAGGCCAGAGTGGCTTACAGCAGTGTAGGATTATATGTGTTACTAGAGTTGATAAAATATTGCAGCATCTTCATACACATGTTAAAACTGACCACTGTGCTTTTCTTCATCTTTTTCTACTTGCCTCTTGTCTTTGTAGTGGCATTCTTAGCCATGGTCTGATACTACCTGTCTTTGATCTCACTATCCCCACCCGCCGAGCCTCCCCGACCAGCCTAACACACCATATATGTGAATGACGGGCACTGACATTCATATACATGTCTAACTAGCATTCAAACCAAACTAAACAATGACTACAAACTTGTACAAACTTTCTCCTCAAGTAGAAGACAAGTTTGTCACCTTGGAGGTACATGAGAAGGCTGCAGCAGCAGCAGAACGGGGTCTGGTGATGGTGACGTTTATAACGTGCTGCATGTTTTTATGTCGCGTGGATGTTTTGTATTTAGATGTAGAACACTGAGTGCATGTCGTGTTGTAGTCATCTCTGAGGATAGCATGATCCCTCAAAGTAGTATCTTCATTGTACCGTAATCTCCCACGTATAAGACGCGTCCTCTACGCCAAACAAAATGCTGGGGAGTCTTATAGGATGTATTGAAATTGGGGGTGCGTCTTATACGAGGGGTAATTTTACTATAGAAATGTATTGAATTTACAAATTTGAGCCTTAAAATGTGCGTCTTATACACGAAAATACATTTGCTAAGTTTGGGGTGCGTCTTATACGCACGGCGCGTCTTCTACGCGGGAGATTACGGTAGTCATGATGCACCAAATACCAGTGCTGCATTAATGCAGATTCCATTTTCTGGAAATGGAATCTGCATTAATTCTTTGTCCATATATCTATATGAGAGAGATGTTAAGAGGAGTTAGGTGCCGTGTTATGAATGTTGTCCGTAGTGAATGTCAGTGAGATGAAGCCCGGGGCTATCATCATGGTCACAGTTGTATATGTATGTGTCACGGACAATCTTGTAAAAGGCGCTGTAGAATTGACAGCATACATTATTGAGGTATACAAAGAACGAATTAGACATACCATATTCTACCTAATTAATGCACACACCCTCTTTTTGGTCAGATTTCAAACTAGAAACTACCAAAAATTTCGGATTTTTAAACCCAATTACACTCTTAACTACTGGACATACATTTTAGATATTTTTTAAGCGCACATTGCGATAATTTGGTTGAATACGGTATTACATAGAGATGGTGATATTGGGGTGACATTAAACTGTTAGCCGAAAAGGGACCATTCAGAGCTGTGTCTAGCTAAATAACTTTTATTCAATCAGCTGATACTGAATATTCCTATTGCAAATAACTCCATTTTATACAGTTAAAGATAATCTATAACCCCTTGCTTCCTCTGCTATACAATAGACATCTTATAAGCTTCATATTCAGTCACCCACACTACTTCTAATGCTTGTAGCAAACTAATTTATCCCTTAGTTTGAATTCACAAATAATGATAGTATTGTGTGTTGGTGTTACACATACATGTAGGAGTGTCATCAATACCTACCAGATCAATGTGTCGGCATTTACAAAATATGGATAATCGCATCGATCAAACAGATGTATCGCTACAGCCTTTATTTCATTGAAAGTGCAGAAATAGGGCTATCCAAAACTGAAAGAACTTTGTGAAATTTCCTATTAAAATTGTCAAAATTTTCCCATAATTCTAAAATTATAAGTGTTATGATATAAAATACCGTAATCTCTCGTGTATAAGACGTGTCCTCTACGCCAAACAAAATGCTGGGGGGTCTTATAGGATTTCCTCAAGTTTGGGGTGCGTCTTATACGAGGGGTAATTTTACTATAGAAATGTATTGAATTTACAAAATTGGTACCTAAGAGGTGCGTCTTATATGCGAAAATGCATGTGCTAAGTTTGGGGTGCGTCTTATACGCACAGCGCGTCTTCTATGCGTGAGATTACGGTAATATGAAAAAAGAAATTGATCTTTCACATGAGAGAGGGTGGCTCTATCTACCGTAATCTCCCGCGTAGAAGACGCGCTGCACATATAAGACGCACCCCAAACTTAGCAAATGCATTTTCGCATATAAGACGCACATTTTAAGGCTCAATTTTGTAAATTCAGTACATTTCTATAGTAAAATTACCCCTCGTATAAGACGCACCCCCAATTTCAGTACATCCTATAAAACTCCCCAGCATTTTGTTTGGCGTAGAGAACACGTCTTATATGCGGGAGATTACGGTATATTTCAAATTATCTGAGTATCTGAAAAATTCTTTCACCGATAGAAGGCCCGGATCAAGGCCATTTTAGCCTATATTAGAAGAATCGATATCATCGAAATATCGAGACAAAAATAGTGATAATCAAAATCGAAATAATTTTGATATCAATGACACTTCTACATACATGACAAGGGTAGACACTAACCTTTTACAGCTACCGGCCACCCGGGCCCATAGCTAAAGAAATCTATGGGCCCGGAGCTAAAGCTATGGGCCCAGAACAAGTAACGGGTAGTCTAATTTGTTTAAAGAGAAACTCTTCAGTAACCCCCACCAGTTACATCATATCATCTTAGCAAGGCTGGTCAGATTTCTGATGATTTTCTCTTTTCAATGGCATATAACATGCCTATACTCATTTAAGTAATTTTTATAAGGTTTGTTCCGTCAGCTTTTGTGGGCCATCTTGGACCCACAGGAGGTAATTCATGAGAAAACTACGGGCCAGCCCCATTAGCTCCCGGGCCGGCGTTAGTGTCTACCCCTGTACCTGGCCACCTTTCATTCTGTACTGCAGTATAACACAAACAAAATTATGTTTCTCCCATACCTATGATAAATCTAATCAGTGTGTGCAGGAAATTTATTCTTTGGCATAAAATTCATTTCTTCCTTTGCCTTAATGTATATTATAGATAACTTTTCTGTAATTACATTTGATGAGGGTTTGTTAATAGGACTTAGAGTAAATTCTGACATTTAAGCCGTGGGTTTTACTCAAACCAGAGCCAAGGTGCGCCCCAGTTGTGGCTTATACACATGGGAATTTACAGTAGCACCCCTTTCAGTATTGACATCACTGACGAAAAGAATTTGTATTTTCACACAAAAATATTTGCCTTTGGTTGACTTACATACAAATGATAGTGACAAAAGTTTTTCTTTAATTTATACTGCAGGATCTGCATCAATGGTGACATATTACATGAATAAACATCCACAGTGACATGTATTGATTTGTATTTCTGTATTTATCCTGTATCTATTTCCATTTATAGTCCAACACCTGAAACGGACCCCCGTGAAGCGCCATCATTCAGCGGGCGACATGTTAGTTGACAACCTCAACTTTGGGTGCTCTCCTCCTGTGACACTACGACCACGGAGACCAAAATCTGAGGGGAGCTTCTACGTGGAGGGCTTTAAACCAAAGCGGGCTTCCAGTTTTGGTGTAAGTTCTCTTACATTATATACTTAGTGTTATTCCTTATGAGAAGCTTTTAATAAAGGAAGCTCATGTAAAAAAAAAAAAAAGTAGGAAAAAGAAAGAGATGAAAAAAAAGCTCGTGTATATGATACCTTACATAAGTAAATTTTGTGAATTAAAAGTGTGCTGCAGGTTGTGTAGGAGTTTGGTGACAGCTCATACAAGGTTTGATGTTTAATACAGTGGGGGCGGAGCAGCCGGAAAGGTTGGGGTGGATGAGGACGTAAAGTTTGGGTATTTTCTATTTTCCTATTGGGCCATCCTGCAGACGTGTGGGGGATACATCCGTCATGGCTCCGCCAAATCTGCTCAAATTTCCATATAGGGCAGGTAACTTTATGACAGGTATCTGTATAAAGCACAAGCCTTTTATAACAGTTAGGGCAGGTTACTTTATGACAGGTATCTGTATAAAGCACAAGCCTTTTATAACAGTTAGGGCACATACCCAATATTTTCCAAAAATTCCAGCATTACATGGGGTGTGCCCCTGGGGCCTACATACGGGTACGGGTTATAAGCTGGAACCATAAATTCTCTCATATGAGTACCATAACCCAAATGAAAATATGGATTATAGGAGGTTGCAAGAGGCAGGGTACAGCTTAGGCCACTTAAAAAAAGGTTTTCAGCTTTACAGACCCCGCACCATATAGGGCATTAGCTTATTATAGGGGTGTGAAATCTCCGCGGAAACGCGCGTTCTTGATGCTCAGATGGACCATTCTTGAGATCTATGTAAAACCACTGAGAAAAGAAATTACCATTTGTAGGGGGGGGGGTCTGACTTAAAATTTCGGCCAATATCATTGCAGATGGGAAAATGTTAGCATCTCAAAGGTAATCCTAAACATTCCTGTACATCAGAGGGTGACATATCCTGCCCAAATAACACTTAGCTGACCTTTATACTTCTAAAAACATCAACCAACAAGACGGTGTAATGTGCTTCAGAGGAAAGGGGTTTTGGATTTCACACCCCTGATATTAGGTTATGGAGGCCGCCATCTTGGTTAGGCCCCGGACTCCAGAGCAGGGCATTCTGGGTAAATTTCTTATCAACCTCTAGAACAATGGTCAGTGATAAGCTGCATCCTGTCCCTTATCTTAATCACCTACAGTACCCCTCCATTGTTTCAGGTGTGAATAAGGTGATAACCCTGATAGGGAGACAATGAACTGATTGGCTCACCTGTGGTATTCAGCAGAAATTCCAATGATCTATTGCTCTTTTATTTTAAATATTTATTCTATTTCTAGATCATCTACTTAAAGTTGTTGATATGGAGAATCCATACATATAATTTATAGAAAAATCCCATGGATAGTAATTAATTGGCAGGTTGTCAAACTAGACTACACAAAGAGGCCAAATGATGATCTAGCCCCCGACGACATAAGCCACCTACCGTAATCTCCCGTGTATAAGGCGCAGCCTGCGTATAAGGCGCACCTAGAGTTTTGGAAAATTCTCAAAAAAAATAAAAATTCATAACTTTGGTTCTACTGAATGAATTTTCAAAATTCAAAAACCTATGGGTGGCTTGGGCCACCTTGGGCCCTCCTGGGCCCCATTTTGTCCTATTTTGACCAAGGGGGCATGTAGGATATCAACAGAAAGGTCTTGGGTGTCCCCCTTGTGGATCAAATGAGAACTAAAACCCCCCGTATAAGACGCGCCTTATACGCGGGAGATTACGGTAATTGTAACACTTCTTTTGCTTCTCTTGCAAAACTTGAAAAAATAAAAAAAAACCTTGTTGCACTGAGGCAACAAAGTGGTCTCAGTGAGTGACTCTGACTGAGTCTGTCGGTGTTTCCTTACACCATAATCAGAGTACCATGGAGTTAAACCATGACCTTGTCGGTGTTTCCTTACACCATAATCAGAGTACCATGGAGTTAAACCATGACCTTGTCTGTGTGACCTTACACCATAATCAGAGTGCCATGGAGTTAAACCATGACCTTGTCTGTGTGACCTTACACCGTAATCAGAGTGCCATTGAGTTAAACCATGACCTTGTCTGTGTGACCTTACACCGTAATCAGAGTACCATGGAGTTAAACCTTGACCTTGTCTGTGTGACCTTACACCGTAATCAGAGTGCCATGGAGTTAAACCTTGACCTTGTCTGTGTGACCTTACACCATAAACAGAGTACCATGGTGTTAAACCATGACCTTGTCTGTGTGACCTTACACCATAATCAGAGTACCATGGAGTTAAACCTTGACCTTGTCTGTGTGACCTTACACCATAATCAGAGTACCATGGAGTTAAACCTTGACCTTGTCTGTGTGACCTTACACCATAAACAGAGTACCATGGAGTTAAACCATGACCTTGTCTGTGTGACCTTACACCATAATCAGAGTACCATGGAGTTAAACCATGACCTTGTCTGTGTGACCTTACACCATAATCAGAGTGCCATGGAGTTAAACCATGACCTTGTCTGTGTGACCTTACACCATAATCAGAGTGCCATGGAGTTAAACCATGACCTTGTCTGTGTGACCTTACACCATAATCAGAGTACCATGGAGTTAAACCATGACCTTGTCTGTGTGACCTTACACCATAAACAGAGTACCATGGAGTTAAACCATGACCTTGTCTGTGTGACCTTACACCGTAATCAGAGTACCATGGAGTTAAACCTTGACCTTGTCTGTGTGACCTTACACCGTAATCAGAGTACCATGGAGTTAAACCTTGACCTTGTCTGTGTGACCTGACACCATAATCAGAGTACCATGGAGTTAAACCTTGACCTTGTCTGTGTGACCTTACACCATAATCAGAGTACCATGGAGTTAAACCATGACCTTGTCTGTGTGACCTTACACCATAAACAGAGTACCATGGAGTTAAACCATGACCTTGTCTCTGTGACCTTACACCATAATCAGAGTACCATGGAGTTAAACCATGACCTTGTCTGTGTGACCTTACACCATAATCAGAGTACCATGGAGTTAAACCTTGACCTTGTCTGTGTGACCTTACACCGTAATCAGAGTGCCATTGAGTTAAACCTTGACCTTGTCTGTGTGACCTTACACCATAATCAGAGTACCATGGAGTTAAACCATGACCTTGTCTGTGTGACCTTACACCGTAATCAGAGTACCATGGAGTTAAACCATGACCTTGTCTGTGTGACCTTACACCGTAATCAGAGTACCATGGAGTTAAACCTTGACCTTGTCTGTGTGACCTTACACCATAATCAGAGTACCATGGAGTTAAACCTTGACCTTGTCTGTGTGACCTTACACCATAATCAGAGTACCATGGAGTTAAACCATGACCTTGTCTGTGTGACCTTACACCATAATCAGAGTACCATGGAGTTAAACCATGACCTTGTCTGTGTGACCTTACACCATAATCAGAGTACCATGGAGTTAAACCTTGACCTTGTCTGTGTGACCTTACACCATAATCAGAGTACCATGGAGTTAAACCTTGACCTTGTCTGTGTGACCTTTCACCATAATCAGAGTACCATGGAGTTAAACCATGACCTTGTCTGTGTGACCTTACACCATAATCAGAGTACCATGGAGTTAAACCATGACCTTGTCTGTGTGACCTTACACCATAATCAGAGTACCATGGAGTTAAACCATGACCTTGTCTGTGTGACCTTACACCATAATCAGAGTACCATGGAGTTAAACCATGACCTTGTCTGTGTGACCTTACACTGTAATCAGAGTACCATGGAGTTAAACTTTGACCTTGTCTGTGTGACCTTACACTGTAATCAGAGTACCATGGAGTTAAACCATGACCTTGTCTGTGTGACCTTACACCATAATCAGAGTACCATGGAGTTAAACCATGACCTTGTCTGTGTGACCTTACACCATAATCAGAGTACCATGGAGTTAAACCATGACCTTGTCTGTGTGACCTTACACCATAAACAGAGTACCATGGAGTTAAACATTGACCTTACTGATCTAAAGTTACATGTCAAATGTCAACCAGAATAAGCTGACCTTTCCACTAAATGAGACAGACCCAATATTGTCTCCCATCAGGCATTTAAATATTTTGGTCAGTGTTTTTTGTGTGGTTGTTTCTTTAGTCCATTGTGTGTTTGTTGGAAGGAGTGAGTCAGACTGGTATCAGCGTGGTACTTAATACAGATATTCTTAGTCCACATAAAGTCTACCCTTATACGTTGTACCGACTGCTTTAGTTTGGTGTTAAACTCTTTGTTATTTCTGACAGGAGAAAATTCTGTCTCATTGTCCAAGTGAACTGTAACAAATCTCTCATTCACACCATGCCCATACCATGCCCATGAAAAAATCAGCGGAAACCAATAGGTCGTCTGAGGCGGAGGTTCCTGAAATACCAGTGTCTGTAAACAAACCTTTGTGGTTGCAGCTCATCTCTGTCCACCCCCGACTACCATAAATTCTCCCATATAAGCCACATCCTGAGTATGTGGGGGGAAAAAAAAAATTATAAGATGGTATAACCAGTTTCTTAAGAATGGATCTTCAAGACTCAAAAAGCTATCAGGTCCTAGGGGCCCCGGATCCCCCTCTGATGCTGGAATAATTGAGAGAAAAATTGGGTCTGTATCAGACCTAACCCCTACCCTCCCCCTCTCCACCCACCTGGGTCTTGGTCTGGTATTGGCCATGCCTTATACAGAAGGATTTAAGGGAACTCGTGTTTGTTAAAGAGGCACCTTATGAAGAAGTGCCATCTCCTCGCCATGACATTCCTTCCTTACCTTTGGTATAAAAGACAATTATCATATTTTGTTACAGTTTAACTCTCCATTTGGTAAAGCAGATGCTTACCAAAAGTTGGAACAACTCGGTGAAGGATCCTATGCCACCGTCTTCAAGGGCAAGAGCAAGTATGTACTTCCTCAAACAAATGAATATAAACCAATATATGATCTCATAGTTGCCACAGTTTGACCTTGAAGTTACATAACAAATCAGTGACCTCTACATGTGGAAACCTGTATGTGACCTCTACATGACCTCTCCTAGCACGGGCCTCCCTAGCCCACTTAAAAGGGTCTATTTCTCCTCAGGATGTGTGTGGTGCACATATGCGCGGGCACTGACACATTCCTCTGTGAAATTGTGTAATGTCGTTCTCGCCATGAATATGAACTTGGCTGTCGAAATGGCGTTAAACGTGGAGATGTAACAATTAATGAGATATGATGATTACTTTCAGCCTCAATAACAAGGTTGTGGCCTTGAAGGAGATCCGCCTCCAACAGGAGGAAGGGACGCCATTTACTGCTATACGTGAAGGTAGGTGCACAGTCACATGTGGTATAACTACTATAATCTACAATCTACAATCAGGACCCACTGCATCTTAAAGAATGAGCTCAAAGTCTGGGTGTGTCTTATAGGCGGGCTAATTTTACTATCAAACAGTATTCGCCCTTCAAAAATTTGGACCCCAGATGCTCCCTATAGGTTTACTCGGGGTGCATGTTATACGGGAGATACACCTTATACGCCAAAGATTACGGTAGTTATTCTTGTCTGTATGAATGCATGTTTGCAAAGCCGATAATTTATTGACCTGATGAACATAAGTGCTGCTGTATGACACTTTTTACCACAGGGGCTTTACTACAGTGGTAACCATGTCATTGTATTATTATTCCCCCAATACCAGCTCAATAGGACGTTGGTAGGGAGGCAAAGTTGCAGGCTGGAAGGGCGCGGGATTCTTTGTCCCATCAGATATTTCTGGGAAGAATAGGAGTTAAACCAAAATATTTCATTTTTGGTACCTAGTAGTGGGGGAGCATATGGACTTTAGTGTGAAGTAAATGAAAGAGTTTAGCCACCAATCAGGGATTGGGTTATATTGGAGGTCACAAAAAGCTTTGTTGGCAGTCTAGGAATGGTGGCAGCTTGCCGTGGCGGCCATCTTTGTCCCAAATCTGGGGAATTCAGAGGACACATAAAAATTAGCCTTGAACCCAGTAAAAAGATCATTTAAATCACCTGTAACAAGGATGGATAGAAGACAACTATCATACCTTTACATGGCATATTCCGATTTATGCCTAAGTAGCTCATGCCAAAGTCACTTGAAGGTCAAATCCGAAAACACTGCCCAAAACTAAGCTTTTTCACTATCAAACAGCTATTGAACATAGAAAAAAATACCTTAATGTTTTCAAGTTTTCTGTAGAATGTGTCCTTATACTATGGACCTTATGTCCCAGATGACACAACCTCATTTTATTGATGTAGGTTGTCATAGTAACACTGCAGTCAAGACTTACCAATGGAATCAAAATATAAGACTTAAATATAACTGAGATATAAAGAGGATGTATGTGTATTCTACATAACCTCTAGCAGTTTGAGTATTCAGGATCTGGATATCAAAAAAAGATGATATGACTTTATGACACTCCTTGAGCTTGACCTATTTATCATAACAGATTGCTAAAAATGTTTTGTCACCTCTCTGCCTTTTGGATGGTCTATTCAGTGAAGTTAAGCACTGGGTATCATCTTCTAAATTGACCTGATGTAATGCAATTGATGACCTTTATCAAGGTCAAGGTCAGTTGAATTTGATTCGATCAAAATACAGTAAAATTATGATCATGGTTGGTAATAACTCAATCAACGCACATCTTATGGACAGTTTATTCATCATCGTCATCATCACTATCATCACTGGTAGTCAAGTCAAGGTCATGCCTGACAGTGTTTTCACATTCATTGTTCACATTTATATGTTGTGCTTTGGCCTTAGATAGGATCTTTTCAGCTAAGTAAGCAGTTAGCTCCTTCTTTGTGCTAGCAGGCACTTGAGTGAAACCTTTAGCTAAATTTGTGAAATCAGTTACATGATAGCACATGTCATTATGAATTGTGGTTTCCCCATTGCCTGTACTTCACCCATGGCATTAATTACAGCAACTGTCTTCTGGGTAGGAATGGGATCTGTAGTGAGAGCTGCAGCTGCGCTAATGCTCACTAAGATTGCAATCAACATATTTTTTGGAAAGCAAAGTAACATTCTTCCATCTGCAACAATGCACAGGGAATGACAGAGAATTCATATGTGCAAACCATCTCCTCCAGTTTGATTTCTGGTCTAGATGTGCATACCATCATCAGTCTCACAGAGAGAGCGATCCTCTTTTAACTCTATTACTTCTTGTTTTGTTTGAAGTTGGAGCTTCTTTCCCGTGGTCTTCCATGTTTTCAGTTTCTTTTTTTTCATTGGGGACCAAAGATTGGTGTGGTTTGTGTTGATACACTGCACTATAAATTCTTGAAGCATTTCCTGACCAATTGAATCCTGGCTACTAATGTGATTTTTAACCTCACAGGGCATCACAACTTTTGTGGCTAGGTTGAATAGTTATTGACTTTGTACTCTGAATGGATTAGTGTTAGTCCTTACAGTAGAGGTAAGAGCTGCTACTGCCTTCTCTTCACTGGTTATGTATGTTTGTGACAGTGTGTGATGTTGAGTTGGATGTGAAGACACACCTTCAATTCTCTCAGCTTCTCCAACCAGCCTAGATAGCTCTGCAGATGTCAAGAAGAACTTTGTATGGCATTTTCATTAAGGGTGATACCCACTAAGCCCCAGAAAATTTCATTGATTTGTTCATGTGATCTAAGGCATGGTCAGTGCCAATAGAACATTCACATTTTTACTGACCACCCAGTTTCCTTGTCTAAATTCCTCATAGATTGCACCATCTGTGAGAGGTAAGACATCCATCTCTGCTAGATACAGAGGAATCATACGAGCATAGTTGTGGCAGTCATGAATTTCTGCAGATTGATTAGATGCAATGACCAGTCACCAGTTCAAACTGCTCTCATGAACAGCATCATCTGAAGCACCATTCTCATGTACTGCCAAACAAGTTTGAAACATGGTATTTCTTGCTTGTTCTCTTCAAATGCCAACGTATTTTCCAGAATCTTTGAAGAAAACACATCACTCATCTTGTCATGTGCTGCATGCACATCCTCTACATTTTTGCTTATGAATGCATTGTTTAATGCTACGGTAGCTTCATTGACATCTACCGGAAGGTCTTGGTTGTCCTCTAATAAGGTCTTGCAGTATAGCTGGGAAAGTGTCTGGATCAAGATGAGAAAAGCAGTTTGTCATGGCTCATACTCCCATTCAAGATACCTTTTGTAGTGACTGGGCCATAGAGTTCTGCTTCAGTCCAACCAAGGTCGATCCCTCTGTTATCTACAAAGGCGCCGATTGTCCGCAATTGTGCCATGAGTATGTGCAATTCACCTGGCCATAAGATGATGTGGTTCAGTTCTTCTCTTGCCGTCTGCATTTGTTTTGCTGGTTGATAGAGACCCATACCCATTTGGTTTGGACTTATTAAACGAGGCAAGGGCTTTTGACACCACCTTTCTGACCTCTTGTCTACTAGCCCTTAGCCGAGTTTCTTATGATTACCAAGTTTCAATTGCTATTTTGGCCTCTAGCAGATTACATGCACCACCAAAAGACTATTCCATTACACAGCATATGCCCTATCACACCCTTCAAAGACCCCATGAGTCATATTTCTATTTACATGAAAATCTTTTGATAAATGATGAAAAAAACATTTCATGGGGTATGCTTTTCTTATATTTAGATTCCAAGAATTTGCATAGACAATCAAAACCTGTCATTTAGCCCTATTTCTGTTACAACTGAACCCCCAAAAATTAGTCATATAGTGAGACAAAAAGCAAGACAAAGCTATCCATGTAATAGAATTTACATTTAAGGTGTACTTTGATGGCTGTGACATGGTAATTACTGTTGGGTTTTTTCCCTATGGAGAAATGCATGGGATTTAGGGCTCTTTTTACCCTAAATAAAAGGGTAATCAAACTGTCTTTAACCCCACTTATTGCCGTTCATTCTTAGGAATGAACGGCTATAGGAGGGGACCCATTCTTAAATACAAGCTCTCATAGTGGTGCTTCCTCGCTCTCCATGTATAATCCTGTCATAGGTACAGTATTGAGTATGCCTATACATGGATTAAAATCTGCAAATCAGTCAAGCATAGAAGTGGTGGCAGTGGTGGTGTTGGTGGACCTGTTATTGTAGACCCTGGGGACAGAGTGGTGGTAGCCCTGGACACCTCAGGCAGAGCCATGGTATATAGTATATATACCCCCCCCCCACCCACCTCTGAATAGTGGTGGTGGCTGTGCTCCTGTGGTGGCCCCATACCTGCCTGCCACCACCTCCCCCAGCACCATGTGGTTCTCTTCTGCTGGTGGTGCGTTTCTCAGCACCACTGACTATTAACCCACTAAAGGCCACCTACATGTATATTTATGTATACATGTACACATAAGTATGATGCACTTTTTTAGGAGTTTTAAGTGGCATGGCATTGGATTATTTGGAGTCTTGGGACCGTTTTCCATGTGTGTCGGCCATCTTGGTTTTTTTGGAAACACAGGGATCCAGGCCATATATGGTCAATTTTGATCTTAAAAAGTTATCAGATGGATGTTAGTGACCATTGGGACACCTCAACTACCCAATTTTATTGTTTGCCATGTGTGTCAGCCATCTAGGTTTTAGGAAACACAGGGATCCAGGTCATTTGTGGTCAATTTTGATCTTCAAATGTTATCAGATGGATATTAGTGACCATTGAAAGACCTCAACTACCTAATTCTATTGTTTTCCATATGTGTCGGCCATCTTTGTTTTAGGATACACAGGGATCCAGGCCATATATGGTCAATTTTGATCTTCAAAAATTATCAGATGGGTGTTAGTGACTATTGGGAGACCTCAACTAGCCTATTTTATTGTTTTCCATGTGTGTCGGCCATCTTTGTTTTAGGAAACACCGGGATCCAGGCCATATATGGTCAATTGCAATCTTCAAAAGTTATGAGATGGATGTTAGTGACCATTGGGGGACCTCAACTACCCAATTTTGTTGTTTTCCATGTGTGTCGGCCATCTTGGTTTCAGGAATCACAGGGATCCAGGTCATATATGGTCAATTTTGATCTTCAAAAGTTATGAATGGATGTTAGTGACCATTGAAAGACCTCAACTACCTAATTCTTTTTTTTTTTCAATATGTGTCGGCCATCTTGGTTTCAGGAATCACAGGGATCCAGCTCATATATGGTCAATTTTGATCTTCAAAAGTTATGAGATGGATGTTAGTGACCATTGAAAGACCTCAACTACCTAATTCTATTTTTTTCAATATGTGTCGGCCATCTTTGTTTTAGAAAACACAGGGATCCAGGCCATATATGGTCAACTTTGATCTTCAAAAATTATCAGATGGATGTTAGTGACCATTGGGAGACCTCAACTAGCCTATTTTATTGTTTTCCATGTGTGTCGGCCATCTTTGTTTTAGGAAACACAGGGATCCAGCTCATATATTGTCAATTTTAATCTTCAAAAGTTATCAGATGGATGTTAGTGACCATTGGGACACCTCAACTAGCTAATTCTATTGTTCTCCATATATGTCGGCCATCTTTGTTTTAGGAAACACAGGGATCCAGGCCATATATGGTCAACTTCGATCTTCAAAAGTTATCAGATGGATGTTATTGACCATTGGGACACCTCAAGTACCTAATTTTATTGTTTTCCATGTGTGTCGGCCATCTTGGTTTTCGGAAACACAGGGATCCAGCTCATATATGGTCAATTTTGATCTTCAAAAGTTATGAGATGGATATTAGTGACCTTTGAAAGACCTCAACTACCTAATTCTATTGTTTTCCATATGTGTCGGCCATCTTTGTTTTAGAAAACACAGGGATCCAGGCCATATATGGTCAACTTTGATCTTCAAAAATTATCAGATGGATGTTAGTGACCATTGGGAGACCTAAACTAGCCTATTTTATTGTTTTCCATGTGTGTCGGCCATCTTTGTTTTAGGAAACACAGGGATCCAGGCCATATATGGTCAATTTCGATCTTCAAAAGTTATCAGATGGATGTTAGTGACCATTGGGGGACCTCAACTAGCCAATTTTGTTGTTTTCCATGTGTGTCGGCCATCTTGGTTTCAGGAATCACAGGGATCCGGGTCATATATGGTCCATTTTGATCTTCAAAAGTTATGAGATGGATGTTAGTGACCATTGAAAGACCTCAACTACCTAATTCTTTTTTTTTTTTTTTTTCAATATGTGTCGGCCATCTTTGTTTTAGAAAACACAGGGATCCAGGCCATATATGGTCAACTTTGATCTTCAAAAATTATCAGATGGATGTTAGTGACCATTGTGACACCACCACACCAATACCACCACCACACTACTCCCAACCCTCACACACATTCCTTATTTGCATATTTCAATCCAGGCATAGGTTTACTCCATACTATAGCAATGGGGCAGGATTTTACATGGAGAGCGAGGAACTACCACAATCAGAGCATATATTTAAGTATAGGTCCATTCCAAAGGCCATAGAGTTCATATATAATGATCTTTTTTCCTTGGATCATCATAGGAATATGCACGGCATTACAGCATTGCTGTGTTTACTTTCCTGAAAGTATGTTATAGATTAATAAATTGCAAAACACACAACATATGAAGGGCTTTTAGATTCCGTATTAAAATAATATTTGTTCTGAAAATTTTGATCTACTATCATATTAAAAATGTTGTAAATCAATTCTATACTTCTTAGAACATGATATGAATATGCACGGCATTACAGCTTTGCTGTGTTTACTTTGCCGAAAATATGGGATAAATTTCTAATCCGGGAAACGCACTGCAATTTAACTGCTTTTAGAATTGATATTAAACTCAGAATTGATCGTCAAATTTAAATATGAAACCCTAATATCTTGATCATAGATGACAGATCCTAAATTGAATCCTTTCAATTGCATCCTTAACACGGGCCTCTTGATCATAGGTCTTAGATTCTAAATTTTCAATTGAATCCTTAACATAATCTCCTAACCATGGACCCCTTGTAGACAGATTTCAGATTTTTTAGAAGAGGAGGGCATAGAGTAGGTATGGGGGCAGTGCATGCCATGGTTATCTGGGCAAATATCTTTTGATATAGTTGATTTTGAAGGCCTTTCAATTTGGTTTATTGATAGGTTTAATTCCAAGATTCTCTCATAGACAAAACATTAGTCTTGCATTGGAGGTGAATCTAGGTGAGTACATAGAGGAGCCTAGTAGGCTTCTCTATGGTAAGTATCAGTAGTGAGATAGCTGGGCCCTTTAAGAGAATTGGCTTGCAATCATTTCCCATGGGAAAGGAAGGAAATGTAACAAGTAATTGTAACAAGGTCACATCACCTTGGCTACACTGTCTGTGATGTTAATTGTAGGATCATCAATGACTGTCTATGGATGGATGGATGGATGGGACTATGGTCGGGAAAATGGTCGGGACAATGGTCGGGACTCAATACTCAGAGCTGTGCTGGTAGTTGTGTTGGGAGGGGGAGGAAGATAATCAAGCAGCTAAATTTGTCCTTAATGACAGTGGGAAAGTCATGGGCAAGTCATCTAGCCTAGGCTCTGTACCCTTGCCTCGTTTCCTTTCTGTCTCTCCAAGACATACTCGCGACTCAACTGTTTTAAAATAAACGCTCTCTTGTTATCTCCTTTGGGGCAGTGAAGTGCAAGTCAAACCTAGGGGGACCAGAGATACCAGGGAAGAGGGGAGTAGACTTAAATTTGTATTTTTGAACCATACATCATTGCACATACATGAGAGGCCAACAGTTAATTTTCTCATAATCTAAGCTGTCAAAAGGTATATGGTACATCACATACAAATAAGTGCCTCCCTCTCCCTTTTCCTCTCTCTCTCTCTTTCTCTTTTACTCTTCCTCCTCTTTTTTTTGGGGGGGGGGGCGGGTTTGAATCCACCAATGGATATGCCCCTTCCAGAAGGTGCTACCTCACACTTTATATATATAATACACACTATATATATATATATATATATATATATATATATATATATATATATGTGGTACATTCTAAGTGTTGAAATCTGAATGATTTGGATACACCGCTAGATTTTGAAAACATTGCCAGCAGGGTAACCTAGGTCTACCAGATAATTATGGTTGCAATAGATGGGATATAATCTCCATTGCGTAGGGAAATTTTCATAAAAGTTTTCAAAGATAATTGTTCAATTTCTATGATAAATATCCATCTAAAAGTGGTAAAACGCTTAGTTTTGGGCAGTGTTTTGAGATTTGACCTTCAAGTGACCTTGACATGAGCTGATTAGCCATAAATCAGGATATGCCATGTAATGGCATGGTACTTGTCTTCCATCCCTCCTTGTTACAGCCAATTTAGAGAATCTTAAGCATGGATTCCAGACCTCCGTTTACCTTTCCTGCCACCATTCTCAGACTGCCAACAAAGCTTTTTGTGACCTCCAATATATCTCTTACAATCCCTGATTGGTGGCTAAGCTCTTTCATTTGCTTCACATGACATGCCCCTTTTGGTCTGTATGCTCCCCCACTATAGGGGGGCTTATGATAATACAGGTAATTTCAGGTCCAAAATAAAAAAGATTTTACGACATGGTTTATCGCAAGACTTAGGCTCCCTATGGGAAAAGATGGACACTATACGAAAGTTCTATCAAGGATATACAGTAGATGTCGTTAGTGTCGACCAAGCCAAATTGCTCCTGCTACAGGGGCATGGTGAGTTCTCTTACTCACTGCAGAGTGTACCTCAAGATTTGAAATGCTACAGAAGGTGTTTGGTTCATTTTTTTCAATGCAATATTTATGGGATATCTAGATACATTGTTTCTCTCTGTATATCTCTGATTCCTAAGCTCTTGGAACCGTTTTTCAATTTCAAAACAGTATAATTGTGAGAGGTGTTTCTGCCCCCTCAATAGGCCTATGGGGCTGCAGGGGCTGGGTGGGGAGTAGCCCCTGTAGCCTAGGGGTCAACTAGGACGCCATCTAGTGTATCAAACTGATAAAACGATTGTATATGGCGTAGAGCCCAATGCAGAGGTGTGGAGAATAATGATACACCTTAATCCATGTAATAAAGCTCTATTCCATGTTTCTTACAGCATCGTTACTGAAGGGACTTAAACACGCTAACATTGTGACCCTACATGATATCATCCACACCCGCGACACTCTCACCTTTGTTTTTGAATATGTGGTAAGGCTTTTCTAACAGACATTTTTCTCTGAAGCATTTTGTTAATGTTATAAGGCAAAATTGGTGCTGAAACTTTCTGTGCTGTAGATGTGAAACAGTGACACTTCCTGTATTCCTGCAATATACCCAATGACAATGTTGAACCCTAACTCTGTCAATCCTGAGTGTATTCCTAATTGCTATGATTTCTCCACCAGGAGACATGTGAAATTGTGTAATTTGGTATTTCTATAGTAGACCTGCAGGGGTGTGAAATCTGAGAGTAAACTCTGAATTCAGATGTTTTGATGTTCTCCAGGACCATTCCTGAAATCTGTGCAAATCCACCGAGAAAAAGAATTACCATTTATGAAGGAGGGGGTCTTAGAATTTTACCCAATATTTGATCTAAGTTCAGCCTAAATGGAGATGTTTTAGTATCCCTATGGTTACTCTTAGCCTTCCTTTACAGCATAAGGTGGTATAGGGTGCCTAAGTCACTATTTTAATTACTTTCATTCAGTGTAAAAATATGAGCTATACTACTGGTCAGTCCATGTAGGGTGGTATAGTATGCTTCAAAGGAAATGGGTTTCAGGATTTCACACCCCTGACCTGTGATTGCACATTCAGAAATAAGTGAATTACAGCCTTGGAATGTTTCCATTACAGCACACAGATCTAAGTCAATACCTAGAACGGCACACCGGAGGCCTTAACCCCAGAAATGTCAAGGTAGGTAGACTTGTCAATTTACGCTACCAAAAAACTATGTGTACCGTAAAACCTCACCTATTAGTCGTCCCCCCAACTGATTTGTGTCTGAAATAAAAGACAATTCTGCTAAAGTAATTCTGAAAGTGATTAATGCATTTAGAATGTAAATAAGATTCTTTATCCCCCCTTGGAACATTCAAGCTCAAAGAATGTATTACTGACCACCTTAAATGAAATTAGCTTTTTCAAACCGTGACTTATAAGTCAACCCCCAACTTGGATAAAAAAAAATCGACTTATACAAAAAGGAAATGCCAAAATAAAATCGCCTTATAGGTGAGGTTTTACGGTATAAGCCGCGATGGTGGCTTTGCTATACGTTGCACTATGGCAGTTTTTGTGAAAAGTCCTGATGTGTACAGAGATGTAAGTTGTCAGAGATTTCCCTGAAAATAGGGAATTCAAAAATGTTGAAATGTCTGAATACGGATATCCAGGGTCTTCAGGGACAGAATTTATTCACAGCCTTCTTTTCCTAGTCATTTTCTTCACACAGACCTAGTCCTCAGTTGTATTTTCAACTAGGGACTCCACTAAGCCCCCCTGGTGTAAGCAGAGGGACTCACTGGTCCAGGGGAGACTCTGGGCAGGGAATCTCAGGGGCAGACCCTCCCAGGGAGAAATGAAGGGAATGCTGCTCTCTGATTGGTCTAAAATAATCAGTCAGCAACATAGTACAATTGTTTGACAACAGGGGGTGCCATGATGCTGTGCTGGGCAGAGGCTGCCCTGAACACTCTGCTTTTATACCAGGGGTGCTGCCAACTCTCCCAGTGTCGCGATAACAGCTCTTCAGGGATTTTCCCAGTACCTGACTTCCATCTCTGTGTGTATTCATGCGCTGATCAGGCCTCATTGTGCAAAATTACTACCCAGTTACAAAGACGATTTGCACCAAATCCAGCCTGACCATGTTTATTTGGTCGATTTCTCTCCACTCCATAAGCTAAATAGATCTGGTAATTTTTGGATGGCCAAGGCATTTAGGGCTGTGGCACCTGTATTTTATGTTAGATGGAATATCTATACAGTATACATGAATGGTTGTGATGATTGTTCCAGTTGTTCCTGTTCCAACTGCTGCGGGGCTTGTCTTACTGCCATAGTCGCCGGATACTGCATCGGTGAGTGCATCCTGATACCCTCTCAGCTTGCCAACCTTGTAAAAACAATTTCTACTTTGAAACTAAAATTTCCAGTATTATATTTGGGCCCCCTAGGCACCATAAAATCTAATTTTTCGGCTCTATTATTTCCAAGGAATTAGATGAATAAATAGGCTAAGTCACGTGACTTAGCCTTCCTATCAGGGTTTGTCTCCACTTTATTCCTACCACTGTAGGCAGCAACGCATGTATCAGTTAAACTGAACACTGGCCTGGGAGCCAATGATTTTTCTAAAAATTGCATTAAAACAGCCAGTTTGGCTCGCAGATTTTCAGACATACATATATTTATTGTAGCACTATAGGCCCGGGTGCCCAAACCTTAAAATACTGTTGTAGTATATAACACATTGGGGCACTGTGCAATAGTTAACGCATTAACATATGTTTGTGTTTTACAGAGATCTGAAACCGCAGAATCTCCTAATCAGCGAGCAAGGTGAACTCAAACTGGCCGACTTTGGTAAGTGTAACCTCGCTGACGTACAGCCAAGTCACTGAGCTGCACTCAACCCTTTAAAGGCCACTGATGCATTAATGCATCATGCCCATTTGTTTGTCATGATGCACCAATGAAGTGCTGGCCAGACTGCACAGAGCTGGCGAGCAGTTTCGCCTGTGCATCTAAAGTTTAAAATATTGCCATACTTCAAATTAATCCATGGCCCACTTTAACAAATGGTAAAGAATGACTTAGGTATAGCGTATACAAGCAGGGATGTACCAAATATCAACTTAAATCGGTCACTGTTTTCAGTGCCCCTCAGGCTGCATTAAGTGAATAAGTGGTTCATTGTTTTCAGGGTTGGCGAGAGCTAAGTCTGTACCAAGTCGGACATACTCCCACGAGGTGGTGACACTGTGGTACCGGCCCCCAGACGTCCTTCTGGGCTGCACCGACTACACAACCTCACTAGACATGTGGTACGTATAGTAACATACTCAGTCGTATCGTAAAATCCCATGTATAAGACGCACCTCGCCTATAAGACGCACCCTGAGTTTGGGATGATTCTATAGGGCACAGCAGGCATTTATTTGGCCTAGAAGATGCATCTTATACGCGAGAGATTACAGTAATAAGTGCCCTCCCACTAATAAGCACCCCATCCCCTTTTGTGCCATTTTGTAGACTAGAAATGCTCAGGTTTCAAGATTTTGGGTCCAGTTTAACTACACTAAAATGATTTTATAGGCGCCATGGGCACTTATTAGGTTGAACACAGTGTGCGATGCATCTTATTAAGAATATCCAGAGATGGTGTATTTGATGATTTAGTACCAAGTGTTAGGGGAGTGGGGTGCATCTTTACAGAGATGGGGTATTTGGTGTCTTAGTACCTAATGTTACTACATTTGTGTTTTATGGGAGTGGGGTGCACCTTTACAGAGATGGGGTATTTGATGATTTAGTACCAAGTGTTACTACATTTGTGTTTTATGGGAGTGGGGTGCACCTTTACAGAGATGGGGTATTTGATGTTTTAGTACCTAATGTTACTACATTTGTGTTTTATGGGAGTGGGGTGCACCTTTACAGAGATGGGGTATTTGATGTTTTAGTACCTAATGTTACTACATTTGTGTTTTAGGGGAGTGGGGTGCACCTTTACAGAGATGGTGTATGGGATGTTTTAGTACCTAATGTTACTACATTTGTGTTTTAGGGGAGTGGGGTGCACCTTTACAGAGATGGGGTATGGGATGTTTTAGTACCTAATGTTACTACATTTGTGTTTTAGGGGTGTGAGGTGCACCTTTACAGAGATGGGGTATGGGATGTTTTAGTACCTAATGTTACTACATTTGTGTTTTATGGGAGTGGGGTGCACCTTTACAGAGATGGTGTATGGGATGTTTTAGTACCTAATGTTACTACATTTGTGTTTTAGGGGAGTGGGGTGCATTTTCACAGAGATGGTGTATTTGATGTTTTAGTACCTAATGTTACTACATTTGTGTTTTAGGGGTGTGGGGTGCACCTTTACAGAGATGGGGTATTTGATGTTTTAGTACCTAATGTTACTACATTTGTGTTTTAGGGGAGTGGGGTGCATTTTCACAGAGATGGTGTATTTGATGTTTTAGTACCTAATGTTACTACATTTGTGTTTTATGGGAGTGGGGTGCACCTTTACAGAGATGGGGTATTTGATGTTTTAGTACCTAATGTTACTACATTTGTGTTTTATGGGAGTGGGGTGCACCTTTACAGAGATGGGGTATTTGATGTTTTAGTACCTAATGTTACTACATTTGTGTTTTAGGGGTGTGAGGTGCACCTTTACAGAGATGGGGTATTTGATGTTTTAGTACCTAATGTTACTACATTTGTGTTTTAGGGGTGTGGGGTGTACCTTTACAGAGATGGGGTATTTGATGTTTTAGTACCTAATGTTACCGGGTGTTTGTGTTTTGACGGTGTGGGGTGCACCTTTACAGAGATGGGGTATGGGATGTTTCAGTACCTAATGTTACCCATGTGATGTGTTTTTTCAGGGGTGTGGGGTGCATCTTCACAGAGATGGTGTCCGGGGTGGCCACGTTCCCCGGTATGAAGGACGCCATGGACCAGCTGGACCGGATCTGGCGCATCCTGGGGACACCAACAGAAAAGACGTGGGAGGGCGTCTCTCAGTACCCACATTATGAATATGGTAAGTAGTGTCCATAAGGGGCTGTCCATAAATTACATCACACTTTTTTTGGTCATTTCCACACCTCTCACCCCCCTGTCCCACTTTGTCACACTCAGCCAACACCCCCCTCAAAAATTATGTCACACCTGGCTGGACCCCCCCACCCCCTTCAGCCATACTATCAACCAAAGTAACAGGGATTTGGGAGTGAAATAAAAATCTTACTATGGGCAGGGGGGTTGAGGACACATTTACACTGCCGTCCCCCATTTTTAGCTGCTCCACCCCCATTGTCTATATCTTTTATCCCCAATGTGTAATATGATGTATACATACACTTTAACTCTAGTGCTTCTCTCTGAATCTGGTACCCGGTAGGCCAGACCCTGTATAATAATAAGATAATTGTGATGTTGTCCATTTTACAGAACACTTCAGTCACTACCCCCCTCAGCGGCTCTCCACAGTCATCCCCAAACTCGCTCACATTCCTTTTGCGGAGCACCTAGCAGAGATGCTCTTACAGGTAGGTGGATGGTGTATTTCTGTATAAAACATGCACTCAGCCTCTGTATAGTGATACAGGGGTAGACGCTAACGCCGGCCCGGGAGCCAATGGCCCGTAGTTTTTGGTGCTGGCCCGTAGTTTTCTCAGTAATTAGCCTCCTGTGGGCCCGGGATGGCCCACAGAAGCTGATAGAATAACCCTTATAACAATCTATTGTATGTAGTATAGGCATGTTATATGTCATTGGAAAGAGAAAATCGTCAGGAATCTGGTCATCCTGGCTATGTTGTGATGTATCGATGAATACTGAAGAATTTCTCTTTCAAACAAATTAGACTAGTTGTTCTGGGCCCGTAGATTTAGCTCCGGGCCCATAGATTTCTGAAGCTATGGGCCCGGGTGGCCGGTAGCTGTAAAAGGTTAGTGTCTACCCCTGGTGATATCCTCTCCATCAGCCTGGTCATGGATTATCCAGTTCTTTAGACTCTTTATTGTTACAGCCTTTTCACTTTTGTAACCATACCTTTTGCCTATTTTATGGTTTTCCTGGGTCCTTAGCCTATATATGGTTGTATTCAGCCCTTCTGCCTATTTATGGCTGTAGAAACAGTTGTAGAAATACAAAGTTGGATTGCTTAGTCCATTAAATCTCATATTAGCAGATCCCCACCAGACATAGTAGTTCAAATTATTACAGTTCTAACCATATTAAATTGGCATGTAAGTATTAAATCGAGTGTATTGGCCACTAGCTGGTCTGGAGCTGGTTCCGGTGAAACGCACAGATAAGAACTGATAAGATGGGACCAGCATGTCCCTGGAAGTGGGTGTTAACCAGGGACAAGGTACCATCACGGTCTATCTTATCAGTGGGTTTTAGCTCAACCAGCGAAATTCAAGATGGTGGCTCCACAAGGCCTCCGTACTGAATCCTATACAATGGGACCACTCATCTGTGTGTATATGAAAGGTGACATAACTGATGTGATATGTCTTCCAGTTACAACCACGTAAGCGCTGGTCAGCGCGAGTGGCAATGAGACACAACTACTTTGATGACCTGCCCCCTAAAGTTCACGAACTGCCTGACGGTGAGTCTTTACCATCTCTGTTGTTTTGAGTTTGTTTTGGAAGTATTATGTACTGACACTGTACATTCATGGTCTATAGATGTTATGAAGGCCACTATTTTGTAAATTACCACATGATTAGCGGAACTAGTCTACTTTAAGGGTCCACAAAATGGCGCCAGATTAGAATCTTTTTCCCATCGGCAAGGGCCCTATATATACGAGCACGACAAAAACCTGCTCGCAGACGTAAAAAAAAGCCCCATAGAGAAATTGTGAGCCCAGATTTGAATTCCCCAGGCAAAACAAGGGTTTATGGAATAAAGCACAAAATAAAAACAATAGAAACCTATGTTGGAAATGTTGGCCGTATGACAAGGTTTTCACTTCAGAGATGAAGTCGCTTCTGATTGGTCGAGAGAGGTCACGTATCTATGTGACGTCCGTAATGGCACTACTTTCTCTGTGTTGATAAACACTGCGTCCATGCGCCATCCATACTAGATTTGCCTAACAGCTTCTTAACCTACAAAGTGTACTGTAAGTGCCTCCTCTTTCATCAAATTATATTTTTGAACATTCAGTGATTCTATTTAGTTGCAGCATGGCTGGTCGTGGGTTAGTTTATGATGATTTGGTGGGAATTTTAAGAACCAAGGAGGGGACACTGCAGTTGCCTCAAGGGAGGGGAGTGATTTGGGATTTTCAATGGGGTTTGTGAAAGGTGTCAGGAGGGGTAGTGGATCAGACTCAGGAAGGACATTGGGAAAAAAAAGTATGTTTGGCGGTGTACAGCAAAAAATTATAATAGGAAGATTAGCGCAAGGGAAGGGAGCTGGTTTGTAGGCAGTCATATGGGGATAGAGGAAATAGTGAAGCTTACATATTATTGGGTTTACCACTGCAGCAATGGGTTTGTTATGAGAGAACTGAAAACATACAGTTGTTGACTGGTTTAATTTCGCAAGGGAGGTTTGTGTTGAAATTGTAGTTCGCGAAAAAATGCAAGTTGGGGGACCAGGAACGGTAGTAGAAATTGATGAATCTGAATTTGGGAAACGTAACTATCATCAGGGTAGAATTGTAGATGGGCAATGGGTTTTTTTTGGAGGGGATAGATAGGGATTCAAAAGAAAGTTTTTTTGAAGTTATTGAAGACTGGTCTGCTGCTACCTTAGTTCCTATTATCTTACGTTGGGTCCGTCCTGGGACAACTATAATTTCTGATTGTTGGCGGGCATATTCAAGGCTCGGTGAGCACCATTTTAATCATTTGACTGTAAATCGTTCTGTTAATTTTGTTGACCCCGTTACTAGTGCTCACACCAACACAATAAGAGTCAACATGGAGAGCCCTGAAAGCCTCCTTTCCCAGGTCGGGGACAAGAAAACAACTTTATAAGTCTTATTTCTTTGAGTGTTGCCTTCACAAACGTTTCCTTAATGATGCCCCAGATCAGTTCCTTGCTTTCTTAGATTTAGTTTCAACTATTTACAATCCTAATTTGAGGCCTGTACTAGCAGCAGTGCCGGCACAGCAGGCTGCTGCTCCCCTGTGCAGGCAGCAGTGCCGGCACAGCAAGCTCCTGCTGCCCTGTGCAGGCAGCAGTGCCGGCACAGCAAGCTCCTGCTGCCCCGTGCAGGCAGCAGTGCCGGCACAGCAAGCTCCTGCTGCCCCGTACAGGCAGCAGTGCCGGCACAGCAAGCTGCTGCTGCCCCGTACAGGCAGCAGTGCCGGCACAGCAAGCTGCTGCTGCCCCGTACAGGCAGCAGTGCCAGCACAGCAAGCTGCTGCTGCCCCGTGCAGGCAGCAGTGCCGGCACAGCAAGCTGCTGCTGCCCCGTACAGGCAGCAGTGCCGGCACAGCAAGCTGCTGCTGCCCTGTGCAGGCAGCAGTACCGGCAAAGCAAGCTGCTGCTGCCCCGTACAGGCAGCAGTGCCGGCACAGCAAGCTGCTGCTGCCCCGTACAGGCAGTAGTGCCGGCACAGCAAGCTGCTGCTCCCCTGTACAGGCAGCAGTACCAGCACAGCAAGCTCCTGCCCTGTAGGCATGTTGATACTGAAGACTAAAAAAATTAAATTCAAAGTTTTGAATTGTTTTAAAGTTGAATTAACCCCCCCCCCCCAGTATATTCACTAAAATACCCCATAAATTCACTAAAATTCTGGGCTCATACTCCCTTTTATTTCTTAAATTGTGGGGGAAACCCCCCACACACCCATTAAAATTCACTAAAATTCTAGCCCCCCCCCTAAATTGACAGTTCCTAAAATCACTAAAATTCTAGGCCCAATCCCCACCTCCTCCATTCACTTATTAGAATTGTGGAAGGATACCCCCAAATAGTCTAAAATTGTTTAGTTGGTTTCAGGGTGAAATCCAAGCATCGCGTAGTGATATGACTGAGTGAACAGGTGCTTCGTCATCGTGTCACAGCAGTATTCCGCCCCAGTAAACCTAGGATAGCTAAATAGTTCCAACTAAAAACAGTGTTTTGCTTGGTATAATCAGTGCCAGGGGACCTTATTTTTATTGGAGATTAATAATTTTGGTACCAGAAAAAAGGTAACGATTAGGGAGGAAAAACATTTTTGGTCACCATGGAAACCTATTGTGTCAGAGAGGGGTCCAAGGTCACATTTGTGACTTGTCAGGGGCGCCTGTATCATGTAATTTATTCAACATGGTGGTTTCCATGGCAACTGGTGCAAAAACAGATCTGATTCCGTTATGCAGGGATGAAAGTCTTCAGGGAATTCCCTGATTTCAGGGATTTTGAAGTTCCAGGGCCCCATACATTCATATAGAAACCCAGGTTTTTGTGCAGAATATTGGACCATTTCAGGGATTTTCGTGCTCTGTGACTTTAATCCCTGGTTATGGTTGACCATACTAAAAAAAATCAAGAATGACTTCAGCTTTAATTTAAGCCTTCATTTATGAACGCCATCAAATTAGAACCCAATTGACGCCAGTTTCATGGTGGAAGATGGGGGGAAATCAGAATGTCCTTGGCCCTATTAGTGCCGTGACACCTCATGCTGAGAACCACCATTTTGAATTTGACTCAGCCTGGAAATTTTATCAGCCTATTTTAAATGGATATTGCATGACTTTATTTGTAGTCAGGTATGTAGATTGAGATTGGATTGACATGTGAGTGAAAGAGGACTGATTTGAACTTTTAGGAAGTTTATTTGGAGAGGACAGATTTGAATGGGGAGACTGGCAGTGAAGCTTGTTGTCAGGTGGGTAGCAGAACGAATGTGCGATGTCACGGACGTCGGGTGGCGCGAAACATGGACCCTTAAAGTGCACTCTACCCTGATTTCCTCTAGATTATCTTGAAATACGGTTAAAGAAAAAATGAAGGTATCAATATTTAGTGTTGGTATAATTTAAATATTATGAAGTGGATTAGGTATATGAGTCAAAGATTATGATCTGTAAAGAAGTCTTTTAAAGGAACTCTGAATTGACTACATGGCTACAGTGCAGAGTCGGCAGACGTAGGTCCTCGATTCATGGATACAGTGCACCTTTAAAATCCTGTATCCATCAGAAACTTTGACTTAACAGCCATGTTACATATATGTTGACGTTACACATCACCCTGCCGGATAGATTCGATCGTTCATCTCATAAATTGGGTCATCCATAGATGCAATCACTGCTGTGTCAGGCAAGCAGCTGTTTTGGACGAGCACGAAAGGACTAAATGTCCGTAAACCAACGAGGCAGTCCCGTGAAGTGGGGTATCACTTTTGGACATTAATCAATCAAGCAACATCCATTAATCAGAAATTTGATTTGTTTACTTTACAGCCGTGTCACTTTTCACTTTACCTGAGATTCGCTTTGCCCCAGAAGTAGATGAACTCTTACGGACCCATATCCGGACAAATCCCCATGTAAAAACCAGTCGCACCCAGTCCATGATAAATCCCACCAAGGGCAAGGTATAGGGCTCCCTGTACTTAGGTATGTATACAATGTCACACCATAGCCTTCTTATCGATATATTAGAGTACAAGTGAAGGTATAGGGCTCCCTGTACTTAGGTATGTATACAATGTCACACTATAGCCTTCTTATTGATATATTAAAGTACAAGTGAAGATATAGGGCTCCCTGTACTTAGGTATGTATACAATGTCACACTATAGCCTTCTTATTGATTTATTAAAGTACAAGTGAAGATATAGGGCTCCCTGTACTTAGGTATGTATACAATGTCACACTATGGCCTTCTCATTGATATATTAAAGTACAAGTGAAGGTATAGGGGTCCCTGTACTTAGGTATGTATACAATGTCACACTATAGCCTTCTTATTGATATATTAAAGTACAAGTGAAGGTATAGGGCTCCCTGTACTTAGTAGGTATACAATGTCACACTATAGCCTTCTTATTGATTTATTAAAGTACAAGTGAAGATATAGGGCTCCCTGTACTTAGGTATGTATACAATGTCACACTATGGCCTTCTTATTGATATATTAAAGTACAATTGAAGGTATAGGGCACCCTGTACTTAGGTATGTATACAATGTCACACTATAGCCTTCTTATTGATATATTGAAGTACAAGTGAAGGTATAGGGCTCCTACACTAAGGTATGTATACAATGTCACACCATAGCCTTCTTATTGATATATTGAAGTACAAGTGAAGGTATAGGGCTCCTACACTAAGGTATGTATACAATGTCACACCATAGCCTTCTTATTGATATATTAAAGTACAAGTGAAGGTATAGGGCTCCCTGTACTAAGGTATGTATACAATGTCACACCATAGCCTTCTTATTGATATATTGAAGTACAAGTGAAGGTATAGGGCTCCCTGTACTTAGGTATGTATACAATGTCACACCATAGCCTTCTTATTGATATATTAAAGTACAAGTGAAGGTATAGGGCTCCCTGTACTAAGGTATGTATACAATGTCACACTATAGCCTTCTTATTGATATATTAAAGTACAAGTGAAGGTATAGGGCTCCCTGTACTTAGGTATGTATACAATGTCACACTATAGCCTTCTTATTGATATATTAAAGTACAAGTGAAGGTATAGGGCTCCCTGTACTTAGGTATATATACAATGTCACACTATAGCCTTCTCATTGATATATTAAAGTACAAGTGAAGGTATAGGGCTCCTGTACTTAGGTATATATACAATGTCACACTATAGCCTTCTTATTGATATATTAAAGTACAAGTGAAGGTATAGGGCACCCTGTACTTAGGTATGTATACAATGTCACACTATAGCCTTCTCATTGATATATTAAAGTACAAGTGAAGGTATAGGGCCCCTGGACTTGAA
Source organism: Acholoe squamosa (assembly GCA_949317995.1). NCBI lineage: Eukaryota > Metazoa > Annelida > Polychaeta > Phyllodocida > Polynoidae > Acholoe > Acholoe squamosa. The sequence goes on along the minus strand of OX439051.1, from coordinate 2,224,788 downwards.
ACAATTTAACTTTTATTTGGTCTAATTTTTATCACAGTTACATTAGTTCAATATGTTCCAAGGTCAGTTGTTTTATCACTTTCAAATTACAATTGTACAAGAATGAGTATCAGAGATGCCACCCTCTGGTTTACCAGCAATTCCTGGTTTTGTTTTCTCAAGAGTTCTATTCTGAATTATGTTAATTTCCTGGGAAAATGTGTCAGAAATCCTGTTTTCCTGGATTTCCATTGCAATTCAACTGATTCATGAAACTATAACCTTTTGTAACATCCCAACCTTTGAAAATATACTGCGGTGTGACTTTATTTCATGCTGTACATATTGAAGCGGATAATATGAATCTATGCATTTATGTCCTCAGCGTAAATTTAAATGACAGTATACAGTCCTAAGATATTAGGACCAAACAGAGCCACTAGAACTACTACAGTAAATTCTCTCATATAAACCGCCCCCTGAGTTTGTGGAAAATTCTAGAAATTTCAAAATGGTATAATTTTTTTTTCTTATGAATGGATGTTCAAAATTCAAAAAGCTACAAGGTCATCAGGGCCCCCGGGACCCCCCTGAGCTGCTGGAATAGTTTGTAGAAGTTTGGGAATATGTTACATCTGACCCTACCCCCACACTCTCTCCACCCTCCTGGGTTGGGTTCTGGTACTAGCCGCGGCATATACGAGAGAGTTAACGGTACCACAGTATACCTCAATCATCCACTAGTCCATGTGCTGTGAAACAATGGTGAAATATACTCAGGTGTTATAAACAATGAGTTCTCCCAAAGTTCAAACCCCTGTAGGTTTTCCTCTATGTTTCAGGATAGATTCACAGTCAGGCTGTAGATTGAGGTCATCATCACATCAAGAGTCTCCTGGCCATATAAGGACATGCACCAGCCACATGACCAGGCAGTGATCACATGACCAGTGCATGTGTCATGTGACTGAATCACATGATACGACATATGTTTGTGATAAGCTGCACTTCGGGCATAGATGGGAATAGGTTGTCGATCACCACAGCTCACCAAGACCGGATTCAAACTCACAGGAGTGGATTGCCCCAAATTCCTGTTTCTGCCTTTGGACATTGTCATGGACTCCAAGGGATGGCAGATGTGTGGTGGGGAGGAAGAAGGCCTCAGAGCCTGAGGTAGATTATAGACAGTTGTAAGAACACCTCAGTCTGCCCATAGTTGTGGACTACCCGCCATGTCGTATAGAGCCATGGAGCCTCTTGGTGGAGTCACAGCCACACCAAGGTTGTATACATGCATGTCACATCAGTATAATTATAATAATGTACATTTAATAGCATGCGAGTCGGCGCCAAAGAAACTTACCTACTACTTCTCATTGTTGTGCAAGGGAACCAGGAAGAGTCCACACCTAACCCAACACATTTAGTACAAGTTTTGTATTGAAACAGAGGAAAGATATATTACCCCCCAGAAAAAAAAGATAATTAAATTGTAACGGGAAAAATGTGCATGGACCAAAGAATATATGATAACCTTATGTCACCCTGACGTTTTGGTCCCCGGGCACTCCCAGGGTTCCCACTGGTCAGTTAACATCAGACATCTGAACAAAAAGTCAGATAAAACAGCTAAGAAAATATTTTGGCAATGAAAAGGTCAGCCAATAGTCAGTTATAAAGATGCTTCAACTAAATGAGGGTTGAACACTATTGAATAAAAGGCTGTGGTGAAATTTAGCATTAAGGCATGAATTCATGCTTACAGGTGGGTGACATCTCTTTTAAGCCCTACAAAATTGCTGATTATTATGTAATTCAGGTAAAGTGGTAGTCATTTCAAAGTGTAAGTGAAAGATGGTGGGAACCCTAGCCATATACTGACAAGCTGCAGTAAGCAGGCACAGATAGGTTCATTGTAACATTAGTGAAACCAATACCATATGTAGGAGGTGTTGAGGGGACGGCCGCTGGGTGGCACTGTAGTCAATGTTGGTGTTGTGTGACTGTGTGAATGGCTACTGGATGGACGACTGTGTGAGTGAATGAGGGAGTGTGTTGTGTTGTCACCACGCTTGTATTATCCTCTTATTGTCAAGTAGACGGACCAGCATATATAGACTGTATATATATCGTTGTACCCATGACGGCGGCATGCTTAGACTGTATATAACACACATAATACATATATACATGTACTGCTTTTGTATAGTGGGGGGGGGGGCAGAAGGCGCAGAGCTCTGAACGCTTCCTGAGGTCTCCACCTCAGGTCTCTGTACCCAGACAAGTATTAGACCGGGAAGGGTCGATCTGAACATTCAAAGCTATCTTTTTACCAAATTTATTTTTACTTATTCCATGTGAAGTTGCATATTTTGTTCTTCTTAAAGACACTTTGTTAAGGGAGCACCATCTATTTTTATGGTTTATGGTTATACTCGGGTGGCAGCGGGGGCGGTGTCTGGCTGAGTGCTTTGTCGACTTGGTGTTGTGCAGGTCTGGGTCGTGGTAGCAGATGACGGTGCTACAGTCAGTCCCCTGACACTCATGATATGTTCATGTCACTGCTGTCACTGCACCCAACCATACTTCAACTTTAACTTTTACCAACATCCAGCTAGAAAGTGGAAACTGTGTGTCTAAAATACAGATGACTGGTGGCCTGTGGTAAGCCTTGTGCGGTATAGGAAGACGACCATGTCAGTGGCAGGTGCTAAATAGTGAAGTGTAGCAAGACTAGTCAGATGAGCACGTAGACTGATGGGCCCAGAAAAGGAAGAACGCGGGCCATGAACTAAAGCATAAGTCCCCAGGTGTAATTTGTATTTATATCATGAGTCGACTTGATGTCTGATTGAGCAGTAGACGGGGGTATAAGTGGGCCTGGCAGGGAAGGGTCCAGCTACTGTCGATGTACACAGTGGACCGTTTTATACTGATTAGAATTTATATGTCGTCATGGAATTTTGTACCCTTATCTGACAGCGTAAAGGAACATTTTATGTTATGCTCAAATCAGATTGAAGGGTCAGCTGAGTACCCTATATTGTTTTTATATGCCGTAAGAGGGTCTGGTTTGAGTTGGTGCCCAGGGTATACTCTGGGTTAGCGTAGTGTATTAAATGGTATCGAGATGTAACAGTGCTTCAGAGAGGCAGTGCTCTGCATACATCAGTGCTCTTATTCTACATCATATATAGAATGTTATTTTGTTAAGACATGTTACAGGATCTGCAAGTATCTGATTTATAAAGCCCAGGTGAAAGAAGGCACTTTATTGTACTTCTGTGTTGAACACCACAAGTAATGCTTCCTTGTAAAATGGCATCATCTGATTTTGTTCATGTGTGTAAAAAGGCTCATATAGTAATGATAATGTTGTTGGAAGCAATACGATGGTAAAACTGTCACAGGTGGAACAAGTTTGAGTTGTTTCTATTTAGTTGTTACGTGTACATATTTATCTGTATGTGGATGTTAAATGATCTGAGTTTTCTAAGTGTCCAGCCGGAATCTAACCTGAGTTATGTATTTAGGATGTGCCAGATTAATGCCTCTATAAGTAATGATTGTCCAGTCGTACACATTTATATAAAACATTAAATCAGCAGTGTCGATGTACTATGATGAATTACAATATAAACGTACACAATTCCTCCGTCATGTCATATTAGTCCATTCCCTCATAATTCTAAAAGAATAAAAGTGTAGAATAAGGTGAACATGCCCCTCTGATCTGAGGTCATTTTGCTATATTTGATCGAAACCCGAACCAATGGTTCCTTCCTACCAGGACAGTATCCACTATTTAATGGGATGTTGCAGAATTTGCCAAACATGGTCATAAACTATGTTCTCCATGATATTAGCCGGTTCCACTTTGTTTACATGTCCATGTAGGTATTGCGTAATAAAGCCTGGTTTACATGTACACATGTAAGAAGAGGCTAATTTGAAAGTCATCATGTTGATCTGTGTGTGATAATCAGGTATGAATTCTCCAAGGTCGACTAGGACACCATGGACGGTGGCAGTACAATCTGATCCCGGCACGCGGAGCTTTAATATCCAGACTCAGCCTTTCATAGCCTTTTAAGGCCTTCATACAACTGGTCGTCTTTACCGTGTAGAAGAAATGTAACTGTCACAATGGGAGTTACAACTTGAATAAGAGTCGTGTGGGGGAGGTGGGGAATGCTGCTTTGATGTTAACGTGGTCTGCGACATAGCAGGGGGGTACTGGTGTGGAAAGGTATTGGTGCCATTCTGCTGTCACTGCCCACTTAGTGACTCGACAAGCTGAACTCTACTTTAACGTGTGTCCTCTGCTCCATGTGCCACGCATCACATGCTTAACGAATAAATATATATGAATATGAGATTCTAATGTACACATGGCGTTGTCTTGTTTCGTACTTTTAATCACCTCATTAGCATTTTTTTTTCTGCTAGATGAATAAGAAAACAGTTTTTTTCCTTTGCTTCATGCAGCTTGGGGGGCCTCCCCCGATCCCCCCAGGGGATGCTTCATGAGAACAAGAAAAATGTGGCAAGGACCACGGATAGGAGTTGCCACGAATGCATGACGTCACTAGTGACGTCATAGGCAAACCGAAAACATAATGGAGTTGCACGGTCGCTAAGCTCCCGACCGCTGACGCGGCTTGCAACTCCAAAAAAATTTTTACTATGAAAACAAACCATTATCCAAGGGCTTTGGCTTGTCCTGTTCTTCCGCCTCCATCTCTCCTCTCCTCTCCCTTCTGTGTCTCCCCTTCCCTCTCCTCTTCTTTCTCTCCAACTCCCCTCTTTTTTTTCATCCCTTCTCCATCCTCTCTCTTTCCTCCTTTCATCTTTTCCTTTTCCCTCAATACTCTCCTTCCCTTTCCCTGTCCCCATTCTCTTCCTCCCCTCCCTTATTTTTCCCTTTGCCCTCTCCTTCCCCTCTTTTCCTTCTTTCCTATCCTTCTCTTTTCTCCTGTTCTCCCCTTTCCCTCTGCTCTTTCCCCCTCCCTTTTGATCTTTCCCATTTCCCTTCACTCTTCGTCTTCGTCTCCTTCCTTTTTCCTCCTCTTCTCTCCCATTTCCTAACCTCCCCTTATTTTGATCCTTTCCTCTCTCCCTCTTACCCCTCCTGTTTCTCCTCTCCTCTGCTCCCTTTCCCCTTTTAATCCTCTTCCCTGTAGATCCCTCTTTCCATTCCCTCCTCTCCCTAAGTTTATGTCTGGTTGCTATGCCGGTGAAGTAATCACAACGCAGATGGACATGTGACCTGCCATCCCATAATGCATCAGTTCAGCATGTGATCCCGCAGCAGCAACACGCACATCCCAGCTTTGGGTTATTTACTACGAAATCTTCCCGATTTCTACAAGATCTACCACTTTTAAAGACCGTCGGTTAGGTCCCAACAGTCCAGTAACTGTTGGCTTCCTATTGGCACAAACAGATTTTGTTAAGCTGCTTTATAAGACCAATAACACCTAGTGCTTTCAAGCCCTTCTGAGTCAGTTGCCATGACAAGCAGGCCAACACGTGCATCGTCCAACAATGGCGACACCACTGACCAAGACACTGACCAGGGGGGAACCTCTGGAACCTGTCCTCCGACCAACTTACTCAGATGATGAGTATGTTGAAGGGAGAATTCCAATCACAAGTTCAATCTATGGTGGATAAAGTGGTTGGCAAGCTCAAACAAAATGCTCTCAGCGAGGATGAGAGCGACCAAGATGGCGGCACTGGTCAAGGCGCTGACCACAACTGCCAGAGAGATTGTCGATATCTTCAAGAAAGCTTGTGGGCCCTCATTTGATCTTGCAATTATCAAAGAGCGGAGGGAAAAATTCCACAGACCGCTAAATGAGCCAGAGTTAAGAGTGCCCCAACTGAACCACTGTTTAAAGCACGCAGCATCAGTGAATGCACGCATGCTAGACATACGCATGGCTGAACTTCAGACCAACATGTCCGCCACCATGACAGCTATGGCTAGACAAGCTGCCACCATTGAGGAGTTCAAGGCATGGGGTAAGCAGGACACCAACCCTGCAGTACGGGAAAAGGATAATGCATTTACTAAACTCGTATTTAATGCATGTGATGCCAACATTGTCATGACCAGAACCATGTCTGACATGATAAACCTAAGGTGAGACGTCCTGAAATTAGGACTGTCAGAGAAAGTAGGTAATCTACTGACTGATGAAAATCCAGCAACACCACAGTGGTTGGGAAGAGATGACATCATCTAGGCCATGGATAAACTTGAAAAAGAAGACAAAAATGTCAACAAATTCAAGAAGCATCAACCAGCTGACTGGAGGCACAGAAACTCACATACTGGAGAGTACTCATCCAACTACAAGAAGGACAAGCAGCACATACACAAGCACAAGCCTAACCCATTCAAGAAGAAGCCTAAATCCTCAGGTTTTCTGAAGGGGGGTCTAATTAAACCAGGTGAGTGTTAATAATGCTATGCATGAAAACATAATACCCTCTAATGTGCCTATAGCTCCTTTACCGGTAGCTAATGAAAAAATAGGGTTTGGCACATTTGTACCGGGTGGCACTAAAAATCATGTAAATCAATGGTTAAAATTAACACATGATCCCTTCATCATAGAATCTGTTCAAGGGGTGAAGGTAGACTTGTATGAACCTCCCAGACAGGATAAGGCCCCTAGACCCTATATCGTGTCTGAGGAGAATATGGAAATTACTGACAAGGTTGTGAAAGAACTGAACTCTTCAGTGGTATACAGGTGTTATACTAGTATAGATGCCTACCTAATGGACTAGCACAAGCACCAAGAACTTTCACTAAAGTTCTAAAATCAGCATTTGCAGAATTGCAAAAAGAAGGTCACTCCTGTTTTGGGTACACAGATCACACTTTCATTATGGGGGAAACAGCACAACAATGCACTGACACCATGGTCAAACTACAAAAATTGTTAGTCGAATTGGTTTTCAAAATTCACCCAAACAAGGGTGTAGTTACACCAACCACTCAACTCACCTTTTTGGGTTATGTCATGGACACCACCACTATGACAGTTAAACCCACTAAGGAAAAGGTCAAAAAGTTCAAAGACCTGGCTACAGAACTCTTGAATAAAAGAAAAGGTGTTATGTCACGCCATTATGCCTTACATAATACAAACATGGACATAAGGCTGTCTGAGAACGACAGCTTTCACAAGATTAGCAATATATATATATATATATATATATATATATATATATATATATATATATATATATATATATATATATATATGAACCCATAAAAGGCCTACATGAGGACATGCAGGAGTCAGATGGAGGGGGGTGCCTGTCACATGCCATTATGCCTTACATAATACTAATATGGACATAAGGCTGTCTGAGAACAACAGCTTTCACAAGATTAGCAATATGTATATTAAATATAAGTCATAAAGCACCGACAGCAACAGCTTTCACATCTTAATGATTTACATACTTACCAAATATGGACAATATGTTATTTTCCCTGCCTCAGGAAACGGCAGCTTTCACACCTTTAAGGTGTGGCAGCTTGTTATAACCAATCAGCATTCATGTTACATTGTATCCACCAATTATATGCCATGTTTATAAAGTATTACCTGCCAGTCACCATGGAGACACTGACTTCCTGTGTTGCCCCAGGGTTGGGATATAAACCCTGGTGCAGCCACTGGTGGTCACCACTCTCAAGACTCAGTATTTGGTGTTCAGTGCAGGTGACCTCACTTATTATCCATTTTTACAATAAATCACCATTTTTACAATAAATCACCATGTAACCTTCAATACATACTCCATCTCTGCCTTCATTATTAGTAGTAGGTGGCACTTCCATCAAGAATAGTATAGGTTCCCTAGGATATGTTACTCCATAGAGTCCTATAGTGCAAGCCACCCCCCTCTACCCCTCCTTAAAAGTAGGCTACCTTTTGTGTTCAGTACTGAGTCCTATGTAAGATAAGGGGGTTTATGGAGATGTGAGGAATCTTTATCAGAGTAATATCAAATGGAAACAAGGGGCCACCTGTACCAAAAAATCCTGCTGAATCCAAAATTTGTGATCTTGATTCTCAAAACTTGACCAAAAGTACCTAAAAAGGAGGTTTGATGATGAGAATATTTTAAAAATGTACAAAAGTTATATTGAAAATAATTGGAACTTTTTACAGATGCAACATGCTAATCAAAGTCAATACCTCAATCTACATATCCCAATGGCTGCCTATCTCAACCTGACATGTACTCTACCTGTGTATAGCTCCTGCCTCTCCCACATACTGCCTATCCCTTAGTCTACCTATCACTCATACTACCTATCCCTTGAAACATCGAGAGTTTAATTAGGTTTTCCCTCAAATGGCTTAAAGGATTAAAGTTTACCCCTCACCTTTGTACCTAATTTTCTCTGTACATTCTTACTATTAGTCTACCTATCCTCAATCTGCCTATCATTCACTTTACCTATCCCTCATGGTGACTATCCCCCAACTCTTCACATCCCTCATGTTTGACTGGCACATCTGTGATATTACGCACCAATGTATCTTTTGAATATGCTCACTTAGCAAGGTACTCTCTATGCCTATCTCTTAAACTGTTTATTACACATACTACCTACCCTCCTTGCAACCCATGCTCTTCAATACCTATCCCTCATGCTCACTTTATATCTTTCCTACCTATCACAGCTATACATTGGTGCTAGGTAATATCACAGATGTGCCAGTCAAACATGAGGGATGTGAAGAGTTGGGGGATAGTCACCATGAGGGATAGGTAAAGTGAATGATAGGCAGATTGAGGATAGGTAGACTAATAGTAAGAATGTACAGAGAAAATTTGGTACAAAGATGAGGGGTAAGCTTTAATCCTTTATGCCATCTGAGGGAAAACCTAATTAAACTCTAGATGTTTCAAGGGATAGGTAGTATGAGTGATAGGTAGACTAAGGGATAGGCAGTATGTGGGAGAGGCAGAGCTATACACAGGTAGAGTACATGTCAGGTTGAGATAGGCACCATTGGGATATGTAGATTGAGGTATTTGATTAGCATGTTGCATCTGTAAAAAGTTCCAATCATTTTCAATATAACTTTTGTACATTTTTAAAATATTCTCATCATCAAACCTCCCTTTTAGGTACTTTTGGTCAAAATTTGAGAATCAAGATCACAAATTTTGGATTCAGCAGGATTTTTTGGTACAGGTGGCTCCTTGTTTCCATTTGATATCACTCTGATAAAGAATCCTGACATCTCTATAAACCCCCTTATCCTACATAGGACTCAATACTGAACACAAAAGGGAGCCTACTTTTAAGGGGGGGGGTAGAGGGGGGGGGCTGTTACACTGTGTCCATAGGTAAAGCTCTGAGTTTCACCTCCTATCTATTGAAGCTTCTTGCTTCCACGCCTACAGAGTGGTGGATTACCCTTTAACATCCTAGTACCTACTCACTACAAATTACAATGGAGATGGAATACTACACTACATGGACCATCATGGAGGAACACCCAGCACAACCCCACAGAGGTACAACATAACTACACTATAGACAGCCGGGTTCTGCACCGACCATGTATCCAGGACGTCTACCACCCATCCAGAACAACCACCCCCCATCCAGGACAACCACCACCCATCCAGGACAACCACCTCCCATCCAGGACAACCACCACCCATCCAGGACAACCACCACCCATCCAGGACAACCACCACCCAACCAGGACAACCACCACCCATCCAGGACAACCACCACCCATCCAGGACGTCCACCACCCATCCAGGACAACCACCTCCCATCCAGGACAACCACCTCCCATCCAGGACAACCACCACCCATCCAGGACAACCACCTCCCATCCAGGACAACCACCACCCATCCAGGACAACCACCACCCATCCAGGACAACCACCACCCATCCAGGACAACCAACACCCATCCAGGACAACCAACACCCATCCAGGACAACCACCACCCATCCAGGACAACCACCACCCATCCAGGACAACAACCACCCATCCAGGACAACCACCACCCATCCAGGACAACCACCACCCATCCAGGACAACCAACACCCATCCAGGACAACCAACACCCATCCAGGACAACCAACACCCATCCAGGATGCCCACATTCAACTCTTACACTAGCCAAGCAACTCTACATCCCCACAACAACAACTAAATGGATCCAATAATTATTACAATGAACTCTTATTAAAATTTTACAAGCCTACACATGGATAAAGGTTAGCAAACTCTTTTTATCTTACCAAGGTTAAATGGCAATTACAAAATTATCCACAAATCCATTCACACATACAGCAGCACGACAGTCCCAGGCCACACCCCTAAGCTGCTAATATTATCACTAATTACTGGTATAAATTACTATGACTTACAAATGAGTAACACTTACAAATGACTTACAAACCAGTAACACACTCTATGCCAAGTGAAGTCTACAAATACCTGAAGTGACTAGAAGATGTACATATACCCAAAAAGGTAAACACATGGTGTACCTAAAACCCCAAGAGTGAAAACAGGACATACATAAACACATGACATACTTATAACGCAAAGGGTAAATACTTGACATTCACAAACTGCATAGACCTTGTTACAAATGACCTGCCACTTACTCCTCAAAGATTGATTAGAATTAATCATACTTATTGCCATAACCAAGGTTTGATAAACACCCTGCTACTAATTTGAATACCATGTTTTATGAACATTGACATTAAAAATATGTGTGACAGAAAAAGGTACCCTGAACCCATAAAAGGCCTACATGAGGACATGCAGGAGTCAGATGGAGGGGGGTGCCTGTCACATGCCATTATGCCTTACATAATACTAATATGGACATAAGGCTGTCTGAGAACAACAGCTTTCACAAGATTAGCAATATATATATATTAAATATAAGTCATAAAGCACCGACAGCAACAGCTTTCACATCTTAATGATTTACATACTTACCAAATATGGACAATATGTTATTTTCCCTGCCTCAGGAAACGGCAGCTTTCACACCTTTAAGGTGTGGCAGCTTGTTATAACCAATCAGCATCCATGTTACATTGTATCCACCAATTATATGTCATGTTTATAAAGAATTACCTGCCAGTCACCATGGAGACACTGACTTCCTGTGTTGCCCCAGGGTTTGGATATAAACCCTGGTGCAGCCACTGGTGGTCACCACTCTCAAGACTCAGTACTTGGTGTTCTGTGCAGGTGACCTCACTTATTATGCATTTTTAATGTACAATAAATCACCATGTAACCTTCAGCACATACTCCATCTCTGACTTCATTATTAGTAGTAGTGGCACTTCCATGCCTACAGTTTAAAAAAGGTAGCAAGACTAGAGGGTCTTATGGTAGACTACTCTAAAGGCCTAGATTATGGGGAAGCCCACTACAGGCGTCTGAGGTTAGACAAGAGAAAGGCCCTCACTAGAAGTAAAGGTAATTTCGAGGCTAAAATGGAAATCTATGAAGGCCAAGAAGACATCTTTTGGTGGCTAGAGAGACTAGACTCAGGCTGTAGAAAAATCAGACTACAGAAACCTGTGACCACACTTATAACTGACTCATCAGACAATGGCTGGGGAGCGGTATGTGGAAAGGATAGTACAAGAGGCCTCTCAAAGAGAGAGAAAACCATACAAACATCAAAAAAAGTATGGCAGTACTGCTAGGCTTACAGATTTATGCCAAAGAGTATTGTAGCAAAATGATCAGATGTCTGTCCGTCAACACCACGGACAGTAGCATATGTAAACCACAAAGGGGGCTCCAATAACCAGCCTTGTGATGACATAGCACAGACTATATGGGAATTCTGTCAAAACAGAGACCTATAGGTCAAGGCAGCTCATATTCCAGGCAAGGAAAATGAGGAGGCACACAGAGAATCTAGAACAGCAGGGCATACTGAGTGGGAACTACCTGATTCAAATGAAATGGGATCATCACAGTATAGACCTATTTGCATCCAGACTAGCATTCAAACTAGACATTTACTACAGCTGGCTACCGGACCCAGGGGCAGCTAACACAGATGCACTATCTTTACCTTGGCCTAATGATTATTATGCTTTCCCTCCTTTCAGCCTGAACCTGAGAGTTATATAGAAGGCCCTAGCAGAGGGCGTGGAAGGGACCATTGTGACACCAAACTGTGCAGCGCAACCTTGGTACAGCATCCTGAACAGGACAGTGAAGTCAATGCTGAGACTCCCCAAGACACCATTGAGGAACCCAGTCATGGGAGAACTGTGGCACCTAGACCTTGTTGCATGGAGGATCTAGAGCGAGCACTAGAGGCTCAGGGTGCCACACCCACTACCATTCGTCTATTTATGGCATCATGGAGTAAGGGCACCCAACCACAGTACAATGTCTACTTGGAGGAGAGGACAAAATATTGTGTAGAAAGCAAGATACACCCTATAAAGCCCACACATATAGACACTATGAACTTCTTTTCTAGCCTTTATGATGAAGGACTAGCTTATTACCCTGTATATAAAAATGTGTTAGTAGATCGCTGGTTACTTTTGCAAAATCAATGACTGCTTTTGCCTAGTGTACTCGTGGGGTACCAGATGAAGCAAAATTTTTAGGCTGTGAAGCAGTCAGGAAAGTGCCAGGTAACTTGACATGTAGCTTATGCATTAAAGCAAAATTATTTTCATAATAAATTAGACATCTATTTCCTTCCTGATACAATCAAATTGATGTTTCAATGTTTACTAAAGAAATATGGCCTGTAGGTTATATAATCTCGTACAGAATTCCTAGCAACAACAAAAAATTTCTTAAAAAATGTCTGCCATTGTTTTCTTTACAAACTAAGCCCTAAAATAAGGTTATTATAAAAAAATACTGAATAATTCATATGTAAAGTGAAAGTGTATACTTGTGGCATATGCCAACTCACATATTTCATCTAAAACAATTGAAATTGAAGAAATATATAATCCTAAACTTTTCAATGGAGCAGTCTGCGATCCTCGGATGTTCATTGCTGTATCTAGGTCACAGGTCAAAGGTGACGGCCGTATTATGTCATTAATACGGCCGCACATCACTAGAGGGTGCCACAAGCCCCTCAGAGCTCTCACAAGCCCCTCACTGTGTTTGGCCATGCCCCCACTATCTAGTAGCGAAGCCACTAGTACTACTATAAACACATCTAGATCTGCATTATCTGCATATGTAGAGTTAGACCAATACAGTAGAACCCTAGGTTCACACCCAGATGTGTGTAAACAACTCAGATGAGTTTCTGTAGATAGGCCACCAAGGCCAGATATACTCACACTTGGGACGTAGATATAGTACTGACTATGCTTAAGTCATGGCATCTTTGAATGACTTGAATTATAAACACTTGGTATATAAAACTGCTTTACTGTTGGCACATGCTTTTAAAGCCAGCTCAATAGTATTCACCGATGATGAGGTAATACTACCGGTGAGTGAGTGAGTAATAGGTGTTTAACGCCATTTCGACAGCTAAAGTCATATTCACGGCAAGAACTACATTACACAATTTCACAGAGGAATGTGTCAGTGCCCACGCATATGTGCACAACACACATCCTGAGGGGATAGGAAAGAGGAGAAATAGACCCTTTTAAGTGGGCTAGGGAGGCCCAAAATACTACCATTAGACAAACAATTAAAACACACCAAGGAAGGGAAACCTTTAGATAGGTTTTATGTCTACAGGTTTACAAACAGGGAACTATGTCCCTACAGAACTTTAAGGAGATACCTAAAAGTAACCTAACCCTTCAGGTAAGGTGGCAAGCACCAAAAAAACAGGTGGACTGTACTTCTGTGTCCAGATGGATCAAGGCACCATTTGGGAAGCCGTGTTCCCATACATTTCAAGGGACACTCAACTAGAGGAGCCTCTGTATCTAAGGCGGATTACAGCAAACGACCTGCGGATAACATCCTGAAACAGGGCAGATAGACCAATGCCATAACCTTTGCTAGGTTTTACAAGAAGTCCATCCACAGAGACCATGGCAGCATGTGCCAGTCTACGGTGCTCTCCATGGCCTCCAGCACACAATAAGGTAATTACACAATGGGTAACAAAGCAGCAGTCAAATCTCCGTTGTGATTAAGTCGTCGGCATAGCAACCAGATATAAACTTTACAAGTTAAACAAGACTTACCTTGGTGAAAGGTGAAGTTTGACTTAAAGTTTATAAAGGTTGCTCACCGGTCCCATCCAATTTGATCAAGTTTTCACCCGCCCTGTTGGTCTCAGGGTGGACTTCTGGTTTACCAGAAGACCCCTTTTTTTTTTGAACAAATTTAAGCTTTATTCAGCCAAACAATTCATCATTCTCAAAGTTCACAGAGGTTTCATTCGCAGGTAGACATCAATATCATTTTCATCAATGTAAGTCAAATCGAGTAGTCAACAATATGTTTGACATATCATAGTACATATATAACAGGTTGTGGAAATATATATGTTCGGGCCTCCCCAGCCCCAGGCCATCTTTAAAAGGGGTCTATGTCTTGCTTTTCTATCCTCTCTGAGTGTGGGTGGTGTCCATATGCGCGGGCACTGGCACATATTCGTTCCTTGAATCTCCTCTTTCCTGTCCCCTCTTTCTTACATGTGTCTGGTGTCCATATGCACGGGCACAGGCACATGTATTCCTTTGTGACGTGATGTCTAATGTACTTTTTCCACCATGAATATGACCTTAGCTGTCGGCTTGGTGTTAAACAACCATTACTCACTCACTCAAATATATATGTTACACCTGGGAAAGGATACATCATTTAGGCTGACAAGTTATGGCATTGCCTTCAGAACCTGTTATGACAGCAATGCCATTTAAATCAATAGTACCATAAAATATATAGCAGTGACATTCATATTTTAAGCAAGTATCATGTATTATGGCGGTTTCATTAATAATTTAAATCACTTTGATATCCCACGCCCAATTTAAAAAGAAAATCATAGAAAACCCAAGTTGAAACCCATTTTACCTTATATGATATACAAGTTAATTGTTGAGTTTCAAGCTACTGGCCTCAAAAGATCCTTTTTCATTTCAGCCTTAAAATAATTTATGTCAAGAATATTTCTAATTTCTAGGGGGAGTGCATTCCAGCTCTGCCCACAGAACACTTCAGGACTACGAGAGTACGAAACCAGTTTAATATGGTCATATTTTAATACAGGTGCTGAAGAGAATCTAGTAATTCTAGCTTTGTTTGTCACAAATTCTGGATTTTTTGCTCTTTTGAAACCTTGGACTTTCGAATGATACTCCCTTCTATCCTTCAAAAAAGGAAGGTTAGTCTGGATATGAATATACTGTGTAGGGGTGAGGATATGGGCATTTAAGCAAGTTTTTATACATTTATTTTGCAGCCTTTGCAGCTCACCAATTAATGTATCTTTAGCACCATGATAGAGAATATCGCAATAATCAATTACCGGTAGAATATGAGTTTTGTTAATTCTCAATCTAGCTTCTATAGACAAACATTTTCTTACTTTATACAATAAGAATGATTTATATCTTACACTCCTGATGATACTTGAGACGTACATATTGAAGTTTAGCATTTGATCAAGTATAACACCTAAATATTTTTATGAAATAATGTTTTTAGGATTTTACCATTCAACTTAATTTTGGGCTTGGGGAGTTTTTTTAATTTTATCTCGGAGGCAAATAACATGACTTTTGTCTTGGATTCATTCATTGTCAACTTATTTATCGTAGTCCATTGGTGAAAACTATTTAAAGCAATAGAAAGTGTGTTACATAAGACATTAAAATCCTTACCAGATACAAACAGTACTGAATCATCAGCAAATAATAAAGTTTCATGTCGGTCATCCAGTTTTATACAATCATTTATGTATAATAAAAAGAATAAAGGGCCTAAAATTGAGCCCTGGGGAACTCCACAGGACAAATTTGCAGTACCAGACCTTACATGGTTAGCTATAGAGCATTGTTGACGCCTGGAAAGGTAATTCTCAATAAGTGTCAAATTTCTATTTCTAATGCCATAATTTTCCAATTTCTTTAGTAATATTAAGTAATTAACGGAATCAAACGCCTTTTTTATGTCAATAAAGGCTGCCAGCGTAATATTTCCCCTGTTTCTATTACTTAAAATATGATTTACCAATTTTGAAATAGTATCTAAAGTTGATTTTGATTTTTGGTACCCACCCTGATTTTGTGTTAAAATTTTGTATCTTTCCAAGTGCAACGATATAGCTGTATGTATGAGTCTTTCTAGGATTTTTCCTGGAAGGGGTAACACACTAATGGGTCTATAGTTTGACACATTCAATGAGTCTCCACCCTTGGGGAGGGGGGTGACTATTGCTATTTTCCAAACATCAGGAATCTTACCGGTATTAATACATAATCTGATAATTTTTATAAATTTCTGTGGAACCTTCAATACTGCAGCTTTAAAAATATTGGATGGGAGGTAATCAAGTGCAGATGATTTTGAGGTGTCAATGTCCTTTAAACAATCTATAATTTCTTCATCTGAAAAATTAAAGTCTGGCATATCGACTACACAGCGTTCGCCAAAAAATCTAAACTCCGCATTATGGGCCTCTGCTAATCTGGGCCCAATACCTGCAAAGAATGAATTTATAAACTCAGCAGTGTTTTCCATTACTACAGCATTTCCATTGTCATCTGTAAGACTAATTTGCTTAGTACCAGTTTTACTATTAGGCATTATATCTTTAACAGTTGTCCAAAATTTCTTAGAATCATTGGCATACAATTCTAAAAGATCACAATAATAATTTTCCTTGGCCTTTTTTAATTCATCGTTTACATGATTCCCGAGAACTCTAGCTCTATGCCACACAATAATACTCATTGCATTACGAGCCTCTGATAACATAGAATTTTTGTCGTTGATTAACTCTAGTAAATAATTAGTCATCCAAGGCTTGGCCTTATCCTTAACCTTAAACCTTCTTACAGGGCATTGAACATCTAGGTAACGTTTCAAAATGTTTTCAAATGTAGCCCATGCTTCAGAGCTATCTGTACAATTATCAAAGTAACTCCAGTCATGATTTACAACCTGATTAAGAAATTCATCCATGTTCAAGGAAAGACCTAAAATTCTTTTTTATTCTTAAGTTTTTCTTTATAAAATGTATGGGAAGGTGATCACTTAAGTGAATATTGACCGGCTCTGAGGAAATAATAGATCCACAGTTTGAAAAAATCAAGTCAATACATGATCTAGTGCAAGATGTAGTCGTCACCTTATTGACAAGCTGGGATAAATGAAATTGATCCATTGTCTCATATAGTAAGCGTTTTTTCATTGGAATTGGACAGTGTATTAACATTAAAATCTCCAATTAAGAATATATCATATTGATCTATAGGATCAAATTGAAGTAACAATGCTTTGAAAATATGGCAAAAATTAAGTAGAGATCCACTGGGGGGTCTGTACACATTACAAATCACCATTTTTTTTTATTTAAATCTTTGATTAATTGTAGCCACTGTACTTCAATATCAGGCTCACATCTATTTAAATGTTTATATACATCAACAGAACAAGTCGCCTCGTCGTCTACATAAGCACATAGACCCCCACCCCTAAAAATGCTCATCCTGTCTTGGTGAAACAAATTATAGTGTGGAAATGAATATAAACCAGAATCATCGCTATCATTTAACCAAGTTTCAGAAAATAATATTATATCGATCCCTTTATTGTCTAGTTCTTCTCCAATACTAGTGAACTTATTTCTTATACTTCTAGCATTCAGGTGGACAGTAGAAAAACCCCTCCTAAAGTTTACAGGATTATTAATTAATACTTATTGTGTAACAGTACATTCAAAAGAGATTGAGGCTGAACATCAGAGAACTCAACAGATGTGTCTATAATTAAAAAATATTTCAAAAAGATCCCAAGATTTTCCCACATAATTAATGCCCCCCCATGCATAATTTTTCGGCTCTTAAGGCCAATCATGCCTCCTTGTGTGGAGGTAAAAAGCAGACTTTCAAGGCTACAAAGTAACACTATAAAGCATATTCAATCCATAACGTACAGTCCTGATGTAAATTGAGTTCATGTACCGGTAGGGTTACTGTCTCTGAAAAGATGTTAGTCCTTTAAGGAGCTTATACTTGATCATGTCCTTCAGGGAGCACACCATCTTGGTCTTTTTCTTGTTCACCTTGTTGCTCATCATCTTGCTCATCATCTTGCTCGTCATCTTGTTCATCAACTGTTTCAGCTTCACCAGTTTCCAGTTGTAGGAGTTCATCTCTTACCCTCATAGGTGTATAGCCGTGCAGGTTCTCCCCTTTAGTGTTACCACGAGTACACAGGTCAGCTTGCCCTAGATGCATACATACCCCCCAGGTCGGGTTAAAACTGGCCTCATATAGCTCCTTGCCCTCCAGGGTTTCTAGGAACTGGATCATTGGTGGGGATGAGAATTTCGCCTTCAGAACTCTATGCATTGTAGCCTCAGCATTTTTCATCCATTCTGGTCTCATTTTTATTTTCTTACCTTCGTCCATGATTTGGTAAGGGCACAACAGAGACATTATGCGTTTGACAGCATTAGAATCCTTGCATTGAATGGCTTTTTGGGACTGGTATGCCTGCTCTGCACAATTGTATGTGATTCCCTTCATCTCAAAATCCTCTATGTACAAGTTTGACAGTCTATTATGATGAGAACGGTACATAACACCATCAGGAGTTATAGCAGTAGTGGCCTTCTCCATTGTTAAATCAGGGTGGGGTAATGAGTTCAATTGATGATGACCATATGATTTCCCTGAATAATCACAGCTCGTTGGCGGAGTTGGGCACTGAAGCCCATCCCTTTGGCGTGGAAATACATGCACCTCAAGTCGTTGAAACGTTTGTACTCATTGTCATTCAACAGATACCTTCTTATATTCAATTTTATTCTTCAAATTCTTCAGATTCTTCATGATTTTTGACTTCGTGTCTCCTTTTCTAAGTGTCACTCGGACCGTGCGGTGTTTACCCTGGGCGCCACCATCTTGGAATGATGATTCTTCGCGATCTACACTTTCAATGCACTCAATGCCAAAACTAACCTTAATATCTCTAAAGAATTTACCCATTTTCTCCAGAAGGTTCTCGTCGTCTTGTTCAGATAGGCCTTTAATTAGCAGGATTTTTTTCATTTCAGCTAATTCAGTTTTTTCGAATTTCTTGGCATGTTCGGTTAGAATCCTTGTTTGGGCCTGGAGCGTCTCTGTATGTTTGTTCATGGACTCTTCTGTGGCTGTCATCATAGAAGCTATACCTTCAAATACCGTATCCATGGAGGTAAGCCTTTCCTTGATCCCCCAAGGTTGTATTAGTTGTAACATTTGTCCTATTCAGAGTATCGATGGAGGACTGTAGTCCCTCAAGTGTTGTTTGCATATTTGACACCTTATCCTCTCTGTCTGTGACACGTATTGACAGCCGGTTGACTGCTGTTATGACATCAGCCAATGTCGCATCCATGGCTAGATTCACTTCTTTACCTCGTTTTCCCCTGCCAGACGCCATGATGAATATATTCCTTTAATGCCTGACCTATTTATGGTGTAATTTACCATAAAACCATGCGTCTTACACGCTCGGGAACTTTGGTAAACTAGAAGATATTAGGAGCCTCGTCTGCCGCGTTTTCACCCCCTTGCCGCCATCTTACCCAGCTAGCTTTAAATACTAATGCATTATGGGATGGTAGGTCATGTGTCCATCTTCGTTGTTCTCTTTGTCAGCAGTTAAGCAACCCTTATAAACTTTAAGTCAAACTTCACCTTTTACCAAGGTAAGTCTTGTTTCACTTGGTAAGTGGGTTGTTTTCTTACAAAACGTCGCCCAGGAAGTCCGAGTTTTCTTCAAACAGAGGGGAGAGAAGGGAAGAGAAAACTAGGCAGGAGAAAGGAGATCAGCAAAAGAATGGGGAGAAGAGAAAGATGAATGTATGTGCAAGGGAAGGAAAAGGCGAATGGAAGAGGGAAGATAAGCTATAATAAGTCCTTCCTTCCTCCTTCTTCACTCCTTCCCTTCCCTCTCTTTTCGTTCCCTCCCTTGTTTTCCCCTTTCCTCTCCTGTTCTTTCTTTTGCTTCTCTCCTCTCCTTCCCCTTCCTTCCTTTCGTTTCCCCCTCCCCTTTTCCCTTGCCCCCTTATTTCCATCCTTTCCTCTCGCTCGTCCCCTCACTCATGCATTCATCTCTTTTTCCTCCTCATTCTTTTGCTTGTCTCCTTTACTCTCCCTATCCATCTCTTCTCTACCCTGCTGTCCCTTCTGCTTGAAGAAAAGTGGGGGGGGGCCTTCCTGGGAGATGCTTTGTAAGTAACCAACCTGCTATCATGAGGACTGAGGAAAAGGAAGGGAGGAAAGAATTAGGAAGAGGAGGAAAAGGAAAGCAAGTATTTACAGGGAAGAGGATTAAAGGGGGAAAGGGAAAGGAGGAAGGGAAATGAGGGGAGGTACAGGAAAGATAAAGGGAAGAAGTGAGAGAAGAGGAGGAAAGGGAATGGCGAGGGAAAAGAGGAAGAGGAAAGGGGAGTAGGAAAAGAGAGGAAACAAGGAAAAGCAAGGAGGGGAGAGTTAAGAGGAAGGGGAAGGGAAGGAAAGGAGGGAGTGTAAAAGGAAAAGAGAGGGGAGGATGGGAGAGAGAGAAAGAGGAGGGGGAAGTGATGAAAGAGGGAGGGGGAAGAGAAAGAAGAAGGTGACTGGAAAGGAAGGAGAGGACAAGCCAAAGCCCTTGTGTTATTTTGTTATCATGGTAAGCATGTCCTTTCTCATGAAGCATCCTCTGAGGGGTTCGGGGGGGGGGGGTCCCCCAAGCTGCATGAAGCAAGAGAAAATTACTGTTGTCTTACACTTCTAGCAGAAGATAATGTGCTATTGAGGTTGTTTAATCATAACTCCCTTTCTCAAAATGTTCTTTCACCTACAAGTGTTTCATCATTATGATGATTCAATACCCTTTACCGTTCCATCTTTAGCACTAGGAAACATACACAATTAACTCATTGGTTTATAAAAGTAGGTTTTTATTAATTGCTGACTAACCCCTCCAGCCTCCCTTGTATCACACCGCAGATATCATCTGTCACACCCAAAGATACCACCAACAACCCGAGGTAGCTTCAGCTGTTTATAGTGGCAGCTTCTTTTAATAGTTGGCTGTGTCGTTCCTGTCCCAATATGTTTCTCCAGACACCGCTGATAAGCGGGAGGTGGTACTTCCACAGCGCCACCTGGTCCTTAGTCAGTGTGACAGTCAGTGGCTGGGACCCCATCAGGGACTCCTTGTAGACTGACAGCTTAAAACGGTAGGCTTTGGCTATGTTAATGTGCTGCAGGCCGTCTACCCGGGCAGCCACGATGCCCGTCAGGTACACATCGTCCACCCAGAAGAAGGGCGTCCTTGTGGCCATGGTGTAGAGCTCCTCTGCCAGTTCCTGTGTGTATAGATAGAAAGCACCAGAGGTGAAGGTGGGGTAGTGGTCCAAGCCAGGAAGAACATCAAACGGGATGCACCACTTCTGACACAGCTTGCCCGGCCGCTGTACATGCAGGCTGGGGAAGCCAAATACGTGGCCCATCAGGAAGCGTGTCTTGTTGACAAACTCGTGCGTGAGGCGATGCAGCAGGACGGGCATGTTCACATAGACGTCATCATCAGACTTGAACACATAGCGGGTGTTGGGGCAGTAGTCAGACACCCACCTCATGGCACCCATCCCCTTGTAGGTCAGGTTGTGGTAGGCGTCTATAAAGTCAAGCTGCACAATATCCTGGTACCGCCGCGCCTCCTCCTCAAGGGCACGCTGCTTTCTACCGCTCTTCTCCACCACCCGCCCCACAAAAAACACTGTCCTGGATGGGAACTGGGGGAAGAGGTTGGGCTGGCCCCAGGTGCGGCGGATGTTGCTGCGCACCTGCTGGTTACCAGGGGCGCTGTGTATGTACAGGAGGTAGGTGAGGGGGTGGGTGTCCTGGGAACACACACCCTCGTTGTTAATGATGTACTTGAAGTTGTACGGGTTGACAACATCGTTCGTCAAGGTGTAGAAGAAGTTGGTAATGTTCTTCTTGTCATACTGCTGCTGTGTCCTCCTCATCGACTCCTCCTCCAGACCGTGTTCTACCTTGGGCTTCTTCTTATCACGGTCCACGGTAGATACGTTAGCGCCCTTTGTTAACGCCTCCTTCATGAGCAGCCTGTACTTGTCCATCTCATGCAGCAGGCCTCCCATCCTTTTAGCTATCAGGATCTCAGTAATGTTGGGGCCTGCACCTTCCCGCACCCACTTCCTCCTTGGTACAGGTGCCTTAGACATAGGCAGCCTCTGTTGCCACTGTGAATGAACGTCCCCAGTCTGGACTTGTTGGTAGCTGTGTGCTTGTAGCAGGAAGAAGGGGATGTGGAGGAGGTAGACGGCAGCAGGAAATGTGACACACAGGGTCAGTGCCCGGCCACGCCCACCCCGCCATGCCATGTTGAGTGAGCAGCTTCACACAATGGTTTCTGTCAGTAACTGTACAACGTGGGTCAGTGTGGAGTCATCCTATGCAGACAACTGTCAAGTATCGTACCAGCCATCGCTGCATCATCACTGTCACATAATCCCATCTATGTGCAGACATGATGCCTGAAAAAGAAATATATTGATTATATGACACTTATTAGAAATGATCGCATTCATTTTAGACGGTAACATAAGTTGTGAAGAATAAGGATTCAGATGTATAGATGCATGAATATAGATACAGACAGAAAGATATCAAAATCGGCACAACAGGACTTATAATTAAACTGTTCCTCCATACAATAGGAAACATTTTTTAAATCTTTTCCTTTTTAGAAACTGGTATATCAAAGTATCTGAATGTTTGTGGTGTCTTGACTATAAGATATGACACAGCCTGTGCCCATCAGCAAACTAGCACATGGTGAGTTTTGACATTTAGGGAATAAGATTGTAGTATACGCGAAAAAAAAATTTTGGCCCCCCTCTCGATGGGTCAAATCTTTACAACCCCCCCTCGGAAGGCAAAAATTGCATGCAAATGCACCTTTTTAACCTATAGTTACATGCTGGCTTTTTCCCTGAAAACAGGTAAAATTATTTTGACCCCCTTGTCAAGGGGGCGAAAAAATTCTAAACCCCCGGTCAAGGGGTTGAAAAAATTCTGACCCTCCCCTTAAACCCACCAGTCCCCCCCCCTGTTGTTAAAAAATGATCACTGCCTTAGCACTCTAAGATTTGGCACCCAAGGGGTAACACCTTTGACTTTGTCACACTAGGTTTTAGTACCCTGGTCTTTAGGACCTTTGCCTTTGTCACCCTAGGCCTTGGCACCTCAGCCCTATGCACTGTAGGTTTGTCACCCTAGGCCTTGGCACCTCAGGCCTATGCACTGAAGGTTTTGTCACCCTAGGCCTTGGCACCTCAGCCCTATGCACTGAAGGTTTTGACACCCTAGGCCTTGGCACCTCAGGCCTATGCACTGAAGGTTTTGACACCCTAGGCCTTGGCACCTCAGCCCTATGCACTGTAGGTTTTGACACCCTTGGCCTTGGCACTTCAGCCCTATGCACTGAAGGTTTTGACACCCTAGGCCTTGACACCTCAGGCCTATGCACTGAAGATTTTGTCACCCTAGGCCTTGGCACCTCAGCCCTATGCACTGAAGGTTTTGTCACCCTTAGCCTTGGCACCTCAGCCCTATGCACTGTAGGTTTTGGCACCCTAGGCCTTGGCACCTCAGCCTTATGCACTGAAGGTTTTGACACCCTAGGCCTTGGCACCTCAGCCCTATGCACTGTAGGTTTTGTCACCCTAGGCCTTGGCACCTCAGCCCTATGCACTGTAGGTTTTGGCACCCTAGGCCTTGGCACCTCAGCCTTATGCACTGAAGGTTTTGTCACCCTTGGCCTTGGCACCTCAGCCCTATGCAATGTAGGTTTTGTCACCCTTGGCCTTGGCACCTCAGCCCTATGCACTGAAGGTTTTGACACCCTTTGCCTTGGCACCTCAGCCCTATGCACTGTAGGTTTTGGCACCCTAGGCCTTGGCACCTCAGCCCTATGCACTAAAGGTTTTGACACCCTAGGCCTTGGCACCTCAGCCCTATGCACTGTAGGTTTTGACACCCTTGGCGTTGGCACCTCAGCCCTATGCACTGAAGGTTTTGACACCCTAGGCCTTGGCACCTCAGCCCTATGCACTGAAGGTTTTGACACCCTAGGCCTTGACACCTCAGGCCTCACCCGACCGACTTCAGCCAAACAGGACCGAGCTCAGACCTTTTGAAGAAATTTTTGATATTTTTCTTCAATTTCCTCATATTTTTGGGCATTTTTAGGCTGCCAAAGGCTCGGAAATATATGCGCCCATATTTACCTGTTTGTTAAATACATTTTCCAATGGCAAAATCCGTCAGGAAAAGGGATAAGTGGTACACTTATGACATCCATAATTCAATACATTATATGCCTAAATAAGACCTCAGATAAAAAGATTTATTTTTTTTGGCCTAGAGTGTAAAAGACCAGAGAACTAACTAGAATCCATCGACACTACTGAGGGTTTCCCAGGCCCCAAATGACTCCAACATCTGAGGAATATGCACCAGCATAGCCAGTTTTATAGGGCATTAGCACATTAGGCTATGGAGGTCGCCATTAGACCCCGACTGCACTATGACTAACACCTTCAGCCCCCGTCTCCGCAGTAAATGCCAGGGATGCTTCCCATTGGTCAATAATACAATAGCCATGTGCCGTATAGGACTAAACCCTACTGAGCCAGAAAGCCTTTGAAGACCATGTTACCACCAAAAAGTGTACATTTTGGGAACCCCTGAAGGCAATGAGGCAAATTTTCAATGCCACATAATATACAAATATATTAAGTTGGTATCTAATGCAAGCACCTCCACAAAAAAGTAAAGAAATAAGGCCTTCTAAAGGTGTGGAATCGTTGTCTGTTTGCACTTTCGTTAAGCTGTTAAATACATTTTGATAAATCATTTCTCATTGGCTAAATCCCAATTATTAACATAAGTTTGAATGCTGCCTCTTTGGGGAATACACATTTGATATACATGTGTGATAATTAACATGTACTGTCATTGATAAGAGCAGCGTTTTAGATTCATATCTTTTTTTTTTTTTTTTATGAACTGTTATGTTCATTTAAGTGAAGCTATAGAGCAGACCAAGTTTTATTAGATTTTTCAACAACAAAATAAGGAACAGCAACTACAAAACATGACAATAGTCAATTTGTACAAGATCAAAAACATTAGAGAGTTCAGGAGCTGGTCGACTGATCATAGTAACATACACACATGCATTTTTGTTATAAGATAGTATAAGATATAATGTACTGGTATAGTAGCTAAGGTTTACATAACATTTGACATTCATGTTAGTGTATTAGGCAGTAACATAATGGTAATTAAGGTTCAACACAATTATCTGGAAGCGGCGCAGTAACTACACCTGCTTCATATACTAGTTGTAACCAATTTTCAATTTCTGCCTCAAATTATCTATCTTCAGTATTTCAGTTTTAAATTTGACTTTAGTGGTGGCTTTCTGGATGTTCTCAGGTAGGACATTCCAGAGCGCCACCCCTCTATACCATGGAGATCTCTTGTAATGCCTGGAAATTTTTCTTGGTAATTCAAAAACAATTTTATTTTGTGACTGTGTATTATGTGCATGTGGCCTTTGCTCTATATCTTTAGATTTTTTGTACATCAGACACAATAGAAGCATATCAAACCTTTTTTCCAATAGACTTATATCACACAGAATATGTAATTCTTTAACATTGTATTTTCTAATGTTGCATTTTAGACATATCCTTAAGGCTCTATTTTGTAAGCGTTGTAAAGCTTTCAAACCTTCCTCATTACAGCTAGTTGAAATGAAGGAACAATATTCTATAATTGGTCTTATTGTACTACAATATATCTTTACACTCTGATCTTGAGTCAGAAATTTTCTTAATTTGGCAAAATGAAATAATTTATTACATACATTTCTTTTAACTATTTTAATTTGCTTGTCAAAGCTCAGTTTGCTATCAATGTGGACTCCCAAATAAGGGAAGAAGGTCACTGTTTGAACAGTACTCTCATTGAATTCAATTTTTGGATCAGGACAGTACTTTAATTTAAAATGCACTACATAACCACATAAATTTGGTCTTATTTGGATTTACTGTTAGTCTGTTTTCTAGAACCCATGCTTTGAAATGCTGGACATCATTATACATCATATTCTTAATGGTCTCCGAGTCCTTTGCAGCACAATAGATTACTATATCATCAGCATACAATTTTATCTTACATGATTGCAACACATTAACAACATCATCTATATATAAAACAAACAACAGGGGGCCCAGAACTGAGCCTTGTGGTACACCATACTTTATACATTTCTTTTTAGATATTTTATTACCATAACTCGTTCTCTGTTGCCTGTTTTCTAAATAACTTTTGAACCACATAAAATTTGTCCTACTTAGCCCAAGCTTACTAAGTTTGACCAGCAATTTTGAGTGAATTACACTATCAAAGGCTTTAGTGGAATCAATGAAAAGGGCCCCTGTTATGTACCCATTATTTCTATTCTCAAACAATTCATTTACAAGATCAAAGGTAGCATCACCTGTTCCAGTACCTTTTTTTATAACCATATTGATTGTCACAAAAGGTGTTCTTTCTTTTCATACTTTCACTTAAATGATAATACATAACTTTTTCAATAATCTTTGATGGCATTGGTAGGAAGGAAATAGGCCTCCAGTTTTTGACCTGTGATAAATCTCCATCCTTAGGTAATGGTTTTACTAGGGCAGAGGCCCAGTCTCTTGGAAAAATACCTTTATCTAAACTAGTCTGAATCAGGTGGGTAGATTGATGTATTAGGCATAGCAATGCACATTGTAATATATCACCCCTTATACCTTCAATCCCAGATTTTTGTCTATTTCTTTTATAGCATAATGAACATCCCATTTATTCACCTTAATGTTTGTTTCAGTGAAATAACCATTTATAAGTACATTTTCAATATTTTGATCATTATCAAGTTTACATTGATCATCACCAACCGCTGCAATATGTAGCTCTCTTCCAATATTACAAAAATACTCATTCACATACTCACATGCTACATCAGAAGCAATATCAATCCCTGTCTCATGGTGTTTCATATCGGGGTATATAATAGATTTATTATTCTTAAACATGTCATTAATATGCTTCCAGAACCTCTTAGGATTTCCATTACATTCATGTAACTCTGGCATTACTCCTCCAATTTGATTTGCTTTAATCTTTTTTTCCTTCTGCAGTCTTTGATAGCCTGTTTCTCTGTTGTACCCTTGTTAACACTATATAATCTTAACCATCCTTCCCTTTCAAATACTAAATCCATTACTTCATCATCAATCCGAGATTTATGAGTTTTCTTGATT
Organism: Acholoe squamosa; assembly: GCA_949317995.1. Lineage (NCBI taxonomy): Eukaryota > Metazoa > Annelida > Polychaeta > Phyllodocida > Polynoidae > Acholoe > Acholoe squamosa. The sequence continues at coordinate 2,197,193 of OX439051.1, read as the reverse complement.
TGACGTTCAACATAAGGATGAAATTTGTTCAGATATTGGTATATAGGAGTTACAAGCATTTCCCATAATAAATCTGGATTATCTTTAATATCAAAATATGTTTTCCAATCACAGGCATTTAAAAAATCTTTGAATTTATCTTCTGAAAAATTTCTATAATCCCTTCCCTTATACACCGATTTTTCATATGTAAAATTGTTATGCCCTCTGCAAACATAAACAGGCACATGATCTGAAATCAAAGCCGAAATAGTACCTGAATCTATAACATTAAGACTATTGGTAATTACATTATCAATACAGGTTCCACTGAAGGGTTGGGTTATTTCATTTATCAGAATTTTCCAACCAATATCTTTACACAGGGATCTGAAGCTTTCACAACCTACATCAGTATCATCATACATATTTAAGTTTATGTCACCTAAGATCCATGTCTCATGTCTACCTCTATTACCATTAAATTCAAAACCTGCAATTTTCCTTAAAAACGCAATAAAATTAGGGACATTTGTATTAGGAATTCTGTATATAGAGATAAGAAATATATCTTTCTCATCAGGCACACATAACATACACGCTATACTTTCATAATCAATTGTTTGAACAGTGAATTTAGGTATGATCTTAATGTATTGACCTAAACCAGATTTCACACTGAGACCCACACCTCCACAATTTTTACCTATTCTGTCTTGTCTATATAATAACCTATCATCTTTATTTATCAAACCCTCAGGAGACCCTGGTTTTAGCCAGGTCTCACATAAGCAGATAATGTCACTCCTATCTAATATCTTATATACCTCACTATACTTGTCTTCAAAGCTCCTACAATTAATAGAAGAGAAAACCAGCCCCCTCTTCTCTCCGAATTTGCTAATCAAACAGACCATGAGTTGAATACAGTAATAGAAAATGAAAAATGTACACAAATGATATTTAATAACAAGACAAATAAACAATGAATTCAAATCAATATGTACATAAATAATACAGTGTATTCCTTTCCACAAAATTAACCTTGTGGAAGAGGAGACTGGGCTGTGAGCCTACTTAATTTCAGCTATACACAGCTCAGAGAAAAACCCACCCACCCTAATTATAGTTATAGGACTTTGTTTTATTATGATTGGGTATCGCAAGGGTTGATGGGATTTTTGGATAGATATAGAAGACAAATATATTTTTTGTTTAATAAAAATTAAGAAAAGAAAGAATGAGGTTTCATACAGAGTATCAAGATATCATAGTACAAGATAAGTGTATTAATAATAATTAAAAAAAAAAAAAAAACACACTGTTAGTACAATCCTGGAATCTCCAATCAATAGAATACCAACTCTGTACCACATTTGTAGTTCCATGGCTATGTTCTATGTGACTCACTTCCTAGCTGCACAAGACTATTATACCTAAGCACTATACATGTGTCCTACTATGATCAATTACTTTCTTAAGGGTATACACTCCCCTCTGAAGATATAACAAAAAAAAATGGAAAAATGGCTCTGACTCAGTATATGCACCTAACGCATGGTCTGATAAGGGTATCATTTCTCAAAATTAAAGATATCATTGCGTCCATTTCGCGGGCAGCGCAATGCTGTACCTATGGCGAAAGCTCAATTTTTGACGCCATAAGATTAACGTTGCAACACTAATACAATCAGTGGTCTGCTCCTCTCATAATCTCTAATGCTATCCCTGATGCGCATAGTAATTTTTCCATGCAGATTTTGCCCTTTAATTTTTCCCTGGTCATAACAGTCTGAGTGATATACAAACCCTCCACCCCAGATCAAGTCTCTACAGCCTTCCACCAGGGCAATAGACCCTGTTTCCAGTAGGCTCCTTCTAGGCCCTTCACACTGATTGAATTTAGCACTGATCAGGGTGCTCATGTAGGTTTCGGATACACTATGCCAATAGTGACCAGGTGGTGCTTTATAGAACTTGCATTTGCTTTTAATTCTTCTAGCACTTGTGGTTTTCATGATGTCATCGGCTAGCCTATGATAGCCCAATTCTTTGAGTTTACAAAATAAATAACCCTGTTCGACACTGTTGAACTTCATTGTCTGACCTAAGACATTTGCCTCAAAAGAACATGGATACCAGTTACTTAGGAAGCTGTTCTTTCCTCTGTAAACTAATCCAGCCCTTGTTTTCCTTTGATGAGTTTCTGTGCTATTATCTTCATCATCATCTTCATCCTCATCATCAGTGCTTATGGATCCAGGCGATTTTATTTTAGCCTTAGTGGCAGCACTAGTACCTGGTTTAGGATCAGATTTTGCTGGTGTTGATTTGACATCTTCATGCCTCTCTTTCACAGAATTGTCAGAATTATCTGTGCTATTATTGAGGATAGGCGTACTGTTCATATTTGAGATGTCAGGTAAGGTCAGTGAGTCATTGACCTCATGTAGCCTTGAGTTTGGGAAGTAGCTTCCGTCAATAATTACTCCAGATTCAACCAGCTTTGGTCTAAAACCCATTTTTACTGCAAGCCCACATACTCTTCTTTTATGATCACGCACTTCTTTGGGCTCATCATGCTGTATCCACACTTGGTCTTCCTTTACTGGTGTTTTCAACTTCCACTTGTTATCTAACACAACCCTTTTGATCTTCATGTTAGAAAAACACACTTTAATTGGCGATCTCCAGCCATTTCCAGTGCGTTTAATGTCTAAGATATCAGTCCAAGGGTCATAACTAACACCCATAGCAACACATAGTCCATCAAAGGTAGCATACAAGTTTTCACCAAATTGGTAGTGTATACCTTTAATAATGATGTTCCTTTCTAGAGTAGGCTGTGTATGCTTTACACCACTAAGCTGTTTGACTACACCTGCACACATACACATTCCTGGTCTCCTCTTTAGTACTGAGGCCTGTAGTAGATTGACCCACTTCTGGCACACTTAATTGTTTTGCAATCATACCATCAATGATTACCTGCTGTGACTGCACTTTCTCTCTTAGTGAATCAACTTCATCTAGACTTTCAGTAATGTAGTTGTCATCTCTTTGCACACTCTCCTGTAATCTCTTTGATACTGCACACTCTACTATTTTATCAATGTCTAATTCATCAATTAACTGATCCTTTAACTGATCAATGTTTATAGGCTCCTGGTTATTCAGCCTTTGATTGATGTTTTCAATTTCATCTTTAAGGCCTTTCTGTGTTTCAGAATACTTTTGCATGTCTTTTTTCACCTCCTCCTTATAACCAATTAATTGCCCACTCACATTTGTAGCATATTCATATCTACTCTTACACTCAGCCTTTATTGATTTCACCTGTTCCTGTAGGGTGTTAATCTGCTGTTCAAGTCATTGATACTATTGGTTAGATTGGTGTTCATTTCAGCAATCATTTTAGCTAGAGCACTTATGGTATTTACATTCTCTAGGCTGCTAGAGCCAACTGAGCTTTTCTCACCTCTGGTAGTTGGTGGGGGAGGTAGTTGTTCAACAACAGTAGACCTTTTTACTCCCTGGTTACCCATTAACACACCTCCATTCAGGAAATAGTCCCATTGGACCGATGTAGGAGTATCATCCAAGCTGATTTTTTTAGATAATTGTCCTTGTGTTGGACTCCCCTTACCAGAAGAATCTCTAGAGTACTTCCTCTTCCTAGCATTACGTGTCCCTTCCATATGATGGTATCTAGTTGGTGTATCAGTTAGGTAGTCCATGTTGACTTCACAAGCACTTGGCACTACTTTCATGTTACAGAAAACCAAGAAACTCAGCAAAAACTATAGAATTATGACCAACCCATAGTATAATCAATAAATCCACATGTACCAGCGGGTTTACAGATAGTTCATATCACTCTGTGACAGTTCCTATAGTAATCCTTGCCTTCAATCAGTTGAAAAATACCAAGAACCCAGCGAGCCAAATCCAGCGCGACTACTCACTCATGGTCCCGGCGTTGACTCTTAACAAATTTTCCTAATAAAATATGTATGTGACATTGGTCACTAGACAAGTTTCCCAAAAGATGTATCAGTGGCTCTGTGTGTGCCTCATTTAAATGTCATTTACACCCCCTCCTGTACACAGAGAAGAGACACTCACCACCTGCTGGCGACTTTGCTAACCATATCTAATTGAAAATAAGCTGGTCCCATTTCCCCAAAGGCCCCCCCTTCTTTTATCTCTGTTTCTCTAGTCTCCATGGTTGGATGCACAGTACCTCAGGTGCCAGACACAAAAATCACACCTAATCCTTAAGGCACTACCCCATTTTTCACAAACTATCAATGTTTTACAGTGTATTCCCAATGGGCGGAATTATTGGGTGCACACCAAAAGTAGGAAATGCGGTATAAATCTGAGGATTCCTACAAGCATAAGCTGAATTATGGAGATAAATGTAGTAGATAACAAGCGAAATATGACCAATGTGAACATTCTGGAAGATTCTTGAAAAGATTTATTTCTGACCCAAAACCACCGGACTATGCGACTTGAACGATGTCATGGCAAGCCGACTTTTTATGGCTGCGTTCATGCATTGCAAGAGCTAATAGGACAATGGATTAAGGCACCAGAAAACCCAAAAGGTCCCTGTGTAGAATCTAGGAGTACATCTATGTCATCAGGCCATTGATCTTGGGTCCCCCATGAAGAAATGACCGGATCTCTGTCTATTTACGCTATATTAAAAAAGGCATAATTAGGTCGCTGGTTATAGAATGTAAATTAATGACTGCTTCAGCATACAGTACCCTTGAGGTACCAGATGAAGCAAAATTTTCAGGCCGTGAAGCAGTTAGGAAAGTCTGGGTTAACTCGATTTTTTTTCTTCTAATTTGTTCAAATTTATATAGTTAGGGTTTCAAATATCATAAATCCCATTTGAATGGCACTTAACTTTAGAACAAAGTGGATTGCATTAAGAATTATTCATTTATACACATACTCTCAACAGAGACCCTAGCAACTGGAGGCACAGAGTCATAAAAAAATCCGCCATTGTTTTCTGATACAACAAACGACTATAATAAGCATTTTTCAAATGATTTATGTGCAAAGAATACATGATAGTCTTGTTACAAGTCTATTTTATCATCCCCTAAAATATAGAGGCAAAACTAGTTGGATTTATTTAGATATCTCTCCATAAACTTCTGAAGTGGGCCCCTCCGAAAAAGTCTGCTTGGAGAGTGATGTTGCTACCAATTTTGGCGCACCACCATGTCACTAGGCAACGTCACGTCACTAGGCAACGTCGTGGAAAGAGGTCACATCTTTTCTTGCTAATGCCCCAATCTCTAGTGGCGAAGCCACTAGTGATTTTAAAAAATGGCTAAGTCTCCTTATCGATTTTAAGAAATGGTCAAGTCTCCTTATCGATTTCAAGAAATTGTCTGTGTCCCAATATCTTTCTAAGGAAATATCTATGTCCCCATAACAATAAGCCCAAAAAGGCCCATGTCGCTATGTCACATTGAATCCAGGAGTCCTTGTCATCCTTATTGTGTAAGGCATGTAAAGTGTATGACACTCCATATCCTCCTTGTGCATTGTAGCCTGGGGGTCATATCCTATACTTTGTATAGTTTCAATATGCGAACATGCCCTGCAGTTTGGTACCCGAAAGTCTTTTACCCTTTTTGAGAGGAAATGGCTAAAATCCCACTCTAATCAAGTATGATAATCCAAAAAGTACATATCCCTACCCCCCTACCCCAAGAAGGGACCAAAAAGAGAAATTCAGAAAACGTATCTAAGGAAGAAACATACAATGCAGCCAAAAATGCTCATTTTCGAACAGCTCAAAAGAAGCACCCCTAACCAAGGGCCCTAGAGAGTCCATAACTATACAGTACCCTTTTCCATTGAAATCATGTTTGTAAATGATAGCCATATCTGAGATTCATGGCATAGGGCAGTCAAAGTAAAGTAGTGAAAGAACATCACATTAGAGTTGTAGGATACAGAGAGATTAAACTGTACATCCATGATACAAATAAGTACGAAGTTGATGTAGTATAGGAGAATGATATGATTACACTGCCTACTTATCACACATCCATTCACGCCTTCACTATAGGGCTCAGTATTGAGGTCCACTGGGTCCGCCATTACTTGATTTGGGAACTGGCATGATAAGAACTGACAAAAACCCGCATGATGGGTACCAGATGTTACATAATGTACCCAAAAAGTTTCACAGTGAATGATGGGAGTTATCTCATTGGTTTATGATGTGTCCTGGGCGAGCCATATAGGCCACTAGCTCGTCTGGAGCTGGTTCTGGCGACACTCAATGATAAGAACTGATAAGATGGGACCAGCATGTCCCTGGAAGTGGTTGTTAACCAACAACAAGGTACCCATCATGGTATGTGTTATCAGTGGGTTTTACCTCAACCAGAAAAATTCAAAATGGCGGCTCCACTAAGCCTCAATACAGAGTCCTATTCCGACTTAGCGGGATACATTATTGATCAATGAGAAAATTCCTTTCATTCAGTGCCGACTTTTCAGGGTGCATTACATGACACCTGGTACCCATCAGCTCAGTGTTATCAGTCCTTATCTCGCAAGGTTTCAGCTTCGGCAGGGGTCGGCCCACTAAGGAACACGCTAAGGCCATATAGCATATAGGGACAATACTCATCCACAGCCTTTACAAGTTTAGTATTCAGGAATCATGTAGGCCCGGGATGGCCCACAGAAGCTGATAGAATGACCCTTATAAAAATTATTTTATTTTAAATTTAATAGAACAGGCATGTTATATGTCATTGGAAAGAGGAAATCATTAGGAATCTGGCCAACCTTGCTATGTTATGATATATCTTATGAGGAATACTGAGGAGTTTCTCAGTAAAACAAATTAGACTACCATATACCGGGACCGTATATCTTTAATTATAAGCCAGGGCCCAAATATAAGCCTGCCCCATTTATAAACCTGGTCAAAAAGCCTGAATAGTGGTAAGCCTTGTCAGTGCAAGCAAATAGCTTAGGAATAATATAGAGGAGTATAATTTCACTTCTATCAGGAATATTTTCACGATTCTTTCAGTTTTCTAAAGCTAATACTTCATCTAATACATTAACTGCACTTTTAAGAGACATAACGTTGATATTTATCACAATAATGTGAGGTTTATTCCGAGATACATGTAGAAATATCGATAAAATGATAATTCTATATAGTATTCCATAGTGATCTTTCGAGTATAATAATTATAAGCCTGCCTCAAATATAAGCCTGCCCTGTTTATAAGCCTGGCCAGTTTCCCATTTGAAATCAGTATAAGCCCGGGCTTCTAATTTGGGATATATACGGTAGTTGTTCTGGGCCCATATAGCCTTAGCTCCAGGCCGATAGATATCTGTAGCTATAGGCCTGGTAGCCAGTAGCTGTAAGAGTTAGTGTCTACCCCTGGTGATATCTGTAGCTATGGGCCGGGTAGCCAGTAGCTGTAAGTTAGTGTCTACCCCTGGTGATATCTGTAGGTATGGGCCGGGTAGCCAGTGGCTGTAAGAGTTAGTGTCTACCCCTGGTGATATCTGTAGCTATGGGCCGGGTGGCCAGTGGCTGTAAGGGTTAGTGTCTACCCCTGGTGATATCTGTAGGTATGGGCCGGGTAGCCAGTGGCTGTAAGAGTTAGTGTCTACCCCTGGTGATATCTGTAGCTATGGGCCGGGTAGCCAGTAGCTGTAAGTGTCTACCCCTGGTGATATCTGTAGCTATGGGCCGGGTAGCCAGTAGCTGTAAGAGTTAGTGTTTACCCCTGGTGATATCTGTAGCTATAGGCCGGGTAACCAGTAGCTGTAACAGTTAGTGTCTACCCCTGGTGATATCTGTAGCTATAGGCCGGGTAGCCAGTAGCTGTAAGAGTTAGTGTTTACCCCTGGTCATATCTGTAGCTATGGGCCGGGTAGCCAGTAGCTGTAAGAGTTAGTGTCTACCCCTGGTGATATCTGTAGCTATGGGCCGGGTAGCCAGTGGCTGTAAGAGTTAGTGTCTACCCCTAGTGATATCTGTAGCTATGGGCCTGGTAGCCAGTAGCTGTAAGAGTTAGTGTCTACCCCTAGTGATATCTGTAGCTATGGGCCGGGTAGCCAGTAGCTGTAAGTTAGTGTCTACCCCTAGTGATATCTGTAGCTATGGGCCTGGTAGCCAGTAGCTGTAAGTTAGTGTCTACCCCTGGTGATATCTGTAGCTATGGGTCGGGTAGCCAGTAGCTGTAAGAGTTAGTGTCTACCCCTGGTGATATCTGTAGCTATGGGTCGGGTAGCCAGTAGCTGTAAGAGTTAGTGTCTACCCCTGGTGATATCTGTAGCTATGGGCCTGGTAGCCAGTAGCTGTAAGTTAGTGTCACCTGGTGATATCTGTAGCTATGGGCCTGGTAGCCAGTAGCTGTAAGTTAGTGTCTACCCCTGGTGATATCTGTAGCTATGGGCTGGGTAGCCAGTAGCTGTAAGTTAGTGTCTACCCCTGGTGATATCTGTAGGTATGGGCCGGGTAGCCAGTGGCTGTAAGAGTTAGTGTCTACCCCTGGTGATATCTGTAGCTATGGGCTGGGTAGCCAGTAGCTGTAAGAGTTAGTGTCTACCCCTGGTGATATCTGTAGGTATGGGCCGGGTAGCCAGTGGCTGTAAGAGTTAGTGTCTACCCCAGGTGATATCTGTAGCTATGGGCCGGGTAGCCAGTAGCTGTAAGAGTTAGTGTCTACCCCTGGTCTGGGTGTTATTTTATTGCCCATGTAAAGAAGTAAAGAGTACCAGTGTACAGGTGTGTGTGTACTAATCTTTATCTAACGATTTGGACCTGGACAGTGCTTTTTTTGTCATAACCCCGGTTCATTATCCAGCTATAACGCACTCTGAGACTTTTTCTTCGTCTTCAAGAGGGTGCTGGTTTCGATCTGGACATGTTAATAAATTGGCGAACCATACAAAGTCAACTACGCCATAGTTTTCCAACTAAAACCGTTTAGGGTTCAATGGGGAATCGATCCCCGGCCGCTGTGGCAGGAGACGAGCTCACTTTCCACTATACCAAGCCGACCGGTGGTAGAAACCAATACCCATGGAGGATATGAAAAAGTTGTCCGACATACCTGATGTTTACACACCTCGTTAGCATAGAATTCAATGGTGCCAGGTGGAGTTATTAACAGGGAACCATTCTTAGATATCCTATATGAACATGCCATGCCTAAACTCGCCATTTTGTTCTAAATAAATAAGAATCCATTGATTTTTCATAGCGATACGTGTTGGCACCCGCCCTGTCGTCCGACCGGCTGACCTACATACAGGACCTTCCCACACTGTCAACACGAAGCCGAGCATGGTGAAGGCGGGTGGCGAAACGTATCGCTGTGGAAAATCAATGGATTCTTATTTATTTATAAGAAAATGGATACAAAATGTAGGCGAACACCAACTAGAGATCGTATATTTGGCAGTGCTAGAAGTACAGGACTTGACATGCTTGGATTATACCCGAAAGATGTGTGTAAAGGTGGAGGTATATCAGGCAGAACGACAAAATGGCCACGATGGCTTGGCAAACCGTGCGGATGGCATGCACTAACAAAATGTCTTCTCCTGGATTAATTCTGGGGTTATAAAGTAAGAAATTAATACAAAATGGAGAGAAATGTTAGATAAACGCATTAATCCATGTTATGAGACAGCACTTGTGGGTTTAGGGTTAATAATCCACTCCCACTTCGCGGTCGTGGATTAATATTAACCCATAAACCCATGCGTGCTGTCTCATGACATGGATTAAACGCTACATATAGACTATAATAGAGGCAGCAAGACACATTGTTAACTACTGCCATTATACAGCCTCCAGTAGTAGTCTTTACATGTGTTATTATGTAGAGTCCATAGAGTACATAACCATATAAATAAAGTATATTAAGACAAAGTGCACCTTATAACCTACCTGGTTGACGCCAGTTCACTACCAACCAGGGACAACTTGTCCCATATCATACAGCCTCCTGTGATAGTCCTTAGATGTGCTATTGCAGGGTTGCCAACTCTCAGGCAATTGGCCGTACTGTGTACAAAACCACCCTCTACTGGAGTGTGTGCCAATGCGAGTGATCATATTTTAACAACCAGGGGGGGGGGGCTTGTGGGTTTGAAGAGGTGGTCAGAATTTTTTCAACCCCTTGACTGGGGGGGGGGTCTGAATTTTTTCAATCTCTCAGAATGGGGGGGGGGGTCAAAATAATTTCACCTGTTTTCAGTGGAAAAACCCGCACATTACTATAGGTTTAAAGGGCACGTTCGTGCATGATTTTCGCCCCTTATGGGGGGTCAAAAAAATGTTCTACCCTCAAGAGGGGGGGGTCGAAATTGTTTTCGCGCATCCGCGCACAAACTCACCAGCCCCCCCCCCCTGTTGTTAAGAAATGATCACTCCCTCATATATAGAGGCTGTGTTAAGACACAGTGCGGCTATACTTACCTGGGTGACACGTCCACACTGCTGACCTACATCCACCAACCTCTACTACTGCCTCAGATTAAATATGGACCTCTTCTTATATATATATAGTTATAGCCACCCCCTCCCCCAATCGGCACCCACCCCCCACCAGCACCCCAAACACACACACACCACGCTCCACCACCTACAGTGCACACCTCCCCACCCACCCCCCCCCCCCACACACACACAGCCACCCTTAACACTTATTGACCAAAGGACGCTGTCACACTATAGTCTGTTTACCACTACCTGTAGTCACATCAGGTTAACTCACTTGAGTTCGTCTTCACTATCAATCAAGGTACTACGGAGCCCCTAAAAGGACATCCGTTTTCTACACATTTTTTTTCTAGGGTTTGTTTCCGCAAGTTTTATTTTCGTTTCTGCAAGTTCTATTTTCGTTTCCACAAGTTAAATTTTCGTTTCCGCGACTTTTTTTTCTTATTTTTAGGAATGACTTCATAACTTTAGTTCTATTAGGAATATTTGAAAAATTCTTTTGCCATTGGGAAGCCCAGGAAATGGGCATTTTCTGGAACATATTCAGAGGGCAAAAAGGGGTGTGTGCCTCACCTCCCCCTCTAGAGTTTGTTTCCGCAACTTTATTTCGTTTCTGCAGCTTTTTTTTCCGTTTTCACAAGTTATAATTTGAGTCTGGGCAACTGCTGCAAAGATTACTGAGCCCTGGAAAGGACAACTGTTTTTTACCTACCTTTTTTCTAGAGTTTGTTTCCGCAAGTTTTATTTTCGTTTCCACAAGTTTTATTTTCGTTTCTGCAAAAGATAGACCCCCTAGACCCAAAGTAAAAGTTGCGGAAACGAAAATAAAAGTTGCGGAAACGAAAATAAAAAGTTGCGGAAACAAAAATGAAAAAAAGTGTAGAAAACAGATGTCCTCTCCAGGGCTCGGTACTACGCCGAGGTTGCAAGTGTACCAGTGGGTGCTAGTGCCATGCTGGTAGTGCATACAGGTGTGACTGCACTGCAGCCACCAGCTCAGGCCTAATTAACATGCATTCTCGCAAGATTTGCAGCTTCAGGGGTCATGAAGACACTCCATACATGGGTGAGTTTCCACACCTGTAGGTGTAAAGACTCCGCACCTGCAGGTGTGATGAGAGATAAGCCACACTTACCATACCTTTGAAGTTGTATTTATATTATTAAGCCACTATGTGCTGATTTAAGAATATTATTAGTACTTTTGTATGTAGGGTGGTACAGAGTGGATTCCCACCAGGTATTACATAACTGAATAACTGACCCCTGAAACCAGTGTAAGGCACATGCTGGTGACCAGCTTCAGCTAGACACTACGGCGCCAGCCCTATCCCGCTAGGTCAGAATTAAAGAATGGTTATTAGACTAGCTAGACACATTTTCTCTAGATTGAGCCATCATCTCTCTCTCTCTCTCTCTCTCTCTCTCTCTCTCTCTCTCTCTCTCTCTCTCTCTCTTTCTCTCATTTAATCAATTTTGAAACATTTTATTACCCGCTTTCAAATACATGGGCTGCAGCTTGTAATATCGGGCCGACCAACCCTGTTACATGTTTACGCTTTTCACTAAGACATGTGATTATTGGCTGCTCTCTCTCACTCTCTCTCTCTCATTCTCTCTCCCTCTCAGTTGGGGCTTCCCTAGCCCACTTAAAAGGGTCTATATCTCCCCTTTCCAATCCCCTCTGATGTGAGTGGTGCACATATGCGCGGGCACCGACACATTCCTCTGTAAAATTGTGTAATGTAGTTCTCGCCATGAATGTGACCTTAGCTGTCGAAATGGCATAAAACATCTATTACTCACTCACTCCCTCTCAGTTGAATTAGAGAAGTTTTCATGTGGTTAGGCCATGTACACAAATGTAATCGGCGGCCAAGGGTAAAAGATTTTTTTTTTTAAAGTAGGATTTTGAGACCAAAAAATCCCAATAGGCAAAGGCTAAAAAAATGTCCACCCAGATATTCCAAAAAAGTGAACTTAAAGGGCAAGCAAAGTGATTTTGGTGTTTTAGTAAACTTTTTGGGAAAGCAAATGTAGGGAAGGTCGAGCAAAGACCATGGACTTTTTAAATGTTTTCCCCAAAAAAAAATCTTCCCAGCAGGCAGAGGAAAAAGAATTCAGATAAAATTTAATTTTTTTCCACTTTGCTAAAAATCCCAGCGGCGGATGTGTAATCAATGTAGGAATAATCAAATGGCCTTAAGCTTCAGATTAAGCCCTTGTCCCATATGCCACTAAAAGTGAGCCCCTCAGTTTAACCATCCCAACTAGAGGTCTAGAACCCAAAGAGAGGCAGACAGAGACCGAAAGAGAGACAGAGCCAGAGAGAGAGGCAGATAGACAGACAGAGAAAGAGTGAAAGGGACAGACAGAGAGACAGACAGTGAGGGAGAGACAGAATGAGAGGGAGACAGTGAGAGAGAGACAGAGACAGAGACAGAGAGTGACAGTGAGAATCAGAGACGGACAGAGTGAGAAAGAGACAGGCCAAGAGAGAGAGACAGACAGACAGACAGACAGTGAGAGACAGACAGACAGAGAAAGTCAGAGAGAGTGACAGACAGACAGACCCACAGAGAGACACACTGAGACAGAGAGAGAGACAGATAGACAGACAGAGATAGAGAGAGAGAGAGAGAGACACACACACACACAGACACACACACACACACAAACACACAAACACACACACACTGTGGTAGAGGAAGAGAGGGACATTGACAAGAGGTGTCACAGTACTAATAGGGCCAAGAACGTTCTGATTTCCCTCCTATCTTCCACCATAAAACTGGCATCAATCGGGTTCTTATTTGATGGCGTTCATAAATAAAACTTTTTCCCCCCAAATCGTTACCTTTCTTCTGGTACCAAAATTATTAACCTGTGATAAAAATAAGGTCCCCTGGCACTGATTATATCAAGCAAAACACTGTTTTTAGTTGGGACTATTTAGCTGTCCTAGGTTTACTGGGGCAGAATACTACTGTGACACCAAGAGAGAGTGTCTTTATTTTCCTACATCAAGTCTTGTTGACATGTCAACTAAAGGGCTAATGTTGATTAGCACAAGGTTATATTAGAGGTGTCACGGTACTAATAGGGCCAAGGACGTTCTGATTCCACCCCCATCTTCCACCATAAAACTGGCATCAATCGGGTTCTAATTTGATGGCGTTCATAAATAAAGGCTTAAATTAAAGCTGAAGTCATTCTTGATTTTTTTAGCATGGTTAACCATAACGGAGTCAGATCCGTTTTTGCACCAGTTGCCATGGAAACCACCATGTTGAATAAATTAAATGATACAGGCGCCCCTGACAAGTCACAAATGTGACCTTGGACCCCTCTCTGACAAAATAGGTTTCCATGGTGACCAAAAATTTTTTGCAACTCTTCCCCCCCAAATCGTTACCTTTCTTCTGGTACCAAAATTATTAATCTGCGATAAAAATAAGGTCCCCTGGCACTGATTATACCAAGCAAAACACTGTTTTTAGTTGGGACTATTTAGCTGTCCTAGGCTTACCAGGGCGGATTACTACCGTGACACCTAGAGACATGAAATGTAGTAATTGAATAAAGCTTTAAACTACCAGGTGGGGATACTGTAGGTCACGGGGAACCAAATCCATTTCCTCTATGTTTTTATGTAGCGTAACACACAAAAACAGCTGCCTAAAATGTTTGTTGGTAACAATTTCAACTGTAGCATGATTAAACCATCCCCCATACACAATGTGACAGAATGTTGGATAGGCTTAACCCTGAAAATCTGAAATAACGGAATGATGTGTGCAGTAAGTGCCATTCCACCCTATTTTGGGCTTGAAAATCTCCATTGGCCAGATTAACTTTTGCATGCCTCGGTAAATCCCAAACCCTGGCATAATATAAAAACACACCTACTCTTCCATTTATTAATGATTATGGAACACCTGTGAGTTTTTCATAATTCTACCAATATTCTTCTATTCCAATTCTAAACCAATCAGCAGCCAACACACTCTTCAGTGCAGGCCTGAATACCATACGACTCACGAGAGCATTTCCGTCCACATGACCTGTACTGTGTAACTAGGTACTGCTGTAGACACCAGGGGGCAGCACTGTGTGTCCTAGGATTTAGGCTAGGATCTAACAGATACATGTGAAACATGATTTCTAACACAATAAGAGAGGAGAAATTAGGGCATTTTATATGTGATTTCATTTATTTTACATCTCTAGCAAACACACATATATATATTAATATATAAATATGGCAGTGTAGATTGCAAATGAACAATTCCACTAGTTGCACTCACTTTTTATATCATTGATTCAATAACATCAAGGAGCTGCCAGAATATAATATGTACTCAACAAATTTCTTGAGCCACTAACACCTTTATACCTTCTTATCTGTTTATGTTGCAATTTATAAAGTTTGCTGGTGCTTTTGAAGGACACTGACACACTATTCATAAATTATCCCTTTGTATTTGGTTTATTTCACAGTTTTAAAGAATTCCTTAATTTATATAAACAAGTAAATACACTTTAGCAGCAGCATGTTTAGCAAATATTAGTTTTGATATGGAATAGTTTATGTTTGATGTATAAATGATGGCATTTCCTCGTATGTAAGCCGTATGGTGTACACACTCCATCAGAGTGCATCCCTGGGACCACAGTTGTTAGCGCAGATACTGCCGCAGGTGCACACTTTGTTAATGTACAATGAGCTGGGTCCAACCGGCGTGCTCGGTCTCTGGGGCGGCAAGTTGTCGTGACGAGCAACTATTTCTTCTAGTGATCGAACAACGCACTCCTCATAGTCGTATCCCTCCACCGTTGCCATGGTTAGACTGTGTCGCTTTGTATTCGGGTTTAGAACTCTGCATATACAAAGGACATATATACATTATATACGTACCTAGCAGGATACATTATTTACCAATAGGACAATTCCCCTTATTCAGTGAAGACTTTTTAGGGTGCATTACATGACATGTGGTAACTATCATGCTCGCTGTTACCGGTGTTTATCTTGCAAGGTATCAATAGTGCCCCTGCTAAGGATTCTGGAACCTCAGTTTAGCTCATTATATAACTAATTCTAAGTGTCTCAAGTAAATGTTGAATCCATCTCCTAACCTATATGCCTCCCTTAAATATCAAATCTAATACCTTAATGTCATTACCTTTGTCTATGTCCTATCTAAGTTTTGAACCAATCACTATAAAACCTTTAGATATATGCCTTATATTCATAAGTGGTCTATCTCGTCAATAGACTTACCTATGTGCCTTCCGCATGCCCTGGTTAACGTCCATATCTAGGAGCCGTGGAACGTGCCATGTAGAGTTACGTTGATACCCGCCAACCACCGGCAACTCAGGAAGCTAATAAGCATAACAAAATGTATTTAAGGCCATACCAAAATAATAAGTTAGTCTAAGGATTTTGGTTTTGGAAAAATGGTGCAAAGAAGCAGATATTCTTTTTTTCTAGGAATTTCTTTGTTTGTATTTCTGAAAATATGGAGAGCAATCACACAATGATTCCAGGCTGTGCCATAGTCTCAGCCTTATAAAGGCTTCGGCGATTACTAGCCTGGAATCATCTCAAGGAATATTACCAGTAGTCTAACGTTACTGCCAATCCTGTGTATTTATTTTGTTGGTGTGTCCTAAGGAATAGTTGACATCCGCTGACTAACCTTTGACCACTCATTGAAATCCTGATCCTATACAGGTTTAACCCTTTAAGAGCCACTACTGATCCTGTACAGGTTTAACCCTTTAAGAGCCACTACTGATCCTGTACAGGTTTAACCCTTTAAGAGCCACTACTGATCCTGTACAGGTTTAACCCTTTAAGAGTCACTACTGATCCTATACAGGTTTAACCCTTTAAGAGCCACTACTGATCCTGTACAGGTTTAACCCTTTAAGAGTCACTACTGATCCTGTACAGGTTTAACCCTTTAAGAGTCACTACTGATCCTGTACAGGTTTAACCCTTTAAGAGCCACTAGTGATCCTGTACAGGTTTAACCCTTTAAGAGCCACTACTGATCCTGTACAGGTTTAACCCTTTAAGAGCCACTACTGATCCTGTACAGGTTTAACCCTTTAAGAGCCACTACTGATCCTGTACAGGTTTAACCCTTTAAGAGCCACTACTGATCCTGTACAGGTTTAACCCTTTAAGAGCCACTACTGATCCTGTACAGGTTTAACCCTTTAAGAGCCACTACTGATCCTGTACAGGTTTAACCCTTTAAGAGCCACTACTGCAGGAATACATCACGCCCATTGGCCAGGCCATTTTATTCTAATAACTTGGATTACAGATCTGCATACGAGATTTCTGACAAGAACCGACAGGATTTTTGGATAAACTAACCAAAAAAATAAAATACCCCCTGACAAAAATTGTAGGTAGTGACCCAAAGAAAGTTCTTAATTTGCCCTTCAGATGTGAAAATTTCACCCATTTCCAGAAAAAAATGATTCAAAAACATGGGATTTACATAATCTATACCCAAACCTGTCAACCTTACACCTTCTGGTTGTATATTTCTCACACACCAACATCTTCACCCGCTGGGTTATTCTCAGCCTAAAAGCTAGTTACGGCTGTACCCTCAGTAGGGCAGGCTGAGAGTTACGGCCAGAAGTGTATTTTTTTCTTCTGGATTTGTTGATTTCAATGCCTAATAGCCCACGTCTAGACAAATTAAGACAGGTCATAGGTGGCTATTACGGGCCTAGCCGAAATGTACAAGATGGGTTATTACATTGTCTAGACCAATTATGCAGGGCGCGACACCTTACTTTACCTATATAACCTCTATCAAAGTTGCCCAATGTGTAAAACTGAGATACAATTTGCAAATTATAAAAACATACGACGGTAAAGGAGACTTGTAAGATGTTACATGTAACATCTGGGGCGAATACAAAGTGTATTAAGCTGAGGGGAACTCGAAGCAAAGCAGCTCCGTATTTTCCAGAGCTTTTTTACCCTTATAGTCTATACCCACAACGTTAGTGTCCAAGGGCATTGCAGGCTATACTACCTAAAACTCACCTTCCACATTGGTGCCTTGATTCCTGTTAGGGGCACACCTGTGCCAGCCATCTTTGGGGGTGTCAAAGGTGGCAGCGTCAACTCATGCCCTGCTAAACCTCTCTGTGCTGAGCCCTTCCCAGCCGATCCCTTCCCCGGGACCTTCTCTGAGGGCTCAGTGCCCTTTTCTGTTGCAGGAAGAGTGCCTGGGGGCTTCTGGATTGAGGAGACTTTCAGCAGAGCTGAGGTGCTCACCATGTCTGAGAATCTGAAATTGTCAATATTAGTAAAACTCAAATGTGTGAAAACACTGGATGTATACAAATAAATGCATATGTAATTCAAGGTGCTGAAAAAGGGTTTATAGATTTTCTTTTTGGTGAGTGGCCAGAGCATCACACCATAACCTACATAACTATATTATATATATATATATATATATATATATATATATATATATATATATATATATATATATATATATATATATATGTAGTGGTTCGTCTCGTTAAGTTAGATTAAATCATAACGAAGAGAGAGAAAAGTTTCCGGGTAGGCAACCGAGCTTTTATTTCAGAGCTTGCGTTACATACGATCACAGCCTCAGAGGACTACATGCTGCTAGTGCATTCGGTTACCCTTTCGGGTAACAACCTGGTTGAGCAGTGGGTAAACCACTACTGAGGAACCTAGGGCTAGGACCAGCCTTATATAGGGGAAAAGCCCGCGAAACTCAGACCGGCCACGTGACGTGTGGCGGACGAGTGGTAGGCCCCCTGGTGTAGTGGATACGAACCCAGAGGCAGGTGCTGCCACCTGCCATCCGGATTCCCCCACCACACCCGAAGGACCTAGGTCTGAGTCTCACGGGTGCATGAACGTTAAAGTGTAAAATACCATACCCCTACACTGCCCCCCTTAGACAATAACTTGGGGGTAATTAAACCGCAGTGTATTAATAACCTAGTAAGTGATTGTTTACAATACTAAAAAGGGGTATTAATTACACTTGCTCGATGTGAAATAGGCTATAGTATAAGACTATCCTATTTCTGAAAAATTATACAATAATAGCATCGAGTGTCGTTCATGTTATTTCCATCACTAGCTTATAACAACCATAAATGATAAATATATAATTATCACAGATTTATAGTAACGTTTTGACAACAGTAGGGTCCTGAAAAGGACCGGTGGTTGTTAACAATGATCGTATTATGGTTATTGAACCCGGAAAAAAAAATTTTCGACTTTTTAAATTAACAGCTCTGTCTACTTTACAGAGTGAATTAAATATTAATGATCAGATATGGACAATTAATCTGATACTATATGAACACAATTAGGTATTAACCTGAGTAATACAATACTAAGTTTAGAGAAATCCGTTGGACCTTCTCTTATTTTATAGAAAAATATTTATACTTTTGAGACGCAGCTCAGTTTATACCTTAGTGTTTTATATTTACAAGTTACAGAAGAATTATAGTCTCTTAATATATTGAGACCAGGAATGACCTATATAGACAGTTATAGGTCTAGGATTACCTTAAATAACTTTTAGGATTCGCAGATCCAGTATATTTATAGGTACCCTTATATAATAATATATCTTTATAAAAGATATTATATAGTTATAAATACAATTTTACATACAATATAATAATATCAACAAAGTTACTTGTTTTCATGATTGGAGGATGTAACAGGAGTCGGATGCTGCTGATGGCTTGGTATGGGCGAGCTGAACCCTGATGCCTGAAGTGCTATAGTAAAATTTGTTGGTGGGTGTAGCTAAACCCTGATGCCTGTAGTGCTAGCTAACTGGAGGTTATAGTAGATCCAGTTGTAGACTGTTGATGGACTCTATGGGCGTAGCTAAACCCTGATGCCTGTAGTGCTAGCTCACAAATAGTAGTGGTGTAGTAGTAAATCCGGTTTGTAGTTCAAAAGTCCATATTAGTGTAAATTGTCCATGATTTTATAATAGGCACAGTCATTACATTGTGGCACAGTACAATTATGGTGTTTACAGCATTCGTACTCCTCCTCCAGAGTGACTTGTTTGTTTTCTCCTTCTGTTTTCAGTTTCCGGATTAGGGTACAGTTTGGTACCCGAATCAATACGGGTTGGATAAAAAAATGGTTTCTTATCCAACAATGCATGGGTAATAGAACCCCGGGACACACAATTATGTCCGATCTTCATGCAACAGTTTTTTACTGTTCCATGTTCTCCTCGGGTGGCTGGTTTGGACCCGGTTGTTGAGCCAGTGGCTGAACAGGGGGGTTCATACCAGTTCCATCCGTAGGTGCCAATG
The DNA here is from genome assembly GCA_949317995.1 of Acholoe squamosa. Classification (NCBI taxonomy): domain Eukaryota; kingdom Metazoa; phylum Annelida; class Polychaeta; order Phyllodocida; family Polynoidae; genus Acholoe; species Acholoe squamosa. The sequence goes on along the minus strand of OX439051.1, from coordinate 2,177,302 downwards.
CGGGGACAGCAGGTGTAAGTTTCACCTTTTGGCGTGCTTCGAACAGCTTCAAAGCATGCTCAGGTGTACCGTCCCAGTTATCCATGATAACTCCGAAGACCTTGAAGAACTTTTGCTGGTTCTTCATGTTCGTTGCTCGTTCTAGGTCGAGCATCTGAGAAGCTGTTTCCTTCTCGGATAGGGCCTCCTGCCGCAGATTAGCAGCTTCCTGCTTATCTTTGGCAACATCCGCTTTGATCTGAGTCGAGATTCGGTTGATCTCTGACTTCTGGATCGCGTCAATACACTGGAGAGTGCTCGACACGGTCCGACGATACATGTCCAGGTGGAGGTTTTCCAGATGGTGCTGTAGCGTCTCAAATTGTTTGCTCTGGATATTGCAAGACAATTTGTCCTCCTTCTTGAAGAAGGTCTCCACTGTCTGGATCAGCTTAGGCCGATGAACCACAGCACCAGGTGGGGGTACCTGACCCTGAGGCTTCGGCTGTGCTCCAGACCCACTCGCAGTGGCAGCTACCTGCGTGTGCGAAGAAGCAACCGCAGTAGTAACCGCACTAGCAGTGGTCGAAGAAGGGCCTTGAGTTGGTAATCCCTGAACCAGGGGCAACCGTGACAATTCCCTTCTAAGGTCTTTGGCCGTCAACAATGGTGCGGGTGGACGTTGTCTCACCACAGCACTCATTGTAGGTCGGGGAGCTTGACCTCCTACTGTCGGCAGTTCCTGCTTGACCCTCCCGTACTGATCAAAGATTTGCATCTCTGGTCCGGGTGGGCCCATAGCAGGGTACTGCTTCGGGTCTTTGACATTCAAAGGCGCGTGTTTCCGGGCGGACTGGCCACTCGGTCCACTGACACCAAAGAATGTCGGGTTCTGTGCACCTCGTGGAGTTGGTGCTCGCCCATAATGGGAAGGAGTTCCAGTAGGAGATGGAAGATGTGGCTTCTTCCTTCCCCCATTTGTCTGTCTCTCCAGCGCCTCCAGTGGTGACCTGGCTCGGCTTGGAGATTCAGACGCCTGTCTCTTCCTATCTGCTACAGAGGGTCCCTGGCGGTAATCCCTGCGGCTTCGGACCTGTTCTCCGGATGGAGTTACATAAGCCCCACCACGACGGCGGGCCTTGTTGCTTCTCCATTCGTTTAACAGATCGTACTCCTCCTGAGCGTACTCTAGTTTGCCGGACCCGGGAGTCTGGGCAAACCGAGCCTTTAGTTTCTGGTTAGTACCAGGAACCGTAGGCGCAAACTGCTTCGTACTCGGTGTGAGGGAAGCCAACTTCTCTGTATTGAGGCCCCTAAGGTTGCCATAGAGTTCGGAGTGAATTTTCATCACCCGATCTATGGCTGCCTCCAGGCCCTCTCCATGCGAAGTCACATAGTGCCGGACCATGTCTCCGCGTCGGGGGGTGACACATCCTGTGCATTTAGCACATTTCTTGCCAACCTCTCGGTCGCAGACATATTCCGGCCTCTGGTGCATATGAACCTCCACGAGATGACGAAGGAACGCGTCTTTCTCGATGAAGAATTCAACCTCACCCTCACTTTGAGTACAACGTTGGAAGGGACAATCCTTACGATCCTCCCCGTAGTACTCATCTAGAGCAAACTTGAGCTTGCCCTTCTGGTCATAATTGTACAGACCATTGGGCGAATTCTTAACGAATTCCCAATAGATCCAGTACATATTGGCCGGCTTTCTATCAGAGAGCTTCTTGCGAAGCCACTCCTCCATATCTTCCTGCCTCTCACAGGTGATCCGAGGGGGCAGTCTCCATACGGATTTACTCCCCTTCAGGTGTCCCCTGTGTAGAGGAATGAAGTCGGCAAAGTTGCTATTGGCGTTAGCCCAGATAGCAGCCTCTTGCTCGTCAGTCGGAGTGACATCCACTACTGGGTCAACCGGCTCCTCTCCCTCCGGGTCGGATGGTACATCCACAGGTTGCACAACGGGTTGTTGACCCGCGAGGACCTGGGCTGCAGCATCTTGAGCGTCTCCACTCAAATCGGCCATTACGTCGTGTAGCTTGACGATTGGCACACCGAGCTCAACTTTTACGGTTGGGACAGCCGGTTCAGCTTCTGTATTATCAGCTTGAACGTCTACCTCGATAGGTTCAGGTTTGCGTTGGTCAACCTTCTTCTTATTCCTCCTGCGGGATCTGCCGTTAGTAGAAGTGCCAGGCTCGGATGCGTCCGTCTCATTGCCGGAGACATCCGAAGCCTTAGCGCCCTTCTTATTGGCCGAGCGTGGAGACACCCGACGGGTTCGGGTACTGTCGTCCACACTCGTGCTGGTAGAGGGTTCGGTTCCTGACCGCTTCCCTTTACCCTTACCTTTGGTGGGGGTTGTTTTACCCTTTCCACCAGCTGCTTTCTCCTTTACTTGCTCAGTCTTCGTAGGGGTAGACTGAGCAGTTTTAAGGGAAACATCTGCATCAGGTAGGGCCTTCTCAGGTACTACTGCTGCGCCTCCCAAGGTGGGAGCTTCAGCAGGAGACATGAGACGGTCCATCCGATCGGCCATCTTGGCTGTTACTTGCACGGGTGCGGGTCCGGGTACTAACTCCGGATGCGCCAGTGCATACTGTCTCTCCAATAGACGTACTACGAGGTCTTGTATTACCCCGAGTCTGTCTAGTGGAGACACACCAATACGGGCCTCTTCTGCCTCAATGGTTTGAGACGTAATAGGGACCCCTGGACAGTAATCCACAACAGCGTTACCTGCTGCTTCATACTCATCCGCTGTGCTTAACAGTAGGATCTGGTCTCTGTCTATGTATCTAGAGACCTCATCTGCCTTGACACCGGTGTAACCCGTTTTGTCAGACACATAGGAAGGCCTATAAGAGGTATTCCTTCGGAAAGCCATTTCTGCGTCCCAGACGGCTTTACGAAACCATAAGTGGACTACCAATCCTTTGGCCATCTGATGGTAATCCATCAACCAGGACTCCGGAAAGGTATTAGCCCACTGCGGATGAGCGCATTCCCAGATTGCGTTGACAACACGCTCGTCAACCTCTCTGGGTGTCCCATAACAGGTGGGTATCAGCATTTCCTCGGAAATTGCTAACATCCGTCCGTCATATGGACCGGCTACATCATGCCATTCGGGACTGTCTGGGAAGGGCAGCTCTAGGTGCATTGGCCTGTCAACCGGAGAAGCAGGTCCCAAAGCACCGAATGAGGTACTCCCACCAAGACGGGGCGGCAGTTGAGGGGGAGGTGGCATCAGAGCCCTGTCAAGAGACTGGGCTCCTGCCGGTTCTCCACTCAAACCTTCGGATGGAGGGGCTACATAAGGCTCACCTACATCAATTTGTTGTTGAACGCCTCGGCGTTCAGGACTAACTTGTCTGGAGTTGTCGGATGCGTCGTAGAACGATTCTACGTCGCTATCGTCTACTCCAGAGAAGTACTGATCAACATTCATTTGTTGATCCATTTGATCACAATCAGCATCGTATTGCTGATCGTCGTATGTATAAGTGGGACTCTTGGGAGAACCACTTCCATACTCTGGCGGGGTGCTGGCACCGGCACCGCCGCCAAGACGGACGGCCTCTTCTGCCATCGACAGAAGTGGCTGTTCGGGGATAAAATATCCCAATCCACCGGATAAGCAGTGAGTACTGCTTACCCAGTGAAAGGCGGGTGCCTTTTAACGAGGGCACACCTCGGAATATGGCTGTCACGGGCTATCAGACTCCAACAAGAGCAAGACCACCCTCGGCCACGTCTTCTTCCTTCGCAGGAATAAGACAATATGGCGGGATACTCGAACTTGAATCGCTGCGCATGATCAAACCGGCGCCTCACGTGACCATTCGAAAATGGGTCAACAACTTTCCCGCGTGCCCTTAATTAGGTCACGCGCCCTTACATAAAAACAATACAATACCCGATCGGTCGTCCGTCCGTACTCAGGGTTCGACTATGACAATTCGCTAGGTATTCTGGAGTTTATGGATAGCATAAGCATATCCACCGGATTATCCGTCCAAAACCATGGGTTCATTGTCATAGGACCTTTTCCAGAGACTCTTGACCGGCTCAAATATACATTGAACTAGGTTACAACATATAACAGTACACAGTACAGGACAACACACTCGTTGTGTTAACAGGCTAGGTTACGGCAGTCTGTAGCAACCTTGGACTGCGTCTAAGAGGTTTTGAGGCCTCTTTTATTGACCTGGTATCCATAAGAGCCTTTTCCAAGGTCTTCTTAGCCTTAGAGGGACCTTTCCTCTTATTTTTACCTGCGCCTGCCGAGACTTTTTGTATCTTCCCCTGCTTTCCGGATGTTACGACAGGGGGCACCACCCTCTTCGGGTCTGCAACCTTCCGTGGCCGCCCGGGTCCTCGCTTTCGGGTCGGTACCACTTCGAGTTGCTTAACACGACTCTGTTCCATTACTTCCAATAGACCATCGCCGTACATTTCGGTGGAGGTATCCCTCCCCCTCCATGGGCGTAGTCTCGCTACATTTGACTTGTAACATTTACCAAGCTGTGATTTAATAATCACTGTGCAATCACTAATAACCTGAGTTATAGTGAAAGGTCCATCCCAATTACTGGCTAATTTCAGGTTAGCTAGAGGTTGGTGTAGACGCAGTACTCTATCCCCTAGATTAAAAAATCTAGCTTTTAGACCTGTGTCATAGCCAACTTTCTGCCAACGCGCAGTTTTCTGTAACTCGTCTCTAACCCTCTCATAGGCTTGTTTGAAATTATCCCGTAGGGATTCTACAAACATCACCTGGCAAGGGGCTTCCGGATTCATTCTTATTACGCCGAACACCAAATCGGCTGGCATAATCAAATCCTCTCCAAAAACGAGGAGATTAGGAGAACAGTTTGTGCTCGAATGCACAGTGCCATTATAGGCATGTACCACGAATTCACATTGTTCATCCCAATCATCCATCTGCTCATTTACCAGAGACTTCAATACTTGGATCAAAGTCCTATTGAATCTCTCTACTTGTCCATCGCTCTGTGGTCTATAGGGATTAGTTCTTGTCTTGCAGATCGCCAGACAATTACACATCTCCTGCCACAGACTAGACTCAAATTCTCTGCCTTGGTCACTATGTAACATGAGTGGGACACCTAGGTGCAGCACCCACCCTTTTACAAAGGCCATAGCACAAGTAACAGCCTTATGATCCGGTAAAGGGAACACTCGGGTGTACTTGGTATAATAATCAGACACGACCATCATACACGTGTTGCCACTAGGAGTGGGGGGAATCCCACTAATAATGTCAACAGCTATTCTAGCAAACCTTACACCAAACAGTTCCTGGGATAATGGCAGCTTGCCTAACCCGGGTCCTGGTTTGTTCTTACAGCACTCGGGACAGGTCTCCACCCATCGGGTGAGATCTGTACTCATGCCGGGCCAATAGTATCGTCTGGTCAGACGTTCTAGAGACCTTTTCTTTCCAAAGTGCCCACTAGTTCTATGTCCATGACAGAAATACATAATATCTCGTCGCATAGCACTAGGTATGACAACTTGCAAGGTTTTGTTCCTATTAGAATGGTTCTTCCATCGAAACAGAATACCATCCCGGACGTTTAGCTCGGCCCATTGAGCTAAGAATCGTCTCATCTCTCTGTTCTCCAATGACACTACGGGTCTTGGGGGACAGATACCCTGATTAAGGAATTTAATCAAACGTGATGTGACTGCATCAGACTTCTGGAACTGCCTGATGGTCTCCAAGGACCAATTCAAGACATGTTCCGGATGGGTTTCGAATGGAACTCGAACCCCTGCCAACACAGCATTGTGTGCTCCACAATCAGTGCACTCAGCATTTGCACATTTCCTCACTGGGATTCTAGACAAAGCATCTGCATTCAAATGCTTTGCCCCGGCTCGGTGTTCAATCTGGCTGTGATTTAGACCGAATTCGGATAGGTGCGCTAACCAGCGACCTATCATCCCCTCTGCATCTTTGAAGTTCAATAACCATCTGAGGGAAGAGTGATCAGTCCGTAGAGTGAAATCACTCCCCCACAAAAAGTGCTTGAACTTCTTCGTATAGACCACCACAGCCAACAACTCACGTTTAGTGGTACAATAGTTTCTTTGAGATTTACTCAACGTGTTACTAGCGAAGGCTATAGGAACTTCGACCCCATCCTGGACCTGAGAAAGGGCGGCTCCTATGCTTTCATTACTAGCATCAGTATCTAGAATGAAATGATCATTCTCCGTGGGGTATCTCAACACAGGTGTGATAGCAAACAAATCCTTTATTTTCATAAAGGCCTCGTCTTGCTCGGGTCCCCAAGGGAATCGTTCCTTTCTGATCCCGGGTGTCCAGTGGGACAAACTCTGGATAGGAAAGGCAACCCTTGAATATCCTGGGATAAAGTCCCGGTAGTAGGAACAGAATCCGAGGAAGGACCTAACTTCTTTCGCATTCGTGGGTGCTTGCCAATTTGACACGGCATCCAGTTTCTCCGGATCGGCTTTAATCCCTTCATTCGAGATTATTCGCCCCAAGTAATTAATAGATCTTTTGAAAAGATCGCACTTCTTGGGTTTCAGCTTCAAACCATTAGTTATGATCCTTTCCAGGACCATACCTAAATTTTCCAAGCATTCTTCGTATGTCTTTCCAAAGACAATCACATCGTCTAGATAGACGAGACATTTCTTCCATAAAAGGTCACTTAATAAAGTTTCCATCATGGCTTCAAATGTCGCCGGTGCATTGCACAATCCAAACGGCATCACATTATACTGGAATAATCCAATATGACTGGAAAAGGCCGTCTTCTCCATATCTTTCGGATGCATACCCACTTGCCAGTACCCGGATTGTAAGTCTAGAGAGCAATACCATTGCTTACCTCCAAGGGAGTCTATAGTCTCATCGATCCGTGGTAAGGGATATGAATTCTTCTTGGTCATACCATTCAATTTCCGGTAATCTATGCAGAAACGGATGCTACCATCTTTCTTGGTCACCATGCACACAGGGCTAGACCAAGGACTGGTTGATGGAATTATTACATCCTGTTCAAGCATTTTAGCTATCTCCTCCTCAGCTACCTTTTTTTTGGCTAGTGGGAGTCTTCTATAAGGAATCTTAAAAGGTTCATTCTCACCAGTGTCAATCGTATGCAGTACTTTATCGGTACGCCCCAATTGTTCACTCGGTGCTGCAAAAGCTTTACGGTACTTGTACAACAAGTCAGTTAGAGCTTCACGTTGTTCATCACTTTCTACATGGCTTTCGGCTACTAGAGTGTCTAGTTCCGGGCTCCTTTCGGGTGAGGAAGGGGCTCCGGGTGCCGAAACATGTTTACAGTCTTCTATCAATTCGGATAAGACAACCGATCCAAGGATCGTATCCTTCTGTACATAGACAGTCTTGTTACCGGTATTGGATATAGGAACCACCGTCCAAGCAGCGTTAGCTACTAGAACATCAGCGGATTCCAATCCGATACTTGACAACATGGCCATGTCTGGCTCTACAACTCCAGTTTTTCCTGAAAACTGTCTGTCCGCTCGACATAAGACATCACAGGCTGTGCCTGGTGGTATCTTAACAGTCTGGGCTACACTGGCTACACTGCTTACTTGCCTAAGTACACATTGTACTTCGAGATGGTACGGGTCTCTCACTTCCAATATTCCCCTCTGGGAATCTAACCTTGCTCCATATAATGCAGCAAAATCCAGACCGAGTATACCATCATCCGCGATGTTCGCCACAGTAGGGGTAAGGATGAAGTCCTTATCTTCCTGTAGACTGAACCTCATACATGTTCTACCGAACGTTTGTATCATGCTACCGTCGGCCGTACGAGCATTTCCTTCCGTTGTGAAAGTTTCATGATTCGTAGGCAAAAGATCGTAGAATCTCTTAGCAATACAGGAGTGGCTAGCACCCGTATCGACAAGAAACTCAGCGGATCTACCACTCACAGATACAACTGCGTACCACCTCCTACCTTTCAAGTAGGTAGGACTACTTGCATACTTAGCAAGTTCCGTCTTAGCGCCGAGGTCAAATCCACATCCCTTTAAGAATTCGAGACAAGGATGACCCGGGGGGAACTGGGCACACCCCACCCTGGCCAACTCATTGGCCGCTCCCTCTGGACTGATATCGGGTTTCCCCTCTGTGTTCTTCTGCCGGTTCTTGACACCTGGTGTACTATCAGTCTCCCCAGCCTCATGAGTAAGGAACTGATCAGGCTCCTTAGCTTCACTGCTGGGCGAAATCGCTAGAGGATTCTTGCCAGTACCGCAAGCTGCGATAGGCTGGCAGTCATGGCAATCACTCACTCTGGGGGTAATCCGGTTGCCATTGTGGACACCCCCTCTCAGTTTTCCTTCTTCACTGAGTCCTCCTTACCCGGATTGCTCCGGTAACGAGTGTTTCTATAAACTGGCTTATCTGCCTCACACTCGGCAGCATAATGCCCAGTTTCCTGACATCGGAAGCATGTCACAACAGTCCTATCAGGCTTAGGCCTCCTAAGATTTTCAGTAATCTTCTTTACCAAATTGTTAACCAGGTCCTCTGATAAAGAAGGACCCGTCGTGGGTTTGGTATCGGGTTGAGTCACAGGAGGTTTAGAAGTGATCACTTTCTCCTTGACGTAACCCGGTTTCTTTCCCCAGTTCCGGTTGTACCGGGGGTTCCCTTGGCCAATGGCCCCAACGTTTTCATCTTCGTCAGGTTCCCCTGATTCGGATGAATCGGTTTCGGGTATTCCCTCCGGGATTATCATTGCTGACATCCGTTGGGGTACCTTCCCGGCAAAGATACGGGCCTTTCGATCATAATGATCTAGGGACTGGAACAAATCTGTCAAAGAGGCATCATTCTTCCAAGCTTCACAGGCTACTGTCCTGTGTTCTTGATTCCGCAATCCTTCAATGAATTGTTTAAACATCTCATCTAGGAAGCATTCATCATCTAGTCTCCATTGAGGTCTGGCTTTATGCAACAGTCGTTGACATTCTAAGCCGAACACTTTGGCAGACTCCTTGGGCTTCTGTGTTCTTTTAGTGAACGTCAGCCAAGGGTCTTCTCCAACTATATTCCCATATAAATATGAAGCAATCTCTATGAGTTCATCATACTTCATATGGGCTGAGAGTCCTGTTATTTGAGAATCTCTCCATTGTTCCACGGCTCCTTTTCCGTCGCCTTCCTTTAACCAGCATACTAAATAAGGCAGAGCTTCCGCTTTACCCCATCCATTGCAGTTAAAGACATCCGCGCAGCCTTGATACTCCTCCTTCCAAGGGTTCTTGGCATTAAAGGGGGTAGGTATCTTAGCTACTCTACGAGCCGGATTCGTGGATCCAGTAAGGGTTAAACCCTTACTCCATTCCATGATCTCCGTATCGTCCAGACCTTGATTGTAACAATCAACACCTAAGTTAGCAATCGCTGCATTAGAATCATGCAGCGCTTGTAACCCTGGAGAAAGAGATACTCGGCGACTGAGTCTCTTTTTCCTTGGAGGATTCGTACCATAAGTACTTCCAAAGCCTCCGGATGGTGGTCCTCCTCCACCTCCTGATCCCCCTGCTCCGTATGGAGGCACCTGTGAAAAGGTGTATCCACTGGTTTGGGGAGCCGGCCCTGGACCATTGGTGGGTTGTGTATTTCCACCAAAGCTAAAGAAACCACTATTGGGATTAGTGTTTCCTCCTGTTCCATACGACTGATTTCCATTATTGAAACCAGTCCCACTGGCAGAGGGTCTGCTCCTGGAACGATCGCTTGAGGGTCCGGATCCTTGATCACATCCGGATTGCCCCCCAGCTGTACTGGAACCTCCGGGTGCTCGTCCGGTTGTTCCTCCGGACGTGTTCCGGGTGTTACCATTGGACGGATTCGTTCCTGTTTGGGACTGATTCCATCCATACTGGGCATACGGGCCATTTGGTCCCCCTAAAGGTGACTGTTGTGGCCATCCGCCGTCAAAGGTGGAGCTTCCTGCCGAACGGCTTTGTTTAGCTCCACTCGCAGAATTATCCCCTTTATTTCCCGTACCTAGACCAAGAGGTATAGAGGTATTATCTGTAAATCTAACCTGATGACTCTTTACTCCTTCATAACGAGGTACAGTTGTCTCTGTTACCCCGTCATTGCCCCTCAAAGAGAACATCTGGTTACTTGTCGTGTTTAGGGCAATTCCTGAAACAGTGAAGTCTGATTCAAGAGTGCCTACTGCACGACCAGTATCTTCTAGATACTTTGACATCTGGATAGCTTTAGCCTCCAGTTCGGAATAATCATCCATCATTTTAGTCTGTTTAACAGCCAAATCTGTGGATTCGCGTATCAATTGATCTTTGAGTTTTTCATGCTCATCGGTCTGTTTTTGGTACGTTTCCCGAGCATCTTTGAAGGCTGATTCTATTTTCTTCAGCTCTTCTTGATACTTGCCGTAGGCCGATTGAGTTGAATTTAACTCTTGTTTAGTTCTATTCAACTCATCATACGAGGCTCTGTATTCCAGATCCGCCGTATATAGTGCATCACGATACTGTTCGTGCTGGAGTTGAAAATCTTGCTTTTCTTTCTCCATCTGATCCAACAACAATTGTTGTTGGCGTCTACAACTCTGATCGTAATCGAGACGTTCCGATATCAACTGTTTGTTTTCAGTCAGAATCTTGTCTCGGGTTCCGGTCAGTGTAATAAGATCCTTCTGGATCTTCTCGTATTCAGCTCTCATGTCTTCAAGCTCGTCCATTTTGTTCTTTTCGAATCCACATTTTTGGTGTTTAATTCGAGAACTGTATGGAGTTTCAAACATACCTGCACTAGGCTTTGGTACCTCAAATGGTAATTTACCAAATTGAGCAGTACTTTTATGCATTGGTGCAGGTTTCGAAGTACCTCCTGGCATGAATAAGGAGTCTCCAAATTCATCCAGTTCATGATGTAAGTTTCTTCTTACATCTTCTAACCCATCAGGGTAGTGTTCTAGTGGATCCCTCCACTCCGTACCTTGGGGTGGTGACTTGATTTCACCATCCTCCATCGGGGAGTCTAGCTCACGATTTGAGCCATTTCCCCTAACTGGGCTCAGCTCAGTCATTTCTGACTGCGCTTACCCGAAGACCAACTGGTCACGGCACCAGTGTAGTGGTTCGTCTCGTTAAGTTAGATTAAATCATAACGAAGAGAGAGAAAAGTTTCCGGGTAGGCAACCGAGCTTTTATTTCAGAGCTTGCGTTACATACGATCACAGCCTCAGAGGACTACATGCTGCTAGTGCATTCGGTTACCCTTTCGGGTAACAACCTGGTTGAGCAGTGGGTAAACCACTACTGAGGAACCTAGGGCTAGGACCAGCCTTATATAGGGGAAAAGCCCGCGAAACTCAGACCGGCCACGTGACGTGTGGCGGACGAGTGGTAGGCCCCCTGGTGTAGTGGATACGAACCCAGAGGCAGGTGCTGCCACCTGCCATCCGGATTCCCCCACCACACCCGAAGGACCTAGGTCTGAGTCTCACGGGTGCATGAACGTTAAAGTGTAAAATACCATACCCCTACATATATATATATATATATATATATGTGTGTGTGTGTATATATATATATATATATATATATATATATATATATATATATATATGAGCAGCCTACATGTCCGACATCTGTGAAAAGAGTTGTTGACGCTGCTGGTCAAGCTCCTCGTGTTGTTTAATCCATTCAGCATTAGATGACGCAAGTTGTTCATCAATCTTCTCAAGGTAGGAGTCGAGCTCCCCCTGCCGGGCAGCCAGCAACCCATCTCCCTGCCATGCACCACTCAACTGGGCTGTAATGTCAACAGAAATAAAGATTACAATCATAAGTGTGAAAACCTACACCATCAAAGTTTTGGGTTTTTTATGTGATTGACTAGACGTCAATCACATACTTATATATACATAGACCGCAGCACAAAATCACATTGAAACAAAGAGGGATTCTGACAGACATAGGAACAAAGAGGGAAATTTGGCCCATACTCTGTCTCTGTACACATTGGTATTGGTGTATACATATGTTTTGGTATATAATAGCTATATAATATAGTTGAAGGTAGCCCATAGGCCATAGGCTGTGTAGATCGCACAGCTAGCATTTACACCTCAGAGACAGAGAATGGTCTCTGTTCTGGGGTGGTCACAGGTCAGCAGCTAAGAACAATAGGGGATTAAGGCATTTCTTCAAGCCTGCATGCACCAGTGGTCATTAATCCCTTCAGGGCCACATAGCAGCAGTAAAATTATTAACCCTACAAGGGCATTGAACATAGAACATAGGATTCAATCACAAGTAGGCCTAAGGCCTAGGCTTAACCATTTTTTCCCTCTTTTTTTTTCATTTGAGGGCATTTAGGGTGCTAATTGTGCCTCACTCCTGGTTACACAAATGTTTATATATTGAATACATGAAATGATGTTAATTTATCACCTGTCTAAAAATGTTTATACATACCTTTAGCATCTTGGAGGCGTCTTAAGGCCAGGTAGCGCTCGGCGAGTGCCCGGAGACGAAGACGTGGCAGAGTAAGGTATTGTTTGATGACTCCAACTGTCATCTATAAAGATCATACCCAAGGTTATTTATTTCATGTCAATGACAACAGTCCACAGACTTAATACTAGAGTGATGTATGCCACACCACCCAGTGGCATAACGTGTCTCGATCCGCACCCCTGGTCATGTGACTTATTTACATTTTAAATTCATTGAATTTAAGCGTTTTTATATCGTTGTGAATTAAGGACAGAAGTAAGCGCCCTGGTGTATATTCTCATCGATCCACGTGAGGTGTGTATAACATATATATGACAGGACCAAATATCAAAGGAAGAAATTCTTTAAAGAACAAATTGAAATTTGTAAATTTATATGTGTCCCCCTGGGTTGCATGTCTCTTAAGGACAAACCCAAAGTACACCAAGAGTGGCGGCATCTACACCTGTAACTCAAGGTTACACTGAACGTTGAAACCAGTAAAATACGGATGCCCCATAGGTTTGATATAGGAGGTCCGTATCTCACACCCCCGTGAGATAACCCTCCCACATATTCAAAAGCCCCTCACAACACCCTAAATGCCTAATTAAAGAGATAAAAATTCGCTTTTCTTGCCAACTGAATGTTTTTCTAAATATATCTGTCCAAAATGACATGAAATTAATACAAAGGTGCACTGATATTTTCATATTGCTGTAAATTCTTGCTTATAGGACACGCCTTGTGTATTATAAGACCGTGACTTTGTGGACTTGAAAGTTTTGAAATTTTTGAAATTACATAATTTTTGTTCTACTTAATCAGTTTTTAAGGCCCACTATCTGTCACCTAATAGCCCTCTCCAACACCTTGCAGAATTTCAACAATGCCTTTTGGGTGACCCCCCCCCCTCCTTCTTACCCTCTTAGGTGGGCCTAAAATGGGTCTATAAGCAGCAAGGATTTACGGGAGTTGATGGTAATAACGACTCACATTGTGCATGTCGCGGGTGATAAGGCCGTCTGTGAGTGCCTTCTGTAGCTGCTGAAGGTTGGACTGTTGGTCTCTTACAGAAAGACGGTACTTCTGCTCTAGGTCCGCCTGCATCTGTAGTGCAATGTCATAAAGGAGTGGTCAAAATGTGCCAGGATGGTCAAATAGACCATAGTTACATACGCCACCCCAAAAGAAAAAAAAAGGTGTTTCACATCACCAAGTGATGAAAAAGGTGACGAGGGAGTTTTTTTTTAAGTTGCTCTGTTTGGATAAGTAGTTGATAAGTTGGAAACCTATGCCTCACAGTTTTCCACGAGTAAGATTAAAATGTCTTTCAAAAGTAAAGTTATCATCAACATTTAAAAAGTGTGAAAATGGTTATTTTTCATAGCTAGTTATATTGTTAGGGCCCCAAGCTATTTGATACCAAACTTGACTGTCTTTGACCATTTTTCAATGTACTTTTATCAGGAAGTTCTATAAAGAAATAGAAAAAAAACATATCAAAATACTATTTTTCTGAAGAGGGTGGTGATGAGAAATAAGCGGCTTTTTTTTGAGTGGCCTTAACTAAATATTTTATTTTCGGATCTACTAACTTTCAGATTGAGTTCATTATGATCTGTATACACAAACCTGTTTGTGGTGGTGTCCCAAGAAGTGGATGGTTGTGTTCTGTTCGTCTATAACCTTGGACAACTGGAACTTCTCACCGCGTACGGCTTTCAGCAAATCTTCTTTACCCTTCAGTGAGTGCCCAAAGTGTGACTGCCTGTGAGGAATATGGGGAAGGGAGAGATCATTAACAACAGGAAAGGGGTAAGTGGATTTATTTTCTATCATCTCTACAGGGTATCTAACATTTTGTAAGATATATAGGAGGAAGAGCTGATATATCATCAACAGGAGGGGATTTAGTGGGTTCTTTCTTTTTATTCTCCGTTATGGGAAGGGTTTGAAATCTTCCTGTATTCCCTGTAAAATGTATTTTAAATGTTTCTTGTGTGTGTGTGTGTGTGTGTGACCCTCTAGACTTTTGTCAAAGAAAAAAGGGTTAAAATTTCGCATGTTTAATTATTCTATTACACCCCTCAATGGCAGTCAAATTTTCTCTTGCGCCCCCTGCCAGAGGCACAGAAAATTGTCTTGCTCCTCTTTCATCTATAGTAGGGTGCGGATTAAAGAGGCTAAATTTTGTACTCCCCCCCCTTAAGAGGGGTCAAAAGTTTTACGTTCCCCTTCAGGAGGGGTCAAAAGTTTTAATGCCCCTCTCAAACCCACAAGCCCCCCCCCCCCAACTGTTGATGAATAATGAACACACTCCCTTAGAGAATTCTATTTTTTCTCCTTTTTGTCAGTTGCGTATGGGCTCAATCTCTAAAAACATTTGGCTATTAGCAAAGTACCCATTCCCTCAATGTATGGTGCTAAAAGCATCCATCTTGTCTTTATCTCAACCTGTTCCGCTCACTCAAAACTATTAAAACTATCACTAGAAGGGATGGGCATAGAAACACAAATAAAAAACTGCATCAGAATTTCAGCCAATCAGCAGCCAGCTTAGATTCATGTCCTCTGAAATGAGATTTCAGAGATCAGATGATCTCTGAAAGGTGGTTTGCCTAGAGAAGGCTAGGGGGCAGCACAAGGCATGCTTAATTCCAGCTGCTGAAGCCTGAACTATGCTCAGCCTTATACTCACTCCCCAGAAGTAGAAAGGGCATGTTGTAAGGGTAGCTATGATTAATGTAATTCTCTCTATTCAAATTATGACCACTAGTTGAAAGAAGCCTCCAAGATGCCTGATTTTTAAGAAAGTGTGAACATCTGAAAACAAACAGACTTCTGATGGTATTACATCTCTGACTACACAAAGCACTTGAAATCTGTTTGTATTCCCTGAAAAATGTGCTGGACATGTTTTCTATGTCACCCTTTTCTTTTTTTTTACAAAAAGTAAGGGTTAAAATTTCCTATTGTTTGGAAATGACCACTCACTCAGAAGGACATTCAGAATGAGTAAGTACACAAACTGTTTGTTCCTTTATGACATATGTCTTAAATTTCAAATCATATTTAAAAAGAAAATTATCTTAAGCTTTTTTTTTCAAAATGCCTTATATGCAACTTTCGACTTTTTTTTAAAGAAGAGAGAAAGAAGCAGATTAGAAACTTACATGGCCTGCATCTGCCTCTGGATGTTCTTGTAGTGGTCCATCAGCTTCTCGTTCCTCTTGGTGATGTCGTTAAACCGCTTATCCTGCACGTAACAAAATACATCGTAATCTGCACTGGCATAAACTGCAGATCCACAATAACTTGTATCCTATAGCACTCCATTGGTACCTCTTTTATGACATCTTTTTTTATTTTTTTTTTAACTAGGTCTAAATGAAAATTATCTCAAAGTTACTACCTTTAAATACCTTTGTGCAAATTTTTACTCTTTTAAAGAAGTTTGTAAAACCTTTAACCCCCCCAAAAAAAATACCTTTTTTCATTACAAACTTTTTTCTTTGGTCAGGTGTGGACTATACCGTTCATATTAATGTTAACCATCATGAACATATAACACAAAGTTACCTGCTGTTTACGGAGCTCTATAATGCCTGCCTCTGACTGCTTCAAGCGTTCCTTTGTTTTCTTCAGTTTGTCAACCAGTGTTTCTGCTGTCTGCTTGGCACGTGTAGATGTCATAACCTGGAGCTGTAAGGACACCATGAGATGTAGTCCACAGAATGTGAGTATAATCTAATAATGATACTACACACACACACACACACCCACACACACACACACACACACACACACACTCACACACACACACACACACACACACACACACTCACACACACACATACACACACACACACACACACACTCACACACACACACACACACACACTCACACACACACACACACACTCACACACACACACACACACACACACACACACTGTAGTGGCCCATCATGTAAGTGCCCGGGCGCTCATTGATTCCAGTCCCACTGTACCCCCAGTCCTTACACAGGACCGCCAATTAATTGAATACTGCTTTTAGTGCTGAAGATTAATTTCAATACCCCCTATACCCCCAGTGCTTCAAAAGCGGTACTTATTTGAGACCTGGCGCTTGAACAGGCCGTTAAAGGTACACAAGCGTCATAGGTGCAGTTAGGTTAATGACAGCTGGATCAGGAAATATAGATTCTTGGTTCTCTGTGAATGGGATCAAGAGAAAATATACAATATGAAAAGGACGATGTCACAAAGATGTGGCAGTTTACATTTACAATGCTTTGTTTTAATCATTTATCTAGAGTTTCCCACCTCCAAATCCTTGCTTGCAAAATTGTGAGCAAAAGCTTTGTCTTTGACCTCAAGGCGTTTGTTCATAAGGGCTTGTGATAGTTTGAACTCAACAGTGACGAGTACTGTGCGCCGGGGTGAGGGACGGTATAGGATGGTGAGAACGAGGGAGGGAGGACCGGGCAGAAGGTAGCAGGGAGGTTGTCATGTTAGATGGGATGAAGTGCCAGCCAGAGATGATGGGGGAATAGTGAAGAAATGAGAAATAACGAATAAAACAAGTTAATAATGATAGTGATACTTAGATGAGTCTGTATGAGCTACATGATCTCTGCATTCATCACGAATTAGTGAAAAACAAAACAGTGGATTGTGATTATAAAGAATAGTAAAATAAATCACAAGATCACATAAATATTTATGAATCGTTAAATGTTTCTGCAAAAAAAAAAAAAAAATTGATTACAACCCATAGGTTTACCTGCTAAGAGATGGATTTTTTTAGTTGTAGAATTTAGTCTAATCTGCTGTGTGACGTGATAAGTAGCCATACACTTACATTCTACAGCATTCCCTGCCATCTGTGCCAACAAGAGCCGAGTGTCACTTGGAGCCTGCAAGGGTTTAATGATGTCCATTATTTAACATTGATGTTCTGTTTAGGGGTAATCTTGTAACTGACTTAATCTTTCATCTTTGAGATAATGATTGTATATAATATAAAGTAACATACGTGGATCAAAATGGTCATGAATCTTTTGCCCTGTCGATCTGCATATAAATTATTAGAATAACCTTTGCAACCAATGATGGCCTCCAACCTCACACTATCAACCCATTGTTTTGTGTGTTGGCTCATCATGATTACACGGACATTGGGGAATTACGGTCTCCTGTAATCATGATTACACGGACATTGGGGCATTACGGTCTCCTGTAATCATGATTACACGGACATTGGGGCATTACGGTCTCCTGTAATCATGATTACACGGACATTGGGGCATTACGGTCTCCTGTAATCATGATTACACGGACATTGGGGCATTACGGTCTCCTGTAATCATGATTACACGGACATTGGGGCATTACGGTCTCCTGTAATCATGATTAAACGGACATTGGGGCATTACGGTCTCCTGTAATCATGATTACACGGACATTGGGGCATTACGGTCTCCTGTAATCATGATTACACGGACATTGGGGCATTACGGTCTCCTGTAATCATGATTACACGGACATTGGGGCATTACGGTCTCCTGTAATCATGATTACACGGACATTGGGGAATTACGGTCTCCTGTAATCATGATTACACGGACATTGGGGAATTACGGTCTCCTGTAATCATGATTACACAGACATTGGGGCATTACGGTCTCCTGTAATCATGATTACACGGACATTGGGGCATTACGGTCTCCTGTAATCATGATTACATGGACATTGGGGAATTACGGCCTCCTGTAATCATGATTACATGGACATTGAGGCATTACGGTCTCCTGTAATCATGATTACATGGACATTGGGGAATTACAGTCTCCTGTAAGGCTAAACCGACCACATGGTTACATGGACATTGGGGTTGCGATTAGCAACTACATTGTCCGTGGTTAAACAAAGGCACAATTCACACCTACATCATTGATGGTTAAACTAAGGCACGATTTACACTTACATCTGGTTAAACTATAAGGCACAATTTACACTAGTTAACATCTGGTTAAACTAAGGCACAATTTACACTTACATCTGGTTAAACTAAGGCACAATTTACACTTACATCTGGTTAAACTAAGGCACAATTTGTTAAACTAAGGCATAATTTATACTAGTTAACATCTGGTTAAACTAAGGCACAATTTACAGTTACATCATAGATGGTGAAACTAAGGTCTAATTTACACTTACATCGTCTGTGGGTAGGTCAGGAACCTGGCGTACATCGTTTGCTGCTCCCTGTAAATTCTCCCTCTCCAATATGACAGCAACAGCACCTGACATGGATAATAAACTCTTCAATCTGCTATATTATGGAAAGTAGAATGGATAATAAACTCTTCAATGTGCTATATATTATGGAAAGTAGAATGGATAATAAACTCTTCAATGTGCTATATTATGGAAAGTAGACATGGATAATAAACTCTTCAATGTGCTATATTATGGAAAGTAGAATGGATAATAAACTCTTCAATGTGCTATATTATGGAAAGTAGACATGGATAATAAACTCTTCAATCTGCTATATTATGGAAAGTAGAATGGATAATAAACTCTTCAATGTGCTATATATTATGGAAAGTAGAATGGATAATAAACTCTTCAATGTGCTATATTATGGAAAGTAGAATGGATAATAAACTCTTCAATGTGCTATATATTATGGAAAGTAGAATGGATAATAAACTCTTCAATGTGCTATATTATGGAAAGTAGAATGGATAATAAACTCTTCAATGTGCTATATATTATGGAAAGTAGACTGTAAATAGGCCAGGGGTAGACACTGAATGACTGATGCTGGCCCGGGAGCTGGTGGTCCGTGTTCTTAGGTCCGGGTCCATGATTAAACATTTTAGGGTGGGAGGATTAAATAAAATGTCTTTTTAGGCTACTTTGCAAAAGTTTATACTAGCGAAAATATCTTCGTTTACAGTACATTTTAATAGAAGGTAAGATATGAAAGGCTTACCTTTAAACCTGTTGATGGCACGGAGGAGGTGGATGCTCTGTTTGTGAACATTACTCAGCTGTTCTTTGTGTCCTTGTTCAACCCGCCTCAGTGTGGCGTCCAACCTGTATGTTTATATTTTAGTACTAAATCACTGTGAAGTATATTAGCATTGTCCATTTCAGATAAAAGTTGGCTGGTTTCTGAATCAGCCAATGTTCTCAATCAAAAATACATTGGATTTATAGACCACCCTTAAAAATTTGTTTCCTGTGCAGAGACCTTATAGAATATTTTGTTTAGGGTGGAAATTTCTTTTTTTTTCTGAATTCTGAAAATTTTTAAATTTCTTCTGGTCTTTCAGTATGATATTCTAGGTTTTCAATCACGCAAATTTAGAATGTGATGGTAGATTCAGGCTGTACCTGTTTGATATTTTCATGATATAAATAAAATTCACAAACAAAAATCTTCCCTCCCTTCCACATGGGTCTGAAAAATCCAACCTTCTGGACAGGATGTCCAGACCGGTGGTCCTTCCTGGGGCTAGGCAATATGGCCGACTACAAAGGCCACCAGTGAAGGAACCTGTTACATAACACCTGAAGTGGTGACATCTAGTAATACATTGGGAACTGCTACTGCCCATTTATCACCACTTATATGCACGCATATAAGTAACTTAAAAATAAAATTCACAAACAAAAATCTTCCCTCCCTTCCACATGGGTCTGAAAAATCCAACCTTCTGGACAGGATGTGGGTATATCTTGAAGAGTGCCCTTCAGAGATGCCACTTTTCCTGGTTTTCCAGAAATTCCGGGTTTTGGTTGGTCCATATTTTTTAACTAAATCATAGCCCTCTTCAATCTATTCAAAGAATTATCTGGCTATTAATAAAGTGTAGCCTCTATAAGCGGCTGTCTAGGGACAACCAATGATCTCTCCATAGGAATCTATGGAGTCAAATAGTGGCTCACATATAAGCAAAGGGATTATACTATGGATCACTAGGAGGAAAGACATGGACATGGAAAGGGATTGAAAATACAAACTTCTTTACTATGGCTACTCCATGATTTACCATTGAGTGATCTTAGTCTCAATTTGCCAATATTGAGACGAAACTCAGTCTAGGCTAAGTGAGGACTTATTGAAGAGTTGACTGTATCAATGGACTTATTGAAGACTGATATATTGAGAGCTGACTGTATCAATGGACTTATTGAAGACTGATATATTGAGAGTTGACTGTACTGTAGTTCCCTGCACTACAAGCTTTGTTGTGGCATCCAAGCTGTATGTATTAAATCATATTTTACTCACTATATGACAAGTCACTGCTTCATATGTTGACAATTATGAACAGTGGTGACAGAGCATCCCTCAGATTTTGTCATGATTGCTCTATGGATTATGTAGAAAATAACCAACATTTACACCCCCACACTTTCCTGGCTGCTCCACCACCCCCACTAATGAGCTTACATCAAACATTAAGAAGATGAAGAAATCATTGAACATTCTTACCGTTGTTTCTCCTTATCTATGTGAGTCCTGAGCTGCACCAGCTCGTTCTCGTGGTCTTTACGTAGACGCACCATCATCCTCTTCATCTCCCCCTGCTGTAAACGACACATACGGTCCACAAAGGAGATTAATGGCAGGAATATACTAATTTTGATTAGGGAAATCTCACAACGTTTAGTAAAATCCAAGGGAGTGATGCCACTCTACTTTGCTGTGTATACCAGCTTAGAATTGTTAAGTCTATACATGAAGTTCCCTTGCCCAGAACTCATAAATCATAATTATTTCTTCCTATATAGCACTTTGCCATCAAGACCAAAGACCCATCCTGTGATGTTGGGTTAGAAACTTGCTGGTTTGGTACTATTATCAAATGTCTAAACCATCGCCACACAGTTCAGTACTCCTGTTGTTTTTTTTGTTTTGTTTTTTTTTCGTTTTTTTGTTTTTTAAGAACTGAAGACTCTTCATTTATGTTAGGAATCTTGTACAGGATTCAAAGATTAAATCCATCATGGGGGTTTTTGCAACAAATGTCACTTATGATTGTTCTGACATACATCATTCAAAAATTGTAAAACTTATCAAGCCAGCATATACAAAACAAAATATGCAAGACAGAAACAGTAAGAGTATCACTCCTAAGTTAAAGATACTGTCTAACCCTTTCAGCTAAGGATGTTGGATCGGGCAGACACTTGCTATCATTTCTTATCAAAACATTCCTTCTTTGAGAACATATACAGCGGCAGTACACAATACAAGTTTAAGTACCCGGGCGCTTGTCAATACCTGTGTACCCGTGGTCATTACTTGGGGCATGTGCTTATTAGAATACTGTTTTATCAATACCTGTGTACCCGTGGTCATTACTTGAGGCATGTGCTTATTAGAATACTGTTTTATCAATACCTGTGTACCCGTGGTCGTTACTTGGGGCATGTGCTTATTAGAATACTGTTTTATCAATACCTGTGTACCCGTGGTCGTTACTTGAGGCATGTGCTTATTAGAATACTGTTTTATCAATACTTGTGTACCCGTGGTCGTTACTTGGGGGAGGTGCTTATTAGAATACTGTTTTATCAATACCTGTGAACCCGTGGTCGTTACTTGAGGCATGTGCTTATTAGAATACTGTTTTATCAATACCTGTGTACCCCTGGTCATTACTTGGGGCATGTGATTATTAGAATACTGTTTTATCAATACCTGTGTACCCGTGGTCATTACTTGGGGCATGTGATTATTAGAATACTGTTTTATTAATACCTGTGTACCCGTGGTCGTTACTTGAGGCATGTGCTTATTAGAATACTGTTTTATTAATACCTGTGTACCCGTGGTCGTTACTTGGGGCAGGTGCTTATTAGAATACTGTTTTATCAATACCTGTGTACCCGTGGTCATTACTTGGGGCATGTGATTATTAGAATACTGTTTTATCAATACCTGTGTACCCGTGGTCGTTACTTGAGGCAGGTGCTTATAAGAATACTGTTTTATCAATACCTGTGTACCCGTGGTCATTACTTGAGGCATGTGCTTATTAGAATACTGTTTGATCAATACCTGTGTACCCGTGGTCGTTACTTGAGGCAGGTGCTTATTAGAATACTGTTTTATCAATACCTGTGTACCCGTGGCCGTTACTTGAGGCATGTGCTTATTAGAATACTGTTTTATCAATACCTGTGTACCCGTGGTCGTTACTTGAGGCAGGTGCTTATTAGAATACTGTTTTATCAATACCCGTGTACCCGTGGTCGTTACTTGAGGCATGTGCTTATTAGAATACTGTTTTATCAATACCTGTGTACCCGTGGTCGTTACTTGGGGCAGGTGCTTATTAGAATACTGTTTTATTAATACCTGTGTACTTGTGGTCGTTACTTGAGGCATGTGCTTATTAGAATACTGTTTTATCAATACCTGTGTACTTGTGGTCGTTACTTGAGGCATGTGCTTATAAGAATACTGTTTTATTAATACCTGTGTACTTGTGGTCGTTACTTGAGGCATGTGCTTATTAGAATACTGTTTTATCAATACCTGTGTACCCGTGGTCGTTACTTGGGGCAGGTGCTTATTAGAATACTGTTTTATTAATACCTGTGTACTTGTGGTCGTTACTTGAGGCATGTGCTTATTAGAATACTGTTTTATCAATACCTGTGTACCCGTGGCCGTTACTTGGGGCATGTGCTTATTAGAATACTGTTTTATCAATACCTGTGTACCCGTGGTAGTTACTTGGGGCAGGTGCTGATTAGAATACTGTTTTATCAATACCTGTGTACCCGTGGCCGTTACTTCGGGCAGGTGCTTATTAGAATACTGTTTTATCAATACCTGTGTACCCGTGGTCGTTACTTGGGGCATGTGCTTATTAGAATACTGTTTTATTAATACCTGTGTACCCGTGGCCGTTACTTGGGGCATGTGCTGATTAGAATACTGTTTTATCAATACCTGTGTACCCGTGGTCGTTACTTGGGGCATGTGCTGATTAGAATACTGTTTTATCAATACCTGTGTACCCGTGGTCGTTACTTGGGGGAGGTGCTTATTAGAATACTGTTTTATCAATACCTGTGTACCCGTGGTCATTACTTGGGGCATGTGCTTATTATACTGTTTTATCAATACCTGTGTACCCGTGGCCGTTACTTGGGGCATGTGCTTATTAGAATACTGTTTTATCAATACCTGTGTACCCGTGGTCGTTACTTGGGGCAGGTGCTTATTAGAATACTGTTTTATCAATACCTGTGTACCCGTGGTCGTTACTTAAGGCATGTGCTTATTAGAATACTGTTTTATCAATACCTGTGTACCCGTGGTCGTTACTTGGGGCATGTGCTGATTAGAATACTGTTTTATCAATACCTGTGTACCCGTGGTCGTTACTTGGGGCATGTGCTGATTAGAATACTGTTTTATCAATACCTATGTTCCCGTGGTCGTTACTTGAGGCATGTGCTTATTAGAATACTGTTTTATTAATACCTGTGTACCCGTGGTCGTTACTTGGGGCAGGTGCTTATTAGAATACTGTTTTATCAATACCTGTGTACCCGTGGTCATTACTTGGGGCATGTGATTATTAGAATACTGTTTTATCAATACCTGTGTACCCGTGGTCGTTACTTGAGGCAGGTGCTTATAAGAATACTGTTTTATCAATACCTGTGTACCCGTGGTCGTTACTTGAGGCATGTGCTTATTAGAATACTGTTTTATCAATACCTGTGTACCCGTGGTCGTTACTTGAGGCAGGTGCTTATTAGAATACTGTTTTATCAATACCTGTGTACCCGTGGCCGTTACTTGAGGCATGTGCTTATTAGAATACTGTTTTATCAATACCTGTGTACCCGTGGTCGTTACTTGAGGCAGGTGCTTATTAGAATACTGTTTTATCAATACCCGTGTACCCGTGGTCGTTACTTGAGGCATGTGCTTATTAGAATACTGTTTTATCAATACCTGTGTACCCGTGGTCGTTACTTGGGGCAGGTGCTTATTAGAATACTGTTTTATCAATACCTGTGTACCCGTG
Organism: Acholoe squamosa; assembly: GCA_949317995.1. Lineage (NCBI taxonomy): Eukaryota > Metazoa > Annelida > Polychaeta > Phyllodocida > Polynoidae > Acholoe > Acholoe squamosa. Next base: position 2,152,704 of record OX439051.1, on the reverse strand, counting down.
GTCGTTACTTGGGGCAGGTGCTTATTAGAATACTGTTTTATTAATACCTGTGTACTTGTGGTCGTTACTTGAGGCATGTGCTTATTAGAATACTGTTTTATCAATACCTGTGTACCCGTGGCCGTTACTTGGGGCATGTGCTTATTAGAATACTGTTTTATCAATACCTGTGTACCCGTGGTAGTTACTTGGGGCAGGTGCTGATTAGAATACTGTTTTATCAATACCTGTGTACCCGTGGCCGTTACTTCGGGCAGGTGCTTATTAGAATACTGTTTTATCAATACCTGTGTACCCGTGGTCGTTACTTGGGGCATGTGCTTATTAGAATACTGTTTTATTAATACCTGTGTACCCGTGGTCGTTACTTGGGGCATGTGCTTATTAGAATACTGTTTTATTAATACCTGTGTACCCGTGGCCGTTACTTGGGGCATGTGCTGATTAGAATACTGTTTTATCAATACCTGTGTACCCGTGGTCGTTACTTGGGGCATGTGCTGATTAGAATACTGTTTTATCAATACCTGTGTACCCGTGGTCGTTACTTGGGGGAGGTGCTTATTAGAATACTGTTTTATCAATACCTGTGTACCCGTGGTCATTACTTGGGGCATGTGCTTATTATACTGTTTTATCAATACCTGTGTACCCGTGGCCGTTACTTGGGGCATGTGCTTATTAGAATACTGTTTTATCAATACCTGTGTACCCGTGGTCGTTACTTGGGGCAGGTGCTTATTAGAATACTGTTTTATCAATACCTGTGTACCCGTGGTCGTTACTTAAGGCATGTGCTTATTAGAATACTGTTTTATCAATACCTGTGTACCCGTGGTCGTTACTTGGGGCATGTGCTGATTAGAATACTGTTTTATCAATACCTGTGTACCCGTGGTCGTTACTTGGGGCATGTGCTGATTAGAATACTGTTTTATCAATACCTGTGTACCCGTGGTCGTTACTTGAGGCATGTGCTTATTATACTGTTTTATCAATACCTGTGTACCCGTGGTCATTACTTGGGGGAGGTGCTTATTAGAATACTGTTTTATCAATACCTGTGTACCCGTGGTCGTTACTTGAGGCAGGTGCTTATTAGAATACTGTTTTATCAATACCTGTGTACCCGTGGTCGTTACTTGAGGCATGTGCTTATTAGAATACTGTTTTATCAATACCTGTGTACCCGTGGTCGTTACTTGGGGTAGGTGCTTATTAGAATACTGTTTTATCAATACCTGTGTATCCGTGGTCGTTACTTGAGGCATGTGCTTATTAGAATACTGTTTTATCAATACCTGTGTACCCGTGGTCGTTACTTGGGGTAGGTGCTTATTAGAATACTGTTTTATCAATACCTGTGTATCCGTGGTCGTTACTTGAGGCAGGTGCTTATTAGAATACTGTTTTATCAATACCTGTGTATCCGTGGTCGTTACTTGAGGCATGTGCTTATTAGAATACTGTTTTATCAATTCCTGTGTACCCGTGGTCGTTACTTGAGGCATGTGCTTATTAGAATACTGTTTTATCAATACCTGTGTATCCGTGGTCGTTACTTGAGGCATGTGCTTATTAGAATACTGTTTTATCAATACCTGTGTACCCGTGGTCGTTACTTGAGGCATGTGCTTATTAGAATACTGTTTTATCAATACCTGTGTACCCGTGGTCATTACTTGAGGCAGATGCTTATTAGAATACTGTTTTATCAATACCTGTGTACCCGTGGTCATTACTTGGGGTAGGTGCTTATTAGAATACTGTTTTATCAATACCTGTGTATCCGTGGTCGTTACTTGAGGCATGTGCTTATTAGAATACTGTTTTATCAATACCTGTGTACCCGTGGTTGTTACTTGAGGCAGGTGCTTATTACAATACTGTTTTATCAATACCTGTGTACCCGTGGTCGTTACTTGAGGCATGTGCTTATTAGAATACTGTTTTATCAATACCTGTGTACCCGTGGTCGTTACTTGAGGCAGGTGCTTATTAGAATACTGTTTTATCAATACCTGTGTACCCGTGGTCATTACTTGAGGCAGGTGCTTATTAGAATACTGTTTTATCAATACCTGTGTACCCGTGGTCGTTACTTGGGGCATGTGCTTATTAGAATACTGTTTTATCAATACCTGTGTACCCGTGGTCATTACTTGAGGCAGGTGCTTATTAGAATACTGTTTTAAGTGCTTGAGATGGTTCCCAATATGTCGGGCCTCCCCAGCCCCAGGCCATCTTTAAAAGGGGTCTATGTCTTGCTTTTCTATCCTCTCTGAGTGTGGGTGGTGTCCATATGCGCGGGCACTGGCCCATATTCGTTCCTTGAATCTCCTCTTTCCTGTCCCCTCTTTCTTACATATGTCTGGTGTCCATATGCACGGGCACAGGCACATGTATTCCTTTGTGACGTGATGTCTAATGTACTTCTTCCGCCATGAATATGACCTTAGCTGTCGGCTTGGCGTTAAACAACCATTACTCACTCACTCACTCCCAATATATATATGTACCCTGTCTCTTATGCAAGACCCAGTCACTTAAAGGAGCTATTACAGCAAGCAGGGTATTTCATTGATACAAGTAAGGCCGTTTTTTTTATATAACTTGGATTACGGACCTTTTGACTCAAGAATGTGGCCGGCCAGAGGCAAAATACAAAATAAAAAAAGTGGTCAAATGGAGGGCAGAAATCCCATCAGCCAGAGGCAAGAAGAAAAAGGCAATGTAAAGTCACGTTTTGGGGCAATAAATTCACCTTTTGGCCAACAAAAGGTAGACTTTTGACAATTATTTGTTGGATAAAATGGTGCATGCTTGATATTTGTTGCCTCCCATGGGCATTTCTTTATTTTTTTACTCCAAAATTTTGAAAAATGTTTTTTGATTTTGCCAAAAATCTCGCCGGGGGATCCATAATCCAAGTTAATAAAAAAAAGGGCCTAAAGTGTCTGACCTTGGCCTTGGTGGTGGGAGCTGCTCCTCCCGGATAAAATGGTGCATGCTTGATATTTGTTGCCTCCCATGGGCATTTCTGTATTTTTTTACTCCAAAATTTTGAAAAATGTTTTTTGATTTTGCCAAAAATCTCGCCGGGGGATCCGTAATCCAAGTTAATAAAAAAAAGGGCCTAAAGTGTCTGACCTTGGCCTTGGTGGTGGGAGCTGCTCCTCCCGGGGTATCAGCGTCCTCGTGTCCCATCAGGAGTTCAACCTTCATGGTCTGTAGGCGCTTCTCCTGCTGCTGCAGCAGCTCGTTCTTACACTCCAACTCCGCACGTAGACGCTCCAACTGCTGCTCTAACGTGTCTGTCTGTAACATTAGTACATGGTATCATTATATCTATCTCTACACGTAGACACTCCAACTGCTGCTCTAACATGTCTGTAACATTAGTACATGGTATTATTATATGTAACTCTACACGTAGACGCTTCAACTGCTGCTCTAACGTGTCTGTCTGTAACATTAGTACATGCTATCATTATATCTTACTCTACACGTAGACACTCCAACTGCTGCTCTAACGTGTCAGTAACATTAGTACATGGTATAATTATATCTAACTTTACACGTAGACGCTCCAACTGGTGCTCTAACGTGTCTGTCTGTAACATTAGTACATGGTATCATTATATCTTACTCTACACGTAGACCCTCCAACTGCTGCTCTAACGTGTCTGTAACATTAGTACATGGTATTATTATATCTAACTCCGCACGTAGACGCTCCAACTGCTACTCTAACGTGTCTGTCTGTAACATTAGTACATGGTATCATTATATCTAACTCTACACGTAGACGCTCCAACTGGTGCTCTAACGTGTCTGTCTGTAACATTAGTACATGGTATCATTATATCTAACTCTACACGTAGACGCTCCAACTGCTGCTCTAACGTGTCTGTCTGTAACATTAGTACAGGGTATTATTATATCTAACTCTACACGTAGACGCTCTAACTGCTGCTCTAACGTGTCTGTCTGTAACATTAGTACATGGTATTATTATATCTAACTCTACACGTAGACGCTCCAACTGCTGCTCTAACGTGTCTGTAACATTAGTACATGGTATTATTATATCTAACTCTACACGTAGACCCTCCAACTGCTGCTCTAACGTGTCTGTCTGTAACATTAGTACAGGGTATTATTATATCTTACTCTACACGTAGACGCTCCAACTGCTGCTCTAACGTGTCTGTAACATTAGTACATGGTATCATTATATCTAACTCTACACGTAGACGCTCCAACTGCTGCTCTAACATGTCTGTCTGTAACATTAGTACATGGTATTATTATATCTAACTCTACACGTAGACGCTCCAACTGCTGCTCTAACGTGTCTGTCTGTAACATTAGTACATGGTATCATTATATCTAACTCTACACGTAGACCCTCCAACTGCTGCTCTAATGTGTCTGTAACATTAGTACAGGGTATTATTATATCTAACTCTACACGTAGATGCTCCAACTGCTGCTCTAACGTGTCTGTAACATTAGTACATGGTATTATTATATCTAACTCTACACGTAGACGCTCCAACTGCTGCTCTAACGTGTCTGTCTGTAACATTAGTACATGGTATTATTATATCTAACTCTACACGTAGACGCTCCAACTGCTGCTCTAACGTGTCTGTCTGTAACATTAGTACATGGTATCATTATATCTTACTCTACATGTAGACGCTCCAACTGCTGCTCTAATGTGTCTGTAACATTAGTACATGGTATCATTATATCTAACTCTACACGTAGACGCTCCAACTGCTGCTCTAACGTGTCTGTAACATTAGTACATGGTATTATTATATCTAACTCTACACGTAGACGCTCCAACTGCTGCTCTAACGTGTCTGTAACATTAGTACATGGTATTATTATATCTAACTCTACACGTAGACGCTCCAACTGCTGCTCTAACGTGTCTGTCTGTAACATTAGTACATGGTATTATTATATCTAACTCTACACGTAGACGCTCTAACTGCTGCTCTAACGTGTCTGTAACATTAGTACATGGTATCATTATATCTAACTCTACACGTAGATGCTCCAACTGCTGCTCTAACGTGTCTGTCTGTAACATTAGTACATGGTATTATTATATCTAACTCTACACGTAGACCCTCCAACTGCTGCTCTAACGTGTCTGTCTGTAACATTAGTACATGGTATTATTATATCTAACTCTACACGTAGACCCTCCAACTGCTGCTCTAACATGTCTGTCTGTAACATTAGTACATGGTATTATTATATCTAACTCTACACGTAGACGCTCTAACTGCTGCTCTAACGTGTCTGTCTGTAACATTAGTACATGGTATCATTATATCTAACTCTACACGTAGACCCTCCAACTGCTGCTCTAACATGTCTGTCTGTAACATTAGTACATGGTATTATTATATCTAACTCTACACGTAGACGCTCCAACTGCTGCTCTAACGTGTCTGTCTGTAACATTAGTACATGGTATCATTATATCTAACTCTACACGTAGACCCTCCAACTGCTGCTCTAACATGTCTGTCTGTAACATTAGTACATGGTATTATTATATCTAACTCTACACGTAGACGCTCCAACTGCTGCTCTAACGTGTCTGTCTGTAACATTAGTACATGGTATTATTATATCTAACTCTACACGTAGACGCTCCAACTGCTGCTCTAACGTGTCTGTCTGTAACATTAGTACATGGTATTATTATATCTAACTCTACACGTAGACGCTCTAACTGCTGCTCTAACGTGTCTGTCTGTAACATTAGTACATGGTATTATTATATCTAACTCTACACGTAGACGCTCCAACTGCTGCTCTAACATGTCTGTCTGTAACATTAGTACATGGTATTATTATATCTAACTCTACACGTAGACGCTCCAACTGCTGCTCTAACATGTCTGTCTGTAACATTAGTACATGGTATCATTATATCTAACTCTACACGTAGACGCTCCAACTGCTGCTCTAACGTGTCTGTCTGTAACATTAGTACAGGGTATTATTATATCTAACTCTACACGTAGACGCTCTAACTGCTGCTCTAACGTGTCTGTCTGTAACATTAGTACATGGTATTATTATATCTTACTCTACACGTAGATGCTCCAACTGCTGCTCTAATGTGTCTGTCTGTAACATTAGTACATGGTATCATTATATCTAACTCTACACGTAGACGCTCCAACTGCTGCTCTAACGTGTCTGTAACATTAGTACATGGTATCATTATATCTAACTCTACACGTAGACGCTCCAACTGCTGCTCTAACATGTCTGTCTGTAACATTAGTACATGGTATTATTATATCTAACTCTACACGTAGACGCTCTAACTGCTGCTCTAACGTGTCTGTCTGTAACATTAGTACAGGGTATTATTATATCTAACTCTACACGTAGACGCTCTAACTGCTGCTCTAACGTGTCTGTCTGTAACATTAGTACATGGTATTATTATATCTTACTCTACACGTAGATGCTCCAACTGCTGCTCTAATGTGTCTGTCTGTAACATTAGTACATGGTATCATTATATCTTACTCTACACGTAGACGCTCCAACTGCTGCTCTAACATGTCTGTCTGTAACATTAGTACATGGTATTATTATATCTAACTCTACACGTAGATGCTCCAACTGCTGCTCTAACGTGTCTGTAACATTAGTACATGGTATTATTATATCTAACTCTACACGTAGACGCTCCAACTGCTGCTCTAACATGTCTGTCTGTAACATTAGTACATGGTATCATTATATCTAACTCTACACGTAGACGCTCCAACTGCTGCTCTAACGTGTCTGTCTGTAACATTAGTACAGGGTATTATTATATCTAACTCTACACGTAGACGCTCTAACTGCTGCTCTAACGTGTCTGTCTGTAACATTAGTACATGGTATCATTATATCTAACTCTACACGTAGACGCTCCAACTGCTGCTCTAATGTGTCTGTAACATTAGTACATGGTATTATTATATCTTACTCTACACGTAGATGCTCCAACTGCTGCTCTAACGTGTCTGTAACATTAGTACATTGTATCATTATATCTTACTCTACACATAGACGCTCCAACTGCTGCTCTAACGTGTCTGTCTGTAACATTAGTACATGGTATCATTATATCTAACTCTACACGTAGACTCTCCAACTGCTGCTCTAACGTGTCTGTAACATTAGTACATGGTATCATTATATCTTACTCTACACGTAGATGCTCCAACTGCTGCTCTAACGTGTCTGTAACATTAGTACATGGTATCATTATATCTTACTCTACACGTAGACGCTCCAACTGCTGCTCTAACGTGTCTGTCTGTAACATTAGTACATGGTATTATTATATCTAACTCTACACATAGACGCTCCAACTGCTGCTCTAACGTGTCTGTCTGTAACATTAGTACAGGGTATTATTATATCTAACTCTACACGTAGACGCTCCAACTGCTGCTCTAACGTGTCTGTCTGTAACATTAGTACATGGTATCATTATATCTTACTCTACATGTAGACGCTCCAACTGCTGCTCTAATGTGTCTGTAACATTAGTACATGGTATCATTATATCTAACTCTACACGTAGACGCTCCAACTGCTCCTCTAACGTGTCTGTAACATTAGTACATGGTATCATTATATCTAACTCTACACGTAGACGCTCTAACTGCTGCTCTAACGTGTCTGTCTGTAACATTAGTACATGGTATTATTATATCTAACTCTACACGTAGACGCTCCAACTGCTGCTCTAATGTGTCTGTAACATTAGTACATGGTATCATTATATCTAACTCTACACGTAGACGCTCCAACTGCTGCTCTAACGTGTCTGTCTGTAACATTAGTACATGGTATCATTATATCTTACTCTACACGTAGACCCTCCAACTGCTGCTCTAACGTGTCTGTAACATTAGTACATGGTATCATTATATCTAACTCTACACATAGACGCTCCAACTGCTGCTCTAACGTGTCTGTCTGTAACATTAGTACATGGTATTATTATATCTAACTCTACACGTAGACGCTCCAACTGCTGCTCTAATGTGTCTGTAACATTAGTACATGGTATCATTATATCTAACTCTACACGTAGACGCTCCAACTGCTGCTCTAACGTGTCTGTCTGTAACATTAGTACATGGTATCATTATATCTTACTCTACACGTAGACCCTCCAACTGCTGCTCTAACGTGTCTGTAACATTAGTACAGGGTATCATTATATCTAACTCTACACGTAGACGCTCCAACTGGTGCTCTAACGTGTCTGTCTGTAACATTAGTACATGGTATTATTATATCTAACTCTACACGTAGACGCTCCAACTGCTGCTCTAACGTGTCTGTAACATTAGTACATGGTATTATTATATCTTACTCTACACGTAGACCCTCCAACTGCTGCTCTAACGTGTCTGTAACATTAGTACATGGTATCATTATATCTTACTCTACACGTAGACGCTCCAACTGCTGCTCTAACGTGTCTGTAACATTAGTACATGGTATTATTATATCTTACTCTACACATAGACGCTCCAACTGCTGCTCTAACGTGTCTGTCTGTAACATTAGTACAGGGTATCATTATATCTAACTCTACACGTAGACCCTCCAACTGCTGCTCTAACATGTCTGTCTGTAACATTAGTACATGGTATCATTATATCTAACTCTACACGTAGACGCTCCAACTGCTGCTCTAACGTGTCTGTCTATAACATTAGTACATGGTATCATTATATCTTACTCTACACGTAGACGCTCCAACTGCTGCTCTAACGTGTCTGTCTGTAACATTAGTACATGGTATCATTATATCTAACTCTACACATAGACGCTCCAACTGCTGCTCTAACATGTCTGTCTGTAACATTAGTACATGGTATCATTATATCTAACTCTACACGTAGACGCTCCAACTGCTGCTCTAACGTGTCTGTAACATTAGTACATGGTATTATTATATCTAACTCTACACGTAGACGCTCCAACTGCTGCTCTAACGTGTCTGTCTGTAACATTAGTACATGGTATCATTATATCTTACTCTACACGTAGACGCTCCAACTGCTGCTCTAACGTGTCTGTCTGTAACATTAGTACATGGTATTATTATATCTAACTCTACACGTAGACGCTTCAACTGCTGCTCTAACGTGTCTGTCTGTAACATTAGTACATGGTATTATTATATCTAACTCTACACGTAGACGCTCCAACTGCTGCTCTAACTTGCCTGTCTGTAACATTAGTACATGGTATCATTATATCTTACTCTACACGTAGACGCTCTAACTGCTGCTCTAACGTGTCTGTAACATTAGTACATGGTATCATTATATCTTACTCTACACGTAGACGCTCCAACTGCTGCTCTAACGTGTCTGTCTGTAACATTAGTACATGGTATCATTATATCTATCTCTACACGTAGACTCTCCAACTGCTGCTCTAACGTGTCTGTCTGTAACATTAGTACATGGTATCATTATATCTAACTCTACACGTAGATGCTCCAACTGCTGCTCTAACGTGTCTGTAACATTAGTACATGGTATTATTATATCTAACTCTACACGTAGACGCTCCAACTGCTGCTCTAACGTGTCTGTCTGTAACATTAGTACATGGTATCATTATATCTTACTCTACACGTAGACGCTCCAACTGCTGCTCTAACGTGTCTGTAACATTAGTACATGGTATTATTATATCTAACTCTACACGTAGACGCTCCAACTGGTGCTCTAACGTGTCTGTCTGTAACATTAGAAAATGGTATTATTATATCTAACTCTACACGTAGGCGCTCTAACTGCTGCTCTAATGTGTCTGTAACATTAGTACAGGGTATCATTATATCTTACTCTACACGTAGACGCTCCAACTGCTGCTCTAACATGTCTGTCTGTAACATTAGTACAGGGTATTATTATATCTAACTCTACACGTAGACGCTCCAACTGGTGCTCTAACGTGTCTGTCTGTAACATTAGTACATGGCATTATTATATCTAACTCTACACGTAGACGCTCCAACTGGTGCTCTAACGTGTCTGTCTGTAACATTAGTACATGGCATTATTATATCTAACTCTACACATAGACGCTCCAACTGCTGCTCTAATGTGTCTGTAACATTAGTACATGGTATCATTATATCTAACTCTACACGTAGACGCTCCAACTGGTGCTCTAACGTGTCTGTCTGTAACATTAGTACATGGTATCATTATATCTAACTCTACACGTAGACGCTCCAACTGCTGCTCTAACGTGTCTGTCTGTAACATTAGTACATGGTATCATTATATCTTACTCTACACGTAGACGCTCCAACTGCTGCTCTAACGTGTCTGTAACATTAGTACATGGTATTATTATATCTAACTCTACACGTAGACGCTCCAACTGCTGCTCTAACGTGTCTGTAACATTAGTACATGGTATCATTATATCTTACTCTACACGTAGACGCTCCAACTGCTGCTCTAACGTGTCTGTAACATTAGTACATGGTATTATTATATCTATCTCTACACGTAGACGCTCCAACTGCTGCTCTAACGTGTCTGTCTGTAACATTAGTACATGGTATCATTATATCTTACTCTACACGTAGACGCTCTAACTGCTGCTCTAACGTGTCTGTCTGTAACATTAGTACATGGTATTATTATATCTAACTCTACACGTAGACGCTCTAACTGCTGCTCTAACGTGTCTGTCTGTAACATTAGTACATGGTATTATTATATCTAACTCTACACATAGACGCTCCAACTGCTGCTCTAACGTGTCTGTCTGTAACATTAGTACAGGGTATTATTATATCTTACTCTACACGTAGACGCTCCAACTGCTGCTCTAACGTGTCTGTAACATTAGTACATGGTATTATTATATCTAACTCTACACGTAGACGCTCCAACTGCTGCTCTAACGTGTCTGTCTGTAACATTAGTACATGGTATCATTATATCTAACTCTACACGTAGACGCTCCAACTGCTGCTCTAACGTGTCTGTAACATTAGTACATGGTATTGTTATATCTAACTCTACACGTAGACCCTCCAACTGCTGCTCTAACGTGTCTGTCTGTAACATTAGTACAGGGTATTATTATATCTTACTCTACACGTAGACGCTCCAACTGCTGCTCTAACGTGTCTGTAACATTAGTACATGGTATCATAATATCGAACTCTACACGTAGACTCTCCAACTGCTGCTCTAACATGTCTGTCTGTAACATTAGTACATGGTATTATTATATCTAACTCTACACGTAGACGCTCCAACTGCTGCTCTAACATGTCTGTCTGTAACATTAGTACATGGTATTATTATATCTAACTCTACACGTAGACGCTCCAACTGCTGCTCTAACGTGTCTGTCTGTAACATTAGTACAGGGTATTATTATATCTAACTCTACACGTAGACGCTCTAACTGCTGCTCTAACGTGTCTGTCTGTAACATTAGTACATGGTATTATTATATCTAACTCTACACGTAGACGCTCCAACTGCTGCTCTAACGTGTCTGTAACATTAGTACATGGTATTATTATATCTAACTCTACACGTAGACGCTCCAACTGCTGCTCTAACGTGTCTGTCTGTAACATTAGTACATGGTATCATTATATCTAACTCTACACGTAGATGCTCCAACTGCTGCTCTAACGTGTCTGTAACATTAGTACATGGTATTATTATATCTAACTCTACACGTAGACGCTCCAACTGCTGCTCTAACATGTCTGTCTGTAACATTAGTACATGGTATCATTATATCTAACTCTACACGTAGACGCTCCAACTGCTGCTCTAACTGCTGTCTGTAACATTAGTACATGGTATTATTATATCTTACTCTACACGTAGACGCTCCAACTGCTGCTCTAACGTGTCTGTCTGTAACATTAGTACATGGTATTATTATATCTAACTCTACACGTAGACGCTCCAACTGCTGCTCTAACGTGTCTGTCTGTAACATTAGTACATGGTATTATTATATCTAACTCTACACGTAGACGCTCTAACTGCTGCTCTAACGTGTCTGTCTGTAACATTAGTACATGGTATTATTATATCTAACTCTACACGTAGACGCTCCAACTGCTGCTCTAACGTGTCTGTAACATTAGTACATGGTATTATTATATCTAACTCTACACGTAGACGCTCCAACTGCTGCTCTAACGTGTCTGTCTGTAACATTAGTACATGGTATCATTATATCTTACTCTACATGTAGACGCTCCAACTGCTGCTCTAATGTGTCTGTAACATTAGTACATGGTATCATTATATCTAACTCTACACGTAGACGCTCCAACTGCTGCTCTAACGTGTCTGTAACATTAGTACATGGTATTATTATATCTAACTCTACACGTAGATGCTCCAACTGCTGCTCTAACGTGTCTGTCTGTAACATTAGTACATGGTATTATTATATCTAACTCTACACGTAGACGCTCCAACTGCTGCTCTAACGTGTCTGTAACATTAGTACATGGTATAATTATATCTTACTCTACACGTAGATGCTCCAACTGCTGCTCTAACGTGTCTGTCTGTAACATTAGTACATGGTATCATTATATCTATCTCTACACGTAGATGCTCCAACTGCTGCTCTAACGTGTCTGTAACATTAGTACATGGTATTATTATATCTAACTCTACATGTAGACGCTCCAACTGCTGCTCTAACGTGTCTGTCTGTAACATTAGTACATGGTATCATTATATCTAACTCTACACGTAGACGCTCCAACTGCTGCTCTAACGTGTCTGTCTGTAACATTAGTACATGGTATTATTATATCTAACTCTACACGTAGACGCTCCAACTGCTGCTCTAACATGTCTGTCTGTAACATTAGTACATGGTATCATTATATCTAACTCTACACGTAGACCCTCCAACTGCTGCTCTAACGTGTCTGTCTGTAACATTAGTACAGGGTATTATTATATCTAACTCTACACGTAGACGCTCCAACTGCTGCTCTAACGTGTCTGTCTGTAACATTAGTACATGGTATCATTATATCTAACTCTACACGTAGATGCTCCAACTGCTGCTCTAATGTGTCTGTCTGTAACATTAGTACAGGGTATTATTATATCTAACTCTACACGTAGACGCTCTAACTGCTGCTCTAACGTGTCTGTCTGTAACATTAGTACATGGTATTATTATATCTAACTCTACACATAGATGCTCCAACTGCTGCTCTAACGTGTCTGTAACATTAGTACATGGTATTATTATATCTAACTCTACACGTAGACGCTCCAACTGGTGCTCTAACGTGTCTGTCTGTAACATTAGTACATGGCATTATTATATCTAACTCTACACATAGACGCTCCAACTGCTGCTCTAATGTGTCTGTAACATTAGTACATGGTATCATTATATCTAACTCTACACGTAGACGCTCCAACTGGTGCTCTAACGTGTCTGTCTGTAACATTAGTACATGGTATCATTATATCTAACTCTACACGTAGACGCTCCAACTGCTGCTCTAACGTGTCTGTCTGTAACATTAGTACATGGTATCATTATATCTTACTCTACACGTAGACGCTCCAACTGCTGCTCTAACGTGTCTGTAACATTAGTACATGGTATTATTATATCTAACTCTACACGTAGACGCTCCAACTGCTGCTCTAACGTGTCTGTAACATTAGTACATGGTATCATTATATCTTACTCTACACGTAGACGCTCCAACTGCTGCTCTAACGTGTCTGTAACATTAGTACATGGTATTATTATATCTATCTCTACACGTAGACGCTCCAACTGCTGCTCTAACGTGTCTGTCTGTAACATTAGTACATGGTATCATTATATCTTACTCTACACGTAGACGCTCTAACTGCTGCTCTAACGTGTCTGTCTGTAACATTAGTACATGGTATTATTATATCTAACTCTACACGTAGACGCTCTAACTGCTGCTCTAACGTGTCTGTCTGTAACATTAGTACATGGTATTATTATATCTAACTCTACACATAGACGCTCCAACTGCTGCTCTAACGTGTCTGTCTGTAACATTAGTACAGGGTATTATTATATCTTACTCTACACGTAGACGCTCCAACTGCTGCTCTAACGTGTCTGTAACATTAGTACATGGTATTATTATATCTAACTCTACACGTAGACGCTCCAACTGCTGCTCTAACGTGTCTGTCTGTAACATTAGTACATGGTATCATTATATCTAACTCTACACGTAGACGCTCCAACTGCTGCTCTAACGTGTCTGTAACATTAGTACATGGTATTGTTATATCTAACTCTACACGTAGACCCTCCAACTGCTGCTCTAACGTGTCTGTCTGTAACATTAGTACAGGGTATTATTATATCTTACTCTACACGTAGACGCTCCAACTGCTGCTCTAACGTGTCTGTAACATTAGTACATGGTATCATAATATCGAACTCTACACGTAGACTCTCCAACTGCTGCTCTAACATGTCTGTCTGTAACATTAGTACATGGTATTATTATATCTAACTCTACACGTAGACGCTCCAACTGCTGCTCTAACATGTCTGTCTGTAACATTAGTACATGGTATTATTATATCTAACTCTACACGTAGACGCTCCAACTGCTGCTCTAACGTGTCTGTCTGTAACATTAGTACAGGGTATTATTATATCTAACTCTACACGTAGACGCTCTAACTGCTGCTCTAACGTGTCTGTCTGTAACATTAGTACATGGTATTATTATATCTAACTCTACACGTAGACGCTCCAACTGCTGCTCTAACGTGTCTGTAACATTAGTACATGGTATTATTATATCTAACTCTACACGTAGACGCTCCAACTGCTGCTCTAACGTGTCTGTCTGTAACATTAGTACATGGTATCATTATATCTAACTCTACACGTAGATGCTCCAACTGCTGCTCTAACGTGTCTGTAACATTAGTACATGGTATTATTATATCTAACTCTACACGTAGACGCTCCAACTGCTGCTCTAACATGTCTGTCTGTAACATTAGTACATGGTATCATTATATCTAACTCTACACGTAGACGCTCCAACTGCTGCTCTAACTGCTGTCTGTAACATTAGTACATGGTATTATTATATCTTACTCTACACGTAGACGCTCCAACTGCTGCTCTAACGTGTCTGTCTGTAACATTAGTACATGGTATTATTATATCTAACTCTACACGTAGACGCTCCAACTGCTGCTCTAACGTGTCTGTCTGTAACATTAGTACATGGTATTATTATATCTAACTCTACACGTAGACGCTCTAACTGCTGCTCTAACGTGTCTGTCTGTAACATTAGTACATGGTATTATTATATCTAACTCTACACGTAGACGCTCCAACTGCTGCTCTAACGTGTCTGTAACATTAGTACATGGTATTATTATATCTAACTCTACACGTAGACGCTCCAACTGCTGCTCTAACGTGTCTGTCTGTAACATTAGTACATGGTATCATTATATCTTACTCTACATGTAGACGCTCCAACTGCTGCTCTAATGTGTCTGTAACATTAGTACATGGTATCATTATATCTAACTCTACACGTAGACGCTCCAACTGCTGCTCTAACGTGTCTGTAACATTAGTACATGGTATTATTATATCTAACTCTACACGTAGATGCTCCAACTGCTGCTCTAACGTGTCTGTCTGTAACATTAGTACATGGTATTATTATATCTAACTCTACACGTAGACGCTCCAACTGCTGCTCTAACGTGTCTGTAACATTAGTACATGGTATAATTATATCTTACTCTACACGTAGATGCTCCAACTGCTGCTCTAACGTGTCTGTCTGTAACATTAGTACATGGTATCATTATATCTATCTCTACACGTAGATGCTCCAACTGCTGCTCTAACGTGTCTGTAACATTAGTACATGGTATTATTATATCTAACTCTACATGTAGACGCTCCAACTGCTGCTCTAACGTGTCTGTCTGTAACATTAGTACATGGTATCATTATATCTAACTCTACACGTAGACGCTCCAACTGCTGCTCTAACGTGTCTGTCTGTAACATTAGTACATGGTATTATTATATCTAACTCTACACGTAGACGCTCCAACTGCTGCTCTAACATGTCTGTCTGTAACATTAGTACATGGTATCATTATATCTAACTCTACACGTAGACCCTCCAACTGCTGCTCTAACGTGTCTGTCTGTAACATTAGTACAGGGTATTATTATATCTAACTCTACACGTAGACGCTCCAACTGCTGCTCTAACGTGTCTGTCTGTAACATTAGTACATGGTATCATTATATCTAACTCTACACGTAGATGCTCCAACTGCTGCTCTAATGTGTCTGTCTGTAACATTAGTACAGGGTATTATTATATCTAACTCTACACGTAGACGCTCTAACTGCTGCTCTAACGTGTCTGTCTGTAACATTAGTACATGGTATTATTATATCTAACTCTACACATAGATGCTCCAACTGCTGCTCTAACGTGTCTGTAACATTAGTACATGGTATTATTATATCTAACTCTACACGTAGACGCTCCAACTGCTGCTCTAACGTGTCTGTCTGTAACATTAGTACATGGTATTATTATATCTAACTCTACACGTAGACGCTCCAACTGCTGCTCTAACGTGTCTGTCTGTAACATTAGTACATGGTATTATTATATCTAACTCTACACGTAGACGCTCCAACTGCTGCTCTAACGTGTCTGTAACATTAGTACATGGTATTATTATATCTAACTCTACACGTAGACGCTCCAACTGCTGCTCTAACGTGTCTGTCTGTAACATTAGTACATGGTATTATTATATCTAACTCTACACGTAGACGCTCCAACTGCTGCTCTAACGTGTCTGTCTGTAACATTAGTACATGGTATTATTATATCTAACTCTACACGTAGACCCTCCAACTGCTGCTCTAACATGTCTGTCTGTAACATTAGTACATGGTATTATTATATCTAACTCTACACGTAGACGCTCCAACTGCTGCTCTAACATGTCTGTCTGTAACATTAGTACATGGTATTATTATATCTAACTCTACACGTAGACCCTCCAACTGCTGCTCTAACATGTCTGTCTGTAACATTAGTACATGGTATTATTATATCTAACTCTACACGTAGACGCTCTAACTGCTGCTCTAACGTGTCTGTCTGTAACATTAGTACATGGTATCATTATATCTAACTCTACACGTAGACCCTCCAACTGCTGCTCTAACATGTCTGTCTGTAACATTAGTACAGGGTATTATTATATCTAACTCTACACGTAGACGCTCCAACTGCTGCTCTAACATGTCTGTCTGTAACATTAGTACATGGTATTATTATATCTAACTCTACACGTAGACGCTCCAACTGCTGCTCTAACGTGTCTGTAACATTAGTACATGGTATCATTATATCTTACTCTACACGTAGACGCTCCAACTGCTGCTCTAACGTGTCTGTAACATTAGTACATGGTATTATTATATCTAACTCTACACATAGACGCTCCAACTGCTGCTCTAACGTGTCTGTCTGTAACATTAGTACATGGTATCATTATATCTAACTCTACACGTAGACGCTCCAACTGCTGCTCTAACATGTCTGTCTGTAACATTAGTACATGGTATTATTATATCTAACTCTACACGTAGACGCTCCAACTGCTGCTCTAACATGTCTGTCTGTAACATTAGTACATGGTATTATTATATCTAACTCTACACGTAGACGCTCCAACTGCTGCTCTAACATGTCTGTCTGTAACATTAGTACATGGTATCATTATATCTAACTCTACACGTAGACGCTCCAACTGCTGCTCTAACATGTCTGTCTGTAACATTAGTACATGGTATTATTATATCTAACTCTACACGTAGATGCTCCAACTGCTGCTCTAACGTGTCTGTCTGTAACATTAGTACATGGTATTATTATATCTAACTCTACACGTAGACGCTCCAACTGCTGCTCTAACGTGTCTGTAACATTAGTACATGGTATAATTATATCTTACTCTACACGTAGATGCTCCAACTGCTGCTCTAACGTGTCTGTCTGTAACATTAGTACATGGTATCATTATATCTATCTCTACACGTAGATGCTCCAACTGCTGCTCTAACGTGTCTGTAACATTAGTACATGGTATTATTATATCTAACTCTACATGTAGACGCTCCAACTGCTGCTCTAACGTGTCTGTCTGTAACATTAGTACATGGTATCATTATATCTAACTCTACACGTAGACGCTCCAACTGCTGCTCTAACGTGTCTGTCTGTAACATTAGTACATGGTATTATTATATCTAACTCTACACGTAGACGCTCCAACTGCTGCTCTAACATGTCTGTCTGTAACATTAGTACATGGTATCATTATATCTAACTCTACACGTAGACCCTCCAACTGCTGCTCTAACGTGTCTGTCTGTAACATTAGTACAGGGTATTATTATATCTAACTCTACACGTAGACGCTCCAACTGCTGCTCTAACGTGTCTGTCTGTAACATTAGTACATGGTATCATTATATCTAACTCTACACGTAGATGCTCCAACTGCTGCTCTAATGTGTCTGTCTGTAACATTAGTACAGGGTATTATTATATCTAACTCTACACGTAGACGCTCTAACTGCTGCTCTAACGTGTCTGTCTGTAACATTAGTACATGGTATTATTATATCTAACTCTACACATAGATGCTCCAACTGCTGCTCTAACGTGTCTGTAACATTAGTACATGGTATTATTATATCTAACTCTACACGTAGACGCTCCAACTGCTGCTCTAACGTGTCTGTCTGTAACATTAGTACATGGTATTATTATATCTAACTCTACACGTAGACGCTCCAACTGCTGCTCTAACGTGTCTGTCTGTAACATTAGTACATGGTATTATTATATCTAACTCTACACGTAGACGCTCCAACTGCTGCTCTAACGTGTCTGTAACATTAGTACATGGTATTATTATATCTAACTCTACACGTAGACGCTCCAACTGCTGCTCTAACGTGTCTGTCTGTAACATTAGTACATGGTATTATTATATCTAACTCTACACGTAGACGCTCCAACTGCTGCTCTAACGTGTCTGTCTGTAACATTAGTACATGGTATTATTATATCTAACTCTACACGTAGACCCTCCAACTGCTGCTCTAACATGTCTGTCTGTAACATTAGTACATGGTATTATTATATCTAACTCTACACGTAGACGCTCCAACTGCTGCTCTAACATGTCTGTCTGTAACATTAGTACATGGTATTATTATATCTAACTCTACACGTAGACGCTCCAACTGCTGCTCTAACGTGTCTGTCTGTAACATTAGTACATGGTATTATTATATCTAACTCTACACGTAGACCCTCCAACTGCTGCTCTAACATGTCTGTCTGTAACATTAGTACATGGTATTATTATATCTAACTCTACACGTAGACGCTCTAACTGCTGCTCTAACGTGTCTGTCTGTAACATTAGTACATGGTATCATTATATCTAACTCTACACGTAGACCCTCCAACTGCTGCTCTAACATGTCTGTCTGTAACATTAGTACAGGGTATTATTATATCTAACTCTACACGTAGACGCTCCAACTGCTGCTCTAACATGTCTGTCTGTAACATTAGTACATGGTATTATTATATCTAACTCTACACGTAGACGCTCCAACTGCTGCTCTAACGTGTCTGTAACATTAGTACATGGTATCATTATATCTTACTCTACACGTAGACGCTCCAACTGCTGCTCTAACGTGTCTGTAACATTAGTACATGGTATTATTATATCTAACTCTACACATAGACGCTCCAACTGCTGCTCTAACGTGTCTGTCTGTAACATTAGTACATGGTATCATTATATCTAACTCTACACGTAGACGCTCCAACTGCTGCTCTAACATGTCTGTCTGTAACATTAGTACATGGTATTATTATATCTAACTCTACACGTAGACGCTCCAACTGCTGCTCTAACATGTCTGTCTGTAACATTAGTACATGGTATTATTATATCTAACTCTACACGTAGACGCTCCAACTGCTGCTCTAACATGTCTGTCTGTAACATTAGTACATGGTATCATTATATCTAACTCTACACGTAGACGCTCCAACTGCTGCTCTAACATGTCTGTCTGTAACATTAGTACATGGTATTATTATATCTAACTCTACACGTAGACGCTCCAACTGCTGCTCTAACGTGTCTGTAACATTAGTACATGGTATCATTATATCTAACTCTACACGTAGACGCTCCAACTGCTGCTCTAACGTGTCTGTAACATTAGTACATGGTATTATTATATCTAACTCTACACGTAGATGCTCCAACTGCTGCTCTAACGTGTCTGTAACATTAGTACATGGTATCATTATATCTATCTCTACACGTAGACGCTCCAACTGCTGCTCTAACGTGTCTGTCTGTAACATTAGTACATGGTATCATTATATCTAACTCTACACATAGACGCTCCAACTGCTGCTCTAACGTGTCTGTCTGTAACATTAGTACATGGTATTATTATATCTTACTCTACACGTAGATGCTCCAACTGCTGCTCTAACGTGTCTGTAACATTAGTACATGGTATTATTATATCTAACTCTACACGTAGACGCTCCAACTGCTGCTCTAACATGTCTGTCTGTAACATTAGTACAGGGTATTATTATATCTAACTCTACACGTAGACGCTCCAACTGCTGCTCTAACGTGTCTGTCTGTAACATTAGTACATGGTATTATTATATCTAACTCTACACGTAGACGCTCCAACTGCTGCTCTAACGTGTCTGTAACATTAGTACATGGTATTATTATATCTTACTCTACACGTAGACGCTCCAACTGCTGCTCTAACGTGTCTGTCTGTAACATTAGTACATGGTATTATTATATCTAACTCTACACGTAGACGCTCTAACTGCTGCTCTAACGTGTCTGTAACATTAGTACATGGTATTATTATATCTAACTCTACACGTAGACGCTCCAACTGCTGCTCTAACGTGTCTGTCTGTAACATTAGTACATGGTATCATTATATCTAACTCTACACGTAGACTCTCCAACTGCTGCTCTAACGTGTCTGTAACATTAGTACATGGTATCATTATATCTAACTCTACACGTAGATGCTCCAACTGCTGCTCTAACGTGTCTGTAACATTAGTACATGGTATTATTATATCTAACTCTACACGTAGACGCTCCAACTGCTGCTCTAACGTGTCTGTAACATTAGTACATGGTATCATTATATCTAACTCTACACGTAGACGCTCCAACTGCTGCTCTAACGTGTCTGTAACATTAGTACATGGTATCATTATATCTAACTCTACACGTAGATGCTCCAACTGCTGCTCTAACGTGTCTGTAACATTAGTACATGGTATTATTATATCTTACTCTACACGTAGATGCTCCAACTGCTGCTCTAACGTGTCTGTAACATTAGTACATGGTATTATTATATCTAACTCTACACGTAGACGCTCCAACTGCTGCTCTAACATGTCTGTCTGTAACATTAGTACAGGGTATTATTATATCTAACTCTACACGTAGATGCTCCAACTGCTGCTCTAACGTGTCTGTAACATTAGTACATGGTATTATTATATCTTACTCTACACATAGACGCTCCAACTGCTGCTCTAACGTGTCTGTAACATTAGTACATGGTATCATTATATCTTACTCTACACGTAGACGCTCCAACTGCTGCTCTAACGTGTCTGTCTGTAACATTAGTACAGGGTATCATTATATCTAACTCTACACGTAGACGCTCTAACTGCTGCTCTAACTGCTGTCTGTAACATTAGTACATGGTATCATTATATCTAACTCTACACGTAGACGCTCCAACTGCTGCTCTAACATGTCTGTCTGTAACATTAGTACATGGTATCATTATATCTAACTCTACACGTAGACGCTCCAACTGCTGCTCTAACGTGTCTGTCTGTAACATTAGTACATGGTATCATTATATCTTACTCTACATGTAGACGCTCCAACTGCTGCTCTAATGTGTCTGTAACATTAGTACATGGTATCATTATATCTAACTCTACACGTAGACGCTCCAACTGCTCCTCTAACGTGTCTGTAACATTAGTACATGGTATCATTATATCTAACTCTACACGTAGACGCTCTAACTGCTGCTCTAACGTGTCTGTCTGTAACATTAGTACATGGTATTATTATATCTAACTCTACACGTAGACGCTCCAACTGCTGCTCTAATGTGTCTGTAACATTAGTACATGGTATCATTATATCTAACTCTACACGTAGACCCTCCAACTGCTGCTCTAACGTGTCTGTAACATTAGTACATGGTATTATTATATCTAACTCTACACGTAGACGCTCCAACTGCTGCTCTAACGTGTCTGTCTGTAACATTAGTACATGGTATTATTATATCTAACTCTACACGTAGACGCTCCAACTGCTGCTCTAACGTGTCTGTCTGTAACATTAGTACATGGTATCATTATATCTATCTCTACACATAGACGCTCCAACTGCTGCTCTAACATGTCTGTAACATTAGTACATGGTATTATTATATCTAACTCTACACGTAGACGCTCCAACTGCTGCTCTAACGAGTCTGTAACATTAGTACATGGTATTATTATATCTAACTCTACACATAGACGCTCCAACTGCTGCTCTAACGTGTCTGTAACATTAGTACATGGTATTATTATATCTAACTCTACACGTAGACGCTCTAACTGCTGCTCTAACGTGTCTGTAACATTAGTACATGGTATTATTATATCTAACTCTACACGTAGACGCTCCAACTGCTGCTCTAACGTGTCTGTCTGTAACATTAGTACATGGTATTATTATATCTAACTCTACACGTAGACGCTCCAACTGCTGCTCTAACGTGTCTGTAACATTAGTACATGGTATTATTATATCTAACTCTACACGTAGATGCTCCAACGTGTGTCTGTAAGATTAGTACATTATATGACCAAATCTAACTCAGCACGTAGACGCCACAGCTGCTGCTCTAATGTATCTGTCTGTCACATATATGTGTACACATAATACATTGTTATCATACCCAAGTTACCATATCCAACTCAGCCAGGGCAACTGTTGTTTCAATGTATCTGACCACTTATGTGATGAGACCGATTTTTCATCTAAAAATAATTTAAAGTGCCAGGCGTGCTTCTTACGTTGAATATGGTATGATCTCACTAAAAAAAAGGATAACATTCCATAATGGTTAGGTTGTATAATAAACAGTCAAACTTACTTCATTGTCCAGTGACCGTAGCTGAAATCTCCCATCGTCTTCCTCCTTCTTCAGTTCCTTTTTCACTTTGGCTTTGATTATTTGTTGTTCCTCTTCTAAGCCTTCTCTCATTTCAAATTGCTCCTAGGTTAAAAATGGATGAGAAAAAGTTAAGAATAAAAGACTCATGAATGTTTCTCTCTTTTGGCCAAATTTATTTTATCGCCATTATGTCACATAGAGGCTCAGTGTCCTTCTATAAAAGGTTATTCACCAGAAATCCAGTCATTTTAGTTGGCTCTTTATCCAATTCAATTACAAATCTCAAGAATCGCTTTTTGATCTAGAGGGAAATAATTGTTCTGTGCCCACAGATGGCTCAAAATGTTAGTGTCTACCCCTGTGTGTTAAGACTGTTGAGGCAGAGTGTGTTTGTGCCTACATGAGCTTTCAGTCAATAAATGTTACCATATAACCCGGCTCATAAGCCGACCTCAGTCATAAGCCGGGGGTCGGCTTTCAGGATAAGCTGATTTTGAGGCTCAATTTACACATTTGTTTCTCTTTTATCTGTTGAAATTAACCCCTGCTCATAAGCCAGGAGTAGACTTTGGCAATAAATTAGAAGCTGATTTTGACCAAAAATAGCAAAATGAAGTTCTGTCGGGGGTTTTACAGTACTTAAAAAGCACTCCTGTGGCATACCTGTAGCTTGGCCACCTTGAGCTGCTCGTCCTGCAGCATCTGTTGGAGCTGCTCACTGTGCTCCTTCTCTGTCTGCAGCTGCTCACACGCCTCGTCTAACTCTGCACGTAATGCTGTCACCACTGTCACACCTAGAGATCAATAGGGTCAACAAAGCGAGGACTTTGTAGAGAAGTGATCTGTAGATTTTTCTTATTTTACAATGAGAATACAAATATTGTTTGACAGCCCTGTCATGTAATGAACTTCATTTGATGTTGTGCTGTAACTTTGTGAGTGATGGACTTTGATTTAAAATTGGCGCAGATTACTCACTTTCCTTAGGCTTGACCTGCTGACCTGAAGGTCTCGGGGTGAGAGACACGAGGGTGGCGGAGGACCTGAAGGTGGTGTGGCTGCCCTTGGGAAGGGAGCGAGTGGCTGCTGCTTCTGCCTTCTCCACCCGCTGGTGAAGAAGCTCCACCTCCTCCTCCAGTGCCTCCTTCTCATTCTCCAGTGCAAGACGCTGCGCCTCCAGGTTGGCCTAGTTAATTAGACATAAAAATTATATTATCATATCTATCACAGTTTTTCTCTGTTTTTAAATAACCAAAGTGATCTTACTTATAAATGGCTCCTCCATAGCCTTTGTCAAGCTTTAGTACTCACAGTCTTGGCTGCATGCGCTGAGATTCGCGCATCAAGCTTGTTGATGTTTTTTTCTTTCTGGGCCACCTCCTCTTCTAGACGGTCTTTAGCATTCTGAAGTGTGTTGATCTCCTATATGAAAATGAGATGCACATTATAGACTGAGGGCAGAAGTGGGCAGCAGAAATGCATGGGTGCACCCATGAATGCTCCTGCCTACTTGTTGGTGTACTGTAAAGATATGGTGTCAATGAGCAGCAGTTCTATGGCACTTTGAGACAATGATTTTGCCATTACCTTTCAAGATATTCCTTGTACCGGTATCACAGTACTTTTCTGTAATGCCACCTGGGGCTTCATTGTACAGTGGTTCATCATTCAATTTTTACTGGGATCCATGGTAGATTCAACAATTATAGAAGATATTTACCACTTCATGTTTGAGAATTATTTCATCTTTATCTGCATTGGCAGCAAACCTCTCATTCAGTGCCTTCAATATGAACTTGAACTGTTTGGCAGTGTTTCTGAAAACTGAAAATTCATATAAATGTGTCAATCATCACTAATACTAGTAAGAAAAACTAATGATTCTGTGACCCATTCCATTGAAAACTACACTTGTGCGACACTTGTATCATGGACTTGGTATCAATGGATTTCTATTATTACCCTGTGCTCCCTTTTCATGGCCTATATTTTTGATGGGATATGAGAGGTTGCTTTATGATGACTGCAAAGTTGAACTGATAAACTGAAGTGTCTTTACCTGTTTTCTGCTGGTTGGTTTTGACTATACGGATGCTGCTTTCCAGTGTTCCCTTAACCTCATCAAGCGCTAGCTGCAGGTTGTCAGGATCCGCAAGCTGCGACTCTGTTAGATTGAGGATCACAGAATGATAACAGTTCTCCACCAAGACTGTACATTTGTTACAGGGTATGGCTTGATTAATATATGAAGGGTAAGGGCAAAAGTATTCTCTTCTCTCCAGGGAAGAAAAAAGGTGTATATATATATATATATATATATATATATATATATATATATATATATATATACATGTGACAAAAACAGAAAAGGACTGCATTTTAAATTTAACATTGTGATAATACTTGTGGAATTAGACTCAGATATTTTATAAACCTACAGAGTTGGAGACAAAAGGGATCTTAAATAGAGTGAGAAAACACTCACCATCAAAGATGTTTTTAATGGGGGTTGGAGCCTGTGTGCGCAGTCGTCTTCTTCTATCACTAAAAGCAGAAATTCAAGCCAGTTTGGACAATAGTGCATGTGGTGGCCGTAGCCAATAACTGCAGACTAAGTCTTTGTTACAAGTTTGACTTGATGTTGTTTATTGCTGAAATGCCACAGGAGGTCTAATCCCCTTCCACAGACACTTATTTCCTATGATTGCCACAGTAGCACACAACAGTACACTAAGGTGCTCAGGTAGTACAATCCTTTAGCATAGAGTCCATTGAACATGTAGTGTAATATCCGGTAGTCAATGCAATGAAGTGTGACATCAAGGGTAACATGTAACCTTGTACAAAGAATATTGCCTCCTATAATCCCCAGGTACAAAGTCCAATGTCAGCAAGGTAATTCAATATGTCCATGTGTAGTGTACAACAGCTCAATCGATACTGACTGGGGTCTGAGGAGGAGGGTATGTGATAGAATACCCAAAGATAATGAGAAGTTTCTAAAACAATGTAGAGCAAAATTAATACTGTCTTTGACATCAGTGAGTGGTGGCACCCGAATGTTCTATAGTGTTCCGCAGAATGTACTAGGTTGAACTTTATTGTTCCAGATGATTCTAACATAATCTACATCACTCTATGACAATCTCAATCTTACAGATGGGGACCAGAAAGTGCTATATTCATTTTACCATGATTCATACAATTCTATGGTAGTCTTAAACCTTACACTACAGTGCAAACATGTTGCAATATCTGATATTTTCCACATTAGTCCTGACACATTTTTAAAGGGTCAGTCATTTTCTTAACAACAGGGAGTGAGCGGGGTAAAAAAAAACAACAACAAAAAACATGTGTTCACTGGTTTTTTTTTGTGTGTTTGAGTTTTTGTGCTATATTTGTGACAGGAATAAATAGGATAGGATGTTAAGATTTGACCATTCTAAGGTGGGATCT
Organism: Acholoe squamosa; assembly: GCA_949317995.1. NCBI lineage: Eukaryota > Metazoa > Annelida > Polychaeta > Phyllodocida > Polynoidae > Acholoe > Acholoe squamosa. The sequence continues at coordinate 2,125,767 of OX439051.1, read as the reverse complement.
TTTGCCCCTTTGTCAAAGGGGTACATAGATTACTTATAAAGTATAGTCCCTCAAGGCACAGAACCAAGGTACTGAACTTTATAGTAGAGGGCAGTTTTAGGGAGAAATGAATGTAATCATAAACCAATAACAGAAATTATAGTAGAAGCTATTTCTTCACCTCTCGTCTTCATCATCAGAGTTTATGTAGCCCGCCTCCTTCAGCAATTGGTCGCCGAGTGCTCTGATTCTGTCTGTCGTGTCAGCTGTGTGTGCAAACACCTCCCTGCAAACAAAGGAAACAACTGCGATTTTCCATGATACTCTGCGTATAAAGTGCATCCCTAACACAGGCTCATCCTATGTGCAGATGTGAGGTGCACCTTGTACATCAAGTACCTGCCCCAACTCAGGTGTATCCTGACTAAGGAGCATCTGGGGCCTAAGCATCAGTAGCATTCTTGTGCAAAAAGTATTCACACATATCAAATTTAATTTGACAAATTTTGTTACACTTGTTTGATAATGTTGGTGTTTATTTTCCAGTCTATTGAGCCTTTCAAATTGCAGGATAGATAAAGAATTTACAAAAATAGTGTTTCACCATTTATCTCAATGTCACCATGGTCAATCATCAAGTCAACTTACTTAATTGTTTCACTGCTTTCTTTTAGAAATGCCTTCATTTTCTCTACATCCTCATCTGTAGGAAGTTCCTGAAAATGTAAAATACAAAACATGCATTAGGGAATAATCAAGTCATAATGAAAAAAAGACCCACTTTCAAAAACCTCTACTGTCAAAACCATAAGGAGAAGCATGAAAAATAGAAAGTAGAAATTTAAAATTTTTCATACTTTACATGGTAAAACACTTTGACCCTTACATACAGATCATACACTTGTCTTATGATATTTTCTGAAGATGTATACGTCCTTTTACATACCGTGATCTCGCCAGCATGCAGCCAGTCCAGGACTTCCTGCAGCATGGCCTTACGCTGTCCCGAGTCAGTGAAAAATGAAGCAATGAGGTCCAAAACCTGCCTCTTCTGCTCCATCTGTGAAGTTATATGGAGAGATATCAGGGTATGAGCGAGGTCATATGGAACACCACATATGAGGAAACAAATCATCATGATAGTCAGAAATACATAATTATGCTAAAAGGGCTACATTTGAAGAGATAATTGGGTGTTAAATATGAACTGTTAGATTTCAGCGAATGACTTTTGGACTAATAAATTTTGACTGCATCAATACAAATCTTAATTGTAAAACAAGCAGATGTAAAGATTCATAATTTTTTAGAAGTCAACATTAACATAAAGACAAAAGTACCTGACATTTTAAGCTTTGTATCATAAAATTCCTGGTTTTACCCCTGATTCAGTTTAACATACATTACCTTATCTTTCTGTTCTGATGCATTAAAGCCACAGCGGAGGATTGATGTATTCACCATATCCAGCTGCAATACAAGAGGACAAAACTTCACAAAATAACAATCTCAAAATCTTTTTCTTTTTTTCAATAACTTTTAACATCTTTATATAACAATGTCCCAAATGGCCTACAGTTAGAATGTACTACACAAACTCTCTTGTTTTCAAACAGTAAGTTTAGTTGGAATATTTGCATGAATGACATATTCACATACATAGTTGATGTATTTATAATAATTATGGAAGATAAGTGCTACAGACCTCTGACTGTGTAGACTGCAGTGTGCCTGGCAACCCATAATGCTTCAGGGCCTGGGGAAGAGGTAGGAAAATAACATGTTTTAGCAACTTTAGCCTCAGTGCTTTCCCCTGGTGAGTCATATTTTCACTTTTAGATAGGTGCTTTATGTTAGAAATATATAATCCTATGTTTTCATGAACGTCGCATCAACACGGGAATGTGTATAACCAGAGTCTCATGAACAGCATCATGTTGGTATCAATAAACGCAGTTGGCGGCATCAGCACGATGGAGCCCCGGGGGGGGGGCACTCTCTATGGAATGTATACACATATGTGCGGCTGGCCAGGGTACTTTTTCAAGGAAAAGTCCCTAGGAAGCCTGCTGTTTCAGCGACAAATGTCCCTAGCAAGCCTCCTGTTTCAGCCACAAATGTCCCTAGCAAGGGTCAACTTTGAGCAAAATACCCTGATTAAGCGGGAAATTTCGAAATTTTCATTGGGATCAGCACAATTTTCATAAAAATAGCATGAACCAAATTCAATCTTCTCTCCAATCAGTGAAAATTTAAGACATTTTGAAATAAATCTAGGATTATTGAGTCAAAAGTGCCCTAGCAAGGGTAGGCTTTGGAAGAAAAAACCTGCGAATGAGTGCCCTAGCAAGGGTAAGGGTTGTCATGGGTTCAGCCACACAACCGTATCAAAAAAAATTGAAGTGCCCCCCGGGGATGGAGCAAGATGTAGACTTGTAAGTCTCCTTCATTCACATCTCAATTCTTCAGGTTATGGGCCCGGACATCGCTTGATACGACTCTGTTGATGTTATAAGAATATGAGGTACATGTAGGGACATAATTGAGCCATATTTGAGGACGAGATATGTCTCGATTGATCGGCAAAGTGCCAAGCCGTCACCGGATAACCATCATTGTTGGAGTGAAGCTGACACAAAGTGCGGCACAGAGGTGTTGCTGTGGTTGTCCAGTAAAGGGAAACATCAGAGGAACAGCCTACACTGGAGGCTCCAGTAAAGGGAAACATCAGAGGAACAGCCTACACTAGAGGCTCCTGTAAAGGGAAACATCAGAGGAACAGCCTACACTGGAGGCTCCTGTAAAGGGAAACATCAGAGGAACAGCCTACACTAGAGGCTCCTGTAAAGGGAAACATCAGAGGAACAGCCTACACTGGAGGCTCCTGTAAAGGGAAACATCAGAGGAACAGCCTACACTAGAGGCTCCTGTAAAGGGAAACATCAGAGGAACAGCCTACACTGGAGGCTCCTGTAAAGGGAAACATCAGAGGAACAGCCTACACTAGAGGCTCCAGTAAAGGGAAACATCAGAGGAACAGCCTACACTAGAGGCTCCAGTAAAGGGAAACATCAGAGGAACAGCCTACACTGGAGGCTCCTGTAAAGGGAAACATCAGAGGAACAGCCTACACTGGAGGCTCCTGTAAAGCTGGCATGCTGTGGATGCTTCAATACATGTGTATAGTCGGGAGAGTCAAGGCTCAGATCGTCGTGAATCTGTCAAGAAGGCAGAAGGAGCTTTGTGACTGTGTAGGCATCACGGAATCGCCGTGGACATTGTGGAATCGCTGTAGGCATCGTGGAATCGCCATAGGAGGTTCCAGAAACGCTGAGGCAGCTTGTGGAGAGCCCAGATTTTTTAAACATTGGCTAAGTGTAGACTTAAAATCGGTTAAGTCTCACTTAGTTAAGTTTAGACTTAAAATGAATTTTTAGAACAAACTTAGTAACAACTAAGTGAGACTTAGCTAAGTCGGACTTAAGTGTAAATATTTGAACTCTCCTGACACAGGAGGTAGGAAAATGAGGTTTTAAGTGTCATGGATTCACAGCCATATTGAAAAGGAATTTGAAGTGAAGAGTGAAAACTTAACATTTTTGTGTAGATTAAGTGTTTATCTAGCCTTATTTATCGACCAAATGATAAAACATACTGAATATTCCCTGATTTTGTGCTGTACATGACGGTTGCTAAGGTCTTAAGTCAGACTTAGGGGTTTAAGTCAGCTCTGAGAGCTCACTTAAAGTTAGGTCTGTTTGGGTGAACTGTGTAATTTTGCTGTGGTAAACCATTTATTGAGAAGTTGTATAGAGTGATGTTCTATGTGTGTATTAGAAGTCTGTGGGTTACAACTAAAATGGCAGCAAGTCCAAGTGTAGGGTTACAGTTCAGAAGGAGCTTAAGATGCCATGGAGATAGTTCTGTATCAGCTGAGAGTGTGTGTCACATTGGAAACATCAGTAGATGTGTCAGAGACTGTAGAAGATGTGTCAAAGAGTGCAGAAGATGTGTCAAGGGCTGCAGAGAGTCTAGTGCTGAAGGAGACATCTATAGTGCTGTGGGAGGCACCACAAGAGACTATAGAGGAATCGGATGCAGGGTTTGCATTTCTACAGTGAGGACAATCAATTGTGTCAGGTCATGAGATGTTGAAATTGTAACATCCAGATAGTGGAGGAGTCCAGCTAAGTAATGTTTCAGATGTCAGCAGTGTGTATGCTAATATGAAATGACTCTATTAGTGCATAGCCATAGACGGATAACGATCTATGGTATGACTCTATTGACAAATGGACATGTTAATTGCACTGAGGTTAAACTGTATATGGGATCATAGGTGGCTCTGTAAGACTGGTAACTCCTGCATTTGCGCTATGAGTATACAGCGGATCTGTGGTTAACATTATTAGTAGATCTGGTTTATTGTCAGCGAGGTGGCAGAGGCACTGGAAATCAATTGTCTGGTGGGTGTGGTCAGGATGCACTAAGATGATGGAGGAATGCACTGAGATACTGCAGGAGGACACAAGATGCTGTAAGTGGTCACTTTGTACAGAATCTGTAAGGAAACATTTCAGAAGGAGAATCTGAAGATAGGAACTATATTTGCTAGGTGAAACATTTTGTGAAAATGACAGCAAATATTGAAGAACTGAATTAGTTAGGGAAGTGAGGGGTAAAGCCTGACGTGAGGGATGAAATCCTCACAGGGAATGAAGTGCCAGAAACCGCTCTTCCCAAGATTAGGTTTATGCTATATTAAAAATTCTAATAGCAGTTGTGTTTGCTGTTTGGTAAAGGTTTTTAATAATTAACCTAGTCTGTGTAACATGTAACTAAGTAAGAAAAACAAGAAATTGTGAAATACATGTATACTATAGTGTGTGATCATATAGTCTTAAATACATGTTGAAGACTCAAGTTGAGTTACATTTTAATAGCTAAAAGTGTGCTATTATAATATTCTAAAAAACAAGACGTGAAACTGAAACTACAGTAATGCAGATTTCCAAGTGACTGAAACTAAACAGTTGGAGGACTGTCCTGGAGGACTTTGTACTGAACTATAGAATTCATTCAGTAAAGCTGAACTGTTTACTCTAAGACTTGGATTTTTGTTTGTTTGTTTGTTTGTTTAGTTTTACGTCCGGGGCTAAGACTTGGAGAAACAGGACACTTATAAAAAAGCAGAGAAACTGTACATATAGACTGAGACCCATACAACACTATAGGCTACTGTACATGTAAAATAAGATGTTTTTTCTTACTTTTTTCATCATTTACAAAGATTTCTAATAGGGCCCATTTTTTCGTGCACATAACATTTTGACAAGTGGGTACCTACCAGTATGATACGTGTGTGTATGACATCCAGCTCATTCACAATCTCATCTCTTTTCCGTCTCTTCTTTTGCTCCTCTATCTGAGCCAGGACGGCCAACACCTCATCAGGAGTTGGGCTGACCGATGGCCTCTCTGGAGCCCGGGCGCGCGGGCGCCGCCGCTCGTGGGTTGCCCGCTGGAGCTTTCGCTTTGCCCGGGACAATGTTCTTTTTCCATGTTTTGGAGGCATTTTATTCTGGAGAAATATTCAAAACATAGGCTACAATGTTGATCACATTCACAAGTCCTCACTAGTCATCATCATAACTCCATGGTTTTCTGGTACTTGTTTTAGGGCCGGCCATAGCCAATATTTGCAACACACATCAATCTACCTTTTTTTCTACTATTAAATTAGATCTAAGGGGCAAAAAGTGATTAAAGACTATCCCCTACTCCTCCCCCCCCCCCAAGAAAAAAGAATTGTTTCAAGGGGTATGCAGGCTCAGGCAATGTCGCCAAAATGAGTATGATTTGAGACTCAGCCTGAGCGTGGTGTGATACTCTTGCAGGTCCTGAGGCTGATCCTGGGGTGATACTCTGGCAGGTCCTGAGGCTGATCCTGGGGTGATACTCTGGCAGGTCCTGAGGCTGATCCTGGGGTGATACTCTGGCAGGTCCTGAGGCTGATCCTGGGGTGATACTCTGGCAGGTCCTGAGGCTGATCCTGGGGTGATACTCTGGCAGGTCCTGAGGCTGATCCTGGGGTGATACTCTGGCAGGTCCTGAGGCTGATCCTGGGGTGATACTCTGACTCTACCTGAGTATCATCGCAGGGTCAGGCTGAGTCTCAAATCATACTCATTTTGGCGGCATTACCTGAGTCTGGATACAGACTCAAGTGAGTACAAATATTTTCTCAGTGCACCACCCTGCTGTTTAAAAATGAGCACTCCTTATAAATACCAGTGCGACCAATACAGTTAAACTATGCTGTTTTTACTGCAGGGGCTGGGGATAAGATTGAAATTAAATAAGGGACCAATCATTTATTACCAGCTGGGGGGGGGACTTATTGAATCTTTGGTGACCAGTTATTGTTTTCTCCCCCCACCACCAATGCCTTTCATTTTGGCATTTAGGCCGTTATCTTTGGCTACAGCAGCTATACAACGAAGGTCTTTTCTCTCTTGTTGTTCTTTGGTGAGGTCATCCGATACATAGATCTTCTTCCACTTGTCAACATTTCTCATTTTTGATACATTTTTAAAAAAGGTTGAACTTGTGCTCAATTGACTTAAACCTTATGAAAATGTTTCTGTTCCTGTCACTACTTGCCTTTTTCTTGCCAACTCTGTATGCACTGTCTGTACCCATATACTCGCCATCCTTAACTGCACCAATGTCCTTCATAATGTCAACAATTATTTTCCTTGGTGGATTAGGGTTGCTTTTAGGTACACCCTCTATGATAATGTTTTTCCTATGCCTGGCTTCATCAATTTGACAAACTCTGATATCATTATGGAGCGATTTATAAGCCAGTCTTTGGTTTTCAAGCTCAAGACGCTTGATATTGACAGCTGCTTTGTTTATACTACTTTCGGCGGTGTCAAGCCTGTCACGCAGTGACTGCAGTTCACCCTCCTTGTTTTACATAAATTTTTCAGCCTTCTCTATATGGTTGTTCATGTGAGCAGAATTATCAGTAAGGGTAGATTGTAATTCAGAGAATTTCTCAACCATAGATATATTAGACTTCTTAAGCTCCTCCATTGCTTTTAATAGCATGTTTTCTATAGTGGGTGTATCGTCTGTCCCGATACCATTGGCCTCCATATTGTCTTCTGACACAGATTTAGTGACACTCTTCTTTGACCTCAAATTTCTGTCAGACATTTCTATAGCAAGTCAAAAGTACAGTCCATCAACTCATAAGATATCCATGTATCAGGTTTGCACCTTTTAGTTGCAGTAGAGGCCAGATTACACACGATGTTGGTAAATTAATTTTGCCCGCTGTCCAGTGTCAACCTTCACCACACGCCATTTTCTGTCTTACACTTGTAGTTGTTCGAGTTCTTATATAACTTCGGATAAGTTCGAGATATATTAATATCAAGTAAAACCAGACAAGTTAGCCTGGGTTAGTGCAACCGGCACATGTTTATTCATGAATCACATGAGTTCGAAGTAGTGCTACAAGGATAGCTCATTGCTCTACTGGTGTTGCTCTGGCCGTAGCCAGAAGCCGACTGAACGAGCCCCTACACTACCCCCATTGGCTATGACTAGGGTAGAAACACATAGGAAATAGTTAAAAACTACAATAGGGCTCGAGGTAGGTATTTACACAATGATATAGTGGAGCGAAATATATATAAAGTATGTAACATTATGAAGTTAACAAACCTTAGTAGTAAATAAACTACTTCGAAGTGAGATATAATTTCAACTTCGAGGGTAAGTATAGTTAAATTATACAACAGTAGTTTGAAGAACAACCATTATATTAAACATGTTACAGGTACCTGGTTTCAATTGAGCATTATGTGGTTACAATACCTATACACACTTTTATCCGAAAAAAAAAGTTTAGAACTCACGTATGAGTTACCTTTTTAGATTTTTTTGGTTAGTTCATCAAACTGATTTTAGTTTTATACAATGATACTACAAAAATAAAGTTTCTATTTACACTCTAATCTAACTATGTTTAATATTTGAACATGTACGGTGGACGTCTAAGTGACTTAGAGATATTATAATATAGTACCATTTTGGGATACCAACTTTTTGAGTTGGTTTACAGATTAAAGGTACATAATACTGTAGTTCAACGTTATACACATATATTATATTATGAGATCAACTCATTTATGCGTAGTTAAATAATAGGAGTCACTTTTTGAAGTAATTAAACATAGAAATATAGATATAATGAGTTGTGGGCAAGTTCGAACCCATCTGCTAAATAGTAAATATGTAATAATGTTATGGTTAAAGATAGCCCACCAGTGTAGTGGGTTTATCTGTACAATAATAATTAGACTTCAAGTGTCTTTGTATTCATATCACTGCTTGTCTGCAGATCCATTTGGCGGGTAGGTCGAACTTTGTTGTTATGTTGTGCCCTGATGAGGATGGGAAGATGTAGATCATCGAAGACGATTTGAGGCTGCATCAGTCCGGTCATCAAGGCCATCACCGCATCCGTTTTGGGTATGAGTAAAAATTCCAACCTAGAAAATGAGTTGTCTCTAAGTTGTCTCGGTGGCAAATCGGTTACTTATCTGAAGTCTCCATTGAGCAGGCCTGGTCGGACTTCAAATTTTCTGACTTATCAGGTGAGGCAGTGGCAGCAGAGCCAGCTGCACTGGGACCTGACCTGGGATTCAGTGATGTAGATGGTCTGTTCTTCGATCACTGTTTCATTAGCAATTCGAATGCAGACTTGGGTGTGCCATCCCATTCAGAGAAAAGGCACCTGAAAGCCCCCATGAATTTAGCATCCATGAAGTCCATCTCTTCCCTTAGTTCCCTAAGCTTCAAGTCACACATGCCCTTCGTGTTGGCAGCTTCCTTAAGATTCCTTTCTGCGGTTCTGAGGTCCTCATCAACCTTAGCAGTTGCCTCGGTTGTGATCCGCTCAGTCTCTCTTCGCTGTATTACATGAATGCATTCGAATACGCCTTGGGTCATACTGCGGAGATAGGTCACACTCTGATTTAGGTGGCGTTCTTGCCAGGCTTCATACACTTCCTTCTGGATGTTGATGGACTGTTTGCATTGTTCACTGCTTGCCGTTACAGTGCTCGGGGTCGGGCTGACACATGTGGCAGCTGGCGTAGCACCTACCCGACCTTGAACAGGCAGTGGTTGGTTTGGATCTCTCATGGCTACCTCCCTTCCAGGACCGGGACGTTTGCCTTTTGCAGTCGGTGCTGGGTTCAAAGGTGGACCCATCCATCCTTGAACCTTCCCTCCAGCAGACCTGCAACTCCTTACCAGGGGTCACAACTGTCTGAAAGGCAGGAAAATCATCTTTTTTCCTGTCTCCTCTGATGATTTGTGCAATGGTATGCACATACGTTCGGAGTCGTATGAGTTGTTTTTGACGGCGTATGCGATTGGTCTACCCAACCTCGAATTTAATCATCGTACATATACTGGCTCCCTGACCGGAGCCAGGTCAAGATATCGCCAGCATTCAATTGTTGCATCATGTGGGAGACTTATTCCATACCTCGGGGACCTGTCTGGGATTCATTCTTGTATCTTTTTTTTTTTAGTGTATGTATCCCCATATTCTTTTAGGGTTCCTCTTTGCCTCTGGGCAAACTTCCTGCTCGAGGCATTTCTCGGCTTTGCGGGTGATTGATTTTACTTTGTTATGGGCTTGGTTGTATATCTTCTTTTTTCTCATTATACTTTGTTGTGAGCAATTTCGGTCCTTTTTGCTCATGATGTATCTTGTCCAGGTTAGATGCTACGTTCTTATTGCCTTTTGCTCCGAATGAGGGAGTGAGTGAGTGAGTAATAGATGTTTAACACCATTTCGACAGCTAAGGTCATATTCATGGCGAGAACTACATTACACAATTTCACAGGGGAATGTGTCAGTGCCCGCGCATATGTGCACCACACACATCCCGAGGGGATAGGAAAGAGGAGAAACAGACCCTTTTAAGTGGGCTAGGGAAGCCTTTGCTCCGCCTGAGATAGCCGATATGGTTTTCTGTTGTTAGTGCCTGACAGCATTCTGGATGGAATGTACTGGTCTCTTAGGTTCAGTAGGACTTTGTTGAATTCCAAATACATCTCTTCTAATCCTGGCATTGTCATTTTGTCTTATGACAGTATTGAGCTGCTCTTTGAGTGAGTCGATCACCCCCCCCTCCCCTTTAGGCAGGGTGGGATGACCAAATGAAGGGGGGGATCATTTTTTTTGGAGGTATTCAGAAAGGGGGTCATTTTTTTCAACCTATTCTTAAAGGGGGGCCATTTTTTTCAACCTATTCTTAGAGGGGGGGGGTCATTTTTTTTCGACCCATTCCCAAGGGCCAGGTAGTTTCCTGTTGGGGAGTATTTGCCAATGCGATGTAAATTTTATGACAAAGGAACAAAAGTTTTCGCGACACGTCACAATTTGGTTTTCAGTAATAATTCTAGATGTAATTCTGTCCAACATTTGTTACCAGCTACCTCTAGTTCATATCCATTTGATTATGTTATATGATGGGAGTCTTACTCCTTTGTGTGTCAAATGGTGGTTAGGACGGATAAGATGTACTTGTACCTGTTTTACCAACTTAGGAAGTGGTCATTATTTATCAACAGGGGGGGTGGTGGGTTTGAGGGGGGGCGTAAAATTTTCAGACCCCTCCCGAGGAGGGGGGGCTAAAAAAATTTTGACCTCTCTTGAGGGGGGGGCTAAAATAAGTCACTCTCTTTTTAGCAAAAAAGCCCGCGCGCTACTATAGATCAAAGAGGGGAGTGAAAACTCTCCGTGCCTTTGGCGTAAAAAATTTTGACTGGTGCCGAGGGGGGGGCGTAAAAAATTTCTGCGCGTCCACGCGAAAAAACCAACCACCCCCCTTTGTTGATAAATAATGACCACTCCTTGACCAATCAGGGCATTTTTCCGCTGGTTCCCACAGATTTGTGAAAGACCTTTTGGCAGGTACCCATATTAAAAATCAACATGATAAGCCCCCTTTAAAACATGGATGAGGCCAGTCACTACCACTATGGTATATGTATATAGTTTTCCCTGGGGTGTAACACTGTTCAGCTCTTGAGATTGAAGTATTTGGCCCAATTTGTGACACATTGTTCCTTGTTCTTTTGCTCGCCCTGCTGATTGTTTCAAAAGATGTCATCATGAAAATAAATACTTTCCTTTAAAGGGGTGCTGGGAAGGGTATGGTTTGCCACAAACAGCACTTTGTGGTGCTACACCATACACATCACGAAAGTGAATAGGGCACCAACAAAGTTCTCAGTAGTAAAAATGTTACATGATAAAATCACCGCAACTCGCGATCAGAATTTCCAGATTTAACTCTTGTTTTCACTCCTTGATGAAATCAACCCTGACAAGAATTAGGTCTATAACACCCTCCAAATTAATATAAAAACTGAGATTACAATGAAATCTAAAGAGAAAGACAAGCTACAAAAGTTTATTTCTGTGCCGTATACAAAAATCTTGAAAAAGAAACCAGAACCAAGTGCCTCAATCAGAACAATTCTTCCATTGGTCAGGAGTAGGTCACATGGAATATTTTGCTAAGACATACCTATTTTAGCTGCATCAGTAGTAGCCCATGCTAGCCGCCCCTTAAGGGAGGAGCCTTCAAATTGATTTACCTAGAGGTAAATCAATCAACGGCAGTGTATTCACAATTTGACTGCTCAAAAGATGACACATAACTGAAATGGCTCAAAAGCTGCTAATAGTACCTTGTATATTGAAAGGGCCTGATGTAGCCTCTGTTGAACGTACCGGTAGTTAAATGTGGTGGGAGTCATTTTCTTTCAATCTATTCTGAGCCTCAGAATAGAATAAAAAATGACCCCCCTCAGACTGAGGCGGGGGGGGGGGGGCATTTTTTTTCAACCCATTCCTAAGGGGGGGGGGGTCATTTTTTTTTTAACCCATTCCGAAAGGAAGGGTCATTTCTTTTTTCAACCCATTCCGAAGGGGGGGGGTCAGTTTTTTCTGACGTATTCATTCTGACAGATTGTCATCCCCCCCTGCCATAAATAATGAACGCTTCCTTATTGATAGTGGTTTGGCGTTGCCATTAAATGACTCGATCATCGACGTCGTTGTCGGCTATCGTCGATAGCGTGAAAACTAAGTTATGTAAGTACCTTGTCCGGCGGGCACTGACTCTTACCTGACGGGAGTCGCGCCCAGTGACTAGTAAGTACCCGTCTGCCGCGGCCTACAGCGAGTACGGAGAAAAGCTCTATTCATCGTCAATATAGTTATAGATCTAGGTGGGGCTTACCTGTCAACATGGGAGGTTCTGTAATACAAAATCCTGTGAACTGGCCGAGAATAAAGTCGGCGTAGTCCGACAATAAACATGAGTTTTGACAGCCGCGAAGACCATGTGCAACTCACCAAACCAAAACAAACCCACATGGTAACAACAATAACCGCCTCAGTCTCCCCCAGAGTCTTGGTGTAGATTCTCCATACATTAACCACGGATATCTCCAGGACTCTGCTAAAGAGTGTTTGTGAATGGGAGAAAAAGACACTTCTTGGGAAGGGGATATGGGTTGTCAGCTGTGGAAAGAGTCTCCCGGAAGATGTTCAAAAAACCTACTTTCTATATCTTTGAAAACGTAAATATCATGGGCTCATGCTATGTATAATAAAATTACTTTAACTTCTGAATGTTTTCTGGTATATTAAGAGCCTTATTTAAGTTTAATACTTACATCTTACATCCTGTATCCCCCTTACTACATGAACCCGTCCATGCCTTATATGGAGACACGGCTCCTGATTGGCTGACAGATTGTGACGTCACCGACTTTCGGGGCCCCACACAAACTAGGTCAACTGTGTGAGTGTTCCCAGAAACGGTCTCTCCCCGGATTTAAGGTGTGTATTTCAAAGTTTTTAAGCCTATTTGAGGTGTAAATTATATCAAGTTGAAGACACAACGTCCCTTTTCCCCATTTAACTGTATTCTAAAGATCAGCGGCGGTCGAGTGAAAGTTTCCTGGCCGCGAAAATTAGATGACATTTAATAAGTTATCCAAGTGGCCTCGTTTTGACGGCGTCTGACTGAAGCTTGGCCGTCGTCGGGTTCTGGTCATGTCGGATATTTACATGAGTTTTTATGGCGTTTAATATCTATTTTACAGCCCCACGGATTATTTACCTGCTGAGAAACTACAGGATATGTTGATAAACTTCTGAGGTACAATTTGAGGATCCTGAAACGGAATTCGGAGTAGGATTCGTGGAGATTTCCAAGTACCCCGAGGTTTGGACTCGGTGAACGATATTAGGTGAGTGGAGGAGAGGATTTGGCATTTATTATCATTCTGTCTGCTTATACGTCTGGTTAGGGAAATTTGCTCTCCCTATGCCCTGATCCTAACAGTAGGGTTTTATGTGGCTTTCATCTTGTCTACCTGACCCTGGAGTAGAAAGACCACCCAAAGGGTAGTTGCCCAGGCTGTGTGTAGAACTAGAAATACTCATTGACACAGTACAAGCCGCACATTTTACTCAGGCCAGTCAGGGGTGGGGGGGGGGGGGTGCATTTCCTCAGCCCCCCCCCCCCCCCGCTCCCGGTCCCCTTCACTCACTCATCCTCCACCGTGAATTTAAACGTGCCAACATTATTTCCTATTTACCTTTTCTAAGTCTGGAGTTATTTTATAGAAGTAGAAATATGGTCCAATACACAATTTGTTCTGAGACTTGAGTGCCCCGCCTCCCTGGCTTTGTTCCCCTGAGCAGAATCCGACCTGCTCCGGCCACGTCCCCCCACCCACCCACATAGATGGTGATGTGAGTAGATGACCCTATAATACCTGGCCATTGCCCCAGAATGGTTTGCTATCCCCTGGTGAATCCCCGTCCATCTGGCGGCATGGCAGGTTGTGTTGTAGTAATGTATTCCACACGGCCAGACTGCAGGCACACCACATATATTATGAACATGACGCCGTGTGTGGGGTTAGGGTAGGTGGAGGGGGGGGGGGGAGAGGTGTCACCACAGGGGGTGTGGGGACGGGCAGCCAGCAGGAACAGACTGCACCACTACTACCCTCCCCCCTCCCGCCCAACACACAGCCATAGTCGATAACATAGCTGACCCATGCACGCCCCCCCCCCCCCCACCACACACACACACGCATATCTCACACATGCATGGAGTCACACAACACACGGTCATTTCATTCATTAAAGTTAAAGGTGACCACAGTAGTACCTTACGATCAAGGTGCAGATTAGAAATACACACGTCACCAAGGTAACCCTACCCCCCCCCAAAAAAAAAAAAAAGAAAAAAAAAAGAAAAAAAAACACAAACTTTTAGCTAACTATGGGAAAAGCACAACCCTCACACAACACATGAGACTTGTAAATTTCAAATTTAATAGCACTGTTCTATAGTATAAAAAACCCACGTGTAAGTCGCACCCTGAGTAAATGTTGGCACTTCAGACATGGTGGCCCCTGATTGGTCTATATTAGGGTGTGGAAATTCTTACCAGCTTTTCTATAAGGCATCAAATAAATCACTTATCTGTACTGATTCATAGAATATTAATTTTTTGGGGGCAAAAATGCATGTCTATGAATAAACCCTTTTGTCAAAATCAGTACTGTATTCTCCCACGTATAAGGCGTATCCCGCGTATAAGGTGCACCTATAGCTCGATGCAGCAAGTTGGGAACCTAAGTGTTTTCTAGATTTGGAGGCAGCTGTGCATGTAAAATGCCTTCATTTAAGGGACATTTTTGCATATGCTGCAGAAGACAAGTCTTGTGTATGATTCTATCTCAAAAATCATAACAAAATATGAAAATAGAATAATTTGCTATGCATTATTCCCTCATAATACATGTCAGACAAGACAAAATGCCCTCTGTAGGTCCCATACAGGCTGGAAAAGCACCATGCTTGTAAATGGCTTCATCATTTTCAAGATAAGAATAGATCTGAAGACCTGAACAATGTGAACAGGTCCATGGTGCAAAACCCTTTTGATCTATTAAATTCCATCATCAATTGTTGTTTTGACCTGATGATTCATTGAAAACCATAATGAAATGCTATTAGAACCCCATATTAGGCATGTGAGGCCTATTATGATGCACTATTGAGCTATTTAGCTGTAAATAGCAACAAAAGCGCTGTCGGCACCAAAGATTAGAATCATAAGATGTGCCTAAATCTTCTCACACTTATTGTATCACTTAGATATTTCACATGCCTTTAAAGATGATCAAGTAGAACATAAAAATTGATAATTCTGGTATCAGTGGGTGATCACACATCCATATATGGTGATCTATGTGGTCCCACATAAAAAAACAAGCAGAAACTTTGCTAAAAATCACAGTTTTTGCAAACTAACAAAATTCACGTCTCCCATAGTGTAATGAGCCACCATAGAGTAGGGGAAAAAAGCATACTCATTTATAAACTTGATGGGTCAGTATTATACACTATCTATGAAAAACTGATGGTTAGAATATTTTTTCACAAAATATATAGGGCCAAACTTTGAGAAACAGCAATTTTTTTAAACTAATGATTTTTAAATTTATAATTTGTACTTCAGTGGTAAACTCTGTACTATATTAATGTAATACCATCTACCCTGGCCTGAAAGCAATGAGTTTCATCTTTCATTTGCTGCAAATATTATGTAAACCGGATAAATTTTGGCTAAACTACAGCATTTCTTAGCGAAAATTCAGGAAAAGCTAAGTTTTAGGTTCCCATCGAGCTATATAGTTTCAGAATATGACCAAAAAAAAAAAAATCATAACTTTTGTTCTACTCAATGGATTTTTGAAATTTAAAAAATATGTATAGCTAGGCCCCTCCAGACCTACCTGGGCCAATTTATGTTCTATTAAGAGTTGTAGGGAGTGTAATATATTAAAAGAAAGGTCTTGCTGTCCCCCTTGTGGATCTGGGAAGAACTAAAACCTCGTATATAAGACACGCCTTATACACGGGGGATTACGGTAGTTTGCAAGTTTTAGAGAAAAAAAAGTAATGTATTCTGACAGTATTGGGCAGATCCGCAAACTCATGTGTAGTGTCATTATGGCACCATGTAAGATATTTAAGTGTCCCAGAGCGTATTGGGATGTAAGAGTTTATTACCATAAACTTGTGTGTATACCGCTCAGCGGTTACACGCTTCTCTTAAAGTTGAGGGTGTGCCTTGATATATGCCTGAGTTTACAACACATTGATGTAACACAAACACACTAAAAATTACTCACTGTGCCCAAGGTTTGGTTGGTTTATTTGGCACATGACACAGGAATATTTGTAGTCCTGTGAGAATATTTGATAAGCTGTATGAGTCAATGAGTGTTGCTTATCACACAAGGTGATATTTTCAGGGATGAAAGAGTTCAAGGTTTTCCTTGATTTCAAGGGTTTTTTTTTCACTTACTTAAGAAAAATAAGTTTTCTTGGAAATCCTCCAAAAACAGGATAAATGAGTCACAAATTGCCTCCAGAGGTTGCATACATGCACACAGTCAGGTCCCACAACACTGCATACAGTGGCAGCATGCCAGTATTTAGTTCAAGGTTTTCAAGGATTCTCAAGTTTTTCCTTGAAAACTTTCCCCTCTATATTGGTGTTTGTTCCACTCTTCAGTGTAGTCTTAGCAGCAAGCTATAGTTCCTACCGTAATCCCGCGTATAAGGCGCACCTAGAGTTTAGAGATTTGACCAGAAAAATAAAAGATTCATAACTTTTGTTCTAGTGAATGGATTTTGAAAATTCAAAAACCTATGTGTTGCATGGACCCCCCCCCCCCCCGCTGGACCCCATATTCAGCTGATTAGGTCATATGGGAGTGTAAGATATCAAAATGTAGGTCTTGATTTCCCCCTTGCGGATCCAGAAAGAACTAAAACCTCTCGTATAAGATGCACCTTTTACCCGGGAGATTACGGTATGCTAGAAGAGTGTCGGATAGTATAACCCTTTTCTGCATGTTATGCTTTCACCATGTAACTATATTGGTCGTTTATTCCTTGCACCATTTGACCTATCTGCATACATTTAACATTGTACTTGGACCATAGGTTGTGTTGTGCAAAAGCACCACTACTAGGTGGTGCATATACAGTAGCATTCTGAAGGGACCCTAGGTCATACTCTGCAAAAGGGCCATAATGTGCACATTTTGGGTATAGTATCCAAACAACATCTTGAAAAACAGCTTTTCCTGTTATTTGAGGACAAACTACACCCTTATACAACCCCTACTGCCCCCCCCCAACCACACAAACCCTGTAACACACTTATGGATGGGACTGGAGGGCATATACAGTGCATTTAAAGTTGTTTCCTTTTTCAAGTTTTTTTTTGTCATTGTTGACTTTCATCCCTGTATTTTACTGTGGTACTAATGAGTTCACCCCTTGTTGTACTGCCCTCTATATAACCCTTTTTAACTCAAAAAGAGTTATAGGAGACACCTATGGGTCCCCTCATTTTCAGTCATTTTGGTGGTGCGAATAAGTTTAAAAAAAGATGGAAATTTTATATATAAGAGGCAGAATTACTTAATGAATTTGTAGTGTCATTAAAGGAGGAGATGTAGGGGTCTTGCAGGAAAAGGTATTTCAGTACCAACTATTGTAAATTTTGAGTACCGTAAACTCCCGCGTATAAGACGCGTCCTCTACGCCAAACAAAATGCTGGGGAGTCTTATAGCTTTCTCTGGAGTTGGGGGTGCGTCTTATACGAGGGGTAATTTTTCTATAGAAATGTACTAATCTTACAAATTTACGCATTAAAATGTGCGTCTTATACGCGAAAATGCATGTGCTAAGTTTGGGGTGCGTCTTATACGCACAGCGCGTCTTCTACGCGGGAGTTTACGGTAATTGTCTATATTCTACAGAGTCGGTTGGCGGCCATAAGACGCTTTTTGCCTGCAATGGTGAAGGTATATGATGTTGATCCATGTATCAATTTTCCCGCCTTTTTTGGCAATGTGGTGCGAATAAGGCAGTTTTGGTGGGAGTTATGCGAATAGTGGCTTGGTGGTGCCAATAACCTGGGTGAGGGAGTGCTGATGTCAGACCACAAGCTAGACTTGCTCAAGGCTATTGATTTATTTCTTTTTGAGTTACGAGCAATGCACATTGCTGCTGTATATTTACCCCTTCCAGTATACAGATGGTGTTTTACGGTAGTCCTATGTGTTTACCCCTTCCAGTATACAGATGGTGTTTTACGGTAGTCCTATGTGTTTACCCCTTCCAGTATACAGATGGTGTTTTACGGTACTTGTAATGAGTTCACCCCTTGTTGCACTGCCCTCTATATAACCCTTTTTACCCCTTCCAGTTTACAGATGATTTGACGACCTCCACCACCAGAGGGCAGCAGGGGTGTGGGCGGAGTGAAGCAGGACAAGGGGCAGCTAGGGCGGCATTTAACAGAGTGGGGGTCTCCATACGGTGTGACGATGCCCAAACGTAAGATAGAGGAGGTGGAGGTGGACAGTGATGGGGAGACACAGGGTGGGGAGTCAGCCGGGTCAGAGGACAGTAACAGCAGCGTCCATACAAGCAGCAGTACAGATGTACCATCCACCGAGACCGCCTCCACCTCAGGTAACTATAGTGACATAACAACCCCCTGGTGTCTATAGTAACATAACGACCCCGAGTAACTTTATTAATATGACAACCCCTGGTACCTATAGTAATATGATAAGTCTTGGTTACTATAATAATACTAATATCTGGTAACTATATTAACATACCCCTGGTAACTAAAGTAACATAACCACCCCCTGGTAATTGTAGAAACATAACAACCCCTGGTAACTATAATGATATGATAATTCCTGGTTACTGTAGTAATATAGTAATCTCTGGTAATTATATTAGCATAAGGGCCACCTGGTAACTATAGTAACATAATATTACCTGGTATCTATAGTAACATGATAATACCTGGTAACTAGTATAGAAATAAATGACCCCCACTATCTCAAGCCCAGAATTAACTGAAATGTACATACAGGGCGCAAATCCTAAATTTGTGCCCGATGGGCACTGGGTACACAAAGAAAGAAATTGTTAAAAGTAATTAACTGTTGCCATATCCTTATTTTTTCAACAGCTGGTTTCACCCGTGGCCGCCATCGAAAGTCTGTGAAATTCCAGGGAGTTACGGTTTTCTACTTCCAACGAAAACAGGGCTTCGTATGTGTCCCCAGCCAAGGAGGATCCACACTAGGTTAGTTGTACATCCATACACTCATCCCTAAATCAAATCACATACTGACAATAATACATCAATACTGGCAACATCAGATCTATATCCATACATGCTGACCAAAACTACACATACCCCATGATACGCCATAACCTACAAACATCATATCTACACCCAAACACGCTAACCCAAACCACACATGCCCCATAATGCACCATTACCTACATATCTACACCCAAACACGCTAACCCAAACCACACATGCCCCATAATGCACCATAACCTACATATCTACACCCAAACACGATAACCCAAACCATACATGCCCCATAATGGACCACTTCCTACATCATATCTACACCCAAACACACTAACCCAAACCACACATGCCCCATAATGCACCATAACCTACATCATACCTACATCCAAACACGCTAACCCAAACCACACATGCCCCATAATGCACCATAACCTACATATCTACACCCAAACACACTAACCCAAACCATACATGCCCCATAATGCACCATAACCTACATATCTACATCCAAACACGCTAACCCAAACCATACATGCCCCATAATGCACCATAACCTACATATCTACACCCAAACACGCTAACCCAAACCACACATGCCCCATAATGCACCATAACCTATATACACCCAAACACGCTAACCCAAACCATAACCTACATATCTACACCCAAACACGCTAACCCAATCCACACATGTCCCATAATGCACCATAACCTACATATCTACACCCAAACATGCTAACCCAAACCATACATGCCCCATAATGGACCATAACCTACATATCTACACCCAAACACGCTAACCCAAACCACACATGTCCCATAATGGACCATAACCTACATATCTACACCCAAACACAATAACCCAAACCATACATGCCCCATAATGGACCACTTCCTACATCATATCTACACCCAAACACGCTAACCCAAACCACACATGCCCCATAATGCACCATAACCTACATCATACCTACATCCAAACACGCTAACCCAAACCACACATGTCCCATAATGGACCATAACCTACATCATATCTACATCCAAACACGCTAACCCAAACCACACATGTCCCATAATGGACCATAACCTACATATCTACACCCAAACACGATAACCCAAACCATACATGTCCCATAATGGACCATAACCTACATATCTACACCCAAACACGATAACCCAAACCATACATGCCCCATAATGGACCACTTCCTACATCATATCTACACCCAAACATGCTAACCCAAACCACACATGCCCCATAATGCACCATAACCTACATCATACCTACATCCAAACACGCTAACCCAAACCACACATGTCCCATAATGGACCATAACCTACATCATATCTACATCCAAACACGCTAACCCAAACCATACATGCCCCATAATGCACCATAACCTACATATCTACACCAAAACACGATAACCCAAACCATACATGCCCCATAATGGACCACTTCCTACATCATATCTACACCCAAACATGCTAACCCAAACCACACATGCCCCATAATGCACCATAACCTACATCATACCTACATCCAAACACGCTAACCCAAACCACACATGTCCCATAATGGACCATAACCTACATCATATCTACATCCAAACACGCTAACCCAAACCACACATGTCCCATAATGGACCATAACCTACATATCTACACCAAAACACGCTAACCCAAACACGCTAACCCAAACCACACATGCCCCATAATGCACCATAACCTACATATCTACACCCAAACACGCTAACCCAAACCATACATGCCCCATAATGGACCATAACCTACATCATATCTACATCCAAACACGCTAACCCAAACAACATATGTCCCATAATGCACCATTACCTACATATCTACACCCAAACACGCTAACCCAAACCACACATGTCCCATAATGCACCATAACCTACATATCTACATCCAAACACACTAACCCAAACCACACATGGTTTTTGGGGTAATTCTTTTGTCAATTTCATTTTCCACGAGTTGTCGTGAGTAGCTGCGGCTCGCCCTGTGTCTTTGTAGCAGATAAAAGAAAGTTTTTTTTCAGCATGTTATCTGAAACAATTAATCATTTTTGGCCTAACCCAAAACACACACGTCCCATAATGCACCATAACTATTTCACAACCTAAATATCCCCGGCTCTTATCAGAGACTGGTGCTTATTTGAAACCTGGCACTGAAACAACGATATGATACATCATGAACAAAACCATACACTTCCCGTAATACATCATAACACAAACCATACTGTTCCCGTAATACATCATAAAACAAACCATACACTTCCATAATACATCATAACACAAACCATACACTTCCATAATACATCATAACACAAACCATACACTGCCATAATACATCATAAAACAAACCATACACTGCCCGTAATACATCATAACCCAAACCATTCACTGCCATAATACATCATAACACAAACCATACACTGCCATAATACATCATAACACAAACCATACACTTCTATAATACATCATAACACAAACCATACACTGCCATAATACATCATAACATAAACCATACACTTTCATAATACATCATAACACAAACCATTCACTTCCATAATACATCATAACACAAACCATTCACTGCCATAATACATCATAACACAAACCATACACTGCCCGTAATACATCATAACACAAACCATACACTTCCCGTAATACATCATAACACAAACCATACACTTCCCGTAATAAATCATAACACAAACCATACACTTCCCATAATACATCATAACACAAACCATACACTTCCCGTAATACATCATAACACAAACCATACACTTCCCGTAATACATCATAACACAAACCATACACTTTCCGTAATACATCATAACACAAACCATACACTGCCCGTAATACATCATAACACAAACCATACACTGCCATAATACATCATAACACAAACCATACACTTCCCGTAATACATCATAACACAAACCATACACTTCCCGTAATAAATCATAACACAAACCATACACTTCCCATAATACATCATAACACAAACCATACACTTCCCGTAATACATCATAACACAAACCATACACTTTCCGTAATACATCATAACACAAACCATACACTGCCCGTAATACATCATAACACAAACCATACACTTTCCGTAATACATCATAACACAAACCATACACTGCCCGTAATACATCATAAAACAAACCATACACTGCCATAATACATTATAACACAAACCATACACTTCCCGTAATACATCATAACACAAACCATACACTTCCATAATACATCATAACACAAACCATACACTGCCATAACACATCATAACACAAACCATACACTGCCCGTAATACATCATAACACAAACCATACACTTCCATAATACATCATAAAACAAACCATACACTGCCATAATACATTATAACACAAACCATACACTTCCATAATACATCATAACACAAACCATTCACTTCCATAATACATCATAACACAAACCATACACTGCCATAACACATCATAACACAAACCATACACTGCCCGTAATACATCATAAAACAAACCATACACTTCCCGTAATACATCATAACACAAACCATACACTGCCATAATACATCATAACACAAACCATACACTGCCATAATACATCATAACACAAACCATACACTGCCATAATACATCATAACACAAACCATACACTGCCATAACACATCATAACACAAACCATACACTTCCCATAATACATCATAACACAAACCATACACTTCCCGTGATACATCATAACACAAACCATACACTGCCGTAATACATCATAACACAAACCATACACTGCCATAATACATCATAACACAAACCATACACTGCCGTAATACATCATAACACAAACCATACACTGCCATAACACATCATAACACAAACCATACACTGCCGTAATACATCATAACACAAACCATACACTTCCCGTGATACATCATAACACAAACCATACACTGCCGTAATACATCATAACACAAACCATACACTGCCATAATACATCATAACAAACCATACACTGCCATAACACATCATAACACAAACCATACACTTCCCATAATACATCATAACACAAACCATACACTGCCATAATACATCATAACACAAACCATACACTGCCATAATACATCATAACACAAACCATACACTTCCCGTAATACATCATAACACAAACCATACACTGCCATAATACATCATAACACAAACCATACACTGCCGTAATACATCATAACACAAACCATACACTTCCCGTAATACATCATAACACAAACCATACACTGCCATAATACATCATAACACAAACCATACACTGCCGTAATACATCATAACACAAACCATACACTGCCGTAATACATCATAACACAAACCATACACTGCCGTAATACATCATAACACAAACCATACACTGCCATAATACATCATAACACAAACCATACACTTCCCGTAATACATCATAACACAAACCATACACTGCCATAATACATCATAACACAAACCATACACTGCCGTAATACATCATAACACAAACCATACACTGCCGTAATACATCATAACACAAACCATTCACTGCCGTAATACATCATAACACAAACCATACACTTTCCGTAATACATCATAACACAAACCATACACTTCCCATAATACATCATAACACAAACCATACACTTCCCATAATACATCATAACACAGACCATACACTGCCATAATACATCATAACACAAACCATACACTTCCATAATACATCATAACACAAACCATACACTTCCCGTAATACATCATAACACAAACCATACACTGCCATAATACATCATAAAACAAACCATACACTTCCCGTAATACATCATAACCCAAACCATACACTTTCCGTAATACATCATAACCCAAACTTCCCATAATACCAGTATATACACTGCCCTGAATATAACTCCCATCAAAGAAAACAGATTTATATAAAAAATTGTTTTGGAATATGGAATTTTATTTTGCCGAGCTTGTTTATGTGTTTTTTCATACATATCAATCATTTGAATCTTGCCTCTACAGAAAAATAAATCCCTCTTTTCTAGAATCAAGGTATGATTCGTGATATGTATATCTTTCTCTCTCTCAAGTTTTGTAATGAAACTGTTGGTACCAACATATGCACCCCAATCCAGCCTGAAATAAACCTTTCATGTTATATGATATGGCACATACAAAGGCCTAACATATATAATCTTGTGTTTATAAGCTGCACCTTGAGTGTGTAACTCCACAATATCACTTTGTTAAATGCTTCCTACTTCCTGGTTCACTACAAGGGGTACAGTCCTGGTCATAAGTTGAATTTATTTAGGGATTTTATAAATAAAATTGGCATTTAGCATTTCATCATAAAAAATTATAGAGAAAATTGTACAAAATTCACCCTGAAATCAGCTTACATTGTATATCATTTCTACAAAGTCTAACACTGGTTTATGATTGAGGGCAGCTTACAAGGAGGGTATTACTGGAGGAATAAGGTAATAGAAAGGATGCATCTTGAGCACTGGACATGGAAAGGGGATATTGGATATCAAAGGAAGGAAGAATGTGACAGGGCAATAACGGATAGAGTGCAGTAGGGGACGGGGAATGAGGGCAGGAGTGGACAGGGAATCAGGGCATTACTGGACAGGGAACGAGGGCAGGAGTGGACAGGAAATGAAGGCATTAGTGGACATGGAATGAGGGCAGTAGTGGACAGGGAATTAGGGCAGAAGTGGACAGGGAATTAGGGCAGAAGTGGATACTGAGTGAGGGCATTAGCGAACAGGGAATGAGGGCAGTAGTGGATAGGGAATTAGGGCAGCAGTGGACAGGGAATTAGGGCAGAAGTGGATACGGAATGAGGGCATTAGTGAACAGGGAATGAGGGCAGTAGTGGATAGGGAATTAGGGCAGAAGTGGACAGGGAATTAGGGCAGAAGTGGATACGGAATGAGGGCATTAGTGGACAGGGAATTAGGGCAGCAGTGGACAGGGAATGAGGGCAGTAGTGGACAGGGAATGAGGGCAGTAGTGGACAGGGAATTAGGACAGAAGTGGACAGGCAATGAGGGCAGAAGAGGAAGGGAATGAGGGCAGGAGAGGAAATGAGGGCAGTAGGAGAGGGAATGAGGGCAGTAAGAGAGGGAATGAGGGCAATAGTGGATAGGGAATGAGGGCAGTAGGAGAGGGAATGAGGGCAGTAGTGGACAGGGAATTAGGGCAGAAGTGGACAGGGAATGAGGGCAGAAGAGGAAGGGAATGAGGGCAGTAAGAGAGGGAATGAGGGCAACAGTGGACAGGGAGTGAGGGCAGAAGTCGACAGGGAATGAGGGCAGAAGTGGATAGGGAATGAGGGTAGACATGAACAGAAGGGACAGGGAATACGGGCAGTAGTGGACAGCACAGTGCAGTGTGAGGGCAGTAGTAGACTGCACAGTGCAGTAGGGGGCAGAACATGGCAGTAGAGGAGAGCACAGTGCAGTAGTGGACTGCACAGTGCAGTAGGGGGCAGAACATGGCAGTAGAGGAGAGCACAGTGCAGTAGGGGGCAGAACATGGCAGTAGAGGAGAGCACAGTGCAGTAGGGGGCAGAACATGGCAGTAGAGGAGAGCACAGTGCAGTAGGGGGCAGAACATGGCAGTAGAGGAGAGCACAGTGCAGTAGGGGTCAGAACATGGCATTAGTGGACAGCACAGGGCAGTAGTGGACTGCACAGTGCAGTAGGGGGCAGAATATGGCAGTAGAGGAGAGCACAGTGCAGTAGGGGGCAGAACATGGCATTAGTGGACAGCACAGGGCAGTAGTGGACTGCACAGTGCAGTAGGGGGCAGAATATGGCAGTAGAGGAGAGCACAGGGCAGTAGTGGGCAGAACATGGCAGTAGTGGGCAGCACAGAGCAGTAGTGGGCAGAACATAGCATTAGTGGACAGCACGGGCAGTAGTGGGCAGCACAGAGCAGTAGTGGACAGCACATGGCAGTAGTGGACAGCACAGGGAAGTAGTGGGCAGCACAGGGCAGTAGTGGACAGCACAGGGTAGTAGTGGGCAGCACAGAGCAGTAGTGGGCAGAAAATGACAGTAGTAGACAGTACAGGGCAGTAGTGGACAGCACAGGGTAGTAGTGGGCAGCACACGGCAGTAGTGGGCAGCACAGGGCAGTAGTGGAGAGCACAGTGCAGTAGTGGACTGCACAGTGCAGTAGGGGGCAGAACATGGCAGTAGAGGAGAGCACAGTGCAGTAGGGGGCAGAACATGGCAGTAGAGGAGAGCACAGTGCAGTAGGGGGCAGAACATGGCAGTAGAGGAGAGCACAGTGCAGTAGGGGGCAGAACATGGCAGTAGAGGAGAGCACAGTGCAGTAGGGGTCAGAACATGGCATTAGTGGACAGCACAGGGCAGTAGTGGACTGCACAGTGCAGTAGGGGGCAGAATATGGCAGTAGAGGAGAGCACAGTGCAGTAGGGGGCAGAACATGGCATTAGTGGACAGCACAGGGCAGTAGTGGACTGCACAGTGCAGTAGGGGGCAGAATATGGCAGTAGAGGAGAGCACAGGGCAGTAGTGGGCAGAACATGGCAGTAGTGGGCAGCACAGAGCAGTAGTGGGCAGAACATAGCATTAGTGGACAGCACGGGCAGTAGTGGGCAGCACAGAGCAGTAGTGGACAGCACATGGCAGTAGTGGACAGCACAGGGAAGTAGTGGGCAGCACAGGGCAGTAGTGGACAGCACAGGGTAGTAGTGGGCAGCACAGAGCAGTAGTGGGCAGAAAATGACAGTAGTAGACAGTACAGGGCAGTAGTGGACAGCACAGGGTAGTAGTGGGCAGCACACGGCAGTAGTGGGCAGCACAGGGCAGTAGTGGACAGCACAGGGCAATGTGAGGGCAGTAGTGGACAGCACAGAGCAGTAGTGGGCAGCACATGGCAGTAGTGGGCAGCACAGGGCAGTAGGGGCAGCACAGGGCAGTAGTGGACAGCACAGGGCAGTAGTGGACAGCACAGGGCAGTAGTGGACAGCACAGGGCAGTAGTGGACAGCACAGGGTAGTAGTGGACAGCACAGGGCAGTAGGGGCAGCACAGGGCAGTAGTGGACAGCACAGGGCAGTAGTGGACAGCACAGGGCAGTAGTGGACAGCACAGGGTAGTAGTGGACAGCACAGGGCAGTAGGGGCAGCACAGGGCAGTAGTGGACAGCACAGGGCAGTAGTGGACAGCACAGGGCAGTAGTGGACAGCACAGGGTAGTAGTGGACAGCACAGGGCAGTAGTGGACAGCACAGAGCAGTAGTGGACAGCACAGGGCAGTAGTGGACAGCACAGAGCAGTAGTGGACAGCACAGAGCAGTAGTGGACAGCACAGGGCAGTAGTGGGCAGAACATGGCAGTAGTGGACAGTACAGAGCAGTAGTGGGCAGAGCATGGCAGTAGTGGACAGCACAGGGAAGTAGTGGGCAGCACAGGGCAGTAGTGGGCAGCACAGAGCAGTAGTGGGCAGAACATGGCAGTAGTGGGCAGAACATGGCAGTAGTGGACAGCACAGGGAAGTAGTGGGCAGCACAGGGCAGTAGTGGGCAGCACAGGGTAGTAGTGGACAGCACATGGCAGTAGTGGGCAGAACATGGCAGTAGTGGACAGCACAGAGCAGTCGGGGGCAGAACATGGCAGTCATGGACAGCACATGGCAGTAGAGCACAGCACATTGCAGTGTGTGGGCAGCACAGGGTAGTTGTTGAAAGCACAGGGCAGTGTGAGAGCAGTAGTGGGCAACACATGGCAGTCATGGGGCAGCACACGTAAGATGTGATGGGTACAGCCTGTTCAGGGCAGTAGAGACAGGGCCGCACACAGCATTGCCCTCAGTCCCCGCTCACCCAGCGGCCTGTCCTGATGCTTCCCACAAAATTACCCAGCGATCAATATTGGTTGCCATGGTAACCAAGCATTGTGACAGCAGGAGCGCTGGGGTCTGGAGGAAGTGTGTGTGTGTGGGGGGGGGTAGGGAGGGAGGGGAAGGCTATAGAAGGCTGTGTAGGCATCTGGAGTAGAGTGTGGGGCAGTGGGAGGGATAGAGCTGGAGTAGTGAGTGGAGTAGGGAGGGAGTGGGTGGTTGAGGAGGGGGGTTAGAGAGTATGGTTGGGGAGGGGGAGGGAGGAGGGGTGCTGGAGGAGTAGAGGCTGTGTGTGTGAGGGGGGTGGCAGGAGTAGGGACAGGCAGCGGGGGGAGGGGAGGGAGTATGGTTGGGGAGGGGGAGGGAGGAGGGGTGCTGGAGGAGTAGAGGCTGTGTGTGTGAGGGGGTGGCAGGAGTAGGAACAGGCAGCGGGGGGAGGGGGAGAGGCAGCGGGGCGAGGGGGAGAGGCAGCAGGGGAGGGGGGGAGGCAGCGGGGGGGGGAGGCAGCGGGGGGAGGGGAGGGCTTTATTCTTGGCTGAGATCAATGTGAGCTACCACAAAACCTCACCTACAAGCAGAATTATTTTGCAATTCCTTTTTTTACAGAAGGCGAATCTTTTCAGCATAAGCCATATCTTCGGCTTATAAGTGAAGTTTTGATATGATTTCGAGAAAATTAGTTCTCTCTCTGATTCCTATAAACCGAATTTTTTCTCAAACTCAGATTCGGCTTATGGCGGAGGTAGGCTTATACGTTATAGCAGAGGTTTATGGTAGGAAGGTGAAGTGTGTGAATAGGGAGGGAGGAGACCTGGGGTGGTGGGGGGCAGAGAGGGCAGCAGTATCTGGGATAGGGAAGATGGGAAATAGGGATTGCGATGAGGAAGTGTTAAGGCGGGGAGGGGGCAGGGGTTATATAGAGGGCAGTATTACATGAGGTTATAATATGTAGAAAGTAACATCTAAAGGAAGCTGATAATACATGCAGGAGGCATCACAGCTGACACATATGCTGCTAGTTGTATTTAGAGGGCAGGCTTATTATTTTATTGATTGATCTACTTCAGGAGGGAATATTGAAGGAATGGAAATCATTAACATACATTTCATAGGTACATTTTTAACACTTTAAATCCCCACATATATAGTTCTTGTGACATGAGGCCAGTATGTTGGTGGAAATGGATGTTACCCAGAGACAACGTACCCATGAGTGATATGGACAGTTTAATAGCAGTTAGTGTAGGCAACATGAGTAGTTGGTGTAGATGACACGAGCAGTTAGTGAAGGTGACACCAGCAGTTAGTGTAGGTGACACAAGCAGTTAGCGGAGGTGACACAAGCAGTTAGCGTAGGTGACACAAGCAGTTAGTGTAGGTGACAGGAGCAGTTAGTGAAGGTGACACCAGCAGTTAGTGTAGGTGACATGGGCAGTTAGTGTAGGTGACACCAGCAGTTAGTGTAGGTGACACAAGCAGTTAGTGTAGGTGACACAAGCAGTTAGCGTAGGTGACACAAGCAGTTAGTGTAGGTGACAGGAGCAGTTAGTGTAGCTGACGAGCAGTTAGTGTAGGTCGCCATGAATATGACCTTAGCTGTCGAAACATCTATTACTCACTCACTAGTGTAGGTGACATGAGCAGTTAGTGTAGGTGACATGAGCACATAGTGTAGATGACATGCGCAGTGAGTGTAGGTGACATGGGCAGTTAGTGTAGGCGACATGAGCACATAGTGTAGGTGACATGAGCACATAGTGTAGGTGACATGAGCACATAGTGTAGGTGACATGAGCACATAGTGTAGGTGACATGGGCAGTTAGTGTAGATGACATGAGCACATAGTGTAGGTGACATGCGCAGTTAGTGTAGGTGACATGAGCAGTTAGTGTAGATGACATGAGCACATAGTGTAGGTAACATGAGCACATAGTGTAGGTGACATGGGCAGTTAGTGTAGGTGACATGAGCAGTTAGTGTAGGTGACATGAGCAGTTAGTGAAGGTGACATGAGCACATAGTGTAGGTGACATGAGCACATAGTGTAGATGACATGGGCAGTTAGTGTAGATGACATGAGCACATAGTGTAGATGACATGAGCAGTTAGTGTAGGTGACATGAGCAGTTAGTGTGTAGGACATGAGCAGTTAGTGTAGGTGACATGAGCACATAGTGTAGATGACATGGGCAGTTAGTGTAGATGACATGAGCACATAGTGTAGGTGACATGGGCAGTTAGTGTAGATGACATGAGCAGTTCGTGTAGGTGACATGGGCAGTTAGTGTAGGTGACATGAGCACATAGTGTAGGTGACATGGGCAGTTAGTGTAGATGACATGAGCACATAGTGTAGGTGACATGCGCAGTTAGTGTAGCTGACACAAGCAGTTAGTGTAGGCGACATGAGCAGTTGGTGTAGGTGACATGGGCAGTTAGTGTAGATGACATGAGCAGTTAGTGTAGGTGACATGGGCAGTTAGTGTAGATGACATGAGCACATAGTGTAGATGACATGGGCAGTTAGTGTAGATGACATGAGCACATAGTGTAGGTGACATGAGCACATAGTGTAGGTGACATGGGCAGTCAGTGTAGATGACATGAGCACATAGTGTAGGTGACATGCGCAGTTAGTGTAGCTGACACAAGCAGTTAGTGTAGGCGACATGAGCAGTTGGTGTAGGTGACATGGGCAGTTAGTGTAGGTGACATGAGCAGTTAGTGTAGGTGACATGAGCAGTTAGTGTAGGTGACATGAGCACATAGTGTAGGTGACATGAGCACATAGTGTAGGTGACATGAGCAGTTAGTGTAGGTGACATGAGCAGTTAGCATAGGTGACATGAGCAGTTAGCGTAGGTGACATGAGCAGTTAGCATAGGTGACATGAGCAGTTGGCATAGGTGACATGAGTAGTTAGCATAGGTGACATGAGCAGTTAGTGTAGGTGACATGAGCAGTTAGTGTAGGTGACACAAGCAGTTAGCGTAGGTGACACAAGCAGTTAGTGTAGGTGACAGGAGCAGTTAGTGTAGCTGACGAGCAGTTAGTGTAGGTCGCCATGAATATGACCTTAGCTGTCGAAACATCTATTACTCACTCACTAGTGTAGGTGACATGAGCAGTTAGTGTAGGTGACATGAGCACATAGTGTAGATGACATGCGCAGTGAGTGTAGGTGACATGGGCAGTTAGTGTAGGCGACATGAGCACATAGTGTAGGTGACATGAGCACATAGTGTAGGTGACATGAGCACATAGTGTAGGTGACATGAGCACATAGTGTAGGTGACATGGGCAGTTAGTGTAGATGACATGAGCACATAGTGTAGGTGACATGCGCAGTTAGTGTAGCTGACATGAGCAGTTAGTGTAGATGACATGAGCACATAGTGTAGGTAACATGAGCACATAGTGTAGGTGACATGGGCAGTTAGTGTAGGTGACATGAGCAGTTAGTGTAGGTGACATGAGCAGTTCGTGAAGGTGACATGAGCACATAGTGTAGGTGACATGAGCACATAGTGTAGATGACATGGGCAGTTAGTGTAGATGACATGAGCACATAGTGTAGATGACATGAGCAGTTAGTGTAGGTGACATGAGCAGTTAGTGTGTAGGACATGAGCAGTTAGTGTAGGTGACATGAGCACATAGTGTAGATGACATGGGCAGTTAGTGTAGATGACATGAGCACATAGTGTAGGTGACATGGGCAGTTAGTGTAGATGACATGAGCAGTTCGTGTAGGTGACATGGGCAGTTAGTGTAGGTGACATGAGCACATAGTGTAGGTGACATGGGCAGTTAGTGTAGATGACATGAGCACATAGTGTAGGTGACATGCGCAGTTAGTGTAGCTGACACAAGCAGTTAGTGTAGGCGACATGAGCAGTTGGTGTAGGTGACATGGGCAGTTAGTGTAGATGACATGAGCAGTTAGTGTAGGTGACATGGGCAGTTAGTGTAGATGACATGAGCACATAGTGTAGATGACATGGGCAGTTAGTGTAGATGACATGAGCACATAGTGTAGGTGACATGAGCACATAGTGTAGGTGACATGGGCAGTCAGTGTAGATGACATGAGCACATAGTGTAGGTGACATGCGCAGTTAGTGTAGCTGACACAAGCAGTTAGTGTAGGCGACATGAGCAGTTGGTGTAGGTGACATGGGCAGTTAGTGTAGGTGACATGAGCAGTTAGTGTAGGTGACATGAGCAGTTAGTGTAGGTGACATGAGCACATAGTGTAGGTGACATGAGCACATAGTGTAGGTGACATGAGCAGTTAGTGTAGGTGACATGAGCAGTTAGTGTAGGTGACATGAGCAGTTAGCATAGGTGACATGAGCAGTTAGCGTAGGTGACATGAGCAGTTAGCATAGGTGACATGAGCAGTTGGCATAGGTGACATGAGTAGTTAGCATAGGTGACATGAGCAGTTAGTGTAGGTGACATGAGCAGTTAGTGTAGGTGACATGAGCAGTTAGTGTAGGTGACATGAGCAGTTAGCGTAGGTGACATGAGCAGTTACTGCAGGGTGACATGAGCAGTTAGTGTAGGTGACATGAGCTGTTACCAGTGTAAGTGACATCGATAGTTGAGCAGTTAGTGTAGGTAACATGAGCACATAGTGTAGGTGACATGGGCAGTTAGTGTAGGGTGACATGAGCAGTTAGCATAGGTGACATGAGCAGTTAGCGTAGGTGACATGAGCAGTTAGCATAGGTGACATAAGCAGTTGGCATAGGTGACATGAGTAGTTAGCATAGGTGACATGAGCAGTTAGTGTAGGTGACATGAGCAGTTAGCGTTGGTGACATGAGCAGTTAGCATAGGTGACATGAGCAGTTAGCATAGGTGACATGAGCAGTTAGCATAGGTGACATGAGCAGTTGGCATAGGTGACATGAGTAGTTAGCATAGGTGACATGAGCAGTTAGTGTAGGTGACATGAGCAGTTAGCGTTGGTGACATGAGCAGTTAGCATAGGTGACATGAGCAGTTAGCGTAGGTGACATGAGCAGTTACTGCAGGGTGACATGAGCAGTTAGTGTAGGTGACATGAGCTGTTACCAGTGTAAGTGACATCGATAGTTGTGTTGATGATAGGGGCAGGCTTATGTCAGCATATCTCAGTGTTTGTTGATAGAGACTGATCTCAGCATTTGTGAAATTACCTCTTTTCTCCTGTCTAGCAGTGCCTGTAGATCACAGCGCCTCCAACCCCACTATGCAGCTTTATACCAGTCTGTTTGCCCTTTGTAACAGTCTGTACCAAAAATGTCACTTTTCCTGGTTCATCAGGAATTCCTAGTTTTTTGTGATGAATTAAGTCAATTCATTGTTAAAAGATGTCCAAAGTCCTAAGGTTTCCTGGTTTTTGTCAGCCAGCCAGTACCATCCCTGACATTACCGAGGTTGCCGGTTCCTTAGTACTAGTAGGGGGCACCATTGCTTGGTCTAGTACCTTGCAAAATGAGCACTGATAAGAGCCAACATGATGGGTACAATTTGTTGGCCCATGGTATCCCCTGGGCTATTGGAGCCGGGTTTTCAGCCAGATCCACAACTTTAGGGTGTAATCATTGAGTGATATACTGTTAGTTTACACATTTTTCAAAAGCCAAAGGAAAATCTCATCTATCAGACAACATTTTGTCCTTCATGGTGAGTGATGTCTTTCTCTACGAAAAAAGCTGCTGTACTTGCGTCATGTTTTTGGGAGCTATACTGACTACAAGTCCTTTAACCATTGGGTCTATAGGTCAGATAGATTTTGGCAATGAAATTAGCACATGGAGTCCTATGGGTAATCACCAAGTGAGACACTTTTTTTCAGCAGGCAATGTTTACAGTGTCCAAGCTATACACATAACACATTGGGGACTGAGTGATAAACTAAGCATGCTAAGGATAAAGTTTTCTGTACAACGCCTAACTCCCGGTGAATTGACATTTGACTTGCTCAAGTGAATAGATTTATGAGGGAGGGATTTGGGAGCGAGGGGGCTAGGTGTCCAGGGGGCCAGGTTTCCAGGGGGCCAGGTTTCCAAGGGCTAGGTCTCCAGGGGGCCAGGTGTCTGGGGGCCAAATGTCCAGGGGCCAGGTGTCCAGGGGGCCAGCACACCAGGGGGCCAGTTGTCCAAGGGGTTTAGTAAGAGAAGATTATGCCAGACTGGTGTCAGTACATGTATAGATAATAGTCTATTTGTAAGTAATTAGTCAATATTTCGCAAGTGCTGATTCCTGTGACCCTAAAGGGTTGATAGAGGGTTTTATGGTACCTACCCTGAGCCTTCTGTGCTTCAATGCACAACGCCCAATTTTTATATTGGGGGGGGGGTAGTAGACCCTGGGCCATATGTGATATATATCACACATTAAATTTTTATGTAATGCAGCCTAAAAAGTCTGCATTGAATGAACAGAATTACCTCATTGGTCAATAGTGTGTCCTGCTAGGTTGGTATATACTGATATGTATGCTAAATACAGCAGTCTATCCCTTAAGTACTGACATCTACTCCTTGTGTTACTTACAGGTATGTGCGATTCACATGACACTGCAGACAACTTCTCCATAAAGGAGTTTGCGCGTCACCAGCGCCGTCTACACCTGGACATCCTGGCCCAGCAGCAGGGCACCAAACTGCCGTCCATCAAGGACAGCCGGAGATCTCAGCGCTCTAAGACGTCATCTAATGCTGACTCAGACAGCAGCAGTAGCAGTAGTGAAGACGAGGACCTTAACGTGGATGACTACTACTTCCTACAACCTGTGCCCACGCGGCAGCGCCGCCTGCTGCTCCGCCAGGCAGGTATCAAGAAGATCGACACGTTGGAGAAGGAGGAGTGCCGGGATATCCGGACATCACGGGAGTCGTGTGG
Source organism: Acholoe squamosa (assembly GCA_949317995.1). Lineage (NCBI taxonomy): Eukaryota > Metazoa > Annelida > Polychaeta > Phyllodocida > Polynoidae > Acholoe > Acholoe squamosa. Next base: position 2,090,614 of record OX439051.1, on the reverse strand, counting down.
GTGTGACTGCCGGGTGTACTGTGAGCCGGAGACCTGTGCCTGCAGCCTGGCAGGCATCAAGTGCCAGGTGGACCGGTTATCGTTCCCATGCGGCTGCAGTAAGGATGGGTGTGGGAACCAGGTGGGTAGGATAGAGTTTAACCCTATCCGTGTCCGCACTCACTTCATCCACACCTTAATGCGGCTGGAGATGGACAGGAAGCAGGAGGAGGAGGCCATACTGCGGGAACAGCGCCTTAAGGAGCATGGCCCCAGTAGGGCCGAGTCATCCCCGGTATGCCCGGAGCTGGTGACAGACCCGGACCCCCCAGCAACCCCCAGTACACAGCACAAGGAGGAAGATGTCACAATGTTTAACAGTAACGAGCGCGGCAGCTGCTGTGACTGTCAGAACTCAGACATACACGAGTTTATGATGCAGGACTCACAGTTTAACCCCAACGTCAACACGCCAGCTGTCAACATGACAGTAACGCCCAGTGTCAATACACCGGCTGTCAACAACCCAAGTACTGCCGGTCTCCAGAACACCAACAGTAACAACACTGAGTACCTGATTGAGGCCACAGGGCAGGGTATGGAGGCTCCCAGTGCCAGTAAGACCGGGGACACCGGGCCCCAGGTGTTACTATTCAATGACTCTGATGACGACTACAGCGCCGACAGCACAGCCACCATGTACCCATTCAACAAGGAGGACAGCTCATACTCAGAGAGCAGCGACTGTTCTAGTGAGGCCTCTGTGTCAGAGAATGACCAGAACCATGCGGCGGCCCCTGGCGGCATCTTCCCCGGGTTCCCAGAGACGGCAGGTTATGAGATGAGCAGTGCAGGACTGGAGCCATCAGGTGGTGGCGGCTTCTGTCTGCAGCAGCCTGCGAGGCTGCAGCAGGACGGGGGTAAACTCATGGACCTGAGTGAGCCGGGTGCAGCCTACAAACTGGAACCTATCTCTGAACTGCTGAACCCGGTGCGCTTCCCTGGGTACGGGTCTGCTGGCACGTCGTGGTGCGGGGAAGGCTATGTGCCTGGGTATGGGTGCGGGGAGCAGGGGACAGGCCAGGTGGGCCCCACACCAGCTTTCTGTGACACAGAACTACCCAAGGCACGGGAGTATCAGTACAGTGGTGAGACGGATGCTACGTCCAGCACAGACAGCCTGTCACCGAGCACCCAGCTACCAGAGCAGTACTTAGACCAGGGCTATGACACCTACCCCACCTCCCAACCACTGACATCTCAACCCCCCACCTCTCAACCCCTCACTTCCCAAAACCACACTTCCCGACCGTTGGCCATGCCACTACCAACCTCAAGCAGTCTCCAAGATACTACAGGCAGCCACAGTAAAGCAGAGTCAGACAGAGAAGATAAGAGTTACCATGATCTCAGTCGGCCTGTGTCACAGCCCGACACTGTCTCTATTCTCCCCCTGACTGGATCTGCACAGAAGTCTAGAACCTTGTCCTTATTGTCCCCTCTCAGTCAGCCTGCCCCAGATCCCGACACGGTCTCAATTCTGCCCCTCCTTGGTTCTCCTCAGAAGTCAAGAAGCTTAGTCAATCAGTCTGTGCCCAAGCCTGACACAGTCTCTATTCTGCCTTTAGCTAGTTCTGCTCAGAAGTCTAGACCCCTGTCCATCCCACGCAGTCTCCAGTCCTCACTCACCGTAGTAAAAAACGGCCAGGACTCGATACGTGTCACAGCCGACGGCGTCACTACCTCAACCAAAGAACTTACACCACCTCAAGCAGAACCAGATAATGGCGACTTACCCGAGGACAATGTACCCGAATCATGTATAGCCAAGAAGCTGAGTGGATCAGAGAAAGGGGTAACAGCAGTTGACAGTGTGACAGAGAATGGAGTGACTGTGGTTGACAGTGTGACAGTGGTTGACAGCATGAAAGAAAAAGGACTGACAGGATCGAGTTGCAGCCTCCCTCAGGGTGCCGCGGTGCAGGTTCTCGATGGTCAGCTTAATGAAGCTGACCACAAGGTTCCAACCAGTGCTAAATGTAATGGTGCCAATAGTAGCTCGAACCCAGGCAGGGACAATACAAACAATGAACATAGACCCCAAAACTTTGGTGAAATGATTAAGGAATCCATAACTGTGGAAACAGTGTCAGCCTAAAGACTACTCCAAGTCATTGTGAGTTGTAGACAATTGTATTATTAGGTATTTCATCTGAGAGACTAAGACAATCAGGTCTTGTATTGTGAACCCAGCTGAGGTAAGAAGGCTTATGGAGGCTAGACTGACCAAGCCTGCAGGAACCAACCAGGGGTGGGCCATTGCTCAGTTTGACGCTTTACCGAGTTTGTATCAATTTTATAAAGGGAGTCAAATGAAGCATTAGCTATACCTTCACTTCCAGTGCTGATCGTAAGATGATGTTTAAGCCTCGCGAGCACCTTGAGATGACAAAATGGTAGATTCCATTTAGCCATAAGGGTAAGAAGCCTAAAGGTGTGTCTGTACCCTCAGTAGGATGTATTGTCAATGGGCAAATGCTGTTAATATTACCACAACTTGCGGTAGTAGTAATTTATGACATTTTATGATACATTTTTTATGTCAACCTCTGTGTTGCTTAGTTTGTAAGGTATGTATTTACAAGTGTCTTCATATCCTTACTTTCAAAATATTTCTTAGTGTTCATCAACTTATTTTCTTATTCAATTACAAAAGTCTGGAAATTAAACTGTAGACATGTTATATGGATAATGGGGAAGTTGTCTGACAGAACATGAAGAAAACATGCCAGATTGTTTTCCAGACAACTGTTTTGGAAATTGGGAAAATAGCTCTTGAAAGCAAGGTTTCCCTGTAAATGTTTTGTTGCATTGTTCAGTGAGGGTATAGCGTTATGATGTCCGAGTCTTCTGTACGCTGAACACATCCAGGGCTTCAGTAAAGTCGTCCGACTTGATTTTATATAATGAACACATATTTAGAGTGTTTTTACAAGGCTTTTAAACTACACTTGCACCCAAAATCTGGAATTTTGGATGAAAAGTACATTATCATAGACATTGGCAAGACACTTGTAAAATTTTCCCCCATGAAGACCTTAATTACTCCATCCAGGTGAAAACAAAACAAGTTAAGGCCATGTGGAAAAGATGCTCTGTGTAATGTAGGCTCTGAGGACTTTTACCACCCTGTATTACACAGGGTTACTGTGCATGAGTTGTATGAACTGGTAACTGGAGCTTTTATCAATATTTATTGTACATGTAAGAATGAAGGATTTTAAATCCACTTTTAATGAATGAGCCATGAATGTGAGTTTTTGTTGAGATGTGTAATTTACTGGAGTACTTACTAGTATCAAAAGATATTTGATGAAATTATATTCCTAGATATTACTCATTTTTAATGAGCAGAGGCTCAGTGTATGGACATTGACTTTTAAATGTATTGTTGTGACTAGAAGGTGAATGGCGCCTGTTGTTTTTCGCAGGATCATGCGACCATTTTGGTAGATTACCAATTGAAATTGAGACACCTCCACTTTAGCTTGTATAGTGGGGTTTGGCCATGTTGATGCTGCGCTGACAGCTAGACTCCACATCGTTGACTCTTATCAGCAGGAGCCCGAGGCCTTTGGATTGTGATGAGGCAGTAAACAAGGGCAGGCCATCCCAGTCTCTGTAAAACAATGATATCTCAAGGCATTTTCTCTTTACACAGTGTTTCTGATGTTTGTTGACAGGAGGGTCATAATGAAATGGCGGTAACTGGGTGATTTGTATGTGGCAGTCACACGGCAGAGTGACATCAATCGCAAACATCTTCTGCCCACCTACCTGCCGCTCGTGGCTGTTCATGTTGGACAAGGTAGCACAGTACATGGACTTGGTACTGTACCGCTGCAGACTACCGACTGCCTCTTGGTTCAACAAGAACCTGTTCACTCTACTATGGCTCTAGAAGCTCATGTAGAAGCAGCATTTATCCACACATTCAGGTCCGCATCAGCTCTCTGGTATAGTTACATGCAGCCTTTTACCCAGATAGTGAATGAGGATACGCCGGATACTGTGACAAAGAGAATTACAAAGATCCAAACACAAATCTGTATATTTACTATCTAGACAACCCTTTTAGGCAGCATAGTGCTTTGATGCCTTGTGTCCTTTTGTCATCATTTCTACATGAATGCAGCCTTGGTGAACATCTCACCATGAGTGAATTCTTTACAACCCTGCAGGGTTGGAATGATGTATCAGTACAGGGCTGATGACAAATGGACATGAAGGCTGGAGGTATGGTGCTGTTTTGGAAGGAGTAGAATCCCCGTTCCCTAACGTCAGTCAGCCCCTGTTCTTTAGTCATGTGGTCTGTAGATGTAGAATTGCGCCCCCGTGTGTGGCGGCTGTAGTTGGTTCTTGTTGTAGCACTGTGCTGCATTTCTCTGTAGTCGTGTCGTCACCCTTCAGTCTTGTTGACGCCAGTTCTCTCGCTGGCCTATTATAATTATATCACAAACAGTGCGAGATGTTTTACATTTTCCTCATCTCAATAATTATCTGTATCCAGACTCAGTTAACAAGGGTATCTAGACCGCTTTAGAATGTCACTATTTTTTACGAAATACATAGTATTGGTCACATGAAGAAAACTCCGGTTCTGTGTTACTCTTTCTGGGTTGTGGTCTTTGATGTGTTGTGGTGATTTTAAGGTGTCTCCATGGTAACTCAGTTTAGGTAATGTTGTAGTTAATTGGTGACCACGACTGGTGGACCGTGACGGTGGTCATTGACATTAAACCCTATGTGGGGGTGTGATGGCAATGTTGTCGCAACATCGTATGTCATTATAGACTATTTATGTTAGTTATTTATTTATGTTGACAAATGAGTCAGCAGGCATAATGTTAGGTTTGTTAACCAATGTTTATTACAATGTGTAACATTTCAATCGTCTGAGGCATTCAAAGCTGCAGAAGTAAAGCAGCGTATGTACACATAGTCAAACCTGTCCAACGGCTCTCCTCCTGACAATGGGCAATAAAAGGTTTAAGGTACCACTATGAGACGGGGGCACATCATGAGGGGAGCCGCTAGACTGAAAACATTAGGTGTATTCACTAGCTCAAAACTATTTTATTTTGTACCACACACAGAATTCAAATTGGATGGATGAAGTTTATGGCTGCCATAGGATGAATTAGAGTTAAGAGGAAATGCTGAAAGTGATATTGTTTAGGAATTTATAAGTTCAACATGAAACAAATGATTGTAGCCTTTGTAAACAGTGTCCACAGGAGATCTTATTTGTATGTTTTCATTTCAGTTAAAATGAGTTTGAACCAATGAGAAGCTGGTATTGCCGTCATGTGATAGCCTAGTGGTGCCACCTCTCTGCCCACCATGTCGATACCCAAAGCCATGGCGTATGCTATGATAATCATCTTGTAAGATCCATGTGCAATAATAAATATATGATAACAGTTGAAGCTAACCTCTATGTTTTTGTCATTGTTAAACAGTTACCAATAGTTTGCTCTGTGGGCAGACAATAGGAAAGTACACATCTGTCCCTTTATTTACAATTCAATTGGTCTGTAATCATATTAAATACTTTCTAGTCACCTTTTGACATAATTTAGAGTAAAAATTCAATTGATAATACTCAGAGAAGGGATAGGGTGAGATGAAAAGATGAATACTATGATATACCATTTTATTATTCCATAAATTGTAACATATTTTGTATTAATCAAAGGATATCTATGAAATTAATACATAGGTTGGTTCTAAGAGCTATAAGAGCGCTCAAACTTTGTATAAGAGCGTTCATGCCCCACTGCACACCAGCCAGGTCAGTTACAAACACTCTCTCTGACATCAAAGGCTCCGACCTAATGGTTCACTGCACAATATAATAAAAATGAGGGTCTCAGTGTGCGACCTCATGGTTCAATGCACAAATTAATAACTTGTAAGTGAATGCAACCGGCCGTCACGGGTGCCTGAGCACCGCTGACGCCGTCATGAGTGTCTGAGCACTCTAAGGACTGAACAATGGGTTACATAAGCACGACGCCATAACCTTCCGGTCGCTCTAGCGTCGCTCCTGAGCGACCTAGGTCAAATATCAAAATATCTATGGAAAGCCCATAATTAGACGGTCAGAATGAGCCCAAGATCAAGGCGGAACTCCCAGTATTAAGGAAGTTACGCCATGGAGACTGAATCGACCTCCGAGTGAGCTACAGACAAACCGGCGGGAGTTACGCGCCTATCCAGCGGGCATTATAATCTTGGCACATTCAGCTCCGCGCATGCCCAAAATGGCGGTTATACAAGCATAAATGACCGAGTTATGAGGGTTTGAAGATGCAGAACCGACCAAGACAATGGGGGGCATAGCGGCGTCCATGGGGGTCCTTTGTCCCCCTGTGACACTTGAAAGAGTCCCCTCAAACAATTGTAGAGTTAGGCAGATGCTGCTGGCTCCAGTCAGTCTGGAGGTGCTTTTCCAAGATTTGCTACAAATAGCCTGTCTGCACCTCCAGGAAGACACATCACCAAGAACCGCTCTAGAGGTAACATCTCCAGTCATCTCCTGCTACCTGCTATACCACTGCACTATGGTGAAACTATGCTAGACAGGCATTGGTTTCCTACCATTAGTGGCCAGAGGCTATCTTCTTCAAGCCTTCCACCAGAGGGTAAAGTTATCCATTATTACATTATTCCTCTAAGCAGCAGGTCAGGAGCTAGGTGTGGGAACCCACCTAGAACTATGCTGGACACTGTATTATTAATACCTCACAGGTGGAGTGGAACTGAACATTGTACTTTATAAATTACTGTATGTTTACTGTATGTACAAATTACCTACATACTAACTACTGTATGATTGATATTTCTTACATGTTGCCTAAAGCTGAATAAACCAGTGACAACTGGAAATAACATTATTTTATATGAGCCTGATGTATTTACACTATATACCACTAGTCTTATGATATTTCTCATATGACAACTTGATCATGCCAATCACTAGTATGACAAAGTGGTGGAGAACATCCTACTAAGATCCCATCTCTCACAGGCTCATAAAAATTAAAGCTGGTAACACAACTAAGAACAATCATGCACACAGTAAGTTAAAGCTGGTACCGCAACTAAGAACAATCATGCACACAGTAAATTAAAGCTGGTACCTCATACACACAGTAAGACCCACTCCACCCACCCAGTGACCTTGACCTTGACACCATACCCACCAAGGTCACCAGTGAGATCTCCCACACACCAGTGAGATCTCCCACACATCAGTGAGATCTCCCACACACCAGTGAGATCTCCCACACTTCAATGAGATCTCCCACACATCAGTGAGATCTCCCACACATCAGTGAGATCTCCCACACACCAGTGAGATCTCCCACACATCAATGAGATCTCCCACACATCAGTGAGATCTCCCACACACCAGTGAGATCTCCCACACATCAGTGAGGTCTCCCACACGTCAGTGAGGTCTCCCACACGTCAGTGAGGTCCACCCCACACATCAAGGTCTTATCAGTCAAGCTGGCAGAACAACACACAAAGACCTTACGTAGTCAGGGGCCTGTTGAAGAGGTCTCCCTCCCACCTAGATCTAGGAGGCCCACAGGAGGCAAACCAGCCTCCAATACAACAGACCCACACTCAGTAGACCCCACACCACCCACCCTGTCTACTCAGGGAACAACCAGTTCCCAGGGATCCAACATTTCCCAGGGATCTCTACAGGACGCTCAACTCACGCTATCTACCTCAGGGGAAGAAGGATCTGCCTCAGGGGGTGGATCCACACCCTCATCTAGATCCTCCACCCCAGCTCCAGCCTTTGACAGCCACTCCTCCAGAGACACCTCCCCCACACCCTCCATCATGGACACCGATGAAGGCCCCCAACCTAATCAGACAGCTGAGAAGATAAGGGCCTATGAGAAGGCCATCCAAGATGCAGTTACTGCCCTAGAGACCAACAAGTCCCAGCAGGAGGAAAGGGAGAGGATCCTCAACCAACAACTGGCAGAGAGGAATGCAGCCATGGATGCCCAACAGAAGGCCATGGAAGATCAGCGGAAGTCCCTAGAGAGACAACAACAACAGATAGCAGATCTCATGAAGATGGTATCATCCCAGACCCCACAACCTCCCACACCTGCCATCACACCTGTTGTCACACCATCTGCCTCTGGATCCAAAGATGACATCATAATCTCCATGGTGTCCAACATGACCAAACTCATAGACAGAAAACAACAGGATGACAGAAAGATCAGGCTACATGAGGTAACAAAACCCAAAACCTTTTCACACCCATCACCACTCATGTCAACAGCATTATTTATTGATCACAAATTCCCAGAATATCTGAAGGATAAGTACAAAGTGACAGACAGTGACACCATGGTAACATATCTACCCAAGTACCTCGAAGGACAAGCACTAGCTTGGTTTGAATCCTTCAGGGAGAGTGCCACACCTGACATGTTGACATGGACCAATGTAGTGAATAAATTAAAAGAGTATTTTGCTACTCGAGACAATATAATCTCAAGGACTGCACTCCGTGCACAAAAGGTAGATGAACCTGTCCTAGACTATGCATGCCATCTCAGGAAAGTGTGTAATGCCCAACGCCAGAGTGATGAAATCCTAAGCAAGGCATTTACCCAAGGCATGAGGCCCTGGATCTCTGTAGCTCTTGAGAACAAGAAAATAGACTCTTTTGACCAAGCCCTAGACCTAGCCCTAGAGGTCGAGACCCAAGAGAGATCTAGGAAGGTGAGGGATGCAGAATCCAACCCACAGCCTACTAAGAAAAAGGTCCAGGAAATCAGCACTAGTGCAGATGAAGATGTTAACCTAATGTCTAGTGCCCATGTAAGGCAACAGGAAGCTAAGGTTACATCAAGAGACCCTACCGGTAGATATAGAGGAAATAACTATGACCCCAACTACCAATCCAATAGAGGTAGAGGTAGAGGGGGCAACAACAACAACAACCGGGGGGGTCACAACAGTAGGAAAGACAACAGCTCTTCCAACTCCAACAATGGTAACTCTTCATACAGTGATAGGAGAGACAGAACCCCAAGTAATGGCAGATCCTATAATAATCAAGGATCCAACAGTAGGAGCCAGAGTCCACATAGGAACTACAACAGTGGATCCTACAACAACAATGGCGCCTACAACAACCAGAGATCCAACAACTCCGGTCAATACAGCAACTCTGGTCAATATAACCAGGGTTCCAACTCACGCCGGGAGGATTACAAACCTGACACAAGAGGTTACCAGGGGAACCAACAAAGTAACCCCCAAATACCACCTCATGTAATGGATCAAATCTCCAAGCTCCTGGTGGCAAGCATCTCAACCACCCCACAGAACCAGGAAAACTAGGATGTCACAGTGCCGATGGGCCAGTGCACTGTGACACCCCAAATACAAACAATCAATCAGGATTAACAAAGATCCAACCAGAGACAATTGCTAGTGCCAATCTACCATCTAACAGACAGAGACGTCCATCAGTGATACACATCACCCCACCAGATTCATCATCAAAGGATACAGGTGAGAGTACCAAGCTTTCTATTGTACTTCTTCAAAATGGCTGTATCAATGCAAATCTATATGATGTTTCAGATGTACAATGTTTGGTTGATACAGGTGCTACTATCACCTGTGTCAGACAATCATTCCTCATGGATCTCCAAAAGAGATTCCATATCCAACTGAGGAAATCTAAAATCAACATCCACTTGGCAGATGGATCGGTGTGTCATGTTAGACATTCAGCTATGCTGAACTTTAGAATCCAAGGTGTCAGATTCCAATACCAATTTGCTGTAATTCCCAACCTCTCACAGCCCGTTGTTCTCGGCACAGATTTCTTAAGCACTACAAAATCTCAAATTGAATTTAATGTTGATCCTGAACAAATTCTCAAACCCATTAGGGCAGTGAGGGATTTTACCATCCCTCCATTCTCTGAACTTGCAGTATTGGGTAAGGTCACATCTACGCAATCACTGCAAGGGAAAACTGGAGTAGTAGATAACCTCCAAAGAAATAACAATGCCCCATATCTAGTTCAAAGGGCAGCAGTAACCCCCAGGGAAAATAACAAACATCCCCTAGTGTTACTCAACACCAGCAGGCGCCCACATAAAATCAAGAAGGGTGCCATCATAGCTCTATTTCAGGAAGTCAAGGAATCTGATTTAGAAAAACCCCAACAGGTGTCAGACACTACCTCACACACTGATCAATCCATCTCAGCCATACGGCCTGAGGATGTAACTCAATTCAGTGACACAGACTCAGACTGTGAGTCCACATATGCTGACCCTGAACCCAACTCAATCAGGCTCTCTGAAATAGCTGCTATACATAGTGAGGCACATGACCTCGAGCCAGAATTGGAAGAGAATGTTCCACCAAAATCTGTGCTCACATCCAAAGATCAGCATGATAGATTAGAATCACTGCTGACCAAGTATGATGATGTATTTGTAGGAAAAGATGGAGACATTGGTGCCACACACCTGTATACACACTCAATACATGTAAAACCTGAGGCAGTACCATGTCATTTCCTACCATATAGACAAACACCAGAAAAACAGGCCGCAATAGGGGAAGAGTGTGAAAGGCTAGTACAACAGGGCATTCTGAGAGAATGTGCTGAAGGCCCCTGGGCCTCCAGATCCTTTTTAGTACAAAAATCATCGGGAGGCCATCGGCTCGTCACAGATTTTCGTTATTTGAACCAGAACACGATAAATCAAGCCTTATCTACACCCCGGGCCGATGACACTCTAGACATGATAGGGTCACTCAGACCAAGAGTATTCAGTAAGCTAGATGCCCAACAGGGATTTTTTCAAATTCCTATAAGACAGGAGGATCAGCATAAAACCGCATTCATAGCAAATGACAAAAAATATGTCTATGAAAGGATGCCGATGGGTTTAGCGACGGCACCGGCGGGATTCTGCCATCTAGTCACATTAATTCTGAACAAACTCAAGTACAAATGTGCCCTACCATACCTAGATGACATATTGGTATTATCACCATCAATCGAACAACACTTCCATGACCTGGAAGATGTGTTCAACAGCCTAAGAGTTGGTAAACTCAAACTGAAGAAATCAAAATGTGAATACTTCATAGACAGAATAGACTTCTTGGGAATGAGAGTCACACCCATGGGACTACAACCATCTCCCACAAAGGTGGAGTCAATCAAAACCTTCCCAACACCAAAATCAGTCAAAAATGTCCGATCCTTCACAGGCCTATGCCAATACTTCAAAAAGTTTATCAAAGGTTATGCCCAAATTGCTAGGCCATTGTATGATCTACAGACACATCTCAAAGCATTTGTCTGGACAGAAGAGGCAGATAATGCTTTCAAAACATTAAAGCATGCCCTCTGTACCAATGCTCTTCTCAGATATCCAAACTATGAGAAAGAGTTCAGTTTGGCAACTGATGCTTCCAATGTGAGTTTAGGAGCTGTACTCTCACAGAGAGATAATGAAGGAGTGCTCAGACCAGTAGCCTTTGCGGGTAGAACCCTCTCTAAACATGAGAGAAATTACAATACCACAGAGAGAGAACTACTGGGAGTAGTGTATGGAGTATTACACTTCAGACACTATCTAGAGACTAGACACTTCCAATTATACACAGACCATGCAGCCCTAATCCCACTGCTAACCAATACAGGACTCACACATAGATGGGCCAGATGGGCTCTAGACATACAACAATTTTCATTCACCATCCAACACGTGAAAGGTGATGATAACACACCACCAGATGCTATGTCTAGAAGAGAATACCCAGACTCTGGACCCATGACTAACCCTCCACCCCCACCAAGGAGAGTTAGAGCAGCCAGTAGAACCAAGTTTGCAAAAGTAACAAAGAAAGTACCATTCAAAAGGGATGATCCACCCAACACCATTGAAAGGCCAGAGACACCCATTAGGGGTATCTTGAAGCAATCTACACACTATGTGTTTTGCCACTGTGAGAGAGAATACTCACAACTCTTTCCAGATAATGACTTCGAGCCTATTGAATTCTCATCACTCAATCAGATAGTGAAGGCAACTCCTAAGGAGCCACCCTTCACCCCACCTGACTCAGATGATGAAGATCCAGAAGACACAATATATGCTATTACTCAAGCAACTTCTAAATCAGTCAGATTCTTTGAACCAATGCAGGGAGAGGAAACAGCAGACCATTTGTGTCCTATGACCACACGCTCAAAGACTAGAGAAATGATTCAGGAGGGCACACCAATACCCCCCACACAATCACAAACTATTCTAAATGAGAAAAAGGTCACAGGAAACAAACCTACCAAAACCCCACCTGCCAGGAAAAATGTCACAAAAGACACTGCATCTACTAAATCAAAGAACTCTGAGACAAAGAAGATTGACAAAAAGCAAATTGTGCCTTTAAAGAAAAAGGTTGCCACTCCCATCAAGGCGAGAATAGGCCCTCCAAAGGAGCCTACACACCAAAACAAGAGTGACACACCCCAACAAAAGGCACAAGATAGGCCAATAGTCGATGAAAAAGAAAAAGAAAGAGACAGAATAAAACAACATGTGCTAGATATAAATCAACTACTGGATCAGATTCCCGACACATCCATCTCAGGTACAAACCTTGGCTTGGAACAAAGGAAAGACAAGGACCTATTGCCCCTCATACAGTATCTTGAGGATGGGACCTTGCCTGCACCAAAAGCACAAGGAAATAGAATCATCAACCAAGGCCAGACATACACCTTGGTAAATGGTACATTAGTCCATATATGCCCCATAAATTGGAGAAAAACCAATACTGTACCACTTCAAATTGTTATACCACAGCAATGGGTAACAAGTACACTACAGTATTTCCATGACTCACCTACTGGCGGCCATCTTGGTTCAAGTAGGATGCTGTCAGCACTCCGACCTAGGGTATATTGGAAGTCTATGCTAGCAGACACAACAAAATATGTTTCCACCTGCCACACATGCCTCACAGCAAAAAGGCAAGTACACTCACACAAAACACCAATGACAGTGAGAGAGTACATGACTTCACCAATGAAGTTCCTAAACCTAGACGCGGTGGGACCACTTCCCACAACTGCCAGGGGAAACAAACATATACAAGTCTGCATAGATTATGCTACCAGATATGCAACAGCTTGGGCTACTACTGACTTAAAAGCTGAGACAACAGCAGCAGAGTTCTACAAGAATATAATTTGTCATCATGGAACACCAGCCACTCTTCAAACAGACAATGGGACATGTTATACAGGTGCAAAGTTCACAAAGTTAACTAAACACCTCAAGATCAAACATAAATTCTCCTCACCATACAGGCCACAATCAAATGGGCTTGTAGAGAGATTCAATGCTAGCATAGGCACAGCACTCAGAGCATTCTGCTCAAAGCACCAAAACAATTGGGATTCATTTATTGAACCCATAACCTTTGCATTAAACAACACCGAATCCCAAACCACAGGATTCACCCCTTTCTTCCTACTCCATGGAAGAAACCCAGCCACCCCAATGGACTTAGGGCTGGGAATACAGGAAGACATATCCACAGTAGCAGACCATGTAGCTAACATGATAACGAATCAAGATACCTCTAGGAGGAAAGCTATAGAAAGGGTCGCCAAGCTACAAAAGGAAAGGAAGGATAGATATGATAAGAAACTTACACCACAGGAAATCAAGGTCACCGACATGGTGTACCTAAACATACCAAGAATCCTGACCAATACAGAGTGTAAGAAACTTCAACCCCTTTTTATGGGACCATATGTTGTAGTGAATAGACCTAGTTTGACTAGTGCCAAACTCAAAAACTTGGACACCAATCTATTGGTGGCCAGACCAGTGCACATAGACAGACTGAAAAAGGTCGTGGCTGTCAGAAACAATGAATTTGCACACAGGCTTATTCCACATGAGGCCAAATACTACAGCAAAATTGTAAGGAACAAAAATGATATCACCCTTACAAGAGAAACCACAGGCATAGGCCCTATCAAGCCTAGGCCTGCACACCACATACTAAGAAAGACATCTAGGTGTGGTGCAGTTTCAAGAAATTAGAAACAAGATTGGGATACCAAAAGAACATAAGATTTTCAAAATGTATTACAAATTCTCTTCATCCACACATAAGACATGTGTGACTGATAATGAATTACTATGTATATAAAGCCAATCAAATTTGTAAATATATCAGTAGGTTATTGCCTCTGAAAGGGTCAAAGACTGGGACCCCCCAAGTAAAGCAGACATGAAGTCTAAGAAGAGTAAGGGTAACACAATGGAGTGTCTAAAAGCCTAATCCCCACACGAAAGAGCGCCCTATGCCAACACAGCAGTCTATAGAGATCAATTGACCTTATAAGCTACCCTCAGACAACTGTCTAGACGGTCATGAATGGCTGTCCTGGATGACAGGAGGAGCTAATTACCAGTACACAGACTACACAATAGATCCCACAGTTAGCAGACACTGGAGATTATGCATGGTCTCCAGAGAAACAATACCAGGCCCACAATGGATGTGGGTAGGGTAGGCTACATAAGAAGCACTGTGGACCATAGCCCACCATCAGTCTTCATCCAGCTGCAGTCTGGAACACAAGTCTACAGGACCCCACTTGGGAATTAGCCAGCCCACTTCTCCATTAGGAGAGACTGCACTAGGATAAAGAACACACCTACTTCACCTTCAACCTGACCTTACCATTTACTGGTCAATCTCTATAGACTCACCGGACATATTGCCAAGACAGCTCAATCTTGCAAAGGTACAGTTTGAACCACTTCATTTAAAGTGTTACACCATACACTTAGACTTTACCAGCACCAAATCACTACAAATTTGACAAGACTTTAAAACAGCAAACTTGCTTTACACAAGCACCATGGGGAGACGGAGAGTTTCACCCATACTGCTAACTATGCTGTTATTATACACTATTGAACCACTTACTGCAGGTTATACACCTGTGGTGAGACAAAACATAGGAGTAGTATTCAAACCTAGCCCTCAACCATTGGTCAATGGACATACAACCACAACACTGTTGTTAGCTATTCCCTAAAAGATACCTCGGGCACCCGTTACCCAAGGATCCATAAGGGATAGAATACTCCATTTGACCACTCCTACTCTACAAGATCATACCTCTGGCCAAATTATCCAACAAGCTAAGGAGCTAGACACCTTGCTGGAAATTGCAGACAAGGAGATAAATGAAACACTAGCCTCCATCAAATTGTTCTTATCCAACCCCATAAACACATTGGACAAGGCCAAAAGAGAGGCCATACTGGGTTTTCTAGCACCCCTGTTTCGCGGTGTGCTAGGTCTAGCCACAGTAGAAGATGTAAACCAAGTAATGGGACAGCTCAAGAACATAGATGAAATACTAAGGAAATTTGCTAAACAAGATCAGGAAGCAGCTAGTCTCATTGAAAAGATCACAGACAGACAAGATAAGTTTGTTAAAGCATACATCCAAGATAAGAAGGTACTGGACAGCACAATCAACACCATAGGTGACACTGTCAACCTGTGGGCCTCTAACATGTCCAGGTCACTTGACTCATATTCAAGGCACGAGAAAACTCAAAGGGAGAAAATGCAAGTATTAAATGATGCACTAATTATCATAGCAGCAAGAATGAATACAGTTCAATCACTGCAAAGGACAAATGCAGCCCTGAGGATGCTATCATCAGGGATCCTAACCCCTGATATAGTACCACCCTCAGACCTTGCTAGATACCTAATTGACATTAATAACAAACTTAGGATTACACACCCTGGAGCACAAGTCGCAATTAATGACTTAGATTTCTATTATTCACAGAAGCTGACCTCATATACTTACTCAGCTCACCATATATATATTCATCTGGACATTATAATTCAATCTACCACCTCAACCTTCAAACTGTACCAAATGATTACATCACCCATGCCTATAGACACACAGGAGACCCCCACCAGAGGAGTCACAAAATTACAAACCACAACTGAGTTTCTAGCAGTATCTTACGACGAATCATTATTCATCGAATTGGACTCAGCAGATATGCAGGCATGTGAAGGTACTACAGTAAAAGTATGCAGAGATGTAAATGGTAGAATCTATAAACACAGGCCTACATGCCCTGTAGCCATTTTTACTAACCAGGCTCAACAGATTAAGGAACATTGCAAGTTTACAGTTTCACCACTGCAAGCACCTACCACCCATGCTATTTCCATTTCTGAAGATGAGTATCTGGTCACTACTAATGAACCCCATTACTTTATCAACTGCCATGGTAAAACGTCTGAAACTCGGAAGGCCCAGTCCTACTCAATCATAGGTGTACCCTGTGGGTGCACGATCAGTGTAGGAGAATTTTCTCTTCCAAACACAAGGTTGCCCTGTAACTCAACCTTATCATTTCATTACATTCTCAAGACAATTAATTTACCATTCATGGCAGCACTTAACAAAATTTCTGAAACCAAACCAGATGAAAGAGAGAATCTTCCAAATTTCCCAGTAGTAAACCTTTCTAGAACCTTAGAAAAACTACAGGAAAATCCAATCATGGATGATATTACTCAACTAAATTTAGAGCCCTTTGCTAAAACAGTATTAAAAGATGCCTCCAACCTTAATAAGGAAATGGAAACGCGCTACGAGGAATCATACCTACGTCGAGTTACAGAGCATCCAATCTTCCAAAGCTTAGCACTCATCCTAGGGATATCAGCTCACATTTTTATAGTATACATACTACTCAAACTGTACCGACTAGGAGGAACTGTAGCCTACCTGCCTACAGCCAAAGCATTCAGACTAGTCACCGAGCTGCCCCTACACAAATTGCTCCCAGATAAGAATCCTACCAAACTAACCCCTACAGAGGAAACCCACACCCCTTTCCTCACAATTCAGGAAACCCACACCCTGATAATTGCTATATTATTCACCCTGACCATCTACTCAGCCTACAGAATAATGAAGTACCTTAAGAAATTTGCACAGACACACTGTGGCAAGAAAAATGTGGCCAAGCGCACAAACCCCACAATATATTTTAAAATATATTGTGGAGACTCAAACTTCGCGCTACCCTTGAGGCCAATACCACATGAATTTGATGAGATTAAATCAGCAGCTGCCCCTACCTATAAGGATATAGTGGTTAAAACCTTCCCACTACCTAAGGCTATATTTACCTGGAATGGACCAGCAGTTATAAAAACACAGAGAGGAGAATTTGCTTATCACCTCCCTCAGGTGATACACCTACCTTGGCGCACTAGGTTCAGTACTATACCAGCCCTTAAAAACAAAGGACTGTACTACTCCATGCTTCTCCAGAATGATTGTGGCACCAGCCCGGTGACCATGACAGCACTGGAAAATACAACAGATATAATTATTGACGAACAACAGGAGGAGACCGCAAGGTCAAACATGCAGACTATTGCTAATTTTCTAAACCACCAGCCCTCCCCGGTGACTGTGGAAACAGCCTAGACTGCCTACAGCCTAGGCTGCCCCCAGTCCACCACCAGGAGACAACACATCAGAGACAGTATTCAGAACTTTTCGGACAATTCGCCGGCCCTGAAAAGGGCCTTTGGGATGGCGGGGTTTTTTTTACACCCTAGGTTTCAGTCAGTCGGGATCCTACCACAGATCCTCGGGTTCAACATCAATGGGAGAGTCCGGGGCCGAGTCCGAGCCATACATATGGCCGTGATCCTGCTCCCACTCAGCGAGCCGGGCCTCCAGCATCCCCAGTCCATACTCGGCAGCCGTGGATGGATTCCCGGATGCCGCAAGATCGAGGAGGGATGCCGCCAACAGATAATCCCATAGCACTCGCTCCCGCGGCCCTAGGTTATAATCCATGGGCCAGAAACCCATATTACCCAAGGCCCTAGTCAGAAGGGCCACAGTGGCCCCCCGACGCAAGGCTGAGCCCAGGAAATAATGGCAGGAGTAGTTACAGACCATCACATCACCATGCTCAATGATCTCTTTGAAATTACTCACTATGTACCCATAATGGATGGTCTGGTTAGACTCAACCAGGGCCCTAGCTGGACTCCCCACCTCCATCACCTGGGGGACAGGCAGAGCAAAGAGAGCTTGTAGGTGGGCCATGGTACTACAGCAGTGACTTCCAGAGAGGAACTGATGCTCCAATACCAGCCACACACTCCTTAAATGGACACACACACACCCCCCCCCCCACCCTGAACTGTCCACTGACACCAAGCTAGGCACTGCCACAGACACATGCCAGAATCTGGCACCTAACACCTCAAGTGCCACCACTGCATGAGCACACCAGGGAGGAGACTCACATCTCACTCCTGACACACCTCCACTGTCAATGAAATTATCAAAGTATTAGAAACAAAAAAAAAAAAAATTATATACACAGCCACTTGTTGATGTATAATATGAAAATCTATGGTATTCTCACAAAATCAATGATTAATGCGCGCATATACGCGCAAAATTGCGAAATTGCAAATTACAAATTGTAAAATTGTACAAATCTAACATTAATATACATGAATGCAGGTAGATAACTAAGACAGTTTTTGTACCCACTAGCACTTGTATACTATGCCAAGGTTTACTTAAAGTAACACACTTTAGGTATCCAAGAAAATTGTTGGAAAAAATGAATGAAAAAAAAAAAAAAAAAATTTGTTGAGAAAATTGTTGACATAAAACATGTTTACTTAAGATACTCACCAAATAAATCTCTTTCAGGGACACATACTCAAAAGGCTAGGGGAAAAGTCAATTAAGCAGCGGCCCACTGCCGAAATTGCCAACTAATACACCCATATAGCAAAATCAATGAGTAACTCAGAGACAAACAAGCCTATTGTACATGAAGTACTTTGTTTTTCCGGCCCTCGGAAAAATTTGTCTCAAATCCCATAAATTGAATAGTGTAATCTAGATTGTACGTTTGTACCCAATTTGCACACTAAAAATTGTATGTTTGCACACCAGATTGTACGCTTGTACCCAATTGTGTACAGTGTGCGACCTCATGGTTCAATGCACAAATTAATAACTTGTAAGTGAATGCAACCGGCCGTCACGGGTGCCTGAGCACCGCTGACGCCGTCATGAGTGTCTGAGCACTCTAAGGACTGAACAATGGGTTACATAAGCACGACGCCATAACCTTCCGGTCGCTCTAGCGTCGCTCCTGAGCGACCTAGGTCAAATATCAAAATATCTATGGAAAGCCCATAATTAGACGGTCAGAATGAGCCCAAGATCAAGGCGGAACTCCCAGTATTAAGGAAGTTACGCCATGGAGACTGAATCGACCTCCGAGTGAGCTACAGACAAACCGGCGGGAGTTACGCGCCTATCCAGCGGGCATTATAATCTTGGCACATTCAGCTCCGCGCATGCCCAAAATGGCGGTTATACAAGCATAAACGACCGAGTTATGAGGGTTTGAAGATGCAGAACCGACCAAGACAATGGGGGGCATAGCGGCGTCCATGGGGGTCCTTTGTCCCCCTGTGACACTTGAAAGAGTCCCCTCAAACAATTGTAGAGTTAGGCAGATGCTGCTGGCTCCAGTCAGTCTGGAGGTGCTTTTCCAAGATTTGCTACAAATAGCCTGTCTGCACCTCCAGGAAGACACATCACCAAGAACCGCTCTAGAGGTAACATCTCCAGTCATCTCCTGCTACCTGCTATACCACTGCACTATGGTGAAACTATGCTAGACAGGCATTGGTTTCCTACCATTAGTGGCCAGAGGCTATCTTCTTCAAGCCTTCCACCAGAGGGTAAAGTTATCCATTATTACATTATTCCTCTAAGCAGCAGGTCAGGAGCTAGGTGTGGGAACCCACCTAGAACTATGCTGGACACTGTATTATTAATACCTCACAGGTGGAGTGGAACTGAACATTGTACTTTATAAATTACTGTATGTTTACTGTATGTACAAATTACCTACATACTAACTACTGTATGATTGATATTTCTTACATGTTGCCTAAAGCTGAATAAACCAGTGACAACTGGAAATAACATTATTTTATATGAGCCTGATGTATTTACACTATATACCACTAGTCTTATGATATTTCTCATATGACAACTTGATCATGCCAATCACTAGTATGACAATACTAAATGTGTTTTTATGAATTTGATGAATTGCAGCATTAGTTAAGTATAACTACATTTACAACTAATTTCTGAATGTTTCCAAAACTAAAAACACATGCAGTATATTCACCAGCTAGTTTGTAGATATTACAAACCTAAAAACCCTTGGATAAACAACAGGGATGTAAGTCTTCAGGTTTTATCATGATTTCATTTTTTTTTTTGAAGAAGCTGCAACATTATAACATGTATATTAGCAGCAGGTGTCAGTTCGGTCTACTGTCCCCTTCAAGCCCTCCCCACCTTCCCTGCAGTGTTGCCGGCCAGCAGCAGCTGTCAGATCAGTCTACTCTGCCCTACAAGCATCATAACCTTCTCACTTCATGTTCACCATTTCTTCATGATGCAAATCAAACTAAAGGGCAGAATGCTTACTGGTGTCTGATTGGTTAAAATTAATGAGAGCTTCATCATTGAAACACTAGGGGGGACAGTGCTGCCCATACTGCCCATGTGGCTGCTTAAGGAACTAGTGGTTTTGCTGGTTTCAGTGTGTGAGTCTATTCACAGTAAGGACCAGTGTAACTGGCTCGGAAACAACTCATGAGGTGCACATGTAGTTACAAAAGTTTTGTTGGAATTGTTATAGAGAGAGCTTTGGTAAACAAAAAACATCATAATTTATAGGAACTAAGAAGGTCCTTGTCCCAGTTTTGGTAAAGGACTTGAAATAATTGCTCGAGTTGTAGGCCCTAGGCCTAGACCAGTCTGGCACACTTGTTGAAACTTGGCTGAATGATTCTAGGTATGTGAACGTTGTCACCTAAAACTGTGACCACTGTTTAGGAACTATGCAGAGGAAGTTTTAGTAATTAGGCTGTAAATGTGGTTTAAATTGATCTATCGTTTTACTTTAAAATTTTAATAACATGTATACAAATGCTCTACATGCCCATTATTTTATCTTATAGGAAATATGGTGAGTTAATTTATTACATTCTTGCTTAGTTATCTGAACATATGATTCGATTGCAAATTTTCACCTGAAACAAACTAGAGTGAAATTTATAAAAAATTAAAAAGAAAGTTGATTTACAGTCCAATTTTGCTGAAAATCTCATGCTTTGCATATAGGTAAATAAGCTCCACTGATTTTTTAATTGGTTAATTTCTATATTTTTTTCTAGCTTTTTTTTTTTTATCAAAAAATATAATTTGCGTCCTACACCTCAGAAAGACACGGTTATAACTGCACAATAAACACAAGATCATGGCCTTTCAGAAAACACATAGTTTGTGGTGGTAAAATTATGTTAAAATTTGAGGAAAATATTTGGATATGGTCACAGACCATCTCTCTTTGTACAGTTTAAAGTGAAGACGAAAATATACCCAGCATTGTCTCGTACAAAGTCCTCTCACAACCCTAAATATCATCGGAATTCAAAAATTCCAAAGGCATATGATTTCTAACACAATCCTCAATACAAATGCATAGAATGGCAGAACATAATCTTCCACTGTCAGACATTCTGAGCTTTACCATAGAATATTGAGAATGTTCCAAGTACAACTGAAGTCGGTATGGTACTATTTTTTTATTTTTTTTGTAGTATGTAGCCTTGAGGCGGGGAAGGGGGCACTAGCAAGGCCTTATACAGTTATAACTAACAAAATTTCCATTCCCATCTAGAGTTTGTTGATTTGGTCAAGAAAGTAAACTTTATTGCTCTTACTCAATGAATTTTCAAAATTAAGAAAAAAAATACTGTAGCTAGGGCCCCAAACCCCCATGGAACCCATATGCTGTCATTCAAGTGAAAAGACCTAGCTCTCTCTCTACTAATCCTAAACAGAATTTTGCTGCTTCCCATAGTACCAAACATAGTGTAGGGAATCGCAGTTGCTATGCATCGAGGCTTGAATGTATTCGAGACTATTACTATGTACCGTCTCGTAGCAGGATAGGCGCTCTTCGGGGGCGTCTTCTATGCTACTCGTAAGAGGGCACCACAGGTGGTCTCGGACGGTGTGGCGTGGGAGGCGGACCAGAGGGTGCTCAGCGCGGAACCAATGAACCATGACGAGAGGTATATATTCCACCGTCCTCCTACGATCGGGGGACTCGCAGAGCTACCGGGCTGGTAGGCTGGTTTAGTCTCTAGAACCGCCTAACAAATGTTATAACGAGAGCTTTACCTCCTTCGGGGTATAGACTATAGGCATATGAAAGGTTGAAACGTGTTCACAGTCTTCCTGTAACAAATACTGTAATAAAGTGATTCTGAAACCTACTCGAACCGACTAGTTATTGCTTCGATAATATAGTTGTCTCGATATTAAGGTGTATCTCGAAATAGCAATACCTACACTGGTGCCGTGACCAGGATTTAGTAGGTGTTAGGCTGGCAACCAGCCAAGATGTCGAGAACCGTTTAGAGGAAGGGGAGGATGTGGGAGAAGCCCCAGGCTTTGCCACACCGACCCAATCAGTGGGATCAGGCAGTTTCGTCGGATTCGAAGATTTGGAAAGCGAGCATGTGCTCTCGTCCGATGAAACATTGGAAGAGGACGAGTTCATCCCGAAAGGAGTAAAGTTGGATGAAGAAATTTATCCTCCTAGCTCTCGAGGCAGAGGCTTATTGTTTTTCAATACGCAGTCTCCCAAACGAAACACTTTCTCGTCACCTATTGGTAGGACACGAGGGAGAGCTAGAGGTGGTGCTAGAAGCCCTACACCAGGGGGCACTCTAGATGATATAGACGAGAGTCTCTTCAACCCGGGAGGTTCGAAGAAAACAGCTCCAATGCCTGAAAAACGATCTGTAGCGTTCATGGATGAGGCCATTCAGGAGGCTGAAAAAGCTCGAAAGGAGTTTGAGGAGTTACAAGCTGACATTGCAAAATCTTTTTTTTTGAGGTTTGAAAATGTTTTATTGTCAAGTCACTATTCATACAGAAAGTGGTAAAATTAGACAATAATGTGAATCCTCGCTCAGTTATTACATTAAGTGGTTGTTTGCACATAATTCAATGAATAAAGATGGGAATTTATACAATGAAGGATGAGAACAATAATATAAACAGAAAAAATGAAATCTATATAACAAACAGTATGTACTATGTACACAAGTAGCAACCTATATAATCTTACAATAAATTTTCAAAAAGAAGGGAAGCAGGCATGGTACACCAGTTTGGTAATATCAACAAGTTTTATACTAGCATGTATTACACTATACCAACAGGATACATATGGACAGATGAGTAGGTACAAAACATATCTTAAACAGATGATCAGCAGATATACAGCATAAGAGTATAGTCACTGTGAGCTCATGGATGAAATGCATGCAGTGTAGTCTTTCAACAGCTCCATATGAATAAAGTCTAGTAGAGGGTGTAGTCAGTAAACAACAGCTCCCTCTACTCAATAAGGATAAGGTGTAGTCTTTCAACAGCTTGCTAACCTGTATCGTTTTCATATTACTCATCCAGCTCATTCAGCTTATCACCCATTAACATCATCTTGGACAAGTCTTGTATCTGCCTAATTCTTGCTTTAAATTTAAGTTTACTTTCACTGTTTTGGACATCAGCTCGGAGATTGTTCCATAACTCAACTCGGCGAGTTGTTGAATCCCATGTTACGTGCTCTGGGAATGACTATTTTGATCTTTGATTCGGACCTCATACCTGGCCTTCTGATTTCCTCATCGACCCAATCTAGATTTCTTGATAATTTGTACATGAAGCTAAGCAATAGTTCCTGTCGTCTCCTCATCAGGAGTGGAATATTAGCCCGTTCATGGAGCTCTTCTTCATTAAGATCCAAACCTCTGAAACAAATTTTAAGGCCTCTATTCTGCATTCTGTCCAACTATTTTAGCAGGCCTTCATTAGCCCCCTCGTAGGCAAAACAAGCGTAATCAAACACAGACATTATGGTGGTTTTATAGACTGTTACAGCAACTTTTTCAGATAACATGTTTCTGAATTTACTGAATCTAAAAAGACGGTGGTTAATTTTACTATTTAAGTCCTTTAGAGCAGGTTCAAAACTCAATAGACTGTCTAAGTTTAGTCCTAAGTAGCAATAGTTATTCAGGGTTTCAAGTTCTTTGTTATACAAATATAGTTTTTGGCCCCTGGAATTTGGTAATTTTTTGCGTGAACCATACCACACAACTTTGGATTTATCCGTGTTAGCAGTAAGCCTCTTGGTTACCAACCAGGATTGTAATCGATTTAATGCCGTTTGTAACCTATTGGTTATAGTTTCAATTTTGTTGTTTGAGCTGTATATTACCAAGTCGTCTGCATAAAGATAATGTTTACAATCAGCAAGAACATCACTGACATCATTTATATATAGTAGGAACAAGAGCGGTCCCAATACAGACCCTTGCGGGACACCAAATCGTACTGGGGCTTCATTAGAAACAAAGGAACCAATTTTAGTATACTGGCTTCTCCCAGTTAAGTAATCATTAGCCAATTGAGTGTTGTGTCATGTAAACCAAGTTGTCCTAAAATTTCAACAAGATAGGCGTGATTAACACAATCGAACGCCTTACGTAGGTCAAGATAACAAACTCCAGTCAAATGGCCTCTATCTCTATTTTCATAGATATCACTCAGGAGTCTGAAGACTGCATCTGCAGTCCCCAGTCCTGATCGATAACCAAATTGTTTTGCAGAAATAACATTTTTCTTATTTAGAATTTCATTTAGATGGCAATACATTATTTTTTCCGCAATTTTGGAAGGTACAGGTAATAGTGATATCGGCCGCCAATTGGTGATTAACTTTATATTACCGGGCTTGGGTATTGGATTCACCCTTGCCCTTTTCCATTTTTCAGGAAATATGCCACTGGTGAAGCTCAGTTCGTACAACCTAGTAACAGGATCTAACAAAAATAACAGTGCTGTTTTCAAAATATCACATCTAATACCATCAATTCCGGAAGTTTTGTTGACATTTATTTCTTTTATGAGCATCTCAACAAAGCCTTTTTCAACTCGCACAGGAATTTCAGCTGGATCAACAGGTTCAGTCATTAATACACGCTCAGGATAACCATTATCTGTGAAAACTGAAGATAGTTTAGCACCAATATTTGAGAAATAATCATTTAAATAATTTACAGATTCGTGCTCTGACTTGATAAAACCATCATCACCTATCAATTCTGGAGGGGCAATTTGCACCTCTGGTTTCAAAACTCCTTTTAAAACTCTCCAGAATCGCTTGGGGTCAGACTTAGCCTCCTCCAGTGCAGATTTGACCTGGTTGGCCTTTGAGTACCTAATAGCCTTATTAATTCTACAACGCAGCTGTCTGGCTTTATTGAGATAATAATCATCTTTAGTTTTCAAAAACATTTCCACATTGTCCTTACGCTCATTTATCATTGACAAGATGTCATGTGTCATCCATTTATTTCTTCTGTCCACAATCTCAATTTCAGACCAAGGACAGTACTCATCTAAGTATTCAATTATCAAGTTTTCAATAAATGACCAAGCACCAATGGGGTCGTGCAGTTCATAAAAAACATCCCAGTCTGCCATTATAAGCCACTCTTTAAAAGTTTCTTCATCATAACCTTTGTACTTTCTCACCCAAACTTTCTTTTTGATATAGTCAACCTTTTCTCTTGTTTTTACAGCAAAGACAGGCAGATGATCACTTACTAAAAAATTCAAGACACCAGATGTAATAGACTCATTGTAATTAGTCAATATATTATCTAAACAAGACACAATAATCTTATAGGGTCTAGTGCACTGATTAATGACTTTATGATAGCCGTTAAAATCGACAAGCATCGATTAACTTTACAGTACTAGGTAGTTTTTCACGCAAGGTATTTATATTTATATCTCCCATAATCCATTACTCAAGCCCTTCTTTATCTGCAATTTCCATAACACGAGACAAATGTAGAAAAAATTCATCTATCTTGCCAAAAGGAGGTCTATATAGAGTGACCAATTGTAAAGTATGTGTCTTCAAGACTAGATCTAATACTAGACATTCAATATTCTTGTTACTACAACTAATGTCATTGCGTATCTTAACATCAAGATTGATGTCATCTCGGATGTAAACTGCTAGACCTCTGCCTTTCTTTCTTTTTCGGTCCAGCCTTCATACCTTCCCAGTTTATTAAGTCATCATCATAGTCTTCATGCAGCCAAGTTTCACTCATTCCGACTATATCAGCACCATCTAAGTGGTCAAATATTTCCTGCCTTTTGTTAAACATGCTTCGCGTATTTAGATGTACCATTTTCAAGCCCTTCATATTTAGAAAATCATTTAATCGTGTAGCTGTTGCCATTACATAAACAAATACAAGTAAACAATAATTTATATACAAAAAATAAAGAATTAAAAATTAAAATAAAGGAGCCCCTGGCTAAATTCTAGCTGTAAATTCTAAAAAGTATCTGCTGGGAGAGTGATCATTTTATTTCTACAGCTCCAAACTGATGTTTGGGTGGGGTGGGATTCAGTTTGTGGATTACACAGATGTTTATACCCAGTAGTGGGTTTTTGAAGTGTGGTTTCAAGCTAAGTGTCTCATCAGGCGTGATAGTATAAATCAGATGTCTTTTTAAATTTTATTATAGAGCATTAGATTTATTTTAGCTGTATTAGTGGAGGGTAAGCAGTGATTTATTAATTTGTGTGTTGTAAAATATTTTTATTATGAATGGTGTCATGCTACGGCTGCTAAAATTAATTTATTTGGGTGAAAGCAGAGAAAAGAATGCCCTAGTGGATCCTTCTTACAGGCGCCAGCTATGTTTTTTTGGTACAGTGGGACGTACAGACCCACGAATCGAATTTCGAAAACGTACTCAAAAGCCAGGAGAGTCTCCCAAGATATATGGATTGGCTCTACAAAGCCTATTAAGGAAGGTGCATCCTCAAATGCCAATGGATGACAAATTCTTTATGGAGGAATTGTTTGTACAATTCGCTTCGGGACTAAAGGATCCGTCGGTACAGCAAGTGGTATATGATAGCTGGAAGAATGATAGTTCTTTGAATGACCTCTTCAAAGCTATAGATAACCACAATAAAAAGAAAACCTTGATGGCAGGGAAGGTGCCACAAGCTAGAGCCAACCCAATGTTTGTCCCGGAATATTTCGAGGAAGAAAATCCCGTGGATAAAGAGGTCTACTATACTGACGATTCTGATATGAATGTCAGTGCAGCTCTTTTCTAGTTGAGGGGATACCAAAACTGGCGGCGTAATAATGATAAACCGGCCCAGAAAGCCACTGTCGAGGGAAAGCAGTCTGCAGAACCTCTTAATCTGGAGCCCGATAAAGATATGGTTGAAAAGCTAGTAAAAGAGATCACAGAATCTCTAACTAAGAAACGGAACGTACTGAAAATAGACCAAAGGTCGACAAGAGTAGCAAAACTTGCTACTGATGTCAGGAAAAGGGACATTTTTCAATGGAATGCCCGGCTGAAAAACCTGTATTACGAGGTAAACAGGAAAACTAAAGGGGCTTGCTTTGAAAGGCGACCAAGTGACCCCGGAGGTGGAACTTCGCCATACAAGTGATGCGGTGAATCAAGAGGAACAACCCACTGAAAGAGAGACTAGCACCCTCGAGAAGGAAAAAATACGAAACCTCGAGTGAAGAGGGAGTCAAGTCTAAGGAAGTCTTGAGAGCTGTGGGTGCTCAACTCTCCCCGAGTCATCCATGTTTCGAATACTTAAAGAAACAGGGATTAGACCTCGGTATCACTAAAGATTTTAAACGGTTCACAGTAGATCCTTCCCCGTTGGGGGGGAAGACGCTGGTACTTGGCTGTATCTGTGCTAGGACGCATTGCTGAGCTTTTAGTTGATACGGGAGCTAGTCACTCCTTTATCAGCTCTAGACTATACATTGCATTGCCCGGTAAGACTAAAAACTTCTCTTCAAAGGTCCCGGCTTGCTCGGCCAACGGTACTCAGATGCAAACGTATGGACGAACTCTTGTTCCATTAGAAGTAGGTAAAAGGGAATTTATTTTCTCACCTACGATTGCGGATATAGCTGATGACGGGATAATAGGCTTGGATTTTGCCTCCCTTTATGATGCTATTCTTAACCCCAGTACTGGTGTTCTAACGATAGATGAACCTTACAGGGTTAAAGCACAATGTGTCTTACGACAGATCTCTTCGATAGCAACAGTGGCACAAACGGTGAAAATACCTGCAGGAACTTCGTGTGATGTACTCGTGAGGAGTAATCCGAAGTTAAGTGGTAGCGAGTCCGTGGTTGAGCCTGATACGGAGTTTCTTGCTAGTGTGGGTTTAGTTTCTGTCGACGCCTTGGTTTCGAATCGATCATGGACGGTCATACCCATTTCGAATCCGGACGCGGAAGTTAAGTACTTACCAAAAGATCGAGAGATAGCCACGGTTACAGCTGCGGAAGCAACTGTAAGTGCTATAGATCCTAAGAAAGACTTGACTATAGACGAAGTAGGCGTATTGCCTGAGGCTCTCGAGAGATTAGTTGAATCTTCCGAGTTATGTTCAGAGGAACAGACTGAGGAAATACGGTTACTACTTCGAAAGTATAGCAAAGCTTTTAAATCGGCGGGTGAACCCTTGGGCCGTATTGAAAAAGTCTTGCACCGAATTGAAACAGGGGAGGCCCCACCTTTTAAAATGCCTTATAGGAGATTGCCCCTATCGAGGAAGAAATTGGTGGAGGAGCATATTGAATTGATGTTAAATGATGGTGTAATCATTCCAAGTACTAGTCCATGGTCTAGTCCTGTACAAATGGTTACAAAGAAGGATGGTACTATGAGATTCTGTGTCTATTACAGAAAACTCAATGGTATCACCAAAAAGAATGCTTATCCCCTACCTCGAATAGATGAAACCTTAGATTCCTTGGGTGGAAATGAATGGTTCTGTAGTCTTGACTTGGAGTCAGGCTATTGGCAAATTGCTATGAGAGAGGAGGATGAAGAAAAAACTGCGTTCACTAGTCATATGGCGTTGACTAGTGATTCAAATTAATGCCTTTCGGATTATGCAATGCACCAGCAACTTTTGAGGCCATGATCGAGTCAGTCCTGAATGATCTCTTATGGAAAAGCTTCTTGGTATATCTTGACGATGTGATAGTTTTTGGTAAGACATTTGAAGAATGTTCTACCAATCTCGAATTGGTTTTAGAATGAATCCAACGCAATGGATTAAAACTAAAACCGAAAAAGTGTACATTATTTCAGAAATCAATGGTCTATTTAGGGAGAATAATTAGTACCGATGGTATTAAAGCAGATCCCGATAAGCTGAAGGCAGTTTCTGATTGGGAAAGACCAAAAGGCCCGAAAGATGTATGGTCGTTCTTGGGATTCTGTTCCTATTATAGAGACTTTATCCCAGGCTTTTCCAGAATAGCGTATCCTTTACAAACAATTGCACATTGGACTCGAGATCCATTACCTTGGAATAATGATCACGACGTAGCTTTCGAGGAATTGAAACGTTTGTTTAAGGAAACACCAGTGCTGAAGTATCCAAATGAAACTGGAAATTTCATTTTGGATACAGACGCAAGTAATGAATCTATTGGAGCAGCATTGTCACAAGTGCAAGATGGTATCGAGGTTCCAATAGCTTTTGCGAGCAATAGCCTTAATAAGGCTCAAAGGAATTACTGTACCACTAAACGAGAGTTGTTGGCTGTAGTGGTTTACACGAAGAAGTTCAAACATTTCCTCTAGGGAGGGAATTTTACTCTTCGAACCGATCACTCATCCTTAAAATGGTTGCTTAATTTCAAGGAAGCGGAAGGAATGATCGGAAGATGGCTAGCACATCTAAGTGAATTCGGTCATATCCAGCATAGGCCAGGCAATCAACATATAAATGCTGATAGTTTGAGCAGAAAACCTATTCGAAAGTGTGGCAGGCTCGAATGTGGTGCTCACGAGGCTGTAATCGCCAGCGTGGGACCCCCTGTAGATCCTGTTTTGATACAGAATTTTCTACAGTGGACTCCTGAATCGATATTGAAGTTTCATGATGCAGACCCAACTCTAGCACGCCTAGAAGAATTGGTTGAGAAAGGTAAATGTCCAACGAGACCAGAAATCTCATTGGAAAACAGAGAACTGAGGCTATTTCTTTCACAATGGTCCGAATTGTTCATTCGGGATGGTTTATTGTGTAGATGGAAAATTAGACCAGAAAGGCGAAGGATACTACAAATAGTAATGCCTTCTGCAATGAGACGGGATGTTATGTTCTTTTGCCATGGACATTCAACCAGTGGTCATTTCGGTAAGAAACGTTCACTCGAGTGTCTCGCGCGGAGATACTACTGGCCTGGAATGTCTAAGGATCTCGAAAGATGGATTAAGACATGCCCACAGTGTTGTATGAACAAACCGGGTATAGGAAAAGGTAAAAGTCCTCTACAACAAGAATCGATATCATTACTGGTTTTAACACAACCATAAATGATAACACATGCATGATGGTAGTGTCGGATTATTACACAAAGTACACAAAAGTGTTCCCCCTACCGAATCACCAGGCCAAGACGTGTGCAATCGCACTGGTTAAGGGCTGGATACTTCAATTCGGGGCACCTTTTATGTTACACTTGGACCAGGGAAGGGAATTCGAGTCGTCCATCTGGTCAGAAATGTGTCATTACCTCGCCATATGTAAAACGAGGACCAATCCATACAGGCCACAGAGTGATGGCATAGTGGAAAGGTTCAATAGGACTTTGATCCAATGCTTGAAACCATTGGTCAATACACATATGGATGATTGGGATGATCAATGTGAGTTTGTTGTACATGCATACAACAATACAGTACATGCTTTGACTAATTGCACGCCGAACATGTTGGTTTTCGGAGAAGATATCATTATGCCAGCCGACTTGGTGTATGGTGTGATCGGGATCAGTCCCGAAACACCATGTAGCATAATGTCTGTTGAATCCTTACGAGACAGGTTTAAGCAAACTTACGAGTCCGTTAGAATTCATCTACAAAAAAGTGCGAAATGGCAGAAAATAGGTTATGATACAGGTTTGAAGCCTCGTCACTTCAAACTTGGGGATAAAGTGGTTTGATATCATGAACCACTAGCCAATATCAAACTAGCCTATAATTGGGATGGTCCATATACTGTCTGCGAGATAGTTAGTGAGTCAACAGTTTTTATACAAACCTTGTATGGGAGGCAGTATAAATCAAATGTGGATCGATTACGACCATGGTTAGGGAGAGATTTCACCACCGAAACCTATGGAGTTGGCTTGGAACTCATAGAGGAAGTGGGGGAGGCAGTACGGATTACCCCGTCTATTGCGAAGAAAGGTCCAGGTAGACCTAGAAAGCAAAAGACAGGGGGGGAACCCCGAAACCTAAACAATCCCAACCTAAAGGTAAAAAGAAAAAAGTCTCGGCGGGTGAAGGTAAACGGAAGAGGAAAATGACTGCTAAGACTAAGCAGGCAATGGAAAAGGCTCCTCCCGCTACCCGGTCTACAAAAACTCCTCCTGAGGGGGTGAGGCACAGCCCTAGGATTATGGCTAGGGATGCAGTGACCTAACTCAAGGATCACAACGAGTGTAATGTCCTGTCTGTTATTGTTTATTTTTGTATCGGTTAATGAGAAACGTAACCCTAACGCAATGAATGGAATGCTGACCTTTTCGACGATCTCGTGAGTGGAGGATAGAGAATCCGGCAGAATAGCTATAAGGCATTCTGTATTATTATTCCTCCAGGGGCTCCTAATGAATCGAAAAGACGTCAACATGGAAGACTGAAGGGGCCGGTTAACTAGCGACTCGCTACCCCGAAAGGGAATGGCGGGAAAGAGTAGTGGGAACTGGGTCAAGTGACCTCATTATCAGAACGGGCTTAAGACATAAGGTTAAAGTAACGCGCATAATTGCGCATGCGCATTGTTTTTGAATGATATCAGGAGACATTGTGGATCCCGCTACTTTGCGACTTGGCTTGGTGCCGACCAGACGTGTGCTGGGGTGCGCATTGTTTTTTTTACCGGTTTTTCTATTAGGTCAGCGTCTCTAGAAAGAAAAGATTAAGTAACGTTAAACCCTTGTATACCTCCATATACACAAGATGTGTTGGTTGGCTCTCGAGTCAACCACACTACCCTAACGGAACCATGACCGAGCGGGAGGTCCAACTGACTCTCGCAAGCGGTGGTGGGGGTAGTACCCCCTCCCATAGCGGGCTCGAAGGAGCAGAGAGCGGAGCTGATGTGTCACCTGCTAGTTCAGGCAACACGGTCTCCGGTACGTCAGGAGGAAGACGATCTCTTGGGGGTAGGCACTCTGAGCCTTTCTGATGCTCAGAATGAACCCGAGATCAACGTCGAGGATGACTCGGAGGAGGAGTTCGAATCGTTCGGTCAATCTTACATCGAGACTCCTAAGTCTTGAAGTGAGGTTTTCAAGCTTCCTAGTATCATAACTAGGTTGACAAAGGTCAAAGCAGCTGACCGATCAGCTTCTTCGAGTGTCGAGGCTACAGAACCGGCCCCGTTGAATGTTTGCCAAAGTTTCAATCCGGACGATGAAATGGATACAGAATTGCGTAATACCATTCTGAATAGACTAACTCCTCAGGAGTTTGACAATTGCGAAATGTTTTGGCTGAAAACGTACGGTGGATGTGCTCTCGGCTCATCCCAACATGCGTGGTTCGCGAAGATAGTACAGGAAGCAGCCGAAATGGTCGTGCGCACCCCGAAACCGGTGTCCACAGTAACGGTTCAGTCCCGCCCGCAAAGTGCAAACGAGGCGGAGAGCGACATGGACATTGACCAGGCAGAGAGTGTCAGTGACACTGAAATGGCGTCTCGAATGAAAAAGAAACCATCGGCTTCTTCGACACCTAAGACCCCGAAACCTAATGTCGAAACAAAAGAGGATTCTCCTAAAGATGAGAAACCAACCCCGAAAAAGAGCGGCAAGAAAACTATGTCGCAGAAAGAGAAAAAGCTAGCAGCTAAAGAAGCAAAGGAGAAGAAGCTCCGAGACAAGGCATTAGCCTCAGCCGCAGAGCATCAAAAGAGGCTTGATGAAACCAAGAAAGCATTCGACGCTGACGAGTCGGATAAAGAAGGGGAGAAGGAACCACCATCGGAAAATGATAAAATCATCTTCGCCAATGCCTTGTCGAAGTTCAGTAGGTTTAAACCTATGAGCTTCAAGGATTGTCGCATGGATGAAAAGAGACACTGTGCTCCGCCTGCTGTCTATCCCGACAACACGGAGGATGATGAGCAGTGGCTTCGTGGATCTAACGAGGAGGAGTCAGTTTTCCAATGTTATTGGGACTGGTTCAATAAAGTCATGAAAATGGACAAAGCGTATTACTTGAAAGACCAGAAACTAAAATTGAAGTGGGTCTTTGTCAAGTATGAAGAAACGAAGCGATGCTTGTTTACTTCTTGTCACGACGAGCAAGTAAGCAAGGGAGTTCCGAAGACATGGCCTTTGAAAGACCAGTTCATGAGACATATCTAAGAGGTGCACTATCATCACCATGGGGTGTATGAATGTGTCCCCGACGAGAGGTTCCAGCAAAGCGCTAAGTGTCCCGACGGACTTATGACCGTGCGTCGCTCGAATATGGTCCGCCATATGAACGCCTGTCACGGGAATAGGTTCGAGGAGCTGATGGCCGGATTCACGACCAAAGATGCTATACTAGAAGAGGAGGGTTCCGAGACTGATGTCCCGAAACTAAAAGAATCCGTTGGCGAGTCTGTCAATGGTAAGTTGAGAGCTCGCTATGTAGTTTCCTATGTGACAGACCGACTGCACTTGCAGAAAGCCTATTACGAGGAAATGAAAGAGTGGGATAAGGCTGCCCATCTCTCGAAGAGGAAGGCAGGCGAAAAGAATGCCTATGGTATTTCGAAGAAGAGGTCTCGGGTTGACAAAAGTGGACCCGTGTACGTAGTAGGTGGTACAACAGTCCTACAGAAAGTTGAACCAAAGGCAAATCCAGTGACTTTCGATTCCAAGAAAACTGATTGGAGTCAAAGCCCCAGCTCGAAAGTACATGTCGGGAGCCTGTCGTCTTCTTCGGCGGAACACTTCCTGACATTACCACCTGGCGGCCCTGAAAGCCAAACAGTGCTTGCCGGGAAGAGTAAGAAACTTCTTACAAAGGCTTCTACCTCGAAACAACCCGAGATCCCTCCGGGAGCAAAGGTTGTAGAGCTACCCCCAGTGAAGTATTTTAATCCTGATAACCTTGTCAGTTTCGAAATACAGGATAGGCTAGTTAAGAACTGGCAAGAGAAATTCTCTAAGGCTCTAGAGGTCTTCAGGGATACAGTTGTACAGAATACTTTAGCTTGTGTTGGTAATGCTGAAAAGGGTCATCTTTAGCAACAAGAGGAAGAACGTCTTCGCGAAAAACAGGCTGACAAACGCGAAAAAGAGGCCCGGAAAAAGGAAGAATACTGGGAGGTTAGAGTTGCAAAAGAAAGATCCATCTCGGACCAACTTATGTTTAAGTTCGAGATATGCTCCAAAGGACACACTTTTAACGAGTGGAACGGTCAGCCTTCTCAGTTACGAGAATGGTTAAAAGACTTAGAGGATAAATCAAGGATGATTGTTATGTTTTAGTACATATCACGTCCACCACAGATCTATCGAAGCGTTGTATGCATAATACACGCTAATGTATGAGTTCATCTCGAAAAAGATTTAATCTTCTGGCCTGTTGCACCACCATCCAGGAGTATGGACCCTTCTATTGGATAATATATACTTACGTCTTATAAAGACAAATTGTTGATGCTTTATGTGATTGTCACGTTGCAAACGAGATCACTTATATACAACCTGGTGTGTGGATATAGGTTGTGGACTATATATTTTGTTACTTCGAAGCTGAGCTTCGATATATTTGATACTCAAGAGACACATAGAAAACCTCGTCAGTGTCAACCCTGGAGGTAGGATATGGACTACCTTGATCTTTTCCAACGGAGGTTGAATGAAGTAGGTCTCTCGAGGTCAGGCAGGTTGGACTCTATGTTATAACTATGTTGTTATTGACTTTAACCATACCAATATGTACCGAATTCATGTTGAACCTTGTATTTGACTATCTGTTAATGATATGAGAACTTTACGATGAATCTCATGATATTTTTAATCGAGGTTACATGGTCTGTGTATGAGTTCTTTTTAGAACTAATATGTTGGGTTTCTTATGAGTAATCACAATGAGTGTATGTAATAGTAATATCTCGTTATGATCTCGATTCCCTAGGTGAATTGTATAGATAAACTGTGGTAAAATCATTGCTGTATCTATCACCATTTTTCCCCTAGTGTTATCTGGAGGGGGCTAGTGTAGGGAATCGTAGTTGCTATGCATCGAGGCTTGAATGTATTCGAGACTATTACTATGTACTGTCTCGTAGCAGGATAGGCACTAGTAGTATATATAGGTCTTCTTTGGATATTTCTAAAAAAATATCCAAAGAAGACCTATATTTTTTGAATATCCAGAAAATACCTATTATTTTGGATAATAGGATTATTTTGGAAATAGTAAAGGAGGATTGAAGGAGGAGGATTGAGAGATACATTCAATTTCAAATCAGCTCTCTAAGGAATGACGTTACTGAAACAGGAGGACCATTATGTATGGTGCTTCAACCAACTGATGGGAGCATACACGCTTCAACCAACAGTGGGAGCATCACCTAACAATGGGAGTATCAGCCGTTCTAAGTTGATAAGGTCGCACGAATAGTCGTGATTTTGTTTACACTGAAGCTAGTACCTGGAGCTACAGGCGTGGAGGTTTGTGACATGAGGGCCGGACCTCTCCAATTAACCCCAGACATTGCGTTCCTTTTATACTCCACCTCAGCAGTGAAATCATAAATGTGGTGTTACACCTTTAAGTCTATGAACAAATAGACATTCAGTTTAAGAGGATATAGATTTTTTTCAACAGTTTGAGTGATTTAGGGACAGAGTTTTTTCTCCTTTATTTTTTTGTTATGTTTCATTGATATCAGCAAAGAACATTTCCTGAGTTATTAGAGGAATTTACAGCGTTAGTTTACAATTGAAACGATAGATTTTCATTTTCATTGGATTTAAAGCAATTCTTGTATTACGATGATAAATAAAATATGTGATGTACAGATCATTTGACACTTTGATTGAAGTATTATGCTGTCTATAAGTGAAAATAAAAATGAAGTGAAACAAGTTGTTTGGATATAATACATTTTATTATAATAATGTAATAGAACAGAGTTAAGTATTATTATAAAATCATATCATTAGGACATATGTGTTTCTTTACGCCATTGTTCATATATTTTGCTGTGTCTTAATTGGAAACATATTTTCGAATAAGGAGTATCTTTGAGTTTGTTAGATTCTTTTAATGTAATATTATATATTTTTTCCAACACAAGTTGTGCAATCGGATCTCCACAATTTATTTTATATTCTTTTTCACCAAAATTTAAAAAAAGGATATGAATTTGTCCTCTGTAATCATTGTCTATGATTCCTGCCTTAACATTTGTATACTTAAACCTATGCCCACTTAATGGTGCTATACGTGCATAATACCCAGTAGGGACAGCAACTTTGATGCCTGTTTCAATTAAACATTTTTCTTTGGCTGGAATTATATAACTGAAAGCACTATATAAATTAAATCCTACAGCGTTAGTTTTTTCTTTGCTTAGAGGAAATGTATTGGAATCATATCTAGTATATCCTAAAACAGGTTTGTTTCCCATTTTTTTTATTGACTGTACTTTAAGACTATTAAGAAGCGTGCATTCACAGAGACATTTATATCATTCAGAGACATTAAGAAGTGTGTTTTACCTTTAGGATTCTGTTTTTCTTATTCTTCTTCTAAAATGTACAGTATATCAAGATAGTCAAAAAGTTCTTTGTCTTGAATGTCTTCCATCGCAGTATTCAGTTTATCTAACTGATTTAGTTTTAACATGAAGTGGCTTTCAATGTTCTTTGATGCGAACAGTAACGTATCCCAGTTTAATTTGGTGACAGTGAAACCTTCTATTTCAATTTTAGAGTTCATGTTAACGTTCGAACTAAACAGATGTTTTATTTGATCCATTTTAGATGAGAGTTCGGTCCATTCTTCTTCGAAAATTTCGATCTTTTGTTCTTCTTTTACATCCAAGTATACGAGTGTGTTGTCTTCGTGCGGCACGTCATCGTACATAACAACTAAATCGAGATTGTAGGAAATGTTATAACATCCTCGCAAACACGTTTTCACTTCACCTTGATCCGTGTAACTATGTGCTCGCACTGTGAAATTGGTTTCATACCGATGATGACTTTCTTCTGAACTTGTTTCATCTTCTGAGGTTGATGATTCAATGTTATTCATTATAGTTTCGTTGTCAGCCATTTTTTTGACGCAATGAATTATGTTGCTACGTTATGTTGTTATAGCTACACTTAGTAACGAGTGTTTACTCGATTTGTAGCGCATACCTTAGCAACCGTGTTACACAAAGAGTGGATACCAAAGACGATCTAAATCATAAATTTCTGCTGGTATTGATTCATTTATATGTCTCCAGCCGGGAAAATAAAGAATTAAGTCATCATTTATGAACAGAGTGGCAGAGAATGAGTTACATATGTGTTCTAGTATACTTTGAAATTGACTTCTGAAAGTGATTGTTTGATCTAAAAATAGTATATTCGCAGATTTCAATGACTGGATAAAATTTTTATATTCTTTAGACTTAAGTACTGTAGTAGTTTCATTGATACGACTATTTCCATGGAATATTATTGAAATCTTGCTGTATCTTGAATTATCTCGGGTTTGCCATTTAACTCCAAAGTGATCTGTGTAATACATGACATTGATTAATTTTTTTAAGTTTTTTATTACTTCATTTAAAAGTGAAGAAGTTTGAACTTCATCGTTTTTCCATTTATTTAAAAAAAATTCTGCTATTTCATTTTTTAAAATAAAAGTAATTATTTTAGTGTTTTCATATGGAAAAATATTATTTCGAGGTGAATGATCATTGTAATCAGAATCTTGTAAAATATAAAGCAAGCATTCATCTACTTTTGCTTTGTTGTCCATTATGTTTTTTTTGGTTGTATGATTTTTTAGTTTATCATAGAGATTGTGTGATTTTTTAGTTTATCCCAAGGATATTTTGTTTGTTATATTGTATGCATAAAAAACATAACTCGATTTTATTTAATTTTTTTATTAGGGATAATTTCACATCGAGAGATGGAGGGCATTTCATTGATTTTATTAATGGTTTATATGATGTTGATTTTTTTTATTTTTAATGCTTTTTCATCATAGGCTTGTTCTTTAACTGCATCGACTCGTTTTTTCTTTTGCTGATTCTTAATTTGATTTTTCTTCATAGGCTTGTTCTTCAACTGCATCAAAGAATTGTTCTTCATCTGCAGCCTCTTCATTGACAGGGTTTTCTCTTGATGGTTCTTCATCCATTTTTTCAACTGGTTTTTCTTCAGTTTCATTAGTTGTTTTTTCTTTCCCTGATCCGAATCCTCTTTTGTTTCTTTCAGTTACATTAAGAACAGACACTTCTTCAAGGTGAGGGATGCAAATTCGTTCTATGATGATTTGAGCTATTTGATCTCCATGTTTTATTTCAAAGTTTTTATTACCAAAATTGAACAGTAGGACGGCAACAGTGCCTCTATAGTCTCCATCTATTACTCCTGCACCAACATCAATAAAATGATGAACTGCAAGACCTGATTTAGGTGCTATGCGACCATAGCATCCTGGAGGTATAGCAAGCGTTAAATCAGTTTTCACCAACATTCTTTCTTTAGCAGGAATAATATAATCATAAGCACTGTATAAATCAAATCCTGCAGATTCTTTAGTTGATCTTGTTGGTTCAATCGCTCTTTCTGTATTTTTTATATAATATATCACAGGTTTACTTATAGGATTTATATCAGGCGTGGTAACAGGAGTATTGCATGGTGTTATTAATGCTGTATTTCTGTTATCCGTAAGTGTTACATAATAAGACTCGTGTGAATATGCCATTTTTGTTGATATTGATATATAAAGATATCAGTAATAATATGAAGTTATAACTAATATCAGTAATAATATGAAGTTATAACTATACTAAGTACTTATGACTTGTTTAATGACTTGTTATGATATAGTTATCTAAGCTTATTTCAGCGATATTTAAAGCGATAATACAATATAATGTTATAACTATAGTATGTATAATACTAAGTACTTATGATTATTGCTATACTACTTGTTATATGATATATAGTTATTTAGTTCTCAGCTTATCACAACTATATTAAAAGCAGTTATAAACAGATAACAATATTATGTTATGATAATAGTAAGTTGTTACAATTGTTATATCACTAGTTATGATATATAGTTATTTAAGATCATCATA
Source organism: Acholoe squamosa (assembly GCA_949317995.1). NCBI lineage: Eukaryota > Metazoa > Annelida > Polychaeta > Phyllodocida > Polynoidae > Acholoe > Acholoe squamosa. Next base: position 2,050,823 of record OX439051.1, on the reverse strand, counting down.
AGCAATCTTATGATTAGATGACAATGTGATAAAAAATTATAACTATATCAAGTTATTACAATCTTAGCTTATCACAACTATATTAAAAGCAGTTATAAACAGTTAACAATATTATATTATGATAATAGTAAGTTGTTACAACTGTTATATCACTAGTTATGATATACAGTTATCTAAGGTTATCATAAAGATATTTTAAGCAATGTTATGATTAGATGACAATATGATAAAAAATTATAACTATGACAGTTGTTACTATTGTTGCTGTATTATTTATTATAATATTTAGTTATTTAAGCTTATCACAAGATATTTAAAGCAATCTTATAATCAGATAACATGATAATATATTATAACTAATAAATTTTTATGACTAACTGTATTGTAGTTATTAAAGCTTATCACAAAGATATTTAACATTTTAATTAAAGCCTGCTTGTTCACTTCCTGTTCTTTTATCGAATTCATCGAAGATAATTTTCAAACCATCTTTTCTGTTCATGTCAGACAGAGCTTTTATGAGATGGTGAGTTGCACTGTATTTAGATGTTTGCCACATTTTTAGCACTTGGAAGGCATATTGAGTTAAGTCACGTTCAGGTTCATAAGAAATATTTTTTATATCTTTATATGATATATTTAAATAAATAGCGATATATTTCCAGTCTGATGGTATTTTTTCGCTCAATTTGCTCAAGAAAAGATATATAGCAGTGGAATCAGTATGGTAATTTTCCAATAATTTTTCGCCAAAATATTTTTGAGTGAATTCTATTAAGTCTCTTCTGCTAGTTTCTAGAAAACTTGTTTCTAGTTCCTCCCATCTCTTGTATGGAGGAACATTTCTCCACCATTTTTTTAACATTTCTAATGCCATTTCGCATGGTTTTTTAGACTTAAAAATATTTTCTAAACGGTGATCAGGTATGCCTAGATAAATACCTAGTTTCATCCAGTCTGTACCTAACAGTACAGATATTTGTTGTAAGACTTGATCAGAATAACCTAAGTCTTGATTGAAATAATAGGATGGCAAAGGCATTTTGAAGTTATATGTAATCAGATGTAAAGTTAAGATTGGTTATGTTAGCTGTATCACAAAGTAGTATCGGAAACTGGTTATGTTAGCTGTATCACAAAGTAGTATCGGAAACAAGTATACTATGATGCAAAAACAGAAATAATATAATATGTATAAGGTTATATATGATATATAAAAAAGGACATAATATTACAATATGCATAAGTTCATATATGATACAGTAAGTAAAAAACAAATATATAGCCAGTAAAGATATCGTAAAACTTGTATATTTAATGTTTGTGATTTGTGTTTTTGTTTTTTTATTTACAGAATTTGTAATAATATATTTTTTTATTTTAAGCATTTTTTATTGCTGACTTAGAATACTTTTCCACGAAGCAAGATAAAAATTTACTTTTTCTCTGTCTTCGCTAGTGTATCTACTAAAGAAATTTGGATTAATGTTTAACATTTCATGAAAGGTAATTTCTCCGTTTAAAATATCATTCACAGTTATATTTTTAATTTTCAAATCTTTTTCTATATGACAGGCTATCATATCAAATACACTTTCAATTAAAGCATATTTTTCCATGTTTTTACCCGAATAGTATTCAGGGTGATGATCATTATTTTTATAATGATGATCTAATGCATTTTCCCAAATTTTTTTTGTCTTTTTCATCTTTAAGACCTTCAGTAGAAAAGAATTTTAAGGTATAACCTATAGCTTCTTTAACTGATAATTTTGATAAATCATGCATATTTAATCGTTTTATAAGACATATTTTTTCTGCATAATTAAAAACTGTTTCTCCTATAACGAAAAAGGCTGCAGATATTATTTGCCTATGCTTGAATACTTGTTTATAGTGTTCAAGGAGTATGTTTAAGAAAGCAGAATTGCATATAATTTTTTCTTTTTTAGCATTAACATATTTGATTGCTATTTCGTCACTGATGTTCTTATTTTTTAAAAGATTTCTTATGCTGTATGTTTGAAAACTCATTTTGAATTATATAGCAGTGATTAAGTATACCTAATCACATTCATGTTTTTCTTCATAAAACACTTCATCAGGTATACTTCTATATATGTTTAATAAACTCTCACGAGGGAGATCTACTATATCTATATCTTCAGCAGCTTCTTCATCCTTATCATTACTGTCTGATACTATAGTGTTTATGTAAATCGGACCTTTTCTTTTCCTGTATTCTCTCTCCATTTTAGCTATGCCATAGGCTTTTCTATGTGCTAACATACTCATGACTTCTTTTTCTGTCTCTTTTATTTTATAAGAGAGAGAAGAATTTTTTTCTTCTTCTTCTTTTATTTTGTTTTGATATTCAGTTTTCTCTTTTTCTAACGAGCAAATGTATGAGTGTTGATGGTGACAAATTTTTTCTAGGATTTCATTACGTTCTTTTTCATAGTTTAATTGAATCTTTAAATAATCCATATTTAAAATATAAGTTATTGTTTATAGGATCAGCGTGATATTTTTTAATCAGTTGTAAGTTGGAGATGTGGTATTTATCTCAGTGATTTTTCTTTGTTTAGGTATATGTATTACAACATATCTATTTTTAAGAGAGGAATTTATGGTTATTATATCAGTAAACTGATTTACTCTTGAGCTTTGGTTTGTTTGAGAATTATTTGAAACAGACTGTCCTAAGTAAGGATAGGACCAGCTTTTTCTCTCATTTATGTTTGTTATGTAACAAGTTAAAAAACTTTGTGTTTTTTCTCCATTTCGAAAAATGTTGCCAGTTTCTGTACAACATAGGAATATTTCATCTCCTTTTTGTAAAGGAGAAGAATATTTTTTTTGTGTTTCATTATATATGATACCTGTTATAGCTAAGACAAACATAACTAAAATACTACTTGCTTGTATAGCTGGTAGTTTTTTTTTAGTTGCATTATTGATTTTACTTAAAAGGTTTGATTCCGTCATTTCAATTTTTCGGATTTTAAAGTGTAATTGTTATTTAAAAAATCGTTTTTAGGTAAGCAGCTTTGACAAATTTGATATGGGAAATGAGCTTCTTTTATCACAGGTATTTTTTTCTTTTTGAAATGATTTATTATTTTATTATCGTTCCAGTCTGTATCAGTCGTGAAACTAGATATTATATCTTGCATGGACATGTTGTTAGCTCTTTTCTCAAGATAATATAAACAATATTGTCCACAAGTTGTAGAAAATAAACCTTGTATAGCATGAGTTGAATATTTATATTTTTCAGGTAATGCTTTAAGAAAACTTTCACGAAGAGGTAGAAATCCATATGAATCAAAATATTCAGCTAATTTATTAGGTTTTTCATAATATAAAGCTACCCAATGCTCACCAGGAGAATCACTGTTGTCAGTGTTAACTATGTAACTAGTAGGGTATTACGTCACTTCAGGTATGGTATCTGCTGAAAACACTCCATATTCTCCTTTTTTTTCTTCTTTTATGAGATTTAGATAAAAATTTATTTCTTTTCCATTCATTTTGTTAGGTTAGTTAATTCAGACTTAAATTTTAGCATATTACTTGAGTCTAATCTCATGATCTCATCATATTCTAAATATACAATGGCCGCTACTCCATGATCTAATTCTTCTTCTAATTTTATTACAAAACCTAAAGTACCAGTTTCAGTTAATTCAAAAGTTTCTGATGTTGCTCCGTCTTTAGAAATATCAAAGCAAAATAATGTTGTTCCCTCTTTAAATTCGTCTATGGTTACATTTTGTGCTTCATTTCTGAATATATCTCCTGTAGATTTAAGGAGAGCAAGATAAGCCATGTTATACATATTATTTGGAAAATCTAATTCATAATGATAAAAAGGAGTTCCTCCATCGTTTACTTTAAGTTCTATTTCTTTAACTTTAAAGTTTTCAAATTTAAATGGATTACGATTATGTGTGCCTGTGAAGCCATCTAAATGCACGAGACCAATTATGACTCTTTTAGGTAAAGGTGTGTTATTCACAACATGTGAAGCTTGAAGAATAGCTTTTTGAGGACCGAAAGTGACATATTTCATGTCTATTTTATGGATAGGAATATCCCATATAGGTAAATTAGTAGCTCTTGCTTCTTCTAATTCTTGATGAAAATCATCTGTTAATCTAACTCTTTTCACGTACAAGTTTATTTCTTGTACATCTATAATATATTTTTGAGCTTCTACTTTTGACATTAAACAAAAAGTTTCATCTGCTCTATCTAATTCAATAGAAAGAGGCAAGTCCCCAGGTAATAATTTAGACTGTGAAAAAAGACTGTCATGTATTCTTACATGCACTTCAAACAATGTTCCGTTTTTTGTTTTTTCATATCTTTTTTTAGCTCCTGCATTGTGAGCTGTACCTGTTAAAGTGTTAACTTCATTGAAATCTTTATTGTCTTTTATGTAAAAACTTAATGGTCCTAAACATTTAGCTGTAAGAGGATCATAACTTAAAGTAAATTCTATTATTGATTTGTAACCATATAAATCATTGCTGTCTGATATTCTTATTCCTCCTACGAATACTTTTACATTCTTAAACATAGTAGCACCAAAATAATTAACAGGAAAAACTTTAGCATTATCATTTATAGTTCCATCGTTAGCTGGAGCGTCAGGTGCTGTTTTATCTGCTTTCAATATTTTTGCTTTTATGTAAAGGTAACTGTTATGTAAAGAAACATAATCTTTTTTGTTAGATTTTAATGTAAATTGAACAGTGTTGCTGTTTGGTGAAGCTGTAGGATCTATTTTTTCATAGTATGTTTTTATTCTTGTAGTATCAGTAGGAGGTATATATTTATAATCCAATTCCGAGCTTATACAATGATGTAAATTTTCATTTAAAAAAGACATATTTTTTGTTCAGGTGTATCTTTTTATTTTTAATTAGATAATATAAAAAGATCAAGTTATCGGTTTATCTCAAGCTATTTATTCTATCCGAAAATATCACCATGCCTTCCTTTCTTTTTTCTGTTTCTCTTTTTTATAATTTTTGGCTGAGGAGATAATTTCTTTTGATTTGAAAAGTTTGAAATAACTTGAGAACCTAAATCAGACAAACTTTCTTCAGCTTCTCTTTTTATAGCCTTTTTTATATTTTCACCTTTTAAAACATTTTTTGCAATTTTTATTCCTCCTTTAAGAGCTCGTTTTCCTATTGCTTTACCTGCACTTTTCACCGCAGGAGTAATGAGAGGTACGACTGTTTTAAATAAACCTTTTAGTATGCCACCTATACCATATCCTCTTTGATTTCTGCTTCCTATGAAAGGAGTTAGTGTATTATATCCACTTCCATATTGATTGTAAAATAATGGATTTTTATTTTCTCGTAAAAATTGCCTGTAAAGAAGTTTTTTATGAGCACAATTCGAATACATTTTTATTTATTTTCCTAGGATTTTTTCTTCTTTATCTCAAATGCTTTTTCTTTATTTATTACTATTTTTTCCATTTCGTGTCCCAATCTTTCCCATAATATTTAGGGTTGGTTTTTTTTGATCTCCCATATCGTGTTTTACGTGGTGATGCTTTAGACGAACTTTTTTTCTTTTTTATTTCTCCAAAAATATCTTCAGAAGGAGGGGTAGAGGACATAGGTTCTATTTCACTTTCTTCATCGAATTTTTGTTCAAAAGAAGTTGGTTTTATTTTCTTAATTTTTATTTCTTCTCCTATTCCTCCACTTGCTTCATCTTTTTTATTTTCTTCAGATTCTATGAAGGTTTTTTCTTCTCCTGAAGGAATAAATAATTTTTGTTTACCATATTCTGGAGGATAATTTAAATTATCGTCGTTCACGCTGTCAGAATCTTTAAATAATGATTTTTCAATTGGATCATCGTAATCATTTTCTGAATATTCATCATCTGTTGCTTCTATGGATTCTATTTTTCCTTTTTCAATTTTTTTATGTATTTGTCGTTGTCGTTTTTTTATAATGTCTATATTTTGATCTTCTATAGGATATTTTTTTATTTTATAAGCGTCAGCATCCTGCTTGCTTTTTCCTGGTTTATTGAGAAACCAAGATTTAGGTATATGTGGAGATAAATTATACCAAAGTTCATTAATGCCAAGAGGTTCTTTTTTTATGCTAGTATTAGAAAAAAATTTCATTATGTCTATCACATTAGAATTTTTTAGCAGTTTTCCGTTCATTATTATTTCACCCTGATCATTCCAAAAAAATTGTAAAGCTAACATTTTTTTTAAAATTTCTTTTATGTAAGGTATTTGTGCTTGTCTTATATGTGATAATATTTCTTCTATAGATATACCTGTATGAAAAGATTTTTCAGATTGATTTTCTTGAAAATAAGAAAAAAAAGTAGGATTTTGTTTAGATATATCTTGATTAGTACTTAAAACTTTATATGGTTGAATGTTATACATTTTTTCTGCTAATATTTCTTTTTGTCTTTCAAGAATAGGATTTTTTTCATTTTTAGTTTCTTTCGTCTTAATTTCTTCTATAGCTCTAAGTTTTTTATATGTAACTAAAGGAATGACAATACTTTTTTTGAAAGAAGCAGTCATATTATTGTCTACTTCCTGCTAAACCTCCTAGTAAAGTTACGGCTAAAGGAATAAGCATAGACAAAAAACCACCTTTTTGTTTCAATACTGCTTTCCTTTTTTTGTTATTCACACGTCTATTTACTAAAAGTCTTAAAATTTTTTTATGCTTTTTAAGTTTAGCATAAGAAAAAGGACTTAATTTAATGTTTCCTTTCAGTACGTTATATATACACTGACATATAGCATCTATGTCTTCTTTTCCTGCATATTCTATCAAAAGATTTCTTCTTTTTTTATTTTTAGTGTTACTTAAGACCGTAAGGAAAGCTAATTGCCTAGACAAATTAGGCCTTTTGTTTCTTTTAGTCTTTTTCTTTAAAATTCTTTTTTTCCCTTTCCTTTTTAATATAGGTCTTTTTTTTAATAACAAAGATTTCCTTTTCTTAGGCATTTTTTAAAACGTAATAAATAAAACTATTTCTTGTCTTTTATATCATTCTTTATTTCATTTATCACACGTACATTTTTTTAAGTTTTATTTGGAATATAAACATCTTGGCCTACATCAAAAATATTTCCTCTTAATCTGTATTCTTGTGGAGTTTTTTGATGTCCGTCTATTAAGAGATAAGAATGTGGTTTTCTAGTTGCTTCATTAAAAATATTGATAAAAGTTTTATGATTTTTTGGTAATAATTTTCTTCCTAATATTTGAGGCACTGTTTGATCTAAAGGAGAATTAAATATAACAAGGTAAGTAGCATTTCTGTTCACAGTTTGTCTTTCTTTCCCTTCAGAAAAAAAATTTTGAGATATATATATCACATTTAAACCTTCATGATGACAAGTTTGAGTAAATAATTTTCCTATTTCTGCATTATTACTGCTTTCTTTCATTAAGTCATCTAATATAATAAGTCCATTTAAGTTCGGTTTTATGTATTTATCAAAAGAAGAAGGAATACCATTAATGAAAATAACGTCTTTATCTTGCATTATAGAAGGTTTTTTAGGAGGTGTTTGACCATAACACCAAATAAAATAATCTATGTTTTTGTCTAATATGCGATCACTGTTTTCTATTAAATTATGAACAAAAGTAGTTTTACCACTGTTACTAGGACCTGCTACTATCATAGAAAAAGGTATTCTAATACATGCATTGAAAATAGGAAATTCTATGTGCTCCATTTTTTTTTTTTTTTTTTTAAATTCCTTCAATTTTAACTAGTTCTTCTTTATAAAAATTACCACTTAATATTTCATTGTTTTTATCAATTAATACATATGTTGCAGGCCAAGTTCTAAGAACATAAGCTACTTGAAAAATTTCTTTTTTCCAATGAGAAGAATATCCTTTTCTAAAAGTAGTTTTATATTTAGTAATTCTAACTTTATCTCCAACTTTAAAGGGTAAATGATGTTTTTTAGAGAATAAATATTTCCCGTATTGTTTTATCCATATTTTTTTTTCGTTTGCTTTAGTTACTTCTGAAGGACTTATACCTAAAGTTCTATGCTTACTGTGATTATAACTATATACTAAATTTTGAAGTACATCTATATATCTCAAAGTCTTTTTGAAAGTAAGATATTTATATATTTTATCTTGTATAGTACGATTGAATCTTTCTACTATTGCACTTTTAGTGTCTTGTGATGTACTGAAAAATTTAATGTTATTTTCTTTTAAATATTTTCTGAATACACCTTTAAATTCACTTCCGTCATCAAATTGTATAATTCTAGGCTTAACTTTGCTTTTCATTAATATATTTTTAAAGCCATCTAAAGTGACGGAAGCTGTTTTGTTTCTTAATGGAAAAATATAAGCATAACGAGAAAAACAATCTATACAAGCAAGTAAATATTTGATATCATCATTTTCATTTTTTAAATTAAATATACTAATTAAATCTATTTGCCATTGATCATTTATACCTTTCACTATAGTTTTTCTTCGTAAAAACCTATGTTTTATTTTTTTGTGAGAAGTATAGGTTCTAGTGTTATGAAGAAAAGCTGATACATCCGTATGAGTTATATTTTTATTTTTTTTCTTTGCACTTTCATATAATTTATTTGCAGAACTGAAAGAGGCAGGATCAGACGGATTGAAAAATATTTCTTTTAAAATATTTTCTTTGTTTTTAGTTTGTTGGTTCATATTTTTAACACATATTTCCTGTATTACATTACAGAGACGGAAATCCGATATGCATGGTTTCGTTCTAATATATCAAATAATTTTTATACATGAATAGAACGATACATATAATCACGTGATTTTAAACCATCTCAATGTAATAGAAAGTGTGTCGATATATTATACTGTCAGATTTCACGGTTATCCATGAAATTTTTTCAATTTTATTCATCCAATAAAAAAATGTTTACTGATTAACAGGCATGTAAATTGGGATGAAGCCACTCGGTTTCATGTTTCCATCTACGTTAAATATCAGACTTTTGTTTCCTGTTTTTGTTTTCCTTGAACTAGAATTAATTTTAGTTTTATTTCGTGAGGTATTAGATTGCTGCTTGTTCACATTTCTCTTTCTTTTAACCTGCACCTTTTCCTTTCTTCCTGCTTTTTCATTTTCATCTTGACTTAAGTCATCATCACTTGTATTATTTTCCACCCTGCTAGAAGTCTTATTCATCTTTTTCTTTTTCTTGACTTGTATTTTTACTTTTTTTTCTTCATATTCATTTTCGTTATGACTTACATTATCATCACTCTCTTCTTTTCTTCTTTTCAAGTTTTCTTCTTTCTTGATAGGACGAACAATGTTTGATTCAATATTTTTGGTGGAGTCATTTTTTTCTTCTTCTGAAGATATGCTGTTCGAGTCTTCATTTTCGCTCATATCTTCCATGACTTTTATACTGAAATTTTGTGCGGATTTAGCTTTGCTTCTTAGCTTTTCTTTCATGTATTTATTGTAACAGGCATTACATCTCAGGTGATTTTCATCAGACGTAAAAAAATGATAAGATTGAAAAGGTCTATGACACCTTATACATTCTTGTACCATTGACTCTGCACATTTTAAACAATATTTTTTATTTTTTACTAAATCAGCATTTTTACCACAAAATTCACATTTAGAAACCATTTTTTATCATAAAAAATTGAAAACGAAAATATATAAAGCTAATTAGCTAAGTTATTCATTTATCTCAATAATATTTTTATAATATTATTTTAAAGGTAATAAGGTAAGTCATTCATTTATCTCATTAATATTTTCATAATATTATTCACTGCTATCATTTTCACTTAATTCCATTTCACTTTCACTGTTGCTATCACTACTTAAATTTTCTTCTTTTTCTTTCTTTTTTTTTATTTTTTCTTGCTTGTTTTCTTTCTTCAATTTCTTAACTTTTTCAATTTTTTTATATATTTTATTTTTCATTCGAAGAAGAAGGTCAAACTCTTCTTTTTGAAGAGATATACTTTTATCTTTAGTCAAGTCATGAAAATGTAAATATATATTTCCTTTAAATTTATTTATATCTATTCTTTTCCTCCGACCAAAAGCCAAAGTAGGGTATTTTCCTGATTTGTTCATTTTTTCTTTTATTATGCCTTAGGCTTTCTTTCTAATGTTAATAAGGTTAAAGTTTTTTCAAGCTATCTCATGATCTTTTTTTCTTTTTTATTTCTGGAAAAGGTATTTCGTTTCTTTTTCTTTTTTTCTTTCTTTTAGGTATACTATAGTGTCCATAAGCAAGAGATTTTATCCCGCTATCACATAAATATCTTTTATCTTCAAAAGGAGAAAGAGAAATCTTATGTAGGGAAATGGTATACACTTTATGTTTAAGACTTACTATATTACAGAATTGATCTTCTCTTATTTTATTTTTAAATAAGACTTTTTTAAAGTTACTATGTTTTATTTCTTGTATACAACTTTTTTTTATGCCTTTCACTTTTTTCTCTTCTTCTCCAGTTTCATAAAGAATAGAATACATTTTAGGTCTTAATGCTATAAATTCTTTTATTTTTTTCCCTCCTGTTTCATCTTTGAATTTTCCTAAAAATTTCATATTTTTAGAGGAAAATAAAGGATGACTTTCTTTAAGATTAGAAAAATCAAAATAATTTTCAATATTTTTTTATCTTTTTTAAGAAATGTTCATCTTTAATATAATAAATGAATGAGTCTGTATCCATGTATAACAATTGAATAATGCTTTCTGAAAAAAGCAGGTAACATGATATTATAATGAAAATTAAACATCCATAATTTTGATAGTTCTAATACTGTAAATCCTATGTATATAGGTTTATTTAAAAGAATTCGTTCTTTGTTATATTGTATACCTACGAAGTCTTTTTGAAAGATATGTAGTGATTTAAAATTTGGTTTTCTTATAAGTTTTTCACTTACTAAAGGATTAGAAGTTAATTTCATAGTTGATCTTTTCTTAACATTTTCTAACGTTTTCCCAAAAGTGCTGTTAATTAAAAGTTTAAAAAATTCTTTGTCAAAAGAAGAAGTAGCTAAGGTTCTTTTTGTTGTATTAAAATCGATGTATGGTTTCATCCAATCTTTTTGTTTAAATGAAAGAACTCTATGTATTTTTTTAATTTTCATTCCTAGGTTTAGATATAGCTTTAAGTTATGGTAATGTATAACATAATTTTCCTTTTGATTTAAATTACATATTAATTTTTTTCCTCCTTTTTTATATGAAATTCCTATGTCTTTGAGTACTTGTTCAGCATAAGTGGATAAATCTTCCTTTTTTATTTCTAATTTTTCTGGTGCTAAAGGAAAAGAATTATGTCTATCATGAAGGTTTGCAGGATAAGATAGAGTTACTTCCATAATATAGCCTGTTTCATTATCGTCTGGAATGTTACATATTTCTAATTTATTTATTTCTTTTTTTTCTAACCATTTGAAATCAGAAATAGGTAAAAAATCTGCTAAACATTTTCCATATAAATTATTGCAATCAATATAAAAAATATGTTCATCAGGCTCTTCTGCTATGGCATACCTGTGCGAAACATTAGTTATCCCTCCTCTTACACCTGTTTCTATGAAATTGTACATTTCTATGTCCGAAAATAAATCTAATTTAACCCCAGTATATTTCAACATGGCTTGATAACTTAAGCTTGGTGAAGTAAGAAAATGTGATGGATCTAATCCATAATAATCTAAAGCCTTTTCTCTAAAAGATTCGAAAACGTCACATAAAAGCAAAACGTCTATTTTTAAATATTCTTTCAAATAATCTTTTAGGTTCTTGCATTTGAAAGCTTTGAACATAAAAAGAGCATGCTGGTAATCTTCGTCAGAAATGTTTTCTTTTGTTAAAGAAGAATAAAAATATTTTCTTGCAGGCAATTTTTTTTCTTTCAAAACACTCCATGAATTTATATAATCATAACACATAACTCCTTTACGGATAACATAAGGTAATAATTTTTTATCTTTTAAATGCTTCTTTGTTTCATAGAAGTCATCAGTTCCTTTTTCATTCATAAGATTTGCTAATTTAGCTAAAGAAGTAGGAAGAAATTGAAAAGAATCTATGAAACGAAAATTTTCAAAACTTAAAGTCAAAAATTTTTCTGACGATTTTGCTATAACAGATATATTTTTCTCGTCCACATATTTATATAATTTTTGAATAAGAAAATGAGTGTCATAGTTCATGCTATTATGAATAACAATAGGTATTTTTAATTTATCCATCCTTAAAGACGTATAAGTAAGATTACATCTGTTACAAGCATAATTTATGTCTCTCCCTTTACCTTCTCGCCCTATATGAGAATGATCTAAAACTTTACGTATACCTTTACGAGTCAATGAAACCCCACAAACGTAACATTTTCTCTGCTTAGCTATATGAGAAATATCCTGAGGAGTTAATTTCATAGGTTCTCTTTTATGGTGTAAAATATAAGATATTTCAGCTCTTTTTTGATATAAATAAGAGACAAAATTTGATATGACATTTTTTCCTACATATATGAATGGATCTTGATTGTATTCTTTATATTTTGACACCATTATAGCACCGAAAGCATTTAATTTATGTTCGCGTTCACATAAAGATTTACCTTTATAAATTGGTTCTTTCATTTTATAATTATAACATTCAAAATCTGCATAAATGATAAAAGGACTTTTTACTTTATTTTTGAAATCTGAAAAATTAAGATGTGAACCTATAGGTGGCATATAGTATCCTTGTCCTACGTAAGGATTTTTATTGCAATTCTGAGTTATGTGGGACTTATATTTTTTTTCTGAGCAAAAAGATATCAAGCATTTGTAACAAAAATATCTAGTTTTTTTCCAGAAAAAAGGTCTTATAAACTTATGTAAATTCCTAATCAAATAGTAGTGATCATCATATAATAATAAATCAACATGTCTTCCTTCAGAAACAGTAGTCGAATTAGTAGAAATATACATAGGGAAAGGTTGAATAATCTTTTGCTCTGTTTCTAACATACCAAATACATTTATTGTTAGATTGTTCTTTTTTTCAAATTGTGATATTTCATTTAATTTCACAGGAAAAGTAATAAAAGAAAGATTCAATTCATTTAAAAAAATATCATAAGATTTTGCTAAATTTGAATTATTTGTTACTTTATGTAGACCAGCTAAAACAGAATAAAGAAAGCATTTATTACCAGTTCCTTTTATATTTAAAATTGATTTTTTTTTGTCTATTAAGTCTTTAGTCTTTTGTCTTTCTTTTCCTCCTAAAGGGTTATATTTAAAAATTGAAATTCTAAGAACTTTGATTTTTTTAAGAAACCATCCTGATCCCATGTGAAGGAAAGAATCAAAAAATCCTAATATAATAGAAAAACTAGACCTAATTGTTTCTTCTAAATTCAAAGAATCAAACCCAAATTGAACTGGACTTAAAAACCATGGTTCTATTTGAAAATATTCATTAGTTTCTAAGTTATATTTTCCTAAAATAACGCAAAGTCCTATCTGAAATTTAACTCCACCTTCTTCTTTCTTTACTTTTAATATTTTTTTCTTCACTTTTTTTAAATTTTTGAACAAAAATAAATCAGGATCATATTTTAAAGAATTAGGAATGATATCATATTCTGTGATAAGATTTTTTAATGCTCTACGACGATAAATCATTAGACTATCGGTCTGAAATGTAAAACCAAAAACACTGTTCCGTATTCAAATTTAACAAGATCTCCTAAGTCATCACAGACAGTTATTTGAATTTCTTGTATTTCATTTCTTTTAAGTTTTTTGTAATATGGAGTAACAAAAACTTCTGTTATGTCATCACCAAAGCTTCCTGTGCATCTTATTGTTCTTAAAAGTGGAACTTGTTTGTTTCCTACTACTTCATTACAAACTATGTTGCTATAAATATAAATATTAGATGCTATGTAATGCAAATTAGGAACCCCACCCGCTATGAAATTTTCATATTCATTTGGTCCTAAATTTGATGCTATTTTTTTATATTCTTCAAAATTTTCTAAAGGAGGTCCCATGAAAGACACAGTATTTCCTTCTTTTTTCTCAGCTTTTTCATGTAAATCTAATCTTAACAAAGAAGACAAATCAGAAGAAAAAGTTACTACGTCTCCTTTTCCTACTTTAAGAATAGGTTTTAAATTTTGTGGTTCTATTTTCATAAAAGGTTTTCGCTCTTTTTTAAAGAAAACATCATCAGGATAAATATCAATTTTTTCTAAAACAGAATTTATAGTTCCAATAAGGTTATTAATAGAATTATAATTTCCATAAGGAATTCTTTCTACTATGAACCTTTTCTCCAAGGTAACATCACTTGCAGAATTTGCTATGAACACATTTTTTTTAAATTTAAAAAAATTTCTTTCCACTATTATAGTTCTATTTCGTTCTGGTCTTTCAGGAAAATTATACCAAGAAATAGGTATATTAACTTCCACCACTCCAACCTCCCATTCCCCTTTCAATGTAATAGTTGAAGGTAAATTTACATAATAAGAACTTGTTTTGTTTTCCCTAGAAGGGTGAATAGTATTAGAAGGTAAATTCACGTAAAAAGGAGAGGAAATTGACATTTCTTTTTTTACTTATATGATATATACTTTTTTGATTATCTCAAAGAAATTAAACTTAAAAAATATTTATTAATTTCATAATTGAAAACATTATATAACATCATAACATAACACTGTTATATTTTTCAACATTTTTATTTTCAAGTAAAGCCATTTTAGGTAACTTGTCTTTCTTCAAAGAAGAGCATGATTCTGATTTTTTTGATAACCATAATAATATATCTTTTTCATACCTATATATTGGCTTCTTTTCAAACCATTTAACATCACAATATTTACACTTTTTTATTTTATGATTCGTTTTCATAAAGAAAAATTCTAAACATTTTATATGAACAGGTTGCATACAACAATGAATGTAAGTAACATTTGTGCTGTTAGAAGAAATTATCAGCTCTGAAGAACAAAGTTTACAAAACATATAAAGAATAGACATTTTATGTTCTTTTTTTCTTATTTGATCTCTTATTTTTTTCTTTAAAGGACTTAAAACATAATCATTAGGATTAACCTTCAAGTAATGTTTTTTGTGAGCAGGTTTCATCAATTCTATTACATCTTCAAAATATGAAATTTCTAAAATAAAACATGAAAAATCCTTTATTCTATAATAAAAATCTGTATATTTAAAAAAAATACAGCACATTTTAATAATTCTAGGCAATAACATGACATCAGATAAAACAATCTTCATTATTTCTTCTAAAAGATATGAAGACTGAAAGAAATCAGAGAAAAAGCATAAAGCTTCTACTCTTATTTCTTTTAAAGATGAAAATGGCTGAATCAAAGAAAGCGCTGTAAATATATGTTTAGCTTCTGTTACACTCATATAATTCTGAACAGGGAAACTGACATCTATTAAATCATCTATTTTACCACCAGTGAAAGTCAACATAGCTTCTAAGTAATAAACACGACTTAAAAGCAAACCAACATTAACTTTCATTATCATCTTTATATCAGCAATTTTTTTTCTGATATAACTTACTGTGAAATCTCTTCTCAAAACTTGACACTTTATTATATCTACTCAATAACTTACAATAAATCCTCTTTATTTCAATCCAACAACAAATATGGTAAAGGCATATTATCTTCAATAGACTTTATATATCAAAACTTGTTTGATAAATATGGTACAGAATGTTCTGTTTTAAGGTTCTTAACCTGAAATGTCACAGTGCCTAACTAAACACCGAACTTACAGGTTATATACTCTTATGTGATAAAGGATACCTGTTAGAAGTTATCACATAGTAGTTTTTTTACATGCTTATATTTCTTAAACTTTAATAATAATGTAATGCATTTTTTATAGTTTTTTTTCTTAAGCTTCTGAATTTTTTTCTTAGCCATGAACAAAATTCAGGACTATATATTGGCTTTGCTTTTTTCCATTTCATGCCACAATCATAACATGCTATACCTTTCCGATAATGAGTACTGTATGAAGCAAACTTAAAACTACTGTAACATTTATAATTAACTGGACAAGCACAACACAGCATATATGTTACTTTTAATGTTCTAATTTTTTTATTTTTATCAAAAGTATGGTATTTCCCACACCCTCCGCAGCGAAACTTAACAATTTCTGCATTAAGGTCTAAATCTTGTAACATATCAGTTATTTTATTTTGTAGTTCATTATCCGAATAACAAAGATAATCACAATAAGCAAATATGCTGTGTTTTGTACAAAGCAAATCGTCTAATATGTCAGAACGATTAACTTTTAGAAGATCTGAAGCAAACCAAAATAATTTTCTACTGCTTACATGAAACATAGTTCCGCAATAAACATAAACTTTCAATGCTTTCCCTATTTCTTTGATTTTTTTCGTAGTCCTTTGATATATATAATTAAACAAAAAATCTGACTGAAAAAAAAGAAGCAAAAAATGCTAAGGACTCTATGTTTTTGATTTCATTAAAACGTTCATAACAAGCTTTTTTTGATGAAATATTTAAGAAGGAAATGTATAAAAAACATTTCGATACAGATAATAATGAATGTGCAGGTATTTCAATGTTTAATTTTTCCATCAAAGGTTCACGATAAAAATTGAAATAGTTTTTAAAGTATAAACTTCTCAATGAAAGTAAAAAAAAGTTCAAGTAGAGTTGCTTTTCCATCTTGAACCTATAAAAACAAGACGGATTATTTTATAATATAAAACAAACATTGAAATTCTTGTATGACATTTTCATACTACATATTTATGATATAGGCTGCACACATGTTCAAATATAACATCATATAAACATTAAAGTAACTTTTCTTGAAGCTTATGTTTTATTTCTTGTGAATTTTTTAATCCAAATGTGTTGACGAAATATGCTGAATCAAAAGGAGAGGGGAGCCAAAAAGTTTCAAGCAATAACGGCATGACATCATGCTCTTTTTCTGTGCAGTGAAATATACTCCCCCTCCAAAGAACAGCTCGTCAGTGCATGTTTCACAAGTGATTTTTTTACATATTTTTGTTCTTGTTTTTGTAGGAACTTTCGTCATCAGCTTCAAGAAAAGAGATCCTGTCTCTGTGTCTTTCTTTTGAGGGAAGACGACAGAAACAGGCAAGCGAGACAGAATTAAACGTTGAAGGTAGTCTCTCGTATTAGCCTGTTGTATAGAATCAGAAAAAGGCTCAGTGACATTGACAACTTTGGCTGAACTTTTATCAGGAAGAGTGATGTTGTTGTCGTCTTTCACGACAACTTCACTAGGAACTAAGTCACTGTCTTGGAGAACAGCTACTTCTTTACCAGCAACATTAACTTCGTTACTGTCAATGATTTCGTCCTTGTCCCCTTCGAGAATAACTTCAACTTCACGATGACTGTAGTGGTCATTGTTGTCTTCAATACCACCAATTTCCTCATAGTCAACGTGAAGTTCATTGTTATCTTCTAAGGAGACAACTTCATTCACAACTTGATAGTCATCTTTTGACAACTCAAGTCCAGAAATCTGAATAGCTTCGTCTAGTAAATCTGAAGAAGCTGGACCATAGTCGCTTTTGCAAAGCTCAGAAAGTTTTTTTTTTCTTTACTAATGGAGGCATAACCTCCAGATCTTCTTCTTTTGATATCATTCTTTTAGTAGGATAAGCTCGACTCGGTCTTACAAGAAGAGGCATTTCCTCTTCAGGCTTCTGAAGAGAAGATGTTTCTTGTACATCATGAACATTTTTAGCAAATTTTGTTCCTTGAAAAAATTGGTTGTTTAACTTGGACAAAATAGGTTCTGGCTCTTGGTTTTCACGTTCCATCTGTAGGTAATAAATAAAATAAAATTCATAACTAAAATTTTAAGTCAAAAAGTTAAGTATAAAAAAATAAAATGTCACTCAAACATTATGCTAAGCAACTTTTATATAATATTTATTTCATTATTTTTAATTTTTTTGGTTTACAATTTTTAGGACCTCTTCTGTCTTTAGTACACCTGAGAATAGCTGCAGAACAATGTTGCGGACATTTGGCACATTTCTCTATATTTTCAGGTAACATATTAGTTTGTAAGACAATTAAATGCTTATATATTCTATCACATACTTTAATAGAAGATTCTAAGTTAGCCCTACACTGTTCTAGCTGTTCTTTAAATAAGTTAGCAAAAGGTGAAAACTCTCGTAACGAATTTACTTTATCGTCTACATCTATATCTATTTTTTTCTCATGCTTCATTTCTTCATTTTTTTTAAATTTTTTATTCGTTAAACCCTGCTCTTCACTATCTGAATCGCTCTCAGACAATTCTAAATCTTCTTTTAAAAAATTAAATTCAGGATCAGAAGAAGTATCTTGAGAAACGCTTCGTTTAGGTTTAACAGATTTAGATTTTCTCTTTTTTCTTTCTATGTCTAAAGATTTCGAATCATTATCCTCATTTTCACTAGAATCTGACAAATTCTCTTCACTGAAAACATTATCAGAAGCTGGTAATATTTTTTTATTCTTTTTTCTTTTCTTAGTCTCTACATATTCTTTCACTTCCTCGTTCTCAGAATCAAAAAAAATAGAAACAGGTTTGCTTCTCATATTTTCAGAAGGAAAAAAATCTACACTTTGATTTTTTGTGTGAAAAGTTATATTAAGATTCAAAACTTCTGAAATACATTCTAACAATACACTATGAGAAGAAATAAGGTCTAAAAGAATTTTTTCTTTCTCTTGATTTATACAAAATTCATACTCTTTTTTGTAGGCTTCTTCTTTTTTTAACAGAGACAAAAGAAAAAACCAAGTCTCATCTTTCATTAGATCAAATATTTTCTCTTTTGATATAAAAGACTCTTGCTTCTTCCTTTTAATATATTTTAAAATGTAATACAAACAATGTTTCTCTTTAAGCTTAATTTCATTCCAGTAAACTCTGTTAAATTCATTATTTTGACTTAAAATAAAAAATATTGTTAAAAGAATTTCTGAAATCAATTTAATTTCTTTCATTTTTATTATCTGACTTTTCCTTTATTATTTCGTCTAACACAAGTTTTATCTCAGAACATAAAAATAAAAAAATATTACAATCTTTAGTTATACAATTCCCTTTGAAATTATAACCTAAAGTAAAAGTAATATCTTTATTTGAAATTCTTATGACAGAAACATTGTTCACATTATAATCTTTTAATCCTTCATAATTTACCCAAACAGATTCATATGTGTTAGACTCCTTTAATTTATATGAATATTTGTCTTTAAAATGAAATCGTATTTTTAAAAGAAATTCTATGACTTTAATATTGTTATTTTTTATGTCTATTTCTACACTTATTTGGATATTTAATAATGATACTTTAATTTTATTGTAATTTATTAAAGAAAAATGATTCCAAAAGTTTGAACAAAAAAAGGAAATAAACTTTTTAATGTTGCTTACAATAAAGTTAAAATCATTTCTTAAAAATATATAACAACACCCATTTTTGGTAAATTTTAAAGAAAAATCTTTTTTTAAAATAACAATAGAACCTCTATATTTAGAAATTTTCCCCTGCAGCTGATATAAATTCTCTATGTCTAACTTAGCACAAGGGTACGTTCTAGCTATTAAAACAATATTATTAGTGTAATACTGAATTGACATAAGAATTAAAACCAAAAAATATGCAAACCAATTAGTTAACACCGAAAGAATGATATATTATACCATAATAGAAGCAAGCCAGCTATATAATTTATTGAATAACTAAATAAACAAGACAACTGAAGCACGTTAACTGAATGACTGATACAAGCTAACTAAATAAAAGCAAGTAAGCAAATAAATAAAATAAAATAATAACCTTATCCAAATTTAATCAGCAATCTTGATGTTGCTAGCAGATCCTCGTCCTAAATGAACTGTGAATAACCTTGTTGATACAGTAAACTGTAAACGACCTCGATGTTAGAGCAAACTGCAGACGACCTTGATGTTACACAGACTAAACGACCTTGATGCTGCTGAGTCCTTAATCAAAAATAAGAAGACAGCACAAGACGTCTATCTGAAAAGAAAAAAGACACTTAATTTCTTTAAATTATCAGCATTATATCATTTCATATATAATCAGTTTCATGTCATCATCTAATTATCATTATTTTTTCAATATGATATATATAAATTAATCAGTTTCATATCTTCATCTTGTTATTATTTTAATCAGTTTCATATCTTCATCTTGTTATTATAAAACATTATAAATAGTAATTATAATGTTTTTTCAATATAATCTTTTAATAATAATCTCATTTAGATTAAATTTTACATTATAAACTCATTTAGATTAAATTTTAATGTAAAATATAAATAACAATTCGTCTTATCTATGACTAAAATCCAAAACAAAAGAAATTTACCTTTGCTTTTTACAGTAAAACTTTCTGACTCAAGTTCAGTAAGATCACTCTCGGATTGAGTTTGGATTAAGTATTGATCTGAAAAATAACATTTCATAAAATCTTTAATATATAACTCGAGTTCAGCAAGGTCATTCTTAAATTATTGAGTAAAGTATTAACCTGAAAAAATAAATTTTTATTGAGAAGATTAAAACTAAATCTTCTTAAACTTAAAACATTATTATTAGAACTTGGTTTTATATTCAAATAAAAAAAGTATTTTTCTTTTTTATTTAGTAACAAAGAATAGGTTAATAAATTTACCTCTGTGTACGTAGAAAATATCACGGAACAGATAATTAATTATCAATCTCGTACGGGTCAATAATCTCTGACACGCCTGTATATTTTGCCTTGCTAGTTGTCCTCCTCTATGTTCCTCGTAGTTAGACACAGAGTTTCCTCCACTCATGATACACTAAAACAAAAAAAATAGGAATTCTTTAAAGTAAACTAAGCTCATTAAAGTTCATTAATTGAACAGGGTCTATTTTTTTAAAAGCAGTAAGTAAAAGCATTCAGTTTTTCACTACAGTTTTCGCACAAACACACCAAATAACTATATTTAGTTTGTGACTGTAGTTTTTACTCGAACACTATAAAATAATTTATTTTTACTCTAACGCATAAAAAAACTTGAAACTGTAGTTTCTTCTTCAACGCATAAAATTTGAAGTTTGACATTTTAGTTTCTACTCGAAAGCGTTAAGTTAAAAAAGGTCTAACTATATAAATCACCTACCTTACAGTTTTCCTTTTCCTAGGTTCGTTATAAGCTGTAGCGTTTTACATGCTCCTCTCCTGTTCTGCTTTTATCTGAAAAGAAAATTTTGATTCATTATTAAATATCCACTCGAACACAACTAATTTCAATATTCAGTTTATTGCTACAGTTTTCACTTGAACGCATCAGTTCAGTTTATTACTACAGTTTTCACTCGAACGCATCAGTTCAGTTTATTACTACAGTTTTCACTCGAACGCATCAGACAATTTCCACTCGAACGCATCAGGCAATTTCCACTCGAATGCTTTTACTTAAATGATCTAACACACCTTTAACAAAAGCAATAAGATATTATTTCAATCTCTATTCGAACGCAACAACCTTCCAGCTCATAACCTTATTTTTCACTTGAACGCGAAACATAAAATTACTTAGTATGTTAGTTTTTTCCTCGAACACAATAAGTCATTACGCATGCGTCACTCTGTTATAACAAAATGGCTGACTATACCTTCCGCTTTAGGTAAAACCATCTTTAGCAGCAGTGTTTTCTCCGAGAAATCATACTTTTAAGCCCTATCTAGACCTTTCTGATTTATTGTCTTATTCTATGAAAAACATAAAGAATACCATACTTTTGTATATCAAAAATATGCCATAGTTCTAGAGAAAAATGTATTTTCCGAACGCATATTCCGCAATCGAAAACAAAATACTTCTTACAAAAATTTACCTAGCCTTATGTTTCTTAGTTAATCCGTTAGATGTCTCTTTCTGTTTCTACCGTGTCTAATGAAATACTTTTGGTTCCTCTACTCCTGTCGTGTCTCATCAAATGTTTATGGTTCCGCTATGTGTTTCTTTCTTCCCGATGAGGGTTCAAGGGCAGTACCGCTTTATCAAGGATGAGGGTTAAATTGCACATAAATTTGAAAGACATTTAAAAGAAATCATCTGAATTTAAGGAAAATTTATTTCAAATGAAAACTCTAGTGAAAGCCGAGAAGAGAATCTCAGGAAAATGAAATATTTATAAGGTGGTATAACGTCCGTCCCCCTCCTGATCTCGGACCACCATATAGTGATCCGCAGTAAAAAACAATCATAGAATATAAATATGACACACAGGTCCTTTGGTTAAGCGCTGATAAGTTAATGAAAGCCGAGAGAAGAGAGTCTCAGGGAAATGAAATATTTATAAGGTGGTATAACGTCCGTTCCCCTCCTGATCTCGGACCACCATATAATGATCCATAGAATATAAATATGACACACAGGTCCTTTGGTTAAGTGCTGATAGGCAATATTAAAAAAACTGGTGAGCACTATTGAATCATTAGGCACAGTTCAGACCGAAATATAGGTAGATACACACGCAAACCAACAGAAAAAAACTGAATTGGTCAAACCTATATTTCATTCATAAAAGATGAAAATAAAAATTTATAGTTATAATGCATGATTAGAATCATTATAAGCTGGTTTTTAAGGTGGATGAGCTACAATAAATTATAGTGAGAAATATTTTGGTGGTCCGAGACTTTACGGCTAGGTAAAAAATTTGAAAACTACTAGATAATACAGGAACAAGTATGATTAACTTGAACTTCCGGGTTAATTTCGCCAGAAGCTTCTTCTTCAAAATATAATATTCTAAGACCTAACGTAGGATTTACAGCTTCAAAAGCGGAAAATCATGTCAAGAAACAAGGATTATTTTCTTTTAGGACCTAAAAGATGACAGTTTCAGCGAAATCCTCTCTTACCATCGACAAGCTGAACTACTTCGTTGTTATCTAGACATGGAAACTCGAAACAGGTACTTATCTATTTTATCTAAGAAGACTATGACTCACCCTACTTTTAGTTAAAGGCTCATTGTCAGTTTTTTCTTATTCACTCGTATTAATACCTTTTTCTACAGCTAAACTAGTTAGGTTAAAGAAAGATCTAGATTATTCTCTAGTTCATCGTCATCTAGCTCACAGTGAAGATGTGGACTTATATCCTAATATTCGTTCTTGTCCCTGCTTGTCTAGGAGTGGGAACAAAAGAAAATTGTTCATGCTCTTTCTTAGAGGATAGCATTATTTCCTGTCAGAGTCCTAATCTAACATGTTGGATTCAAATGGAACTGACACACAAAACTTTAATCACTTCAGAAATCAGGACACAAAGTAACAACCAAACGCAGGAAATACAATATGGAAGAAACCGATTCCCTTTCTTAGAGCAAGTTTCCTCGAAAGTTGCTCTCTATTCTTGTGAAGCAGGGACATGCAGGTAATTTAAAAGCATTTATTATCCTATTTAACTGAATAGTAATTCGTCGAAATTTTTGCTCTTACACTCTAAAATAATATTTCTTAACCAAAAATACTAATCTCAGAGCAATTTTCTGTTATCAAAGCTCATGTGTCAAATGTAAATTCCTAACTTTTTCTCTGCTAACTAACTAAATAAATATGTATTCAGCTTTGGCTTTAGATCATGCTAAAAGTAGTGCTATTGAAAATATGAGATCATAGACTAGAATCTTTAATTCGACGCTGTCCTGGCACCGTGCCAAATCTGATACTATAAAAGAGATCGTAGTACAATTCTGTTATAACACATTGTCTATACCATCAAATGTTTCAAGGATAATTCTGTTATAACACTGATAAAGTTAACGTTCTATTTTAACAGGAAAACTCATGTCTACCTTCCAACAGAAGGAAAATATATCCGTCTCACAGAATATCATCTGATGAAAGCAAAATCAACCACAACAAAAACTTCTACTCTGTCTACTATAATCTATAAGTCTACTACCACCTACAAACCTACTGTCTACAAGCCTACTTCCACCTTCAAGCCTAGTACCTATATTCCTACTTCGAACATGTATAGAAGCACCATCTATATCCCTGCTTCCACTCCTGCTGCCTATACATCTACTATCATTAACAAAGAGGCTACTTCAAGGTATTTCTATATTTTTACTAATAATTGTAACCCTTTTATTTGTTTTATATGAAAATGCTAACAATGTCAAAATATTTTCTTTAAATCTTTTCGTCACTAAAAAAACTTTACGAGCTTAAAAATGTCTTAAGAAATCCAAAACTATATAAACGTTGTAATGTTTTCTTTAACTCTGTTCTAGTCATTGAAAAAACATTATGACCTTGTAATTTTAGAAATATTTTAAGAAATCCTAAATATCATTTTCTCATACTTGTGCAGGGATTTTAAAATTCAAGAGTCCTGTGCATTCATATAGAAACCTAGGTTTTCAGAGTAAAAATCAAACCATTTCAGGCATTTTCATGCTAAATAACTTTCATCTCTGTTAATTATATAATAAAATTTACCTGTCATACATTAATATAACATAACCTTTCTTTTCAGAGAAAAACTTACCTTAATTAAGACGTCTGAACAGCAAACCACAACTGCTCCTCAAGAAAAAGACTATCAAAATGAGGATACTATAACAACGTCTTCAGCGTCTGGAGAAGGATTTCATCTGGAAGATCAGCCCAGCACTCCTGCTTCTTATATACCAAACCATGAGGAGCTGTCAACCTTAAGCCCCGCCTTAAAGAGCAGCTCTCCCCTTTCAGCTGTACCAAGAGAGCACCAACTGACAACGTTAAGCCACGCCTTAAAGAGCAGCTCTTCCCTCTCACATACAGTAACAGATCAGAAAATGTCAACTTCAAGCCCCGCCTTTATGAACAGCACAAGAGAGTCTCTTCCAAACAATTCTATTAACTCTTCAATGGCATCTTCATCTCTTATTGTATCTGTATCGTTTGGTGTAATCATTCCTTTACTTATGATAACAAGCATTGTTATAATATTAAAGGCTCGAAAAAAAAGAAACAGATCTCCTATATATAGACCAACTTCAGGTCAAGCTAGCACAAGCAGAGAAATTTTCGAGTTAATACCTCTACATTCAAACATACCATAATGTCTTACTAATAAAAGACATTCCCTACTATGTCTTATAATATTTCCTCAAGTTGAAGGGTATATTTACTAAAAAAACAGCATTAAAATTAAAGGTGCTTCTTATATACGCACTGTCTTTTATACATTAGAAATTAAGGTAGTAATTCTGTTTATCCAAAGAAACAATCATATTTTACAGCTACGCTTGTTAATAATTATAAATCACTTAACCAAATTTATATATTTCATTATGTACAACTATATAATCTCATATATGTATCTTGGCTATAAGGTATATTCTACCCTTCTGTATAGCTTTTGAAATTTGTATGTAAGAAACATTAGGTTGCATAATCTGATCTAATTTTACCATATGCCTTATACATAAATATACATATATATATGCTTACTAGTATAATCTCTTGCATATAAAAGGTATTCTCTACATCAAACAAATCCCTTCTAAGTCTTATAGGATTTACTCAAATTGAGGGGTATATTTTCTGAAAAAAAAACAGCGTTGAAATTATGGGTGCGTCTTATATGCGCACTGTCTTTTATACATTAGAGATTGAGGCAGTAATTCTATTTATCCAAGAAAACAATTATTTTTAACAGCTACGCTTGTTAATAATTATGAATCACTTAACCAAAATTCATATATTTCATTATGTATGGCTATATAACCTAACGTATGTATCTTGGCTATAAGGTATATTCTACCCTTCCGTGTGCCTTTTAAAAGAAGACTATTCATTATGCAATACGCTATTCTATTAAAATCTGTATGTGAAAAACAATAAACAATTACTCTGTTATTGAAAATCTTTTAATTATTGGAATAATCAAACTAAAGAACTAAGTACGTATGTACTGATACATAATTTATGTCCTTGTTTTGTTCAGAACGTTATCTGGAAGACATGATTAATATCCTTGTTTTGCTCAAGACATTATCTGAATGCAGTATTCTCTGGGAAAGTTGTGACATTTTGACCTTGGGTCTTTAGCTCTATAAGAAGTAATATAGTGAAAAGTCCATCTTTAATCTTCTAAATACAAGACTCATAATTTTTTTTCTATTCAAAAATCACTTTTTTTTAACTTCAAGCATCGTTAACTTTAAAAAACTTATAAAAAATATATGAATTAAAAAAATTATCTTGAGATAATGATTACAATAATAACATTTATCTTGATATATATAGGATAAGACCTAAAATGGTTAAGGGTGGGAAAGCTTCCAGTCTTCACCCTTTAAGACTAGCAATATAAAACTGTGTTTAATGCGCAATTCATAAGAAAACAGTGGAAAATAAAAATAAATAGCAAAAATAGAAATAAAAAGCTGACATACCATCTGCCATAAAATATTTAATTAAAAACTTCAATAAAATTTCATTAGAATTTCTCTCTAGCACTTTATTAATTATGATAGTATCGTAACATTCAACAAGTACAAAACATATGCGAACCTTAAAGGATTTCCTACCACATAGGAGACAAACACGTCTGTAACTAACATAAGAGTGCATCATACTCAATATTCATACGATATGTTTTATTTTCAATTATGATACACAGTACATAAAAAATACTATCATAATATTCTCTCTTAAAAAAAAAATAAAAAAGTCAAAAAAAAAAAAAAAATAAGACTTTATCAATGTAATATGATAATCTACAGCAAGAAATACAATAATCCATTTTCAGTATTTAAAGGGTGAAGAAAAATATATTGCTTTGTCCTAAGAAAAGATTCTTCCTATAACATAGAGAATAAACACCAGCTCAGCTAGTCTACCATAATACCTTACGTATAAGACGCATCTCAAAACTCAACTATACGTGAGATGTTATAATATGATCAAAAAAAATCCTATGAGGTCAACATTTTACTTCATTAAGAGTTAATAACCACGTAATACGATACTAAATCAACAGGTGGCAGCACTATTCTCTTTTTACATAAAGCTATGTATTAGAACACCACTGTCCTATAAAAATATGATGTTATATAAAGAAATATATCGATACAATATAAATCTTTTATACAATAAACTATAGCCTATACCAATAAAACATTAGGTAACATTTATTTATAACACATCTTCTCTCAAAACATTTATCAATGTAGCACACCCATAATCATAACACTCGTACATGAACATATAGAAATAAATTCATGCATGTATCATACTAATATAACTCAAGTCTAGGCTAACATTAGCTTAAGAGTTCGTAGATCTTCTATTTGAAATTTTTGAAGGTCTGGTCTCTCCAGACCAATATTTAATCCAAAAACATTCTCCTGAGATCTGCATTATACTTCTTCAATCCAACTTACTGGTATAATCCCAAAAAATCCTGAGAGGTCTACATAATACTTCATTAAACGTCATCAAACAGTCTCGATTTATCAATAAAATGATATTCATCAGCGCCGTATATAATACTCTACTATATCAACAGGTGGCAGGACTATATACTATTTGAGAGTTTACAGCATAACGAAACTCAGGGTAAGGAAGGTGGGGGGTGTGTGTAATTGATCCCTAATGCTCTCATATTGTATAATTTGGTTAAAACGAAATTCTTTTATAACTAAAATTACACACTTTGTTATAACAGAATTTTACTACAGTAATTTAACAACATAGAACCTAATGACAAGGACATGGAAAAATGTCATTAGACATGATTATATCCTAAATTCGTCATGTGACACTCAGATCAATGACAAAGACATGGGATAATAGTAATTTGACGTGTGACATGGAACCTAGTGTCAAGAACGTGGAGAAAAATAACATGAGACATGATCATATCCTAAATTCGCCATGTGACACTCAGATCAGTGACAAAGACATGGGATAATAGTAATTTGTCGTGTGACATGGAACCTAGTGACAAGGACGTGGAAAAAAATGACATAAAACATGGTCATATCAGTGACAAAGACATGGGATAATAGTAATTTGGCATGTGACATGGAGAAAAATGACATGAGACATGATCATATCCTAAATTCACCATGTGACACTCAGATCAGTGACAAAGACATGGGATAATAGTAATTTGACGTGTGACATGGAACCTAGTGTCAAGGTCGTGGAGAAAAATGACATGAGACATGATCATATCCTAAATTCGACATGTGACACTCAGATCAGTGACAAAGACATGGGATAATAGTAATTTGACATGTGACATGGAGAAAAATGACATGAGACATGATCATATCCTAAATTCGCCATGTGACACTCAGATCAGTGACAAAGACATGGGATAATAGTAATTTGACGTGTGACATGGAACCTAGTGTCAAGGTCGTGGAGAAAAATGACATGAGACATGGTCATATCCTAAATTCGCCATGTGACACTCAGATCAGTGACAAAGACATGAGATAATAGTAATTTGACGTGTGACATGGAACCTAGTGACAAGGTCGTGGAGAAAAATGACATGAGACATGATCATATCCTAAATTCGCCATGTGACACTCAGATCAGTGACAAAGACATGGGATAATAGTAATTGGACGTGTGACATGGAACCTAGTGTCAAGGTCGTGGAGAAAAATGACATGAGACATGATCATATCCTAAATTCGACATGTGACACTCAGATCAGTGACAAAGACATGGGATAATAGTAATTTGACGTGTGACATGGAGAAAAATGACATGAGACATGATCATATCCTAAATTCGTCATGTGACACTCAGATCAGTGACAAAGACATGGGATAATAGTAATTTGACGTGTGACATGGAACCTAGTGTCAAGGACATGGAGAAAAATGACATGAGACATGATCATATCCTAAATTCGCCATGTGACACTCAGATCAGTGACAAAGACATGGGATAATAGTAATTTGACATGTGACATGGAACCTAGTGACAAGGACATGGAAAAAAATGACATGAGATAATAGTAATTTAACATGTGACATGGAGAAAAATGACATGAGACATGATCATATCCTAAATTCGCCATGTGACACTCAGATCAGTGACAAAGACATGGGATAATAGTAATTTGACGTGTGACATGGAACCTAGTGACAAGGACATGGAGAAAAATGACATGAGACATGATCATATCCTAAATTCGTCATGTGACACTCAGATCAATGACAAAGACATGGGATAATAGTAATTTGACGTGTGACATGGAACCTAGTGTCAAGGACATGGAGAAAAATGACATGAGACATGATCATATCCTAAATTCGTCATGTGACACTCAGATCAGTGACAAAGACATGGGATAATAGTAATTTGACGTGTGACATGGAACCTAGTGTCAAGGACGTGGAGAAAAATAACATGAGACATGATCATATCCTAAATTCGCCATGTGACACTCAGATCAGTGACAAAGACATGGGATAATAGTAATTTGACGTGTGACATGGAACCTAGTGACAAGGACATGGAAAAAAATGACATGAGACATATCATATCAGTGACAAAGACATGGGATAATAGTAATTTAACATGTGACATAGAGAAAAATGACATGAGACATGGTCATATCCTAAATTCGCCATGTGACACTCAGATCAGTGACAAAGACATGGGATAATAGTAATTTGACGTGTGACATGGAACCTAGTGACAAGGACATGGAGAAAAATGACATGAGACATGATCATATCCTAAATTCGCCATGTGACACTCAGATCAATGACAAAGACATGGGATAATAGTAATTTGACGTGTGACATGGAACCTAGTGACAAGGTCGTGGAGAAAAATGACATGAGACATGGTCATATCCTAAATTCGTCATGTGACACTCAGATCAGTGACAAAGACATGGGATAATAGTAATTTGACGTGTGACATGATACATGGTCATATCCTAAATTCGTCATGTAACAAGCAGATCAGTGTCAAAAACATAGGATAATAGTAATTTGACAACATGTGACAATGGAAGCTAGTGTTAAGGACATGGAGAAAAATGACATGAGACATGATCTTATCCTAAATTCGTCATGTGACACGCAGATTAGTGTCAAAGAGATGGGAAAAGCTATGTACATAAATTATTTAGTTCCACATAACCTAGAACAGGACAAAGATAGTTCATATTATTCTCGGTAGAGGGAAACCCGAGAATGCGTTCTGCGTTCTAAATACGATGAAATCTAACGTCTCAATTGTAAACTATGAGCAAATATTCTTTATTGATATCAATGAAATATATCAAACAATGAAAAGAAAGAGCTCTATACGTAATTCATTCAAACTGATCAAGAAAATATAAAGAAAAGAGCATTATACATGTAATAATTTAGTTCCACATAACCTACATCATGCCAGATATAGTTCATATTATTCTCGGTAGAGGGGGACAAAAAATCCGCGTTTTGAATATAAATCTATCGTTTCAATTTAAACTACCGCTGTAAATTCCTCTAATAACTCAGCAAATGTTCTTTGCTGATATCAATAAAACATATCAAAAAATAGAGGAGAAAAAACTCTGTCCCTAAATCACTCAAACTGATGAAAAAAATCTATATCCTCTTAAACTGAATGTCTATTTGTTCATAGACTTAAAGGTGTAACACCACATTTATGATTTCACTGCTGAGGTGGAGTATATAAGGAACGCAATGTCTGGGGTTAATTGGAGAGGTCCGGCCCTCATGTCACGAACCTCCTTGTCTGTAGCTCCAGGTGTAGCTTCAGTGCGTAAAAGATCTGGACTATTCTTGCGACCTTGTCCACTTAGAGCGGATGATGCATGAACGGGTGATGCTCCCATTGTTGGTTGAAGCATGAACGGGTGATGCTCCCATCAATTGGTGGAAGCAACCATACATAATGGTCCTCCTGTTTCAGTAACGCTCACCGTTCCTTAGAGCACTGATCTGGAATTGAACGTGTTCCACAATCCTCCTTCAATCCTTCAATCCTCCTTCAATCCTTCAATCCTCCTTCAATCCTCCTTCAATCCTTCAATCCTCCTTCAATCCTTCAATCCTCCTTCAATCCTTCAATCCTCCTTCAATCCTTGGTACACTTAGTTCATTCCTCTGTACCGAAAGCTCAGCTAAGAACCGTGTGACATGAGAACCACTTGACCTCTCTTTTGTATTTAAAATTTATGATATGATTACTATTTCCAAAAATAATCCTAATATCCAAAATAATAGGTATTTTCTGGATATTCAAAAAATATAGGTCTTCTTTGGATATTTTTTTAGAAATATCCAAAGAAGACCTATATATATACTACTGGCACTCTTCAGGGGGCGTCTTCTATGCTACTCATAAGAGGGCACCACAGGTGGTCTCGGACGGTGTGGCGTGGGAGGCGGACCAGAGGGCGCTCAGCGCGGAACCAATGAACCATGACGAGAGGTATATATTCCGCCGTCCTCCTACGATCGGAGGACTCACAGAGCTACCGGGCTGGTAGGCTGGTTTAGTCTCTAGAACGGCCTAACGAATGTTATAACGAGAGCTTTACCTCCTTCGGGGTATAGACTATAGGCATATGAAAGGTTGAAACATGTTCACAGTCTTCCTGTAACAAATACCGACTAGTTATTGCTTCGATAATATAGTTGTCTCGATATTAAGGTGTATCTCGAAATAGCAATACCTACAATAGTTTCTGGACTTAATGCACCATGGGGACATTCATCAGAGATTGGCGGGAAGTTCACAAGATAGATGCAGGGTTGAGGAATAAATTCAGAATTGAATGGCTACAGGAAAAATATTGTAATAGTGAGTACCTGTCAGCTTACATAAGGAAACCAAGGGAACCAGGAACAGTACTACTGTGTATTTACTGTAATACACCTCTAAACTATGGAGGATCAGGAAAGGGTATTTTAGGGTCTAATAGACCTGGCACAAGAGCTGGCTAGGGACTGTGTATCACTCAGTGCATTGAAAATTACAAGACCTTGTGGGACCTATAAACTGACACACGGTTTAGCCTCTGCACTAAGGAAAAAGTTACTTGTAGATCTCAGAAGGTACCCCTTCTCCATCAACTTAGATGAGTGTAACAGCAATGCTAACAAATGGATCCTTATAGTGCTGGTATCATACTACAGTGAGGAGGAGGAGAAGGTCATAGTGCAGCACCACATGACCACAGAACTAGTATATGTCAATGGTCAGTCTGTGTTTGATGCAGTTTATTCTGCTCCCAACAAAGACAACATCCCTCTGACAAACCTAGTCTCTACACTATCAGACTCAGCTGGATATATGAGAGGAGCCAATGTTGGGTTTGAGACCTTTCTCCGAGGCAAGGCCCCCCATTTATTGAGTATTGGTGGAGACACATGCCATTACATCCACAATGTAGTAAACAAATTCTGTTCTCATTTCAATCAGTTAGGGACTGTTAGATGACCTTCATGTGGACATGAAATACTCTGTTGACATTGACAGTTATCTAAGAGACATTTGCACAACACTTAACATTGACCATGTGAAAGTAAAGCAGCGGATTTCACACAGGTGGTTGTCAGTGTATAACTGTGCCCTACCTCTGAAGCAGATGCTGGATGCACTAACACTCTTGTACTGGTTGATTAAGTTGTCATATTGAAGAGAAGTTGGAGCCATGGAGGAGTCAGTCCGTCTGGAATCCAAAGGAAAACCCCCCGTGGAGGATTTTGAGGAGGGAAGTGTGTGATAGAAGAGGGGAGGTGGGGAAGGCACACTTGCAGGAACCGGGGAAGCGAGCGGGGACAGTTCCCGCTGGCGCTGGGAGGGGGCGCGCGAGGGAGCTTTTGATGTCAGGGGATGACGTCATGGACCCAGGAGGAGGTTATATAAGCAGAGGAGGAGGGGTACCCGGGGTCTTAGCCCGCTGCTAAGACCAGGAGGAGGAGCTAGGAGCAACTGGAAGGAGGCCATAGGCTCAAGGACTATTGGATACGGGGTATCCGGGGATAGGACAGAGCAATTAATAGAAGTCGGGGTGGTTGACAAGCGTCGGAACCGGGGGCGGACTGGCTTCTTGAGGTGTTCTGAGGCCATAAATAGATATCCGAGTATAAACGACATTAAGTCAATATTAGCATATATATATTAAACCTTTATTACGCCCAGATCTCATGGTAGACGTGTCGGGGCTTATGTCGGCACTTAAATAAACAGCATGGTGGTTTCTGATACTTGAATTACCTGTGTTTGTCTTCTTGTTACAATATTGAAAATTTGTAACCTTAATTGGATATATAAAAATTTGCTTCTTCCTCCCTGAAATAGTCTGGGCTACCCGGCAGCTATGACTCAGGGAGACCCTGTGCCAATAACTTTTAATAAGTTAAAAATTTGAGCTAGTAAAACTGAATATCATTATGTCAGGGATGTAAGTCGGGCAAGGGCAAAAATCATGAAGTAATATTTCATCAATTCCACCATATAATAAGATGGATTTAATACCTCTTAGAACAATGAACATGATATCAGCATTCCTTTAAATGATATGGGCTTCCAAAAAACCTTTTTTTTATGTAAGTCTCCATATTTACCTATTTTTGTTTCCTTTTTTTCTTTTTGTGAGCCTTTTCACCTGTTTTGTTTACATACCCTCCCCTCTTTCTCTTTCTGGACTTCTCTTTCTGCTCCTCCTGCAGATTCTCTCTTTTCTTAGCGGCAGCTGCAGATGGATTCACAGTGCATGATGATTTAGTTTTGTCCTTTTGCCTTTCCTCCTTCTTGTCATCCTGGTCCTCCTTGTATGTATTGTGTGCCCACTGCATTGATGTGCATACCAGCGAGTCTACTGGGTCCTTTACCACATCCTCCCTGTGAAAGACCCTCAAGGACACAGTGCCGTTTTCCTTCTTCTTCTGCTCCTTTGATTTAGGTTTAGTGTTCAGGTAGTACCTGACTGTGTGGAGGGCAGAGAGTGTTTCAGCTATGGTCCTGTTTGCTGTTTTGGTTATGATGGAGTTCATCTGGCTGAAACACTGCTCTACCCTCGGGGAGGTAAAGATCCCAAGGCACATTTTCACAATTTTCATGAGGCAAGGGTACTTCTCTGTATGTGCTACCAAAGTCCACCATACATCATGCCTCATGTCCCTGTTGTATTCAGGAAGATCCTCATCTATTTGCATTAACCGGACCTCTTCCCCATACAACTCCTGCTCTTTCTCTGCATGACTGAAGTCTTTGAGCAGCATCTGCAGCAACTCGCTGTTTGTCTGATTTAGGGGTCCAGGGCAGACAGGTGGTGCATCATGCTATTGCTGCAGATCTTTGTCTGCATGTATGCTGCAGTGTCAATATGTGCCTTCCTTAGAGTGTCCATGAATTGAATTCTGACAGGTGATGCTTTTTCCAGTGCCAGGAATATTTTCCTGGCACGGACCCCCATATATACATCACTGTCAGTCTGATGCAGAGTAGTGTCTTTGACCTTGATCTTCATGAGCTGGTTTTGTTGATTGTTCACATTCTCTGCCTTAATGAGGCACTGAAGGAACCACTTCAGAAGTGCCCATTGTGTTATACACTAGGTGCATAACTGGCTCATTCTTTTGGAAGGTGTCTATGTAGAACTTGAATCTTCTAAGGTAAGCAATGTACATGTTCAACATGAGAACTGTCTTGGTCCTTTTGATGAGCAGTCTATTGACAATTCTCACCTTTCTGGCTTCACCTTGAGGTGTTGTGTTCTTTAGCAAACACTCTGTATGAATGCTGGCAATGAGCTGCCTACCATGGGCTGATGTAGGGAGGAGGTCCTTGTACACCTTTTTCAACTCCATTGTTTTCTCGTCCTCGGGCAGCCAAGACCAGTACAAGAGTGTTAGTGCATCCAGCATCTGCTTCAGAGGTAGGGCACAGTTATACACTGACAACCACCTGTGTGAAATCCGCTGCTTTACTTTTCCCATTTATTTGCTAACACGCAAAGGTCAAAATGGGCAAGGAATTCATCCAGATTCCCCGTTCCATCAAATTTCCCCGGCATTACCGCCGGTTTCTCTACTTTCCTCACCTTCCCATCCCCATGCTCTCCTGGTGGCCTGTCTTCTTTTATCTTCTCTAGAGGTACATCCTCACCCTTCGCTTTGTTATCACCACTATCTGTTGCTCTATCCCCCTGGGGACCCCCACTCCGGGTCTCCTTCCCCGGATAGCTGGAGGGCATAGACCAATGGCTCCCCGCCCTACTAGGCGATAACCGAAAAAACGCTCCAAACTTATTCTCATCCTGGTCCTGTTTGCCTCTCCGCCTGCCGGCTGCTTTGGCCCATTCCTCATACGTGTTCCTGAAGGCCTGAGCGTCCCGGGCAGCCCCAGCTCCAGACCTACTCGGCGTCGTCTGCGCCGACATAGTTTCCGGACCCCCATTATCGCCCATCTGACGGCGGATCTGAATATCCTCATCAGTAGGGGGAAAATGATGATTCTGGCTCACCCCAGGTGGGTCTGCCCCCATAGGTTTACTATGGGGAGATTTGGCCCCACCTTGCCTGCCCCACCTGGCCCCACCAAGCTGGTGCTTATCAGTGAATCCCTTGATTAGGTTAATCCCTTGAGACCAGTGGCCTTTGACCCTTCAGGTGTGCACCAGGTATGACCTAGGTAGGTGTGTTATACCAGATAAACATGTAATTGTTAGAGGTTGTTAGTTTCATGCATTAAAGACACTACTGACGATGCTCACCACGTGAAGGTCACCTTATATCAAGCATCTCCTACCTAACCTATAGAGTGGGTAAACCTAATGTTTACCCCTCTGTACCTATCTAGTATTTACATGAACTGGATGAGTCCACCTAATGTTTTCTCTCCAGTGAACCCTACATTTACTATTTACAACTACTGGATGAGTCCACCTAATGTTTCCTCTCTATACTATATACAATTTATGGGTGAGTCCACCTAATGTTTCCTCCCCTTTTTGCCATGCTCTACAATATCCCGAGTGAGACTTCATCAGATGCAGTGCATCTATCTACACTTATACGTACCAGGAAGCAGTTATATTTAGAGATCATAAGTGAATCAATACTGTCCCATGCACCTGGGATGAATGGCCTACCATTTATAGGTATAAAGCCAATAGTGATGAGTGGTTTTAGCTGGATGTAAATGCATGAGGGTACCCAACCTTAGCCCCAGGTCTGAGGTCTGGTTGGTCTGCCCTTATTATAGGAGTTTGATGCTCATTGGAGGTTTGAGGCTAGTAGTATAATATTAGGTCTTCTTAAAATAATTATTTTAAGAAGACCTAATATTCTGAAAAATTTAGATTATTTAAAAAGGAGGTCGATTATAAATAATAATCTCTTTTTTTGCCTTAAGGACTTAGTATGTGAGCTGGTTTTTGATAGTTACTGACGAGTTCTCCAGATGGCAGGACCAGCACGTTATACAGGATTGGATGGATAGTGACTGACAAGTCCTTTAGATGTCAGGACAAGCACGTTCCACAGGATAGTCACAGGATACTTACTTGACAAGGAGCAGCTCGCATATCTTATTTAAATATGAGCTCAGACTGTTAAGCATCATAGCGAGGGCACAGATAAAATGAAGAAACATAGAATGGGCTAAGGTGAAGGAATCATCATAGAAAGGGCAGAGATCATATTAATAGCTATATCAATTGAAACTTAATTAAATTTAAATTATTTTAAGAACACCTAATATTCTATAATATTATTTAAAAAGGAGGTTGATTATAAATAATAATCTCTATGTTTGCCTTAAGGACTTAGTATGTGAGCTGTTTATTGATAGTTACTGATGAGTGCTCCAGATGGCAGGCCAAGCACGTAATACAGGATTGGATGGAAAGTGACTGACAAGTCCTTTAGATGTCAGCACAAGTACGTTTCACAGGATAGTCACAGGATACTTACTTGACAAGGAGCAGCTCGCCTATCTTTTTTAAATATGAGCTTAGATTGTTAAGCATCATAGCGAGGGCACAGATGAAATGAAGCAACATAGAATGGGCTAAGGTGAAGGAATCATCATAGAAAGGGCAGAGATCATATGAATAGCTATATCAATTGAAACTTACCTTATCTGATGTACTTGGAGAAATGCAGGGTTAAATTCGAGTTGTATTGGAAAAAGGTTGCTAGCTTCTTCATTTATGAAGAAAATTTTAATTAAATGAAGGCAGGCATTGTTTGTTGCATATTTACAGCATGTAAATATACATCCATCGGCTACCACGTGAAGGTCTTGCCTGCTATAAGCCGACATAATTTTGACATATAGAGCCTAAAAAAGATTTTTTTATGAACAGAATCCATGACTTGTCTATATTTCTATGTCATGCAGATATATGAGGTATACATGGCTGCATATGAAGCTTGTTTTGTGTTATATTTCATTTCATTTAACCTACGTCCAATGAAATGAAGATATCTTGTTGAGCTTTTTTTTTCTTTGGTTTTATTGCTTTAAGTTATGATCT
The DNA here is from genome assembly GCA_949317995.1 of Acholoe squamosa. Lineage (NCBI taxonomy): Eukaryota > Metazoa > Annelida > Polychaeta > Phyllodocida > Polynoidae > Acholoe > Acholoe squamosa. The sequence continues at coordinate 2,013,167 of OX439051.1, read as the reverse complement.
TAATAGCAATTGTAACCTGCAGTCACTAAGAAGCAAGCATCCTTTCGCCAGATAATATATCAAGAGAAAGGGATGCTTTGCGCTGTCTTAGCTTTATGTACACATATACACATATCTACATGTGCTTTATTTCTAGATATAGACAAATGCTTAATTTTAGATATTAACTTAATTGAAAATCAAGAAGGCACTGGTTCTGGAGTGAGTTTCTCATTGCTTCGTAAAAGGAAAATTCCTTATAGACATGTGACAGTCCGCACTCCTCGATGTTTTTGATGACTGTCATAGTTAAGTCTACATCTCTTACATAAAAGCTTCTTTCTAGAGATTTTTCTCTGTGAGAAAAATATGTACCCTCAAAGAACATTTGAGCCAAGACATAAATGAAATCCTCTCTTGAGAATCTCCTTTTCTTAGATTGTATTGTTTGAAAGTCATCAGATTTGATACAGGAAATCATTTCATTCCTTTTGATGATTTTTGATATTAGTCTAGCGAGGTAGAAACTATGTCCTGTATCCATTTGACAATTAAAGAGCATGATACTTTGAAGTATTCTTAAAGCACATTCAATTCCTATGTAAAAAGATTTCTTTGAAGGTTCTTGCCTGAAAATATATGCTTGATCATCAGCTGCCTTATATAAGCTATGTGTCACTCGTCGTAGAGAATCATGGTACGGACACATTCTGATATGTCCCTGTTCTGTGAAAAAATCAGTCACAGACTGTCGACCACATTTTCTACGTTTACCGTCCAGACAGTCACATATCCAGTAAGAATTTCGCTTTTTCTTGTGCTTAATAGAAACTTCACTCACCTTGAACACAGGTAGATTATATCTCAAAATTCTAGCAAAGATAACCAAGACATCCTGCATAGAACCAGCCTTCTCCATTTTCCTGATCCTTTTCCATCTTCTTTAAGTCAAGGCATATATATATATATACAACACGATTTTTTAAGCAGCATCATAGAACTAATATCTATGCAAATTTATCTTGTTGCCTAGCAATGTCATATGTAAATTTATGCTGTTGCCTATGGATACAAGAGGAATTCCCCAGAGAAAAATTGAATGTAAATTTATGCTGTTGTCTATGGATACAAGAGGAATTCCTCAGAGAAAATATATGCTGTTGTCCCCCTGGATACAAGAGGAATTTCCCAAGAAAAAAACTTGATTTAAATGTACGTTGTTGTCCCTAGATACAAGAGAGAATAGCATAGACAGTTAGCGCAGTGAGCAAGCAATGAGTTATCGAGTTGGTAGACTGTTATGTTTTTCTTTTTCACAGAAAAAAAAGAATATGTCATTGTTGCGCAAGAGTCCCTGGATACAGCATTAATGTGACATGATTCGCTGAAAAGGGATCTCAGTGCAGAGGGTCTAAGACCTTTTCTTGCTGCACGTGCTAAATATTCTTATGTATACATAAAATATATGTTGTTGTTCTTGGATGTCACTAAGCTGTCTGAGAAAAAGCCTCTCATAAATATCCAGAGTAAAAACTTATTCCAAGTGCGGATTTTTCGCCTGCTTTCACGTAGTTTGGTACATAAAAACTTATATATATCTTGAGAAAAAACAACCTTAAGTTTTTATACATGACTTTTTATTTTGTTCTTGGAATATTTACGTTCTTTGTTACATTAAGAAGGTAAACAGCTGGTAATATATGACTAAAGCAGATGACTACGTAAAACTTGGAACTAAATATTTAATTGGAACTTTCTTGCAAAATCTACACTGCATAGTCTTACATTGGAAGCAAGCTCACAGGGAAATAGGCTCATGATATTGGTATTTCTCCTACATATATTAACATGCAGTTTAATGCTGTTGGCTATATCTTACTACAGGAAAGCATAGGTTCTATGGATATATATCTAACTTGTATACTTATCTGAAATAATCTTTTTTCTATGTGATAAATCTCTGCAGTTAAGCATAGAAGCTTACTTCAGTGAGAACTTTTGCTTCCAATTTTAATGTCAGTGTATAACAGAAGTTACATAACTAACTTTTAAAGCACTGCAACTTAAGTGCGTGACAAAAAGGTTTCAGGACAGGATCCCAGTGGGCACACAATGTTGCATCAACATTGAAAACCAGTTGATGTTATGTTGATGGTGTTGATCAACCTGTTTTCAACACTTTTTCAATATTTGTATTTCAACGTTGTCAACCATTACCATTTTAACATCCAGTCAACAGTTGACATATCAATGTTGAAATATTGTTGTCAACTCAACGTTGATTCAACATTGATTTGTCAATGTTGAATCAACAATATTGATTTCAATGTTGATAGAATGTTGATTCAACATTGATATGTCAACAAAACAACTGTCAACATTGTTTCAACATTGTTGAAACAATGTTGAGTCAACATAGAAACACAAACATTGAATCAGCGCTGATGGTTAGATTTTGAATCACAGTTGATTCAACTTTCAATTTCAACTCTATTTCAACCCTAAATCAATGTTGATATGCAAACATTGCAAACATTGTTTCAACGCTGAATCAACATTGATGTGCCCAGTGGGATAGGGATTCTTTTCTTTCCTGCTTTAAAGTGTACCATAGAGAAAAACTAATGATGTAACTCAGTGCACTTGGTAATAGGTAACATAGTTGACACATACTTACATAAATCTTCTTTTTTATCTTTAGATTTATCTTCAGTTCCAGAAGATCCTTTGCTGACTCTTCACAGAAGCATTATGATCAATGCATTAAAGTGCCATGACCATTAGTCAGCGTTATGCTTAAATAAAATGCTTATGAGACTGTTTGTTAGAGTTACATAGAAGCATCATGTCAACTTTAATGAGTTGAAACATAAATTTTTTAGAGGGTAGGCATTATGCTTTCATGAAATTTTGCTGAGCAGTTTCATCAATGCTTCTTTTATGCATTATGACGAGCAACGAGCATGATGCACTTTTGCAACTACCACTTTTAAGGGGGTAAGAGAGAACTTCTCCCACTAAGACCTTAAGAGAGTCAGAGAGCATCGTACCAATCACCCGTGTTAGTGTCCTTTTTAACTTGATTTATGATAACACAAGTGTGTGATGCTTCCAAGTTTCCATATGTTACATGTCTTTAAAAAAAGACAGAAGCGACATGGTTTTAGGTTTCCATGACAGAACGCAGTAACTATTGTTTGTTAACCCTTTTTTGACAGTCATTTTTTCAGGATAGGTATTTTCATATATTAGAATGTATTATGTTAATTTCCTTTTGGGCGTGCTACATGTTTTTATGGAAACAACTCACAGGAACCATTTTTTAGCTTGTTCCATGTTATCTGTCCGCCATATAAGGCAAGGTATTATTTTCCACTTAAAGGTATGCATGTATATGCTAATGTGCTTTTCTTTTAATCCTGCAAGGGCTTCTTTGTAGATTTAAACAGAAATCAGGCTCGAAAAGATCTCAAAGGCTGAAGCTCTATCATGTTTCTAGCTGCGCCAGGAACAGCTCGATTAGGTCTATATATACGTGATCTTTGACGTTTCTTTATTTTCCATACAATTAAGAAAGGAACTGCTATGATAAGAGGGATGAAAATACCTCCAATGACTGATCCTACGATAATTCGCTGTTTTCCAAAAGAAGGGTTAACAGAGGGAGAAATAGGAGTAGGGCTCACAGCGGCGAAGCTGAGCCCCTCCCCTTTCTTTTGAGGCACTATATATACTCTAGAGCTGGAGGAGAAGGGCACAACAGATCCTGTCTTTGAAGACTTTGCATCGAAGTTCAGCATCGATTTGAAGTTTGAATTGGGCGTGGATGTCATATTCAAAACAGGCAAGGAGGCAGTTTTCAACTTCTGTCCTTTCATAGAGGTGAGTGTTTTCCTGAAATGAGAAAGGTATATGGTTTCTATACTTTTTTTCTGATCCTTTTCATAATTAAAACAATGAATTGGAAATGTAAGATTAGCTTATTTTTTAAGCAGTAACGGACATAGAGGGCGCGAGGGGTGCGCCCTCCTTCCTTTAGGTCAGTTCTTAAGATTTTAACTATATGTTTGAGATCCCAAAATTTGTCCTATATAGAGAGTGCATTGATGCAGAAATACGTCATGCTCACTGATAAGCAGGGAAGCCTATCTCACAAATTATTTCATGCATTCTTTAGTTACGAGTTGAATTTCTTTATGTTGATATATCAAGTCGTTGAGACAAAAGGAAGGATGCTATACAAGTTATGACTGTTTTTTCAAACGTATAAAAGTTTAAAATGTTTATTTTCGTCTTATTTTTTTATTTTTTGATGAAATTACAGTTAGGAGATAAGATTCCATAGAACAAAAAAAGGAATATGCAAAGTAACTAACTTGATTTCCTCAGGAAAGTTGACATTTTCTTTTGGTTTGAAGAAGCTAGAGTCAGGACGAGTAGACGTTAGATCTATTAATGTAGACAAAAACGAATTTTCTTTTTTCGTAGGAGATGAAGATGAGATATCTTTCAGAGGAGGAGAAGGTTCTGCATTGTGGTTTGATATTTTGTCTATGAAGCTTCTTGTAGGTGCTTCTGTTGAATCTCCTTTCATAGATTTCTGTTCTATGCTCAGATAGTCAGACGTAATGAGAAAGGGTTGAGTCACAACGTCTTCAGGTAAGGTTTCAGTGTATGTTTTTGGAGATAATTTTGAAGCTAGCGCGTCATCAGAAGAAAAATTTTCTCCTGAAGCTTCAGATTTTTTTTCTTTGAGAGAAGACATGAGCTTAGTCTCTGTTTCAGGGAACGAGGTTTTCATGTTGTTAATTTCTGGCGTTGTACTGGAGACATAGATGGAAGCAGGATAAGTTTTCATAAGTTTTGAAGCAGAAGGAGGATTTTGTGTTGTAGAAGAATATCTCAAGGTGGATATTATCTCATTTAACCTGCAGAGACATAAAACAGAATAGACATAAGAAAATGTAAAGCAAGGTTCATTTGGTGAGTCAGGTCTAGAGGAGAGACGCAGTTATGCTTTAGCACTATTTTTCATGTAGAGTGAGACCTTGATTATCTGATCACTCTTGTCGCAGACATATTTTGCAAGGAAGTCAGAACTAAAGGATTATTTAAACACCTCACAATAGATTTGTGTTGAAAGTCTCAGCTTCAGAATGGCTTGATCCTGTGTACATCGGATAATCAAGGGTCAGACAATCAAGGTCTAACTGCAGTCAAGAGTTTAAGCATGGCATTTAAGCTATTGTAAATCAGAGTGATGTTATTTTATTCTTTCTTTTGACTTAAATCTTTAACTGAAATCACTGAAAAATGTGACTAAATTATTACAGTCAAACCTTGATTATTCGACCACTCTTGTTGCAGACATATTTCGTTCAGACCTCAAAACTGCTGGATTATTAAAGCATATAATGATAGATTTGCATTGGAATTTCTCAAATACAGCTTGACTGGATCCCTTGTATAGAGCCCCAGACAGGTAAAATCGACGAGAGGACAAGGCTCCTTCTTAAAATCGACAAGGGACATGAGGCTGGGTGACAAGGGACAAACCCACTTCTTAAAATCAACAGAGGGACAAGCCCACTTCTTAAAATCGACAAGGGACATGGGGTTGGGTGACAAGAGACAAAACACATTTCTTAAAATCGACAAGTGACATAGGACCTCCCGTCTAGGACCCTTTGTATGTCGGATTATAAGAGGTCTGATAATCAAGGTCTCACTGTGTTTCAACTTTTCTAGCTATGAGTAGTCTTTGCTTATAGATAGACGAAAATAATTACCTGCAAAAGCCTGCGTCACAGATATATATTCCATGTCTTGTAGTCAATTTGTCTAGGAAAGGAAAAACATCTCGATCATAGACAATTGATTTCCTTGTATGTCCTTCTTGATCCTTGATAAGAATCTCAGTTGTAAGAAAGGACAAGTGCGAGGGAGGAATAGCCTGAATACATCTTATGTAAGGCTCACATGTCAAAGAAGATCCTTTGTGTTCACAACGACAATTGTTTAGCACAGTCTGCATGTAGCAGACAGGAAAGAACACAGCTAGTAGCCACAAAGTTTTCATCGTGAATGAGAAAATAAGGCTAAGTTAGTTTGTCCTATTAAGATAAGATTCTGTTCGTGCAGTAAGATAATGAAACAGAATACATGCATGGCAGATAGTAAACATTCAGAAAAAGCGCTCTTCCGGAAGATAGCCGCATGACTCACATTTCTATGTTCAGGAAGCAGTTGATGTTAGTCTGGCTAGAGAGACCTATAAGTTAAATATACCTTCTTAGCGCCAGTAACAAAGGGGGACAGAATAGCCTAGCGGTTAGGATGCTCGTCTCTCTATCAAGGAAGCATGGGTTCGAATCCTGTTTGCTGCTTACATTTTTTATTTTGCTGGGGAACGTCCGTTGTGTTTTCAGTGTACATCTTTAGTCATGTGGCTGTTGTTATCGAAGAACATACATCAAGACATGAACAATATTATCTGCACATTACTTCTCTTCTAAGGTCATGCTACACTACGTTTGCACACTCATGTTTTCTTTAGTTTCGTTAGGTCCGGTTTTAATCTTTGAAGTCTTATACGATGTATGTCATACATGGCTCGCATCTCCCCTCTTGTGTTAAAGCTGCAAACTAATTTTCAGCTGTATGGGTTTGATTCTCTGTTCTGCTCCATAATTTCCGCAGTGAGATAACTTCTTTAGAAGTGGAATTCTGAGAGGAACTGTAGCTTTTCTAATAAATTAGACATGAAAGCAGAGCAAGGAGCTCATGTCTTAAGCTATGTTCCTTTTTTTCAGGAAAACAGTTCTCTGAACCTTGCTGTGAACTCCTGCCATGTGAACTTCTATCACAGACTGTGAACAAACTGATGCCTCGTTCACAACAAGAACTTCTCTCTCCTCCTTCCTGACATAACAAGCTACAGATTAAAAAAGAGCAAGGTACGTAGTCTTTTTACTTTTCCAGAAGAAAAGAGTTTTACGTTAAAGAAGATGATTATCTTGAAAAGTATGTCGACATGAATATAAGACCAGAGGAGCAGGCGAGGCCAGCTAAAGTTTAGTTACCTTGTTTTCCGCTAGGGTCTGTGAGGACACTGATCATCGTAATGGTGCGCTGTAGAGACATATACTACTGTGATTGAAGTTACCATGATCAAAGTAAAAAAAAGTCTAGAAATAGGCTTTTTATGTTATTATTATGATCTGAAGATAAAAAAAAAGAACTCCTCCTTATTTTTTTTTTTTCAGGTCTTAAAGCACATAGCACTTCCGGAAGTTTTCATCTGAGCCTGCTGCAACTAGCACAAAGTAAGTCAGGAGAAGCTATGTTTCCTTGATCTATAGAATATATTATGCATAACACGTAATTTTACGTCACTTTTTAAGTTAGGGTCTGTGAGGACACTGATCATCGTAATGGTGCGCTGTAGAGACATATACTCCTGTGATTGAAGTTACCATGATCAAAGTAAAAAAAAGTCTAGAAATAGGCTTTTGATATTATTATTATGATGTGAAGATAAAAAAAGAACTCCTTATTTTTTTTTCAGGTCTTAAAGGACAAAGCACTTCCGGAAGTTTTCATCTAAGCCTGCTGCAACTAGCACAAAGTAAGTTAGGAGAAGCTATGTTTCCTTGATCTATAGAATATATTATGCATAACACGCAATTTTACGTCACTTTTAAGTTTTAAGTCATAGATTTTATTCATATGAAACTTTTCTTGCTAACTGAACATTACGGTTTCAAACCTAGACTGTGAAATAAGAAGTTTTCCTGTTTATTTCATTTAAAATCCCCTCTTTTTTATTTTTCATTTATTTATTTATTTATTTATTTATTTATTTTTTTTTTTTTTTAAAGGTGAAGCTAAGCCAGCCTTAAGAGTCGATCGTTAGAAGTTGGAAGGTTAATCTTCACTAGATTCCAGGAAGTTTTCCTCTAGAGCCTCGACTTCGCACAGCAATTCTCTTCCAAGGTCATTGTCTTTTTTCTTTTTTGTCTGAAAGATGTTATCTTACATATGTCTATTCAATATGCAGTCAACAATATTGTTCTTATTGTAGTTACTAGTCCTTGTGCTAAGATAAATGTAGAAAGTTTCACGTCTCATAAGAAAAATATTTCTAGATATAGAGGATCTATTAACATAAGCAAGAAAAATTTTTCTTTGAAGTTCACTAAAAACGGATTTTGTTATATTTTTCTTAAAAATAATTTTTCTTGTGTTTTAGATAAAATCCATGAATTTGTTACATTGCATTGCTCTAATTTTTTCTCTAAATATTCTGAGATAGAATTTAAGGAAATCAAAGTCAAGTTGTTGAATGTTCAATTAAGCATAGAAATAAATATAGGAGAAAAAGAAATAAAATTAGGAGAACTTTTTTTGAAATTTTATTCAAAGTGGCCTGTAGCTTATGAATATAGAGTACGTGAGAGTAATACTTCTGAGTCTGTTTGGCTTCTTTATGATGATAAGATCGAGACCAGCCAAAGAGCTTCTGCTTTTTCCTCTTTCAGGATAAGCTCCAAAGAAATAACTTTCACGTTAGGACATAATTTCAAAGGAAATTGCATAGTAAAAAATGTAGAGTTATTTTTGAAGATATGTTCTGAAATGAAAGAGGTTTTGGTTGAAGTTGAGAGAGAGAAATTTCCTCTTCCTTCAAAATGAAAGAGAGCAAAATAATTTCACAGTTTATTTTGGTTTTATTAACCTTATTGTCTCAAGATAGAGCAGAGAATCAGGAATATTGGAGAAAAGTAAAGCAAACAGACATTCATTGCTTGTTCTATGTGACAGAGATTATTAGGAAAAGACAAAAAGAATCTAGAATTCCAAGAGAGAAAGTTATATCTTTGTTGAAAGAGGAAACATGGAGTTCTCTCTTAAATTTCATGAAAAAAGATGAAGCTTACAGAAAATATTACGGGTATTGCATCACGGACAGCAAAGACAAAATATTAGAAGACTTGCTTTCTTCTCGCAGTGTTTTAGTAGAATGCATTTGTGAAATACTCAACATCAATGTCTTTTTTTCTTCTAAGCATCAAAGCACTGATTTTCATCCTTTGGAAAACTTAAGACCTAAAGCTGTTTACATAAATTTTAATGAAGAGTCAAATGAAATAAAAGAAGGTAATCCAACTGAAAACAGGATGAAGGCAAAAAAAGACTTTGATTCCAAAAAGAAAATTTCAGATCGTGCTTCACTTTCTATGCCTTTAAATTTTTCAAAAAAAGAAAAATTATCAGACAGCAGCGAAGAAGATGAAATACCTGAGAAAAATTTTGTTCATGCTTTAACTACAGAACAAAAATCTAGCACATCTCTTGAATGTTTAAGTGAAAGTGACGATGACACCTCAAAAAGTGCTAACAGAAAGAAAAAAAAAGGTAGATACCTGTCAGAAGAAAGTGCGAGTGAACATGAGTTTGATTTCTTGAAAGAAGACCTAGAATGTTCTGAAAGTGAAGAAGAAACTGTTAAAAAAGAAACAACAAAAAACAAAATGAAGAAAGCAAGCCCTTGTAAGAAAGTTTGCGTGGAAGATAAGGTAGAAATGTTGAAGAACTTTCAACCTTTAGCTACTTTGTTTCAATCAGAATTAGAGACCAGTCAAATGAACTTAGAACATTGCTTTCTTGTGATAGAGCGTATACTCAAACATTTAAGAGTACTAGCTTCCAATATTTTGCCTGAGAATTTAGAGAAATGTGCCAGGTGTCCTTTGCATTGTTCCTCTGCTTTGTTGAAATGTACAAAAGATAAGAGAGGACCTAAAACAAACAAAGCAAAAAAAATGAAAATGTGTCCGATATAGTTTTATCTTCAACTGTAGTCTACATTCTTTTCTTCTACAGATGCCTAAAACTAAGAAGGCTCGTCAGCCGAAAAAAACTGTCTGTTCTCATCAGATTCCTCACACTTCCAGAGCCTCCTCTGCTTCTATTAATTCTCCTGTTTCTGTTCTCTCTGCTTCGACCGTGGTTTTTCCACGTCTTTCTGGCTCAGGTGGAAACTCTTCTGCTCCTTCTTCTTCCGTCTCTCAGGCTTCTGCTCTTAAAGCCTCTGTTCCTGCTCATCTTAACTCAGTTCCTGCTAGCATAACCTCTGCTTCTTCTACATGGAGACCCTCTTCTGCATGCAGTTCTCTTGTCTCTTCTAGCTTTCCTCCCTTGTCTCTTTCCTCAACTTCTACTTCCTATGTCTCTGCTGCCTTTGAACCCCTTCCTGTTAGCAGAGCTTCTCCCACTTCTGTTTTGCTTCCTCCCTCCTCTGCTTCTGTCTCTGCAGACGTTCCAACTTCTACCTGCTCTGTTCCCCTCTCTTCAGCTTCTGCTTCTGTTCCTTCTTCTTCTAGCTATGTTTCTCCTCTCTCTTACCAGGAAGCTTTCCATCAGTTTGTCAAAAACAATGTGAAACAGTTTGCACCTGCTTCTCTCACTTCTTCCTTCTCTCAAAACTACCCTCTCTTGTCCACTGTGCTTTACCCTCAACAAGCTGTGGAAGAAGACACAGACTTCTGTGTCTGTAAGGAGGAATCTGACGAAGAAGACCAAGAAGTAGCTAGTATCTTTGACAATCCCCTTCCCTCTATGTCTAGCAACGATAGACCTAGAATTACTTTCCCTCCTTCCTGTAGGAAGGACGCAGAAGCACCTTCTGAGGAGAGAGGGAAAAATAATTCTTGTGTTCCCTCACCTTGCCCTGAAGCAGATGGCTCGACCTCTTCTGAAACAGGATCGATCACAGCTGGACGTGTGAGAACTTCTACGAACTCTGCTAGACCTATAACCGATACAGCACAGCTGACTCCTCCTGGTTCATCACCGTCTCACCATGCTTCTCTCGGATTTCCGCTTCCATGTTCTCGCAGCTTGTCAGAACCTATTGTCATTCAACCTGCTTCCTCAGAGACTGACAGCTTTGTAGTCCCTCAGCTTAACAGCGTTCCAGTTTATATGACTTCATCCTGTGCACGTCCTGCCTGTACTCCTTCTGTTTCTCGTCCTATAACTGCTTCTCAACTCCACAGACCTGTCACTGTGGTGAGACCCCAAGTAGATACTAGACAAGCCGACCATATTCAAGCAGGCTCCCAACCTGTCAGATTTACTGCTTCTCTTCAGGCTGGAGTTCCTGTAGTCCCACCTGTTCACCCTTCAACTTCCTCTAATCCTATGATTCCTGTCTTTAACTTGAGGACAGGACACATAATCCCTCTTGATATCACTGCCCGTCTCCAACCTCCTGACGTCCCCCTAGATCTTAGTTTTAGCAGTCACCCTGCTCACGTTCCCATTTCCACTGACGCATCTGTTAGTAACCAAAACGTAGAAAACCAACCTATCTCTTCCATTTCTGGTTCACAACCTGTTACCAGTCAACAGAACAGTTCTTCTTCTGACTTAAGAGACAGAGAAGGACTTCTGCAAAGATTTGAGAGAATTTTTGGTTCAATTGAGGTAGGAAGGTATTTCTATGATCAGTGCATGCTTTCCAGGTTGCGCAAACCGGCTTCAGGCATGGCAAGGAGCCCTTTCTCTGTTTTCAGAGACTGCAGGCTTTGCAAAACCCACTTCTTTCCTGCAGGGGAGGTTGTCGTAAGTTCCTGCAAGAGAGCCTTGTTGTCCTGCAGGTTCTGTGACATGCTTTTCTCCACGTCTCAAGATCTTATCAGGCACTTAATAGACCATCACCATTGCAAAGAATAAAATGTAAAGGACATGTCTTCTACCATGCTTTCTATACACTATACAAGAATATCGCTGTAGCTTTTCTTTTTAAATTAGAAATAAATTTAATAAGTTCTCTTAACTATTAAAAAATGGAACGCCTCACATCTTTAGACTTGAAAGTTTGAAGTACTAGAAGTGAATATTTTAAATCCTATGTTAGCTTCTATGAGTTGAAAGAAGAAAGTCCAAGAGAAATAAATATAGAGATACCTTTTCTTCCTTTGCTCTCTCTGTCACAATGCTTTTCATACATATCTTGTTTAAGTTTCAAGTCCGAGAAAAAATGTCATAAGCTTTTAGATAAAGTCCAAGACGTAGGATCTATAGCTTTTTTTGCTAATTTTTTTCAAAGTGAGTTCTTGTTTGAATATTTGCTCCAAAGAAGTCAAGATAAGATAGAAGAAATAGGTAAAATTTTAAAGGTACATGCTTATTGTGGCAACATATGTCATGATTCATGTACAACGTTGATATACTTTTGTCATGATTTGGTAGGAGAAGATTACACTGTCTTTAATATATTGAAAGACCTCTTCTGCGAAGATCATAGCATGGATGATTATTGCTCTTTTGCTTGCTACGAAGACCAAAAAATAACCAGAAAAATAAGACATCTCCTTAGACAAATAAAAATGGAGCAATACCCTATATCTTATCACTGTGGGGGCTGTGGAGACGATCATACAGTAGAAGAGGGGAACATTGAGACCGATACTTTTCGTTTAGATTGCTGCGGATCTCATTGTCATCATCGATGTTATATGAACTTAAGATTTAGATCGTTCACAACCCCCTCGCAACCTAAAGTTAAATGTAAAGACTGCAGAGCTGTTTGGTTTGAGGGAAAACCTGCTTGCACAAAACTTTTTATGAAATGGCAAAGAAAGAAATACACCAATTTAAGAAAGAGTTTTTATCAAACAAGGATTCGTTTTCATAATCTCCCAAGACGTTTAAGCCGTTGAATTTTAAAACAGGTTTAAGCAGCTGAAGTTTTTAAGAGACATTTTATGTCCTTGAGATAAGTAGATAAAACTTAGTGTGTGACAAGACATGTCCTGAACTCTTTCATCTATAACTCATATCCTGACCCAAAGACTTACATTTAAAAGACTGTAATTTTTTCAGTCTTTTGGTTCATGCAAGAATGTTCTTGTACATGTTAACCAGAAAGTTATTGTAACCAGTGCTTTACTTCATTTATTAGTACTAGTCGAAAGATATATCTAGACATGTTCACTGGAAATATTTACTGATATCTGTGACATGTGCTGCTTCTTGTGTACAATTGTTCTTACGTTGACAGAAAACGATGTTCTCTTGACGTTGAAATGAAAGTATGACATTGTGCAATCATGAAATATTGCTCGCATGAAAGCGTATTAGCTCATGTAAACTGGCTTTGCAATAAAGCATAAAGAAAAAAATCTATTTTTTCTTATCTTTCTGTAAGATGAATGTGAACATAAACTACCATCTCTTATGCTCTCGTCTTGATTACCTGAGAAGTCAATTACAATATGAAGGACGTCCTCTTGAGAAAATAGATATTTCGTTCCCACAACAATCACATATGAACGAAAAAGACGCAACTAAGATTTTTTCCGCTCTTTCTGAACTCGAATGCTTGCCTCTTTTAAAAGAAATAAGGATAGAGGCACTTATATTCTTTGCTGATTATTTTCGTTCATCTTTCCTGGAAGAAGAAATAATCAATATAGTGTTAGATGATATCATGTTGATGCCACGAGCGTTGAAGACAATTTGCTGGTGTATGAAGGATCAAACTTTCTATTACAGGATGCTATTCATAGCAGCAGATTTCTTAGACATAAAATTCATCAATGTAGTGACGGAAATGATGTATCCTTTGAGGCTAGAAGGTAATGTAGGAGTTGAACCTTCTTCTTACGTTCTTTCCAGAATAACTAGAAAATTTAGAGACAAAAAAAGACAAAAGATACACAAGATGTCCACAGAATATATGATGTGTATGCTGTGTTCTGGTTTGTTGATAATGTCACCTAAAAGCAAAGACGTATGTTATATGTTTTGCTGCATGAAGCCAGTCCACATGAAGTGTTTCCATGAATTTTTAGATGAACAACATGAATACAGTCCTGTAAAGAAATGTATATACTGTGATATTAAATGGCACAACAAGAAACCTCAAGGAGAACATGATTATCTGTTATGGTTGTCAAGGAATGCAAGTGCTCATTCTATCCTGCATGAAAAGAGAAAGCCTAAGATGTGTCTTTTTCCTGATGAAATAAAAAGATGAAAAAATTAATCATTTGTTGTGTTCTGTTATTTCACATTTTACAGCCGACCAAAAATGCTTAATTTTACCCCTAAAGGTTATAATTCTTTCAGAGACCAGAAAAGTCCATATTACCAGTAGATGTCAGAAATATTTCATGGACCAGAAATGTTTATTTCACCACCAAATGGCAGAAAAGTTTTAGAGGCCAGAAAAGTTCATTTTACCAGTAGATGTCAGAAATGTTTCAGGGACAAGAAACGTTTATTTGACCACGAGATGGGAGAAAAGTTTTAGATACCAGAAAGTTCATTCTACCAGTAGATGTCAGAAAAGTTTCAGGGACCAGAAACTTTTATTTCACCACGAGATGGCAGAAAAGTTTTAGAGACCAGAAAAGTTCATTCTACCAGTAGATGTCAGAAATGTTTCAGGGACCAAAAACGTTTATTTCACCTTAAGATGGAAGAAAAGTTTTAGAGACCAGAAATGTCCATTTCACCAGTCAACGTCAGAAAAGTCCATTTTTTTAATAAATGTCAGAAAATTAGAGACCTGAAATTGGTGAAACAGATATTTTTAATCACAGTGCAATTTCTGATCTCAGAGCTATTTCTGATCTCAGAGAAGTTTCTGCTATAGTGTGGTTAAATTGAGCATTTCTTGTTCCTGAAACATTTTTGACTAGCAGAAACTACTCTGAGATCAAAAACTTCTCTGAGACAAGAAATATCTTTGAGATCAGAAATGTTTATTTCTACCACATTATAACATAAACTTTTTGGATACTAAAAATGTTTATTTTACCACTGAACGGTAGAAATGTCTCAGGAATCAAAAATTCTTAAATTAACCATCAAATGCTAGAATCTTTTAGACACCAAAAGATACCAGAAATTTTATTTCACTTCTTCCTTAATGTTAGAAATCTTACAGAAACAAGAAAAGTTCAGTTCAGCCACTAGGTGGCAGAAACTTTTCTGTGACCAAAAATGTTTATTTCACCACTAGATGACAGAAATGTTTCAAGAATTAGAAATGCTCGAATCAACCACCAGATGTCAGAAACTTTTCAGAGACCAGAAATGTTTGTTTCACCGCTAGATGTTAGAAATGTTTCAGGGACAAGAAATGTTCAGTTCAGCCACTAGGTGGCAGAAACTTTTCAGTGTCCAAAAATGTTTATTTCACCACTAGATGGCAGAAATGTTTCAAGAAAAAGAAATTCTCAAATCAACCACCAGATGCCAGAAACTTTTCAGAGAAAAGAAATTTTTGTTCCACACTAGAGTTTAGAAATGTTTGAGGGACAAGAAAAGTCCATTTTTACCACTCTGTGTTAGAAAATTTTGACTTTAGTTTAACCATAAGGTATCACATACTTTTCACTTAAGAGATATGTTTGTTTCACCTGTAGACATCAGAAATGTTTCAGTGATCAGAGACGCTCAGTATGAACGCTAGGTAGCAGGAAGGAAAACTCTTTGAGGTTCTGGATGAGGAAGGGCTGCACTAAACTTTAACAGGCTCCTCCTGGCCTGTCAGAACGAGGTCTCCTTTATTTTTAATTAGCAAAAGAGATATAAGAAAGAAAGTTCATTGTCTTTTATTTTGAAGTTAAAATGGCTCTTTCTTCTCCTTTTTTTGTGAATTTACCTTCTAACACGATTCATCCGTCTTGAGAAAATAAGATCAGTTCTTTCTATGTAAAGCTTCCTACTACTTTGCTTCTTCAGGGAGCATGGGAAGTAGCATTAGTGGAAGTCAACGTTCCTGTCTCATGGTATAACTTTCCAGAAATACCAGAAAAAAATCGAACTATTATAGCAGAGAGAATTGATTTTAAGCTTAAAACAGACGAAGAAAAAATAACTTCTTAAGATGAAATAGACATAAAGAAAAGATATGTCGTGCAAAGGATTCCTTACGGTAATTATACGAGCTCAGATAGTTTAATAAGATGTATTAATTTAGCCTTGAAAAAAATTGATGTATACTCAACGAAGAACTTTACAGAAACAGCAGAGAACCATATATGAAAACAGAACTTCAAAACTTGAAACCTATATTGAAAGTAGGCAGAGGAGACAGAGTAACTATGTCTAAATATTTATGCAGTATTTTACGATTAGATACAGCAAACGAGGCTGAGATAAATGACGATAAAGTAGTGAGTTTCACAGGTCTTCCCTTAAGGACCTTGTTAGATTTTCAAGTTTTAATGAGCACAAAAGAAAGGTACAAGCATTATAAATATTTCAAAGCAGGAGGAGTCCCAAATTTGCATCATGTTTCGTCTAACATTTACATATACACAGACATTGTATCTAATGAAGTAGTAGGAGATGTTCAAATGCCACTTCTGAGAACTATACGTTGCAGTGAAAAATTTGGAGACGACATAAAAGAAGTCTTCGTTAATCCTTACTACAAAAGACTCAGAAGAAATGAAATTCAGGAGATACATATTAAAATATGTGACGATCAAGGGGAACTCGTAAAATTTGAGTATGGAACTGTTTTTATAGTTCTTCATTTTCGACCTTTAAAATCAAGATTTATAGATTAAGAGAGAAGATTTCTTTAAAATGAAACGTCAGAAAGCTTTCAAGAATTTAATAGTTGAATATGATTTAGTTCCTGTAGCTTACAAATATGACATTGATTTATTCCTTTTGAAGAAATTGAAGAAAATAAAAAGGATATTGAAGCATAAAAAGAAAAAAGAAGGAGGAATAAAATTTCAGTTAGCTTTGTGCACAGTTTTAGGAAAATATAACTTGGAGACAAGTGAATACTTTGAAATAAGACCATGGTTTAAAAGCTCTATGCAAGTCAGCTTTGACTCACACAACATAGAAGAATTAATAAGAGACTCTTTTTCTGTAATTTTAGGCTTCTTTGATGCTTTTTTACATATGGGCTCAGGATGGTTCTTAAAGAAAATTAAAGTTTTGCGTTTGTCTGTTTTCAAGTATAATCCTTTTGGAGGTCAAAAAAAAGAAACTAGTGAGGAAATTATCAGAAAGAAGAGATCAGTCCTTGACGTTAAAGGCAGTGGAAATAAGTGCTTCATATATTCAGTCCTAGCAGGTCTTCATAAGTTGACTGAAAATGCTAATATAGCTCAGTCTTATGATGTTTATTTAGACGAATTAAATCTTTCTTTCCTTTCCTTTCCTGTTAAACTCAGTGAAATACCTAAATTCGAAACAAAGAACAACGTAACTATAAATGTGTTTGGAATGTTAGAGAAAAAAAGCGAGCCGTTCCCTATGTATATTTCTGTCCTTTCTTCACCTCTGGCAGAAGGACGACATGTAGATTTATTGTTGCTGAATGATCATTTTTATCTGATAAGAAACTTACATAAATTTATTAGACCTTTCTTCTGGAAAAAAACTAGGTTTTTTTGTTATAAATGCTTAATTTCTTTTTGCTCTAAAATTCGATATGAAAAACATGTAAGCAATGACTGTCAGAAAAATGTATATGCTGGTCAAGGTTACTCTACTCCTTCTAAAGGAAGTACTTTGAAATTCACTGAGCATAAGTATCAAGTTAAAAGTCCTTTTGTTATATATGCTGACTTCGAATGCTACAATCAAACTATACAAAAAATACAAAAAGGTAAATCTTTTTGTTCTAAAGAGCACAAACTTAATGCTTTTGGTGCAATAATGGTATCGAAATATGACAAATACAGTCAAGATCCTTTCATCTACGTAGGGAAAAATGTAATAAAAAAATTTACGTCCTACTTATATAAAAAAAGAGCAGAAATTTCATACATTTTAGACCATAAAAGGAAACCTTTGTCGTTGTCTCCTAAAGATATTTCACGTATAATAAAGCAAAAAAATTGTTACATCTGTGGAATATCTTTCACAAAAAAAGGTATGAAAAAAGTTTTGGATCATGCTCATCTAGGACAAGAAGGAAAAGGCAGGGACTTGAATTATGCTTGCAATCGATGCAATCTAACTTATACCAGTCTTAGAATGGACAAACTGAAAATACCTATTGTAATACATAACAGCATGAACTATGACACTCATTTTCTTATTCAGAAACTGTACAAGTATATAGAAAATAAAACTTTATCAGTTATAGCTAAGTCTTCTGAAAAATTTTTGACTTTAAGTTTCGAGAACTTTAAAATTTTAGATTCTTTTCAATTCTTACCCACTTCTCTTTCTAAACTTGCTGAACTCTTGCATGAAAAAGGTTTGAAAGATTTCATTCAGACTAAGAAACACACTGCAGACAAGAATCTTATTCCTTTCATGATAAGAAAAGGAGTCATGTGCTATGATTATATCGACTCATGGTCAGTTCTGAAAGAAAAAAAATTACCAA
This sequence comes from Acholoe squamosa, assembly GCA_949317995.1. NCBI lineage: Eukaryota > Metazoa > Annelida > Polychaeta > Phyllodocida > Polynoidae > Acholoe > Acholoe squamosa. The sequence goes on along the minus strand of OX439051.1, from coordinate 1,994,803 downwards.
CTAAAGACAAATTTTATTCTTCTTTAACTAAGAAAGACATAACAAACAAAGAATATGATCATGCTGTTCATATGTTCGAAGCATTACAATGTAAAAATATAGAAGACTACTTAAAAGCTTACTTAAAAATAGATGTGTTACTTTTATGTGATATATTTGAGTCTTTCAGAGAAAAGACATTAAATTATTACAGTTTAGATCCTGCACATTTTTTAACTGCACCTAGTTTAAGTTATCAAGCTATGCTGAAACATACAGGAGTAGAATTGGAACTGCTATCAGACATAGAAATGTATAACTTTATAGAAAGCGGGATAAGAGGTGGAATAACTAATGTGTTTAGGAGACATGCAGAAGTGAAAGATTCAGACGAAGTGATTTTATATATAGACTGCAATAATTTATATGGTAAATGTTTAGCAGACTTCTTACCACATTCCAATTTCAAGTGGCTCAGTCTTAAGCAAATACAAGAATTGAAAATAGAAAATGTCCCAGATGAAAATGAAATTGGCTATATCTTAGAAGTCAATTTAGATTATCCTGAAGAAATCCATGACATGCATAATGATTTCCCTGTAGCTCCTGAAAAAATAGCAGTTACAGAAGAAGAATTGTCTCCATATGCTAAAATTATATTGAAAGAAAGTCAAACATCTTACAAGAAAGGAGGAAAGAAGCTCATATGTAATCTGAAAAGTAAACTTAATTATATTGTTCATTATCACAACCTTAAATTGTATCTTAGTCTAGGTTTAAAAATAAGTAAAATACATAGAGTTTTAAGTTTTTATCAGAAAGACTGTATGAAATCATACATTCTGTTTAACAACAAAGAAAGAACTTTAGCTACTTCTGCTTTCATGAAAGCATTTTTTAAGCTAATGAATAACACAACTTTTGGGAAAACTATGGAAAATGTCAAGAAAAGAACCTGCATGAAATTAACTTCAGATGCCACAGTCACTGAAAATCTTATAAAGAAACCTACTTTTAAGTCTCTTCATGTTTTTCAAAGAGATTTTGTAGGAATCCAAAACAGCAAAGAAAACCTTCTCCTGGACAAACCTATGTACATAGGCTTTTCAGTTCTAGAATTATCTAAATTATGGATGTTTAACTTCCATTATAATGTCATGCTGCCTAAATTCAAAGACACATCTATACAGCTTTTATATACAGACACTGATTCTCTGATATATTACATCAAAGATCCTGTCTACTTAGCAAAAATAAAAAGCATGAATAATTTTTTTGATTTCTCTAATTTACCTGAAAGTCATATCTTATATGACAAGTCAAATAAAGCAGTCTTAGGCAAATTCAAAGATGAAGTAGCAGGGAAAAAGATAAAAGAATTTATCGCTCTCAGACCTAAAATGTATTCAATTTTATTTGAAGAAGGAAAAGAAGAAAAAAAGGTGAAAGAAGTTAGGAAATGTAGCATAGAAAAAATGAGACATGAAGACTTTAAACAGACTTTACTCGAAAATAAGATTAAGGAAGCAGAATTTAATAACATAAGAAGTTTAAATCATAAAGTTTATACTATGTCACAAAGAAAAGTATCTCTTTCCCCTTTCGAAGATAAAAGATATCTAAGAAGAGGAGGAATAAAGTCTTTTGCTTATGGTCACTACAAAATACCTCCTGCTAAGAGAAAAAAAAATTTTCTCTTCTGAACATTCCATGCAAGAGAATTAAAGTCAGTGAGATAGAAGGAGCTGAAGACTCTAAGCAAAGACTTGTTAGATCAACGTCTTCTTGAAAAACCTGAAAATGAATAAGTCAGGCAAGCATCCTACCATTGCTTTTGGGAAAAGAAAACGCATAGACATAAGTAAATTCAATGGAAAAATTTATTTGCATTTCAACGACTTAATGAAAGACAAGAGTATTTCTCTTTCCAAGGAAGAGTATGACTTGCTGTTCAAGCTGAGAAACAAAATAAACAAGAAAATAGAAGAAGTCAAAAAACTAAGTGAAGGGACCAAGGGAGAAAAAAGAAACAAAAAGAAAAGAAAATCTCTCAGCGACAGTAGCAGTGAAGACGATAAGATGGCCACAAGTGACAGTGAAAGTGACTGAAAATAAACCTGAGATAAGCTTAACTCGTATGTGTTCAAGCATCTTACCTTCTGTTCATCAACTGTGCTAGCAAATAATCTTCAGACATAAAGCCAAACAAGCTTTCTATTCTTAGGAAACCTGCAACCGCTACCTGCACTTTTACAAAATGAAATGTGAATATTGTGGAAGAAAGGGGAAGATAGTTCAAAACAAAAAATATTGTGAAAAATGTGAGCAAGCCATGGTTCAAGAATGCATAAGATGCCACAAACCTTTTCATTCTGTTCATTTCTTCTCATCAGATGAAAATCATTTAAGATGCAATTCATGTCACACAAAATATATGAAAGAAAAAATCAGAAACAAAGCCAAGTCGTCTAAGCTCGTTGACACAAGAAGCAGTGAGTCAGATGTAACAAGCTCAGAAGAATCAGAAGAAGAGAAAGCAACTTCATCACCCGTCGCAGAAAGTGAAAATGAAAATCAACCAAAGAACAAGAGAAGAAGAGTCACTCTCTCCAATGAAGAAGAAGGTCTCAGAAAGGAACACGAAAAAGACCTCAACAAAGGCAAGAAAAAAAATGTTTCTTCTTCTACAAAAGAAAAAAAAGTTCCTGTTAAGAGAGCAGCTACGAAGAAAACTTTGCTGAAATCAGAAGAAGTGAAATCTGATATGATAAAGATGGCAGGGGAAAACATTCACTACTTTAAACTGCCTGAAGGTTATGTCCCTGTGTTCACTAACATAAATGCTTTGGAATAAGCTGATATTCCTTTTATTTTTTTGTTTCACGGATAACCGGAAACTTAGAACATGTGGCTTAGTTTTGAGAGCAGGGTCCTTAGCGGACTGCACTAATAAAAGGCTGTGGTTTCAACTCAGGTCACATGTTATCATGACAATACTAATGACTTTCCTTGCTCAGAAATGGAGTAAAATCACGTGATTATATGCCTCGTTCTTTAACCTTGTGCACACGCATCTACCTTTAACTTTAGAACGAAAGCATATCGGATTTCCATTTTATTGCGTACTGGAAAGTCATGTCATTCATCTTCAAGGAAACATATCATTCATTTTCATACAAACATTTCATAACATGCTGAGATAGTCTATGAAACTTCCTAAGCTGCTTGAATCTTGTACTGTTCATACATCTAGCTCTGTCAAACGTTTCGAACTATTTCCTCTTTGAAGTTTTCTTCTTATTTTTTTTCAATATGAAAAAAGAAGAAACATTAAAGAAAATATATTTTTCACCTTCACATCCAGCGTCTTTTTCTTCTGTGATAAAATTATACAAAGCAGCAAAGAAAATAAACAAAGAAATAACCAAGAAAGATGTTGTCTCTTTTCTTCGCAACACAAGAACTTATACTTCACACAAGAAAATAAAGTATAAGTTTCTTCGAAGAAAAACTGTTGTTAAAGGTATAAATGATCAATGGCAAATAGATTTGATCAGTGTTTACAATATAAAAGAAGAAAACGATGGAGTTAAGTATTTGTTAGCCTGCATAGATTGTTTTTCACGCGTTGCTTATGTAGAACCTATGCTAGACAAAACTGCAAGCAGTGCTTTGAAAGCTTTCAAAAAAATTTTGTTGAAAAGTAAAGTAAAACCTAGATTGATACAATTTGATGAAGGAAGTGAATTCAAAGGTGTTTTCAGGACATTTTTAAAAGAAAATAACATAAAATACTTCAGCACTTCTCAAGACACTAAAAGTGCTATAGTAGAAAGGTTCAATCGTACAATACAAGACAAAATATACAAATATCTTACCTATAAAAACAGTCTGAGATATATTGATGTTCTACCAAAATTAGTTCATGGTTACAACCATAGTGAACATAGAACTATAGGTATCAAACCTTCTTCTGTTAATAAGTCAAACGAACAAAAAATATGGTTGAAACAATATGGAAAATATTTGTACAGCAAAAAAGCTAATTTACCTTTCAAAGTAGGAGATAAAGTACGTATCAGCAAATACAAGACTATTTTTAGAAGAGGATATTCTTCTCATTGGAAAGAAGAAATATTTCTTGTAGCTCATGTCCTTAGAACATGGCCTGCAACTTACGTCTTAATAGATAAAAATAAAGAAATATTAAGTGGAAGCTTCTATAAAGAAGAATTAAATAAAGTAGAAGGAAAGTAAAAAAATGGATTATCAAGAATTTCCTTTGTTCAATGCTTGTCTCAGAATACCTTTTTCTATGATAATAGCAGGTCCTAGCAACAGCGGAAAAACCACTTTCGTGCACAACTTGCTCGAAAACAGTCATAGAATAATAGAAAAGGAATTAGATTATATCATATGGTGTTACGGACAAACTCCACCTGAAAAAAAAAGACTTCATGGAAGGGAAAAATATAATTTTCTTAAATGGCATTCCTTCATCTTTTGAAAAATATATAAAACCTGATTTAAATGGTGTGGTTATTTTAGATGACTTGATGAAAGAATGTAGCAGCAATGCTGAAATAGGAAAACTTTTCACTCAAACTTGTCATCATGAATCACTAAATGTAATATATATTTCTCAAAATTATTATTCTGAAGGTAAAGAAAGACAAACAGTGAACAGAAATGCAACCTATTTGGTTATTTTCAATTCTCCGTTAGATCAGACTATACCACAGACACTTGGGAGAAAACTTTTACCTAAAAATTATAAGACTTTTGTCAACATTTTCAATGAAGCCACAAGGAAACCTCATTCATATCTTTTCATAGACGGTCATAAAAAAACTCCAGCAGAATATAGACTAAGAAGCAACATATTTGATGTAGGACAAGAAGTATACATTCCTAGTAAAACATAATATATGTTGTATGATACATGATGTGCTACTTTGTGTGAAAAGTTCATGAGATTAAATAAAAAATATATACCACACATGTGAGACTGACATATCTTAATTTGTTCTCGCTTTAAAAGAAGAAAAATGCCACCTTCCAAAAAAAACAAATCACTGAAAAAAAAAGAAATATTTCTTTAAAAAAATCATCTCCTAAGAAAAGAAGAAATCCTTCTTCTAAGATGAAAAAAAGGAACAAGAAAAGAAGTATTAAATCTCCTAGACAACTTGCTTATCTAACTGTTCTAGGAAACACTAAGAACAAGAAAAAAAGAGATCTCCTCATAGAATATGCAGGGAAAGAAGACTTAGATGCTATATGTCAAATAATACACAACGTTTTAGCAGGAAACATTAGGCTGAATTCAGTCTCTTTCTCTAAGCTGAAAAAATACAGGAACACTTTAAGATACCTGATAAATAAACGTGTGAATAATCAAAAGAGGAAATCAACTCTTAAGCAAAAAGGAGGATTTCTTCCTCTTCTCATACCTTTAGCAGTGTCTTTGTTAGGAGGACTAGCAGGAGCTAAAAGTTAAAACATGGCTTCTTTTAAAAAAAGTATAGTTATTCCCTTAGCCACATACAAAAAATTATCTTCTGCAGCAAAAAACACTTCAGAAAAAGAACCAAAGAAAAAAATGAATCCTATCGGTGAAAGACAGAAAGAATTGTTAGCGCAAAGAATGTATAACGTTCAACCGTATGATGTCCTGAGCACAAATCAAAATATCTTGAAAGAAAACCTTATGTCTTCTTTTCCTCTTAAGAAAGAAATCATAGAACCTGGAATATCTGTGAATGAAATTTTATCTCATATCAGACAAGCACAAATACCTTATATCAAAGAAATTTTAAGAAAAATGAAAGAACTCAATTACTTATGGAACGAACATGGAGAAATTATAATTAGAGGCAAATTGATCAGAAACTCTAATGTGATAAACATAATGAAGTTCTTCTCTAACACAAGCATTAAAGCAGAGCCTATAGGAACAGAAGAAGTTTGGGTCAATCTTTTGAATCATATACCTAAATCGTGGTTCCTCAACAAACCAAGGAAAGCTAAAAATAAATCTAAGCCTTATTCTGTAAGAAAATATCCTCTAGAAAAACAAATGATGGCTGAGAAAAACATTGAAGGAAGTGACTATTCTCTAGGAGCAACAGATGATGAATATTCTGAAGACAATGTGACGCCTCATTCTTCTATCTTAAAAAGAAAAGATCAACCTCAAGAAAGACCTCATCTTGTCAGGTCTGAAACACATGACACTGAAAGCATAGACAGCGACATAAATTATCTTTCTGCAGAAGAAAAAGACAAGGAAAAACCTGAAGAAAATAAGTTAGGAGAAGCTACAGGAGGAGAAGGAATTTCTGAACTTAAAACTATTCCTCCTCTTCGAACAGAAGACGATATTTCCCCTCTTCACTCAGAAGAAGACGAAATTTCCTCTTTAGAAGAGAAAGAAGGCAGTTCATCTTCCCTGAAGAAAACCTCTCCGAAAAATAAATCTAAAGAAGACATTTTCGGAAAAATAAAACCTTCTAAACTTATAAAAAAAATAAATTTGAGACCTCCTTATGAGACTCGAGAAAGAAGAAAAACTCAATCCAACCCTAAATATTATTCCTCAGAATGGCTGACTGACTGGAAGAAATAATTTGTATTGAGATAAACCTCTTACCTTGAAATCCAGCTGAAGAAAAAAATAAATTGTCAATATGTATGCTAATTCAACTCCAGATAACTTTTACCTTAAACATCTTATATCTAGAAGATCTTATCCTAATCTTCAATATGGAAGAGGCCTTGAATTTATGGCACCTTTCAAAGGCAGCAGAAATCAAAGAGGTTACGGAATAGGAGGTATTTTAAAAGGACTTTTCAAGACAGTCGTTCCTTTATTGAAACCTGCAATTACATCAGCCGCTAAAGGAATAGGTAAAAGAGCATTGAAAGGTGGAATTAAAGTCGCAAAAAACGTTATACAAGGTGGAAACATTAAGAAAGCTTTAAAGCGTGAAGCTCAAGAAAGTTTGAAAGATTTAAGTAAACAAGCCATGATGCATATAGTTAAAAAGAGGAAAACTAAGACTAAACCTAGAAATAGAGTTTCATCGAAGAGAAGAAATGTGAGAAAGGACATATTTGACTAAAATTAAACTGAGATAAGGTAAAAAAACATAGAAATCAAAGAAAAAAATTTATCAGCTATATAATAAAATTTAATTTTTGAAGAAAACTTTAACATGTCTCTGTTAGATGATGATCCGTGTCATTGTATCAGTTCAGAATTTGATTTTACCTCAATTCCTCCAACTGATACCAGCAGAGCAAAAACATACTATGAAAAAGTAGAACCTACAGCTTCTCCAAACAGCAGCACAGTACAATTTACGATAAAATCTAAACAAGCAGATTTAATTTCTTTACATAACAGTTTCCTGCATGTATCAGGGAAAATATTGAAAGCAAACAAACAAAATCCTGCTGCTCCTATTAATGGAACCATACAAAATGAAGCTAAAGTCTTTCCAGTAAATTACTTCGGTGCTACCATGTTTAAAAACGTTAAGGTATCTGTAGGAGGTATACGAATATCTGACAGCAATGACTTGCATGGTTATAGATCTTTATTTGAATTCATCCTAAGTTACAGTCCTACTGCTGCTAAACATATAGGAGCTTTAGCGATGTATGACAAAGACACTAAAGATTTCAATGAAGTCACTGAAGTTAACAGTGACGATCACAATGCAGGAGTAAAGGCTCGTTACAATAAAACAAAAAACGGTAAATTATTTGACATACATGTAAGAATACATAATGAACTTTTTGCTCAAGTTAAAGCTTTGCCTGGAGATTTACCTCTTACTATAGAATTTGACAGAGCAGATGAAGATTTTTGTTTAATGTATCACACTGCTGCTCAAAAATATGTTATAGATATACAAAGTATTCATCTTTACATTAAAAGAATAAGAGTAACAGAAAAATTCAGAGAAGATATGAGCAAAGCTAGAATGCTGAAACCCTTCTTCGATTATCCTGTTCATAAAGTCGACATGAAATATGTTACTTTTGGTCCTAATAAATCTATCCTTCAAGCCTCACATATAGTCAACAACACACCTCTCCCGAAAAGAGTTATAATAGGGCTCGTACACTTAGATGCCTTCACAGGAACTCATAATCGTAACCCTTTCAGATTTGAACATTTCAAGGCTAAAGAAATTGAACTGAAAGTAAATGATGGGGGGACACCATTTTATCAGTATGAATTAGATTATGAAAACGATCAATACAACATGGCTTATCTGTCTCTACTGAAAACAACAGGCGACATCTTCAGAGATGACAGTGTAGATATATCTTTTACAGAATTCAAAAACGGTTATTGCCTTTACTGTTTTGACATATCGAAAAACGGTGCTACATCAGGAACATTTGAATACTCTGAAAATGGTTCGTTAGGTTTTGTTGTAAAACTAGAAGAAGAATTGACTCATGGAGTAGCAGCTGTGATATATTTAGAACACGATGAACTCTTGAGATTAGATTCTAGTAACATGCTAAGAGCTAAATCTCAAATCCCATTCTAGTGACGTGTTAAGAGCTCTGTTTCAAATCCTTCGAAATGAATGGTTCAGAAATAAACTTATATCTGCAAGATATAAAAAAAGAAAAAAAAGGAAAGTATGGAGTATATTCAGCTGATACTATACCTGAAGTTAAATCTTATCCTACAGGCTATGTAGTTAACACAGACAACAGTGACTTACCAGGGGAACATTGGGTAGCTTTTTATTACGAAAAACCTAACAAACTAGCAGAATATTTTGATTCATATGGTTTCAGTCCTTTACGAGAAACTTTCTTAGAAGCTTTGCCTTCAAAGTATAAATATTCATGTCATACTATTCAAGGTCTTTTTTCTGAAACTTGTGGTCTCTATTGTTTGTTCTTCATAGAAAACAGAGCTGAGAATAAGTCTATGCAAGAAGTTATATCTTGCTTCACAACAAACACTGATTGGAATGATCTTAAAGTAAAAAAATATTTTAATGAAAAAAATAAGAAATCTGACTTCACAGACAAAACATTGCCTTGCAACAGTCAAACTTGTTCAACGAAATATCTTTTCCTGAAAAAAAAACAAACAAAGAAATAAATATTCATATCCATGTATTATTTTTTCTTCCTGTTGTCTTGGAAGTTGTTCACTGATATATTAGTTTTATTGAAAGATAAAAAATATCTTTTCTAGGAAATGAATGAACCTAAGGCAAAAGACAGCATGAAAGGGTTAAACAAAATAAACAGTATAGTTTCTAACGGTAAAGTAGGAGCAGGAGGAGCACTTGTCACTCTTATTTTAACAGTAGCAGTCATAATATTAGAGACGCGTAAACTAAACATGTCATCCTCTCTTCAGAAAGGAGATGAGATATTTCTGTCTTGCAGTGAAAGTGGCAACATTTATCATAACAATGAGAAGGCTCAAAGTTTTCTCAGCTGTTATGTAACTAATTTAAATTACAGAAAAACATGGTCTTACCCTAACTTAGGATCTTCTGTTTCTAAGGACATGAAAAATAACCTTGACTTAAATGATATATCTCATGAAGAAGGAAACGCTTTTCTCTCAAGCTTTCCTGAAAGAGATACCTCCAAACCAGTGTCTACAGAAACTATGATCAAAACTGCTTCATGAAAACATCCTGTGATAACAGAGCTCTTGTCTTCTTACTATAAACTTATGAAACAGATACAACAAAAATGGATCAATCTTTAGGAGCAAAGAGGAACAAAGTGCTAGAAAAAATTTGCTTCCATCAAAGCAATTACATATCTTTGTTAGAAGAAGAAAGGCGAACACACATAAACATGATAAGAGAACAAGAAGAAAAAAATCTTGTTCTTTCTACTGAATTAAGAGAAATTCAAAATGAAACTATGAATATGTTATCTCACAGGAAAGCCTACAACATAGCAAAAGCAGAAAATGAATGCTACGCAAGGATAGCTCGCGATCGTTATGGTTGTACTGCAGAAGATGGAGACAATCCTGAAACTGAGGAAAATAAAAACATAGAAGGAGACAATCAAATTTCTGACGTTCCAGATTCTTTGCCACCTGATAGCTTAATGGATATGTACAGGCATATGCCAAATGAATAACTAACATGAGATAGATGCTTTCCAACAGACACATACCCATCTAACATGAATACCTTAAACTATAGTGAAACAGGAGAACCTTTAGCGGAAGAAAAGATATGCTCTGATTGCGTACATAAAATAAGAACCCTAGAGGAGATCAGAATATGGCAACGAAAATATATCGACATCCTTCGAGCTGAAAGAAAACCATATCAAGAAAGAATAAGATCTCTAGAAAAAAGAAACAGCTTTCTTTCAGAAAAAATAGCAGAAAAAGAAGGAAAACTCTTGTCTCTCTCTCTAAGTCACCTACAACATGGCAATGCAATACTTCAAAATAAAGAAACAATTTAAACATAGGAAATGGGAAGATGATAAAGCTTTCGCTTACATTAAGAGAAGAAATCAAAAAATTTCTTGTTCTCCTTCTTTCTTGAAACTTATGTTAAAGCATTACGAAGAAGTCTTCAAACATAGAAAAATGTTATGTTTTGTTTATTATCTGTTAGAAAATGTATTCGAAAATAAAGATGAGAAAATACAAATGCTGGCAAGAGTAAACATGCATGACTTGTCTAAGTTATCTCTAGAGGAAGCTATAGGTTATACCTTAAAATTTCAAAGCAAAACTGGACCTAAAAATTTAGAAGAAAAATTCTGTTGGGAAATGGCTCTCAACCATCACTACGATGAAAATGATCACCATCCGCAGTACTGGAAAGGTAACAACATGGAAAAATTTGCTTTGATTTAAAGTATATTAGATATGATAGCTTGTCATGCAGAACGAGATTTGATGGTAGAAGAAATAAATGTACATCATATGTTAGATGAAGAAGTTGCTGTGATTCAACTTTTAGACATAAATCCTATATATCTAGAAAGATACACAGAAGAAGACAAGGAGAAAGTGAAAGAATATCTTTCTTCATGGAAAAATATCTTGTCTGTAAAATCTTAAGAAAAAATAAAAAATAAATATATATATATATATATATATATATATATATTTATATATATATATATATATATATATATAGTCATTAAAAAAACCATACCATTATGTTAAAAGTGAAAAAAGGAAAAAATATCCATACTATAATATCACATCAATTTATATGCATTTTTCTTATGTATTGTCTCATGTCCGGATTAATAAGAACTGTTATGTCTTATCCTATTCTTGTTTGTTCTATGCTGATATGTTTTTTCATAACATGCATACAGCTGCCTGAAATACCCGTTCCTTAATCAAGCTGAGATATGTGAAAAAAATATAAAAAATAAGCTACTAAAATTAAGATGCTGTTCGCTTACTGTCTCATGTCAGGACTGAGCAATGCTTTCATACCAGATCCTGTTGTGTTATATGTCATATTCTTATGCGTTCTTATAATATGTATACATCTACATAAGATACGTCTTGCTTGATGGTCACATCAAGTTTATGTCTTTGAGATAAAACAGAAAACAGTGTAAACCTATATGAAATAGGACATATCTTTTAAACTGCTCATGTATACATGTATTTTTCCTTAGACAAATACACAACAGCACTTTTCACTTACATTTACATATTGTTGCTCTTGTTGCAGTAAGAAAAAAAAAAATGCCTTTGCCGTCTTACTATTTCGAAGAAGATTTAGGTTACTCTGATCTATTTCTTCAAAAGATTTCAGTCTTGTTAGGATATGAATGGATGAAACTAGGTGTACATCTTGGAATACCTCATACAAAACTTGAAAACATGAACAAAACTAAAACCACTACAACCATGGGTCTTGAAATGCTGAACAAGTGGTGGAGAGGAGTTCCTTTCTACTTAAGAACTGAAGAACTGATAATGAGTTTCAAGGAAAACCAACGAATGGACTTGGTTGAATTCACAGAAGAATTCTTCAAAGAAAAAAAATTAGAAGAACATAGTGATGAGTCAACTGCTGTCCAAATGTTCTTCATTGTACTAAGTGAAAGAATGTCAAGAGATTGGAAGAATGTGGCTATATATCTGCACATCACGCTGGATGAAATAAAAACCATATCCTCTCAACCAGAACAAGACATAAAACATTTAACTTTTAATGTCTTAAAGATGTGGCAAAGATCAAAGAACAGTGCCACTCATCAACTAATGAAAGCTTTGTTTGAAATGGAAAGAAATGATGTTTTGAAGCTTCTGTTTTTAGAATTTGATAAAAGAACGGGAAACTAACTAACCAACCAAGAAAACAACAAAGAAAAGAGCAACAGAAACCTAATTTTTGTAAACGAATAAAAAAATAAACATATATATATATATATCATATAATTTGTTTTGTTCTTTGTTCATATAACCTGATTGAGATATCATGAGCATAGCATATATACATAGTACTCAATCATTGAAGAACAACATAAAACATACATCAAAAAAGGAAGAGAAAGAAGATAGTACTTCATCATCTTGAAAAATGGAAACTCCAGTCTTAAAATTCGTTAAAATTAATCCTAATGCAATCTCTCCTGCTCAAAAATATTACACTATAGGATACAACTTATACAGTCCATCTGAATATACCATCCCTCCTAAAGGAAGTCGTTTCCTAGAAACAGGTATCCAAGTTTCTGTTCCATATGGTTATTATGGTATTATATCGCCTTTGAGCAAAAAAAGAAATAATGATGTAAATGTTGAAACAAAAATAATAGACACTCATTACAGAGAAGAAATTAAAGTTATGTTGCACAATTTTAATGAAAAAGAAGAGAAAGAAGCCACAATAAAGAAAGGAGAAGCCGTTGCACAGCTTATATTACAAAAAATATGCACTTCAAAATTGAAACAATGTTACAAGCTGGAAAGAACCCCTGAAGATCAAGAAAGTTATGATGCAGCTTACAACAAAATAGGTAATCGGATATATGAAGAAGAGCATCGGTTCCTGAAAGGTGCTAATCAGATAAAAATGATGATGGAGTCCTCTTCAAGTAAAGACAACTGGAGTCCTCTTCAAGTAAAGACAACTTCTTCGCAAACATCTCTGTGAATAGCATAAACAGCAAGTGAAATGAGTTTTGTGCACTGTCAACAAGAAATAATCAGTTAGTATACTGTCATCTCATTGAAGATGTCTCTATTAAAGTTCATGAAATTATCTCCAAGAGCTTTCACTCCAACTCGTGCTTCAAGTGATGCAGCAGGACTTGATTTATATAGTGCCTATGACTATATCATCCCTCCTAAAAGTAAAGAATTAATAAAAACAGATATTGCACTGGACATACCTCCTGGTTGCTATGCTTGTGTGGCTCCGAGATCAGGACTTACGCTAAAATATTTCATCGATGTAGGTGCTGGAGTCATAGATAGAGATTATAGAGGTAATGTAGGAGTCATTCTCTTTAATTTCGGAGAAAAAGAATATAAAATAACTCAAGGAGACAGGATAGCACAAATGATATTGGAAAAAATTTACATGCCTGTCATTCAAGAATGTGATATCCTTAATGAAACCATGCGAGGTGACAATGGTTTTGGATCAACTGATAAATGATATTGTTTTTGAATAAAAGAAACAATAAAAATGAAATCTTGATTCTTCTTTTTATTTCACTTTATCACATAATCTTTCCATTTAACATATGCATGCTTTATTCCATTTAACATATACATGGTATAGGATATTATTTATAATCGACCTCCTTTTTAAATAATCTAAATTTTTCAGAATATTAGGTCTTCTTAAAATAATTATTTTAAGAAGACCTAATATTATACTACTGAGGCTTGTGTGATCCCCATATGTTCTTTTGTCAGATCCCTGACAGGTACACATTTCTACTGTGGATTCTAGTAGACTTTACCATGGCTCTCCTTGACTATGCATTAACCAGCGTATGAGATGATATATGATACCAGCTTTATGGGACAGTATTGATTCACTTTTGGTCTCATGGATGTAACTGCTATACATGGTAGGTGTTAGAGTAGTTAGATGTCTTCCACATCTGAAGCTTTCACCCATTCATTGAATGCCTTTGGCCAATATAGAAATTTGACAAAATACATCTTGTTTTTGCCTCTCCCTTTCTCTTTTAAGACTGTCTCAATTTTCCACAAATCATTGGATTGAACCTTTTGTGATTCTTCTTGATAGAATGATCCTGTTACTTCTTTATTATGGAAGTCAATAAGCTTATAGATTGGTAATTCTTTCCTCTTGAAACGTTTGTGTACTTTGAATATTTCTCCTGACCACTTCTCATCATATTCCCTGGTAAAAGGCTTTCTGAGATGCGTCATTCTGACATGGTCTCCAACTTGATATTTGAACTTCTTATTGTGTTGTTGGGAAAGATATGGCCAATATTGCTTCCACCACAGAGCTGTTTCATTTTTCTTAGTAACCTCAGATGGGGCCATTCCAATACTTCGATGGAAGGTGTTATTATAACTGGCAGTGATGCTGGGAAGTATGTCAACATATTTGTATGTTTGATTTGCTGTAAAGTATCTGTACATCCTCATGCGAATACATTTTATTACACGTTCAGTATAGGAGGCTTTGACCTCATTTTGAGTAACAAAATGGTAAATTTTGTACTTTTTAAATACATTTTGGACAGGCTTGGCCAAAAACTCTCCACCTTTATCTGTGCGCAAGTACTTAGGCGTTCTACCCTTGGAGAACACATCTTCAAAAGCTACTGCCACGTTACTACCCTTTTTAGTTGTCAATGGTCTTGTCCAGAGGAATCTTGAGAATATATCAATGATGACTAGTATATAGCTAACATAATTGTTGAATTTTGAGAGGCGAGAGAAGTCAATTAAATCTGCATCATATTGATCATCTATCCCTGAAACAACAACTTTGTTCCTAGTAAATCTTCTGTTGACAGGTTTGTGTAAGGTGTATGGTTCTTGCTTTGACAGCCAATCTTTGATTTGTTGAAGGGTATAATTTTTACCCTCTGCCTTTGCTGCCTGGTATAGCTTCATAGGAGAGCTAAAACTTGCTGGGTGTTTGGGATCATAGTAAATCTCTTTCAGGTATTCATCCATCCTGTCTCAGGTCTCAACAGCAACTGAGCTTTCATTAGAACATCCAGTGCTTATATGTCCTCCTCCTCCATCTGTTCCCCTTCATCTGTATCATTTGTATTTGCTTCACTATCAGTGTCATCATCAGAGGGCTCCTCAAAGAGCTCTTCAAATTTAGCTTTATGCTTTCTCAGAGCTGTTCTAATGGCTTGAGTCTCATCCCATCCTCTTTCCATGTATGTGTCAGCCATGTCAAGAATATCATGTGTTGTTTTGTTCTTTCTAAGACTTATTGCCTGTTGTAGGTACCTTTTGTAGGTTTTAAAGAACTGTTTACTGTCTTTGTTGGCTTCATCCCACATCCATCTCAAAGTATCATTTTCGGCATTATCTTCCTCCAGTTCTGAAGTGTCTTGCATATCATTCTTCACCTCTTTAATGTTTTCCTCTTCCTTTTCACTAAGACTAATCCAGTGATCAACTCTGGGTTTCTTTGCAGGAGATTCATTATCACATTTTCTAATGTGTCTATGTAGGTCATAGAGATTCCCATACACCAGGCCACATTCATCACAAGCGTGAAACATGGGCTGCTCTTTTTTATGCATATTGCTGCACTCCATTATGTCTTCTGGTATAGATTGAGCTGTACTGGTTGAGATGTTTACTCTCTGACAGTCAGCATTCAAATGTGTATCCAAAGGTGGTTGGACGTCTTTTATAACTATTGCTTCATGTGAGTCTACCGAAAGTGGGCTTGCCAATAGACGATTCTGATTGGACATATTTGGTTTATTTATAATCACAAGATGTCCATAAGGCTTGGAGACTGCTTCCTCATATTTTCGCAGCAGAAAATTACGATTGCCAGGGAACATCTGTTGAGCTATCATATAAATCTCTTGTCTATCTGCTGGCATGTCAAACAGAACCATATAATGGGAGTTGCGTCTTATGGTCTTTGTCCAAGGACCAAAGAAATTCTGCATTAATGTAATTACAGACAGATTGCGATGGTGGCTCCCTCTAGTATACAGGTGAGTGATTCTTTCATCCTTTCCAGCTTCAGGTCATCTAACACAATAAGGTTCCTAACCTCTGGGTCAAAGTACCAGTCATCCTCCAATTCATCAGGGATACCCTTGACAAATTCAACACCTTGCATGTCATTGTACATAGGCTGCCACTGACTATAACACCAAACAATGCGTTGTGGTGGAGGATCAATCCACTTGTGCTTTTCCTCAATTAGCTTTTTCAACCAGGTAGTCTTTCCACTCTGTGTAGGTCCAGCAATTATCATGGTAAATGGATGTTTAAAACTTACTTCTGGATGCTTTTCCAGTGCACCTAGTGGTGGTGGTGGTGGTGGTGGTGGTGGTGGTGCAACACTCAGTGGTGGTGGTGGTGTAAGAAGCTTGATAGATTCTCCATGCTTTTCTTGCATGTGTCGTTTGAGGGAGGATTTCCTGGAGAATCCTGTTTGGCAATGCTCACAATAGCTATCCATGTTGACTGTAGGACAGCTCTAAGACAAATGGTGTAGTTTCTTAAAGCTCACCAATTTTATAGTGGCCATATGCTAAAGTATCACAGCCATTGGCCAAAATGTACCGCTTGTCATCATAAGGTGACAAACTCACCTTGTTGAGTTGGATGGTGTACAATTCATGACCCACACTTCTAATCTGAGTCATGTTGTGAATCTGGGATTCTCTCTCAAAGAGAGTGTTCCTGTAATCTGCATGTGAGATGATGTGTTTTACCTCTGATTTCTTCACCCCGTTGGCTGTCTTTTTCTCCTGCCCGGCATACATCATGCTGTACATCTTAGGTTTTAGACCCACAAACTCTGATGGTGGTACTCCAGCACATTCATCTTTCATTTTTCCAAGTACCTTCTTATTCATGGTACTGTGTAGAGGATGTTCTACAGGATAGTCTGATGTGTCAAAGATGTGTGCGTCTTTTGCCATGTCCTTGTATGTGTCATCAGTTGTGATTTCATAACACAAGCTGTCTGTATCAGTGAAAAGCAACTTGGCTTGCTGTCCATACTTTGCCTTTATGCATAAATAGTGGAACTCATACATCAGGGTCTTTGAGAGATCCAGGATGCTGAAGCCCACATAAATCGGCTTGTTCAGCATGAGTTTTACCTTTTTCATCTGTATGGCAGTTAGCTCCTCATTGAAGATTTTGAAGTCATGGAAATTTGGTTTTGCAACTAGCTTCTTGGCCTTGTCCTCAGTATTTACCAGTTTAACATTGACACATTTATGTAAGTTTTCCATTGTCTTGCCAAAAACAGCATCGTTCATTAGCTTGAAAAGGTTTTTCTCAAAATCATTCTTGGCTTGTTTCCGTTTGTCAGTATTGAATTCAATATAAGGCTTTAGCCAGGTGCTTTGTTGGAAAGCCAAGACCCTATGAACTTTGGTTACTACCATTCCTAAGGACAAATACTTTTTCAAATTCCTGTAATGGACTACGTAGTGTGTTTTGGTTAGTAGGCTAGGAACTAGTTTTTCAGGAGCTGGGCCCCCTACTTCAAACTCCTGACAATAAGGTGACAACATATCCTTGTGAACAGCTCTTTTCTCAGGTGCCAGAGGATAATCATTGTGGAGATCATGAAGGTGGGTTGGATAATCCAAGTCCACTTCAAGAATGTAGCCCTCTGCAGAGTCATCTGGTACAGTCATAACATCGACTGGATCATACCATTTGAAGTCATGAGTTGGTAATGACTGACACATGGCCCAACCATAAAGGTTGTTTGCATCCAGATACATAAGATATTTCGAGGGGTTGTTACTGTCATAGTCTGGAAGGTATGGATTGTTGGCTTTTGAAAACCGGTTAGAGATCATTGATATTCCTCCTCTGAGGCCTTTCTCAATAAACAGATGCATGTCTATGTCTGTTAAGAGCTCTAGCTTTTGGCCTGTCATTTTCAGACAAGCCTGCCATGCTAGTCCTGGTGCAGTATAGAAGTGTCCTGGATCTAGACCATAGTATTTGAGGCATATAGTTCTAAAGTTCTCAAATACATCTGCTAGAAGTAAAACATCCATCAAAAGATACAAATCATGGTAATCTCCCATGGTCTGCATCCCAAATGACTGCCACACCTGTAAAGCATGACTGTAGTCATTTTCCGAAATGGGTTCTCCTGTTAGATTGTTAAAGAAACTTTCTGGAGGAGGCAAGGACTCCTCCTTCAATACTAGAGGACCAGTGACATAGTCATAAGGGTAAACTCCTTTACGAAGAAGGAGGGATAATCTCTCATCCCCAAAATACTCTTGAAGATGGCAAAACTTGGAGCTGCCTTCTCTGGCCAAGTTAGACACTAGACTCTCTAGAGAAGAACTCATGAATTGAAATGAGTCAATAAAATCAAGACACCCCATAGAGAAAGAAACATACTTCTCCATGTTGTTAGGAATGCACTCGAGACGCTTGTCTGTCTTACCAATAGCCTGCATAATTATGTGGGCATCATAATTTCTCAGGTTGTGGAACACCACTGGGATTTGCTTCCTTAATCTGTAGTTCAGATTGCACTGATTATGTGCAGCACCTCTGAACTTACCACTAAGGTGGCAGTGGTCTCTGCCTAAGTTTTCCTTACATATGTGACAAATAATGGCTTCTCTAAATGATTTCTCATTATCTTCAGTCATTTCCAAAGACTCAGCATTATCTGTGCTGAGCTTGTCCTTTAGAAATTCTTCAACCTGCATCATGTGATTGACAAAGGTCTCAGCAACATTGTCGCCCCTATAGATTACCGGTTTCTCATCCAGTCCTACTATTTTGTAGGCAAACCCAGAAGGGACATGATGGGTTAACATCTCAGTATATGACTGAGTAGGGTCAGGGGTGCACGAATCTATCTTTGAGGCAAAACATTCAAAGTCTGCATACACAATGTATGGGACATGAAGTTCTTTTGCCAGATCTCTCCCTGAAAAGGACAACCATTTATCCTTTTCTGTTGGTAGTTCAATCCTTTGAGGACTGTATGCATTGCAGTATGGCCTATGGTCCGCAAGCAGGGACTCTTTGGTGAACCCATGAAGGCAATAGTCACAAAAATAATGCTTGTTACCACATGACTTTTGGCTTTTCAATAATCTATTGATATCTTTGATCCAGCAGTAATGGGATATGTCACCACTAGAATACAAAAGAAGATTGACATGCCTCTCATATCCCTGCTGTGTGATATGGATGGGAAACACATCTTCATCATACCCAAAGAGATTCACAGAGATGTTGTTTTGTTTCTCGAATTTTGGGATGTCTGTCACTTTGACAGGGTATGTGATCCCCTCCATACAGAGGGTCTCCTCATACATCTCATATTTAGATACTCTCTCTGCATTATCCAATGCTGGGTATAGTGCGGCCGGGATAGACCACAGAAAGCATTTCTTGTCTGTGTTCTTAACATTGACAATGGCTTTATTGTTTCCCAATTTATGAGGGATTGGTATATATGTAGACCCAACAAGTGGTCTGTACTTGGCTACATGGAGTGTTAGATTCACTACATGGTCTAAAAGCCAATTACTACCCTCTCTCTGGTACTCTATAAAGGACTTGTATATATTTTGGACAGAGGACTGAAACCCAGTCTCAATGTCATCAGGTTTAAGAGCTATATGACAGTAACCTCTAAATACAGGTTCAGCAGTCCTATCCTACTTTCTAAAGCACACCTGCACAGACAAATACCATTTGACTCCTCCCTTTGCTACCTCTTTTCTAAGCCTATCATGTACTTTGTCCTTATGTCTCCCTATAAATACCATAGGGTCCTTCTCCCTACCTGCCTTTAAGACAAATTTCTTGAGAGTTACCTTCAATGCTGCCTCCTCAAAAAACTCATCACAGTTTTGGTTCTGGTCTATTTCCATTTCTTGTTCTCTTCTGTTGTGAACTTCCATATGCTTGTTCAGAATATCCCTCCTCCCGAAAGTCTTATTGCATGTGGGACATACATGCTTGACTTCTTCATGTTTCTTTATGTGCTTTGCTAGCACATCCTTCCTCTTAAAGCTTGCCTTACATATAGGACACTGATGTAAAGTGTTAAAATGGGACTGCAAATGCCTTACCAGATGCTTCTTGTTTTTAAAAGTCTTCTTACATTTCGTGCATGGATTCATGGTGGCTAATCTGTAAAATATGAAAATATTGTCTAATATGATATATCTTAAACTATCCCTTCATGGGAATTACTACAATACTATTACAACCCTATTACTATTACCCCCCCTCCACCTATAATACAATAATTTCCTACTATAAGCTTTGTTCTATATAAAGATTTGTACTTACTTGTTCTATGACAGTCCTACAAGTTCCTGATATTGTTAATGCTGGGTATATGTTCAACCCTCAATGCAGAATGACCAAATGATGCAGAGTGACGGTGGTCATATAGAGTGTCCAGTTTATAATATCTAGGTCACACTAATACTTGGTGTATCTGGTCAAAGGGCATCTGCCTACACTGGTCTAAACTGATAAGGTGACCAAGGCTGATAAAATCAAGCCAGGACTAGAGTATACTGGTCCTTCAGTATTGAATGATCAAATGAGGTAAAATCTTGGTAGTCAGTATTTTATATACCTAGTAAGCAACATCCCATAATGCATTGGAATATATCCCATAATTTCTTAAGAATATTCCAGGAAACACCTACGTAGGTCATACCTGGTGCACACCTGAAGGGTCAAAGGCCACTGGTCTCAAGGGATTAACCTATTCAAGGGATTCACTGATAAGCACCAGCCTGGTGGGGCCAGGTGGGGCAGGCAAGGTGGGGCCAAATCTCCCCATAGTAAACCTATGGGGGCAGACCCACCTGGGGTGAGCCAGAATCATCATTTTCCCCCTACTCTCATCCACCACTTCCACCAGGGCGCCCTTCCTGCCCGTGCCCAATATGTCCTCTAACCTGTCACCCCCTAAGGGGCTCCTGTCTCTACTCCGTGTGACTGTCATCCTATTTGTGTGGATCTCGTGTTTGTCGTTACGACGCTCGTCCGGGGAATGTGAACAAACCCCTCCCCCAGAACTGCCTTCGCAGTCACCAATGTAACAAGAAGACAAACACAGGTAATTCAAGTATCAGAAACCACCAGGCTGTTTATTTAAGTGCTGACATAAGCCCCGACACGTCTACCATGAGATCTGGGCGTAATAAAGGTTTAATATATATGCTAATATTGACCTAATGTCGTTTATACTCGGATATCTATTTATGGCCTCAGAACACCTCAAGAAGCCAGTCCGCCCCCGGTTCCGACGCTTGTCAACCGCCCCGACTTCTATTAATTGCTCTGTCCTATCCCCGGATACCCCGTATCCAATAGTCCTTGAGCCTATGGCCTCTTTCCAGTTGCTCCTAGCTCCTCCTCCTGGTCTTAGCAGCGTGCTAAGATCCCGGGTGCCCCTCCTCCTCTGCTTATATAACCTCCTCCTGGGTCCGTGATGTCATCCCCTGATGTCACAAGCTCCCTCGTGCGCCCCCTCCCGGCACCAGCGGGAACTGTCCCCGCTCGCTTCCCCGGTTCCTGTGAGCGCACCTTCCCTGCCTCCCCTCTCCTATCACAATATTATGCATTAACCCAAAGTTAACAGTCCACAACCTATAGGGAACAGAGCCATTCCTGTAGGAGGTGGCTATTTTGAAATTAGTTATGTAACTGGCCCCCTGACGGCCATCTTGGATCTGGCAGAGGATTGTGGGTAATCTCTTATCTTCCCCTCCACCCACAGATAACAATAGGACAACTGATAAGACTGATAAGCTTCCCCTGCCTCTATCTTAATCACCTTAAGTACCTGTCTATTGTTTTAGGTGTGAATGGAGGGGATTAGCCTGATAGGGAGACAATGGCTTGGTTTTACTCAGCCTGGATTATATGTGTCCTCTTAGAAAACTTTTAAAGTTGAATTTCTCTTCTATTTGAAGTACTAAGTCTATCTTAAGCTTATTTTGTTTAAGTTTAAAGTGTTTGCTATCCAATGGTATAGATTTTTAGAATATAGCTTCATATAGACTATTAGGAAGGGCCAACCAAATTAAACTGTACATAGAGGCCAACTGCTGATCTAGCCCCCGACTACATGAGCCACCTAGCTAATTTGTTTGGTACTAGCAATGGCTCTGTCCCATATAGATAAGAAACAACAATTCATACTGGAAAGGGCCCTTGAAAAATGACCCTCCAAAATGCCTCATTTTCAAACTCTCTCCTCTCCGAAAGGATCCAATGTTGAAGTCAATTCTTGCTCATCAAAGTTCCTTGAAAAACCTATACCATAATTACTTGTTTAAGCACAGGGCTCTCAAATGAGCACAGGTCCTGTATAAGCGCAGGGGTAGGACCCCCTCTGAAATCTAAAATTCCTCTTTAAATAGACCTCAAATGAGCGCAGGTCCTGTATGAGCGCAGGGGGTAACAGAGAGCTGAAATTTATGAGCGCAGGTGCACTTAAACAAGCAATTACGGTAGTCAGGAATCGATCGGAAAGTGTCCGTAAATGAAATGTTACACACCAACCCACACTGTCAAAGTCAGTAAAATACTGTAATATCCAGCGTATAAGGCACACCCAGTCTATAAGACGCACCTAGAGTTTCAGGATTTGGCCAGAAAAATGAAAAATTCATAACTTTTGTCCTACTGAATGAATTTTCAAAATTCAAAAAGCTATGTGTTCCTTGGACCCCCCGGACGCCATATGTTGAGGATTGGGTTATTTGGGAGTGTAATATATCAAAAGAAAGGTCTTGGTGTCCCCCTTGCGGATTGAGGGAGAACTAAAACCCTATAGGATGCGCCTTATACATGGAAGATTACGGCATGTAGTTTGATCATTTATGATGAATACCCTGCCTCCTGGCAAAAATTCTCCATATGAGTCTAGGCCTACGTTCTGCCCCTCATCATGACAATAAAATCCCCGGTCCCTGCACTCAGACCCCAACTATGACACCATCTATGTTAAAAAAAAAGTGCAACAGGGGTTATTTTTTGCAGGTGGCAGTATGGTGGTATAGAATTGTACAAGGAATCTCCCCGAAATTTGACAAAAGGGGTCATTTTCAAGAAAATTATCCTCGAAAGAGAAAAAGGGGGTATTCTCTGGAATGGACTGAAAAGAGTGAAAATGTTTGGATAAATTAGGGGTCATTTTTTGTTCTTAAAGTCTGTGTTTTAAAGAATAGGGGGTATCTAAAAAGTATGTGTCAATGGATTTCCAATATAGGGGGCATTTAAAGGTAAAAATAAATCCCGTTTTCCAAGAAAAGGGGGTCTTTTTTTTTTACTTTGAAAATCCGTGGAAAGGGGGTGTTTTTAAAAACCATTAGCGATGATGGTGTCAACCTGCCTACTGAGTGGAGGGACCGGGATAAAATCATACCTCTTCCAAACATTGTTTATATATATATATATATATATATACCCAGGTAACATGCCCGACTGGGTCTCAGCCGGGCCCCAGATGGGCTGACAACTGGGCCCCAGATGGTCAGCCCAACAGGGGCCCATCAATTTTTGGGCCTGGGCATCAGTGGGCCTATTGAGAAAGTCTAGCCATCTAGACATCCACCTTGGCAAACATGTCTTCACATACACCCTTCAAGTGGAGCCTTACTTAGAATCAATCCCTAATCAGAGTAAGGGTGTCTGTAACTGAATACTTGATTTTGTGCATCAGTTTATACAATTTAGTTCAAAATGTTGATACACTCTTAAACTGTCATGGAATATATTCATTCATATATATTCTTCACCTGAGTAACACATTTTGACTTGATTACACAGATGAAAATATATACAGCACTGCAAGGAAAACTCTTCATATGATAAACTGAGGCCATCTAGTGTCAAGATACAGAACCACACATGGGCTAGCCCATGCCAAGCCCATGGAAAGCCCTATGATGACTTTCAAACTAAATCACTAAGAAGACAATTAGACAGACACTGGATGTTCATTGAGAGTATGAATTAGAAAGTAATAATTGATTTAAAATGATTTTTATAAAAATGATTTTAGCCCAACATAAGCCCATCAAAAGCCCAGTTATGTTTCTTCATCAAAATCCTGGTTACAAAATTTGAAAATTCATTTATTTCAAAAGGAGAGTTGGATTCACACTGGGTGTGAATTCTAGAGAGCATTTTGTAAATTTCAATTACCCCATCCCAAGCCCATATAAAACCCAACTATGCATTTCCCTCAAAATAATGGTTAAATCATTTTTATATTTAATTTTCCCAAAAAGAGAGCATGATTCATGATGTTGGGGACATATACTGAAAATGTTGTAAATTGCATTTTGTCCTACTAGGGCCCAACTGGAGCCCATAGGTTTGCCCAGCAGATAACACAGCCCAGTTTAGCCCAGCATTACCCAGGGTTAACCCAGTTGGGGCCCAGTCGGGCATGTTATCTGGGTATATATATATATATATATATATATATATATATATATATATATGTAGGGGCTCGTAGATCGTGATATAGTGTGAGTGTCTCCCTCGAGAGGGCGTCTCGAGCGGTGCGCCCACCACCGGTAGTCACTAGAGGTCTCCTCGACCCCTGGTCCCTGCGGGGTGGTGGCAGCACTGTTCGCCTCGTTCCAGCTCCTATCTGGGGCCGGGGAAGGCGTTAGTCTGGCTCTAGCTGCCAACGGAGTCGGACCACTTTTACCTGAGCTTACACTACAGTTAAGCAGTACCCTTCGAGGTAGATGTGAAAAATATACCGTAATAAATACGTGCCAGTTGCACTAACCCGAGATCCCTTGTCTGGTCTTCACTTCGAACTAGTCGAGACATCAATTCGAACCATTACACTGGTGCCGTGACCAGTTCTTGGTGTTAGTGTGCGGCCCTGGAGGCCGAACACGAGCACGATGGGTCCCGAGATAGAAAGTTAAGCACCTCGGGATCCAAACCGAATGACATCGATCATGCTGATGACTTAAACCGAACTAAAATGAAGGGGTATACCTCTATAGCTGGACCCAAGGTGGAGAGGGTAATTCGAGATGTGGAATCTGAGGAAATGCCCACTCCAGCAGCGAATTACACAGACAGATTAAGATTCCACGGAAAGATCGACACCAATTATGATGATGACTCTAGATGCTCAACAAGCAGCCTCGGCTCGAGCAGAAACTAGAACAGCAAACCCTCGTCGATCCTTAGACGACATGGACATCTCTGTATTCGACATAGGAGGTTCGAAGAAAATTACTGAGTCAGCAGCAGAATACTTGCGCGAACAGGCCAAGTTGAGCTTCGACGCCAAGAATAAAGTTCGCCTATACCAAGGCTTACCAAAATTAGAAGACTCCGAACAAAAAGTTCTGAGACTTAGGAATCTGGAGAAACAATGTCACCAGTATGAAACAGAAAAAGAACTCATGTTGAACGATATGAAAAAGCTCGAAGAAAGAACTGAATTGAAAGAGCAAACCAATCGCGACCTCGAACGACAGACATCCAAAGAAAACTCGAACTTGCTAAAGCAGAGTGGGAAAACGAAAAACTTAGACAAGAAGTTGATCTAGAGGAACTGGAACTACTTCCACCATCAGGAATCTCGAATTAAAGAAAGAGGCCGAGCAACTAAGAGCCGAAATGGAACAATATAAATTCGAGGCTGATAAGCTGCTAGAGATCCGAGATCAATGCATCTTGAAAAACGAGGACGTAATGGAGTCCATGAAAGATAGCAATCAAGACCTGTTCTTGAAGCAACAAGAGCTATGCCTCGAAATAGCCAACCTGACAAAACGAAAGACGGCTCTTGATACATATGTGTTGGGAATAGAGGACAGTAATCGAACTGCCAGAATACTCACCGAGGAAGAGGATAAGTCTTTCGACACGGACACTAGTGTATCAGTAAGACAACTAGATATACCTTATCACCAAGAAATGTCTAATAATCACATACCTTCTGACGCAACTTTCGTAAAAGGAACTACACCTTTAGCGACATCGACGCCAGCCGAAGCTCTAAAAAGGCCAGATCGATACGATCCTTTCATGATAATGCCGACGTCCATGTCCGGAACGATGGTGTCTATGACCCCACACATGAAACCAAACAGACTGAACCTGAAAAACGTAGGATAAGATTCAGTGTCGCCACTGACTTACCGCACAAAGAAGACGAACCCAAAACTGCGTGTGGGCAGGAGGGCCACTTCGAGTTATCATAAGATGACAATTCTGTGGATGATTCCGAACCCTTGGGCACCAGGAATCAAGGTGCGACAGGGCGTAGAGCTTCAAATTCTACCCAAGGCCCGACTGCACCCCATCCGAACCTCGAGGCGCAGATCCCGCAGCAGTGTGCTAGAAGACATGCTGAATCAATCAGCTAACACTTCGAACACTGCACACAGCGAGGAGACCATTCGAGAATGGAGTGTCAACCAATGCCAAAAATTGGTACGGACCAACAACGCAGCCAGACGACAAGCCATTCTGCCCAAGATTTACGAGGGCGTAAAAACTTGGAAAGAATGGTTCTCGAATTTCACGGACGATATGAGGTGCAATGCGTGGACTCCTGAAGAGGCTTTACCTCACTTGATTAGATGCCTGAAACATGGCCCAGGAAGGATAGCCGTTGAAAAGTGGAACGAAGTGTACTTCAAGCGGGGTACTTTTCAACAGCTAGTCGAGATTGCCAGCATTTTGCTGTACAATTTTGTGAGTGAAGACCCTTTTATGCTCTTCAAGAAACTAACGCAGAAACCACAAGAATCATTTCGAGCCTACTGGTATGAGTTGCAATCCCTGTTACAGAGGGTGCGGCCAGGAACCAATCCTTCTGATAGATATTTCCTGAACGACTTGTTGCCACAATTCGTAAGTGGACTTCGAGACGAAGATCAACAGCAAGCAGCTTTAGATGCTTGGAAAGGGAGAAATCCAACTTTGATGGACCTTTTTGAGGGGATTGAATGCTGGACCGTAAAGAAGACCCTCATGGCAGGTAAAGTAGAAATGAAAACCTCGAATACCAAGGTTTCCGCGAGTACTAATACCAGTACGGCTTCCATGTCTGGTATACACCAACCGACATACACCGAAACAACCGACAATGACTTCGAGATCATTGAGATCGAGGAGGAGGACGGCAGCATCTCCGCTGTTCAGGTAAAGAAAGACGTCAAGCGCAAGTATATCCCTCGTCGGATATATAACCAAAGTGCCAATGAAGCCCGAGGTGAAATGAGATCCAACCCAGATAGCCGAACCACTAAAATGGCTGTTAATCAGCCCCCAAGACCACCTCCTTCGAGGGCCCCTGCTTCACCTGAACCTCTAGATATGAAGAAAATGATGGAGGATTTTATAAAAACTTTTGCTGAAACTATGTATACTAGACCAGAACGACGGAGAGTAGACCGGAGCAGACTACGCTGCTACCGTTGTCAAGAAATGGGGTGTACAGCCCCGAAGCCTGTGCTATCCCGATTCAATTATGTAGAAGAAAAGAAGGAGGAGGAAAACTAAAGAGGGTCGCATCTGTGGCAAAGGATGTGATCCGTGATTCGAAAATCTGCCAAAATGCCACCACTGGTGAATCCGAGCTAGTACAGGAGTCAATACCCTCAGGGGGACCGGTATGTGAGAAGGATCCTCTCACCCCAGTCCGAGCCGGGGACTTCGACGAGGTAGGGACAGAGGAAGGTCGGAACCCGAGGGAGCAATCCTACGTCGAAGAAGAGGGAGGTTGGGTTAAAGAGTTGACGCGTGTGAGTGCGGCACACCTCCCCCCGAACCATCTGTGTGTAACCTTCCTGAAGGGTTTCGGATGGGAGATCGGTGACTCTCAGGAACAACTCCGATTTGCACAGAACTCCTCACCTTAGGGGGGGAAACGATGGTACATCGCTGTATCGGTGAAGGGGCGGACTGGAAAATTTTTGATTGACACAGGTGCCAGCCATTCGTGTGTCTCGAGAAAATTCTTCAATCTGGTGTCCGGCAACCATGAAACTCTACCTGTTGGTGTTAATGCTTCCATGGCCGACAGTAGCCAGATGCAGACTTTTGGCAAGATGTTCATACAGATCGGAATGGGGGGCTACGAATATGTAATGAGCCCTACCATAGCCGACATAAGTGACAATGGAATAATCGGCTTGGATTTCGCAAGTTTGTATGGTGCTGTGTTGGACCCCCGATTCGGGATGTTGAAAATCCGGCAACCCTACAACTGCGAGATCCCATGCATATTGAGACATGTATCCTCGGTAGCCACCGTGGTACAGACTGTGAAAATTCCATCTGGAATGGCTTGTGATGTTCTATGTTCCTCGAACAATGCTTTTCGAGGTTCGAACCTAACTTTGAAGCATTATCTAGTTTACAGCTAGATTCTGTTGATACCGTGGTAAGTAGCGGATCGTGGACAGTAGTCCCGATCATGAACAGAGGATTGAAACCTGTGTACTTGAGTAAAAATGAGAAGATTGGTGATATGTTCCTGACTGAACATGTCTCGGAAGCTCAATTTCAAACTGATTTACCTGAAGATGCAGCTCGAGGATTACCAGATGATTTAAGAAAATTAGTTGATGATTCTTCCCTGAGTAAAAATACAGAGAAAGAAAAACTTTGAGCCTTGCTTGCTACCTTTCACGATGCCTTCGGGAAACCTGGGGGGACCGTAGGCCGCACTAGCAAGGTGTTGCACACGATTGACACCGGTGATTCGAAGCCATTTAAAATACCTTACAGGAGATTACCACTTAAAAAGAAAGTGGAGGCTGAGAAACAAATCCTCGAACAGCTGGAAAAAGGGGTTATTGTGCCTAGCACAAGCCCCTGGTCCAGCCCTGTATGTATGACCACGAAGAAGGATGGGTCTATTCGATTCTGCATCGATTACAGGAAGCTGAATGGCTTAACAAAGAAGAACTCCTATCCTCTACCAAGGATAGACGAGACCTTAGACTCCTTAGGAGGAAATAAATACTTCTGCACCCTGGACCTTCAGTCCGGGTATTGGCAGATCGGGATGGACCCTAAGGATATGGAGAAAACAGCTTTCTCGAGCCACATGGGTTTATTCCAATACAATGTTTTACCTTTTGGGCTGTGTAACGCACCAGCCACTTTCGAAGCTATGATGGAGGAAATGCTAAGCGACCTTCTTTGGAAGAGTTGTTTGGTGTACCTCGATGATGTTATAGTATTTGGAAAGACTTTCGAGGACTGCATGAAAAACCTCGATTTACATATCTTGGTCGCATAATAACTCCCGACGGCGTAAAAGCCGACCCTGAAAAGCTCCGAACAGTGTCCGAATTTTAGAAGCCCATAAATGCGAAGGAAGTAAGATCCTTCCTCAGTTTCTGCTCATATTATCGAGACTTCCTCCCGAGCTATTCTAAAGTAAGCTACCCCTTACAAATGTTAGCACACTGGACCCCAGGTCGGGCAAAGGAACGTTTTCCCTGGGGAGATGAACAAGACGCAGCCTTCGAGCAAATAAAACACTTGTTTGCTAACACGCCAGTATTGAAATATCCAACTCCGGATGACCATTTCATACTAGACACTGACGCTAGCAATGATAGTATTGGTGCAGCCCTGTCGCAGGTCCAGGACGGGGTCGAAGTACCAATCGCCTTTGCTAGTAACACTTTGAATAAGGCACAACGAAACTATTGCACCACCAAACGAGAGTTACTGGCTGTGGTGGTGTATACAAAAATGTTTCGACACTTCCTGTGGGGCACCGATTTTACCCTTCGAACTGACCACTCGTCCCTGAGGTGGCTACTTAATTTTAAGGACGCCGAGGGAATGATTGGCTGTTGGCTGGCACACTTGTCAGAATTTGGGTTGGAGCATAGCCAGATCCAACATCGACCGGGTTCGAAGCATATTAATGCGGACGCCCTATCCTGGAGGCCTTTTAGAAAATGCCAGAAAATCGATTGTGATGATTGTGGGGCCCACAACGCGGTGGTTGCAACGGTTCGAACTAGACAGTCAAAACCGCCACCTAGCGCTAGCATGGAAAATGTTGTAGAATGGCCGGAAGAAACCATACAGCATTTCCAACAAAATGATCCCGCTATCAAGAGAGTGATTTCCTTCCTGAACAAGAATGCCAAGCCCGAACGGCCGGCATTGTCCCTCGAAGACAGAGAAACTCGTAAATTTCTAGCCCAATGGACCGAGCTAGAGGTTCGAGACGGTTTACTGTGTCGATGGAAGACCTGTCCGACTAAGGACAAGGTCTTACAGATATTGATTCCTATGTCACTAAGACGAGATATTATGTTTTACTGCCACGGGCATAAAACAAGCGGACACTTCGGGAAGAAGAGGACGTTAGAACGCCTAGCCAGGAGATACTACTGGCCAGGAATGCACAATGACATCATAAGATGGGTAATGACTTGCCCCGAATGTGGCAAGAATAAGCCCGGCCCTGGAATGGGGAAAATGCCTCTGGTGCAAGAGCTATTCGGTGTTCGATTTGCCCGAGTAGCCATTGATATCATCAGCGGAATCGAACCCACACCCAGGGGCAACACTTGTATGATGGTAGTAACTAACTACTATACCAAATACACTCGAATATATCCTTTACCTGACCACAAGGCAGCCACCTGCGCTAGTGCCTTCGTGAAAGGATGGGTTCTACACTTAGGTGCACCATTAATGATGCACAGTGATCAAGGACGAGAATTCGAATCCAACCTATGGCAAGAAATGTGCCACTATCTGGCCATTTGTAAAACTCGAACTAATCCATACAGACCTCAGTCTGATGGTCAAGTAGAAAGATTCAATCGAACATTGATACAAGTCCTCAAACCCTTGGTAAATTCTTGCCAACACGATTGGGACGAGCAATGTGATTTTGTAGTACATGCTTATAATAGTACTGTACACGCTGCAACAAACTGCTCCCCCAATCTATTAGTGTTCGGGGAGGATATCATAATGCCCGCAGATCTCGTTTATGGTGTTATAGGGGTGAGCCCCGAAGCTCCATGCACGGTGATGTTTGTAGAATCTCTACGAGATCAATTTAAGAGAGCCTATGAAATAGTTCGAAACAAGCTATTAAAAAACGCGAATTGGCAGAAAATTGGGTATGATACCCACCTGAAGCCACGCCAGTTTAGCGTGGGTGATCGAGTTTTTAGAATGCATGAACCTCTGAGGTGCAAGAAATTAATCTCGAGCTGGGATGGACCTCACATGGTCACCCGTATTATATCTGAGAGCACGGTTATGCTTATGAGTCTGGCCACAGGCCGAATAAATAAGTCTAACATGTGTAGATTAAGGAAATGGAGGGGACGGGATGCCGCCAACTCCGAGTGTGAGGAAATTTCCAAACAGATGAACGAACAGAAGGACGAGATCCTAATGAAAGCTAATGAGCTATCAAGGAATCCGAAGGGTATGGCCCCGAATAGGAAAAGAGGCCGACCTTGCAAAATAGCGACTAAAAAGAGAGGACGACCCAAGAAGGTTGATGCTGACACGAATTTAAAACCTAATCGTGATAAAATTGTCTCGGCGGAACGGAGAATCCGAGGTAGGGGGAAAAAGTTGGCACTTCCCACTAAACCTTCTCGAGGTTCTCGGTTGAAAAACAAAGAAAGAGAGGTGAGGCGCAGTCCCAGATTTGCTGAGCGGACTGCCGTTACTTAATGTTCCGAAATCTCAACGAGTGTATAGTCCTGTTTATATGTCTTGTTATATGTTTGGA
This sequence comes from Acholoe squamosa, assembly GCA_949317995.1. Taxonomy (NCBI): domain Eukaryota; kingdom Metazoa; phylum Annelida; class Polychaeta; order Phyllodocida; family Polynoidae; genus Acholoe; species Acholoe squamosa. Next base: position 1,962,863 of record OX439051.1, on the reverse strand, counting down.
GGTTGAGATACCTCGGCCATGATTCGAAATATGACCACGACGGGTATTACCAACCTATTCATGGTCCCCGTGGGTGGCAGACAGCTTGTCTGACATGTACGCATGATGCTACATGTTCTTCTGTCAAACTCCTGTCGATATGAATAGTGAAGGGGGTAGTCCCATTAACGGCCTATAGAGAAAACCAACCCCGAACCTTGGTTATCCGGGGTAGTACGGACGCCTGCCACGAGCGGGAAGGGGGGCGCTAGTGACGCGGGGCGCCAGAGTGGCGCAGTGTGGCGACGCATGCGCATTGGTCCCGCTTCGCTTGTTGTGCCTTCAATATCGCTCACAGCATGCGAAGACGTGCCGCTGTTTTCTCTGCCACTTATAGTGACATAGTTCCTTTCCCCTGACTACTATCGACTCCTTCTGTACTTGAACGAAGGAGGACAATCCCCTGACCCGTCTGAGCCCGAAATATGGCTCAGTCGGAGGTGGTGGCGACCGTAACGGCCAACCCTGATGGACACCCGACTCCACTTCGAGCCCAAGATGAGGCACCACGAAGTCCAGTAGTTGAACTAATGGACACCACTGAAATGGAGCCGTCTATTCCCGATTCGACCCCAAACACCCTGAGCATCCCAAAAGGCCCGAGTACGACTGAGGGAACCACTCCTTCAGTCATTGTCGAAGTCCCCGTGACTTTCACCGACCGACCACCAGCAATCGGGTATGTGAATGTGACCAAAGGATTTATCCGGACGGCCACAGGTAAGAACCGATATTGCCCACCGACATACCTGGGCCTTAAAGGTGAACCACCACGGCTGATACCCTACGATTTACAGTCTAGAATCTGCTGTGGATGTACCGACACAGGAGTCACTGACGTTTCCGACATCTGGTTCGAAAACTACTTCAGACTTGCTGAGGCGATGTGCATCAGCGATGGCTTAGTCGCCGTTGTTGACGCCATCTGCGAGGACGACCAAATTAGGTCACAGACAGCATACCCGCTGCTGTATGGCCTAGTCGGATTCGAGGAGCGTCTGCCCAGCATCCACTCCCGCGAAGTACTCCTTCCACAAGGACCACCCCGAGAACGCACCTATGTGTTCATGTCCGATTCACAAAAGAACTCCCCAGTCCGTGAAGAGGAAGATGCCTTGCTAGCAGACCCCGAGCTCGAAAAGGAAGAGCAACGTATGGCGAACGAGACAGCTTGCAACGGGGATGTTGCCAGCAAGATCCCCGAAGCTGCCTCGAGCTTAGAAGGAGGAGCCTGTTACTCCACCAAGGTAAACACCGCAACAGAAATGAGCCTCGAGGAGCTTGATGCCCGCCAAGAAGCCATTGATAGAGAGCGCAAGGACCTGATGAAGCGCAAATCGAAGCTAAAGAAGGAAGTGGAAAAAGCTAAGAAGGAGTCCACGGACAAACCCGAAGCCAAGCCTAAATCGAGCCGCCGCAAGAAGAAGGTAGTAGAGGAGAAAGCAGAAGAAAGCGACGACTCCGCAGCCTCGACTTCATCTCGAAGCTCGCGGAGTCGAACCCGGAGTAGTAAGACTACTAAGGATGATGATGCCCCCTCCCCAGCGAAATCCACCCGGACAAGAACTTCTCGGAAAACGACCCCTCTTGCCCCCGAGCCTGTCAGTAGTACTGCGGTCGAGGAGGAAGAGGTTCAGGAGGAAGGAAACGGAGACCGAGACCGGCAAGTTACCGAGATGAGCCGGCAAGTGCTGGAGAACATTGACTTGTTGGAGGAGCCGTTGAAAGACGCCCCCGACGAGTCTAGCCTGAACAAGTGGGTCAATGCCCGAACCGGATTTCCCGATTACACTCCGAAGTGCTTCATGGACTGTCAATGTTACGTCGACAGCTACTTGATTCCTCCAGCCACCAATCGCGACGGCGAGAGTGACGACGAGGAATGGATGAAAATCCTGAAAAAGGACTCTGGCCCCGCGAAATTTTATCGCGTGTGGGTAGCCTCGCTCGGAGACACAGTTAAGACCCCTAAGTCTTACTATGGCTTAGAGCACCGGACGAAGCTGCAGTATGCTGCTTCGAATTGGACACCTTCCAACCCGACTTGCCCCTTTGAAATCTGTATCAACAATACAGAGACAGAGAGAGTCTGGCCATCCAAAGACTCGTTCTTTAGACACCTAGTGGAGCACCACATGCATCACTCTCCGGTGTATCGGTGCTCGAACGAGAAAAACGAGAACAAGGAATGCCAAGGGCTGAGAACCACGAGGCGGGGGCGCATGGCTGAGCACTTGGCTCAGGTTCATGGCCTCAAAGCCAGCGACGCCCGACTCAAGGCTCTGAAACTCCACGAACGACTCATGATGAAGTGGGATCAGATTATGATATACCATTTTATTATTCCATAAATTCTAACATATTTTGTATTAATCAAAGAATATCTATGAAATTAATACATAGGTTGGTTCTAAGAGCTATAAGAGCGCTCAAACTTTGTATAAGAGCGTTCATGCCCCACTGCACACCAGCCAGGTCGGTTACAACACACTTTATGACATCAAAGGCTCCGACCTAATGGTTCACTGCACAATATAATAAAAGTGAGGGTCTCAGTGTGCGACCTCATGGTTCAGTGCACAAACTAATAAGTTGTAAGTGAATGCAACCGGCCGTCACGGGTGCCTGAGCACCGCTGACGCCGTCATGAGTGTCTGAGCACTCTAATAACTGAACAATGGGTTACATAAGCACGATGCCATAACCGTCTGGTCGCTCTAGCGTCGCTCCTGAGCAAGCTAGGTCAAATATCAAGGCAGTTATGGAAAGCCCATAATTAGACTGTCAAAATGAGCCCAAGATCAAGGCGTAACTCCCATTATTAAGGAAGTTACGCCAGGGAGACTGAATCAACCTCCGAGTGCACTACAGACGAACCAGCGCAAGTTACGCGCCTATCAAGCGGGCAGTTTAAACTTGGAATATTCAACTCCGCGCATGCGCAAAATGGCGGTTGTAACTGCATAAACTTCCAAGATATGGGGGTTTGAAGTTACAGAACCGACCAAGACAAAGGGGGACACAGCGGCGCCCATGGGGGTCCTTTGTGCACCCAGTGACACATGAAAGACTCCCCTCTAACAATTGCAGAGTTAGGCAGATGCCACTGGCCCCAGTCAGTCTGGAGGTGCTTTTCCAAGATTTGCTACAAATAGCCTGGCTGCACCTCCTAGAGGACAGAACACCAAGAACCGCTCTAGAGGTAACATCTCCAGTCATCTCCTGCTACCTGCTATACCACTGCACTATGGTGAAACTATGCTAGACAGGCATTGGTTTCTATCATTAGTGGCCAGAGGGTATCTTCCTCAAGACTTCCACCAGAGGGTAAAGTTATTCATTATTACATTATTCCTCTAAGCAGCAGGTCAGGAGCTAGGTGTGGGAACCCACCTAGAACTATGCTGGACATTGTATTATTATTACCTCACAGGTGGAGTGGAACAGAACATTATACCTTATAACTTACTGTATATTTACTGTATGTACGAATTACCTACATACTAACTACTGTATGATTGATATTTCTTACATGTTGCCTAAAGCTGAATAAACCAGTGACAACTGGAAATAACACTATTTTATGAGAGCTTAATGTATTTACACTATATACCACTAGTCTTATGATATTTCTCATATGACAACTTGATCATGCACAATTACTAGTATGACAAAGTGGTGGAGAACATCCTACTAAGATCCCAAATTACCCAAAGCTCTCTAAAAATTAAGCTGGCAACATTACTGAAAACAATCATACACACAGTAAACCCCACTCCATCCACCCAGTGACCTTGACACCATGCCCACCAAGGTCACCAGTGAGAGCTCCCACATACCAGTGAGATCTCCCACATACCAGTGAGATATCCCACATACCAGTGAGATCTCCCACATACCAGTGAGATCTCCCACATACCAGTGAGATCTCCCACACATCAATGAGATCTCCCACACATCAGTGAGATCCCCCCACACATCAATGGGATCTCCCACACATCAATGAGATCTCACACACATCAATGAGATCTCTCACACAACAGTAAGATCTCCCACATATCAGTGAGATCTCCCACACATCAATGAGATCTCCCACACGATCAGTGAGATCTCCCACACGTCAGTGAGGTCTCCCACACGTCAGTGAGGTCTCCCACACGTCAGTGAGGTCTCCCACACGTCAGTGAGGTCTCCCAAACGTCAGTGAGGTCTCCCAAACGTCAGTGAGGTCTCCCACACGTCAGTGAGGTCTCCCACACGTCAGTGAGGTCTCCCACACGTCAGTGAGGTCTCCCACACGTCAGAGAGGTCTCCCACACGTCAGAGAGGTCTCCCACACGTCAGTGAGGTCTCCCACACGTCAGCGAGGTCTCCCACACGTCACCGAGGTCTCCCACGCGTTAGTGAGGTCTACCCCACACATCAAGGTCTTATCAGTCAAGCTGGCAGAACAACACACAAAAACCTTACGTAGTCAGGGGCCATAAATTCTAACATATTTTGTATTAATCAAAGAATATCTATGAAATTAATACATAGGTTGGTTCTAAGAGCTATAAGAGCGCTCAAACTTTGTATAAGAGCGTTCATGCCCCACTGCACACCAGCCAGGTCGGTTACAACACACTTTATGACATCAAAGGCTCCGACCTAATGGTTCACTGCACAATATAATAAAAGTGAGGGTCTCAGTGTGCGACCTCATGGTTTAGTGCACAAACTAATAAGTTGTAAGTGAATGCAACCGGCCATCACGGGTGCCTAAGCACCGCTGACGCCGTCATGAGTGTCTGAGCACTCTAATAACTGAACAATGGGTTACATAAGCACGACGCCATAACCGGCCGGTCGCTCTAGCGTTGCTCCTGAGCAAGCTAGGTCAAATATCAAGGCAGTTATGGAAAGCCCATAATTAGACGGTCAAAATGAGCCCAAGATCAAGGCGTAACTCCCATTATTAAGGAAGTTACGCCAGGGAGACTAAATCAACCTCCGAGTGCACTACAGACAAACCAGTGCAAGTTACGCGCCTATCAAGCGGGCAGTTTAAACTTGGCATATTCAACTTTGCGCAAAATGGCGGTTGTAACTGCGTAAACTTCCAAGATATGGGGGTTTGAAGTTACAGAACCGACCAAGACAAAGGGGAACACAGCGGCGCCCATGGGGGTCCTTTGTGCACCCAGTGACACATGAAAGACTCCCCTCTAACAATTGCAGAGTTAGGCAGATGCCACTGGCCCCAGTCAGCCTGGAGGTGCTTTTCCAAGATTTGCTACAAATAGCCTGGCTGCACCTCCTAGAGGACAGAACACCAAGAACCGCTCTAGAGGTAACATCTCCAGTCATCTCCTGCTACCTGCTATACCACTGCACTATGGTGAAACTATGCTAGACAGGCATTGGTTTCTATCATTACTGGCCAGAGGGTATCTTCCTCAAGACTTCCACCAGAGGGTAAAGTTATTCATTATTACATTATTCCTCTAAGCAGCAGGTCAGGAGCTAGGTGTGGGAACCCACCTAGAACTATGCTGGACATTGTATTATTATTACCTCACAGGTGGAGTGGAACAGAACATTATACCTTATAACTTACTGTATATTTACTGTATGTACGAATTACCTACATACTAACTACTGTATGATTGATATTTCTTACATGTTGCCTAAAGCTGAATAAACCAGTGACAACTGGAAATAACACTATTTTATGAGAGAGTATTTACACTATATACCACTAGTCTTATGATATTTCTCATATGACAACTTGATCATGCACAATTACTAGTATGACAAGATGACCTCTAGCGAGAGACTGACCATTACAATGAGGACCGACCACCTTTGCCACACGGTCGAGGGGAAGCAGGACGCCTCCTTCCTCAAGAATGTGCGTTCACACCGGTTTGACATGTCTGTAGAAATGCATTGGCTTGTCAAAGTCCAGAGGAGAGACCCTGATGCTGTTGACCGACATGGTAAACCCCGACCACACCCTGGTGGTGACCCTCAAACTCGGGACGCCAAGCGGCCGAGGTCGGAGTCACAGTCTCCAGCTCCAACCCCTGATCACAAGAAGAGGTCCCCCGATCCTAGCACGATCGCGGGCACTACATCTCGAGACCCCACGAGCATGGAGCACATCTCGCCCCTAAGCTCGAGTGCCTACCGACCCGTAGCAGGGACCTCGACTGGCAACCACCAGACCTGGTACGAGGGGCGAACTACCCTGTCGCATTCAGACTGGTTGATGGGGCACTCGGAGTCTACCCCACGATACCAGGGCACCCCGGAAGAAGACGCCTTGCTTGCCAGACTCAAGGCACAATCAAACGAACCAGACGAGTTCCCAGCTCTGTCTGAAACCCAGAAACCCGGCCCCGAGTCCCAGACCCAATTTCCAGGGAAACCTAAGACAATGGGTCCCCCAGCAGCTCCTGCCACCACCTCTTCGCGCGGACGGGTCCGACCTGTGGACCCGAAGCGACCCGGAAGAGAAATGGTTTTGAAAGACCCTAGTCAACCTCTTCCCGAGGTTGGTAGGGGACGACGCCTAACCATTGATGAGAGTGGGGCGGTAGTTGGGTCGTCTCGACGAACCAGCACCGCCACCCCATCCCCGAGCGCCACTGCCACCTCGAGCTCCGCTTACGAGAGCGGCTCCGACACACACACGACCCCTGTGCCGACTCCTCCAGTGAGAAACATGAGGACCACCAATGTATTACACTTGGTGAAATCTAACTTCGAACTGGAGGACCCTGATGATTATATCAGAAACTGGACACAGGAATCCTGTGATATCCAAGCCGACGTCTTTCAGGCGTGGCAGGAAAGACACATGAGCCAGGCCACCGGCTACCTTCGGGGGGTTACGGAAGGCGTATTCGAATGTCTATACGAGATTCAGCGGCGCGAAATAGCCCGGATCTCGCAAGACATGCAAGGACAAGCGAGAGACCAGCTTCAGGCCTCGCCAGTATGACCACCAGGACGTCCGATTCATGGCAGTGTTTGGCTGCTTCATAAAGGACTGGGACGGCACTCCCGAGAGTGCGTTTGAGAAGCTCCAGGCGAAGCTACAGGAGGCTAGACAGCTCGAAGCGGACATCGAGTCCTTTGGATTTATGAGTATGTCCACCGCGAGAGCCTCCGCCAGCGCAGGTGCGCCACCAATCGGACCCGAGAGGGAGCCCGAAGCTACTACCGCTACCCCGACTGCGACTGCCACCCCAACTAGACAAACTGAAACTCTAGCCCCTATCCCCGAGGCGACCACTGCAGCCACAACCCCTGCCCAAACCCCAGTGGTCTATAACCTGATAAGTCTGGACTCTGATCCAGAAACCAACTCCGGAGAGACGGTGATGGAGACAGATTTGTGAGCCTCGATGTAAGTAACTACAGGTGCCGACCCTATCTTTTTTATGGGATCCCCGAACACCCGAACTGTGCCCCAACCTCGAAGGATGCCCGGACGGATGCAGACCCACCGAACCCAATGGACGAATCTACATCTTCCCATCTTGATCAGGGCACACCACATAGCGACGCGGCTTGCCACCGCCAAGTCCGTCATTCGCCGAATGGATCTGCAGACAAGCAGTGGACAACCCCGAATACACCCCGAAGTCAATTTTTATTGTACAGCAGACCCACTACACCGGTGGGCTGCTATAAAGTCATATCGTATATTATATAGTTAACCACTAGTCCTCTCACTTTACGCATAAAACTGTTTCTGTTTCAAAAGTTCGATCCTAACGTCATCTACAGGATCGATCTAATAAAATGTGTCTACTTATCAACAAGTAAACAGAATAATTGGTGCTATAAACCTATGAGATCTGTTACCAAAATGCTATTAATATTTCTCAGGTACATACCAATTGTGTTCATACTTCGAGGTTAGTATTGATGTAGATATATATATATATATATATATATGTATATATATATATATATATATATATATATATATATTTGTATAACTATAAAAAAAAACACAGTTATTGTAAACTGTGCATAAAAAAACTATAATATAGTGTTCGTACGTGAACTATAAAAATTTTCTTTTCGGGTTATGTAACTTAGTACCATATATAATTACAAACATAGTATGTCACTTATTAACATACATTTAAATACTCTATGTACGGTTCGAACACGTTCTTCCGAACTTGTCTCAACCCATATTACTTTAACTTTGCCTCATAGTGTATATATATGTTTACTTCAACTAAAATAATTATATGTGGTCGACTCCTACTATTAAGACGTCACACAAATAACATATCACGTTCTACTTCAAACTCTCGTCTATTACTTCGAGCCCTTATTTTTTTTAGAATAACGAAGTTATCACACTGTTAAATATGTTAATTTTACACACCCCTTTCCTTATTCTGGTGGGGGTAGTGTAGGGGCTCGTAGATCGTGATATAGTGTGAGCGTCTCCCTCGAGAGGGCGTCTCGAGCGGTGCGCCCACCACCGGTAGTCACTAGAGGTCTCCTCGACCCCTGGTCCCTGCGGGGTGGTGGCAGCACTGTTCGCCTCGTCCCAGCTCCTACCTGGGGCCGGGGAAGGCGTTAGTCTGGCCCTAGCTGCCAACGGAGTCGGACCACTTTTACCTGAGCTTACACTACAGTTAAGCAGTACCCTTCGAGGTAGATGTGAAACATATACCGTAATAAATATGTGCCAGTTGCACTAACCCGAGATCCCTTGTCTGGTCTTCACTTCGAACTAGTCGAGACATCAATTCGAACAATTACATATATATAAGTTAACTAGGGGCGACTACATATACCGGTTAAACACTACCGGTAGATTATTATATTTAGGGTAGTAACCGGTATATTGAATAATAAAGAGATGAAGTTCGTTACCATGGAAACCACATATTATATATTATCATTATAATAAATACTAGGATGACTTAAGGGTATTTACCGGTATTAACATTATAATAAATAACAAGATGACCCACTAGGGAGATACCGGTATATTAACATTATAATAAATACTAGGATGACTTTCAGGTATTTACCGGTATATTAATATTATAACAAGTGATGATGGTATTGAATGGATTACAGGATATGATAATAATAATTGAACAGAGACATGTGCTTGGTGGAATTGATCTGAACATACAAAATGGCTTTATTCAAAGCAGTATCAGTCAATAAAAAGTGAACCCTAGGCTACAATCAGCACCTAGACTAAAATCTTAAAACTAACAATCAATGGAAGACAATTATTAAAAATAAAAATTAAAATTTGTGTCAACCCCCAGCACAGGGGTGTTGTGCACCGTATGAGTAGTAGAGCCCGACTGCCGATAGAATGGCAGCGCCGGCCTTATATAGCAGGGGGTAGCTTTGCCATAGTTACCAAATGGAGCGCTGTATTGTTGTGCGCAACAAGTAGTACCGGGAGGGCGGATCACTCGCCGCTGTTAATTATATGCATATACACGAGTGTATATAGTCCCATAAGTTAACTAGGGGCGACTACATATACCGGTTAAACACTACCGGTAGATTATTATATTTAGGGTAGTAACCGGTATATTGAATAATAAAGAGATGAAGTTCGTTACCATGGAAACCACATATTATATATTATCATTATAATAAATACTAGGATGACTTAAGGGTATTTACCGGTATTAACATTATAATAAATAACAAGATGACCCACTAGGGAGATACCGGTATATTAACATTATAATAAATACTAGGATGACTTTCAGGTATTTACCGGTATATTAATATTATAACAAGTGATGATGGTATTGAATGGATTACAGGATATGATAATAATAATTGAACAGAGACATGTGCTTGGTGGAATTGATCTGAACATACAAAATGGCCAACCACCCGGCAAACACATGGAACATCACGGAGTAACAATTATTATACATTAATAGAGGGTAATACATCAAGTTTTAACAAATCACAACTTGAATCATGCAAGTACCTATACACACATCTGGATTTCCAGTTAGAACGTTTCATTATGTCTTCTACTGAAAGGCCAATTGACTTTAGGAAGGTAGCCCCACCATGGCGCAGTGAGTGGGTACTAACATTCTCATTTACTAAAGCCAATTTTGACAGACAAAAATTTTAAACGCGTATTTACATATGAATATGTCAAGCATTTGCTCCTACCACCAGAAGGAAAACTGAACAGCTTCCGATTAACATTGCCATTAGCAGTCTGTATCAACTCTGCCAAAATTTTTGATGGGCAAAATGGAGATGACTCATCAAGTACTAGGTATATATCATAAGGGTTGTGGCCAAACTGGTCTGTCTTAGATGTCCTAATGTGAAGTTTTACATAATCATTAGTTAATACAACATCCCTCACCCTTAGTGAATGTATGGAGTCCACTACATGGCAACACCTCAAAACTCCCCTGAACAGTACCAGAATGGCGCACCAGAAAACCCTATCCAATATTAGAGTCATATTCAGGGTTGACAAAATTTTAAACATGTCAACAGTGGTAAGTGGGTATTTAACAACTCTGGTTAAACTTTGACACCGCTCAATACCATCTAGAGTCTTTTTCAGGATAAAACTACTACTGTAGTCAGGGTGACCATGCAACTTCTGAAAAAACCATACAGCCGAAATATAATTTCTGATGGAGACTGGTTTCATCTTATCCGCCAGATAAGTGGCGTACAAAGAGGCCTGAGATGGCAAACACGGATAAGTTTTTAGGGAAAATTTCCTACAAAATTTGCTGTACCTCTTAAATTGTTGCTTTCTGGTTTTCATGGTTGTCATGGCAACACCCGAAATCACAAATTCCTCCTGCTTTCTTAACAGGGACCTCAATCTGGGATCTGAAAAATTTTTTTAGATACACATATTATTTTCAGACAAAGTTTTTTCACACTTGGCAAGAACATTCTTGTAGTCCAATCTTGACAATTGGTCTGCCAGAGTATTATCAGCGGACTTTATATAGGTTGAGTAGATATCAATGTTATATACAAAACATTGCCAATAGATTTCACGCAGCCACTCCATACAAAGTGGGTTTTTACTTCTGCCTGTGTTCAACATTGCCAACACCTGCATGTTATCCGTTACAGCGTTCAGACGGCAGTTCTTGAATAAATGACCCCATCTCTTTAAACCAGCTAGAACGGGCCATAGTTCATACACATTAATATTACGTTCATGAACATCAATATTGTCATACTTTGGAGGGGCAACCCAGTGACCTATACCCAATTTAGAGTTGTCAACGTCATCCCAAGATCCATAAAGGAAATCTGTACCACACCATGCTCCATAACCCAGAATGGACGCATCAGATACCATGGGTTTATTATAAACATCATTCAAGATTAAATTTTTGCAATTAAAAATCTTACAAAAATCCTTCCACCACAAAAAATCCTTTATGATACCTGGATTTAATTTAATGACACCCCTTTCCTTAGCCTTTGCCATCAAGTCAAAAACCCTTCTACTGAAAGTACGGCCCCCCCTCACTACCTGGGAACAAAATGATATCAGGCCACCAATACTCTGTAAGGTTTTTTTACTGGCAAATTTCTTATAAATGCAACTGTCTATAGCATGGGCTAACTTGTCAACTTTCTCTTTAGGCAATGTTAATTCCATTTTATGGGAGTCAATGGTGATACCTAAAAAGGTACAAATTCTGTTCGGGTCAGTAACCTTATCTCTGGAAATCTTAAAACCAAAATATTCCATAATTTCGATTAAAAGGTCCCTCTGACGGCGACACTCACTTTCAGAGTTGGCAATAATGATGAAGTCATCCAGATAGTTGACTAATCTATCAATTCCATAAAAATTTGCCACCTTAGCCAGAAAATCAGAAATTTGGTTGAATATGTAGGGAGCGCATCTGAGTCCAAAGGTAAGGCGATTATTCTGATAATATTTCTTACCATCGCCCATATCCCATGAAAAACCCTGGAATTTTTGGTGTTCCCCATAGACACTGATAGACCTATAGGCGGACTTTAAGTCAACAACACTCATAAAATTATTTTTGTTCAACATTGCCGTGACAGAATTTATGGATTTATATGAAAAAGGTTTAAAAGTTGAATCCATAAAATTATTAATACTCCTTTTTCTGGGCATACTACAATCAGTAATGGGTCTTAATTTACCGTTACTTTTGGGGACACCGCCAAGGGCATGTATGCATCTAGGTTTGGAGGTTACTTCAAAAATGGAACCATCCTGGAGTTCTTCCCTAACAATTTCACACATTTCATTATAAAAATTACCCTGAAAAATTGACTTGTAATTTACACATTCATACTCTGTTTCGCAACCAGGATCAACAATTTTGAAACCTTCTACAAAACCCGACCACAAATAATCTAAGTCACGTTTGGGTAAATTTATAACACCTTCCTGTCTTAGGAAACATGCCAATCTACATGGCAAAATTTGGGCCTTGTGGCCACCAACAAAATGTTGACAAGAACATGTACCGTCAACACAACTTTGGTAAATGTTTATACTAACATTACCTGAGCACTTTACATCAAAAATGGGATAAAACTCCCCAACATTTGGAATACTCCTTGTGGTAAAACCGGTAATACTAAGGTTTTCCACAAAATTATTTTCAGAGCTGGCAAAATTCAACAAGTCCACCTCTACTGGTGGCTTTTGACAACATTCATCAATAACTGGAATATCTGGCATAACATTGCCAAAAACACAATCCTCAACAGGGGGGTCAACCAACAGTGCCTCTGCAGGGCCAGCTAATCTGGAGGCACGACCCTCCCCAGAGGCAACATCCTACTTCTCCGAGCCATTCTTCTGACACTTGTCAGCAGAGTGGTTTCCAGAGTCACATGAGCTACAGACGTGTCTGTAACGACAGGGATTTAATTTGCAGCCCTCGGGCCTATTGTAAGCATAACAGTGATTTTTTGAGTTAACTGATTTTTTGACAACAGGTTTGGATGACTTAGCCAACTTTTGGGCTGTGTATGTGCCATCGTAGCTCAAGTGTCGTAGGATGTCACAATTCTCAACAGTTTCAAATGCTCTTATCCCCCTCTTGTCAGCTCTCTCTTTGACACTCTTGTCATAATTTACAAGTGAGCTGAGGGTAAATATTCTAGTGGCAGATTTCTCCAGCAGCATTTCTATGTGATCAAGAATATATTTTACCTCCTCACCTTGTTCAAGTTTGGCACTGACTAAGCGAATATTGACCATTAGTAATTTTTCTAGGCTGTCAACATTTTTCTTATGACCTAAAAAATTTCGCTGGTCGAACTCACCCCTCGGTTTTCTTGATCTATGCTTGGACCTTGACCTGGAGCGAGAGCTGTCACTGCTGGAGCTCGAACTTGATCTAGATCCACCTCTCGATCTGTTGAACAGCCGTCGTGGCCTGGAAGTTGTGTCTCGATCGCTGCCCCCGCCGGTGCCCTCTGGAGTCAAAACATCCAACTTATCCAGGATTTTCGCCAGATTCTCCTCCACAGCCTCCGTCCGGATCTTCAAATCCGTCAGTTCGTCTGACATAGCGTCCGTCATCCCATCAGCGGGTAGAGGATCTGAGGGCTGGTCTGTAACGGACGACCCAGGAGGCCCTTGCCTTCTGACAGATCTCCTAACACCGCTCGGCGGTCCTGAGTCAGGCTCTAACGTCTTCTTATTTGGTTTTCTGCGGCCCATCCTGGCCAGAATTTAGGTAGAAACCAACTTTGCCAGGTTAAAAGACGAATGGTAGTGTAATGGGAAGGGGACAGCTCGGGGTGGATCTAATCACCAAATAATGGATGTGGGAACCTAGAAAGATGGCGACCACCTCCTGGGAGACGGCCGCCACAGGAGGACAAACACAGTGACTTTGATCTCAAATAAAAGTGTATTTCACAGTGGAAACAAGGTACAAATAATATATCACAATGACCAGCACACCCTACCTGATTTATCTGAACAATGTATGCGGAAGTGGCGGAGTCAGCAGCTCGATGATAGTCCGGCCAAGGCGAGGATATTACCTGCTGATCTTGACTCTGGGAACTGGAACTGCAAACTGAGCAGGACGACGTCCTCTCGTGACGTCATGAGAGGACGCCATGAGAGGACGCTCTGCTACCTCCCGCGAGAAAACGAACCAGCGCGAGACTTGGGTTTTCCCGCCCTGGCTGATCCCTTTACACCCTCCCCTCCTTACTCTCTTGCTCGCCCGCGAGCAATCTACATAGTCTCATGAGGGGGCTTTCCTCTTCTCCTTGTTGCAAACCCCCCCGAAGGGTTACCCAGCCCGGGCTGGCCTGACCCGCAAGGATCAGGCCAGAGGTTCGCTGAAGTCCCAGCAGGCCATCCGTACTTGATCTTGTCTCGCCTTGGCTCGGATGACTTGTCGATGACTTGTTGATGACTAACTAATTTAAACTTAAGTACTCTAGGATAATAGGGATGTGCTGGTCATATTTTAAAACATCAAGCTCAATATTAGGTACACTCATGTCCTGCCATTAGCAGCAATCTGAAATCCTGGACTGGTTATTACATATTATAATTCTGTTTAAGTCTGAAAGGAAAACCAATGTATTAAACAGGTTCAAACATTTTGACTTTTGATAGTTATTTCTTTTTAACATTTTACCTGTACCACTGAATGACGATACATAATACCAACCTTGAGATCAATAAGAACAGTAACTCTCTTTAGAACAACCTTGAATATTGACTAATTAACAAGTGTTAACACGGTGAACCACCTTTAATATAACCCTGATTTACCACCGGAGAACAATATTATTGTTACAAAGTTAAATTTGGAAGATTGACTTATTTGCCCCACAATAACCAACTTTATACTTGTTTACCCCCCATTTATACAGTGATAGCCCCAGGATAACATACAGCTACCCTGATATAAACCGGAGGTGGGAATGTCCTTTTTACTGGACATTCCACCCAGATATAACTAACATATACACAGGGATAATGGTAACTGTACCACTAAATCTTTGGTATATATACATCCAGACCACATATCAAACAGGTATAACAGTAAGAAACACATATTGACATGGCTAACAGTAGCAAAATGAGGGGGAGGGGGGGTCTCTGTTCGTCTGGGGGTGGCTATTTTTTTTTTGGTAGTTTTTATAGTTTATCCGCCACCCCCACACACCTGATAGCTGGAGAGTGGCCGTGGATACCGACCACTCCCAGCACTGGGGGCCGCCCTCAGGGATCATCCCCTACTGAGGACGGCGGGCAGCTGCCTCCTCCCACGCATGGTCCATGACAGTGGAGAGGAGAGGCCGGGCTGCCGACCCTCCTGAGGCAATGGCCAACTCCACCAGAGCCTCCGCCAGCCAGTCCATTCTGGCGGGGGCCTCGGTGGAGGCCGTGGTGCGGCTCTGGGTGGTCTGGGTGGAGGCCGTGGTGCGGCTCTGGGTGGTCTGGGTGCGGGTCGTGGTGTTAGCCCCAATCCGGGAGATGGCCACTGGGCTGGTCGGAGGACCGGGCCGGGTGGTCTGGGTGGAGGACTCCCGGCGCTGCACCCACGGGATTCCCGGGGCTGGTTGGATTCCCCCACGGCCCCGCCCACAAGGTATCGCTGGGGGGGACCGCAGAATCTCCTGGCATAGCTGCAAGGCCCTGGCGGACGGTGGGGTCTGCCGGCTCCCTGGTGAAGTGGAAGGGGCTGGCACGGTCTGCACTTGGGCCGGGGCCACAACCCGGCAGCCTGGAGGGGTGGCCGGGGATGACCCAGGCCGGCGTTCTGGTTTTGTCTGGGTGGCGGCCAGGGGGGCCGGAACCCGGTGCTCTGGAGGGGCAGCCGGGGTCCCCCTGCCCTGGCGCGCTGGCTTGGGTGCGGGGGCCGATGACCTGGCCCTCCGTCCTCTATCCTCGGCGGCCGCAGCGGCCGCCTCCTCCCGCTTAAGCCTCTCCTCCAGGGCCTGGATTCTGATGAGCCGCTGGGCGTACTCCTCATCCTCCTCGTGGCTGGTGGGTGCCGGAGGGGCGTGCCTGGCGGTGGTTGCCGGCTCGGGGCTGGTGGCTGCGGGAGGGGTCGGTCTGGTGGTGGTTGCCGGCTCAGGGCTAGTGGGGGAGGTGGCAGGGGCCTGTCCTGCAGACGCCCCCCCGGGCGCCTCAATGGGCAGAGACTGCCGCTTCCTGGGAGGCAGCGGCGACCTCCTAGGGGCCACCCGGGGCTTCATGTCCCACGGCAGATTGGCAGGCTTGGCCTGCCGTGGGTCGTATGTCTTGAGGGGCTGCGGGCAACGAGGCTTCTGGCGGTAGATTCCGCGGGAGGGTACCTCTAAGAACTTCTCCACCCGTCTATAAACAACCCAATCGCCGGTGGCTCCTGTTGTTGGCGGGGGGAGCCGGCCGAAGGGACGGCGCGTATACGTGAGCTCCACGTTCTCCACATACTGGTGGCAGCGATGGGCAGCTGCCACCCGGGGGCAGACCAGCCTCAGGCAGTCCGGGCAGGCCGGGCAGCTGAAGTGCCGGCGGCGGGCACGGCAGGTGCTGAACGTCTCGCCGCACCCACCGCACTGGCTTCCACAACGCCTGTCGTCCCGGGCAGCTGCCCCACAGATGGGGCAGCACGGATACTTGCTTTCCATTTCTGGGAACATAAAATAACAAAGAGAGTTTAACAGTCAAATAGCACAACATAATTACAGGACTGGTGATCTGGGGGCTTTAGGACGGGCATGGGGGGGGTGAAGCTGACCTAGCCAATCAACCCCAGCACTGCGCTGCGGCGGCAGCTTCCACAGTCTGGGTGGTAGAACCCCTCCTTGTCAGCCAGTCCATGGAGGAACGGGCCCAGAGGAGTTTGGCGGGCCACTGGGGACCCAAACAGGATCCGGCTGATGGTGGCATGACAGTCTGCACATCCCACATGATTCCGAACTCCATTGGTCACCCCATGCTCCAACTGCGGTGGGGTGTAGGCGCTGGGCAGAAAGCTGGCGCCCGTTGTTGCAGCGGTCTCCCCCACAGTAGGGTGTTGAGGGAGGAGAGTGGTAGCAGGGGCTGGAGTTGGCCTGGCCGCTGGGAGGAGCGACCGGGCAGCCCTACTTCTTGCAGTGACCGGGGACCGCTGTGGGGTGGTCTCCGGTGAAGCTGACATATAGCAACCAGTTGCCGCTCTCCTGCTGTCGGCTGGGGACTGCGGGATGGCAGCCCCCGGCGAGTTAACTCCAACGTAAACTTGAGGCTTTGACGGACGGGTGACTGCTGGTTCTGCGAGCTCTGGATCCGTTGTGGTGGAATGTTCGGACGGAGCTGGCGAGGGGCTCCGCCGCAGGACTTTCCTCGGGGGAGAGCGCGACCGAGATCGGAGCCTGCGCTCCAGCTCCAACCGGTCCTTGCCCCACCCCGAGAAGGTGTTAGCCTCTTCGAGACGGGTGCAATCGTGCTCCGCCAGTCCCTCTGCGCAAAAGGACCGGAGGCACGAGTAGCATCCCCCCTCGAAATGGTCATACCGGCCACGGCATCCTTCCATGGCCACATCACAGCGGCCACAGAAACTGAGGCAGGCCATTGTTGCCTTCTTAGAGCCGCAAGCCGGACACTCTCGCAGGACGTCACGCTCGTACGCCATCTTGATACTGTAACCAAGGGAGACTCAGAATTAAAAATTTTAAAATTGATAAGCTATAGGGCTGGACGGACAGACGGGTCTAGTTCGGGTGAGGGGTGCCAGCTGGTTAGGCTGACACTTCAGGAATCCTTAGAGGGGTGGCCTTCAGGATGGCTGCCACCCATCCCTGGTCCACCTCTCCACGCACTCGCTGGCACTTATCGACATGCACCACTCTACGTCGGGCCCGTGGCCCCTCGCGCACCTCGACATTAAGGTTACCGATGGTCGCCGTGACAACAAAGGGGCCGGTCCATCCTAGTTGGAGCTTCGGAGAGAGCCCGGTACGGCGTACGGGGTAGTACACCCAGACGGCATCTCCTCGCTCAAACCGGATCTCCCTCGCCCGACTGTCGTGGTATCTGCGCTGCCGCTCCTGGGCAGCGCCCAAATGTTCCCGGGCAAGCTCGTAGCTTCGGCGAAGCCGTTGGCCCATCAGTTCGACAAAGCGTGGATACCCTTTGCCCCCTGTCTCCCAGCCTGGGGCTGCCTCTTGAACATTGAAAGGCAGGGAACATTCCCGCCCCAGCATTAACCGGTTTGGAGTATAGCCAGTGGAGGCATGGACGCTTGACCGGTAGGCCGTGCCAATCAGTGGCAGGTGTTCGTCCCAGTCTGTTTGCCGGTCGTCCACCAATTGGCGGAGCATCCGTCCCAGATCACGGTTCAGCCGTTCCACCTGCCCGTCAGTCTGGGGTCGGTAAGGTGAGGTTCGGACCTTGTCAATCCTCAGGAGCTTGCACAGCTCCTGGACTACTTCTGACGTGAAGTCAGGGCCCTGGTCTGTTAGCAGCTCCCCAGGGATGCCAAACCGACAGACCATTGTCTCCATCAAAGCTTCCGCGACGGTGGCCGCCCTCTGATCTGGGAGGGCTATGAACTCGGCCCACTTGGTGAAATAATCGGCAATCACCAAGATGACCGTGTTGTTATTTGTGGTCAAGGGTAATGTTCCCATGATGTCCATGGCCAGTCGCTCCATAGGGGCTCCCGTTGGCATGCTTTTCATGGGTGATCTCTGCTGCTTGTTGGGGACCTTAGCCCGAAAACAGAGGTCACAGTTCCTGCACCAATCACTTGTGTCCTGACTCAGAGTCCGCCAGAAGAACCGTGACTGGCGCACTCTTTGGAGAGTCTTCTCTCTCCCCATATGTCCTGCTGCTGGGTGGTCATGGAGGAGGGTCAACAGAGCGGGGACTCTAGATCGGGGAAGGAGCACCTTCTCCTTATCTTCCCCATCCTCCCTCCACCGATAACAGAGCAGTCCTGCCGGGCTCATAAACAGCCTCTCGAACTGTGCCCAGAGGTACTTAACCTCGGGGTCAAGGGCAGCGATGTCGTCTCGTGGCGGCTTCTCGGTACCCCATCCACGGACAATGCCTAGGACCGGGTCTTCGACCTGTGCATTGACCAGGTCATCATCTTCCCAGCCCTCTCCAGTGCCAACAGTGGTAACCGGCTTCTCCATGGGCTTCCGGCGCTTGCGTCCTCTCCCTCGGCGGCCGACCGACTTCCTTGTCGATACAGCCCTGAGCTTTACTACTGGGGGCTCATCGGCAGGCTCGCCCATGTCAAGGGGTGTGGGTCTAGGGAGGAACGGTACCCGTCCCCGGATAGGTGGTGCCGACTGCGTGCGTGGACGCCTCTTGGTCAGAGCCGGTTCCTCATGCTCCCGACCACATTGGGCACAAGGGAATGGGCAAGGGATTCGAGAAAGGCCATCAGCATTGCCATGCAACGCTCCGGCCCTATGCTCAATTTTGTACTGGAAAGGAGCCAGGCGCTCAATCCAGCGCGCCAACTGTCCCTCGGGGTTTTTCTTTTGCAGTAGCCACCTCAGAGCGGCATGGTCCGTGCGGATGAGAAACTCCTTACCATATAGGTAGTGTTTGTATCTCTCGACAAACTCAACCACTGCCAGGAGCTCCCGCCGCGTAACACAGTAGTTGCGCTCGGCAGGGCTGAGGACCCGACTGCCATAGTATATGACTCTCTCTACCCCATCCTGCAGTTGGGACAGGACACCGCCGATACCACAGTTACTGGCATCCGTGTCCAGGATGAACGGGTCCTGCACTCGTGGGTATCCGAGGATGGGGGCAGTGACAAGAAGGGCCTTGAGCTGCTTGAAGGCCACTTCCTGCTCCTCCCCCCAACGGAAGGCTGCGTCTACCCCTGTCATTTGATGTAAAGGGGCAGCCACGGTACCATAGTTCTTCATGAACTTACGGTAGTAGCTTGTCAGCCCGACAAATGCCCGAAGCTCTTTCTTGCTCCGGGGGGTGGGCCAACTCCTCACTTTCGCGATCTTTTCATCATCTGTCCCGATGCCTGCTTCTGAGACCACATGTCCCAGGAAGGTTACTTCCCTTCGGAAGAGGTGGCATTTTTTCGGCTTTAATTTGAGTCCCGCCTCTTGAAGGCGAGCAAAGACCCGCCCCAGCCTGCCATATAGCTCATCAAATGTAGCCCCAAAGACAATGATGTCATCGAGGTAGAGGAGCACCCCATCATGGCGCTCCTCCCGCAGGACGTGCTCCATGAGCCGCTCAAACGTGGAGGGGGCATTACATAGTCCCATCGGCATGGCTGTAAATTCATACAGGCCAATGGGGGTGGCAAAGGCGGTCTTTGCCCTATCCTCATCTCTCATCTTGACTTGCCAGTACCCAGTGGCAAGGTCCATGGTGGCAAACCAGGACCCACCACCAAGCCGGGCCAAGCTATCTTCTATGTTCGGCATGGGGTATGCATCCTTTTCCGTTAGAGCATTCAGCTCCCGGTAGTCGACGCAGACTCGCTTTGACCCATCCTTCTTCTCTACCAGTACCAGGGGAGCACACCAGGGGCTCTCTGAGGGTTGAATCACCCCCAGGTCCAGCATTTTCCCCACCTCCTCCCGGACCATCTGGTCCATATGGATGGGGATCCGTCGAGGTCTGATCTTGACAGGATGTGCCTCACCGGTCCGAATCTCGTGCTCAACCAGCGTTGTGTGCCCTGTTGGCTCTCCTGTGCACACAAATGCCCCCCTACTCTCTGTCAGGAGGCACATAACCTGACTGGCTTGCTCTGCCGTCAAGCCTCCTGTGGCTCTTTTATGCAAATCTAGGACCTCTGGGTGGAGAGGATACTCATCCACTAGGGTGCGTCGGAAGCGACAGGCTTCTGGGGAACCCAGATTCTCCGGGTCTACCCGGGTGAGAAGTCCCACCAAGGAGCCACGGCGGATATCTACCTCCACCCACGTTCGGTTAGATAGATGAAGGGGGATCTGTGCTCCCGTGGCGGTCACTATGGCCTCTGAGACAGAGGCTGCCATCTTATCATGTAGGTCCGGGTGGCTGGAGGTAATTCCCACCTCAAACCTGGGTCGTTCCAGCAGCACTGCTGCCGTGGAGACCTCATGTAAGGGCTCCAAGTGGAGGTCATGGGCAGCATATAGTGGAATCGTATCCCGCCGGCTATTTTGCTGAAGCGGAATGCCGACTCCCAGGGCACTTTGCCCCGCTAGCCGCACATCTCCATCATCCCAGCTCCACTCCCAGCGATGCCGACGTAAGAAGTCGCATCCCAGTACCAACTCATGGCCAAGCTCGGCCACGAAGAAATGATGCCAGGCCGTGCCCAACTTGCTGATTAGTTCCAGCTCCACCACATTATCGGTGTGGAGCTGAGACCCATTTATGGTGAAGACTTTGAGGTTGGCCCGCCTCATGTTAAGGTTGACCCCTTTCTGTCGCAGTCTGCTAACTACATCTTGTCCGATGAGGGAGATTTCTGCCCCTGTGTCTAATAATGCAGCCAGCTCCTCCTCACCCTGGGGAGTTTCAACACGGACCATAGCCCGCATCTCTCTCATCCCAGGGATTGGAACATAGGAACCTCCGCTGCGGGCCGAAGCTTGGGGCCCAGGTCTCATGGGGGCTGTGGTTAAAGGCCGCGGACTGGGGCTTCGAGAGGCCGGAGCCACATTAGTGGGGGGACCAGCATACCGTGGGTGTGGGCTGTTGCCCCTAAGTGTAGGCCGGTCTGTCGGACCAGACTGGCCAGGGGATCGGGACCGGCCATACCAGTCAGCCCTTCCTTGGCCACTGTTAGGCCCTGGATATCCTTGGTTAGCGGAATCTCTCCCAGGGCTCCGGGGTTGGGGGCAGTCTCTCCGCATATGGTTAGGATTGCCACAATTATAGCAGGTGCGACCTGGGGATAGCCCTCTTTGACCATTCCGGCCCGGGCTTGGAGGACGGGGACACTCCCGTTGATAGTGCCCACCCCCTCCGCAGTTGTAGCAAGTTTGGGAACGACGGAGGCTCGGATTTCGAGCTTGGGGGCAGTTCTGACGCCAGTGCCCAGGGTTACCACAATTGTAGCAACCCCCGGGGCTTCGTGGGTGAGAAGCTTGGGATGCTGTGGACTGGGCCATACTGGTGGCAGTTCGCTCGGCCCTCATGGCGGCCATTTCTGCTGTCAGGGCTGCCAACCTCTCTTCCATCTGTCTCTGAGAATCCCGCGCGCTATCAACTGGGCTGAGGGCCCGGAAGCGCACCCGGCTATGGGCTGCCTTGTTCTCAGCCAGCCATGCCTCCTCCCGGGCGGCGGCCTTAATAGCCTTGTCCAGGGATGCAGGCTCCGCATTATACACAGCCTTTCCCAGGTCCCGGCAGCCCAGGCTGTGGATAAACTGCTCAATTGCCATGACCTCAGCAGCTTCAGAGGGGAACCCAGGGTACGCCAGCTTGACAAGATAGCGGATATCTTGACCAAGGGCTTGTAGGGTCTCCCCTTCCCGGCGTGTGCGGCTTCTTAGTGCCGCCTGGTGGACAGCAGCCTGCTGCTGTGCCCCGAATCGCTGTTGCAGGGCATCATCTATACCCTGGAACGTTGCAATCGTTCCGGAGGAGCTGGCATCGATGTACCGCTGGGCCTCACCAGTAAGCTGGACCAGCAGCATGTCTCGTCGTTCCTCAGATGCCCATTCATTGATCTGAGCCACCCGCAGGAAGTAGTTCCGGTACTCTTCCCACGGGGTTGACCCATCATAGGGCCTAGCCTTAACTTGTTGCCGACGGCGCCGGCCACGATCAGCGTCACCTCCATAGGAATATCCCGGAGATGGTGACCGGCGATGCCCCCGCCTACGTGGACGCGGAGACCCCTCATCCCCTGAAGAATCTGGGGGATCCGGGGGATCACCCTGGGCCCCCCCTCTGGGATGGTCTTGAGCCGCTCTAGGTGGCGCGCTAGGAGGAAGGCTTCCGTTGGATGCATTATCTCGGTGAGGGGCGGGGTCTGTGGGTATGGGAAAGTTCCTAGGCGTTCCCTCCCTCGGTCCAGATTGGGCGGGGTTGACTGCCCCGTCTCCCCTATGGTGACCATCAGGCTGGGGATATGGAGGCCGAGGATGGCCTTGGCGACTATGGTCTCCAGACCGGCGCCCACCACGGACTTGCGGGCTCTGCCGATAGTCTGGGCAATGGAGAGCTGCCTGGGAAGGATTCACAGGCTGGCCCGAGGAGGAGTCGGGCAAGTTATCGTGTGATGGATTTGGGTGCCAACCATCCTCCGCGAGGTTTGCGGGTCGGTAAACCCCAGAGTCCACTCGACCACGTTGATTGGAGGAGCGGTGTGGGTCAGGCCTAGGGCTAGGGGTGCGTGATGCCCTGCATTTTGGACGGGTGGACCCAGATGAGTGGGTTAAATGCCCATCGGGTAGGGGTGGTGCAGTAGGGTTAACCCGAGCTAGCCCGGGGGATTGCACCACAGGCCGCGGAGGTTGCGGTGACCCCTGTCTATTGGGCCAACTAGGACTATGCGGCTGTGATTGGTCCATAGGCCAAGTAGGTTGTGGTGACCTAGGACGCCCAGATGCCTGGTCACGGCTGTGGCGGGGGGATTGACTTGTGGGCCAATTGGGTCGTGGCGACCCAGGATGCCTAGCTGGGTGGCTAGGGTGGTGCCTGGGTGACTGGGCAGAAGGCCAGTTATTCTGTGAGGAATCAGCTGGTTGGCTCATAGGCTGCCTGGAGGAGGGCAGGTGGGGGGCGGGCCCACCAGGTGGGTAGGGGCCGCCGGAGCCGCCATGTGGATATGCCCCGCCAGAGCCGTCATGTGGGTAGGGTCTACCAGAGCCACCACGTGGGTGTGGCCCAGGGGACCGACCTTGAGACTGGGCAGGCCATGTCGACCTTGGGGATTGGGCAGGCGGCCACTGTGGCTGGGACGAGCGCGACCCAAGCTCCTCCCGCAGCTGACGGAACTCCTCACGGAGTTGTCTGATTTGGTCAGCTGCATCATCTTGGTGAGCGGAATGACCATAGTCATGTGCTCGGGGGGTACGGGGACTCCGTGCGGGGGATGGGCTGCTCGACGGAGTTTGCCGTGAACCTCGTCGGTCAAGTGACCTCTCCGGGGTCGACGAGGGACTGGCATTTTGGGCAGCGGAGGCGGCCGGGTACGAAACCGGAGGAGCGCCTCGGGCAGCATCGCCCGCGGCTGGAGTGCGGTGTACCCGTCCATCGCTCTGGGAACCCTGTGGTCCATAGCCGCCCCCACCCATCATTCTATTTTGACGGGTAGGGCGAGGGGGACCAGAGTACCTGCTAGCCTCATAATAGGACGGGGGCGAATGCCGTCGGTAGGGATCGGCGGAGTCACCCCGATCGAAGGTATATGGTGGTGGAATCCTGAGTTCCACCACGGAATCTCCCCGACTATAGTCGGGCTGTGTTCCGGGGACGGTGCGATCAGAACTCACTGTGGAGGTCCGACCCTGCAGTGCACCACGTCCCGAGATGTGGTCGCGCCAGTCGTCGCGGACCGCATAGGCTGGACGGTCAAAATTCCGGTCGGGACTCGCCGCCTGCGACGAGTCACCGCCCTCCATGTCACGGTTCGCCATGTCTGCAGAATTGCACTAGCAGGTAGAGGGGAAAAGGGAATATCAGGACAAATACAAGCGAACACCAGGACAATGATCCTTGACTTTCAAAACTTTTTTTTTTTTTTTTTTTTTTTTCCCAATGTACAATATGCATGCAAGGTCCTTGGTCAATGATGTTCAGCTTCACTGGTCAGCGTCCGGACTATACTGTCCCCCTAGGCACTAGCCTTAATTAATAAGTTCTACTTCTGCAATCAACAAATAGCAACAACAGGTATTGGGCCAGGGGGGCAGGGATTCCCTATCTCTACGATATTATCAGTGCGATAATGACAATGCAACAATCTCACAGGTAATCACAGGTCAATATACAAGCAGGCAAGTCAATCAAATATGCAGCAATTCAATCAAATATGCAGAGATTTGTGAATTATTCTTCACTGATTTATATAATTACTGCACTAGAATTTACTACTACTATCAGTAGTGCAGAGTTACTGGTATGAATCTGCCAGTTCCACAGGTGGTTACTCACTGGTAGATATGATATACAATGTGGCTGTCAGCTCCAAATGTGACTACTCACTGACAACCACAAATTGCTGAATTGAAATAGAAAGCCTATGGCCGCAGACTTTTTGGTCTGCCGCTCACCACTTCACATATATAACAGTAGGGGTACTGGTCAATAAATGCACCTTGTCCACTTAATTTGCCTCTATAAATTTTGACTGATACTGTGGAGTATAAGCAGGGGAGGATAGATTCTCTATCTCCCTCCCCTCCTTTTATAAAAATCACTTGGGATCCAACCCAGCCAGGGTACCTATATCATCTGGCCAAGTTAATCCCACACAGATTATACACAGTATCCACAGATATCAGAATTAAAATATCACTGTACACAGATGGGGGGATTGTTTGCAACACAGTATAGTGAGTCTAGGGGGGGGGGTGGATCAGCTGACTGACCACCACCACCCAGACAGGGTGACCCACTTTCAGTTGCTGACTGTCTGGCTTTTTGTCAATCACAATAACACAACTCTCTCCAGATACAGATGAAAATCTTTGACCAACCAACAATATAAGACAGCAGAATAATTTATGACTGAGTAGATCTAGACCTATATAGTCCAAATAACAGTCTGTCACAGACTGAAAAAAAAAAACGATTTTGATCACCCAGTTTCCATGTTACATTTGACAATATTCTAACAGCTTGTGCGACCTTTGAAAACACTCTAAATCAC
The DNA here is from genome assembly GCA_949317995.1 of Acholoe squamosa. Classification (NCBI taxonomy): domain Eukaryota; kingdom Metazoa; phylum Annelida; class Polychaeta; order Phyllodocida; family Polynoidae; genus Acholoe; species Acholoe squamosa. Next base: position 1,937,019 of record OX439051.1, on the reverse strand, counting down.
TATCAAGACCCCATACAACAAGTAGACAATAAATTCAGGCCAATATGCAGGTATTCTAGGTGTGAATCAAGCTGATGTTTGAGATTAAAAGTGAACGAAAGTGACGGCCGTTTTCGGCAACGAATTTACGGAACTTTGGCAATATGTTAGCACCTTGTGCAACCCTATTCCCTCAGAATTTCAAATCCAAACTTTGGGAACTTTTAGATTGATATATCTACGACATGTTGGAATGATTTGCGATGAGCCTGAGAGTGTTTTTGAAGGCAAAAATATGTGCACGAAGTCGGCGAACGGCCGACGGAAATTCGAGACAAAACAAGAAACTTTCACTTCCAGTTTCGGGTCAAATGACACTTGTAGACTCGAATTTTCTCTACAATCTTTGTGCAGACCTCAATCAGACTACGACGTACCTGACATATTTGAGCAGTTTGAGTAGAAGTTAGAACAGCGGCAAACAAAACGAGACATGTAGTAGAATATAGCGGACGTACCGGTAGTATAGATTTTCGAGTTTACACTGGTCAAATTAATGTCCTAATATAGCCAAGCCTACCGACAATAAGCATATGGCAGGTTCTAGACAATCAATCGAAGTTTTTGGGCGTGAGAAGGTCCGAAGACAAATTGATTTTTTTGCCGACGGAATTTTCGTCACTTTGATCAGTATTTGGGCTGTAATTACGAATAAAGGTGGCGGCCGATTTTTGGCGAAAATTTCGCGTAACTTTGACAATATTTTAACACCCTCCACGACCACGGTGTCTCAAACACGTCCAAACTGCCTCCAATTGATGCCTCACTAATACCAAAGGCCCTTTACTAAATATACGACAAATTCTAGAAGTTTGAGGTTGATATAGACCTGTTTTCTAGACTAGAAGTGACGGCCGTTTTCGGCGACCTAGTTTTCGTCACTTTTGGCAAAGTTTTGAGGACTCCTACAGCCTTTCAGACACTTCTAAACTATCAGAAACTGATGTCCCAATATAGCCAAGCTTCCCGACAATAAATAAACGACAAATTTTAGAAGTTTGGGGTTGATTCAGACCTGGTTTCTAGAATAAAAGTGACGGCCGTTTTCGGCAAAGAATTCACGTATCTTTGGCAATATTTTAGCAAGACACACGGCCCCTGTAGGCCCTTCAGACCACCTCAACATGCTAGATTCGCCACCACTCCCCTTGGCCTAGCGAACAAAGTCAAATAGACACCAGCTTCGTGCAATTTACACCTGTTTTAAATGAGTGTGGAAGTTGTTTTTGATCATAGAGTGCTACCGGGTAACTCACCTGCTGCGGGGACAGTGTTTATCCGGTGATGAGGGGGCTCCGTTGAAAACTTATAGAGACGCTGCTCTAAGATTTCAATTTTCTCCCATTCAACCCAGCCAAATTTGAGGATACTTTCACAACTATAGCCTAAAACGTATTTCCCTCGATGCGAGTAGGGGTTAGATGGTCTGAAATACCGGGGAAATGAGTTTTATTGAGGATGGAAGTCAGCGTCCCACTCCGCGCAACCCGGCCAAGTTGATTTCCCTGACAAGGTGGGCGGGTTAGGGTTGCGGGCTTCGACAAACTGTTTGTGAGACGCTGAACGAAACTTTTGATTTCTCGTAATTCCCCTGTCCAAATCTCCCCAAACCTTCACAACTAGCCCAAAACTAATTTTTCTAGAGATGATGAGTTATTATGTGGCTTAAATCAGCCAAGATTGCCGCCAGGAAGAGCTTTTAATTTTTGGCGGGCAACAGCAGACGGCAGCCTGCCTTGCCCGTCGCCATTTTGAATTATCCCCGACGACGATGATCAAAACCACAAAATATTCCTATTTCCTCCCAGTTTTCCCCACAACTGTCCCAGCCGGGGGTTGCAAACACAATATATAATTGGGGGAAGGTGTGTACAGTGATTAAAACAGAGGCAAATTAACTTTTATCGATGATCAAAGTCACGGTGGGCACTTGGGTCTTTCGCGATGGCGAAAATCACATTCCTAACTCTCCCCTTCGCAAAAAAATGGCAGTGGATTCAATGTCGGCACTTCTGACACCACTGTAATGGGAAGGGGACAGCTCGGGGTGGATCTAATCACCAAATAATGGATGTGGGAACCTAGAAAGATGGCGACCACCTCCTGGGAGACGGCCGCCACAGGAGGACAAACACAGTGACTTTGATCTCAAATAAAAGTGTATTTCACAGTGGAAACAAGGTACAAATAATATATCACAATGACCAGCACACCCTACCTGATTTATCTGAACAATGTATGCGGAAGTGGCGGAGTCGGCAGCTCGATGATAGTCCGGCCAAGGCGAGGATATTACCTGCTGATCTTGACTCTGGGAACTGGAACTGCAAACTGAGCAGGACGACGTCCTCTCGTGACGTCATGAGAGGACGCCATGAGAGGACGCTCTGCTACCTCCCGCGAGATAACGAACCAGCGCGAGACTTGGGTTTTCCCGCCCTGGCTGATCCCGTTACAGTAGTGTTGATGAAGCCCAATCAACCTTGGCAACCGGTAAAAAATTAAAATTTGTGTCAACCCCCAGCACAGGGGTGTTGTGCACCGTATGAGTAGTAGAGCCCGACTGCCGATAGAATGGCAGCGCCGGCCTTATATAGCAGGGGGTAGCTTTGCCATAGTTACCAAATGGAGCGCTGTATTGTTGCGCGCAACAAGTAGTACCGGGAGGGCGGATCACTCGCCGCTGTTAATTATATGCATATACATGAGTGTATATAGTCCCATATATATATATATATATATATATATATATATATATATATATATATAGTGCACATGCTCTAATAAGCGCACACCCCTCCTTTCTGGGTCCCAGTATCAGTAAAATGAAGTGTAAAAATAAAGATTTTTTAAGGGCAAAAACAAGGATTTTAGGCTCTTTGGGGGTGCGCTTATTAGAATTATTTTTTCTTATAAGGTTTTGCCATGTTAAATAATTTTGTTGTTGACTGGGCTGTATGTAAAGTTATTTTTCACCAAAATCTTATTCTTTCCTATAGATCTAACGCCTATGTAAAAGGCCTACCTGTATGTGTGTTGCCATGGCAATAAGCGCTACGAGGCTGTGCATTTTTTGGCATTAAGTGGTCTTCAAAGTTGCCCCGCTATTCGTGTAAATCGCGTTACTTGTTGAATAAATTAAAATAAAATCAGCAGTCTACTCTAGCTCAACTCTACGGTACTTATCAAGGTTCACTCTCGTCAGTGGAATTAATTAAAGTTTTTTTTTTTTTTTTTTTTTTCATTATTGAAAGGTCAGTCTTTGACTCAAATCGGACGTGACTTCGTACCTGAACCGTGACGTCACGTTGTCCTCACTCTATTTTTCAGACGTCAGTCCTGCAAGTTCTGCCCTCTACTCGACCTGCTACAGAGTGCGGCAAAGGTTGTCGCTATTTTCTATCCGCTGAAATAGAGGTCACGGCTCAATGATATTATATACCGAGTAAGGTGTGAGAAGGCGCCCGCAGGGCGCCTTCTCACACCTTACTCGGTATATCTCGGTCAGAAGAAAATCAAGTTCCCTCCCCCGGGTTCTGCATCGACTCCAACGTGAACTAGCCTAGGCTACAATTTACCACTTACAACGAGTAGACCTCCCCCTAATATACCAAAAAAGTAAGTTTAAACACTCAAGTAGAAATGGATTGTACTTACCTACTGTCCACAACCTTCTACTCTTAGGGGAGTACGTGAGTTTATCAATCAGATTATATCCACACTTTACTCTCTATTTTGAAGTTTAATACCTCCAAAACAACATGGCGCCCGTTTGTTTACATTATTATCGATCGCCGTAACCTACTAAATCTTTGTTATCTAGCCTATTGACCAAGTGCATTGGATTCCCCTTGTCGTTCTGGTCATTTTGATATATAGTTTTCCTATAGGGGATAATTTTAATCTTAGGCAGCCAGGTACTGTTAGACCTGCCAACCGGTCCCTTGGCTTAGGGAGTGGTCATTATTTATCAACAGGGGGGGGTATGGGTTTTCGCGCCAACGCACGAAAATTTTTTATGCCCCCCCCTCGACGGCAGTCAAAATTTTTTGCGCCCCCCCCCACGCCGGAGGCGCGGAGAGTTTTCGCGCCCCTCTTTGATCTATAGTAGCGCGCGGGCTTTTTTGCTATAAAGAGGGTGAATTTTTTTAGCCCCCCCCTCAAGAGGGGTCAAAATTTTTTTAGCCCCCCCTCGGGAGGGGTCTGAAAAATTTACGCCCCCCCCTCAAACCCACCCTCCCCCCCTGTTGATAAATAATGACCACTCCCTTATGACGTACAGAGCTCCTTGAGCGGCAGACGGTGTGGAATCCCCACTCTATGACTATGTACTGTGGTAGAGATCCCAATTTCAATAGATCTAGATCTATCTATATATCAAATCCCATAGTGGTCATCACTCAGACGTCAGCCAGTATGATTACTAAGAAGACTTTGCTTTTAGGGGGTCAGGATTTTTTAAGAACAGCAGGGGGGGTGGGGTTTGAGGGGCCTCAGAATTTTGTTCACCCCTTGACCAGGGGGGGAGGTCAGAATTTTCACGCCTCCTCTTATTTACAGTTCACTGTATCTCGTGTATTTCACATTTACTGTAAATTCTCTTGTATAAGCCACATCCCTCATATAAGCCGCACCCCACACCCCTGACTTTGGAATAAGCTATAAGCCACACCTGAGGCTTGAAAATTGTCAATTTAGTACTGTTCTATAGTGTCAAACAGCCCCTATAAGCCGCACTTTGGGCCTATTCTATAAGCTTAATTTTGATTTGGGTTCTGGTATAAGGGAGTGGTCATTATTTATCAACAGAGGGGGGTCGTGGGTTTTCGTGCGGATGGACGAAAATTTTTTACGCCACCCCTCGGTGACAGTCAAAATTTTTTGCCCCCCCGCGCCAGAGGCGCGGAGAGTTTTCGCGCCCCTCTTTGATCTATAGTAGCGCGGGCTTTTTTGCTAAAAAGAGGGTGAATTTTTTTAGCTTCCCCCTCAAGGTGTCACGGTAGTAATCCACCCTGGTAAGCCTAGGACAGCTAAATAGTCCCAACTAAAAACAGTGTTTTGCTTGGTATAATCAGTGCCAGGGGACCTTATTTTTATTGCAGATTAATAATTTTGGTACCAGAAGAAAGGTAACGATTTTGGGGGAAAAAGTTGCAAAATATTTTTCCTCACCATGGAAACCTATTTTGTCAGAGAGGGGACCAAGGTCACATTTGTGACTTGTCAGGGGCACCTGTATCATTTAATTTATTCAACATGGTGGTTTCCATGGCAACTGGTGCAAAAACGGATCTGACTCCGTTATGGTTGACCATGCTAAAAAAATCAAGAATGACTTCAGCTTTAATTTAAGCCTTTATTTATGAACGCCATCAAATTAGAACCCGATTGACGCCAGTTTTATGATGGAAGATGGGGGGAAATCAGAACGTCCTTGGCCCTATTAGTACCATGACACCTTACCTCAACAGGGGTCAAAAATTTTTAGCCCCCCCCCTCGGTGGCAGTCAAAATTTTTTGCGGCCCCCCCTCAGGAGTTGTCTGAAAATTTTACGCCCCCCTCAAACCCACCACCCCCCTGTTGATAAATAATGACCACTCCCTAAGAACGAGAGAATTTACGGTATTTTTTTTTATTTGATCAATCATGACAAGTACATGTAAGGGGTTCCGCTAACCACTCGCCAAATCACCACTGACAGAAAAGAGATCCGGTCTATGTAGACCTATCACCCAAGCCAAAGCTCAAGAAAAATGTGGCTTGGACCATGGCAGGAGTGGCAACTCACATCTGTGGTTCTTGCCACATTTTCTCTTGTTACCCGTATAAGTAGTGGCCACTCCCTTAAACTAGACCAGACGAACACAACCTCTCACTACTGCTAACAGCAAAAAGGCTGGCCTCATAGAAACAAAAAATTCTCGTGAAGGCGTACTTTTCCCTTACTGTCCTTCTTTAAACTTCACACATATGTAATTGTCTATACTTCCGGGTAGGTGGTGGCATTGGCAAAAAGTCAGTTATCCAATTTTCAATCTCAATTTTCTACAAGAAACAAAGCATGTAAACAAATAAAATCACCATACATGAGTAGTTCATATATCAGTCTTTAGTTACAGTCAAGAAAAAAATTTAAAAATCCATCCATGAGTTCATAAAAAAAATAAGCTTGTCCACCCCAAAATATATTTATAAATATATATATATATTTAAAAAACATGGAAAGTGGGAATTTACCTCAAACCACAGGAAAGCGGGGACTTCTTTAATAATCATCACAGAGCATTGAAATTTAACACAGTAATTGCTGCTACTCTAGGGAACCTAAATATAACTTTCGTGGTCTCAAGCAAAGTCTAGGGGACCAATATATCCCACCAGGTGGCAGCAGTGCATAGGGCAGATAATATATATAAAGCATTGTGGGGACATTTCATAAAAATGTTTTCCCCAATCCAGTCCTCCATAGACTTAGGTCTGGGTGTGATTTTTTTCCTCTTTATTCCTATATGATGCAATCCAACCATCTAAAAGTGAGACGCTTCCGGTTCAATGAATGAAAGCACAATGTTCATTATCAGGTAGCATCTACCCCCTAGGTATACTCTAAGTACATAAAGAACAACTTTCATTGGCCGTCATCATATACTAAGACTAGTAAGAGTAGTGTACCTAGAGTAGACCTGTTTGTTAACATCGCGCATGCGCTGCTTGATATCTTCTACATTACATTTTAATATGATAGGTGGCAGCACCAGCCCTGGGCCCTTTGTGCATACCAAAGCACATCGTCGGATTTTGTTACACTTTAGTATGTCCTTGTAGTGCTTAATCTTTACTATTATAGTCTTGATTATTCATATTTTAGTAAAATTTAGAAATTCAAGGCAGAGACCTTGGCATACAGCCAAGGCAAGCCTTTTGCTTCAGCCAGGATTATAAGTCAATTAAAGGACAGTAGGCAGGCATCTTTGATGCAGCCTATGACGTCACAGGAAAACCATGAAAATAGGCTAATCTTTTCCTTTAAATCCACCATCTTTCCATCCAAGCTCATGTGGCAAGTAAAGTATTTAATAGTTGTACCATAGATACCAAATATTAAACTCCAACAAACTGTTTTTCCTAGCCGTATTGTAGCCGTAGCCCTACAATATTTGTTTGATTTGTCAAATATCCAAACAAGAAATGATACCTACCCTTTTCTCCCTTTAGTTTCAGATCAAAAATGCCTAAGCGACCGAGCCCTTTTTCCCTGTTCATAGCCAAAAACCTGAGGCCTCTTTGGGAAGAGAAAGTAAGGACACAACCAGATCTTCCTTCCCAAAGCATAGGGAAGTCCTTGGTTCTTCCTCTCCACTGGAAACTCTTCCCTCTCGTTCTAGATAACTTTGAACAAGAAGAAGATGCCCCACCCTTCTTTTGTCTCCTGACAGAAGAGGACCAAAAGAAACATATGGCCACATGTAGACTTTACGGGACGATACGGGATCTTCTTAAAAGGTATTTTTCTCTCTTCTTCTCCCCGCAGACCTCCTGTTGTACATTATTACTGTCCACCATGCTATCATGCTTTTTCACCGCTCACCCATTTAACACAACCTTAATTTCACCATGAAACATATATACTCTTCCCAGAGTCTTCCATCTATTACCTGTGCATTAAGAATGCTACAATGAAAAGAAGAAGAAAGTGGATCGCTGGTCATCACTCTCCCAGCAGATACTCTTGGAGGTTTAATGCTATCTTGAATACGTTTAACCAAAATATAAATTTCAGTAAACTTCAATAGTAAAGTTTAGGAAAAATAAAGTTGGAAAAACACTATGGACTTTTGAAAATATATTTGTTTAACTATCTATGTTTCTGTTAGCTGGCACTTTCCTCACCTTAAAGTTTTGCTTCATCTTGTACCTCACGAGTACCCTAGGCTAAAGCAGTCATTAATTTTGCAAAAGTAACCCATTTTTTATATATAGGGTAACAAGAATCAATTCTTTAGAAATATAAGGTTATGCGTCAGATTCACAGCTACCTAAAATTGTTCATCCTTATCTAACTATGCATACAGTAGTTGAGATTTCAGCTAGTTCTAATAGGAATTTCAACTAAATTTTTTCAATTTTTGAAAGCCCTATAATAGGGGTAGAGGGATGCACAAAAAGTGTGCACAATGCTCTATTTTAGATTTAAAGGCACCTATGGCAGAGGGCACAGGACTAGCAAAATCCCTGTTTATGTTTGTGTGTATCGTGTCCTAGGTATCATACATCCAAAACTACACTTGAGAGCACACAGCTCTTTGTACTACCATTTATAAGCTTAGGATTCTGTGTATGGCCTCTCGACCTTCGTTCTTGTGACCGTTTCTTAAGCTCATGGTCATACTGGGGCCTGTATGCTCTCTCGTGTAGTTTTTGGACATAATCACATTTCATCCTCTGACCTGTGGTTTGGATATGCCCTCCCTTAAATACTTCTTATCTCTTTATCTTCCCTCAGAGAGAAATGGGGAATGCTAAGATTCAACCAATCATGTAGCGGAGGTTAGTGAACCTTCTTGTTACGCTTTCAGTCATCTTGTTATCCTTTTCTGTACATCCTTTGCAAAATTTTCTTCCATGTAGAGAGCGAGGAAAACAGAAAAGTAAAACCTGTGTTAGAAACACCATAAAAATCATAACATAACCTACCACCCTTATTTTTGGATCGTTTCCTTTTTATTACATCTTTCAATGAACCCCATTTTCATTTCTTGCCTTTCACTTAAATTAATGTAGAAGCTGATGAATATGCCCACGAAAAGCGTGCCAAAGCAAAGTTAATGCAGATAGGGATGTTACTCCACACCCGCCTCCCACCTAAGAAGCAGGAGAAGGTGTTAGAGTACCTGGCGAATATTCACAGCATACTTCACGAAGCCAAAGGTAGTCATATAGAGTTCATGTTTGGTTCAAATGTTTTGATTCAGTTGTCACAGGTTCAAACAAAGAGTAAGAAACAATTCATGCCTTCCCTGGCAAGCAGGTAGTTCTGACCATTTCTGCATACAGACTCTGTATTTCTCTCTCTTCGTATTATTTGTTAGTTCCTTGAGGAAGAAGTGTATTCCTTTTTTGGGCAAAATGTTGTCGTCTTTTTTTTTTATTCTACCACCTCCAGCACCAGAGGGGGTAGGCCTGCTATTACTTACTGTGCTAATATTTACTACACTAGTCCCCTTTTCTATGGTAAACTGTTGCCCATCTAGGGGGTTACTGGGGTACTCATTTCCCTAAGACCCTATTCTAACCCCTTCCCTCACCCTCTGTAGGCCTACAGGAATGTGACCCCCCCCTTGCGCACCTTATCATAAGTGCCTATCTTAATAACAATGTGTAACACCAATTTCAAACTATTCTACATTCTTCAGGCAAAATTTCTCTCAGACAGTTGAGTTTTTTGGATTTTTTTTTCTGTAACCACTAAAGCTCCAGTAGTGGACAGCCCAGATATTAATTGGGCAGCTATCTCTATAAATTGCACAAATAAAGATGCCGAAGTGAAGAATTAGGATTACCTCATCGGCTGATAATTCATCCTGCTAAGTCAGTATAGGGTAACGGGTACTAACCACAGAGACCTTCCAGCACAGAACAAATTAGGAACCTGGTTTCCCCCCCATTTCCCTCCCACCCGTCATCTTTTCCTTCTTATTTCATTAAAAAATTCAAACATCTCTCATTTTCAGCCATAGAGAACGCGAAGAACTTGGAACATGAAGACAACTACCCCTCGGAGGTCAGGGCACAGAGAGCACTTTCATATAAGAGTGAGTATTGCCCTTTCTACAAAAGGATTGCCCAGTATGAGAGAGGATTTCAATATGCGAATCAAGGTTGTCCTATGTTCTTCATGATTGTCCTTTGGTATAGCCCCATGTGTACCCTCCTGCCGTTAGGATCTCCCTGTATCCTATAGAACTCCCCTATGCTCACAAGTTCTTTCCTATGTGTCATTTCTCAATGTGTGATAGGATTAGGGTTGGGGCTGGTCATGAGGTCAGAAACTGAAAGTAGTACAAGTGTACAACCTATGTCTAGATTATTGGAGATTTTATTTAGAAATTATAATCTGTCATAGCAGCTTTCCTCTTCCTTCCGAGAATATCAATCAGTCATCAACATTAACTTTCAACTTTCCAAGTATTTCAGTTTCAAGAAATTATCGGTCAATACAGCTTTTCTGTACCAATGTAGAACATAGGAAAATCTTCATAGGCTCTTTAAATGGACATCCTCGTGATTTTGGTTTAGCAATGGTGTATCCTTTTCCCTAAACATGTATGTAGTTATATAATTCTAGTTTCATAGTTCATAGGACATTAAAATTGTGTGGGTATTTAATCCTTCCTGCCAATAAAACCTGAGCTTATGATGATAGACATACACACTCACAGTTTTGATATATACACATATAGTAACATGGACTGCTATAGAATTGGACTGCTTTTTATTTTAATTTATTTTTAATTTAATACAGGATGAAAACTACTACCCCAGTTGAAGAGAGAATCTGCTTATGGGCGTTTAAGGAGAAAATGCCAGGATGTCTTTTCATCTAGTAGATATGGATTGCCGTGCCTTTAAGGACTTATGCAGGAAGCCATAACACCCGTTCGCACAAAGCATGTACAAGCCAAGAAGACTGGCAGCAAGAACTTCTTACCAGAATGATGAAGACCCTAATTCTCAGGGTCATTTGAGAGAATTGTATCTTGTTCTCTTTGATCGTGGCACTGCAAAGATATCCACTGTCGTGGTTGCAGGACTAGGTGGCACCACTGTCCATATTTTCATATTCAATAAACAGTATAGTATTCTGCGTAGTATTCTATTTTGTTTCAGCCTGTGGTGGTTTTGGTTCAAATGCATGATAATTTTTCAATATCTCAGATGACATAATATCTCCACTCGTGATCAATTCTCCAGTCTCATACTGAAGTAGGGGACGGTCGGCTGAAATACTTTTGTAGACGTTTAATAAAACTTTTCTTTTACTTCTCTTCTCTTCACTTGTACTTGTCACGGATATCTGAGAACAATATTTCCCTCTTGTCCATCATAACAGGAATTTAAATGCTCCCCATGTATCCCCTCAGTCTTTTAGTTTTGCCCTCTGTATTTCGTTTCCCAAAGCCCTCTTTACCCCCCTTTGTATCTTGATATTGCCCTTATTCTCTATGTCCTTCATAAGTATGGGACTTAAGGCGAAAAGAAAAATTACTGTAATTGGGCAATCCTCGCATACATGGGGCAATCCTGAGGTACATGGGGCAATTAGAAAGGATAAGATTTTCCAGGATAAATAAAAAGTAACAAGACTTTGGTTCTAATCAATGGATCTTCAAATTTCAAAAAGCAGTGGGCAATCCTCAGGTACATGGGGAAATTACAAGGGATATGGGCCAATCCTGGCGAAAATGGGGCAATCCTGATGCACATTTAGTCATCATAATGGACATGGGGCAATCCTGATGTATATGAGGCAATCGTAATGGATATGGGGCAATCCTCAGGCATAGGGGTAATTGTAACAGACATGGGGCAATCCATTCATACATGGGGCAATCCTGAGGTACATGGGGCAGTCCTGGTCAACATGGGGCAATCCCTAGAGTTTGAGGATTTTCCAGGAAAAATAAAAAGTAACATGACTTTGGTTCTAATCAATGGATTTCAAATTTCAAAAAGCAGTGGGCAATCCTGAGGTACATGGGGCAATTGAAAAGGATATGGGCCAATCCTGGCAAACATGGGGCAATCCTGATGCACATTTAGTCATTATAATGGACATGGGGCAATCCTGGCATACATGGGGCAATCCTGAGGTATAGGGGTAATTGTAACAGAGATGGGGCAATCCTGTCATACATGGCGCAATCCTGAGGGATATCTACTCATCATAACGGACATGACGTGTGGGGATGAGGTCGCTACAGGGAGGACTCACCCACAACCTTGAAAAAGGGCAAACCAGGAACCAGCTGTACTCTACCTTTTTAACCCATACTCTTTTTATCTGGCAACATCCCCATGAACTTACACAAATGAGAGGGGTAGAGATTTTCGGCCAGTATGAGTTATCCAGAGAAAATAGGCTTTGCCACCAGAGATATTTCTCATCCATAAAGCCTGGACCTGCAGACCCTGTCATGTGTTCAACTGGTAAAATCCCCATTCAGTTATACAAAAAAGAAGTGTAGATATTTTGCATGAGTATGAGTTATCCATATACTAGAGCACTTCCAACTAGATATAAACTATTTTCTCTGACCCCGGATCTGAAGAAATCTGTATTATGTTCATCTTTGGACATCCACCTTGACATATATGTACATGTATATGAGAGGGGTAGAGAATGGGCCACAGTATGAGCACGTGCAACTAGAGATATCACTTTCACTAACCCTCTACCTGGAGACCCTTGTTTCTCTCCACCTGGCGACATCATTGTGGAATTATACCTAGAGTAAGGGCACAGATTGTGTGCCAGTATGAGTTATCCATATACTAAAGCATGTGCAACTAGATATATCACTGTTTCACACACCCTATACCTGAAGAACCTGTTCTGTTTTCATCTGGTGAGAATCCCGGTGACATCCTCATCGACTTATACCTGGAACAAGGGTACAGATTTTATACCAGTATGAGTTATCCATATAGTTCTGTCTTCATCTCATGAGATTCCCCTTTTATAAGTAATACTTATACATAGAAAAGGAGTAAGGATTCAAGGCCACTATGGGTTTTCCATACACTACGGTTATGCATGCACTGGAGCACTTGCAGCTAGAGATTATCACTTTCCCTAACCCTCTACCTGGAGACCCTTCTCTCTCTTCACCTGGCGACGTCATCATGGAATTATACCTAGAGGAAGGGCACAGTGTGTGCCAGTATGAGTTATCCATATACTAGAGCACTTGCAACTAGATATATTACTCTTTCACACACCCTGTACCTGAATAACCTGTTTTGTTTTCATCTGGTGAGAATCCCCTTTACTTATACATAGGAGAGGGGTAGACATTTAGGGCCAGTATGAGTTATCCATACACTACATCACTTACCACTGGAGATATTGCTGTTTCACACAGCCTGTACCTCAAGAACGAGTAGAGTTTTTATCTGGAGATATCCCCATGTTCTAATACATAGGAGAAGTGTAGAGGTTTTGGGGAATTATGACTTATCCATAGCCTGTGCTTAACATATGCCCTGAGGTCGAATAAGTACAGGACAATGTACTCTGTTTATCTGGTGACATCCTCATTGACTTATACCTGGAACAAGGGTACAGATTTTATACCAGTATGAGTTATCCATATACTAGAGCACCATGTACCTGTAGAAGCTGTTCTGTCTTCTTCTCATGAGATTCCCCTTTTATAAGTAATACTTATACATAGAAAAGGGGTAAGGATTCAAGGCCACTATGGGTTATCCATACACTACGGTTATGAATGCACTGGAGCACTTGCAGCTAGAGATTATCACTTTCACGAACCCTCTACCTGCAGAACCTTTTCTATCTTCACCTGGCGACATCCTCATATACTTATACCTAGAGGAAGTGCACAGATTGTGTGCCAGAATGAGTTATCCATATACTAAAGCATGTGCAACAAGATATATCACTGTTTCACACACCCTGTACCTGGAGAACCTGTTCTGTTTTCATCTGGTGAGAATCCCCTTCACTTATACATAGGAGAGGGGTAGACATTTAGGGCCAGTATGGGTTATCCATACACTACATCACTTACCACTGGAGATATTGCCGTTTCACACAGCCTGTACCTCAAGAACCAGTAGAGTTTTCATCTGGAGATATCCCCATGTTCTAATACATAGGAGATGGGTAGAGGTTTTGGGGAATTATGACTTATCCATAGCCTGTGCTTAACATATGCCCTGAGCTTGAATAAGTACAGGACAATCTACTCTGTTTATCTGGTGACATCCTCATCGACTTATACCTGGAACAAGGGTACAGATTTTATACCAGTATGAGTTATCCATATACTAGAGCACCATGTACCTGAAGAACCTCTTCTGTCTTCATCTCGTGAGATTCCCCTTTTATAAGAAATACTTATACATAGAAAAGGCGTAACGATTCAAGGCCACTATGGGTTATCCATACACTATGGTTATGTTTGCACTGGAGCACTTGCAGCTAGAGATTCTGCAGAACCTTTTCTCTCTTCACCTGGCGACATCCTCATATACTTATACCTAGAGTAAGGGCACAGATTGTGTGCCAGTATGAGTTATCCATATACTAAAGCATGTGCAACTAGATATATCACTGTTTCACACACCCTGTTCCTGAAGAACCTGTTCTGTTTTCATCTGGTGAGAATCCCCTTGACTTATACATAGGAGAGGGGTAGACATTTAGGGCCAGTATGGGTTATCCATACACTACATCACTTACCACTGGAGATATTGCCGTTTCACACAGCCTGTACCTCAAGAACCAGTAGAGTTTTCATCTGGAGATATCCCCATGTTCTAATACATAGGAGATGGGTAGAGGTTTTGGGGAATTATGACTTATCCATAGCCTGTGCTTAACATATGCCCTGAGCTTGAATAAGTACAGGACAATCTACTCTGTTTATCTGGTGACATCCTCATCGACTTATACCTGGAACAAGGGTACAGATTTTATACCTGTATGAGTTATCCATATACTAGAGCACCATGTACCTGAAGAACCTGTTCTGTCTTCATCTCGTGAGATTCCCCTTTTATAAGTAATACTTATACATAGAAAAGGGGTAAGGATTCAAGGCCACTATGGGTTATCCATACACTACGGTTATGCATGCACTGGAGCACTTGCAGCTAGAGATTCTGCAGAACCTTTTCTCTCTTCACCTGGCGACATCCTCATTTACTTATACCTAGAGTAAGGGCACAGACTTATACCTGGAACAAGGGTACAGATTTTATACCAGTATGAGTTATCCATATACTAGAGCACCATGTACCTGTAGAACCTGTTCTGTCTTCATCTCGTGAGATTCCCCTTTTATAAGTAATACTTATACATAGAAAAGGGGTAAGGATTCAAGGCCACTATGGGTTATCCATACACTACGGTTATGTTTGCACTGGAGCACTTGCAGCTAGAGATTATCACTTTCACTAACCCTCTACCTGCAGAACCTTTTCTCTCTTCACCTGGCAACATCCTCATTTACTTATACCTAGAGTAAGGGCACAGATTGTGTGCCAGTATGAGTTATCCATATACTAAAGCATGTGCAACTAGATATATCACTGTTTCACACACCCTGTTCCTGAAGAACCTGTTCTGTTTTCATCTGGTGAGAATCCCCTTGACTTATACATAGGAGAGGGGTAGACATTTAGGGCCAGTATGGGTTATCCATACACTACATCACTTACCACTGGAGATTTTGCCGTTTCACACAGCCTGTACCTCAAGAACTAGTAGGGTTTTTATCTGGAGATATCCCCATGTTCTAATACATAGGAGATGGGTAGAGGTTTTGGGGAATTATGACTTATCCATAGCCTCTGCTTAACATATGCTCTGAGCTCGAATAAGTACAGGACAATCTACTCTGTTTATCTGGTGACATCCTCATCGACTTATACCTGGAACAAGGGTACAGATTTTATACCAGTATGAGTTATCCATATACTAGAGCACCATGTACCTGAAGAACCTGTTCTGTCTTCATCTTGTGAGATTCCCCTTTTATAAGTAATACTTATACATAGAAAAGGGGTAAGGATTCAAGGCCACTATGGGTTATCCATACACTACGGTTATGTTTGCACTGGAGCACTTGCAGCTAGAGATTATCACTTTCACTAACCCTCTACCTGCAGAACCTTTTCTCTCTTCACCTGGCAACATCCTCATTTACTTATACCTAGAGTAAGGGCACAGATTGTGTGCCAGTATGAGTTATCCATATACTAAAGCATGTGCAACTAGATATATCACTGTTTCACACACCCTGTTCCTGAAGAACCTGTTCTGTTTTCATCTGGTGAGAATCCCCTTGACTTATACATAGGAGAGGGGTAGACATTTAGGGCCAGTATGGGTTATCCATACACTACATCACTTACCACTGGAGATATTGCCGTTTCACACAGCCTGTACCTCAAGAACCAGTAGAGTTTTCATCTGGAGATATCCCCATGTTCTAATACATAGGAGATGGGTAGAGGTTTTGGGGAATTATGACTTATCCATAGCCTCTGCTTAACATATGCCCTGAGCTCGAATAAGTACAGGACAATCTACTCTGTTTATCTGGTGACATCCTCATCGACTTATACCTGGAACAAGGGTACAGATTTTATACGAGTATGAGTTATCCATATACTAGAGCACCATGTACCTGAAGAACCTGTTCTGTCTTCATCTTGTGAGATTCCCCTTTTATAAGTAATACTTATACATAGAAAAGGGGTAAGGATTCAAGGCCACTATGGGTTATCCATACACTACGGTTATGTTTGCACTGGAGCACTTGCAGCTAGAGATTATCACTTTCACTAACCCTCTACCTGCAGAACCTTTTCTCTCTTCACCTGGCAACATCCTCATTTACTTATACCTAGAGTAAGGGCACAGATTGTGTGCCAGTATGAGTTATCCATATACTAAAGCATGTGCAACTAGATATATCACTGTTTCACACACCCTGTTCCTGAAGAACCTGTTCTGTTTTCATCTGGTGAGAATCCCCTTGACTTATACATAGGAGAGGGGTAGACATTTAGGGCCAGTATGGGTTATCCATACACTACATCACTTACCACTGGAGATATTGCCGTTTCACACAGCCTGTACCTCAAGAACCAGTAGAGTTTTCATCTGGAGATATCCCCATGTTCTAATACATAGGAGATGGGTAGAGGTTTTGGGGAATTATGACTTATCCATAGCCTCTGCTTAACATATGCCCTGAGCTCGAATAAGTACAGGACAATCTACTCTGTTTATCTGGTGACATCCTCATCGACTTATACCTGGAACAAGGGTACAGATTTTATACCAGTATGAGTTATCCATATACTAGAGCACCATGTACCTGAAGAACCTGTTCTGTCTTCATCTTGTGAGATTCCCCTTTTATAAGTAATACTTATACATAGAAAAGGGGTAAGGATTCAAGGCCACTATGGGTTATCCATACACTACGGTTATGTTTGCACTGGAGCACTTGCAGCTAGAGATTATCACTTTCACTAACCCTCTACCTGCAGAACCTTTTCTCTCTTCACCTGGCAACATCCTCATTTACTTATACCTAGAGTAAGGGCACAGATTGTGTGCCAGTATGAGTTATCCATATACTAAAGCATGTGCAACTAGATATATCACTGTTTCACACACCCTGTTCCTGAAGAACCTGTTCTATTTTCATCTGGTGAGAATCCCCTTGACTTATACATAGGAGAGGGGTAGACATTTAGGGCCAGTATGGGTTATCCATACACTACATCACTTACCACTGGAGATATTGCCGTTTCACACAGCCTGTACCTCAAGAACCAGTAGAGTTTTCATCTGGAGATATCCCCATGTTCTAATACATAGGAGATGGGTAGAGGTTTTGGGGAATTATGACTTATCCATAGCCTCTGCTTAACATATGCTCTGAGGTCGAATAAGTACAGGACAATCTACTCTGTTTATCTGGTGACATCCTCATCGACTTATACCTGGAACAAGGGTACAGATTTTATACCAGTATGAGTTATCCATATACTAGAGTACGATGTACCTGAAGAACCTGTTCTGTCTTCATCTCGTGAGATTCCCCTTTTGTAAGTAATACTTATACATAGAAAAGGGGTAAGGATTCAAGGCCACTATGGGTTATCCATACACTACGGTTATGTTTGCACTGGAGCACTTGCAGCTAGAGATTATCACTTTCACTAACCCTCTACCTGCAGAACCTTTTCTCTCTTCACCTGGCGACATCCTCATTTACTTATACCTAGAGTAAGGGCACAGACTTATACCTGGAACAAGGGTACAGATTTTATACCAGTATGAGTTATCCATATACTAGAGCACCATGTACCTGTAGAACCTGTTCTGTCTTCATCTCGTGAGATTCCCCTTTTATAAGTAATACTTATACATAGAAAAGGGGTAAGGATTCAAGGCCACTATGGGTTATCCATACACTACGATTATGTTTGCACTGGAGCACTTGCAGCTAGAGATTATCACTTTCACTAACCCTCTACCTGCAGAACCTTTTCTCTCTTCACCTGGCGACATCCTCTTATACTTATACCTAGAGTAAGGGCACAGATTGTGTGCCAGTATGAGTTATCCATATACTAAAGCATGTGCAACTAGATATATCACTGTTTCACACACCCTGTACCTGAAGAACCTGTTCTGTTTTCATCTGGTGAGAATTCTCTTGACTTATACATAGGAGAGGGGTAGACATTTAGGGCCAGTATGAGTTATCCATACACTACATCACTTACCACTGGAGATATAGACAAAGGTGCACGAGAATTGGTCAGCACTGAGGGTTATCACACGAGGCATAAGTTAATTTAGTCAGATATGTTCAAAATTCGATTTATTTGGCATTAGACATGATTTTATCATCAGTTATTTGACCGTTTTGGATGTTTTCTCAGGGAGTGTGATACGGGGAAGGGTTATCACACTGTGGGGTGTGATACAGAGTTTCTTGGTTAAGCCTATGGGGCTCTCGTATTCAACTTGAGATAAATTGCTATTTCACACAGCCTGTACCTCAAGAACCAGTAGAGTTTTTATATATTGTAGTGATTTTATATCACTTATTACTACCGTAATCTCCCGCGTATAAGGTGCGTCTTATACAAGAGGTTTTAGTTCTTCCTGGATCTGCAAGGTCTGTGGGGTCCATGCACCACATAGGTTTTTGAATTTTCAAAATCCATTCAGGAGAACAAAAGGTGCGCCTTATACGCGGGGTGCGCCTTATACACGGGAGATTATGCTAGTTATCAATAGTATTATGGAGTAAATGGTCGGCTCGGTGGGAACCACTGGAACTGTTAGTCATAAGACCTATAAGAAATAAACCAAACGCCTTCAACTGTTATAGAACTTTATTTGCTGAGTCTGGTCTTCTGTGATTATTACAATATCTCACCCAACGTTTATCATTATTCAAGGGAAATGAATCTGTATGTCAAATGTAATGACAAAATACATAGGAATATGCTCTACACTGTTTAGGTTACAGCTAATTAATACTTCCAAATCTACGAGAAAAACTCGCTTCTCTGCTTCATTACTTAGAAAGAACATACTCTAATAAAATAAAACAGCTGATATGAAAGCCTAGTACTGCCTGCCCTCAACTGACATGGAACAGTCACACACAGGGTTTTCTCCTCTTGGGCAGCTTACCCGCCAACCTTGGAGAGAAATCAGGAACTGCAAATATAAGGGTTCAGAAAAGGTTACTTTATCCATTGCCCATGTTACAACTATATGACTACAGTATATTATCTTGTATAAGTCACAGCTTATAACAGAACCCACGTAGAAATTAATCTTACAAGATAAGCCCAAATTCAGGAGCGGAGAGCTAACAGCAGGGTATCCTGTTATATAGTAAATAATACTCCTTGTCCAATCCTTGGGTGTGGCTTATACCAGAAGATAATTATACAGTATTCTCTAAATCATTACTGCATATTCTCTCGTATCAGCCACACCCTTGTATCAGCCACACTTCCAACTTTAGCATAAGCTGTAAGCCATAGACATGGCTTCAATATTTGAGGTTTAGTACTGTTTTATATCGAAAAACACCCTTGTATAAGCTGCACCCTGACTTTGGGCTATTCCGTAAAACCTAAGTTTTTTGGAGGGTTCTGGTACTAGCCATGGCTTATACGGAAGAACATAAAGTACTTCTATGTGTTACAATGGTTAAGATCAAAAGTAAAACAGCTACTCTCTAAGGCTACATTCATGCATCTTTCCAAAACTATGGGCTGGAAACAAATCTCCCAGAGAGTGGAGATGAATCCGTAAGATAGTTATTAGGAGAAAGAAATACATGTTAATTAACTAACTAGATGTTGGATGTATGCTGTGCTCTAGCATAATACTTACTCACTTCCTTCATGGCTCTGACTTTCCCTCTCGTCAAATTCCCCACGAAGACGGCGATATCTTGTTCCTATAGAAAAAAGAAACTCAAAGGTTTATCTCCTCATTCATAATGTAATTTAACTAAGATAAACAAACATTCAAGAGAGTGCACCTCCTATAGGCTCCCCTGTCACATTAGGTCCCCTATGTCCGCCAGTATTGTCACTGTATGTCCATCTATATAACTGCTGTATGTCTACCAGAATTGTCACCGTAAATCCATCAGTATTATCACTGTATCTTTTCCAGAATTGTCAAGGTATGTCCATCAGGTACAGTCTACTTTTTCCATCAGGTTATGCCCCCTATGTCCGCCAATATTAGCCCCACATGTCATTCAGGTACAGCCCCCGTGTCAGGATTGTCCTCTGTCGGCCACCACAGCCCTCTCTTGGCCAGCAATGCCCTCTCTTGGCCAGAATTATTCTGTTTTCGGCCATCATTGCCCTTTGTCCACCAGCATTGCCCTCTTCCCGCCATGATTTCCCTTTGTGCATCAGGATTGCCCCCTGTCTGCCAGGTTTATGTTTCATTGACCCAAATTTTAGATCGTGATGATCGCCTCTTGTCCATCAGTATGTGCCTTTTTCCTGCTAGGACAACGTGGGCTATAGACAGTTAATCAGGGATAACATTATACCTAACGTTATCTAGGGGAAATTGTGTGCGGTCCATCAACTTGTGCCATGGGTAGACCTACCATATATTGTCCTACTGTGTATACAATAGCAATGCGATTTACAAATTATTCCATAGTAATATGTGTGATATACCATTTTTTACATGTTTTTATGGTCATTTTGAGTCCTGTTACTGGCAGACGCTCTCTGAAAGTTACTGGCAAAGGGTAAACTAACCTTATCTTTTTTTGATTCAGGTGAAGAAAGACCTTCCTCCTGTCCCTCATTCAGCCCTGCCTCCTCAGTCTCACTCTTCTCATGGTGCACATCATCAAGTTGCTCCTCTTCTGGTTCTTCCTATCAAAAAGATTGGTTCTTATAGGTCTGAGGTCTAAATGGACATGGGACAATTCTGACGGACATGGGACAATCCTGCAAGATATGGAACAATCCTATTAGATATAGGGCAATCCAGACACAAAGGCCACACTGACGGACATGCGGCAATCCTGACGGACATGGGACAATCCTTTTAGACATGGGGCAATCTTGACAGACATGGGACAATCCTGTTAGATATAGGGCAATCTCGACATAAATGGGGCAATCCAGAAATTGTGTGCGGTCCATCAACTCCCGTCATGGGTAGACCTACCATATATTGTCCTACTGTGTATACAATAGCAATGCGATTTACAAATTATTCCATTGTAATATATGTAATATACCATTTTTTACATCTTTTTATGGTCATTTTGAGTCCTGTTACTGGCAGACGCTCTCTGAAAGTTACTGTCGGACATTTGGCAATCCTGACAGACTTGGGGCAATCCTGATGGACATGGGGCAATCTTGACAGACATGGGACAATCCTGTTAGATATAGGGCAATCCTGAAAGATATAGGGCAATTCAGACGGACATGGGGCAATCCTGATGGACATGGGGCAATCCTGACAGACATGCAGCAATCCTGACGGACATATGGTAATGTTGACGGTCATGGGCAATCCTGTTAGACATGGGACAATCCTGTTAGACATGGGACAATCTGGACAGACATGGGGCAATCCAGACGGACATGGGGCAATCTTGATGGACATGCGGCAATCCTGACGGACATGGGGCAATCCTGATAGACACTCTCTTTACTGTGTGCTTCTATGTGTTGGGGTGGAAATTAAGCAGTTTAATATAATTTACCTTATATTATAATGACTCTAGTGTACTTTGACGATCATGTGACTGGATATTATGAATACATGGCAATCTGCATTTGCTGTAGATACACTATAATATTAAATAGCCAATAGATCTGACCTGCCATACCAGATAACTCACTATTCTATTCCTCCTAATTCCTCTCGGGTTGTGGGGTTTGGGGCCTAAGGCGACAATTGCTATCAATGCTCAACTGTATGTAACACCCATTCTTACCAGACAAGCCATCTGTTTGGGAGATGAGCGACCCTTTCCTTCTGGTGTTTCATTCCTTCTTTGTACTTCCTGAGATGGGGGATCCTGCAACACTTCTTGTCTCTTTCTTCTCAGCTCGTCTAAACGAAAAAGCCATTATCTTAAAGGAAATCAGCATTTATGAACTTAAGTCTATGAATTTAAGTGTTTTTTCCAAGAGATATACATGTATATGATTGTTTTTTGTCAAATGAATTCAATTGTCTTTTCTCATGCATATTTCGTTTTGTTTATTCATGAAGATGATGAACAGGAATTTATACACTATAGGCAAAAGCTCAAAGGTTTTTGTGGTTGTCACACAGCAACTCGCATACTTACTCAACACATCTATAACTCCTTCCAATTGGAAGTTTAACTCGTAGGCCAACTCTGGGTGAGAAGACAGGCCATCTTCAATTTCGGTTAACATGTGCCGACCCCTTATTACAGCTTGCCCTTTATCAAGGAAAGAAAAATAACAGTATATTGAAAGTTCAGACTTCACCTTTTATCATTATACTCTTAACCAATTACACTGGGTTTAATGCACAATTTGGGTAAGCTTAGGCCAGTGTTTGGCATGCTTGGACCATTGCTAGGGTATGTGGCGAAGTCACTAAGCAAGATTGGAACTTCACTAACAAATTTTTAACTGGCACTTCACACCCATAATAAACAGTACTAAACAACCATGGTGCACAGTCTCATAAATTCGCCCTGAGGGGTGCTGCCTAAGAGAATGTATGCTTGGGAGTTTAATTCATGTTAAAGTCAGACTCTATATTCCATCATGGGCCGTCCCCAGCTATAACTGATTACATATTGAGGTGAGTAGGGTGGTGGTTGTGGGGGGAGGTGGTGGGGGCAGGCATGGCAGTGGATCAAGAAATCTTATGCCACTGGCTGATGAGGCATTTAATTCTAATAACTTGGATTACAGAATTTTTCACCTTACATTTTGGTCGGTTATCGGTAAGAAAAAAAAGACCCCTAGCTGTCACCCTTAATATCCCAGCAGCACAAGTAATAAAAGTAAAAATAAAAAAGGCATGAAAACCCCGACATTAAGGTCATCTAGTGTAGTTATATGCAGAAAGTTCCCAACCTGAAAGGCAAAATGTTTACCTTTCTTCTTTGATTACATCCTTTTTTTTCAAATAATATTTTTTTGTGTCATTGACCAAAAATCATGTCACCCAAAGGCAAAAAAAAGAGAAAAAATTCTAAATTGCCAAAATTCTTGTCGGCGGATCCGTAATCCAAGTTTTTAGAATAAAATGGTCTGAATAAGGTGTATAGGGAGTTGTTACTTCCATGAAACAAAGACTTTAAGTTATGATGTTTTATTTTTTTTCTCCAAGTTAGGATGTTTTATTTTTTTTCTCCATATCTCATTCAAAAAAACTATTCCATTTAACATTCGTCTCTAATGACTTCTCTCTTTTTTCCTCTATTCTTTGTACAATGCTTAGCTTGAACTTACTAGATGATTCTCGCATAACAAGAAAGTGGGTCTGTGGCTCCTCTCCTTCCTTAGTCCATGCCCTCCTGTCAATATATATAGTTTACTTTTAGGGAGTGGTCAACATTTATCAGCAGGTTGGATGGACGCAAAAGTTTTTTTCACCCCCTCTTGATGGTATTCAAAATACTTAATACAATCATTTTATCAGTTTGATACACTAGATGGCGTCCTAGTCGACCCCTAGGCTACAGGGGCTACTCACCCACCCAGCCCCTGCTGCCCCATAGGCCTATTGAGGGGGGGCAGAAACACTTCTCACAATTATACTGTTCTGAAAATGAAAAACGATTCCAAAAGGTTAGAAATCAGAGATATCCAGAGAGAAAGAGTGTATCTAAGTACCCCATCGATATTGAATTGAAAAATCAAACCAAATGCCTTCTGTATCATTTCAATTCTTGAGGTACACTCTGCAGTGAGTAAGAGAGAACTCACTATGCCCCTGTAGCAGGAGCAGTTTGGCCTGGTCTACACTAACGCCATCTGCTGTATAGCTTTGATAAAACATTTGTATAGGACTCCTCTGAGATTGTCTGCTTGGAGAGGCACCAGAGCTGCAGAGAACTTTTCCGCCAAACATTGATCTGTTGTAGCGCACAGGCTTTTTTTACAAATCTGAAAAACTTTTGGGTTCGGCTCACACAAGGATATTTATCACTCGTTAAGAATCTCATGCTAAGATCTAATTTCCAGACTTATACTTTATAGGACTCCTCTGTGATTGTTGGAGAGGCACTCTTTAGGGGCAGAGTGACTTTATTTTACTGTGAAACAAACATTGAAACAGTACTAACTTCTGAAGAATGGTCTGGATCTTTTTGAAGAGCTTGCACTCCTCTCGTTTCTTGTAGTTTGTGTACTGATTTATGTCCAATATGTTGCTTGCGTATCCCGACTCTTCACAGAACTGTCGTGCCTTCTCTCTTATTGTCATGTGTAGCTCTATGACGAGGCTAGTGGTGGCGTGCCCTTCCTCTTTTCTTAAAAAGAAAAATAAACATTTCTCTAAATTTTATTTCATTCTCCTGATTTTTTATGCCTATGCCAAGGTCAGTTTAAGATGTATGGTATTGTAGACAAGACCCGCTCGCTGTTTCTTAGCCTCATGGAATTTTTACCTATATTTTGTTGTATTCTCTGTTTTTTACTTACCTCCTTTCTCTGAAATCCTCCCATATTTTTCTCATTTCCTCTTCTACGAATGACAAGAGAGGGTCAGTCCTCATTTTCCTGCAAAATAGATACTAAGGTAAGAAGTGGAAGAGCTACAAAAATGAACAAGAACATGCACCTTGGGAGTCATCCTTAAATGGGGGGAGGGGGGAAGGTTTGGCGTGACAGAATTAATTTTCCATATACCTTCAGCTTTAACCATTTGGAAAAAAAGCGTTCGATGGATGTACGGGTAAGGCGGGGAGGGTTTGGTGGATGTCGGGGTTAGCTTTGATAAACGTAGAAGGGTCTGGTGGATGTACGGGAAAGACGGGGTAGGTTAGGTGGATGTTCAGATTAGGCGGGGAGTGTTCGGTCGATGTACGGGTTAGGCGCAGAGTGTTCGGTGGATGTTTGGGTTAGGCGCAGAGTGTTCGGTGGATGTTTTGGTTAGGCGGGGAGGGTTTGGTGGATGTATGGGTTAGGCGGGAAGTGTTTGGTGGATGTACGGGTTAGGCGGGGAGGGTTGGTGGATGTACGGGTAAGGCTGGAAGGGTTAGGTGGATGTTCAGGTTAGGCGGGGAGTGTTCGGTGGATGTTTGGGTTAGGTGGGGAGGGTTTGGTGCATGTCCGGGTTAGGCGGGGAGTGTTCGGTGGATGTACGGGTTAGGTGTGGAGGGTTTGGTGGATGTACGGGTAAGGCGGGGATGGTTAGGTGGATGTATGGGTAAGGCGGGGTAGGTTAGGTGGATGTTCAGATTAGGCGGGGAGTGTTCGGTCGATGTACGGGTTAGGCGCAGAGTGTTCGGTGGATGTTTGGGTTAGGCGCAGAGTGTTCGGTGGATGTTTTGGTTAGGCGGGGAGGGTTTGGTGGATGTATGGGTTAGGCGGGAAGTGTTTGGTGGATGTTCAGGTTAGGCGGGGAGTGTTCAGTGGATGTTTGGGTTAGGCGCGGAGTGTTCAGTGGATGTTTGGGTTAGGCGCGGAGTGTTCGGTGGATGTTTGGGTTAGGTGCCCTGGAAACAAAATCTTGTGTTTAACACGTGTTTGGAACCTGTCATATTGGTGAAAATATGGTGTCATTCACGAGTATGAAACACAAGTATTCTTGTGATTCTGTGACCTGCCAGACTACTGAAATCACATGTTTTGAACACATGATTTATTCACATGAAATCACAAGATTTACACATGTTTTGGCATTGGTAATTAGCATAATTAATTAAAACTTAAGATTTATATATGAGTGATATATAGAAAAGAAACTTTCATTTGATGGAGGGTCTGTGGTGGTGATGTATAAAGTGATAGCCACCTGGTATAGGCATTGGTTATATATTGAGATTACCATTCTCTTATCTCAGAGAAAGGTAACCTCGCAAATATAGGTGCTCCAATGCATTGGTCATCAGCATTATTCATCACTTTTCTTAACAGTTCACTGAAAGTGCACCTGAGATGCAAGGGCAATGGAGCCATGTGATTTACAGTTGGTGTTGGTGCCCAGGCATATGAGCAGATTTTACGCCCACAGAAATGGTGTCTGTGTCACCTTATTCATTGTTACTTTTTGTTTTAGCTGCTTTTATGGTCAATAATCAATACATGAAGATAATATCAAAAAGGTTATATACATATACAGAAGTAACTACAGGTTAGAGTATCAGTGAAGTATTAGACTAAACAGATTAAGTTCTCAATGGTTTGAGGAAGATAAAACTGTCAAAACAGAATAGTGCTGCAACCTAGTGCAGAATAAATTTGACACGAGTATTTCTTGTGTTGATATCTTAAGACAAATTCACATGAAATTCTTGTGTTCTACACATGAATTGTCACGACACCAGATTTTCACCAAACTGACATGTGTCAAAGTGGTGGCAATCACGTGCCTTGTTTCCTGGGTGGGGAGGGTTAGGTGGATGTTCATGTCCGGCGGGGAGTGTTTGGTGGATGTACGGGTAAGGCGTGGAGGGTTTGGTGGCTGTATGGGTAAGGCAGGGTGGGTTAGGTGGATGTTCAGGTTAGGCGGGGAGTGTTCGGTGGATGTACAGGTTAGGCGCGGAGTGTTCAGTGGATGTTTGGGTTAGGCGCGGAGTGTTCGGTGGATGTACAGGTTAGGCGCGGAGTGTTCAGTGGATGTTTGGGTTAGGCGCGGAGTGTTCGGTGGATGTTTTGGTTAGGCGCGGAGTGTTCGGTGGATGTACGGGTTAGGCGTGGAGGGTTTGGTGGATGTATGGGTAAGGCGGGGTAGGTTAGGTGGATCTTCAGGTTAGGCGGGGAGTGTTCGGTGGATGTACAGGTTAGGCGCGGAGTGTTCAGTGGATGTTTGGGTTAGGCGTGGAGGGTTTGGTGGATGTATGGGTAAGGCGGGGTAGGTTAGGTGGATGTTCAGGTTAGGCGGGGAGTGTTCGGTGGATGTACAGGTTAGGCGCGGAGTGTTCAGTGGATGTTTGGGTTAGGCGTGGAGGGTTTGGTGGATGTATGGGTAAGGCGGGGTAGGTTAGGTGGATGTTCAGGTTAGGCGGGGAGTGTTCGGTGGATGTACAGGTTAGGCGCGGATTGTTCAGTGGATGTTCAGGTTAGGCGTGGAGTGTTCGGTGGATGTACGGGTTAGGTGGGGTGAGGCGGGGAGTGTTCAAAGCTATGGTGAGGGCAAACAAAAACGCGTTTCCGTGACTTTTTGACAGCATTTTACGCTATCTTTCCTTAATTCTATGACATTGAGACCATATTTTTTGGCATTTTCAGAAAATTCCCTGCAATATACACTATTGATATTTATTTCTAGGCCTATTTACACCCTAAAAACTAGAAGAAAAAACTTTCACAGCAATACTGCCAAAGCTATGGCCAGAGGAAACAAAAACTCATTTCCATGACTTTTGACAGCATTTTACGCTATCTTCCCTTAATTCTATGACATTGAGACCATATTTTTTGGCATTTTCAGACAATTCCCTACAAGATACACTATTGACTTTTATTTCTAGGCCTATTTACACCCTAAAAACTAGAAGAAAAAACTTTCACAGCAATACTGCCAAAGCTATGGCCAGAGGAAACAAAAACGCATTTCCGTGACGTTTGACAGCATTTTACGCTATCTTCCCTTAATTCTATGACATTGAGACCATATTTTTTGGCATTTTCAGACAATTCCCTACAAGATACACTATTGACTTTTATTTCTAGGCCTATTTACACCCTAAATACTAGAAGAAAACACTTTGACAGTAGGTACATTCTACCCAAACTTTAGCATTAGGATCCGGGAGATCTAAGCTTTATTTACAGAGGAACATCAATTTACTAAAATGTTAATTAACACTCCCATAGCATGGGCCCATGGCATTAGAATGGGCGATAATAGAGGGACATGTGTTTATTTGCACCTTTGCCATGGTTGCTAGGGCAGTGCAGTGCAGTTCTGCTCCACCACAAAATAGATCTAAGACATTTTCTACACAACCTACATTATGTTGTACTTAATGGGGGTGGTTTAAGAGAAGATCTTACTTAGATTTTCCAGAGAAAAGAGTCTTACGGCTGACGTGCGATAAGCAAGAGAAATATTTTCCGCTGGTTCCCTTTCCAGGTAACAGCGAAAGTGCGATCTCCCCTCGCAGCTTTGTTTTTTTATAAGGACAACAGGTGAACAAGATAAGTGCTTGAAGATGAAAGATACCGTGTCTCCCTCCTCCTCCATCTCCCAGAACATTTTCCCGCTGCTGTCGGCACCCGACCTGGCAGGAACAAATCAGGTAAAGAAGCACAATATTTCTATTTTTATAGTTCTTTTATCTGGAGCGAAAAATAACTTACCCCTTTGACAAAACTAACCTAGTTAGTTCCCCCTTTTCTCCTTCTACTTCCTCTTTTATTTCATTTCTTCTACAGTCCGTCACATTTTCATCCTCTCTTGTACCATAGGCACGAGGTTTCTGACCTTCAAAGGCCTTCAGTTGTGTTTCTTCATTATGGGGATGCGACCAGAAGGGGACTCTTTCAATCCCCTTAGGTTTTTACAGGGGGGGGGGGGCTACCAATGTTATTTTCTACCCAGACAGATTTCAATCAATTCCCCTTCTCTGCCACTCCAAACGTGACACAACATTATATAAACCATTTCATACCTGTGAAAGCTAGCATGCCTATAACACAACAAAATAATGTGGGATTTTTTTTTCTTCCAAAAAAAAACACAACAGAATGGCTGGCTCGGATTCGCCGCAATTTAAGGAAATGTACATTCGATGCGCAATCGACAACTTCCTAGCCGAGAAAATGCGACAGGTAATTCTTCACATATCTTTTTTTTTCTCGGGTCAAAAAAAGGAGAGTATTTCTTTCACCTTGAACAGTTTTATCTTTTCCTTCCCTTCTTTGTATTATTTACTCGTAATAAAAGTTAAATAATTAGGTTTTGATGTAGCAAAAAAGTTATTCTCCTTTTTTTTCTTCCTCTGCTTTCAGCCGCCTGTGGATCCAATTTTCCAGAAAATTGATGAAGAATGCCGAGTAAGTACATATATTATAGCATCAGTTGCTTATGAAATGTACTTGATAAAAATCATTGAAAGTGTAGCGGAACTAAATTAATGAATGATATATGAAATGAAAATACTCATTCAATTTCTTCATAGGCTTTTGTGGCAGAAGGGGGCATCCGAGCCCTCATTCAAGAAAGGGTAAAATTCCTCCTCATTCTCCTATATTAAGTGAGACAAGTTGCAGTTTCAACATTTTACTTTATTTGACCTCTTTAGATATTTTTCTTGGAAAAAAGAAACATACAAATAAAGTGTTCAACTTTGGTTTCAAATAATAGCTTATCGTCCAGTGAAAGCAACTCCCCATCCTGGATCTTTATTGATGTCTGGGGGGGAGGTGACAAGTATTACATAATAAGGGAGAAAGGTTTGGTGATTTCCTTACAAAGGGGGTGATATGGGTTCAAGATCTGGCCAAAAGATTGTGTTACATTATATTTGAAAGGCCCCTTATATGGAAATATTAGAGTAAGAAACAATTTTATCAGTTCTTATTTTTCTCTTACATCCTTGCCATGCTCATATTTCTTTATACAGGAAGAGGAAGAGGAGAAGGCCATCCATGCTCAGGGTAAGGCCCATCCTGAGCCTAAAGGCTTGCTTATCTGCAAGGAATCATTCTGTACAAGGGCATCCCCTAAGAGGGTCGAATATGACAGTGAGTATTGGCCTCTATTGGGTTTTATACCTTCAAAGTGCTTTCTCAAAATCAAGGAATAAGTTGAATTCACTTACAACAAATAATTTACTTGCTTGTCTCAAGTTATTATGGTATTATACATATCCAGTATTGAACGAGCATGATGAGTATTTGCCGTATGACTCCAGAGGCATCAATCGTCTGATCAATCAGATTAGCTGAATTTGAGCAGGCAGAGTATCTTTAATATTTCAGGTATGTTTTAAGGTAGAGAGACTTTTGAACTTGAATTATTATTTTCTCGATCTTGTTTCAGGTGAAGAGGAGGATACCCTCCATGACTTGGTTCCTCAATGTAAAAGGGCATCATCCCCTAAGAGGGTCGAATATGACAGTGAGTATTGGCCTCTATTGTGTTTACCTTCAAAGTGCTTCCTCAAAAACAAGGAAAAATTTGAGTTAACTTACAGCAATACTTTACTTGCTTGTCTCAAGTTATTATGGTATTATACTTAGATTCATAAGAGAGACTTTCTTCAAGTCAATATAATTTGCGTGAAATTTTAGTATACAAGATTAGTTAAACTGACATGACATTTCCTCCTCTCAGTTTAAAGTACTCCCTACAATTGACTCCCTATAATGAGACCACCTCTCTAATAGTATCATTTTCTTTAAGTCCCTGGGGTGGTTGCAGTAGAGAGAGTTTACTGCACATGTATATAACATGAGGATAGATCAATCAGATTAACCAAATTTGAGCAGGCAGAGTATCTTTAATATTTCAGGTATGTTTTAAGGTAGAGAGACATGGCCAGAGACATTTGAACTTGAACGATTATTTCCACGATCTTGTTCCAGGTGAAGAGGAGGACACCCTCCCTGACTTGGTACCTCCATGTAAAAGACGTGGACAAATAAATCAACACATGGACTTGTCTGATGTGAGCATCTCTGTCTTCTTCTTTCCGTGACTCTGCAGAGGATTATAGGGATGTGGCATTTTTTAGCATCCTCTTCTCCCAGAATAACAAATATTGTTCTTATGATAGTTATTCAATTACCTGGCAATAAATGATATGGCCCTAAAACATGGTAGAGATAACGGAAAACCAACTGTATTTCTATTACCTTGCTTTTATCTTTCAGGAGGAAGAGGAGAGCTAGACATATACCTGGACAGACACTCCAAATCCACAGTAGAGTTCCAATTTTCTTTGTGCTTGAACCAAATAAATGCATAGTGAAAGGTGTCTTAATTTCTGTCGTCACTTTTTTTGTCCATGTGTCTTCATATGTGCTATTCCATGTGTTCCCCCCATGTGTTGTGCACCCAATGTAATTTACACTTACATGGGGGATGCTTGAATTAGATATGGTGAAATCCTAAGGGACCTACAGCCATTCTCCATGACGTGGGGAATTCCTGAGTTGCATGGAGGAATTTCCACTTACATAAGCCAATCCTATGGGCATGTAATTAATTAAAAAGAGCCAAAACGGAGGGCAAAAATCCTATTAGACACAAGGAGGAATTCTTTTTTTTTTTAAATTTCCCCTAATATAATCGGCACATGCGTAATCCAAGTCATTCGAAAAAAGGGCCTAAGGAATCTAGCACAATCTTTTTGGACATAGGGCAATTCTCATAGATATGGGGCAAACCTAATCTCTATGAATCCTTTTACCACAACACCCTGCATATAAGGCGACCCTGCATTAGGAGTGTCATCAATACCTACCAAATCGATACATGGTGATTTGTAAGATCACCATCATAGCATTGATAAAACCTTTACATTGATTCATTTTTTTCCCACTAAACACATATGATTTAGGCCTCCAAAATCTTAAAGAATTTTGTTAAAATTCCTATTAGAACCAAAGTTATGATGAAAAAGTGTATTTTGATTCAAACATAAAGTAAATAATTAAAGCCAAACAATTTTTTCTTTTTGTTCTTCCCCAGCAAATAAACATACCGTAATCTCCCGCGTATAACGCACGTCTTATACGTAAATCAAAAGCCTAGAGCGCCTTATAGAACCTCCCAAACAAGGGGGTGCGTCTTATAGGTGGGGTACTTTTCCTATAGAGAAGTACTAAACCCTCCGAACTCAAGCCCAAGGTGCACCTTACAGAATTATCCTGAACTCTTTATATGCGAGGTGCGCCTTATACGTGGGAGATTACGATGTACCGTAATCTCCCGCGTATAAGACGCACCTAGAGTTTTGGAAAATACTCAAAAAAATGAAAAATTCATAACTTTTGTTCTACTGAGTGAATTTTCAAAATTTAAAATTCTGTGTGTAGCTTGGGCCCCCTGGACCCCCCTGGGCCCCCTTATGCCTTATTATGACCATTATGGCATGTAACATATCAAAAGAAAGGTCTTGGTGTCCCCCTTGTGGATTCAAGGAGAACTAAAACCCCTCGTATAAGACGCGTCTTATATGCGGGAGATTACGGTAGTAGTATTATCAAACCTAAAACATTCACTGAGACACCAGGGAAAACATTCACTGAGACACCAGGGAATCAAGATGGCCGATATAGCAACAGCAGATTTTCTGAAGGTTTGATCAATTGTAAAACAAGTACCATAAATGCCTTCTATCCAACCATCAAATGTTACACTGGCAACTAGGGAATTGGAAATACACTGATTATAGTAGGTACAGCACCACACACCTGGAAATACGGTTCTAGTGAAAATCACCTTGGGAAGTTGACTGTTATAGTGAAACTGAAAATCCCCTTTTGAAGTTGACTCACCTACCGTAATCTCCCGCGTATAAGGCGAAGCCCGCGTATAAGGCGCACCTAGAGTTTTGGAAAATTCTCCTAAAAATGAAAAATTCATAACTTTGGTTCTACTGAATGAATTTTCAAAATTCAAAAACCTATGAGTAGCTTGGGCCACCTTGGGCCCCATTTTGTCCTATTATGACCAAGGGGGCATGTAAGATATCAAAAGAAAGGTCTTGATGTCCCCCTTGTGGATCCAATGAGAACTACCGTAATCTCCTGCGTAGAAGGCGCGTCTTCTACACCAAACAAAATGCTGCTGGGTCTTATACGCGGGAGGGTAACTGCCTTGAGTTGGGGGGGCGCCTTATACGCGGGTTTTTCCAACATCTCATTTGGGAAAATGCGCCGATGACAGCTTGAACTCATATAGCCAGCACCGCGGCAGACCGGTCGGTGTAGATTTGCTCGGCGGGTTTGACGCCGACCGTGTGCCGATGACAGCTTGAACTCATATAGCCAGCACCGCGGCAGACCGGTCGGTGTAGATTTGCTCGGCGGGTTTGACGCCGACCGTGTGCCGATGACAGCTTGAACTCATAGCGCCTGCACCACGGCTGACCGGGCGGTGTACAGGCGCTCAGCGGGTTTGACGCCGACCGTGTGCCACTGACAGCTTGAACTCATAAAGCCAGCACCGCGGCAGACCGGTCGGTGTAGATTTGCTCGGCGGGTTTGACGGCGACCGTGTGCCGATGACAGCTTGAACTCATATAGCCAGCACCGCGGCAGACCGGTCGCTGTAGATTTGCTCGGCGGGGAAGACGCCGACCGTGTGCTGATGACAGCTTGAACTCATAGCGCCTGCACCGCGGCAGACCTGTCGGTGTACAGGCACTCAGCGGGTTTGACGCCGACCGTGTGCCGATGACAGCTTGAACTCATAGAGCCTGCACCGCGGCAGACCGGTCACTGTAGAATAGGGGGTGGGGAGGGGGGGGCGCCTTCTACGCGAAACAGCCCCCCTGTGAGTTGGGGGGGCGCCTTATACGCGGGTTTTTCCAACATCTCATTTGGGAAAATGCGCCGATGACAGCTTGAACTCATATAGCCAGCACCGCGGCAGACCGGTCGGTGTAGATTTGCTCGGCGGGTTTGACGCCGACCGTGTGCCGATGACAGCTTGAACTCATATAGCCAGCACCGCGGCAGACCGGTCGGTGTAGATTTGCTCGGCGGGTTTGACGCCGACCGTGTGCCGATGACAGCTTGAACTCATAGCGCCTGCACCACGGCTGACCGGGCGGTGTACAGGCGCTCAGCGGGTTTGACGCCGACCGTGTGCCACTGACAGCTTGAACTCATAAAGCCAGCACCGCGGCAGACCGGTCGGTGTAGATTTGCTCGGCGGGTTTGACGGCGACCGTGTGCCGATGACAGCTTGAACTCATATAGCCAGCACCGCGGCAGACCGGTCGCTGTAGATTTGCTCGGCGGGGAAGACGCCGACCGTGTGCTGATGACAGCTTGAACTCATAGCGCCTGCACCGCGGCAGACCTGTCGGTGTACAGGCACTCAGCGGGTTTGACGCCGACCGTGTGCCGATGACAGCTTGAACTCATAGAGCCTGCACCGCGGCAGACCGGTCACTGTAGAATAGGGGGTGGGGAGGGGGGGGCGCCTTCTACGCGAAACAGCCCCCCTGTGAGTTGGGGGGGCGCCTTATACGCGGGTTTTTCCAACATCTCATTTGGGAAAATGCGCCGATGACAGCTTGAACTCATATAGCCAGCACCGCGGCAGACCGGTCGGTGTAGATTTGCTCGGCGGGTTTGACGCCGACCGTGTGCCGATGACAGCTTGAACTCATATAGCCAGCACCGCGGCAGACCGGTCGGTGTAGATTTGCTCGGCGGGTTTGACGCCGACCGTGTGCCGATGACAGCTTGAACTCATAGCGCCTGCACCACGGCTGACCGGGCGGTGTACAGGCGCTCAGCGGGTTTGACGCCGACCGTGTGCCACTGACAGCTTGAACTCATAAAGCCAGCACCGCGGCAGACCGGTCGGTGTAGATTTGCTCGGCGGGTTTGACGGCGACCGTGTGCCGATGACAGCTTGAACTCATATAGCCAGCACCGCGGCAGACCGGTCGCTGTAGATTTGCTCGGCGGGGAAGACGCCGACCGTGTGCTGATGACAGCTTGAACTCATAGCGCCTGCACCGCGGCAGACCTGTCGATGTACAGGCACTCAGCGGGTTTGACGCCGACCGTGTGCCGATGACAGCTTGAACTCATAGAGCCTGCACCGCGGCAGACCGGTCACTGTAGAATAGGGGGTGGGGAGGGGGGGGGCGCCTTCTACGCGAAACAGCCCCCCTGTGAGTTGGGGGGGCGCCTTATACGCGGGTTTTTCCGGAAATCGATCCAGAAGAGGTACGTGCGCTTTCTACGTGAAAAGGCCTTCTCTGAGTTGGGGGGGGGGCGCCTTCTACGCGAGCTGCGCCTTCTACGCGGGAGATTACGGTAAAAAACCCCGTATAATATGCGCCTTATACGCGGGAGATTAAGGTAGATCTGTCCACTATCATAAGTGTGACTTGCAAATATCTGGTCATGAATCTATCAGCAAAATCTTCTGTTAGTCATCCAACACATCTGTCAGTCACCTAAGACATCTGTGAATCATCCAGAACTGTTTACCAAATTTATTAAATGAACATATTGAATCACTTTTGCTATTCCAGCTTACCCAGTCAACAAAAAACGTTTGAAAACGTTTCAGAACTTTCCCCTCTGGCTCCTTATCATGGCAAAACGTTTCAAAACGTTAAAAACGTTTTTTTGACGTTAAATAACGTTTTTTGTTGAGTGGGTAACCTATACCAGGTATACAGTCAATAAATTCCCAGTGCATACTAGATGGACGAGTTCATCTCAATGGGCGGCCCTTGAGATGAACCGGAGCTCATGGGCTGGGTCTGAGACTGATTTCGACGACAGAAATGGAGGGTCGCACATATTCCCAGCTTCTCCTTATGTGCTACTGTTCATCTTAATGCCGTTGAGATGAACTCGTCCATCTAGTGCATACCAACCATAAATCACCATGGCACCGCCCCCGGCTAATACCTTTTCACTGTTTTCCCAGCTGGACTTAACCCTGTCACCCCTGGATTTCCGTTACTCTATGAGATTTGTGTGGAAATCCTGCTGTATCAGGTGGAAGGGGTTAAGTAACAGAGCTTCTTATTACACGGCGATGGAAGAAGTACATCAAAAGTTTCAATCAATGACCCTGATGCTAAATTAAATCTCTTACTGTTTTCTCTCTCTATCATAAAGTCATATACAGAGTCCAGAGGGCAAACCTGGAGGCAAAGGGGCAATCCCCGGGGACAAAGGGCAAACCTGACGGATATGGACCTATTTCAACTGAACCCCTGCCACTGAGGCGACTTAAAAAAGATCATCAACATTGCGAATAGCAGTTTAAAAGGGCAGCATCAATGCTTTTTATTGCTAATTTCCCGTAAAAAATGTAAAATTACCGCATTAGCTGACAGAACAACATGTCAGAATGTCAGTATACCAGGTAGTATTCCTTTCAACGTTAGAGTGAGTGAGAAAAAAATTTAAAAATGGCCCTCCCACATAACTCCAAAACCGAATAAAAGCCTCCCTCCCGCACCCTTTTTTTCGAAAAATTATCCGCAATGTGGATTATCTTTTTTAAGTGGCCTTGTGGCCTTGACTTATAAGTAACCATTTATGATCTTTTTGGCTCTTCTAGCTTTTGTGCAAAAGCTATTCAAGGCCTGAACAAATGCCAGGCCCTTTAACCCTGCGGGTGACGCGGGGCCCAGACTGGGCTCTCACGTTACAAGACTTAGCCTCTCTATGAAGCTATGTATGTCATAGATATCCACAACATTGAAGTACTATGGTAGTTATTTGAACAGTGAATACGATATAGAAATGGGAAAAATAGAGATATATACCCCATATATTTGGCATCAAATTTAAGCTTACAGTGTGAGCATGGCAATAAGGGAGGATTTATGTGCATTCTAACCATTCTATTAGTAAATTATCAAGAAAATAATTGTGTTTTTTTTTTAATTTTAGAAGGTCGATGGCAGGTAATCACTACTCGTATTTAAAAATCTTTGGTCTGCTTTATGAAGAGGCGTACTTGGGGCCCATGGCTGCTGACGTCACATCAGGACCTTCCCCCAGTATCTAGGGTAATAGGGTAAATCGCTTTGTTGCTTTCTTCTCGGAGTTTGTAGTCAAATTAGACATAAATTAAGGTACTTGTCTATCATCCGTTTCCTCCTTTATTATGGAAAAACGATGTAAATATGAGAACAAATGTTTTTATTCTAATTTACATTTTCGTAATGGTTATGTACTCGTAACCGTTTATTAATGAATTTAAGTACAACTTTTCCAGTCTTTGCATACAATACACAATGATCATATGTCATACCGTTGCAAGTCCCATAGCCCATTTATGAGTCTCTTAATTTATATAATATATTGATAAATGGTTGCAGTTTTTATATGCCAACAGAGGACAGCGAAGTATTTACAATGCAATAGTAAACAAGGATGGGTATTTACAGTTAAAATTGATAATTAATTGCAGTTTTTATATGATGGTGTTTTCTACCAGGCTGTCAAAAACTTAAGGTAAACAGAGTATTGACAATGCGATGGTTAACATAGGTTGGGTATTTACAGTGCCCCAGTTATCGCTAGCCAACTCTAAGTTTATTATGATTTGCAGGTCAAGAGAAGCATTCATGAAAGCATGAAAGGCCCAGTTAGCCAACCCATGTAGAGTTATTGAAGGAAAGACATCTGACTCCAGCCGCCTGGAGAAACAGCATATAACCTATGTCATAAAGAACGATTTGTCTTCAAAGTGCCATGTAAGTGTGAAACCATTTATAAAGCCTTCAAGCACTGTTCACATTCCTTTTGCATATACGAAGAGTTTTTTTTTCCCAAAAAGCAACAAATCCATTCAAGATTTTCACACTGAAATTGTGAAAACCTGCCAGGTCCGAAACTAGTCAGCTATGACAACATTAGGTGCTCAGGTTGACAATACTGTTACCTGAATTAACTACCCCAGGTCGTCATGGGGTCGTCATAGGTGACGACTTTAGATCGTCACTGACGACCTAATGTCATCAGTATGGCTGCCCTTTGATATCAACCTGAGTAGAAATCATAGATATTCTAGTTACTCTTTTCGTCTTCTGATACCCAGTGCCGAGGAAGAAGTCTTAAGTGCATGTCTCGTATAAGTGCCTTTCTTGTTAGAGCGCCGGGTCTAAAGCTGCTACCAAATTGAAGAGTGCCTGGGCGCTATTTCACAATGGTACAGTATATGCTAGACACACTCAATGAGTAAGGAGTTACAGCACTAGCACTAGCTATAAGATAGGTGTCATTACCTAAATTACACCTTTTCTATATTTATACTTAAACACTATATTTCTACTTTAACATTACCATCTTTCTACAAGCATGTTGTATCAAATGATACTTATTTTCCCCTTTTCATAAAAGGACATACAATAAGTACAATGTATATATTTGAGGCTCTAAATACCCAATGGAAGGTCAAATATGTTACAGCAACGCAAAGTGGGGCCCTCTTATAGAATATACACAGACTACTGTTAAAGCCCAGCTGGTCAGTGTGACTACTTAGGCTAGTCATACTAGCCTGATGACCCTTAACTTGTCATATATGACGACTTCCCAATAGCAGAGGGTTTTCAGTGGAGCTTACACCCATGTTTGTAGTCTTTCCTTAAAGTGAATTTTAGTGGTATCATAATGAAATCTTCAACAGATAGACTATGGACAGCGAACAAACTGCTCAACCATAGAGATGGTCATGGTCAGAGGCCTTAGAGCTCAGAGAAGAGACTCTAGAGACGAAATTTCTTCTGCTTCTTCTTTCCTTCCTTCAGAACATTCTCGTTTATCTTTGACACAGCCTGAAGGTAGGAAACCCTCCTTGTTTGAGATATGATGTAGGCCACTCCTTCCATGTGGAGAACTCCAGAGTACTGCTCATGGAGTCTGTGAAGAAAAAAATAAGATTACAACTCCTTTATAGGTTTAACCAGGAGGCATGGCTTGCCCTCTTCCCACATCCCTGACCATGGCTAAATTCTAATGTACCCCTAATTATCCTATATTGTAAGCCATTAAGGACTGGATAGTTTTTCAATAGACTCTGTCCATTTTGTCATAATGCACATACACATTAAACCTTTAATATTAGCATAATGCATAAATGGAATCAGGAATAATTATTGTACATATCCACCATCATGATGACAAATTAGCATCAGGATGACTTAAATTATTCATGGTCAGCTGCAATAGTGACTGGGCCCTACCCTTGTTAGATACCTGTCCTAAGTCACTGCATAATATCTTAATCTTTCAAGTAGATTTGCTGACTGAGCCTTTAAGGGCTTCAATCGATTATTTTGCTTTTAATGTTTTGTATTATTTGATATAATGATGAGCAAATTGTTGTTGAGGACAGGTACTTAGCACAAGTGCTATGACTGATGCACTTCTGCATTTAAAGAGTTTTAAGTGTAGTTACCGTAATCTCCCGCGTAGAAGACGCGCTGCGCGTATAAGACGGACCCCAAACTCAGCACATGCATTTTCGCGTATAAGACGCACATTTTAATGCGTATATTTGTAAGATTAGTACATTTCTATAGAAAAATTACCCCTCGTATAAGACGCCCCCCAACTTGAAAAAGACTCCCCAGCATTTTGTTTGTCGTAGAGGACGCGTCTTATACGCGGGAGTTTACGGTAGCTAAAACAAATACCAATTTGAGAGCTTTCTGTACTTCCTAGAACTGTAATATCAACAAGACAGTAACTTACTCTGCACTTGCATACTCATACCCTAGCACCCGGTGCAAATGATCCGTCCCCTTGAGTAGACGGAAGAGGAACGGGTTGGGGTATTTTGATCCTTTTGGTCCTCTCTTATTGTCATAAAAATGCAACCGGACCAGCATGAAGAGATACGTTGTTGCCTGTCAGAGATAAAAGTAATTATATGATAAGACTTTCCTACCTTGAACCTTCTGTGCTTCAAAGCACAACATGCACTGTTAGTGAAATATTGCCACTAAGAGTGTTTGTCCTATCAGTGGTGCATTAACCCTTTAAGGGCCGCTGACGCTGGAGTGCATCATGCCCATTGATCTTCATCATGCACCAATGAACTTGCCAGCACTTTATTGGAGCATCATGACGACCCTACAGGGTTGAAACACATATTCCCGGAAAGTCGGCATGATGCACCAATGAAGTGCTGGCGGAATTACTTGCCAGCATGTCATTAGAGCATCATGAAGACCCTCTTGGGTTGAAACACATACTCCCGGAAGGTCAGCATAATGCACAAATAAAGTGCCGGTGAGTAGTATCACCAGAACTTCATTGATGTATCATTATGACCAATTATCCTGTGACAATGTGTCATCTTGAGCATGCATGTAAACCTATAACAAAAGTGAAGACAGGAGGAAAAACGAGAGGAAAGAATTTATTATCTTTTGCTCACCTTCCCTGTCAAGTACCCTCTTCCTGCCCTGATGTAGTGCTCAAAGTCTGCTGACCCAGGGGATCTCAGGAACCAGTAGTGAAATAGGTATCTTTCTCTGGAGGCTTTCTTCTGGGTAGCTACCCTGTACAAGTAGGTAATTATATCAGCAGCCTGGAAGAAACATGAAAGGTACATGTGAGAGGAGAAGCAGGAATGCCAGAACAGAGATGATGTTTTGGAGCATTGCCCTGTGGATCTTAAAGCCACACAAAAAAAATTGCTCTACGGACTTCGGACTTATGGTATATTAAACCGTCAAGGCTGCCCTGTGTGACTCAAGATAGCCACATGGGCACTGGGATTGCCCTATAAGCATTAACATAACTATGTGTCTGTTCTCATTTCCCTGTATCCATCAGGATATGGGGAAAAATGAGAACATCCATGTAGGTGAAGGTTGAACTAAGTCTGCAAGGAAGGGAGGCCCAATGATGGAGACATCTCGAGTTTTGATTTCAAGCCTTTGTTATCCCCTGCACTTAAACTTGTTTAGGCTGAAAGAACGATAGAAAAAAGTATATTTTCTTACCATAGCGGAAACTTGTTCTACCTTTGTCAGGTCAGGGTTGTCATTCTCGTCAGCCAGAACAAATCTCTGTCCGATACGGCCCAGCACATCCTCAGGTTGAGATATCCAAAGAAAGGGTCTGAAAAGAAAGGGAGTAGGGTATCAAGGTTACCCCTGACTTCACACATAGTATACTCTCCCTGTTTGCTGCACATGCTTGCTAGGGTAAAATTCTCAGTGAACATGTAGTGATGGACTACTGTAATCTCCCGCGTATAAGACGCGTCCTCTACGCCAAACAAATGCCTTGTGCGTCTTATAGGATATCTTAAAGTTGGGGGTGCGTCTTATACGCGGGGTTTTCCAACATCTCATTTGGGAAAATGCACCGATGACAGCTTGAACTCATAGCGCCAGCACCGCGGCAGACCGGGAGGTGTCGACGCGCTCGCCGGGGATAAGGCCCACCATGCGCCGATGACAGCTTGAACTCATATAGCCAGCAATTCGGCAGCCCGGTCGGTGTAGATTTGCTCGGCGGGTTTGACGCCGACTGTGTGCCGATGACAGCTTGAACTCATATAGCCAGCAGCGCGGCAGACCGGGAGGTGTCGACGGGCGCTCGGCGGGTTTGACGCCGACCGTGCGCCGATGACAGCATAGACTCAACAGGTTGACAATGCGGTGTGGCTTGCCGGGGTGTAGGGAACACGTGGGCCGATGACAGCATCGACTCATAGCGCTAGCACTGCGGCAGACCGGGGAATGGTCCGCACGCCTGCCAGGGTGTATGGAATGCATTGGCCGATGACAGTATTGACTCATAGCGCTAGCGCCGCGGCAGACCGGGGAATGGTCCGCACGCCTGCCGGGGTGTAGGGAATGCATTGGCCGATGACAGCATCGACTCAACAGATTGACACTATAGACAAAGCGGCATGGCTTGCCGGGGTGTAGGGAATGCATGGGCCGACGACAGCATAGACTCATAGCGCTAGCGCCGCGGCAGACCGGGGAATGGTCCGCACGCCTGCCGGGGTGTAGGGAATGCATTGGCCGATGACAGCATCGACTCAACAGGTTGACACTATAGACAAAGCGGCATGGCTTGCCGGGGTGTAGGGAATGCATGGGCCGACGACAGCATAGACTTAACATTTTAAATTTGGGGGGTGGGGTGGGGGGGTGCGTCTTATACGCGAACCCCCCCTGCTGAGTTGGGGGGGGCGTCTTGTACGGGTTTTTTTTTCCAAATCGATTCAGAGGGGTTGGATGTGTCCTCTACGCGAACCAGCATACCGTGAGTTTGGGGAGCGTCTTCTACTCCCCCTGTGGAGTGGGGACCTTCATGTGAGGGCATGGAGGAGCAGAATAACTTCATTGGGAGTCCACGAAGGAGGAATTTTCCTCCTTCCATTCTACCAGTGGGCATACCAGATTCGTAAAAGGCGACAAACTTGGGGTTTCTTGTGTCTTGGGGTGAGCATGTGGGCAGCTGGTGTCCATATGCGCGGGCCCAGGCGTACATGCTTGCCTTTTGCCATGGGATTCTCCCTCAGTGAACCACGTCTGAGTGATCAAAGGCCGTGGTTTGTCTGGCCCTGTCTATGGGACCAGGCAAATAAAAGAACACTTGCTATCCTTCGAAAAGAGTAGGGGAATGAAGCCCCGGTAGCGGTTTTCCCCCTCACCCCTCCTCATAGATGCGGTCATTCATCTCATAGATTCGATCATTCATAGATTCGGTCACTGCTGTGTCGGGCAAGCAGCATATAAATACCTGTCCAAACAGAAAAGAAAGGACTTAATGTCCGAGAAACCTTGAATGTCTGAGTTCCTTTATGGCCCCCGGACGTAAAACTAAACAAACAAACAAACAAAAGCGTCTTCTACGCGCACCGCGTCTTCTACGCGGGAGATTACGGTAATTTACTTTGATGAAAAGTTGCAGATGAAAAAGAGATAGGGGAATATTACTCACGGGGGAAGGTTACACGGGAGGTACTCTATGTAAATGTCATCCTCATCCTGAGCCATGTTGGGCTGAAAAGTAAAAGATAGAGCAAAATAGTAGAGGAAATGCATTTTTCCTGTCCCACTGTACAGTTACCAGGTATAGTTTAAATTTTGTTAGAAAAAAAGGGAAAAGCACAGAAAGGCAAACGAAAAGGAAAGAGAATGTACCTTTTTCTCCTCTGTTTGGAGAGGACTGTGGGAGGACGGAGATGGTTCTCTCTTTCTTTTCCTTTCCCGTGATATTGGATGCCTAAAGGAAAGAAATGAAGAGAGAAAAGAATGTGGGAGCCAGAGACATCAGTTGGAAAGGGGAGGGTTTATCTCAAATAAGTGAACTCTCTAGGGATGTAGGAGAGTATAAGCCAATGGCAATCTGTGCAGACTTTTGATTTAACAGGGAAAAAAAGTGAACTGTGAACATTTTAAAGTTGGCATACATGCTGAAAAAAAATTGTCGGAAAACATGCTGGGAAGTATAAATCGTTTGTAAAAGTTTTGTTTTATTCTGACGTAGTTACAGGTGCTGCTTGGCCAAAGAGTTGACAACCCAGCCCCTGACTTTCCTCCTCTCCTCTTTTTAATAGACGAAGAGCATGCAGCAGCCTTTCATACAGGTATAGCAAATATGCCAACTTCAACAAAATGACCTTGTACTCACTGGCTTCGATTATGGACTGAAATTTGATAAAAAAGATGAAAATGCTTGGTCAAGGTACCTTTCATTTAATTCTTCCCTTTTAGGCCATTTGATTACAACAACTTGGATTACAGATCTACCACTGGGATTTTCGGCAAAGTTGAAAAAGAAAGTTTTTTTACTTTAATTTTTTTTCCCTTTTGAACAGTGAGATTTTTCAAGATTTTTGGTAGAAAAATATAAGAAAAAAAAGAAGTGCAAACCCCCAACATTTCTCGATCTTTAGTTCATCAACTTCACTGAGCCTGAGTGGCACAAAGGAACTTAGAGAAAAAAGCCTCCTGTGCTATATACCCAGGTCCTAGGGAAATATTGCCACTCCTAGGGTTGTATAAAAGAAACAACAAACCTTTTGTGTAGAATAGCATGTATGCAGAAGCCTGAGGGATGTCCAAATATCCTCTTGTTTCCTGAATGGAATTATCGTTTGCTAGTTCCCAGCGCCCATCGACTTTAACGTGGCATGTGTAGTGTCCACTCTGAAGGGTGTCACCTAGATGGTGCACCACACCGAACAGGTGGTAGGAGGGGGGAACAGGACCAAGCAGGAGAGGGAAGAGAAGGTTTTCCTCAAACTCTATCCTCTTTGTACATTTCTCCCCGTTGCTGTACCTAGAAAGAGCACAATAAGTGATGTAAGGACAAGAAAAAATGATATGTTAAACAATTGTAGACTATGATTTCATGTTTTACCTGTTCCTTAATGGACACCCGATAATGATAGAGAGGGAACTAAACAACCGTGGTGCATATTTTTATGTG
The DNA here is from genome assembly GCA_949317995.1 of Acholoe squamosa. Classification (NCBI taxonomy): domain Eukaryota; kingdom Metazoa; phylum Annelida; class Polychaeta; order Phyllodocida; family Polynoidae; genus Acholoe; species Acholoe squamosa. The sequence goes on along the minus strand of OX439051.1, from coordinate 1,892,396 downwards.
GGCATTGGGGAAAAAATTAACGAAATTAGCTCCTCATATAAGCTTAAGTCTATGGAAGTTATTAGCATAAAATAAAAATATATCCACCTGTTAAGGACTAGTAGCAAGCAGGGAGGAGCGGTCAGAAGCTCGAATTCTTTCCAGGCTTTCTGTGACTGACGTCTACATCTGAGGATAGAGAGGAAAGAAAAAAATAAAGATAAAGGTTACATAAAAAGGCAGATGTTAAATGATTTTTTCCAGGCTTACCTATGATATTGAGGAATGTCCCATGTAAAATAGAAAAGGCCTACGTGCATCAGGTATCCAAAAGGATAGCCCTAAATGTCTTTTTTAATTTAACCATGAATGACTTCTACATAAAGCTAGCCCTATGCCCAATAGGATTGCCCTATGGTACATGCAATTGCCTGATGTTGATGGGCTTTCCCCCAAGGCTTGCCATATATTTCAGTATTGCACCATGCATATAAAGATAATTCTAAGTGAACCAATGTTTGCCGATATCTGTAAGGATCGATGAGAGAAAATTATCGCCAAGAGCATGGGTGTAACAAAGGTATGGTGAGGTGTTTTCTTTGGAGGAAACATACTTACTGGGAACAGGTATAGTCCTCCACCTTCTGATTTTGGAGTAGTTCCTGAAGAGCCGAAGCAACAGAGTCATGGGCCTTTGGTGAGGAAAGAGAAACTGATGTAGAGGAATTAGACTCACCATGAATGCATTGGTTCATCAAGCCAACTGATAAGGGGTCCCTACTTTTAATACTGGTTAGTCAACTCGCCAGAATTAAATGTAGTGTAGGGGTTCGTTCCCCCGTCGGGTGCACAGAGCCTTCAGAGGGACTGTTCACTTGGTTGTGTCACTCCCCCTATGTATACCATACCGATCCAGGGTAGTTGGAAGGTGGAAATGTCAGTGGGGCCGTGTTGGTGACAGGGTATGTCAGGCCAGGGGATGTAGCTCAGTGGTAGAGCACTCGACTTGCAAGCGAGAGACCCGGGTTCGAATCCCGGTGTCTCCAGAGACGTTTTCACTGACCACTACAGTGGTGGAGACACCGAGTGGTCCTGCCTCGCATGGGGGACCTTTAGAGAGCTCGGTACCTGGGCCGGTATGGTATAGACAAGCGCTTCAACTTGCTAGTGCTGAGGGACTTGGAAACAGATGGGCTGTGTGTGACTCAGTACTGGTACCGTTCAGACTGGACTGGAGGACCGGTTCTGGCGGGATACGGTTGAAGCTGGTTGGGAGGAGTGTAGGGGTTCGTTCCCCCGTCGGGTGCACAGAGCCTTCAGAGGGACTGTTCACTTGGTTGTGTCACTCCCCCTATGTATACCATACCGATCCAGGGTAGTTGGAAGGTGGAAATGTCAGTGGGGCCGTGTTGGTGACAGGGTATGTCAGGCCAGGGGATGTAGCTCAGTGGTAGAGCACTCGACTTGCAAGCGAGAGACCCGGGTTCGAATCCCGGTGTCTCCAGAGACGTTTTCACTGACCACTACAGTAGGAATGCATTGATGCATCATGCTGACTAACATGTCAAGGGGGACCCACATCTAATTATGACTAACCAGGAATGCAATCTAGTATCATGTGAACTCACATACAAAGGGTTTACATGTCGATGATCTCAGTCTTTTTCTCAGTTTTTTTTGTAGAAGGTACAGTAAATCCTAAACATGTCTCTATAAACCGACCACCTCTGAGTTAAACAAAATCGGTTGGGTCCTGAATCAGCCAGTTGATTAGAATAGAATTTAACGGCTACAATGAAATCTGTTCAGTGGTATAAGTGGCTGGTAGGTGAATCAACCGACTTATTGAAGACCGATATATTGAGACTTGACTGTCGTTTGATGTCTACTGCCTCAGGTAAATTTTCATGCTGTAAGTTACCTACCATGCTTATGAAAAAGCTTGAGAACTCTTGTGATGTCCACTGGCTTACATGGTTGCAATCGTAAGTAGTCACTGAAAACCGAAAAGGTGTTACTCTGAGGAAATGAAAGGGAGGTACAAAAAGTATGATCTAAGGGAAGGAAATAGGAAATGAAAGGGATTTGCTTGAATTGAGAGCAAGGACAAGTCAAAGAGAAGTAAAAGTCACCTCTGCTTCGGCCCTGCCAGGAGAAAACCGAAGAAAACGGAGAGCCTGTTTCGCTAACTATATCGTCAGACAGGTGCATGAACAGTTCATGCGCGTCCTGCTGGGTTCCTGGCTCAAACTCTGGCCAAAAAGCTGGAAAAGGCAGAGAGGAAGAATTAAAAAAGAAAGGCCTTAAAAGGTGTTATGTGATTACTTTTGACACAGATTTATATAAATGGGGCGTATAGGATGTATCCTGAGATAAGCTAAAGCCTATAGGGCACCCCTATTGTCAAATTTTGGTGATTTTAGTACTGTTCTATAATGTAAAATCCTCGCCTATAGGGCGCACCCTTAGATGGGGTGAATCCTATAGGATGCAGTTGAAGTAATACTGGTGTAAAAGGAGCATCTTATATACAAGGATTTACGGTAGAAGTAAAATATGCCCACCACTCTAATATATTTGCATGCCTCCTGTCTGCTGTGCAATGGCACCGAGTAGCCATGCATCTGTTTACACATAAAGCAAAGCAAGACTACCATGAATTCCCTCTTCTGATGGTTGAACATTGTAGTTTTAGTTGTGTTTAATAGTCCCAAATATCCTGCTATAAGAAACCCCCTTCTTTTGGCTGATTCTACAAGGCTAAATGGGATTAGTATTGTGGTACTAGCCATGGCTTTTAAAATCTTATCTGTTCGCACTGTGTTACAAAAGGAATAAGAGGATATAGAAGGTACAGTGGAAAGACTTAAAATTGCAGGTTTAACCTGACTCTTCATATGGTAAGAGATGAAGACCCCCTCCTCTTCCTCGTGCCTTATTCCTTGAAGATAAAAAACTCAGCCCTCTGGCCACTGTCTGAGAAAAGAACAAAAAATACTTACAGTGTATATGGCCGAGGAGAATGGACGGAACGGTGTCGATGTCAAGGACAAAAGTCTTGAAGAGGCAGAGGAAACAAGAGAAGTGGCCTGAAGAAGACAGACAAGAGTTGAAAGATTGAAGCAAGAACATGCAAGAGGAGTATGCTATTTTACTTCAAAATGCCCGTCTAAGGTGTGGAATAATGAGACAGAGAAGGTAGAGAGGAAATGAAAGGACTTGACACCCAAAGGGGAGCTGTAAGCCATGGAGACAGCTGCAGAAGGGCTGGGCTACTGTCGCCATGTAGCCAAAAAGTGGCAACACTGGCCCTGAAATTGAGGACAGTTACCTTTGAATTCTGAGCTTTCCTAAAGAAAGAAGTTATGAAGTCATGTCTAAATGTGACCAGTCATAGGACCACGCATTTCTTGTTCAGTTATCTGCCAGTATGGCCACCCTATGTACGATAGTATGAGTCCTGTGTGGGCTAGTATGAGTCCGATGCCGGCTAGTAACAGTCATATGTCTGCTAGTATGAGTCCTATGTTGCTATTATCAGTCTTATGTCTGCTAGTACAATGAGTGCTATGTCCGCTAGTATGAGTCATTTGTCCGCTAGTATGAGTTCTATGTCCGTCAGGATTGCCCTATCTTTGCCAGGATTGCCCTATGTCTGCCAGGATTGCTCTATCTTTGCCAGGATTGCCCTGTGTCTGCCATGATTGCCCTATATTCACCAGGATTGCCCTATATCTGCCAGGATTGCCCTATGTCCACCAGGATTGCCCTATGTCTGCCATGATTGCCCTATATCAACCAGGATTACCCTATGTCTACCAGGATTGCCCTATGTCTGCCAGGATTGCCCTATATCCACCAGGATTGCCCTATGTCTGCCATGATTGCCCTATATCCACCAGGATTACCCTATGTCTACCAGGATTGCCCTACGTCCACCAGGCTTGCCCCATTTCCTGCCAGGAAGGCTCATTCAATTCAAAGTAAAACATAAAAAAGTGTTATTTCCAGTTCCATTTCCATTCCATGGATACCAAAGCTAATGTGTGCACAATGTCCGCTAGTTTGTCCACCAAATGTCCGTCAGTTTGACCACCAAATGTCTATCAGTTTGATCATCAAATGTCCATCAGTTTATGCACCAAGCCTCCATCAGTTTGAGCACCAAATGTCCTTCAGTTAAGACACTATGTCTGCCATTTATGCCACCAAATGACACCTATGTACAACATTGGGGGCCTAAAGACAGGGGGGCCTTTGGTGGTGGGGGCCTTTTAACGGGGGGGGGGGGAAACTGTTTCTTGGCATTTCAATAAAGCTGCTACCTCCTGGCAGTCTCGCCCTAGGTGGTATTAGAGATGAAATATATGGGATGGGTCCCTCCAAGAACTAACGCCATATCACCCTTTATTTTTCCAATATTTTCTTTATGGATCTGTGAAAATCACAAGCATGACACATTTTACCTTAAAATATACAAGGTCATAAATCCTTTGAAAGTCAGGATTGTCGTTTAAATACAGATGTAGTTATCAATACATGCAGTATTCCCTTTGTCATTGTTTCTAAAGATTGTGGATCCACTCCAGTCCTCTATTATAACTACCCTAGCATTGGCTCCGGGATTTTGAGATACGCCAAGCCCTGCCGTTTCAAAGAAGTTTACTTATGCACGAGGAAGCAGAGTGTTTTTTAGGGCATATTGTATGTGTGACTTTGATGATAAAATTTAAATAAGGTAAAAGCTCACAAGGGACTAGGTGATGCCTGCCAAGCTCTTCTTGTAATTCTTTGCATGACCTGAGGACCTGCAGAAGAGAGTTCAGGAAGCAGGTGTTGCCGACGTTAGGGAACGGTCTCAGAAGATGCTGTGAGGTCTGAGCCTGAGATCCTGTATGAGAGAGAATGAAAGGCAGAGATGTTGAACGAAAGTGGAAGAATAAATCAATGAAAAAAAAGAGGATGAATGTACCATTATGATAATTGTTTTTTTTGTGTTAGGTTTTTAGCATCTAGCAAATTATTTTCTACACATGTATGCTCATTAGACTGAATATGGTACCTGGGTCCAGAAGTTAAACGGTTCAGAAAATCAGCAAAACAATAAGAAGATAATAAGAAAATTAAATGAAAACGAAGAGCTCACCTTGGGAAGTTCTTCTCTCTCCATGTGTGTATGATGCTGTAGAGTGGGAGGCCGTTGGCTTTTTGGTGCTTGAAAAGGGACTAGACTTGGAAGAAGGCACAAAGTACTTGTTCAGCAACCCTTCAAGGTCTTTGTTCAGTGACACCACAGCCTCTGGTGAGAGGGACGAAGCAGCCAAAAGGGCGAGGGCCTTCAAGTTCTGGCTGAGCTGGGGCTTTGAAACAGCAGACAGGGGAACATCTTGAAGTGCCGGACAATGGTATGCTGTCCTCTTCATCAACCCCAGTCCTTCTTTATATGCCATGTCCCAGTCTATGTTGAAGTACGGGTTCGAGACATGTGAAGCTTTCATGTGTTCCCATGTGTGTCCTTGTCTACATGAAGAGGAAATTTCTTTTCTTATGTCATAATGTGAGAAATGGGGTGTAGATATGGGTTTCTGTCATGTAGGTCAATATGGGGAGAAGAAAAAGAACTGTAATACAGTACCCATAAGGGCTTCATGGGCTACAAAAACCTGGTAAGAGGAAGTGTTCCCATGGACATTGACCCCCAGGGACAACCACAATCCATATACCCCCACGGACATGGACATTGACAATATCATAAAACAATGTACATGTATTCTGAAATTTAACCCTTTAGACCTTAAGCTATTGCAGAAAATGGTGCTCAATTTCCTCAGGATTTCACCAATTTTGGCCCAAAATCGACCCTTTTCCATCCCTTTATCTGATTTTAACCTCTTTAAAATATTTTCTGTGACTCAGATAATGATAAGATTTTTTACTGTTAGATAAGGCTGAACAGTGTGAAACAAAGACCGCTATTTTTGTTCATTTTTTACTAATTATATTTGATCCTGTCATGACATGAGAAATCGGTGAAAAGTGGCAAAAAATAGGCCGTTTTGAGGAGATTAGGGAAGGCCATTTATGACCGTTTTGTGGCCTAAAGGGTTAAAAGAATCATATGTTGTAAAGCTACACTCACGTCATGAAGACGGCACAGAAATGCTTGCAAATCATTCGATTTGCTCGCCAATCATAGCATGTGCAGGTTGGAGCTTCCTCGTGCAATGCTATACCAAAAGATACATGGTAGAACACATTCTGGGTTGTCTGACTGGACACACGGTACACCACTCCCTCACGTTCACACAATGTGATGCGACAGTGGGGGGAGGCCACCATAGCTTGGGCCCTGTTCCACCTGGGAAAAAGAAACAGTTCAAGTATGAAAAAGAAGGAGAATGTTGGAAAGGTGGAAGTAGGTGAACGGTGGACAAAGGAAAAATTCACTTTTTAACAGAAACAGAAAAATAAATCAGGAGAAAGGGAAGGAAACATGAATTACCGTTCCATGACATGTTCCACGAAACCTGTCGGTCGCGAAAGTAGAAATGCAGGTATGTCTGATCGGTAGAGCTTGTGTTTCTGGGAAGCCTCCATATTTTCCCTGATGTACCTGGAAGGAAAATTCCAGGGAGGACCCGGTAAAAATTGAAAAAGTTATGACAGCCTCTTCATTGCCAAGGGTAAAGAATCTGATGTGAGGGCCCAAATTGTCAAAGACCATCACAAAGGTATCAGAGACAACTGGACAAAGTGCTTGATCCCCATTTTTAAAAATGCTGATGTCAAATGTCTCTTCTCTCACCTATAAGAACCTCTCATGCTGACTAGAAGAAAGCACCTGTCTTGAACTTCATGTGACTGAAGCCCATGTCACAACTCTATCTTAGGAAAAAGCCATGTTAACATGTAATCCAGTAGTTCGCACCCATAATAGCCTTATAGTCAAACCAGAAAAGCACCCTTCGTCTTATAAGCACCCCCCTAGAAAAATGCACAATTTTCTCGATATTACAGGAAGTTACCCACTCAACAAAAAACGTTTTGAAACATTTTTTGTTGACTGGGTAAACTCTTACTACCATAATAAATACTAGGTCCAATACTGAGTCTGATAAGCAGAGGATCCTGGGGAGGTTGGTCTATGGCATCTACTGTGTACATATAAAACATCATGTGTCACCATATAAAAAGGCCTATGTCAGATTCAAAATAACAGTCTCTCAGACTCTTTTCTTAGTCCTGACTGAGTAGTGAAGCCATCGGGTCCCATTGGGTCCTGGTTGTGACATCACTGCCAGAGGTGGAAGAATAAACAAATTTGGTGATTTTTAGATTTATCGGGTGAGAGGAACGAGGGTGATTTTGTTGACTTTTGCACTCATCTGATGTTCATAATGCAGCGAGCACCATACCTTCATCACCCTGGTACTTCATACTTTGGATTATAAGAAAGAAAAATGTGACATGTACTGGGGAAAGGGGTCTTACGACCCCCTGCACTAAGCCCCATTTTTGCAGATCGTGTCAGAAATATTGATTTTAAGGAGACAGTGAAAAGCTAGACCAAGCTGACTGAGTGATTGCTGAAGTTAAAGGATAGAGGTTGATTGACAAGTGCAAGATGAAAATGAGTTTATTTTTTAGTAGCTGGGAGATTGCTTACTTCTCTATCATGTCTGGAAACATTTTTTGTAGAAGGAGGCGTACGATCCTGACCATGTTTGCCTTGGCAGTCCGACCCTGGAGGACATCGTCTTTTAATATTCTGTTCTGCCTCTCCAGGCCGTTGTTGGTTGTGAGCCTTTTTTCGAAGTTTCCGTCATAGGCTGCACACCACATCTAAAATGGATTGAAATATTCCAAATAATCTTTGTTAGTGATACACTATGCTACATCTGAAGTTGACAAGCAATCATTCTGAGACCATTTCTTAATGTTAAAACTTATATTTGTATTGATTTGGCCTTTAGGATATTCATTTTCGTAGCCTGTGAGATGTGAGTTGAGTGGGTAGGCCTAATAAGGGTCTGCCATGAAACTGGATGTGTGGGCTCTCTGTTCATATGGGGCACTATATATATATGCTAAGACAGGGATGTTTGAATTAGCTCTACATGATCTACAAGAAAGTAATATAGATAGGTAAAACATTGTGACACAGCCTCTACAAAGTATTAGGAGGGACTATATTTCACTCTGTGGTTGGTCTAAGATCATCTATAGGTCGATTGTTGTAGGAACTATACTATTTTGGAGCCCCCCCCCCATTCCCAGACTTTTCATATGGCTGTTCCCCTTGAAGAGTTAAAGCTGTAAGTACCGATTTCCTCTTTAACCAAACTCGCTCAAAGTAATGGGCCAAATTGTTGCGATAGAGGGGAGATGCTTCCAGTTCGCGAAGAGCCTGTCTCATGGCTTGGACGGTGGGGGCTTCAGCAACAGCCGACATCAGACGCCGTAGTTCAGCATGAGAGTTGAAGGGTATTCGCTTTTCCGGCTTTTTCATGAAGTTCTCCCACGCTTGTTTCACATGGAAAATGCAAAGGTGTTGTTTTGCAGCTGAAAAGAGAAAAGATATAATTGGAACTTATAGACACCCGCATGTACATGGTTTCTTATATATTGAAAAATAATCAGAAGAAAAATCTAGGACACTGTACGGTAATTGTTGGTCTATGTATTTTTGTTTTGCGAAAATGGTGTAGGAGGGGATAATTTTGATTTTTATTTTGTCTAAACTTTTTATTGTCAATGGATTCTTTCTATCAAAAAGAGGAGCACTATTTTTGCTTTTTGGAGGGGGTGGGATCGATTGATTGACTTTTGTAGACTGAATACTCTTTAGACAGAAGCTAGTATAGCCACAATAATAAGACAATAAAACATGTCATTTCAACATCAAACATGTATAGTCAGGACATTACAGCTCCCTGAAATACTTCAGTACTGTAGTTATTCTTGCTGTGTAAATCATGGTTTCCATGAGTACAATATACCCTGTTAGCTAGACCACATGCCATAGTTTAATGATGTATACGTCTATTGCACCACAGTTGCTTCTTAAATGTATGCAGATGATCACAGTGTTGTTGGTCCACACTCAATAAATAGGTCTTGTATAAGTGCAGGGGGTACGAGTACATGCAAAACAATAACAATAAAGTACTTTAATACCTCCACACTAGCATTGTGTTTTGCTAGCTTTATGGCACAGTGTGTATGTGGGTGGGGGGAGGATTGAGGGTAGCTTAGGGTTGGGTTAACAATTATATAAACAGGAAGTCTCAAGCTCATAGTTTTGACAGAACTGGAACCTGACCCCACGCCCTTTGAGCCTTACTGCTGTATACACTTAGGGGCCAACCGACCACATACATGAGAGAAAATAGTTGAAGAGATTTTACTCACAAGGGAAAAGTATGTGGACTGCGCTCAACTCAGCTGCCTGACAGTCCGACATAAAGTGAGCTGGATTCCAATCAGGGTTCTGCTCCTTGATCTTCCGAAGGGCAAACAGCAGTGCCGTTTCTGTTTCTTTACTCACAAAGAAACACGCCACGACCATGAACCTGCAGTTTGTAGGGACTGCAAGAAGGTACAGGGGCATGTTGTAGCGGTTGCTTCTGTATGTCCCGTCAATCATTGTCACATAGTTTCCGTACCTTGCCAAGAGGTACTTCTGGTGTTCAGTCTGGAGTACCAGACATTTCGGCAAGGTAGGATCTGACGGCTGTTTGAGCTTCTTGTAATAATATCTGCCAGGTACCTCAGCCTTCCATAGGCGAAGTTCCTGTGTGAGGTTGCCAAAGTCACCCTTTGTCGCATTCAAAGTCGGATCTGTGCTGTAAGTAAAAGTAAAAGGTAACAAGTCTGAGAAAAAATAAAAAGTCAAAAAAAGGATGGAAATGAAATTAATGTCATGTCCCAGTCATGTGTATAACTAACTAAGTAAAATCCCTAGGATCTTTTGCTGACCCATTTCCAGGCCTGTAGGGGGTTAAGGTGGAATGCTGATGAAAGAAGTCCGTAGGAAATGATATCAATATGCCACTGGCCTCTCAGGAGAAGGGGAATTCATTTAAAAGGCAGTATAAGATATACAATGTATATGTAGGGTGCATATGACGCTCTTACAGTAAAACAATTAAGTATATTTTACTGCTGTACCTGGCAACTCGAGTGGACAATGTATGTTTATAATAGCAAAATGGAACTGGATTCCATAGGCAGTGACAATAACAATGACAATGATTAACGTTGGTTCTACTCTTGACTCCTTATTCCTCAGGATTGGACCATGTCTGACAGAACTGCCCCATGTCCGTTATGATGGCTAAATGTCCTTGGGATTGCCATATGTCCTTTACAATTGCCCCATGTACCTCAGGAGTGCCCCATGTATGCGAGGATTGCCTCATGTCTGTTATGATAACTAACAAAAGTCTAAATGTGCCTTAGGATTGTCCCATGTACCTCAGAATTGCCCCATGTCCGTTATGATGACTAGATGTTCCGTAGGCAGTGACAATAAAAATGACAATGATTAACATTGGTTCGATTCTTGACTCCTTTGCTCCGCTGTCACAGTCTGGTTATACTCCTGCAGCCAGAGTTCGCTACTAACGTTTTGTTTTATTTGATGTGTTACAGTAGGTACCCGAATATGACATGATTACAAACTATATTGCCTCCCTGACCAGTACTCTACTGAATATGAGATAATCATAAACTATAGTGCATACCTGACTAGTTGGCACATGAATGCAAATTGACTTGAAACTATAGTCCATCTCTGTATATTTGGCATCTAAATGTGAAACAACTAAAAAGTATAGTCCATTCCTGACTAGGTGGCACCTGAATGTGAGAGACATCACTACAAACTATAGTCCATGCCTGACTAGTTGGCTCCTGAATGAATTGAGGACAAACCATCGTTCATCCCTTACTACTTGGCACCCGAATATCACATGAGTACAAACTTTAGCACATTACTGACTACCATAAATTCTCTTGTATAAGCCGCGGCTAGTACCAGAATCCAAATACAAAGTATGCTTATAGGACTCGCCCAAAGTCGGGGGTGCGGCTCATATGAGGGATGCGGCTTATATAAGATAATTTATGGTAGTTCATGAATACCGTATGAGTACTGTAAATACTCATGTATAAGCAACAGCTTTTACACACACAAAAAATGACTTATGCCAACCCAGGGTACGTACTATATGCAAGGATTTTACTCTACATAGCAGTCCAAGAGTGCGAGGGGCGTCATGTACAGGAGGATTTATGTAGTGGACACTTGAATATTAGAGGAAAAGAAAGAAGGGGAGGATATAATGGGAGGCAACAACTTACTTGTACATGTGGTTGTAATACTGCTTATGTGTTGGAAACCATGACTTGTCAGTGGAAGGTGGCGAAGGGCCATCAGGGAAGTATGTGCTCTTGACCAGAGGAGGGGTTATCTGCTTTATGGACTCCAGGTCGTATCCGGCTAGCGTCAAGTTACGGATAATGTTCCTGACTTCTGGCCGTATGGTGTGAGCGTATCCAGCGTACTGTTCAAGGAGAGAGAAAATGGTTTAGGTTCTGCAAGAGTATAGAAAAGGCAGTAGTGGATACTGTAGGGTGTAGTACATAGTGTATGTCCCCATGTGTTTCCTTGTGCCACCAAAAGTGTTGGAAACTGTCCATCCACCACTAGCATGAGGTGTCTGACTGTGGATGCAATGTGATGAACCAATGGGATAATATTTACAAATGTTTTCTTCTTATTTAGAGGGCAGGAAATGTAAGAATTGCTGCACGGAAGTACGTATATGGATACTTTTCCTATATGTATGATACACATGACCAGTCACATATGATAAAGATACTAAATTCAAGGACCAACTATGGTCACCTCTTGCCTAGCCAGGAGCGTTTGAGACGCAGGACGCAACTTCTCGACCCAGACTATGCCCCCAGGGCATCATGTCTGCCGCGCGTATGGATTCTGAAGTAGTACCAGCAGGTGCGGCCTGACGCGTAAGTTCCGCACATCACTCTCCCAGCATGGGAGAGACTGTCAGCTTCAAGCAGATGTTTAAGACTTCAATACTTATACAGTGAAATGTCTGGCATAGCCTATACCTCTACAGATTACAATTTAGTGAGGCATGCCCCGAGGGCATCGCCCACGTTACAAATGCCCCTGGGGCATAGCCTATACTTCTATAGACTACAATCTAGAGAGGCATGCCCCGGGGGAATCACCCAAATCACAAATGCCCCTGGGGCATAGCCTATACTTCTATAGACTACAATCTAGAGAGGCATGCCCCGGGGGAATCACCCAAATCACAAATGCCCCTGGGGCATAGCCTATACTTCTATAGACTACAATCTAGAGAGGCATGCCCCGGGGGAATCACCCAAATCACAAATGCCCCTGGGGCATAGCCTATACTTCTATAGACTACAATCTAGTGAGGCATGCCCCGGGGGAATCACACACTCCACAAATGCCCCTGGGGCATAGCCTATACTTCTATAGACGACAATCTGCATGCTGCCATTATTTCTAACCTACAGATATAAAAGATGCACTGTTGGGAGTCTCACATGTATAGTAGGTAGGTTTATATAGCCACAGGGGTTGGGTGGCGACCCCTTGAGTCTAAGCCGGGAAGCCCGGAGAGCAGTGCTGCTACCAAGCGCCTAGCTCACCCGACCCAGATCCAAGTGTCTGCCCTACTCGGGAACTGACCAACTCGTACCTATCTACCGCTATCACAACCCGTGCCCCTACACAAGTTTACATTTTCGATGCCCCTGGGGCATAGTCAGCCCTCCCATAAATGTAAGAAGCCAATTTTCCAAAGCACAGAAGCGGGAAACAATGAGTAAGATAGATTAATGCAGGAGAAGTGGAGGACAAGTGCGTAAACTAAATATTTTTCAACCCTCTCCCCTGGGGCCATCCATAAATGACGTCATGCCAAATTTGACCATTTTGACCCCTCCTTCCCCCCTCATCATGTTTTTTTGTTGTTGCCAATTTTACATGCCCTGGGGGCATTAAATTGTCATATCTCCTCCCTATGTTAGGCTGTCTATATACAGGCCCTGGGGGCATGGTCTCTACTACGGATGCCCTGGGGGCATTGTTTAATGTCCTGCATATAAAAGACTTTATATACATACCCTGGAGGCATAATCCAAACATAGCCTACCCTGGGGGTATTGTATATACCATGGATGCTGGGGGCATAGACCAACCTTCTTAACCTATAAGACTGTCCGTGTATGCCCTGGGGGCATCGCCCACACCACGGATGCCCCCAGGGCATTGTACGACTTCGCATAAGCAGGCCCTGGGGCATTGTCCTCACCTTGCATGCCCTAGGGGCATTGCAAACGCCACCGATGCCCCTGGACATCACCTGGAAGTGGTCATTATTTATCAACAGGAGGGCATGGTGGGTTTGGGGTGGGGTTGTAAAACTTTTGACCCCTCTTGATCGATCAAAGTGGCATAAAAATTGTTCATGCATCTGGCATGGGGGAGCACAAAATATTGACCTCCGCTGAGGGGGGGGGCGTATAAAACATTCACATGTTTAGATGAAAACTCGTCTTTCTCACTTCCTATATGTCCTATAGTAACCATGTGCATACACCACAATTCACTTGGTACCACTTATATAGCAGGGCCCAAAAAAGATATGTCGGTACCTCTTTTGACAGATTTTGTACCCAAAGGATCCAGGAGTCTCCCTGCAGCCAATTTGGGAATGTTGGCATGCAGCCTATGGGAACTTTATGGTTTTGCCCCCTGTGCCACAATTCAATTCAATTTTATTCTCTCATTTGGGGCAAAGGAGTACCAGTGACATGCCCCGGGGGCATCACATTGTGAATCTAGGTCAGCAGACGGTGGTCTGTTTTGTTTTGAATTGAGGACTAGTTCAAGCTATAAGCTTATATATTTACACTGTATTTGTACTAAATGAATACATCTTCATACCTATCTAAACTAGTAAAGGACCAGAATGTTATAATGTACACCAAAATAGAAGAACTATGTTGCTAGGGCGGAAGGGTGCAGTGTTGACAAAGCACAGCACGGCAGGCACCCTTGACACACGTGTAGTGGCGCGCGGGATGCCCCGGGGGCATAGTCCGGGTCGAGAAGTTGCGTCCTGTGTTTGAGACGGGTGCCTTTACCCTAGTGTAACCAGTACAAACTACCTGACTCCTAGTACACTCTCAGTTCTGTCCATACCATGTGGATTCTACATATAAATTCAATGAAACCAACAGGGCACCAACTGACTTTGTCTTCTAGTATAGTCCATACCCACTCAACAAAAAAACGTCATTTAACGTCAAAAAACCGTTTTTAACGTTTTAAAACGTTTTGCCATGATAAGGAGCCATAGAGAAACGTTCTGAAACGTTTTGCAACGTTTTTTGTTGACTGGGTACCATGTCCAGTGAGCCAAAGTCAAAGCCAAATGCCCAAAACGTCCTCCCTCATATATTAAAATGGAATAGGCTCATGGCACCTATTCTCAAATCAAAGGGCATTGCTCTGAATGGCATGCATTCAGTGTTGTCCCAAATAAACAATTAAAAGAAATGAGAACACAGACTTCCTGTTGGGTGAAGAAGGGAATAAAAGCATACTTGGTCTTTGAAGTGATCCATGTGAACAGACATCGGAGGAAAATAGATGTAAAAACGTTCCTCTTTTTTCACAGATTCGGGTTTTTCCTCTAGATCCGTTCGTAGAGAATTTGCTGTTGTCGTCCTTTGATACTGCAAGCTCCCGCTCCCAAGCTTTTAAAAGAGTTTAATCAGAGAGGAATGATTTATTATGTGCTGAATACCAAAAAATGTGCTGTGCCAATTACACACATATTAAGTCCTGATGATATCTACAGTCCTGTAAACCTGAAAACCACGTCATGAGTGTCCTCATATATAATGGACACCATGGGTGTGAGCGTTGGGGAAGAAAAGACTGGAGTTAGGAACTTACAGAGTACTCTGGGAAGACTATAACTTGCCGAATAGATATTTTGGCCATGCATCCCATCTTCTTAGTATCTTGGAACCGCTGCCTCTCATCTTGAAGGTTTTCCTCCTCTTTAGCCTGGGTGAAAGGAAAATAAAAAAAAAAGTAAGGTTTTAAGATCAGGGGTGTGAAATCCCCACCTAAAGGCGGAAATCTGCCTTTATTATGTTTACCAGGACCATGCTTGAGATCTGTGTAAATCCAATGAGAAAAGGGAATGCCATTTATATGAGGGGATGACTGAAACTGTAATGGTCTTACAATATTTGATTCCTTCTAAACTGGTTTCTGCTGCCATCTTAATCATAGTTATTTCACCAAAAGGTTGTATGATGTATCGGATTGGCTACTTAAACAACCTTTATCCAATAAAAGATTGACTAGAAATCCTGACAGTATACTTCAGCCTAAATGGGTTTCAGCATATCACACTCCTGAAGATAAAAGAAAAGAAATAACTAGAGGGAGTGTGTTGACTTTATCTGAAAGGGAGTTGCAGTTATGTGTTGCGTGAATACAATGGGCCTCCTTTGGATTTACATTATAGTTTAGGATGATATCTGCTACTTTACTTTATTCAACTTTACCTTACGCTTCCTCTCTAAGCTTTTTTTCTTTGTGTTTGGTCCGTGAACGCAGCTGAAAGTCAGTTTACCAGCATGGATAAATGGTTTTCCAGTATCAGGAATGACCGGTTGTGACACATCAGGCGTCCTGTCACACCATCTCACATAGAACGAGCCCAAAAGTACATCTGTAAGAAGGGAGAAAGGGGAGATTTTTTTTGTTTTTGAGGAATCTGTGAGACAGGGGTGGGGATATATAGAAGTGCTGGAGCCATTTTACAAGTTATTTTAGCATGGACTTACAACCAGAGCTGGGCCCTACAGCAGTATGAATTACCCTGCGCTTATATGAGAGGAGTGCTTATTTGAGATCCTGCACTTATAAAACAGCAAATTTCTATTGCAATCTATGTATAGAAAACATGTTCAGTTGCCCAATGTGACATGGTTTGTTGACAGTGAGTTTCTTTTGTTCTAAGGTATGACCATGGAATAGTTGAAATAGAATGTTTTAGCATTCATAGCTTAAGATGGGTAACTCAGGGACCCCTTTGTGAGAGGTGTTTCAGAAATGTGACATACCTTCTACTGGAGATCGAAATTTGCCCTCTGCTTTAGAAGAGGGGAACTGGGAACCCTCGGACAGTTGAAGGTGTTGAACATAGGCCAGTGCTTCATGGGCAGATGATTTGTATATGGCAGGCTAAAAGGAGAAGGCTCACATGTTTGCAGAGCATAGAGGTGCACATACTATACAATGTATCAATCGTTTTAATAGATAATGCATATTTCTTTCTAAGATGAGAGCTTGCCATATACCTATGTAAGTGCAATTTGTACTTTTCATGATAAATAAGATTGTTATTATGAAAACCGTTCACTGTATGAGAATAAAGGATTAAAAAAAACTGAATGCTCACGGCTGATTTCTTGGTTCGAGCATGAGAAGTCTGAGGATCAACATGTGGGGAAGGGTCGACACGAGTGGCAGAAGGAGATATTTGAGGAGGATGGGTGTAAGTCTCTTCTGAGGAAACACTTGGAGAAGCCTCATGGTTTGCCTGAGGCAGATTCTGAGCAGGAGTTGGTGAAGGGCCCAGATGTGTGGAAGGGGCAGAACCATTAGGAGGAGGATGAGTTGTAGTCTCTTCTAAGGAAACATTTAGAGAAACTTGACGCTTCACCTGAGTTCCATGCTGAGTTTGAATAGGAGGTGGAGAATGGGCCTGCCTCGTAGAAGGAGGGGAAGCTTCATTAGGACAATGTGTTTGACTTTCTTTGAAGGGAACACGTTGGGAAGCCTCAGTTTTTCCCTCAGATCCAGGTTCAGTTGTACAAGGAGGACGTGTGTGAGTGTAGTGGGAGGAACACTGTGTAGAATCCTCTCTGTGTGCATCAGTTTTAGGCTCAAGAAAAACGGGGGGAAGATCAGGAGGCGGCATCTCCTAAGAATAGAAAGAATAATTTTAAAATAAGATCAGAGATATGTTTGAAGTGACTGCTTGGCCAAGTAAAAGTGTATAAAACAGCCTGCTTGTGAAAAGGGATTTCAGGTTAAGCATAAGGATGGAGTCATCCCTTTCCACCATAGAAGGGGGCTATATAGAGCCCCCGAAATGATGTTCAAAGACTAAGTGTTGACAGCAAAAGGAGAGGTCATTACTGACCTATGTGTCATACATAAATGGTTCTTTACATATAGAGTATGTATATGCATAATATGTCCCCTGCTCTACTCTACGACTAAGTCTAAGTCTTACTATTTCTCTCTTTCACTCTCTCTCTCTCACACACACACATACGCACAGTGATTTTCTTCCTTTCTCTCTCACCCTCCATCCCTCTCTCTCCTGGGACACATACCCACTCTGTGTTACATTGATGATTATATAAATATCATAGTATACACAGCTGTTACATAGGCTAGCAATAAGGGTTACTGTCTCTGTCTAAAAGACTTGGCAAGAGCGTTGATGACATCAGTGTCAGTATTGTTCATAGCAGAAATGAATTTCTCTACATAATTCAATTCTTGATAGTTTTGATTTTTTTCATTCATAACATTGTCGAACAACTGTCTTGATACACTATAAGAGTCACATTGGATGCGTCATAATGGCCTGTACACTGTCCATTCAGCATGCACCAATCCAACCCTCCCTCCCCACTCAGAACTCGCCTAGAGCTGCGTAATGATAGCCTGTACACTGTCCATTCAAAATGCATCCATCCAGCCCGCCCGCTTCACTCGGAACTCGCCTAGAGCTGCGTAATGATAGCCTGTACACTGTCCATTCAACATGCACCAATCCAACCCGCCTTCACCTCGGTAATAGATTTGTCAGCAATTAGTTAATATTGACTAATTGCTGACAAATAATGAGTAATTACTAACATATATTGACTAATTGCTGACAAATAATGAGTAATTACTAACATATATTGACTAATTGCTGACAAATAGTCCATACACAGTGACATAATATTTTGAAAAAAAAGTGTCACAGGTGAAGGACTCAGTTCTAAAGAACAGGCCTCAATTTCATGTCAAATGACACATTTTCTAGGGTGGACCGACAAATATACCAGTATATATATATATATATATATATATATATATATATATATATATATATATATATATATATAGTCTAATTGCTGATAAAGAGTGAGTAATTATTCACATATATTGACTAATTTCTGATAAATAGAGAGTAATTACTGACATATATTGACTAATTACTGTTATATAGTGACTAAGTACCAACATATATTGATATATTTTGACTAATCACTGACAAATTAGTCAAAATATATCAGTAATTACTGACTATTTGTCAGCAATTAGTCCATATATGTCAGTAATTACTCACTATATATCAGCAATTAGTCAATACATGTCAGTATCTACTCAGAATTCATCAGCAATTAGTCAATATATGTCAGTATTTACTCGCATTTTAATGAATAAATGTTAGTAATTACTCACTAGCAATTGGTCAATATATGTTAGTAATTTCTCACTATTTGTCACCAATTAGTCAATATATATGTGAGTACTTAGTCACTATATAACATCAATTAGTCAATATACGTCAGTAATTACTCACTTTGTCAGCAATTAGTCAATATATATCAGTAATTCCTCACTATTTATCAGAAATTCGTCAATATATGTCAATAATTACTCACTCTTTGTCAGCAATTAGTCATAAGTGTAAAGGCAAGGAGAAAGGGGGCTCCGTGCTAAGAGTCAACTTTAAAATTCAGATCACTAGCTTTTCAGTGATATATTGCAAGCAAAGATACTCCTGTTAGTTTTAGAGGAACGGCTTGCTAAACATAGATAGGTGTGGCCATTTCCTAAATGGCAATAAGCTCTATGCCTAATTGATCATGAGATACATCTATAATTAGCATAATTTATGCTAATTAGCTGAATTAGCATAATCTTTTATTCTTTTGCCTATAACTTTTGATCTAGAAATAGTATTTTCATTCTGTTTTCACCATAGTAAACCCAGTGAAAGATTCTTTCAAATGGGATCATTGATTTTCCTATTTAGAATTAAAATCATGTTTCCATGGCAACAGACATCAACAAAAATGCATATTTAGGCCCTAATACGTTCTTTTTACATGCCTAATTTGGAACCTTTCCACCCAAAATAGAACATTTTATCTAAAATCATTGAACTCTTCATTAAAAAGTACCCTAAAATAGTTTTAGTTATATTTTCCTATTCTAGCCCATAGTAGTGCCCACTGGTGGCTAAAGCAGGTACTAAATTCCGCAGGAACCCCCATTTCTGCTTGCTGGCTCACAATTAATATGTCAATAATTAGTCACTATTTGTCAGCACTTAGTCAAAACATGTCAGTACTTAGTCACTATTTGTCAGCAATTAGCCAAAATATATCAATACTTAGTCACTATTTGTTAGTAAATAGTCAAAATATATCAGTAGCTCCATACTATCACTGACCACTTGTCAATTGACAGTTGACATTTGACATTGAAGCCTCTTCCTTAGGACTGAGTCCTTCACCTGTGACATTTTCTACTGATAGGATTGAAGAGGGCCTGCTCAATTAAGAGTAGTGGACGTTATATGCATGCCAATAGTCAATCAACTCACCCTGGATATAGCCGTGAAAACCCATATTAACCCTTTTATGCATGGGTGTCTGTACCTGTAGGACAATAGATAGGGCAGGGGATTGGGTTTATGATGTGCTAATTAACACACCCTTAAAGCTTTACTGCCTTCTGCTATTCTCAGTACAAACTGTGAACCCTGCTTACTCTTCCTACTTCCCAGGGGCTGCTGATAGACCCTGCATGGACGCATATGGTCGGATGTTATACTTCATTATAAACCCATAACCTTAACCATTTTAACTGGGCTGTGTCATACTGTGTATATTTCAAAGCCGTGAGAGAAATGTAGGCCTAATATATGCATTACACTATAAATAAAACAAAGAAAAGCATTTAGAAGGATAAAAGTGATCTAAATTTGGGCACAATGTTCACCCTGAGATGTACAGGGATGTTCAGGATTACCAATGGGATGCTAATATATTTCCATCTGGAATGATATTAGCAGAAATTTTAAGTTAGACCCCCCCCTACAAATGGTAATTTATTTTCTCAGTGGATTTACATAGATCTCAAGAATGGTCCTTCTGAGCAGCAAAAACGTGGATTTCCGCGTTTCCGCAGAGATTTCACACCCCTGATTATGTAAGGCCAGCGTGACAAATGACAAAAGAACTTCTGGCGAGCAGTCTCACCAGGACATCATTGGTGCAGCATGATGACCAATGGGCATGACACACTCCTGCTTAATTAAGGGCTGCTTCCTTTTATACATTTAATTTTTTCTCATATAATTTGATATAAAGCTGAGCAAATTGCCATCAATGAAAGGTACTTATACAACAGACTAGTTGCTCCTGTCATTTGTTTACAAAAGGTAATTACTGTTTCTGTGCTATATGTTTGTTATTTATATTTATATTCATAATGTAATAAACTTAGTAAGGAATGGATGTGGGGATTGTTTATAACACTGCACTGGATAGATGGATATTTATCCAATGATTACGTGAGACTGATGGCCTGCACATTCCTATAATGGTGCATTCAGGGTAGGAACTAAGTAAAAACCTATATTAATTTGTAGGGAAATAAGTCATACCACTGTAATTTAAATGTGATAGTGACATATCTGCATTATAACATGGATACGGTATAACAGCTGGGCTGTATGAATAATTAGATTCAGGATTTCTTTTGGTATGTGAATCCACTACCTAAAATGGAGACCATGATCCTACAATCTTAACCATGCGAGCCCTTGTACAAGAGGAGACACTGCCATAGTTTCCCAAAAAATTACCCTGGTCATATACGGGCCTAGAACATTCCTAGTGTCCAGAGGATAAACTTATGTAGTCTGGCACTAACCCCACCTTTTTCCTTGTTGTATAGTCTAATTTGACATGCTGCTAAATAATTTCTCCCCATGGGAACACCATATGAATTATATCTATGGGTTTTCCATAGCATCAGCTTTCATCAGTAACAATTGAAACAGAATAAATAGTTAAAATGAAAAAGCAATAAAAATGAAATGTAATGTTAAGCGTGAAGCTGATGATATAATCTTTTTTCTTTTCTGTTTCCTAACAGGATAAGAAGAACCTGTCATGATGTTCTGTGTTGGAGAAGTGTGACATAGATGACGCTCTGCAGGTGAAGAATGGGGTGATATAAATTTGAATGACCACACCTATGACAAACTATGTGGGAGATGGTTTGAACCACGAAGGAGCATCTGTCAATGCTTTTATAATACCCCAGGTGAAAGAAGACTCCAAATCTTTATGTAGAAACAACTTGTCTATGTAAACCTGAAGTTTTCCTCCAGTAGGTCCAATGTGTTGCACATTAGTCTTGCCGAGTCCTCAAGTATTTGGCTCAGGGACTCCTCGAGTCAAGGCATGCCGGGTCCATTTCAAATCTCAAGACATAAAACTGGGAATATCAATTCTATATAAAATGGATAGTCATTCTGTGATGGGGAAAACGTCCAAATTTGAAGACTTTTACCTTTCCCCTTTAAACCTATATCTAAGTGAATTCCAGTCTAAGTCAATTCCCTCTTAATTCCTATATAGAGCTGCCAGCTGGACCAAAAACCAACTTCCCCTTTGATTACATGTAAATTTATAGCCAAAATAGTAAGGCTCTTGCACCTGGTGTAAATGCCACCGAAATTTTTTATGGGATGACAATAAAAAGAGTGAATGCGGCGATTTTTAAAGGAAGCGGGCGCTGTCTGCAAAGCTGATGATAAATTTTATTCAGCCTTAGGGGGTGATTATTATTACCCTATATATAAAAAGGCATTGGTTCGTCGTAGGTCCCCACCTCATTGAAATGAGCTTGAGTGTTTGCCAGGAAAGGATAAACCAAAAGAGGCTAGATAAAAATATGTACTTTTCTCAGAATTAACTCGATTCTTCTCTAAAAGTTCAAGAATTTTAATATTTTGAAGTACCCTTATTCAATAAAACTTCTCCTAATTGACCAAATCATAGTATTCAAAAGCAAATGAACACAAATAGCATTTCTGCAATGCCATAAAATCGTCATGACTATTTTTTTTCTACAATTTCCGCCATTTTGGATTTCGATTCAGAGAGATCGGAGCCCCCCTTGGTGTGAATAATGGATGAAACTGCAGATTAATCATACATCTAGATCACCCATAATTAGAGCTTTAATTTGATATGTCATACATCAAAATCAAACTATCATTCCCAGAGATTTTACTGTTAAACTAACCTACGAGAGAATCTGCTGGGACAGTGTAAAATTGTTTAAAGTTGCTATGAGATTGGTTGCTAAGATAAGTGCCGCTAAGATAAGCACTTCTAGAGTAAGACACCAGGGGGAAGCATTGAGGTACCAGGGGTACAGTTTGGCTGCTGGGGGGGGGGGCGGGGAGGGGTAGGAAAACATTAGGCTGTCCCCATTTTCAAAGCCTTTGTCCCCCCACTATCTAGTGGCGAAGCCACTAGTGATGGGCTAAATAGATAGAACTAAACGACCGTGGTGTACAAGGTGGCCGATCCACCACGAGGGGGGGACTCGGGGGAGACTCCCCCCGAGGGGTGGATCGGCCACCGAGGACACCAGGGGAGTTTAGTTCTATATTTATTTTATGTTTTTAGAGTCTTTAACCCATTGAGGGCTAGCATCGACTATAGTCGACACCATGGCAGGCCTAGCGTCGACTATAGTTGACGCCCATTACATAGGATTAGTATAGGAATTGAAAATAGGGTCGTCCTCTAGGAACTATACTTTTTTCAGAGTCCGTCCCCATGGCCAGGGCAACAATTTTTGCTCTGCCCTTAAAGGGTTAATTAATTGAAAATTAACAAAATTTGTTACCGTAGTGCCCCGTACGAGCGGCTGTCCGCCATTTTGAATGTTTACATGCACCCAGAACGAGGCTGCAGTAGTGGATCAGCCGCTGTGGTGGATCGAGACACGTTACGCCACTGGGGGTGTGGCGATCGGCTCCGCAATGCTATCTCTGTCTATAAATATGTGGGGTCAGACTCCTTTACCTTGTTATAGTCATGCATTGAGACCATGAACTAAGACTGTATATTAATCGTTCATATATTGCATTCATGCATCAACAAAGAAGACGATTGCATTACACATATACATGAAGGCATAGACCTTTAAGGGCGGCTTGATATTTCTATTCTACGTCCAAAAATCTGCATATCTATGCAGATTTTTGGATGTAGAATAGAAATATTGCATGAGCGGCCGATTTGCTGTGAATCTACCCTGTAGGAGGTTGCACTGTAAAACCCAGAGTTCAAATAAAAGGAAAAAGTTGGTGATACTATATCGACACATAGAGTGAATAAAATAATGGGTTTTGGTTGTAAAATATTACAAGAATAAAATGCAAAAAGAAAAGAATATGGAATTGATTTGATTTTGTCATTTATAGTACCATGTTTTATATTTCGAATAAATATTTTTTTCTAAGTTCATTAAAAATTGGATCTAAAAGGAAGAATGGAAGACATGGAATTGAGATTTAATGAGAAAAAAAGGAAGGTGAAATATTATAAATTTAAAAAAATGGGAACTTGAAAGAAAAAGATTTTTCATGGAAGTGGAGGTTTGGATATATATGAGGGCTACATGGTTTTGAAAGGTTTAAAAAAATTCCTCAGTTTGAAAGTACTGGATATAGTTTTTGTGCACCATAGTGAATTTCGAAAAGAGGATATTTTCAGGGATTAAATAGTAATAAGAAAAAGTAAGGAAAAAAAGACAAAACATAAAGTTTGAAAGACTTTTTATTGAAAAATGCATGATTAGTTGAAATGATATTAGATGCCTACCAAAACATAGGTGTCATCGATACCCCCCAAATCGATACATCATGATATACAAAATATCGATAATCGGATGGATAAACCGAATATATATCAACACAATCTTTCTTCCCCCTTAAAGTGCGGATTTATAGCTGTCAAATGCCGAAAGAATTTTGTGAAAATTCCTATTAGAACCAGAGTTATGCACCAAAATGTACGGTGATATGAAAAATATCAAATATAAAAATGTTTAATACCATGAAAAGATTGGCTAAATCTTTTGTCTACGTGTGGGAACATACAATTGGCTCTAACTATTCTAAATTATTTCAGTGGTAAAAGGCTTAGATCAAGGACATCTTGACCTGTATCTAGATAATCAATATAATCGAAACAAAAATGGTGATGATGGAAATAAATTGGATATCAATGACACTCCTACCAATACCCAACAGGTCTATGGGTTTAAACATGTCTCCCAAAGAGTGGGGTTCTTCATGACGTCAAGGTCGGCTAGCCTGTTGGTCTGACTGTGGGTGGGCGAGCCACCCAAGAAGGATTGGCTTGGTATGAAGCCCACTCTAAAGGGAGACTTAGTTGAATGTGGTCATGACAAAGAACAAGATATGTATAATTTGAATTAATGAAAAAAAAAGGATTGCAATTAGATCTACACTATAAGAATTCAATAACGGGAAATGAAGACTGGCGTCGGAGGATAGGGGTGAAATTCTTTTGTTACCCAGTGGTGATGGTGGTACTATCCCTCTGTGGCTGTATTATAATTATTAAAAGAAGAAAGGTGAGGTGAAGGTATACATGTAGAGAGATAGTTATTCCTCTCTTAAGCCTCTGGGCCCTACAGGTCGAGCTCAAGTACTGCAGTGTCAGCCCTAGCCCCAGTGAGTGTTTACTCACTCCCCAGCCCTAGCTCACTAATGTGTTCCCACCAGGCTTCAGAAAATCTTTCTTATGAATAGATAATAGAAAGAAAACCCACAAAATTTATTGCAATGCATTTCATTTTAATCCAATACCTCTGCTGTAATGAAACACCTGGTCAGAAAATATGCTACACTGCAGTGCTTATATATGTGCAGCCGCATGCATGGCTACACATGCACGGCCTTCTTTACTACTTTGAAAGTTTCCCTTCACTTTAATAATTGTCAGATCATTCTAAGATTCAGGATTTAGATCCGTCCATATGTTGTGCCTTTATGCTGAAAAGATCGTGGACTTCTACCAATTATTGAACTCTGTAGAATCTATTTAGTACTGGCATATATGGACAGGAGAAAAATAGGCCCATAGGGCTGGGTCTTACACACCGACAGAGCCGACCTGTCGGCCCATAGGGCCTGGAGTAAAACCATTGCAGAGCCGATTTGTCAGCCCATAGGGCCCAGAGGGTTAAAATATGGTTGCACCTTAGAAACAAAGAATATCACCCAGAATATACAAGGTAACATGGTGAATAAAAATCCATCCCATATACTGTACACATAGGTATTTTCGCGAGTATAAATTTTCGCAATTTTTCCTTACAAGACATTTTCATGTGTGCAAATTTCTGATTTTTTTTTTCATTCTTCAAATTGTCTGAACACATAGAATATAGGTGAGACATTTCCAGGTACATGTACTGGTACTCATCCATGCACTACTGGTACAAGTTTTATTGTACAAGTCCTGGTTCCTGATAGCTCAGTTCTGTTGTATACCTAAGGTAGTTATGAGTCCAGTTGTCTACTTGAGGTAATGTCTCAGTCCTCCAAAGGTCGCCCTGCTGCTGAGCCATGACCAGGCAGAACATACAGCCCAGACAGAGTAGGGGCTTAGTAAAAGTATCTAATTAAATTTGATAGTTCCTTGGGTCTGCTGAGCTGTGACCAGGCTGTACACATGACCCACCTGAGGCAGTGTGAAGGGTATAGATAATTCAGCCATGATTTGACCACCTACAAGAAGTGTTCACTCAATGATTCTTTGTTATTTCTATATGAGAGGACAACAAGGCAATACACAAACACAGAGATTGATTTAAGGGTAATTTAACTGTCTGATTTTGGTGTGCTATGGACCTCCCATACCAATGCAATGGAAGACACATGTGAGTGTAAAAATATATTAGGCGAGAAGATTCATGGTCTCTCCCAGATGCAGGCAGTTGTTCCCGATCAGAGGTGAGGGTCCCAGAACTGTTCAGCCAAAAACCTGGAGCCGGGTTCTCTCAAAATAGGAAACCTAAAGAAAAAAGAAGAGAACAAAAAGAAAAAAGGAAAATAAAAGTTCAACAAGAAGATAAGGAAATAAATATATAAAAGTTCAAACGACTATAAGGGGTGGACAAATGAAAAGATGAAAAGGTGAATTTTGCCTTTTTTTTTAAACAGGTAAATTTTGGGGCCAGGGAACTACATAGGGAAAGATTAAGTGGCATGTTATATAATGGACATATTCAGGGGAGTGAATTTTTTATGCCAAAGTTTAAATTTGCAATAAGTATAGAGAAAGATGATCGATTTTGGAAGAGGTAAGAAATGAAAAATTATGCAAAACCATATATAAATAGTAAACTTTATTAAAGAAGACTGAAATATGGGATTTCCGACAGTTATATAAGAGATGTCAGGTGGCTTTTTGGAGGAGCGGGGAGTGAAAAGTGGAACAAAATCTGAAAATAGTGATTTGTCCAGCCCCTGATAAGGCAATGGAATATTAAAAAAATATAATGATTTAATAATATTTAATAATATAATGATATAAGGAATGAAAAATAAAAGAGCATAAAATTAAGGATATAAGAGGTTGAGTTATTAAAAAAGATAATTGTTATGAACAGAATATTGGAAGAAAGAAAAAAAACACTTTTTTTTTAAGATTGAGCAGGAATGGAAAGGAAGTAATATACCTGAAGTATTTCGCTTCTACAGTAGGAATGGTCCATGATCTGGAAAAAAGAAGAAAAAAAGTCAAAGGTGAAGGGCTGACTCCTGGAATAGGTATTAATTACCGTAATCTCCCGGGTATAAGGCGAAGCCCGCGTATAAGGTGCACCTAGAGTTTTGGAAAATTCTCAAAAAAAAGATAAATTCATAACTTTGGTTCTACTGAAGAATTTTCAAAATTCAAAAACCTATGGGTAGCTTGGGCCACCTTGGGACCTCCTGGGCTCCATTTTGTCCTATTATGAGCAAGGGGGAATGTAAGATATCAAAAGAAAGGTCTTGGTGTCCCCGTTGTGGATCCAATGAGACCTAAAACCCCCCGTATAAGACGCGCGTTATACGTGGGAGATTACGGTATATGTAAAATGAGAATTACTGACATATATATATTGACTAATTACTACAATATATTGACTAATAGTAGACAAATAGTGGATTATTACTGAGAAATTTTGATATACATCCAGTAACTTATGACAGAAGTGACTAATGAGTAACAGTATAAGTTCATTTTTTTTAAAACAATAAGAGGTAAAAATAGGGTGAGAACATGACATTTCTTAATCCTATTTGTACCGTGACACCAGGTCCATTACAATTGCCCCATGTCCTTTACAATTGCCCCTTACACCTCAGGAATGCTCCATGTATGCCAGGATTGCCCCAGGTCCGTTATGATGACTAAATGTGCCTTGGGATTACCCCATGTTCGCCAGGATTGCCCCATGTCATTTACAATTGCCCCATGTATCTCAGGATTGCCCCATACATTCCAGGATTGCCCATGTCCATTACGATTCCCCCATATACCTCAGGATTGCCCCATGTATGCCAGGACTGCCACATGTCTGTTATGATGACTAAATGTGCCTCGTTATTGCCTCATGTTTGCCAGGATTACCCCATGTCCTTTACAATTTCCCCATGTACCTCAGGTTTGCCCCATGTCTGCCAGGATTGCCCTATTATAGTAAGACGCTGCGGTTAAAGTTTTAGACACCCTAGAAGTTATGAAAAAAAAAGTGTAATTTCGAGTAGAACAGTGTTGCTGAAACGACGCCGGCACGCCGGAATAGAATCTAAATGGCCGGCGTAGGGCCTCAGGACACAGGCTAGGATGCAATGCCATGGTATCAGCTTTCTAATGGTGAAAGAATTTTTCAAATCTGTCAACTAGAACCAAAGTTATGTATAAATACAATTGTGGTGAATTTTTACCTGCTGCCTAAAAATATAAAGTCAGTTGGCCTGTGTGAGAGGGAAATGGCCTGCATAAGACGCAAGGACGCAGGCCACTTTAGCCAGCAGTAAGAAAAAGTTTTCGGCAAGACTGGTACAAAGTGTCTGGTCACGACAAGATGTGATACAATATCTGCCCACCACCACTAAGGCAGGACTCGACAAATTAGATTGGATGCAGTGTGTCCACTGGGTACAAAGTCAAAATAAAGTTGTGCCCAATGACTAAATGTTGCGGCCCTGCATAATAACTTAATAACTAAACCTGTCTTTGCAGCTGTGTCCACTGTCAATTTGTGTAATGTGTTTGGCCACGTTTATTGCTATTTCAAGACATTTGGTGGTACAAAAACATGTGTCAGGGGTGTGAAATCCCAAAACCCATTTCCTCTGAAGCGTATTGCACCGTCTTGTTGGTTTATGTTTTTTAGTAGGATTAAAGTGATCTAAATATTATTTGGGCAGAATATGTCACCCTCTGATGTGCAGGGATGTTTGGGATTACCTTTGCAGGGCTCGACAAATCCCTGTGCCCAATGCCCGTGACTCAAAAAGAATTCACTGGGCACAAAATATTTTTCAAGTTGTGCCCAATGGGCACAGCTGTCCAAAAGCTACTTAAGACATCAACACAAGGCAATGCTGCTGAGATTATCTGGGTCTGGCTGGACTCTGAAATTTTAATGTTGTTTCACTCAAGATGTGGTGAGATAAAATCGTTTTATTTATATTAAAACTATGTGTTTTCTAAATATGTAATTTTGCTAGGCTCGCGCTAGCCATTCGCCACATCGCCAGTGGCGAATTATAATGCAATCTGGCATAAGTTTCTTCTGTTAAATTCGCCAGACTGACTAATGCTCTTCACAGCATTCACTGGGTTAGCCTTTGGAATATGATATATAGAGTGTAATATACCATTGGAAAGCTTAGGACAGCCATTAACATATTGACCTAATATGGTAGAATTTGTGATTTACTTATTTGCAATAAAAAGAAAAATAGTTCCATCCAGTCTATTGTGAATTTCCATTATTAGCAATTTACGATGCTTCTGATTTTAACTATATGCTATGTTCTGCATGG
Source organism: Acholoe squamosa (assembly GCA_949317995.1). Lineage (NCBI taxonomy): Eukaryota > Metazoa > Annelida > Polychaeta > Phyllodocida > Polynoidae > Acholoe > Acholoe squamosa. Next base: position 1,863,081 of record OX439051.1, on the reverse strand, counting down.
AACTACCATAGCACCTCTTGTATAAGGGAATACCCAGATGTTTTGGATTTGGCCTATAAAATTGAAATGTCACAACTTCAGCTCAACTCAATGAACTTTTGAAACTTAAGAATATGTGTATAGCTAGGCTGTATCAAATGCCCTCTCCCCATACTGCTGCATGGGTTAGGGAGAGTGTAATTCATGCATACAAAATGAAAGGTGTCCTGCTACTTGAACCAACAGAACTAAATCTCGTACCTGCAAACTCCTCATTTTTATCATTTTCTTTTTAAGATCCATCTGGGTCAGTGCTATGATTCAACTAGATCTTACAAGAATATTCAAATTTTTCTTGTCCAGAGTTTGCAGGTATGAAATTCTTACACGGGGATAGTAAGATGATATGAGAATATTTTGTTTTATCTTATCTTTCTGTATATAAATCTGGCTAATTCATTCCCATTCTGGCTGATGAAAACTGCCACAAATTCGCCAGATTGGCTAATCATAAAAATGTATTAGCGCTAGCCTAGATTTTGAGTGTAGAAACCAAAGGTCCTGGGCACAGAGCTTGCCTGCTGGGCACAACTTTTTTTGGCCCTTGTGCCCAGCGGGCACACAGTCTCTGAACTGATTTGTCAAGCCCTGCTTTGGGATGCTAACATTTTTCCACTTGGAATGATATGAGCAGAAATTTTAAGTCAGTCCCCCCCTATAAATGGTAATTTCTTTTCTCAATGGATTTACATAGATCTCAAGAATGGTCCTTCTAAGCATAAAAAACGCGGATTTCCGCGTTTCCGCGGAAATTTCACACCCCTGATGTGTTAAACAGGATAAGTTTGGCCTATCTATTACCACTTATCTACATTGACCCTGCACTTATTTGACAACCCACGCTTATTAATTTGAGTATGGGGCCAGCCACTGCGCTCATATGAATCATGCGCTTATTTGAGACCCTTGCGCTTAAACGGGCCACTACGGTATATTGTGTCTAGTTTGAGTAGGTGATGGAATAATAGAATTCTGCGTGAAAAGATGTAGACACTACAGGGACTAAATATTGTTTATACTGTACTATGATGAATGATAATGTGCGATATCTGTGATTCTCATGAGAATCTGTCAATTCTCAAGAGTAGGAATTAGAGTACATTCATGTCTAACTTCACCGGCCACCTCAGTTTCAGATAAAAAACGACTGGTTCCTGAATCGGCTGGGTTTTTTTTTACTTAGAGTTACAATAGAATTCAATGCCTATAATCTTATCTGTTCAGAGATATTAAAGTAAGTGAATTTGAAAACTGATATATTGAGACATGACTGTAGTAACGCTAAAAAAGGATAAAGAGGTGATATACCTGGAGGGTTTGGGACTGCTGTCGTCCTTGGAAAGTTGTAGGGCTAGAGTAGGAATGGTCCATGAGCTGGAAATAAATATAAATAAATACACTTTAGAGATGGATTATGAAATAGGAGTGATAACTTAAATTTAAATGGCAGGCGTTGACAGGCTCATTTTGGGCTTAAGAAAAAAAAAGACATACCTCATCAGGAAGGGGATCACCAGGAAGAGGAACCTGACTGTTGTCAGCTGAAGACAAGGGCTTAGAAAAGTCCATCTTCTGGAAAGAAGAATAGGAATAGTATTAGAATTGAAAAATCAATTTGTTTATGACAAATGAGTACGAAAAGATTTACAATGATTGGAGCACATTTCCTACCTAAGGTTCCAAAAGGGATAAATGATTTTTATGTAAAAAACAAAAGGGAGAGAATTTTTTCGACACAGATATATAGTGGGGGGTGTGTGATTCTGAAAGAGTCCCTTTTTTTTGGGGGGGGGGGATGAAATAAACCAGTGGTATTTTTCAGGAATTTTATGGGACAAGGCCCCTCAAACATCTAAGACCCCCCCATTAATGTTAAATTATGTTCTCATTGGATCTATGCAAGTCAAAAAAGTGACCTGTCTGACCCTAAAATTTCTGAAAAAAATCCCATGCCTGCTTAACGGGGGGGTCAAAACTACATGGGCAATTCAAATACCAATTGCGATGCTTCTTTCATTGTGCGTATCCGATTTATTTATTCATTTATTTTTTTGGGGGGCTGGTGGGTCATATGACTACCGTAATCTCCCGCGTATATAGGCAAATGTTCACTCGTGGGGAGAATTTTCGAGGGTTATCTCACGCGCCGATCAGGTGCCGTATCGCACGACGCCCGCAGGGCGGAGTGCGATGCGGCACCTGATCGGCAAGTGAGATAACCCTCGAAAATTCTCCCCACGAGTGTTCATTTGCATTTATTTCATGTTATTTTGATCTAAAACTGCTGAATTACAATAGAATTTACCAGAATGACTCCCCGTGCGCATTGTTTACATCGCCATCTTGGAGCTATGACATCATCAAATGGTCACGTGACCTCGGCGTGTGATATTTTCGCGGGTTATCGCACGGGGGGTGTGAGATACGGCCCTCGAGTGCTAGATCTATGGGCTGTCAGTATATCGGGCATACCAACATGAAATAAAAGGCGCATCTTATACGAGAGGTTTTAGTTCTTTCTGGATCCGCAAGGGGGAGATCAAGACCTTCATTTTGATATCTTACACTCCCATATAACCTAATCAGCTGAATATGGGGTCCAGTGGGGTCTGGGGGGTCCATGCAACACATAGCCTTTTGAATTTTCAAAATCCATTCAGTAGAACAAAAGTTATGAATCTTTTATTTTTCTGGTCAAATCTCTAAACTCTAGGTGCGCCTTATACGCGGGCTGCGCCTTATACGCGGGAGATTACGGTATGTTTGGGAATATTGGAATGATGTGATTGGACTTCATTCTGTCTTAAGCAGAAGGTAGTTATTCACAGTTTTGCCAAAACGACGCTGTTAGTGCCTGCCGTAGTGCCTTGGGACGCAGGCCAGAATGGCTTGATGGTGAAAAAATTGTTCAAATGGTTAGAAGAAATTGGCCTGCGTAATATTTGAAGACGCAGGGCACGTTGGGCTGTATGAAGAAAAAGTTTTTGCCGGAACTGTATAATCTACTATAATGAGGCTCTCTACTCTCCCGCATCTATGATCTGACGTGAGTCTCACGCATTTAGGCCAATTGGGGCTCTCTCACAGAGAGCAGGAAATTTCTCAAACATCATGTGACTAAGCAATCCCACATCACAAAACAACGTCATGTCAGACGTCACTAGGCTACACAGTTTACCATAAACATAGACACCAGTTTGCCATGAACGTAGGCTCCTGCAGTTTGTCATGAACATAGGCCCCAGTTTGCTGTAAATGTAGGCCCCAGTTTGTCATGACCATAGGACCAAGTTTGTTGTGATCCCCCATGTCACATGTCGACTTTTAAAAAAGGGCATGTCCCCATGTCAAATTTAAGAAATGGTGATGTGACCATGTCGATTTTAAGAAATTGTTCATGTCACCATTAGGAGTGTCATTGACATCCAATTTATATTGATGATGAATATCATCATTTTGGTCTTGATATTTCAAATATATTGATTACTGCTAACTAGACTATAATGACCATGATTTGAGCTATATTACAGTGAAAGAATTTTTCAAATACTATAATAACAAGGTAAATTAGAGTGATTAAATTGTAGACAAGATTTACAGAATTATTTGATCTAATGTTAAAGTGAAGAAAGAATTGTTGGACATGGCTAATTCAAAATATATTTGAATCACAATTTACTTTTGATAATAACTTCGGTTCTAATAAGAATTTTTGCAAAATTCTTTCAAATTTAGAAAGCCCAAATCCTGTCCTTTTTACCTGCATTTAAGGGGTGGATATAATGGTTTTATTGATGCGAAAATCACGATTTAGTAAATCGCGACGTATCCGGTATCGATTTGGTAGGTATCGATGACACTCCTAGTCACCATGTAAATTTTCAAAAATTTTCCATGTCATTAAGCCCTCCCTCAAAAACCCACCAGCTCCTACCCACCATGAGCAGCCCTGCCTCACGGACAGGGCTGCTTGGGAACCCCCATTTATTTTTGGAGTAAAATTTTCAAATGGTCCGATCACATTGAAATCCCTTTCTTTTAGTTTATTTTTTTTTTATATTCAGATAGACTGGAACATTATCTAGGCTGATCACACACATTTAGATGTGATCAGCATTGATTTAAAGGAGAATTTAACAGCCTGTCACGCCGAAGCCACTCTGCACACAGAAAAAAAATTGCACCCCCCCCTTTGAGGGCCGAATTTTTTCAACCCCTTGACTGGGGGGGGACAATCTGGAGGCGAAAATCGCATGCGAACACACCCTTTTAAGGGAGTGGTCATTATTTATCAACAGGGGGGTTTGAGGGGGGGCGTAAAATTTTCAGACCCTTCCCGAGGGTGGGGCTAAAAAAATTTTGACCCCTCTTGAGGGAAGGGCTAAAAAAATTCATCATCTTTTTAGAAAAAAAAATGCCAGCGCGATCAAAAAAATTTTGACTGCCATCGAGGGGGGGGCGTAAAAAATTTTTGCACATCCACGCAAAAACCCACCACCCACCTGTTGTTAAATAATGACCACTCCCTAATCTATTGTAATGCGCGGGCTTTTTCTGCTGAAAACAGGTGAAATTATTTTGACCCCCCTAGTCAAGGGGTTGAAAAAATTCTGACCCTCTTTTTCACCCTCTTTTTAGCAAAAAAGCCTGCGCACGAATATAGATCAAAGAGGGGCGCGAAAACTCTCCGCGCCTCTGGCGCGGGGGGGGCGCAAAAAATTTTGACTGCCGTTGAGGGGGGGCGTAAAAAAAAAAAAAAAAACCCACCACCCCCCCCCCCGTTGATAAATAATGACCACTCCCTTAGCTCTTTATTCCACATGCTTAATTATCGGATTTTTGGGATGGATCATTTTCCAAAATCAGTTCTTATTTGGGGGTGGGGGTTCTTGATTAGCTACGACAGTGGCTACTCTGTCCTCGGCCCCAGGGTAGCGGATGAGAGTGAGTGGCTTCGGCGTGACAGCCCTAGACTCGTGAGGGTGCCCGGTGACACCGGACACTATCAGTGTCACTCGACACCGGTGAGCGAATAGAATGTCATTGAGGGCGGGATGTCCGACTACAAAGGTTAAGAACGAAGGACAATGTGACCAGCGCGTGACCGTTGTCTTCTGAAAAGGGGTCTGGGCGGTCTGGGCTAGAGGAGAAGGGAAAAAGGAGAGAGAAAAAGTTCAATTACTGCCTAGGTAAGGTACCGTATGTTAGATGTCCCATAAATTAAAATAGTTTAATACCTGAAGGGAGAAGGTGAAAGTGAAATTGAAAAGCCCGGGGGAACCAATGTTTTCATCACGTGACAGAGGAGAGGAGGAAGGTATTTTCGTACTAAAGTGGGATGAAACAAGAGAAGACAGAAAGGAGGGAAGGGACTTCATACGAAAGTGAAAGGTAAAGAAAGAATAACAGATGTAAATAGGAGATGTAGTAGAAAAGAAAAGGAGAATTTGCGAAAGTATGTAAGAGAGGTAATTTTTTCTGATGAAAGTAGTGCATTTCCGGGAGAGGAGAAGGCAAAAAACGGGACCGGCTGCATCTATTTCAGCGGATAGAATTAAACGCGTTCGTGCGGCAAATTAATGCAGTGGCGCCCTCTCTCTTACAGTACAAGAACTATAACAAGAACTGTCGCCTGGTGAGACTTTCCCAAACTAAACTGACCTATTTAGAAATGAGGTCAGAGTCATGCACCAATCAGCAGCGTCGTATCATGACGAGTCGGGTCACCAGCCTGCATCAATGAGCAGCGTTGTTACAAGCCGTGTCAGGACGTCATACCGCCGTCATGTCCCTGTCTCTGTGTGAGTCAATGTAAAGGGACGCGCGGGGAGTTTGTTGTGTGTGTGACGGGGAAAGGCGAGCTGCGAGCTTGTACAAACCGATACCTGTACACGGGATAAATACACGGAGAGACTTCAGCAACATTTCAGGTATTTTACACCCTTTATATTCCCTGTACCACACCCAAACCCAGCACGATATATCCTGAACATATAAACAACAACACAGACGTACTGACACCTCAATAGTGCCCACAGGTTCACCAAAAAACACACCCAAACACGCACTGCCCTATTTCCTAAACGCACAAATTTGACAAAACTGCATCTGCTGGAGCCCAGGCTGGGGATATTGGGGGCTGGGGGGGGGGGGCTAGGTTTGAACACTTTGCTGTTGTTGCATGGAATGTTGGTGTTTTGGGGGGTACTCAGTGTCATGGTTGGGTTGTGTTAGGTGGCTTTGGGATATAGAGGATATTTTGTTTTGTAAAAAGGGTAGAATTGACGTTAGATCTAAGTCAGTAAGTGTGTGTATTGGAGGTAGTGTCAGGTGTGTCACCCTGTGTGTGGTGGGGGGGGGGGGGGGGGTAAGTGGGACAGGCCGGGATAGGTCAGCTTACCTGTCAGTGGGACTGTGTGTGTGTGTACATGTAGACTCAGTGACTAACCCAGTCTCAGCTTAACATTCTAATCACTACGTAATAATGCATTCAGACATTATAACATTCATACCTCCGATATCCCATAGGCCATGGTGATGCATGGATGCTGTACCCGCAGAGTCAGATGGAGCTGACTGGGTCGACCCAGTCTGAGGATCGGGATGATATCAAACATGTTTGATCTTCCCGTTCACATCAGATCTCACATCTTTGGTTACCAATTTCAGGCGGGGCGGTCTGCTATCTTCCTTACTTTAGAATTACACGGTGAAGGGATTGGATTTGTTAATTGGTCCAAAATCTGTCTCACCTGCTGCCTATACTATAGTAGGCACTGACGTAACTCCCGTTCGCGGTTCTGGCCGCCACAGCCACTCATAGTGTGATTAACCCTTTGAGGGACACTTTTTACCTCACCTATCTTCAAAAGTCGATTCTGAAGCTATTTATTAGAATATCAAGACAATTAGGGTGTCATATTAACGGGCTTGATGAGATCTATCACATGCATATATTGATATAAGTTATCAATGATTGGTTGAGAAAAAAATAAGGGTTTGGTCAAGTGAAATTAAAGCCCAACTTTGGAGGCATTTTATTGTATGAAGATCAAGTTGCTCATAAAAATAACTAGTTTGCACGTGTTCTACGGTTAAAAATGTTATAGAATATGCCTTTTCATTTCCATTTAGACATGGACCACTATGTTTTATAAGCAACCCCAACATCCTCACCTACAAGCTCTGAGAGGGGTAGGCTGGGACCACCTCCCACACCTCCCACCCCCCCCCCCCACACCCCCACTGCACCACTACTCTAGCCTAGGTCCTTCACTCCAGGGGCTACATGGTTTTTCTTCTGTAGTACTGACCAGTAGGTCCTTTTAGTGAACATCTTAAGAGAGGACTGACTAGCAGGATTTCTCTATGAAGTAGAGGGGAGGCCAGTACACAAACAGGGGACTTCTTCTGAGAGGGAGGGTGATGCAGAGGCAGAGGACTTCTCAACAGCACATGGGGGCTAGGTGTGAACCCATCTAGTCAGGTGAATACCCCACCAGGCCAAGTGACTACCGTAATCTCCCGCGTATAAGGCGCGTCTTATACGGGGGGTTTTAGTTCTCGTTGGATCCACAAGGGGGACACCAAGACCTTTCTTTTGATATCTTACATGCCCCCTTGGTCAAAATAGGACAAAATGGGGCCCAGGAGGGCCCAAGGTGGCCCAAGCTACCCATAGGTTTTTAAATTTTGAAAATTCATTCAGTAGAACTAAAGTTATGAATTTTTCATTTTTTTGAGAATTTTCCAAAACTCTAGGTGCGCCTTATACGCGGGCTGCGCCTTATACGCGGGAGATTACGGTAAGAGGGCATCTCTGACTAAAAGGATATCACCAGATTTTGCTTTTTAAAACTCATGATCCTTTGCTGACCAAGGATATTCCATAACTAAAGATATTAAATTTTTTTCAACGGAAGTAGTCATTTATCTAATTTCGCAATATTGACCTTTGACCTTAAAATGACCTTGACCTTAGACAAGGTCACCATATGCAAGGTCTTTTGGTGAGCTTAGACCCATTCTTTATCTCAAATTTCTAGTCTTGATATATCATGAGATGTGTCAATTTTACTCCAATCTCATAACATTGACCTTAGAATGACCTTGACCTTGGGCAAGGTCACCACATGCCTAATCACACTAATCACTGAAAAAGCCTTCAACTATGTTTTATATCAAGTTTCTAGCTTTAGTTTTTCATAGGAAGTAGTCATTTACCTAATTTCACAACATTGACCTTTGACCTTAAAATGACCTTGACCTTGTCCAAGGTCACCACATGCACAATCACATCCGCCTCGTGATGACCTTCGATCTACTTTTTATATCATAATTCTAGCTGTAATAGTTCATGAGAAATGGGCATTTAACTAATTAAATGACTCCTGATGCCAGCTAGAATGATCACGAAATCTGGATCACAATTAAACTCTTAACTATGGTTAATTGTGGCAGAACGATGGACAGAATTTCAGATCTTTGAATGGCCATAACTTTGCTTCAAATTAACATAAAGACTTCATTCAAAAAGCAAAATCAATCAGTTTTGTGAGATCTATCCATAGATCATTAGCTAGAGTACATAGAACCAAGTCCTAAAAATTAGGTAAGTGCCTAACTATAGTAGGCTATACCACACTCCCAGAGGCAGCTATGTCAGTGCCTGCCTATAGTAGGCTATACCACACTCCCAGAGGCAGCTATGTCAGTGCCTGCCTATAGTAGGCTATACCACACTCCCAGAGGCAGCTATGTCAGTGCCTGCCTATAGTAGGCTATACCACACTCCCAGAGGCAGCTATGTCAGTGCCTGCCTATAGTAGGCTATACCACACTCCCAGAGACAGCTATGTCAGTGCCTACCTATAGTAGGCTATACCACACTCCCAGAGGCAGCTATGTCAGTGCCTACCTATAGTAGGCTATACCACACTCCCAGAGGCAGCTATGTCAGTGCCTGCCTATAGTAGGCTATACCACACAGAGGCAGTTATGTCAGTGCCTACCTATAGTAGGCTATACCACACTCCCAGAGGCAGCTATGTCAGTGCCTGCCTATAGTAGGCTATACCACACAGAGGCAGCTATGTCAGTGCCTGCCTATAGTAGGCTATACCACACTCCCAGAGGCAGCTATGTCAGTGCCTGCCTATAGTAGGCTATACCACACAGAGGCAGCTATGTCAGTGCCTGCCTATAGTAGGCTATACCACACAGAGGCAGCTATGTCAGTGCCTGCCTATAGTAGGCTATACCACACAGAGGCAGTTATGTCAGTGCCTACCTATAGTAGGCTATACCACACAGAGGCAGCTATGTCAGTGCCTGCCTATAGTAGGCTATACCACACAGAGGCAGCTATGTCAGTGCCTGCCTATAGTAGGCTATACCACACTCCCAGAGGCAGCTATGTCAGTGCCTGCCTATAGTAGGCTATACCACACAGAGGCAGCTATGTCAGTGCCTGCCTATAGTAGGCTATACCACACAGAGGCAGCTATGTCAGTGCCTGCCTATAGTAGGCTATACCACACAGAAGCAGTTATGTCAGTGCCTACCTATAGTAGGCTATACCACACAGAGGCAGCTATGTCAGTGCCTGCCTATAGTAGGCTATACCACACTCCCAGAGGCAGCTATGTCAGTGCCTGCCTATAGTAGCCTATACCACACTCCCAGAGGCAGTTATGTCAGTGCCTACCTATAGTAGGCTATACCACACTCCCAGAGGCAGCTATGTCAGTGCCTGCCTATAGTAGACTATACCACACTCCCAGAGGCAGCTATGTCAGTGCCTGCCTATAGTAGGCTATACCACACAGAGGCAGCTATGTCAGTGCCTGCCTATAGTAGGCTATACCACACTCCCAGAAGCAGTTATGTCAGTGCCTACCTATAGTAGGCTATACCACACTCCCAGAGGCAGCTATGTCAGTGCCTGCCTATAGTAGGCTATACCACACTCCCAGAAGCAGTTATGTCAGTGCCTGCCTATAGTAGGCTATACCACACTCCCAGAGGCAGCTATGTCAGTGCCTACCTATAGTAGGCTATACCACACAGAGGCAGCTATGTCAGTGCCTGCCTATAGTAGGCTATACCACACTCCCAGAAGCAGTTATGTCAGTGCCTACCTATAGTAGGCTATACCACACAGATGCAGCTATGTCAGTGCCTACCTATAGTAGGCTATACCACACTCCCAGAGGCAGTTATGTCAGTGCCTACCTATAGTAGGCTATACCACACTCCCAGAGGCAGTTATGTCAGTGCCTACCTATAGTAGGCTATACCACACAGAGGCAGCTATGTCAGTGCCTACCTATAGTAGGCTATACCACACTCCCAGAGGCAGCTATGTCAGTGCCTGCCTATAGTAGGCTATACCACACTCCCAGAGGCAGCTATGTCAGTGCCTGCCTATAGTAGGCTATACCACACTCCCAGAGGCAGCTATGTCAGTGCCTACCTATAGTAGGCTATACCACACTCCCAGAGGCAGTTATGTCAGTGCCTACCTATAGTAGGCTATACCACACTCCCAGAGGCAGCTATGCCAGTGCCTGCCTATAGTAGGCTATACCACACTCCCAGAGGCAGTTATGTCAGTGCCTGCCTATAGTAGGCTATACCACACTCCCAGAGGCAGTTATGTCAGTGCCTACCTATAGTAGGCTATACCACACTCCCAGAGGCAGCTATGTCAGTGCCTGCCTATAGTAGGCTATACCACACAGAGGCAGCTATGTCAGTGCCTGCCTATAGTAGGCTATACCACACAGAGGCAGTTATGTCAGTGCCTACCTATAGTAGGCTATACCACACAGAGGCAGCTATGTCAGTGCCTACCTATAGTAGGCTATACCACACTCCCAGAGGCAGTTATGTCAGTGCCTACCTATAGTAGGCTATACCACACTCCCAGAAGCAGTTATGTCAGTGCCTACCTATAGTAGGCTATACCACACTCCCAGCGGCAGTTATGTCAGTGCCTACCTATAGTAGGCTATACCACACTCCCAGAAGCAGTTATGTCAGTGCCTACCTATAGTAGGCTATACCACACTCCCAGAGGCAGTTATGTCAGTGCCTACCTATAGTAGGCTATACCACACAGAGGCAGCTATGTCAGTGCCTACCTATAGTAGGCTATACCACACTCCCAGAGGCAGCTATGTCAGTGCCTGCCTATAGTAGGCTATACCACACAGAGGCAGCTATGTCAGTGCCTGCCTATAGTAGGCTATACCACACTCCCAGAGGCAGCTATGTCAGTGCCTACCTATAGTAGGCTATACCACACTCCCAGAGGCAGCTATGTCAGTGCCTGCCTATAGTAGGCTATACCACACTCCCAGAGGCAGCTATGTCAGTGCCTGCCTATAGTAGGCTATACCACACAGAGGCAGTTATGTCAGTGCCTACCTATAGTAGGCTATACCACACAGAGGCAGCTATGTCAGTGCCTGCCTATAGTAGGCTATACCACACAGAGGCAGTTATGTCAGTGCCTACCTATAGTAGGCTATACCACACTCCCAGAGGCAGCTATGTCAGTGCCTGCCTATAGTAGGCTATAGCACACAGAGGCAGCTATGTCAGTGCCTACCTATAGTAGGCTATACCACACTCCCAGAGGCAGCTATGTCAGTGCCTGCCTATAGTAGGCTATACCACACAGAGGCAGCTATGTCAGTGCCTACCTATAGTAGGCTATACCACACAGAGGCAGCTATGTCAGTGCCTGCCTATAGTAGGCTATACCACACTCCCAGAGGCAGCTATGTCAGTGCCTGCCTATAGTAGGCTATACCACACTCCCAGAGGCAGCTATGTCAGTGCCTGCCTATAGTAGGCTATACCACACAGAGGCAGCTATGTCAGTGCCTACCTATAGTAGGCTATACCACACAGAGGCAGCTATGTCAGTGCCTGCCTATAGTAGGCTATACCACACTCCCAGAGGCAGCTATGTCAGTGCCTGCCTATAGTAGGCTATACCACACTCCCAGAGGCAGCTATGTCAGTGCCTACCTATAGTAGGCTATACCACACTCCCAGAGGCAGCTATGTCAGTGCCTGCCTATAGTAGGCTATACCACACAGAGGCAGTTATGTCAGTGCCTACCTAAAGTAGGCTATACCACACAGAGGCAGCTATGTCAGTGCCTGCCTATAGTAGGCTATACCACACTCCCAGAGGCAGCTATGTCAGTGCCTGCCTATAGTAGCCTATACCACACTCCCAGAGGCAGTTATGTCAGTGCCTACCTATAGTAGGCTATACCACACTCCCAGAGGCAGCTATGTCAGTGCCTGCCTATAGTAGACTATACCACACTCCCAGAGGCAGCTATGTCAGTGCCTACCTATAGTAGGCTATACCACACTCCCAGAGGCAGCTATGTCAGTGCCTGCCTATAGTAGACTATACCACACTCCCAGAGGCAGCTATGTCAGTGCCTGCCTATAGTAGGCTATACCACACAGAGGCAGCTATATCAGTGCCTGCCTATAGTAGGCTATACCACACTCCCAGAAGCAGTTATGTCAGTGCCTACCTATAGTAGGCTATACCACACTCCCAGAGGCAGCTATGTCAGTGCCTACCTATAGTAGACTATACCACACTCCCAGAGGCAGCTATGTCAGTGCCTGCCTATAGTAGGCTATACCACACAGAGGCAGCTATATCAGTGCCTGCCTATAGTAGGCTATACCACACTCCCAGAAGCAGTTATGTCAGTGCCTACCTATAGTAGGCTATACCACACTCCCAGAGGCAGCTATGTCAGTGCCTGCCTATAGTAGGCTATACCACACAGAGGCAGCTATGTCAGTGCCTGCCTATAGTAGGCTATACCACACTCCCAGAAGCAGTTATGTCAGTGCCTGCCTATAGTAGGCTATACCACACAGAGGCAGCTATGTCAGTGCCTGCCTATAGTAGGCTATACCACACTCCCAGAAGCAGCTATGTCAGTGCCTGCCTATAGTAGGCTATACCACACTCCCAGAAGCAGTTATGTCAGTGCCTGCCTATAGTAGGCTATACCACACTCCCAGAAGCAGCTATGTCAGTGCCTACCTATAGTAGGCTATACCACACAGAGGCAGCTATGTCAGTGCCTGCCTATAGTAGGCTATACCACACTCCCAGAAGCAGCTATGTCAGTGCCTGCCTATAGTAGGCTATACCACACTCCCAGAAGCAGTTATGTCAGTGCCTGCCTATAGTAGGCTATACCACACTCCCAGAGGCAGTTATGTCAGTGCCTACCTATAGTAGGCTATACCACACAGAGGCAGCTATGTCAGTGCCTGCCTATAGTAGGCTATACCACACTCCCAGAAGCAGTTATGTCAGTGCCTACCTATAGTAGGCTATACCACACAGAGGCAGCTATGTCAGTGCCTACCTATAGTAGGCTATACCACACTCCCAGAGGCAGTTATGTCAGTGCCTACCTATAGTAGGCTATACCACACTCCCAGAGGCAGTTATGTCAGTGCCTACCTATAGTAGGCTATACCACACTCCCAGAAGCAGTTATGTCAGTGCCTACCTATAGTAGGCTATACCACACTCCCAGAGGCAGTTATGTCAGTGCCTACCTAAAGTAGGCTATACCACACAGAGGCAGCTATGTCAGTGCCTACCTATAGTAGGCTATACCACACTCCCAGAGGCAGCTATGTCAGTGCCTGCCTATAGTAGGCTATACCATACTCCCAGAGGCAGCTATGTCAGTGCCTACCTATAGTAGGCTATACCACACTCCCAGAGGCAGTTATGTCAGTGCCTACCTATAGTAGGCTATACCACACTCCCAGAGGCAGCTATGCCAGTGCCTGCCTATAGTAGGCTATACCACACTCCCAGAGGCAGTTATGTCAGTGCCTGCCTATAGTAGGCTATACCACACTCCCAGAGGCAGCTATGTCAGTGCCTACCTATAGTAGGCTATACCACACAGAGGCAGCTATGTCAGTGCCTACCAGAGGGGTGGCATGATGCACAATGAAGTGCATCATGGTGAGGCCTAACAAAAAAAAATGTTATGTTCAGCCTTCAGGTAACAGGGTCGAAATAAATTAGGCTATGCAGGTAGGCAATTTTTCTTCTTTTTTCTTTGAGAAATTTCTTTAGGACGTAAATTTTTGTGACACTAATTTGACATGCGGGATTGTAAAAAAATTAGGGAAGAAGCATCACCTGAACACAACACTGTTTTACAGGTATGACAAATGGGCATGATCTGGAAATACATTACCGGAATCTCCCGCGTATAAGGCGAGTCTTATATGTGAGGTGTTAGTTCTCCCTGGATCCACAAGGGGGACCTTCTTTTTGATATGTTAGACTCCCCCTATTAAAGTCCTAGTAGGAGATAACGGGGTCCAGGGGACACTAGCTACACATAGCTTTTTAAAGTTTTAAAATTCTTTAAGTCAAAGAAAAGTTAAACTTTTTTTTTTTTGTGACCATATTCCAAAATTCTAGGTGCGTCTTATATACGGGAGATTACAGTATTGCTCCTTTGAGGGTTGCACAAATGTAAAAACAGAATACAGGTTAGACACACGCAGTGAGACAGTGAGTGTGGCATGGTCCTACGACACTGAAAATCATCCAAACACTCACCATTTTAAAATCATGGATGTCTGTTGTGCACAACTTTCAAAATCGTGGTAAAATCTCGTCATAGTCGTGGACTTTTTGTCATAGTCGTTGCTTTCCTACGACCAGTCTGACCAGCCCTTTAGACACACACAGTGAGAGATAACACGGGGAGTGTCAAGGCATGGTCCTACAATGCTGAAAATCATCCAAACACTCACGATTTTAAAATCGTGGATGTCTGGTGTGCACAACTTTCAAAATCGTGGTAAAATCTCGTCATAGTCGTGGACTTTTTGTCATAGTTGTTGCTTTCCTACGACCAGTCTGACCAGAGATAACACGGGGAGTGTGAAACATGTGAACACAGAATACAGATTAGACACACACAGTGAGAGATAACACGGGGAGTGTCAAACATGTAAACACAGAATACAGGTTAGACACACACAGTGAGAGATAACACAGGAAAGTGTCAAACATGTAAACACAGAATACAGATTAGACACACACAGTGAGAGATAACACGGGGAGTGTCAAACATGTAAACACAGAATACAGGTTAGACACACACAGTGAGAGATAACACAGGAAAGTGTCAAACATGTAAACACAGAATACAGATTAGACACACACAGTGAGAGTTAACACAGGGAAGTGTCAAACATGTAAACACAGAATACAGATTAGACACACACATAGTGAGAGATAACACTGGGAAGTGTGCAACATGTAAACACAGAATACAGGTTAGACACACACAGTGAGAGATAACACGTGGAGTGTCAAACATGTAAACACAGAATACAGGTTAGACACACACAGTGAGAGATAACACGGCGAGTGTCAAACATGTAAACACAGAATACAGATTAGACACATACAGTGAGAGATAACACAGGGAAGTGTCAAACATGTAAACACAGAATACAGGTCAGACACACACAGTGAGAGATAACATGGGGAGTGTCAAACATGTAAACACAGAATACAGATTAGACACACACACACAGTGAGAGATAACACAGGGAAGTGTGAAACATGTAAACACAGAATACAGATTAGACACACACAGTGAGAGATAACACGGGGAGTGTCAAACATGTAAACACAGAATACAGGTTAGACACACACAGTGAGAGATAACACGGGGAGTGTCAAACATGTAAACACAGAATACAGGTTAGACACACACAGTGAGAGATAACACGGGGAGTGTCAAACATGTAAACACAGAATACAGATTAGACACACACAGTGAGAGATAACACAGGGAAGTGTCAAACATGTAAACACAGAATACAGGTTAGACACACACAGTGAGAGATAACACAGGGAAGTGTGAAACATGTAAACACAGAATACAGGTTAGACAGACACAGTGAGAGATAACACAGGGAAGTGTCAAACATGTAAACACAGAATACAGATTAGACACACACAGTGAGAGTTAACAAAGGGAAGTGTGAAACATGCAAACACAGAATACAGGTTATACACACACAGTGAGAGATAACACGGGGAGTGCGAAACATGTAAACACAGAATACAGGTTAGACACACACAGTGAGAGATAACACGGGGAAGTGTGAAACATGTAAACACAGAATACAGATTAGACACACACAGTGAGAGATAACACGGGGAAGTGTCAAACATGTAAACACAGAATACAGGTTAGACACACACAGTGAGAGATAACACTGGGAAGTGTGAAACATGTAAACACAGAATACAGATTAGACACACACAGTGAGAGATAACACAGGGAAGTGTCAAACATGTAAACACAGAATACAGATTAGACACACACAGTGAGAGTTAACACGGGGAGTGTGAAACATGTAAACACAGAATACAGGTTATACACACACAGTGAGAGATAACACGGGGAGTGTCAAACATGTAAACACAGAATACAGGTTAAACACACACAGTGAGAGATAACACAGGGAAGTGTCAAACATGTAAACACAGAATACAGATTAGACACATACAGTGAGAGTTAACACAGGGAAGTGTTAAACATGTAAACACAGAATACAGGTTAGACACACACAGTGAGAGATAACACGGGGAAGTGTCAAACATGTAAACACAGAATACAGATTAGACACACACAGTGAGAGTTAACACGGGGAGTGTGAAACATGTAAACACCAAATACAGGTTAGACACACACAGTGAGAGTTAACACAGGGGAGTGTGAAACATGTAAACACAGAATACAGATTAGACACACACAGTGAGAGATAACACGGCGAGTGTCAAACATGTAAACACAGAATACAGATTAGACACACACAGTGAGAGATGACACAGGGAGTGTCAAACATGTAAACACAGAATACAGGTTAGACACACACAGTGAGAGATAACACGGCGAGTGTCAAACATGTAAACACAGAATACAGGTCAGACACACACAGTGAGAGATAACACAGGGAAGTGTCAAACATGTAAACACAGAATACAGGTTAGACACACACAGTGAGAGATAACACGGGGAGTGTCAAACATGTAAACACAGAATACAGATTAGACACACACAGTGAGAGTTAACACGGGGAGTGTCAATCATGTAAACACAGAATACAGGTTAGACACACACAGTGAGAGATAACACAGGGAAGTGTGAAACATGTAAACACAGAATACAGATTAGACACACACAGTGAGAGATAACACGGGGAAGTGTCAAACATGTTAACACAGAATACAGGTTAGACACACACAGTGAGAGATGACACTGGGAAGTGTGAAACATGTTAACACAGAATACAGATTAGACACACACAGTGAGAGATAACACAGGGAAGTGTCAAACATGGAAACACAGAATACAGATTAGACACACACAGTGAGAGTTAACACGGGGAGTGTGAAACATGTAAACACAGAATACAGGTTATACACACACAGTGAGAGATAACACGGGGAGTGTCAAACATGTAAACACAGAATACAGGTTAGACACACACAGTGAGAGATAACACGGGGATGTGTCAAACATGTAAACAGAGAATACAGATTAGACAGACACATAGTGAGAGATAACACGGGGAAGTGTCAAACATGTAAACACAGAAAAACAGATTAGACACATACAGTGAGAGTTAACACAGGGAAGTGTGAAACATGTAAACACAGAATACAGGTTAGACACACACAGTGAGAGATAACACAGGGAAGTGTCAAACATGTAAACATAGAAATACAGGTTAGACCCACACAGTGAGAGATAACACGGCGAGTGTCAAACATGTAAACACAGAATACAGATTAGACACATACAGTGAGAGATAACACGGGGAGTGTGAAACATGTAAACACAGAATACAGGTTAGACACACACAGTGAGAGATAACACGGGGAGTGTGAAACATGTAAATACAGAATACAGGTTAGACACACACAGTGAGAGATAACACGGCGAGTGTGAAACATGTAAACACAGAATACAGATTAGACACATACAGTGAGAGATAACACAGGGAAGTGTCAAACATGTAAACACAGAATACAGGTTAGACACACACAGTGAGAGATAACACGGGGAGTGTGAAACATGTAAACACAGAATACAGGTTAGACACACACAGTGAGAGATAACACGGGGAGTGTGAAACATGTAAACACAGAATAAAGATTAGACACACACAGTGAGAGATAACACAGGGAAGTGTCAAACATGTAAACACAGAATACAGATTAGACACACACAGTGAGAGATAACACGGCGAGTGTCAAACATGTAAACACAGAATACAGATTAGACACACACAGTGAGAGATAACACGGGGAGTGTCAAACATGTAAACACAGAATACAGATTAGACACACACAGTGAGAGATAACACGTGGAGTGTGAAACATGTAAACACAGAATACAGGTTAGACACACACAGTGAGAGATAACACAGGGAAGTGTCAAACATGTAAACACAGAATACAGGTTAGACACACACAGTGAGAGATAACACGGGGAGTGTAAAACATGTAAACACGGAATACAGATTAGACACACACAGTGAGAGATAACACGGCGAGTGTCAAACATGTAAACACAGAATACAGGTTAGACACACACAGTGAGAGATAACACGGGGAAGTGTCAAACATGTAAACACAGAATACAGGTTAGACACACACACAGTGAGAGATAACACGGGGAGTGTGAAACATGTAAACACAGAATACAGGTTAGACACACACAGTGAGAGATAACACGGGGAGTGTGAAACATGTAAACACAGAATACAGGTTAGACACACACAGTGAGAGTTAACACGGGGAAGTGTCAAAAAAAGGTTCACCATAGAGTCACAATCAACTACAGACGTAGACTAATCAAATTGGTATTGGGCCATAATTGGTGTGTCCACTGGACACAAAGACAAAATTAAAGTCTTAACTATGAGACATATGTATAAGGCATCTTATATATCTCCCTGGATACGGAAGGGGGACGCAAAAGAGCTTTAGTTTGATATATTACACTCCAGCTAAGTCATAATATTACATAGGGTCTGGGGGCCCCTAGATACATGTAACCTTTTTTAATTATGAAAATTTTTACAGTAGAAGAAAAGTTATAAATTTTGTATTTTGTGTTGCCGTATTCTATAACTCTAGGTGTGTCTTATATGCAGGGTGTGCCTTATACGCCAGACAATACGGTACATTTTAGATGCTTTCTAAGATAAAGTGATTAGTGTGCTAATTACATTGAATATAGTAAACCATTACATATTGTTGTGTAATCCTCATGTCTGTTTTGTGTTTGTTAGGTTACGTGGGTGTCACAAAAGTTCAAGGTGAAGGGGGTCAAGGTCGCGATGCCGGTGGCCGCTGATGAATCAGGTCGGGGTAAGTAACAGCAGGTCATGACCTTTTTAACTCATTCATATTTAGGCCAGTGAAAAATGATACTCCCATGCAATACACAAAAAATTAAATTTTGTACATTGCATTCGGAGGGACAAACCAATGCCTGGTGATTGTCCACAAATCTCTAACAGTCAGAGACAGTGGTTCAACCTAGGCCACCCTTAGAAATGTCGGTTTCCTGTCCAGAGGGTGGGATTTTTCAGACCCATGAAGGAGGGAGGGAAAATATTTCAGGAAAATATTTTTATTTGTCATGAACATCATAAGCGGGGACAGCATGAATTTGCCATCACATTCTAAGATTTAGTGATTGGAAACCTAGATTCTTATGCTGATGGACGAAAAAAAAAAGAAATTTTCAGAACTTTTACTGACTATATAAGGTGCACCTCTAACTTTTACTGACTATACAAGGTGCACCTTTAACTTTTACTGTCTATAAGGTGCACCTCTAACTTTTACTGTCTATAAGGTGCACCTCTAACTTTTACTGACTATATAAGGTGCACCTCTAACTTTTACTGTCTATAAGGTGCACCTCTAACTTTTACTGTCTATATAAGGTGCACCTCTAACTTTTACTGACTATATAAGGTGCACCTCTAACTTTTACTGACTATATAAGGTGCACCTCTAACTTTACTGACTATATAAGGTGCACCTCTAACTTTACTGACTATATAAGGTGCACCTCTAACTTTTACTGACTATATATAAGGTGCACCTCCAACTTTTACTGACTATATAAGGTGCACCTCAAACTTTTACTGACTATATAAGGTGCACCTCTAACTTTTACTGTCTATAAGGTGCACCTCTAACTTTTACTGTCTATATAAGGTGCACCTCTAACTTTTACTGACTATATAAGGTGCACCTCTAACTTTTACTGACTATATAAGGTGCACCTCTAACTTTACTGACTATATAAGGTGCACCTCTAACTTTACTGACTATATAAGGTGCACCTCAAACTTTTACTGACTATATAAGGTGCACCTCTAACTTTTACTGTCTATAAGGTGCACCTCTAATTTTTACTGACTATATAAGGTGCACTTCTAACTTTTACTGACTATATAAGGTGCACCTCTAACTTTTACTGTCTATAAGGTGCACCTCTAACTTTTACTGACTATATAAGGTGCACTTCTAACTTTTACTGACTATATAAGGTGCACCTCTAACTTTTACTGTCTATAAGGTGCACCTCTAACTTTTACTGACTATATAAGGTGCACCTCTAACTTTTACTGTCTATAAGGTGCACCTCTAACTTTTGCTGACTATAAGGTGCACCTCCAACTTTTACTGACTATAAGGTGCACCTCTAACTTTTACTGACTATAAGGTGCACCTCCAACTTTTACTGACTATTAGGTGCACCTCCAACTTTTGCTGACTATATAAGGTGCACCTCTAACTTTTACTGACTATATAAGGTGCACCAGAGGTCCCACACCTTATATATGCAGGCAGTTACAGTACATGTATATTGTTTCCTTTTTTGTGATTGGTCACTTCCGTCCCATTTCTTACCGACATTAACCATGTAACAATACTCTGATACATTCCATTGCTAATCAAGCTACCTTGGGATAGATTGTTCTACAAAGTCCAAGTCTGATTGCTTCCTGCATTGTTTTGTCCTTGAGCTGCATCTGCAAATTAAAATGTTCTTCAACGTATCCAGTCACCACTGTATTACATAACTGTCTCTTCAACATATCCAGTCACCACTGTATTACATAACTGTCTCTTCAACATATCCAGTCACCACTGTATTACATAACTGTCTCTTCAACATATCCAGTCACCACTGTATTACATAACTGTCTCTTCAACATATCCAGTCACCAATGTAATATATAACTGTCTCTTCAACATATCCAGTCACCAATGTAATATATAACTGTCTCTTCAACATATCCAGTCACCACTGTAATGCATAACTGTCTCTTGGGACTCTTTGCTTGTAAACTTTGATTGGGACTACTGCGGGTCTGCGTACCATGTGTTTCACCATGTTTCACCGATCACCGTCTCTGTTCTGTGCCGCACGCTGATGACACAACAGGATTTGGTATATTATGATGAAACCCGCCCTTCTCTGTGTTTGGGACGACACCCGTCCCTCCTCTGTCAGTGTGTCATGTACCTCTATATGACTGTGTGTCTGACTGCGTTCACCCTTTTAAGGTTCCCGCATGCATGTCACTTTCCCACCTTCTTGCGCTACTTCCGATGGAATTCCCCAATCTCACAGGACTGCCTCTCCTCTGTCCACTTTTAGCTTCTGTAGCCCAATTATTGGTTAAGATAGTGGTCCCCCGTTTATAATTTTTAGATAGGGCATAATTTTTGTCAAATTTGCCCAGTTTTATTAGAAAGTCACTAAAATATGAGAGGAATTCAGCCCAAATGTCCCAGTTCATCACATTGTCCCTGCAGATCTCTTATCTATATATTCCTATTTGTGACTCGATAACTCTGCTGGGAGAGTTCATTTGGAGGTCAAATTTATTAGCACAAGGAGCTGAGAAAGTTCAGTGTGTACGGGAACCTCAAAAGGGTGTATGTTGGTTTTTGTGGATGTCTGAAACAATTCTAAGCATAGCAATCAAACCGTAGCAGGCCATCTTGGTGGTAATGTTTTGTTAATTACTCGTGTTGCCATGAGGTATACTTTGGTGTGTCAGTAGGGAGTATTTGCCTAATTCATGTTTCCATTTGGAGAAAGAATAACTTTAGCCCCCTCCCTTATATTTATGATTTTGAAGGCATGCCCCAGTTTCTGATGCTTGAGTTTGACTAAATAGGAAAAGCTGAATGAATAGTTTACACATGTTTATAAGTAATGTGTGCTATATAAAGTTATGTAGACAGTTGTGTCTCACCATCTGTATACCCCCATTACTGTAACCTTCATCCCAGCCTACCGCATGTCATGATAACCGGCATACGGCATGTCATTATGATAACGTAACTGGTGTCTTTGTGTACCTGTGTGTACATTCAGCTAGTCGTGGCATGATTTATATCTTTCTACAATTAACCCTTTAAGGACCAATGATGCATCAATGCATCATGCCCATTGGTCTGCATGATGCATCAACTTCACTGGTGCATCATGACGACCAATGGGCATGGTGCACTCCTGCATCAGTAGACTATAATGGGTTAAACAGCAATCATCATGTATGTCTGAACATAAAAAGTAATGTGGCCTTGATAGGTAAGACCCATATTGATTACATAAAATACAAAGTTTTTTCCTAGAAATGAGTCAAATAATTAATCAGACCGGGTAACTATTGATAAGGGAAGGGAAAATTATAACTGGGGACTCCCTGTTGAAGCTACTGAAAAATATTGAATTTATAAAAATAATGTTAAATTGCTTTGCTTAAAAACCATGATGAAAGCTTTTAACAGGCTTGCTTTAGTAGCAATACATGGGTTATCATTTCATTTCATAGTTAACCCCATGTGGCATAATGTAGCTTCATGTAAATCCTATTTCTGGTTTGTGATTTTAGCGGCGCTCGACGTCGTCTGTGAGAACTTGAGTTCGCCAACTTTCGAGGCAGCTGTGGGTGCACAGGACAACGATGTGGTGTTCCTGGCAGAGCTCATGAACAACACGATTGTACAGTCACTAGTCAAGGTGAGATTATGCAGTCACTAGATAAGGTAAAGATACCATTGTACAGTCACTAGTCAAGGTGAGGTTATGCAGTCACTAGATAAGGTAAAGATACCATTGTACAGTTACTAGTAAAGGTGAGGTTATGCAGTCACTAGATAAATAGATAGAACTAAACGACCGTGGTGTACAAGGTGGCCGATCCACCACGAGGGGTGGATCGGCCACCGAGGACACCAGGGGAGTTTAGTTCTATATTTATTTTATGTTTTTGGAGTTTTTAATAACTGAAAATTAACAAAATTTGTTACCGTAGTGCCCCGTACGAGCGGCGGTCCGCCATTTTGAATGTTTACATGCACCCAGAACGAGGCTGCAGTGGTGGATCGGCCACTGTGGTGGATCGGCACACATTACGCCACTGGGGGTGTGCGGATCGGCCCTGCAATGCTATCTCTATGGGAAGAAGTTATTCACATAAAATAAGGTAAAGATACCATTGTACAGTCACTAGTCAAGGTGAGATTATGCAGTCACTAGATAAGGTAAAGATACCATTGTACAGTTACTAGTAAAGGTGAGGTTATGCAGTCACTAGATAAGGTAAAGATACCATTGTACAGTCACTAGTCAAGGTGAGGTTATGCAGTCACTAGATAAGGTAAAGATACCATTGTACAGTCACTAGTCAATGTGAGATTATGCAGTCACTAGATAAGGTAAAGATACCATCGGTTTGTCACTAGTCAATGTATTAAGGACTACTGAGTCATAGTGGCAAGTCTGTGGAATTTGACACCCATGGCAGTGAAAAAAATGGCACTGATATGGCAGTATGATTGTTTTGAACACACAACATGATGTGTGTATCACAGTACAGCCAGTAGGTGTCTGCAATGGTCTATACGCTGCGGCTTATACGCAGTAGGTGTCTGAAATGGTCTATACGCTGCGGCTTATACGCAGCCTTTTATGGTAGCATATGCTGTGAAAAAAAAATATAGGCCTATACCGGTAGCACATGAATGACACACTATGAGTTATGATGTGTTATAGACATTAATCTATACAACTATTATAGGCACATGACACATTATGAGTTATGATGTGTTATAGACATTAATCTATACAACTATTATAGGCACATGACACACTATGAGTTATGATGTGTTATAGACATTAATCTATACAACTATTATAGACACATGACACACTATGAGTTATGATGTGTTATAGACATTAATCTATACAACTATTATAGGCACATGACACACTATGAGTTATGATGTGTTATAGACATTAATCTATACAACTATTATAGACACATGACACACTATGAGTTATGATGTGTTATAGACATTAATCTATACAACTATTATAGACACATGACACACTATGAGTTATGATGTGTTATAGACATTAATCTATACAACTATTATAGGCACATGACACATTATGAGTTATGATGTGTTATAGACATTAATCTATACAACTATTATAGGCACATGACACACTTGAGGAGCAGCCTGTTGCCGCCGTGAGCTGTGACAATGTTGAGGTGCTACAGGATGTGTTGGACGAAGTTAACCCTCACCGAAACAAGAGCCAAAGAGCGCGCGAGTTGCACAACATCATCTCCAACCCACACTTTAAAGTAAGGACAAGGAGCTACCATTATCTCACCTATCTCAACTATTCAGTTGCAGTAAATGTTATCTTAGTGCCCACAAATTTCCCCTTAAAGCCAATAACTATTACTCCTATATTCCATGTTATAGATGAGGAACAATTCAATAATGTTAAGCAATATCTACAAGCTTACACAGTCACATTTTGGACTAGAAATGACCCAAGAAATCTGTGATTGGTGCGCAATATATCCTGATAATTAGAAAAGGTTTAAATGTTAGAAACAGAGATTTGCATTTAATACATTGGAAACAGTCTATGAACACATGAATTCCCCTCCCCCCACTAACTAAGTGTTGTGATCGACAAAAGAATCCCCCTGTTCCTAACAATCATTTATTAACAGAATTTCCCCATCCTCACTAACCATTACCTTACTATATGTGTCCAGGCGTTGCTCATCTCCCATGATGATGTGGCTGCTAAGAACTACGATGAGTTCCCAGACTTTGTGCCGACGTTCTCGCCACCCCCACAGCTGATGACCGCCCCGAGCTCAGACGCTATCCGCATGGTGGGCATCCGCAAGAACCCCGAGGAACCCCTGGTATGTAGTGTATGTTACATTGCTAAACATGACATGTTTGGTAATTGTATGTATGTAGTGATTTGAATATACACAGATTAACTAATACTATGATACTGGGTAGTAAATATCACATGTCAATATGTTTACATAATATGTCCCCACTGGATATTATATATAGCCACAGGAAACCTTGTTCTAGGATATAAGTCACTCAGTCCCTTTCTTAAGTGAGCATTTTCCATTTTAAACTTTCTATTCAAATAAATGTAATTGTAACAATGTTTCCCCCCCTTTTCTACAGCAGGAAGTTATTCTGCACACTCACCAAATGATATGGAACTAGAGGAACAGTGAAATATTTCAGTCCTATTTTAGTACTTAAGACATAACTTCAATCAAATTTTTCATTTCATTCCCCTTGTCTTATATTGTTATGACTTTTCGCATCTTGTTATCGTGGAGAAGCCAGGCTTGATTCTAATAACAGTCATGGTAGTCATGGTGTTAACAGGAGGAGACATTTTCTTGTATCAACCACATCTAGCTAAAAACTTTCCTTTGTTACTCAGTATTACACCTGTATAACCTATGATGTTACTGTACCAGGGCGTGACGGTGCGGAGAGAAGGCCCAGACCTGGTGATAGCACGAATCATGGCCGGCAGTATGATAGAACGACAAGGTGACCTCTACAGGCTGGAAGCTGAACTAAATGCTCAGCAGCAGCCATCCTATTAACCACAATGCACCTCACTGTTTACTTCCTTTAACACAACATGAGGCTACATATATACCCTGAAACCACACAATGCCAGTGCAAGGACTTTATCAGTATCAGGGTACCCCACTCAACAGGAAAATTTGGAAAACAGCAACATGATCAAATCCATTCCCTATTAAGGAAAATACAGTGGAATTGAGAATTTTGTAAAAACATGAGAAAATGATTGAGATTTTCACCAAGTCAAAGACATTTCTAGGTGTGTGGCCCTTAGCTGGTCAGTGTGTGTGCGAGGGGGTATTAATCTGTGCCATGTCGTGTTTGTTGTGTGTCGTACTGTAGCTCCTAACGTAGACATCAGCGCGACTGAACCCTGCGGCAGCCATGCACGGAGGTGTAACTTGTGCACCCCATTAACTAAATGTAGCAGTGCTCATGTCCATGACAGAGGCTTGTGTCAAGACTGCATTGTCAGCATGAGGCAATGATGCCTTGCACCTGCCTTAACCCGGGTGTTTATTTCTGTTTTAATCTGTTATAGGTTCTGTTGCAGTCCGCTGTGTACACGTGTACACTAGTAGTGTACTTCTGTATAGATTAATTACCTAAGGCCTCTCAAAAGAAAAAAATTTGGTTTCTTATCACCGTGCGCATCATAAAATTGTGTTTTGAATATATTTTTTTTTTTAAACATAATTTTAGTCAGAAATCATGGTAAAAATAGACAAACATGGGCATATTTGGTATCAAATTAAAGCTAACGATCTCAACTATACAGTGGACTAGAGATTGAGTGCATTTTCACAACTTCTTATAATCAGTAAACTGAAGTACTAAAATCAGAATTTTTGGTCTCACCCCATGCAGTTTTTGCCCCGATATGCCCAGGGTAAAAAAAAAAAAAAGAATCGCCCTCATCATAATGTTCAGGGGTTCGTGATGAGAAACCAGTTTTTTTTTTTTTGAGTGGCCTAACTGTTTGTTTAAGTTTGTAGCACATGGAGTAGTGATTCACATATTATTTTGCCCCTGAAGGTAGATTTTAACCCGATGTGTGTCTCTTCATGTACAATAAATGTGTTGGTGAGCTGAAAGATGGCAGAAAGTGCTGTAACTAATATAAAACAGCTTACTGAACCACCTTGTACTTGCTAGCCATCAGGCAGCGATAATCACCCTAACAAATACTGACAAAACAAATTTGCTTCTGTAAAAAAGCAATATTAGCAATTATCAAATTTAGAAAGCTAACAAATTAGATTTCTAGTCTCCTTTTACATATCACACTGGTGGATGCCAACACAGCTTGTCTGCCATGTCTCAACTCACCCTGTCTGTATACTGCACATAGAGGAAGCTGTGATGGCAGGTAGTCTTTTGTTTTTAGTTGTGCGTTTATTTCCTGTGTTTTTGCTGTGTGTGATGTGTCACTAATCCATGTCATGTGGGCAGGGCCTAACCATCAGAATGGACGACAAACGGGACATGGTCATCGCTCGTATTCTGGAGGGGGGAGTGGTCCATCGCCAAGGTAACGGATTTATATAGGGACATCAGTGGTCACTATGGTAACCTGCTGAGAGGGAAGTAAACTGTTACCATGGTAACAGACTTAGAGTCAGGGAAGTAAACTATTACCATGGTAACCTACATATAGTGAGGGAAGTAGACTGTTACTATGGTAACAGACTTATCATGAGGGAATTAAACTGTTACCATGGTAACCTACATATTGTGAGGTAAGTAAACTGTTACCATGGTAACCTGCATATAGTGAGGGAAGTAAACTGTTACCATGGTAACTTATAGTGAGGGAAGTAAATTGTTACCATGGTAACAGACTTATAGTGATGGAAGTAAACTGTTACCATGGAAATCTACATACAGTGACGATAGTAAACTGTTAACCATGGTAACTAGTGAGAGGAAATAAGGGATCAATTGCGATATACAAATAGAAACTTGAGATTATCAATAGATATTATAGTTGTTAGCAGGTTGTTGGCAGTAGTAAACACAATGTATGTATAGCGGCTTCTTAATATCTCCCAACTATTGAATCATTTCATGTTGCACAAATACCACGAAATCACTTCCTGTAGCACATTATACACACAAAGCACCCAGTAGGCCTATGTACACGATAAATGTAATGACATCATAATTTTTAATCAATCAATCGTAGAGTGTGTGACTCATGTCATGTCTGATAAAAAAAAGAGAAATAGGTATAATTTCAGGGATGCCAGTCTTCTGTTTATTTCCAATTTTCCGATTTTTGCAAAAGTGAAAAAAAAGGAAAATGTCAACCTGTATATTTCTCTTTTCATATGGAACTGAGTTGTGTCCACCAGTAGAATGCCCAGTACATACCGGTACCACCAGTAGAATGCCCAGTACATACCGGTACCACCAGTAGAATGCCCAGTACATACCGGTACCACCAGTAGAATGCCCAGTACATACCGCTACCACCAGTAGAATGCCCAGTACATACTGGTACCACCAGTAGAATGCCCAGCACATACCGGTACCACCAGTAGAATGCCCAGTACATACCGCTACCACCAGTAGAATGCCCAGTACATACCGCTACCACCAGTAGAATGCCCAGCACATACCGGTACCACCAGTAGAATGCCCAGTACATACCGCTACCACCAGTAGAATGCCCAGCACATACCGGTACCACCAGTAGAATGCCCAGTACATACCGCTACCACCAGTAGAATGCCCAGTACATACTGGTACCACCAGTAGAATGCCCAGTACATACCGCTACCACCAGTAGAATGCCCAGTACATACCGCTACCACCAGTAGAATGCCCAGCACATACCGCTACCACCAGTAGAATGCCCAGTACATACCGGTACCACCAGTAGAATGCCCAGCACATACCGGTACCACCAGTAGAATGCCCAGTACATACCGCTACCACCAGTAGAATGCCCAGTACATACCGCTACCACCAGTAGAATGCCCAGTACATACCGCTACCACCAGTAGAATGCCCAGCACATACCGGTACCACCAGTAGAATGCCCAGTACATACCGCTACCACCAGTAGAATGCCCAGCACATACCGGTACCACCAGTAGAATGCCCAGTACATACCGGTACCACCAGTAGAATGCCCAGTACATACCGGTACCACCAGTAGAATGCCCAGCACATACTGGTGCCACCAGTAGAATGCCCAGTACATACGGGTAGATGGCTATGAATGGTAACTGTCTCATGCCCAGTACATACGGGTAGATGGCTATGAATGGTAACTGTCTCATGCCCAGTACATACCGGTAGATGGCTATGAATGGTAATTGTCTCATGCAGAGCCCCCTCCATTTCTACCAGATGGTACCATGGTCCCATACAGCCACAGGCCTCTGGGGTCGGAAAACTATCTCTTAGTCCCCATAGGAAGAGGCCCATTCCGACCTTCTGGGTCGGATGGTGTGTGTAGTAGAGGCTGGGGTGTTGGAAGGGAGGGGTATGGCTGGGGTTGTCAAATGACCGGGAGTACATGCAGCTGTCTCTGATTACCATACTTCCTTCTGTATAAGAACCCCCCCCCCCCATTTATAATCAGAGGCCAAGGTTCAATGACTTTAAATTGTAGATTATTCTAAAACATGTGAGAAAGTTTCAGTTGATATTTGAAGCCTGTCCCAAGTAAAAGCTTTGTCAATTTGTCACCTGGTACTGGGTTTATAGACAAGGGCATATTATATACCTGAACCTAAATTTTCCACATTTTCACGACTGGACACTGGCATCCCTGTATAATATGTATGTAGTATTTTCTGTTCTTTATGATAAATACTTATGTATATTGTAATAATTGACATAGTTGTCAACATCCCGGTGTATAACGTATGTCTGGATGTGTCCAGGGTTGTGAATATCCCCGTGTGTAACATTTCCAGGCTTGCTGCACATTGGGGACATCATCAAGGAGATAAACGGACAGGAAGTCACAGACCCCGACCAACTCCAGGACATGATGAAGAAGTGCCACGGCTCTATCACGCTGAAAATCCTGCCCGGCTACGAGGACCACTCCAGCTACGGACAGGTAGGTGTACTGCCGTGTACTGCCGTGTACTACTGTAAGTTCCCTCGTATATCTAAGGTGTGGCTTGTACGGATACCAGATGCTTATTAGGGCTTATAGGAGGTTATTAGTCACTATGGATCATGACTGAACTACCAGTTTTCAAGACCTGGATGTGGCTTATAGCTTATCCACAAACTCAGGGTGCGGCTTATAAAAGAGATTTTACGGCAAGGGTTCCCACTCCATGGGGGAAATGACCTGTGGAATTTGAAATTGTGGCACAACTCAAGGAGTTTGTAAAAAATAAACATCCTGTATGAAAAGCCCAAGCCAGGATTACTCATTGAAGAAAGGATTGTTGTTAGGTCTGGCCATAGTCTGTACATGAAGCATATAATTGCCAGGGGCGGATCCAGAAGGGGTGGTCTAAGGGGGGGGCACAGCCAGGAAAATTGGGTCTAGAGGGGGGCACAGCCAGGGTCCTGGACCGGATTTCCTATAGTTAGGAGTCAGAGATTGGCTCATTTTCAGGGGGTCTATGGGGACCCCCCCCCCCTGGATCCGCCCCTGGTTGCAGTAGGTTCCTTACTCAAGTCTGTGAGAGTTAACTGAATTTGTGCTAATTCCTGCTTCATCTTTCGCCCTAGGTGTTCCTCAAAGCCCACTTTTCGTACAACCCCAAGAAGGACAACCTGATCCCGTGTCGTGATGCAGGACTCGCATTTAATGAGGGAGATGTACTGCAAGTCTTGAACATGGACGACGCCAACTGGTGGCAGGTGGGTGATAATAGGGGATATAGCCTTAATCTACACTACTACTGTACGTATAATAACTGGTGGCAGGTGTAGGTGTGTGAAACATGTAATAGGGAATATAGCCTCAATCTACTACTACTATAGGTGGGTGATACTAGGGGATATAGCCTCAATCTACTACCATATAAATAGGGATATAGCCTCAATCTACTACCATAATAGGTGGGTGATAATAGGGGATATAGCCTCAAGCTACTACCACTGTAGGTATAATAACTGGTGGCAGGTGGTAATGATAGTGTAGGGGTATAGTATTTGTATTATAATATTACACTCATAACGTTCATGTACCCGTGGGCCTCAGATCCAGGTCTGATGGGGGGAGTCCGGATGGCAGGTGGCAGCACCTGCTTCCCGCAGTTCCTACAGTAGTTCTCCAGTAGTGGTCCTACCACTGCTCAGCACCCTTCTACTGTTACCTACGGGTAACCAAATGCCATCCAGCATGTAGTCTCTATAGGCTGTGATCGTATGTAACTAAGATCAGAATAAACACTCGGTTGCCTACCCGGAAACTTCTTTTTTTGTTATGATTTGACGTTTAACCAAAAAGACGAACCACTACAGTAGGGATTATAGTCTCAGTCTATACTACTGTAAATGTGCAAATCACCAATCCACACATATCACCAATATGTCTGGCACAGTCCATAATTTTTTGCGAGATTGAGATACTTGTATTTTCCTTTGAATAGGAGTAACCAGATTGCAGGATTTTGTGAAATGAATGCTGATATATCTTCACCTCACCTTTTTTTTGTAAAAAATCATTTCAAAATAGATATCTGAACTTACACATGTAAGGGAATGGATTTCCCTGCACCCGGTAGTCCGACCTGCAGAGGCGTGTTGATGGATATCCGCACCTGGCATGTATCATACCAATCCAGGTGTAGTTGGAAGGTGCTAATGTCAGGCCAGGGAATGTAGCTCAGCGGTAGAGCACTCGCTTGCAAGTTGAGAGACCCGGGTTCGAATCCCAGTGTCACCAGACGTTTTCACCAGCCTCTACAGACATATATTGTCTGCTAATGTGCCATTTTGTTATTTCCAACTACTGCAGGCTAAGAAGGTGGATGATGGGAGCTCACCGTCTGGCCTCATTCCTTCACAAACCCTGGAGGAGAAGCGGAAAGCTTTTGTACGACCAGAGTACGACTATACACACAAGTCATGTAAGTACAGTAAAACCAGCTCATAAGCCGACCTCAGTCATAAGCCGGGGCTAGACTTTAAAGAAATACCATAAGTTGATTTTGGGGCCTAATTTTTAACCATTTTCTTCATTCTATACTAATAAAACCCCGGTGGGTAAACTTTGGGAAGAATTTAGAAGCCGATTAGAAGCATAACAGGGGTGTCCAAGGCTGCCTTAGGACCCCCACCTTTTTGAATTTTGAAGATTCATTTATTAGAAAAAAGGTTATGCCATTTTTAAGTTTTCTGAACTTTAATAGGTGGTTAATTTGAACTAACAGGGATCTTTTAAATTTTTTATTTCTAAAATTTCCATGCTTTCCAGATTCATTGAGAAAACTTTTGACATTTAATGGGTTGGGTGTCTTTGATGTTTTGAGTCTACCCATCTATCAATTAAAGCCTTGTCTAGTCTGATCAAGTGTCCAACTTGGTGACTGTCAGTGGATTACTTTAGACTCATGGCACGCGGTTTGTGTTTTCAGTGCTGTGCGGCATCGTGACCAAAAAGAAGCGGAAAATGATGTATCAGTCCAAACAAAGCACAGGTAAGACAAGTTCCAACACCTTGTAAATACCTTATATTCTAACATTCTATACGACCACTCCAAAAAAATAAATTGGTCTACGGATTGCCATCTTCAAATTTTCGAGAATACAATTTTTTTTATTCCTTGAAAAAATCTTGTCTATGGATATTTCTAGCTTCACTTTCTACAAGTTTTCTCTTTCTGATGTTTTGCAATTTTTTTATTTTTTTTTAAATAAAGTTTTTCGATCGTCTCACTTTTCCAGCAAGGACTCCATTGGACGTAAAAAATTCTTTAAAATTTTTTTTTTAAAAAATCACTCCCTTGCAGCATTTTTTTCAAATCGAATTCCATAGACCAACTTATTTTTTGGGTGTGGCCTAATGTGACATTTTACAGTTTGTGTAAGAGGTCGCTTGAGGCTTATGAAATATTCCTAAAGTCTGGGTGCGGCTTATACACAAGTATTTAGCTATTTAGATCGGTACTAAACGCAGGTGTGACACAGGAATGGATTTGCTAGAATAAAAGTAATCAAAGTTATAGCATCAGCATAGAAGACATCACTAATTCAGGCTGCTTATCAATATATCCAATGTGAGGTCATTTATACATTTGGGTCAGTGTCAGAAAAAGTGTACAAAACACGGAAAACCATGGTTTTTGGCCTTTATGCAGCCATAGAATGAAATATGCTTTCCTCAAAAATTGGTGAGATTTTCTAGTTTTTTTTTTGGGGGGGGGGGGTCAAGGGGCTAAACTCACCCCTGGCTTGTGACCAAGGTTTTTGCAAAAGTCTAAAATGCACCAAAACCGGCTTATAGATTTTGCCTGAACTCACCCCCCGGCTTATGACTGGGGCCGGCATTTGACCGGGGCCGGCTTATGACCGGGGCCGGCTTATGACCGGGGCCGGCTTATGACCGGGGCCGGCTTATGACCGGGGCCGGCTTATGACCGGGGCCGGCTTATGACCGGGGCCGGCTTATGACCGGGGTTTTACGGTACATGATGCAGGAATGTAAGTCAGACTGTTTGAAAAATTCTGAAGACACATTTAGAAAGCCTGCATTTATTGTAAAACATTAAAAAGACTTTGATGCAAGAAAGGAAATTTGGTTAAATCTATTAGACACATCTGGTTCAAAAAATTCTGAAATCAGACAAAATTCTGAAAACTTACATCCCTGACAATGAAACTCCGTGGTGAAAATGGCGTAGCTTGTTGCAAATCAAATCAAATCAAAATAACAAAAAATCTTGTCATCCATGGTCTCGTATTATAGGAGACATTCTAGCCTTTCAGAAAAAAAAATTTGTCTGTCGGGTGAAAATTCTTTGAAATCAGGGATCCCAAAGTCCCAAAAATCCTTCTTTTTTTTTGCATTTTTGGTCATTTTGAACATATAAACAAATT
The DNA here is from genome assembly GCA_949317995.1 of Acholoe squamosa. Taxonomy (NCBI): domain Eukaryota; kingdom Metazoa; phylum Annelida; class Polychaeta; order Phyllodocida; family Polynoidae; genus Acholoe; species Acholoe squamosa. Next base: position 1,828,919 of record OX439051.1, on the reverse strand, counting down.
TGTTTATTTTCTAATTTTTCAGAATTGGATCAGTATAATCTATGACCTGATTTACATAATGTTCATTTTTACAGAATTGGATCGCCATGACCTCATGATCTATGAGGAGGTAGCGCGGATGCCGCCATTCCAGAGAAAGACGTTGGTGCTGATTGGACCTCAGGGTGTAGGACGCCGCACCATAAAACAACGACTCATCAAATCTGACCCCAAACGCTTTGGTGCCGTCACTCCACGTGAGTGTCTTTTGTTTTGTAGCCACTACTATGCCAACTGATGATTTGGAAGCTTTTGTTTATCAGAATGCATGGCCAAAAATGGAAAGAAACACTGGTTCATTTATTTATTGGCCCAGGGTATCCCCTGGGCTATTGGAGCCGGGTTTTCAGTCAGATCCACAAATTTGTAATCACCAACTTTAGGGTGTAATCATTCAGTGATTTACTGTTAGTTTACACATTTTTCAAAAGCCAAAGGAAAGTTTCAAATCTCATCTATCAGACAACATTTTGTCCTTTATGGTGAGTGATGTCTTTCTCTACGAAAAAAGCTGCTGTACTTACGTCATGTTTTTGGGAGCTATACTGACTACAAGTTCTTTAACCATTGGGTCTATGGGTCAGATAGATTTTGGCGATGAAATTAGCATATGGAGTCCTATAGGTAATCACCAACTGAGACTTTTTTTCAGCAGGCAATGTTTAAAGTGTCCAAGCTATACACATAACACATTGGGGACTGAGCGATAAACTAAGCATGCTAAGGATAAAGTTTTCTGTGGGGGCTAGGTGTCCAGGGGGCCAGGTGTCTAGGGGCTAGGTGTCCAGGGGGCCAGGTGTCCGGGGGCCAAGTGTCCAGGGGCCAAGTGTCCAGGGGGCCAGCGGTCCAGGGGCCAGCGGTCCAGGGGGCCAGCGGTCCAAGGGGTTTAGTAAGAGAAGATTATGCCAGACTGGTGTCAGTATATGTATAGATAATAGTCTCTATTTGTAAGTAATTAGTCAATATTTTGCAAGTGCTGATTCCTGTGACCCTACAGGCCTTCTGTGCTTCAATGCACAACGCCCAATTTTTATATTGGGGGGGGGGTAGTAGACCCTGGGCCATATGTGATATAAATCACACGTTAAATCTTTGTATATTGTAGGCACATCGCGCCCCATGCGGCAGAACCATGAGAAGGACGGCGAGGGGTACTGGTTTATTCTACATTTATTTATTTATTTATTCTATATTGTAGACACATCGCGCCCCATGCGGCAGAACCATGAGAAGGACGGCGAGGGGTACTGGTTTATTCTACATTTATTTATTTATTCTATATTGTAGACACATCGCGCCCCATGCGGCAGAACCATGAGAAGGACGGCGAGGGGTACTGGTTCATCACACAAGAACAGTTTGAATCTGACATAGAGTTAAACAACTTCCTGGAGTACGGAGAGTTTGAGGGAAACTCGTACGGCACAAAGTTTGACTCCATCCACAAAGTTATACAAGACGGAAAAATGTGTATCCTGGACCTGAACCCACAGGTAAACCTGACTGACATTATCTCTGATCTAATAAATGACTCCCTCAAAAACAGTCAAATGATATGCCATAGGCCAGTCAATAAGTAAAAAATTAATGGAATAGATCGTCCCCTCAGTGCAACAAGGTTGTAACTGACATTTTGGCAAAATTGAGTTTTCTTCTGTTTTATTAAACATCTATTGACCCTTATCTACCTTCTATGAAAGTATTGAAACCCTATCTATAAAACACGTGTCTACAGGTCCCAATGCACTAATATCTATAAAACACGTGTCTACAGGTCCCAATGCACTAAAGTCTATAAAACACGTGTCTACAGGTCCCAATGCACTAATGTCTATGAAACACGTGTCTACAGGTCCCAATGCACTAATGTCTATGAAACACGTGTCTACAGGTCCCAATGCACTAAAGTCTATAAAACACGTGTCTACAGGTCCCAATGCACTAAAGTCTATGAAACACGTGTCTACAGGTCCCAATGCACTAATGTCTATGAAACACGTGTCTACAGGTCCCAATGCACTAAAGTCTATAAAACACGTGTCTACAGGTCCCAATGCACTAAAGTCTATAAAACACGTGTCTACAGGTCCCAATGCACTAAAGTCTATAAAACACGTGTCTACAGGTCCCAATGCACTAAAGTCTATAAAACACGTGTCTACAGGTCCCAATGCACTAAAGTCTATAAAACACGTGTCTACAGGTCCCAATGCACTAATGTCTAAAAAACACGTGTCTACAGGTCCCAATGCACTAATGTCTATAAAACACGTGTCTACAGGTCCCAATGCACTAATGTCTATGAAACACGTGTCTACAGGTCCCAATGCAGTAAAGTCTATGAAACACGTGTCTACAGGTCCCAATGCACTACCGTATTCTCCCGCTTAGAAGACGCGCTGCGCGTATAGGACGCACCTCCAACTCAGCAGAGGCATTTTTGCGTATAAGACGCACATTTTAAGGCTGAAATTTGTAAGATTAGTACATTTCTATAGTAAAAGTACCCCTCGTATAAGACGCACACCCAACTTGAAAAAATCCTATAAGACTCACCGGCATTTGTTTGGCATAGAGGACGCGTCTTATACGCGGGAGATTACGGTAATGTCTATAAAACACGTGTCTACAGGTCCCAATGCACTAAAGTCTATGAAACACGTGTCTACAGGTCCCAATGCACTAATGTCTATGAAACACGTGTCTACAGGTCCCAATGCACTAAAGTCTATAAAACACGTGTCTACAGGTCCCAATGCACTAAAGTCTATAAAACACGTGTCTACAGGTCCCAATGCACTAAAGTCTATGAAACACGTGTCTACAGGTCCCGATGCAGTAAAGTCTATGAAACACGTGTCTACAGGTCCCAATGCACTAAAGTCTATAAAAGACATGTCTACAGGTCCCAATGCACTAAAGTCTATGAAACACGTGTCTACAGGTCCCAATGCACTAATGTCTATAAAACACGTGTCTACAGGTCCCAATGCACTAAAGTCTATAAAAGACATGTCTACAGGTCCCAATGCACTAAAGTCATTCAAGACGTCCCTTTGTTGCTTAGCAAAGACTAGTATTGTCCATCCAAGTTCTATATTATTTCTATATCATTCCTACATTTTACATCTGGGACAGGTTCAGGTCATCAGCCCTGCCCTCCCGTCTTCGTTATCCTTTTCCACCTTTTCATTTCTCCACTACCTCTTACAAACAGTAGTGAATTGCCCTTTTCTGGTCTCCAACAAATCAACCTATTTATACAACCACTTGACGATTTTTCGCTAAATATGTCATCAATTTAGTCAAGTAGTATCTTCATTTCTCCAACTGTATATATGTTATATGTTCACATTATTAATTATTGTATTATTCAACAAGATGAAATTTCGTGGTTCAAACTGCGTAACTTTGTTGCAATAAAATCAAATAAAAAAAAGGGTTGTGTCAACTGTGTTCTATAGCAATTGCAATACTTCTCTTGCCTCTCCTGCAAAACTTGAAATATGCAGATACAACCTTGTTGCACTGAGGCGACAAGATATAAAACATTGATTTCACCTTACTTTTAATACAAGTCATGAAAAATAGGATACCATAGATTCTCTCATATAAGCCGCACCCTTGTGTAAGCCGCACCCTGACTTTGGAATGAGCTACAAGCTGTACCTGAGGCTTGGAAATTGGAGTTTTAAGTACTGTTCTATTGTGCCAAGTACCCTCCTATAAGCCGCACCCTGACTTTAGGCTGATCCTGTAAGCCACACTTTGATTTGGGTTCTGGTACTCGCCATGGCTAATACGAGGCCGTGGCTTTATTTACGATCTGTCGTTTGTTGCTTTTTCTCTCCCTTTTTTAAAGACGATTTGAAATTATATTTGTGACTCTTTGTCCATTAAGTCCATCAATACGTCTCTGTTTATGTCGTGTTTCTATATAAATATATCAATGCTGTATTTCAGGCACTAAAGTCCATTAAGACATCTCTGTTTATGTCGTGTTTCTATATAAATATATCAATGTTGTATTTCAGGCACTAAAGTCCATCAAGACGTCTCTGTTTATGTCGTGTTTCTATATAAATATATCAATGCTGTATTTCAGGCACTAAAGTCCATCAAGACGTCTCTGTTTATGTCGTGTTTCTATATAAATATATCAATGCTGTATTTCAGGCACTAAAGTCCATCAAGACGTCTCTGTTTATGTCGTGTTTCTATATAAATATATCAATGTTGTATTTCAGGCACTAAAGTTATCAAGACGTCCCTCTGCGTGCCTTATGTTGTGTTTCTATTTACATATATCAATGTTGTTGTATTTCAGGCACTAAAGTCCATCAAGACGTCCCTCTTCGTGCCTTATGTCGTGTTTCTATTTACATATATCAATGTTGTTGTATTTCAGGCACTAAAGTCCATCAAGACGTCCCTCTTCGTGCCTTATGTCGTGTTTCTATTTACATATATCAATGTTGTTGTATTTCAGGCACTAAAGTTCATCAAGACGTCCCTCTTCGTGCCTTATGTCGTGTTTCTATTTACATATATCAATGTTGTTGTATTTCAGGCACTAAAGTCCATCAAGACGTCCCTCTTCGTGCCTTATGTAATGTTTCTGTTTACATATATCAATGTTGTTGTATTTCAGGCACTAAAGTCCATCAAGACGTCTCTGTTTATGTCGTGTTTCTATATAAATATATCAATGCTGTATTTCAGGCACTAAAGTCCATCAAGACGTCCCTCTTCGTGCCTTATGTCATGTTTCTGTTTACATATATCAATGTTGTTGTATATCAGGCACTAAAGTCCATCAAGACGTCCCTCTTCGTGCCTTATGTTGTGTTTCTGTTTACATCTATCAATGTTGTTGTATTTCAGGCACTAAAGTCCATCAAGACGTCCCTCTTCATGCCTAATGTCGTGTTTCTATTTACATCTATCAATGTTGTTGTATTTCAGGCACTAAAGTCAATCAAGACGTCCCTCTTCGTGCCTTATGTCGTGTTTCTATTTACATATATCAATGTTGTTGTATTTCAGGCACTAAAGTCCATCAAGACGTCCCTCTTCATGCCTTATGTCGTGTTTCTTGCCGCTCCTCCCGTAGAGATTATGCGCAACATGCATGAGTTGGCACGGCAACGAGGCAAGACGGACAAAATTAAGACGGTAAGGCATCTTGAAATCAAATCAATTTTAAACAAAGCAAAACCAATGTCGCCTCTGTGTACAAACCTGTGAAATTCAGACAATTTAAAATAGTTGTTTCCTTTCTCACAAATTGAAATATGAAGACTTCAGTTGCCGTCTGTTTTGAAAATTTTGGTTATAATCCTGTTTTATATGTGATTGTCAGATATACATGTGTCTGAACAAGAAGCATATAATTCCTTATGTTCCCTTGTTTCCCACCAGGAGCGTTATTTCTGTAACACCCTTATTTTGACTCACTCATAGTTCTCACGTTTCTCACCAGGAGCATGATTTCCATAACACCCTTATTTTGACTCATAGTTCCCTCATTTCCCATCAGAAACTTAATTTCCATAACACCCTTATTTTAACTCTAGTTCTCTTATTTCTCACCAAGAGCGTGATTTCCGTAACACCCTATTTTGTCTAATAGTTCTCCTGTTTCTCACCAGGAGCGTGATTTCCATAACACCCTTATTTTGACTCATAATTCTCTCATTTCTCACCAGGAGCGTGATTTCCGTAACACTTTGGAGGAGAGTCGTAAGATGGAGCAGCGGTACAAACAGTTTTTCGATTTGACCATCGTCAATGACAACATGGATGAGACGTTTAGTCGCCTGCGCCGGTCGATAGAGGCACTAAGCACTGCGCCACAATGGGTGCCGGTTAGCTGGGTCTACTGATCCATATAACTCTACACTGTCCATTTATATTCCTTTAAGGGCCACTGGCGCCGGGCTGCCGAGGCATTAATGCATCATGTCCATTCGCTGTCATGATGCCCAATGAAGTGCTCGCCAGCACTTCATTGGTGCATCATACCAAACCTCTGGGAGTATGTGTATCAACTCAAATGAAGTGCTGGCAAGACTGCTTCATTTGTGCATCATGACGACTAATGGAAATGATGCACTCCTGCATCAGCGGCCTTTAAAGGGTACAAGTTGAATGAATGTTTCTCTAATTCCTCTTTTAACATTCTCAATTCAAGGTCGAGGTTTTAATTAAGTACTTTGCAATATTTTAGCCACCTTTGAGTTAATAATGCACTTAGGTCCACATGGAGAATACAACTGAGGATGTTTTGTAGAAATGAATTATGTAAGATTATTGAATGTCAACCAGTGTAAATATATATAATGTCAACCATGTCTAATGTTAACATGTCAACTCTTACATTGCCGGATATAGAAGATATAGAATATATGAGTTATATTGGTATGAAGTAATGGGAGAATTGATCTAATTGTACAGTGTTTACTACAATAATTCATGTGCTACATGTCTACAGATAACGTTAGTGTACAACGATTGATTGAGTGTGCGCCATGAGCCGCCTTGTGCCTGGGCTAGGTTTGTGTTGCCATGGTTACCTACACGGTTACCAACAATCAAACATATGCCCGTTGAGTTCTTTCCGTCAAGTTCTGTCCAACAATATGTTATATATCACTGATCACTTAGAACAGGAAATGTGTTAATTAGTGTTGAATTGTTTGTAAAGTGAGTGAAGAAACTGCCACAATGAGTTAGTTAGTGAGTTGTCATAAATCAAGGTAACCATGGACACCTGGCTGCTGTTACTACGTATTGTAACCATGGTAACCTGTATAGCACTACTACAAGGTACTATGGCAACAGAAGAGATCCTCATTGGGTCAAATAATGGTTGTTACCATTGTCATGTTGCCATGGAAACGTGCAAGGCGCTGATTGGTTTGCGTGCCTCATGCTTCATTAAAACCTGTCGTACTGTTTGTCCTTCTATGCATGGTGAGGGTTTGAATGGTTCAGATAAAAGCGTCGTTACTTGACGATCACCCAATATAATATCATAGTGTAACATAGAATGGTGTGGGCCACACCGGGCCTGCACACGCTGAGAATTTAGTTTTCTATGAATGTTGACCAAAGTGTACTTGATTACCACAGGTGTAGATTATTTCAATGACTGGTTCTATTTGATTGTTTACATTCCAGACGTAGGTCTGACCCAGGGTCTATTGAACCATACTTGAGTGAACCCGTTTAACACCATAAAACCTCACCTACAAGCCAATTTTTTTTTTATAATCTATTTTTCACATGCCTATTTTTTTTTCTCTCAAAACTCAATTCCGTTGTTCAGTTGAACTTTTGATAGAACAAATTGAAAAAACGCAACTATCCTATTGGCTGACTTTTTGCTCTTGGACACAGACTCGGCTTTTCAGTGAGATAGGCTTCTAGGTGAGGTTTTATCGTCTATGTATAAACCGTCTGGGGGAAGCAGAATGCTTTAATGCATAATGTCATTATGTTGTTTGGACACATGATTATAGCATAAACAGTGCTATATCATCCCCTCCTGAAGACTGCTTGCTGCATTACATGCTAACAGTATCGTAGCTTATACGAGAACCCAAATAAAAAATAGGCTTATAGTAACAGCCCAAAGACTTTAAAATAGTACTAAACTGCCCATTTTCAAGCCTAAGCTATGGCCTATAACTTCTCCCAAAGTCAGGGTGCGGCTTATACGAGGGATGCAGCTTATACAGGAGAATTTAAAGTAATGACAAATCATGGCAGTCCTTAGAGGGTTAATGTCATCATGACAGGCTCAGTCCTTAGAGGGTTAATGTCATATCATGACAGTGTCAGTCCTTAGAGGGTTAATGTCATATCATGACAGGTCAGTCCTTAGAGGGTTAATGTCATCATGACAGGTCAGTCCTTAGAGGGTTAATGTCATCATGACAGGCTCAGTCCTTAGAGGGTTAATGTCATCATGACAGGTCAGTCCTTAGAGGGTTAATATCATCATGACAGGGTCAGTCCTTAGAGGGTTAATGTCATCATGACAGGGTCAGTCCTTAGAGGGTTAATGTCATCATGACAGGGTCAGTCCTTAGAGGGTTAATGTCATATCATGACAGGTCAGTCCTTAGAGGGTTAATGTCATCATGACAGGCTCAGTCCTTAGAGGGTTAATGTCATATCATGACAGGGTCAGTCCTTAGAGGGTTAATGTCATCATGACAGGGTCAGTCCTTAGAGGGTAAATGTCATCATGACAGGCTCAGTCCTTAGAGGGTTAATGTCATCATGACAGGTCAGTCCTTAGAGGGTTAATGTCATATCATGACAGGTCAGTCCTTAGAGGGTTAATGTCATCATGACAGGGTCAGTCCTTAGAGGGTAAATGTCATGATGACAGGCTCAGTCCTTAGAGGGTTAATGTCATCATGACAGGCTCAGTCCTTAGAGGGTTAATGTCATCATGACAGGCTCAGTCCTTAGAGGGTTAATGTCATCATGACAGGGTCAGTCCTTAGAGGGTTAATGTCATCATGACAGGGCCAGTCCTTAGAGGGTTAATGTCATCATGACAGGCTCAGTCCTTAGAGGGTTAATGTCATCATGACAGGCTCAGTCCTTAGAGGGTTAATGTCATCATGACAGGGTCAGTCCTTAGAGGGTTAATGTCATCATGACAGGGTCAGTCCTTAGAGGGTTAATGTCATATCATGACAGGGTCAGTCCTTAGAGGGTTAATGTCATCATGACAGGCTCAGTCCTTAGAGGGTTAATGTCATCATGACAGGGTCAGTCCTTAGAGGGTTAATGTCATCATGACAGGGTCAGTCCTTAGAGGGTTAATGTCATCATGACAGGGCCAGTCCTTAGAGGGTTAATGTCATCATGACAGGCTCAGTCCTTAGAGGGTTAATGTCATCATGACAGGCTCAGTCCTTAGAGGGTTAATGTCATCATGACAGGGTCAGTCCTTAGAGGGTTAATGTCATCATGACAGGGTCAGTCCTTAGAGGGTTAATGTCATATCATGACAGGGTCAGTCCTTAGAGGGTTAATGTCATCATGACAGGGTCAGTCCTTAGAGGGTTAATGTCATCATGACAGGGTCAGTCCTTAGAGGGTTAATGTCTATCATGACAGGGTCAGTCCTTAGAGGGTTAATGTCATATCATGACAGGGTCAGTCCTTAGAGGGTTAATGTCATATCATGACAGGGTCAGTCCTTAGAGGGTTAATGTCATATCATGACAGGGTCAGTCCTTAGAGGGTTAATGTCATATCATGACAGGCTCAGTCCTTAGAGGGTTAATGTCATCATGACAGGCTCAGTCCTTAGAGGGTTAATGTCATATCATGACAGGTCAGTCCTTAGAGGGTTAATGTCATATCATGACAGGTCAGTCCTTAGAGGGTTAATAGTAGTATATACATGCAAACTGAGCGCAATGGATTAGCTACTAACTAGGTCATGACCTACTGGTAGACCGGAAGTGACCTAGTTTTAACCAATCAGAGGGCTGGATTTGACAGGAAGTGACGTCATAAGGTCATGACCTAGTTTTTTCGACCAATCAGAGAGCTGGATTTCATTTGACCTAGTGACCTGACCTAGATGCATAAATTAAAAGAATTGTGCAATACCTAGAGCTGACCTACTTGCAAACCGGAAGTGACCTACTAACCTACTTGCAAAAACGTATGACCTACGTATGAGGGTGTATTGTGCAATCCTTGAAAGAAATTACACAATAACCATGACTCATTTTCTGATGCAATGTTCCTATGAATTTACGCAATACTTATGACTCATTATTTTGATATGAGATTAAATGCAACAAAGACACAACTCGGTTTTTTAATTCAATCTTTTTATTTTTTCTTCCTATCAGAGTACATGCTAGGTATGAATCATTATAATCAGATATGCTTGCAAGCAGAGTACATGGATATTATATGGAAAATGAATTCTTGTTGCAGTACCAACTGCACCCGGTCTTGGCTGGAGTAGGACTTTGACTACGGTCCTCTAAGGCCCGCATTCTCTCCATTAAATCCTTCAAGGCCTTTCTTCCTATGTCGTTCTCCTCCAGGGCTACCACTTTGTCCATTAACTCGGCCATGATCATGAGAATCTTGTCTATTACTTCCGCCGTGCTCTGAAGCCCGTCTATCACGTCCAGTTCACGTTTAACTTTTCCTTTCACCAAAAGATTGCTCACGTCTGCTTTGACTGCTACTTCTTCTGGACTCATCTCGAAATTCATTGCCTCTTCTTCTCTCTTTTTCTCAGGAAGGGCCTGACTATTTTGTCCATTAAGTTGAAGGGGACCTGAGAAAACCTTTTCACAGTGTGGTGTGGATCCTTGGTCCGACATGTTTCTATGAGGAAGTTAATGCAGTGGGCTCCACACGTTTTAGCGTAAAAGTTTTGCACTTGTTTTCTGCTGAACGACCCGTGACCATCTGACGACTTTTGCATGAACCTCTGGTGATATATAGTAAATGGAGGTAAGCCATAGGGATCAAAGTAGAATACATTCCCGTTATGAGAAACGTAAAATGCCACCCAGTGCTGACCAGGTTTAGAGCTTGGATCTGTGTTACTGACGAAACATGTAGAGGGAATTGGTTTTTTAGGACATTGATTACTGGCAAAAGTTCCCAGGTAGAAACGCCTTGTGTGTGGATGGTTTCCCAGTGCACCTGTTATGTCTGAAGTTCTCATTTTTTTCTCAGTTCATGTGGTAGTCTGTGACAGGAAGACAGTCAGCCGTTAGTTGGATGTTGTTGTCGTAGAAGGAACACAAGACGGCAGATATGGCATGAGTAGTCGGGGCGGCAAACCTAAGGGAAATGCCCAGCTTTCCCTGCTTGATGAGATTTATACGACTGTCTTCAGGTGCTCTGTCTGGGGTGAGGTCGAAAACAAAGAAGGAATACCCATCTTTGAAATCTTCCAAAGTTATGCCACAGTCTTGCCCCAAAGCCGACAGCCCACTGTCTATGAACATTTGACTGTAGGCTCTGATGCAGTTGCCTGTTTCGAAGTCGGTCTTCAACTCAAACTTTTGATCGTCATATCTCACGCATATTTCCTTCACGTTGAAATGCCTGCAGTTAAAAGGATTTTCTGTCTTAGTCCCAGCAGCTGCTGTTTCCTTTATCATACACAAGACTATCCTGGTGGGGATCTGAGTTTGTTTGTTTGTTTGTTTAGTTTTACGTCCGGGGGCCATCGAGGAACTCAGACATTCAAGGTTTCTCGGACATTAAGTCCTTTCTTTTCTTTTTGGACAGGTATTTATATGCTGCTTGCCCGACACAGCAGTGACCGAATCTATGAATGACCGAATCTATGAGATGAATGACCGAATCTATGAGGAGGGTCGAGGGGGAAAACTGCTACCGGGGCTTCATTCCCCTACTCTTTTCGAAGGATAGCAAGTGTTCTTTTATTTGCCTGGTCCCATAGGCAGGGCCAGACAAACCACGGCCTTTGATCACTCAGACGTGGTTCACTGAGGGGGAATCCCATGGCAAAAGACAAGCATGTAAGCCCAGGCCCGCGCATATGGACACCAGCTGCCCACATGCTCACCCCAAGACACAAGAAACCCCAAGTTTGTCGCCTTTTACGAATCTGGTATGCCCACTGTCAGTATGGAAGGAGATTTCTCCTTGTGGACTCCCAATGAAGTTATTCTGCTCCTTCATGCCCTCACATGAAGGTCCCCACTCCATCTGAGTAGTGTCAGGTTGAGTCCAACTGTAGTCTTGTGAGCCGCCGTCCAAAGTGTGTTTAGTTACTTTACACCTGGCTATGTGATAGTTGAAAGGGCCCCAATGTGGATTCCTGACACTGCTGACATGAGTTTTCACCACCTCGTCGTCGACACATTTTTGGAGAAGTGTCATTTCAGCTTTGGTGATTTTGACCCAGTAGTTTTGATCGGCTGCTTGCATCATGTAGTAATTTGGCTGATTTTTTTCGAATATGAACTTGATTTCACAGTTCGGAGGCAGCACCTTGCACTGTTTAATTAAATCCAGGTGCGGCTTCATTACTAAGGCATGTTTGTTGCGGGCACTGAACTCTGCTCTCCGTGCCGTCCATCCAGCATTTTCGCCCGCTCTGGCTTCCATGTGACCACAGGTGTCTTTCATGTACTTTTGACACCCTTTCAACCGAGTCTCTTTGTCTTCTTTGTTGCAACAAATTGTGTCCAAAATGTAGGCCTTGAGACCATAGTCTTCATTGTTGCCGGTGACTTTCTCCCCATTTATCAGCAACTGACAGGAAGCAAAGAGAGCGTGTGCCAAGTTGTTGACTGGAGCAGCTTCTATGCCGACGGCAAGGTGAGTTGTTCCGTCTGCCGCCACGGCTTCCAGTTCCATGTACAGCTCAGTTTCTGAGAGGTCTGTGTACAGGTTGCTTGGTTCGAAGGTGAAGTCAAATGATTCAGTGTGTGGAGTCAGGGCATTGTTGGTAGTTTTGGTTATTTTTTGACACTTTAATATGTCCTTTTGAGTGACAGGCAAGGCGTGTAGGTCTAGTTCACCTACTGCACATACCTGACCCTTGGGATGAAGGAGACTCATGACTAGAACAAGGTCCTTCCTCTAGCTTGTCCTCTACCTCTGCCGCGTTGCCCCTTACGTCCTCCGCGCTTGCCGGTTGCTCGTCGTTTGACTGGAGGAGGTTCAGATGTACCTTTTATGTATCCTTGAGCAGAAGAAGCAGCCCTTTTGAGTAAGTTCTTCCCTGTTGCTTTACTTCTCCTAACTACACTTTTCTTGAAGCCTTTTCCTGATACCACGTCGGACAAGACTCCAGCTCCTGTAGTAAGCAAGGCTTTGCCTGCAGATTTGGCAGCTGAGCGTCCTATTTTACTTAAGAGGGGAACAGCTCCTCTCAGTAAACCACCTATTAACGAACCAAGTCCGTGCCCTCTTTGTCTGCCCCTGCCACCGTACACTGGTAAAGCACCGTTTCCAAACTGTGATTTTCTGTAGTATTCAGCGTACTGACCCCTAGGGGCCAGGTATGGAGGTGTTCCATAGTAGTGAAGCATGGTAATATACTCCTATCCTTGAAGAGGTCTGAAGGCAAGTACCACCGACACTGATCCGCTTTCAAATGGTATCGGTTCCCCAGTCTTGTCTCTTAAGTATATCCCTATCTGTCTGAAGGTGGTTTTAGTGACTGGCAGATATATCAAGTTCTGGAAACTTATGGTCTGCATGTCACCGTTGTAGCGATTTATGTTGATTTGCCTCAGAAGGGGTGCTTTAGAGTCACCCACAAGACTGTGCTTGACTATGTCAGAGTACACGAAAGCACATCGACTTTTGTACTGAAGGTCTACCACGTAGGGGCTTTGTGTTTTTCCACTTAGGAAAACACTTCCGTCGAAACCTAATTGTTTCCCTAAGTTTTCTGGGAGTTGCATGACCACACCAGGAGGCAAGGAAACTACACTTTTCATTGTGTATTTGTTGTAGTGAAACACGGTGGCTTTGTTGTTTTTCCTGTAGTTTCTTAGTTTTCTCACCAACATGCTCTGTAGTTTATTTATGGTCCTGTTCAAGTATCCTATCAACTCTGAGTTGCTTTCCAGGTTCACACCTTCTAAGGCAAACATATTGTAGATACTACCTTCCTTGAAGTAATACTTAGACAGGTATCTGCTAATTTCCTTGAAGCGTGTACATATTTTCACAGCCTGTAACTGACTGGGAGAGAGAGGAGAAACATTAGCAGAGTCTGTGAAGACGGCCTTTTCTTCAAAAAAAGAAAGAGACCTTTTTTCCCTGTCATCCATAGACATCACTTCAGCCACAGCCGATGATATTTCCCTTTTCTCTCTGCCTGCCGTGTCACGCTCCCCCTCATCCTCCTCCTCTTCCTTTTCCTCCTTCTCTGGCGTGGGTTGGTTAGAAGTGAATCCTCCAGATGGCGTCTCAGTCGCAGCAGCAGGAGTTGGTGGACTTTCACTTTCAGGACCAGCAGGAGGAATGGTTTCAGTCGATCCCACAGGGTTGACATGACGTAGGTTTTTTGTTATTTTTACTCCTCTCTTCAAAGCAGATTGGGCTGATAAATTTGATGTAGAGCTTGAAGCTCTACTGAAGACACTATGGGCTCCTGGTTTTTCCAGAGGAAAAAATTCTCTTCTGCGTTTGTTCAATAAAGCTACTACAGAGCGGAGGTTGTTTGTCAGGTCGTTTTCTCCCTGTACCAAGAGAATGGGTTCTTCTTTGACGTTGTACCACGTGGTAGGACAGGTTATTTCTTGAAGAGCACACTCTAACTGAGTAGGAGAGTTAATGTATTCTGCCAAAATTGTATTGTAACTAGTTAAAGTGTTGTCAGGAAAAACGTTCATAGAAGAGTTACTAGGTAAAGTTAAGGTAAACGCCATTTGTTTATGTTCTTGACAGGTTCCCAAGAGTTAAACTTGTCTCCATAACCCTTCCACTTGATCAAGGCTTCTCTTTTCTTGCCTTTTCCTCTGTATTTTACTATTTTTTCTATGTTGTAGCGTCTTCCGTGACGGACTTGCACCTTCTGAACTTCAGGTTCGTAGAAGCTTCCTTTTATCTCTTCTCCAAGGAGATCTTTCAGGTTGTACCCTTTGGGCGAAATGTTGTCGACTGTGTATATTTCCTCAGTCCAGTTAGGTTCGTACCCTCTGTTAAATGTTTTCTTTGTTTTCAACATTCGCACTTGATTTTTTCTCTTCAACTGAAGGACAGGAACCTTTTTCTTTTGAGGTTGATCGTACAACCTGTAGAACAAGACTTCAGAGTTGTCTTTATTTATGTCTGAAGGGGCAGCTCCTAAGGATTTGTGGTAAGTCAAATTGTAGGACTTAACCAAGTCGGGCAGCAAGTCAACCCATTTGTAGTTATTGAAATGAGAGAAACATCTCCACATTTTTCCTTGTAAAGTAGAGTTGAACCTTTCGGCTAAGGCACACTTCACGTCGTCGTTCTCTCCTGTGAAAAAATTGATTTTTTGATCTTCACAGTGTTTTTTGAAAATTTTGTTGACAAACTCTTTGCCCTTGTCAGTTTGAATTTGTTGAGGTTTTCTTTCTTTGCTCATTTTTTTGAAAGCCTCTGTCACGTCATCAGCTCTCTTACTTTTCACAGGTTGTCCAAAACCATACCTTGAAAAAACATCTATTCCCGCTAGAATGTACTGGTATCCTTTGTTTTCCTTTGAAAATTCTCGCATGTCTATGAGGTCAAGTTGCCACTGTTTGTCTATCCCCCATGTTTGTGTTTTTCTTCTTGGAAATCTTCTCTTGTAAGGTTTGTGTCTGGTGTAAGCGTCTACATCTTCCAAAGCTTGTTCTATGTTTTTTTTCTTTGTTTTCTTGAAGTGATGACGTTGAAGTTTAGATACACTGGTGAAACTTCCAGGTTGTTCAGGATCTGTGTAAAACCTGAGGACATCTTTTTTCAAAGCCTTGTGCGCCATATAAACTTACGTCCAGTTCCTTTTTGACTTACTTTCCTCTTCTTTATAGGGGAAGCTCTTTTCAAGGGACTGGCAGCAAAGGAAGGACTGTGCCCTGCAAAAGCCGACTTGTTTTTGACAAATTTTAAGGTGGGGTTCAGCCTTTTAACTGCTCTCATGAAAACCTGGCTTCCTTTAGGTTGGTCCTTTTTCAAAGACTTTGGTCGGCCAGCAAAAGCTAACAAATCTGTTATGTCAGTTCCAGGCACACGTTCCCCGTTAACATATATTTCTCCGTCTCTGTTCCAATTCAAAATTTGACTTCCGTGACGAGATAATTCTCTGTAGAGATTTTTAGCAGTCGTTCTGTAAGTTGCGGGTATTCTTTCTTTTATGTCGGCGTCCATACCCTCTGTGTTGTCTCTTGCACGAGGTTTAAATCCTTTCTCCCCTTTGAATTCGTCTACACTCTCTCCGTCTGAATCGTCAGGAGGTGGTTGATCGTCTCTAGTCTCTGTGAAAGTGTCGTCATCGTCGTCGCCGTCGTCGGTGTCTTCTAAAGAATTGTTCACACCCCTAGCTGCTGCTGCTGCTCCTGCAGGGCCTTGTCCTACTGCTCGACCAGGATAGGGACCTTCCCTACGTTGTCCTAAGGCCTTGGCTTTTTTAGTTAAAATTCCCGACTTTATCATAAGTTGATTGTACTGTCTTAACTTTTCCTTCAGTTTGAGGTTAGGAGAGTTAAGCACCTCATGTGCTTTACTTTGAAGGTGGTTCAGGACTTGAACCAGGCTGGAATCAGGAGTTGAACCTTCTCTTAAAAGTTGAGTGCTGTAGTACTGGTCTTGAACACTAGGTCCAGGCTGGGAGGAGAGGAAGGACTAACAAAAGAAGGGCTTTTTTCTCGGGGAACAAGATCCGCCCTTACGAGGGCCATCCTTGAATAAGACATGATTTTTATCGACGTGCTCCTATGAGACCTGTTATCAGGGGTAAGGCCAGACCCAAAATGGTTCCCAAAAATCCACCCTTTTGCTCAAAGGTTTTCCTCTTCTGCTTAACGGTAGCCTTGTGCCTTGTGACTGACTTGAGTTCTTTCTTGTAGGGTGATAAACGTTTGACTGCGTCGGACTCGTTACGCAACAGGTTTTTGTTCATTACGTTGACGCAAATTTGACTCATCAACCTAATGACCTCATCGCTGAGACCTTTGATAATGTGGGAACACTCTGCCGAGGAACACTTGGATATGTGTTTCAACAAGTGGTAATGTTTCCTTATTGTTTTAAATTTTCCTCCAGAAGCAGATCTTTTGGTCACCATTCTATCTTTTTCTTTTCGAAGCTGAAGCTTGAGGAATGAAAACCAAGGTGTTCCAAGGAGTTGTTATGTTGTTCCTTACCCTAAGCTCGTTAGGTGTGCTCTGCTTAAAGTCCAATAGGATGTATGAATGTTTCTCTTTGGTTTCTGAGTTATATACCTCCGTCAAAAAGGATTTCTGTCCTGGAAAGGCCTGTTTGCTGATGTGCCCTATCTGACTCATGTCTCTAGGGTTTTTAAAAACAACTAGGTAGTGTGCATTTAAGCTCAAGGTTCTGAAGGCAGGATTGTTGAAAAACAAGTTTTGAGTAATAAAAATTACACTTAAACTGCGATGGTGAGAGCCCACAGTGAAAAGTTTCATTATGGTGGGAACGTACTCGGGATCCATGAGATCGTCTATAACGACCAGTCCATGTTTAGTCACGTCTCTTTCATCCTCAAACAAAAAGTCTTCTGAAAGAAGACCTTTGTTGAACTTAACCCCCAACTTCACCATTTCGTCGAATCCATCTTGCCATTGACTGTAGCAGTAGTATATGTCGTGTATTTTTGGAGTAACAAGCTCGTCTACACCTTTAATCAACTTGAAAACAAGTTGACTTTTTCCACAAGAAGTAGGTCCAGCTATGATCATTGTGAAGGGGCTTTGTAGACGTGGGTCAAAAATAATCTCCTTTTCCTTGTGATCCATGTTGGACGATATCTTAAACCAAAGTGACCAAAGGAGCAACCTCGTCCTCTTTTAAACCAGTTGAACCCTTGTTCAAACCTTCCACGTAAAGAGCTACATCAGAAAGTCCCATGTTGTATAGACTGGCTATAAGGCAGCTTGGATGAGATATTTCTCTATATTTCCAAACCATCAGAACTTCGAAAACAGGATTTGTGACACCTTTTTTCCCTGGAACAGGGGTGGTTATGAGGTCAAGTTCGTGGTCGCTCAATCCAAGCTGAGTTCCCAGTTTCCTCCAGTCGAGCATTTTTAACTTGTCTGCCAGGTTGACGAACAAAGTATCAACTTTCCACTGTTCTGGAGGAATTTCACAATGGTCCACTACGTTGTAATATCCCATGTACCATCTACAATAATCAGCTAGATCGTAACGACCTATGTCACTTAATGCATGTCTCAATACCATCCACTTGCAACGCACGTTCTTTCTGCTCCATGAAATAAGCATTTCTCTCCCCATAGAACGAAGAGACGGTATTTTTTCCATGTAATCCATTAAACTTAGTCTAAGTCCTAAGTAAACCCCTAATCGAGGGTAGTCTTTTTCCGATATTTTTTCACTGATCTTGAATAACAACTCGTCCGAAAGGTGAAACTCCATAGCAACCAAAAAAAAGGTGTTCAGCAAGTAAGGTAGGCAGGTAGGAAGGCAGGTAGGTTATGACAGGCTAGAAAGCATACAGTTAACTTATATAGGGTAGGGTAGGGTAGGGTAGGTGGGTAGGTGGTTTAGGTGGGTGGGTGGGTGGGTTAGGTGGGTTATTTGGGCGGCCAGCCCGGGCCAACAAGCCCCAAACCCCCCATACTTGAGGGGTGCCCCCACCCCCCCACCCCATAGTTTTTTAAACCCACCCCCACCCATTTTTACCCTACCCTACCCTACCCTACCCTACCCTATATTATCCTACCCTATTCTATCCTATTCTATATATCTCTTCCATTCCCTTCCCCCTGTTTAGGTAAGCCTGTTACATCGTTCTTCGTTCGTTTAAATTTGTTATGATGTTGAGTGTAAAGCGAGCTGATTGTGGTGAAAACAGTGAGTAAGGGAGATAAGCTGGGTGCACCACATAGCCAGATAAAACCAAACTTTTTCTTTCTCCTCTACACTGAAACGATCCAGGGACGATGATGGGATGTGAAATATGGGGCAGGAGGAAAACAAAGTTTTGGTTTCTAAGGACTCAGCTAGAAGTTCCAAAATAGACATGAAGAAATGAAGACGCTGGTTAAGTAGGCGGGGATTTTCTTTGGCGTGATGCTCTTCTGCCGCTTTCAATGCTTCCAAATGGAAGGGGTTTTTCAGTGGGCCCTTTCCCTTTCTTCCATGCTTCAGGGCATAACCCAAGGTTTCCACCGCTGAAAATTTCGACAAGTTATGACTCAAAACCATTTTCCTCAAGGTTTTTCTGTCTTTGGATGTAAAACTTGATTGCACTGAAGAAAAAACTAAGTATAATTTTTTCCGGTGAAGAACACATTCTTTCAAGTATTTGCACACGTACCTGAAACAAATTGAAGAGCAACATATAATTTCATTTCTTTCCCTCACGTATGTCAGAACTTGAGTGTCGTCGGGGTGACGTTGTTCTAATACACGCTGCAGGGAGTAACGCGACATAGTAGGGCGAAGGTTGTTGTGTCAAATAACGATGGTTTAGTCCCCGTTTAACCTTTATAGGAAACCTGTCAGTCTTTCCTTATCGCACTTTCCTGAAATGATTTATTGCTCAAGGACGAAACAAACGTCAGGGTCAGTGCCTGAGCGTTTTGAAAAGAGGGGAAAACATGTGGAAGGGTGGGTTTGGCCCAGGGGCCTTACCCGGAGGATCATCGTTTGTTTTTGTTCAGTTTTATTAGGAGGACCAAAAATTAGATACGGGGTAGGCTGTTACCACCTTCAGCTGACCTTTTTCATGGGAGGTAGTTATTTCAGTTATAACTCTCACAACATGACAGCATCCATGGTAATTGTGTCCAATCTCTGTCCTGAATCCTCTTTCATAGAAAATTTTTGAACCTAAAGAGTGTGTAATTTTGTCTGGGTGAAGTAAAGTGGCTTTAATTAAAGCCTTCACCATAGTAGAATCGATGAAAACTGAATTACCAGGCCCTCCCCCCAAAGGTTGATCCCTTAGAAAAAAGGGTTTTTGTCTGTCTGAAATGAATTTCTTTGAACTTCCAGAGGAAATGGAATGTCTAGACATCAAGTGTACCATGGCACCATGTCCCAAAAGAACACCTGAAAAAAAACTTTCCCCATTTTCTGAGATAAGTTTTTTCACAGAGGGTCCACTAGGAACCAATGCAGAGGTTTGGTTGTGCAAGAAGCATTGTTTGAAGTTACAGTTAGGAGGGATGTAAAGATCCCTGTTCAAATTTTCAGGACAGAATTTCCACACAGCCCACACCTTACCTTCTTCTACGCCCCTCCTGATGTCTGAAATAAACACCTCCTGACGCCTTTTGTGACCTACGGTCAAAGACAAAGGCAAAGGACAAAAGTTAGCCATGTCTGCTTGAGAGAAGCTAGTTCTGATAAATGACGAATGGTCTGCGTTCATCACAGAATGGTAACAACAAGATTCGTTTTACAAGCCTCACCCTGAACGTTGACTGAGCGTTATCACTTTTTTTTTTATTTGAGTAAAGCTTTTTACTTTTTTCCAAAACAACACTGACTAAGTGTAAAACATACTATGAATGGAAAAGCACGGTTATCTACGACTCATGGACGTGGTTGTACGTTATCTGAACGACAAGGGAACGTCCCAGCATCGTATCAGGATAGTTACTATAAAGTAGGCTTGAGCTGCTCGATCTTCATCAAACCTTTTCTGACGTTTGTCTGCTGTTCGCCGTCCTTCTCCTGCACCTTCCAGCCCTGCCACCCTTTCATCTTCAAGGAGAACAATGCCTGGTCGCATGAAGACGGGACTTAGTGTCAGGAGAGGAGGAGCTAAAAAACTGGCTCCACTGACTTTTACTACTTCTAAACAGACAGTGGAAAAGGCGTCGGGCATCGCCCCTCCTCCTACCTCTCCAGCCTCACCTGATAAACCACCTGCAACTCCTGCTCGGCTTCCAACTGAAGTGCCTGATGCAGGAGAACAGGAAGCCGCTCTTGCAGCTCTTCATGGCGAAATCACTGATTTCCTGGATCGCGTCCGGGATCGCTCTCCTCAGGAAGCTGGCGACGGCGATTTTGACATCAGGGAATACATCAATCCCCCGGCACCTTTGAACTACCAACCCCCCACTGAAGCACCTACGTCCGCCTCTTACTCGCCCGTGACTCCGGAGGAACCTTCTCCCCAGGTCAGTCCAATAAAGGTTATAGACCTTACAACCTCATCACCGGCAGTCAACCCCATAGAAGTGGTGGACTTAACACAAGGGACACCTTCACCTGCTCACCGCGGGGGGTATTCACAGGTAGAGGTTATAGATTTGACCGGCCCTTCTCCTCTGTACTCTCTCCCGGTTCCGGTAGAGGAGCTGCTTCTTAAAAGCCCGCCGGAAAAAAGAAACTGTTCCAGTGAGAGAGAAGGGGAGCCTAAGAAAAAAAGACAGAAGCGCGCCTACCACAAGAAAACCCCTGTCTCTACCCCTGCTTCAGTTTCCTCAGCGACTTCATCCTATGGTGCCGAGCCAATTGGTTCTGTCCCAGGTGTTCCTTCTTCTAAAGACAAGTCACACAGGCAAAAGTTTGGGGAGGGCACTGCCCCCAGTTCTTCCAGCAAGCTTGTGGGCTTTAGGTCAGTGCCTTTGGTGGCAAAAAAGTGGCCTGCTCGATTTGGTTTCCAAGAAAAGTCACCTGCCCCCGACCAAGTTTTTTATCAGGAAGGGGATAACAACGCCTGCATAGAAATATACAGGGAACCTAGCATCAGGGGAGTATGCTTGAGGACCTACCTGGACAAACCTTACGAGCGGTGCTTAAACCTAGAGGCGCGTGAATTCAGGAACTTAGTGGACCAGATAGAGTGCATCCTAGGAAAGTACAAGGAGTTACACCGCCTAGCTGCCCTTGGAGAGAGGAAGGTGGATAATCTTTTGTTGTCCTTGAACCAAGACTGCACCGACCCCAGTGGAGGCCGGGCTATGATCCTGGTAAACTTGTACAAGGGAACTCCTAAAGTTCACATAGGAACAACCAGCTACGTGGAGGAAATGAACGCCTCGGTGTCTTCCAGCTTCAGGATGCCCCCCTCAGCCACACACTGCGGACACACTGTGTCCCACTTCATTCTGGAGGACATAAAATCACGAGTTGGTCCCTTCCTAGACGAAACGACCGATTTCTACTCTGGGTAAGTGGTCAACTTTGTATAGTGTCTGGTCAACAGCTCCTTGTTCAGTGCTTTTACATTATCATGTATATCAGCTAATTTGTAGTTAGATTTAGATGTACTCCGTCTTTAGTCAACATAGCTCAGCGTAGGTTTAAGTTCTATATGTACTCCATGTATACTTAGGTTAGGTTTTAGTTATAAGTTTGTATATTGAACATAAAGTGAAACAAGAAAAAGAAACCTTAAAAAAATGCCGCCCAAAAAGGTAAAACAACTTTACACCGTCAACTGTCCAATGTGTAACACCCCTAGACCTCCACGTTTGGTCACTGTAGAAAACAGTGGAAAAACTTTATGTAACTCAGATTCTTGTAGAAGAGAAACTTTTTCCGACAGCTTAGAACTTCCAAAAGAAATAGAAAAAAATTCTTTGCATAAAAGCAGTTACCGTGACAACTTCAAGTCCATAGCTTCAGGTTTGGCTGTGCTTGGTAAGCTTCAGTCCATTTTCAACGTCAGAATGACAAGTTTCAACAAAGACTTGGGAGCCAAACAGGTAATAGAGGCGCTTACCTCTATTCATAGAAATCAAGTTATGGCTTACAAAGTGGCTGTCTCTTTTGGAAGGTTGTTGTCTTCCTCTAAGGAGGAAGAAGAAGAGAAAGTCATGTACTTTCATGCTTCTGCCAACAACTCGTCTTTGTTCTATGACAGTGAAAGTCATAGAGACCCTTACATTTTTATAAGGGACGACAAAGACTTTGCAGAGTGTTTAGATTTAATAGAAAACAACATTAAAGAAGACACTCAAAGACCCTCTACTAAATGGAGTGTAATAGGCAACGTGAACGCCAACATCACACTCATAAGGGCTACGGGAGGAGAATATCTTTTAGGTAAAATGAAAACTGTTCCACCAGGTTTAAGACAAAGAGGAATGCAACACTTTCACAGAGACCCTAAAACCAAAAGGGCGTACAAGGACAACTTGTGTTTCTTTAGATGTCTGTCTTTCTTCCTGTATTAATCTTTAGAAAAAACTCAAGAGCTTTTCCTTGAAGCCTATCCAGGGGTGAACAAGGAGACTTTTGAGGGTGTTAACATAAGAGATATAGACAGGTTAGAAAAAATGTTTGAAGTTAACATAAGAATTTTTTACCTTCCCTCTTTTGGTAAAAGAAAGGGGCGACCTAAAATTATAAGGTCAAACATGTGTTCATCCAAAAAAATCATGAACTTGAACTTACACAGAAACCATGTAAGTTTAATAACTAACATGGGACTGTATGGTAAAATGTACCCCTGTGAAAAGTGTCATAAAGTTTTCACTCGTAGCTTCCTTTTGAAACAACACAATGGGGTGAAAAAAGATTGCACCAAAGTCAGCTTCAGGTACAAAGGTGGAGCATACAATCCATCCAAAACAGTTTTTCAAGTTTTAGAGGAACTGGGAATAGTTTGTTCACCTGAGAAAAAAATATACCCCTATAAAATTGTTTTTGACTTTGAAAGCTATTTCGTCCAACCTGAAAATTCGTCCCCAGAAAATGCTAACACTGTGATAGAAAAAACTCACATACCCCTTTCTGCCAGTGTAGCTTCTGATTTTCCTGGGCATACAGAACCAGTGTGTTTTGTCAGAAATTCGAACAGGGACGACGATCCTTTGGTTAAAAATGTGTTGGAACACATAAACAACTTGGGGCAGTTGATAGGAGAACAGGTGAAAGAGAATTTTAGAGATGTTTTAGACGAACTAGACTCTCTAGAAGAAAAACAAAAGGAACTAGAACATAAAGCTAGCAAAGTTTTTCCAGCAAAGAACAAAAAAAATCCAAAAAAAAAAATCTCCCATGTTCTTGAAGTGAAGGAAAAACTTCTTACCTACATAGAAAGAGTCCCTGTTCTAGGTTTCAACTCTGGAAAGTATGACATTAATTTGATAAAAAAGGAATTTCATTCTTTTTTTATAGACACAGACAAGACAGAAATGAAAACCATAAAAAAATGCAACAAGTACATAGCAGTGTACACAGACCATCTTCTTTTCCTTGACATGTTTAACTATTTGGCACCAGGTTATTCCTACGCAAACTACCTGAAAGCCTTTCTAAAAGGGAAAGCTAAAAAAGGTTTTTTTCCCTACGAGTGGATGGACAACATAAGAAAACTGAACAACAAAGCTCTTCCTCCACGCCACTGCTTCTACAGTTCTTTGTCGGGTGGTGGAATAAGCAAAGAAGATTATCTTGAATGTAAAAAGGTCTGGACAGAAAACAAAATGAAAACTATGAAGGACTACTTGATATATTACAACAACCTGGACGTTAAACCCTTTGTTTTAGCCATAAACGAGCACACAAAATTTTTTATAGATCGTGGGGTAGACATGTTCAAAGACGGTTTAACTTTGCCAGGTTTAACCTTGAAGTTTCTTTTCAACAACACTGCACCTAATGCCACTCCTTACATTCTTTTTGGTGAGAAAGAAAAGGATGTTCACTCCTTGCTCAGACGCAACTTAGTAGGGGGTCCCTCTATTATTTTTCACAGACATCACAAAAGTGGAGAAACAAGAATAAGACAAAAAAAATACGGGTCACAAAGCAAAGTATGCAGACACATAGTAGGGGTAGATGCTAACAGCTTGTACCTCAAGTGCATGGGTGAAGAGCACTGCACAGGTTATTATGTGGTGCGCAGGAAAGAAAACGATTTTCAAGCTGTCTGCAGTCAACAAATTAGCTACTCAGCCACAGAATGGTTGCGATACAAAACTGTGACAGACAAAGTGAAGATATTACACCAATACAACTACGGGGAAGTAGTATTGGGTTCAAGGAAAATAAAAGTGGACGGCTATGATCCAGCTTCAAAAAAAGTATACCAGTTTCACGGGTGCTACTGGCATGGTCACATATGTCACCTCACTAAATCAGTTTTGAGAGACCCCAATGGAAAGGCATGGTTAGAAGAAAAAAAACAAAATACCATTTTGACTACCCTATATCTTCAGTCGTTAGGTTACCAAGTAGAGGAAAAGTATGAGTGTATGTGGCTGAAAGAAAAAACTGAAAACTCGTGCAGAGAAACAAAAAGTGAATGGGAAATTAAAAGACCGTTGTGCCAAGGCAGAAAAAGTCAGGATGAAATACTGAGAGGGGTTTCTAAAGGAACAACTTTTGGACTTATCCAGGTAGACATAGAAACACCTGAATCCTTGAAAGAAAAATTCAGTGAAATGACACCTATTTTCAAAAACTGTTTAGTAGGAAAAAAAGACGTAGGTGAACATATGAAACGTTACCTGGAAGCAGCAGGTAAGCTGAAACAACCGCAACGCCAACTTATAGGCAGCTACCACGCAGAGGGAATTTTGTTGGGAACTCCTCTCTTGAAGTGGTACCTGGAGAAAGGTTTGGTAGTTACGACAGTACACCTTCTCGTAGAATACACACCAGAACAGACTTTTTTACCCTTCATGGACGAAGTGACCAAAGCTAGGAGGAAGGGAGATGAAAACATAGACTGTAAGATTCTGTCAGATCTGTACAAACTTTTGGGAAATGGTTCATACGGAAAAACCATATGCAACAAACAAAACTTTGTTCAAACAAAGTATCTTCACCCCTCTAAGGCAAGACGTTTGGCCATGCACTGGTCAGTGCAAGATGTGCAAGACATAAGTGACAACACGGTAGAACTGTCCTGTTTGCCCACCTCCATCACCTACGACCTCCCAGTGCAAATAGGGTTCATGGTATACCAATATGCCAAACTTAAAATGTTGGCTTTCTATTACGACTTTCTCCTTGAATACATAGACGAGAAAGATTTTGAAATGTGTGAAATGGACACTGACAGTTTTTACTTTGCTTTAAGTGCAGAGAAAATAGAAGACGTAATTGATCCTGAAAAACGTGAAGCTTTCTTCAGAGAACGTCACAAATGGTTGCCCTCTGAATCATGTGACAACAGTCACCACAGAGAGACCTATGTTCAGACCAAAGTTTTGGGTGAGCTGTGGCTGCCTCAACCATGCTGTAAGAGCCGTCTGGCGTTTGACAAGAGAACCCCCGGGTTATTCAAAGTGGAGTGGGAAGGTGATGAAATGACTGCCTTGAACTCCAAATGTTACATAGGCACAGGAGTAAATGTGCCCGTTAAAATGAGTTGCAAAGGTGTAATTCAAAAACAAAACCCCCTGACCACTGACAAGTACAAAGAAGTACTGGACAGTGAAAATGTTGTCACGGTAGTCAACAAAGGATTTAAAGTAGTTAACCACAGCGTTACGACTTACTCTCAAAGGAAACAAGGTCTAACCTATCAGTACATAAAGAGACAAGTATGTGAAGACGGTGTAAGCACCCTACCCCTTTCTATATAAAAAAATGGTTTCTTTTTCTAGTTTCACTTCCAGTTGTACATTTCGTTGAAAGAAAAAATTTTAAACAAATTGTTCAAATGAACAAATTTCCTTCATAGAAAACAGTGTTAAAATGGAAAATGTTCATTTGAACAATTGTTCAAACGAACATTTGTTCAAATGAACATTTTTTCCCATAGAAAACAGTGTTAAAATGGAAAATGTTCATTTGAACAATTGTTCAAACGAACATTTGTTCAAATGAACATTTTTCCCCATAGAAAACAGTGTTAAAATGGAAAATGTTCATTTGAACAATTGTTCAAACGAACATTTGTTCAAATGAACATTTTTTCCCATAGAAAACAGTGTTAAAATGGAAAATGTTCATTTAAACAATTGTGCAAACGAACATTTGTTCAAATGAACATTTTTTTCCATAGAAAACAGTGTTAAAATGGAAAATGTTCATTTGAACAATTGTTCAAACGAACATTTGTTCAAATGAACATTTTTTTCCATAGAAAACAGTGTTAAACTGGAAAATATTTTTTGTTCAAATGAACATTTTTCAAATAAAAAACAAAGGTAAAAAAATGTGTACTGTATCATGAAAAAAAACTAATAAAAAAGTAAGAAAAGTGAACTGTATCACCCAAAAAATAAAAAAAACTTTTCACAAAAGTGAACGCTGTACATGTTCACGACAAAAATAAAAAATCCGGCGCTGAAGAAATTAAGTTGGAACAGAAAAAAAAGTGGTACCAGATTTCTTAACTCATAGCGTCACGTTCACCAGATTATTAGTATCTGGTTAGATTTAAGCAACCATTTTAACATGGAAAGTTTAGAAGCTATGCTTGTGGAGCAAACCACAGAAACTCCACCTTATGACTATTACATGCGTCCAGTTTTACAAAGTGTTGCTTCATATAATCAAGCTTCTTCTATAACACCTGACAATGATATAAGTTCTGTAGCATGTGGATGTTCAGAGAATTTCTTTTGGGAAATAATACCTGGAGAAAACATTGGTTATTTTAGAGGAGCTGAACCAGACACTGTTGACCACTGTATAACTAGTGTTAAAATGTACAAATATTTCTCTTCAGCTTTTTGGGACGCCTACAGAAACTGCATGTACTATTGTCGAGTGAAAAAAGTTAACTTGATAATGCATGATTGGTGTATAGGAGTATATCAATTGCACACTGAACCTGGCTGCCCAAGACACTACACAAGGTACACTTTAGGAAGTGTAAGAAAGTTTGCTCTTACTCTCCAAGAGTTAGAATGTAATCCCATTGTAGGAGTGTTTTGTCAGTGTAATTGTAAACTGGAAGTATCTGCTATTGCTAAAACTATTTGTTTCACATGTCTGCAGGTCTCACTGGAACTTCATGCCTTAAGTATACCTGGAGTGAAAAATCATTTCTCCTTTGAGGTAAACTTTAAGGATGGTTTTTTATCTGGTCTTTTACCTGGACCCAAAAACAGTCAAACTTACTTCCTGGCCCAGGCTTTGTTCGAGCATGCTATATCTAACATAGCCAAACTTAACAGTTATTGTTTCCACAACACATGGAAAACTAGTCTCACTGGTCAAAGCTGGTATCAAGCAAGTAAATTCACACACAACAAATGTTTTTGTAGTATATGTGCACGCCCCGGAAATGGAAAATCTGTCTTCATCTGTAAATATTGTGTCTAATAAAAATATAATCTGTTATGTGAAATAAATGAGTTGTGTTTTATTTTAATGCATGAAATGAAGAGACATAACAAAATGAGTCATAAGTATTGCGTAAATCCATAAAAGTATTGCATCAGAACATTGTGTAAATTCTTACAAGCATTGCGCAATGCACCCTCATACGTAGGTCATACGTTTTTGCAAGTAGGTTAGTAGGTCACTTCCGGTTTGCAAGTAGGTCAGCTCTAGGTATTGCACAATTCTTTTAATTTATGTATCTAGGTCAGGTCACTAGGTCAAATGGAATCCAGCTCTCTGATTGGTCGAAAAAACTAGGTCATGACCTTATGACGTCACTTCCTGTCAAATCCAGCCCTCTGACTTGCTGAAACTAGGTCACTTCCGGTCTACCAGTAGGTCATGACCTAGTTAGTAGCTAATCCATTGCGCTCAGTTTGCATGTATATACTACGGTTTGCAAGTAGGTCAGCTCTAGGTATTGCACAATTCTTTTAATTTATGCATCTAGGTCAGGTCACTAGGTCAAATGAAATCCAGCTCTCTGATTGGTCGAAAAAACTAGGTCATGACCTTATGACGTCACTTCCTGTCAAATCCAGCCCTCTGATTGGTTAAAACTAGGTCACTTCCGGTCTACCAGTAGGTCATGACCTAGTTAGTAGCTAATCCATTGCGCTCAGTTTGCATGTATATACTACTGTTAATGTCATATCATGACAGGTCAGTCCTTAGAGGGTTAATGTCATCATGACAGGCCAGTCCTTAGAGGGTTAATGTCATCATGACAGGGTCAGTCCTTAGAGGGTTAATGTCATCATGACAGGGTCAGTCCTTAGAGGGCTAATGTCATATCATGACAGGGTCAGTCCTTAGAGGGTTAATGTCATCATGACAGGCCAGTCCTTAGAGGGTTAATGTCATATCATGACAGGGTCAGTCCTTAGAGGGTTAATGTCATCATGACAGGCTCAGTCCTTAGAGGGTTAATGTCATATCATGAGCGGTCAGTCCTTAGAGGGTTAATGTCATCATGACAGGCCTGTCCTTAGAGGGTTAATGTCATCATGACAGGCCAGTCCTTAGAGGGTTAATGTCATATCATGACAGGCTCAGTCCTTAGAGGGTTAATGTCATATCATGACAGGGTCAGTCCTTAGAGGGTAAATGTCATATTATGACAGGGTCAGTCCTTAGAGGGTTAATGTCATCATGACAGGGTCAGTCCTTAGAGGGTTAATGTCATATCATGCAGGGTCAGTCCTTAGAGGGTTAATGTCATATCATGACAGTGTCAGTCCTTAGAGGGTTAATGTCATATCATGACAGGCTCAGTCCTTAGAGGGTTAATGTCATATCATGACAGGTCAGTCCTTAGAGGGTTAATGTCATCATGACAGGCCAGTCCTTAGAGGGTTAATGTCATCATGACAGGCCAGTCCTTAGAGGGTTAATGTCATCATGACAGGCTCAGTCCTTAGAGGGTTAATGTCATATCATGACAGGGTCAGTCCTTAGAGGGTTAATGTCATATCATGACAGGGTCAGTCCTTAGAGGGTTAATGTCATCATGACAGGCCAGTCCTTAGAGGGTTAATGTCATATCATGACAGGGTCAGTCCTTAGAGGGTTAATGTCATCATGACAGGCTCAGTCCTTAGAGGGTTAATGTCATATCATTACAGGCCAGTCCTTAGAGGGTTAATGTCATCATGACAGGGTCAGTCCTTAGAGGGTTAATGTCATCATGACAGGCTCAGTCCTTAGAGGGTTAATGTCATCATGACAGGTCAGTCCTTAGAGGGTTAATGTCATATCATGACAGGTCAGTCCTTAGAGGGTTAATGTCATCATGACAGGGTCAGTCCTTAGAGGGTTAATGTCATCATGACAGGGTCAGTCCTTAGAGGGTTAATGTCATCATGACAGGCTCAGTCCTTAGAGGGTTAATGTCATCATGACAGGCTCAGTCCTTAGAGGGTTAATGTCATCATGACAGGGTCAGTCCTTAGAGGGTTAATGTCATCATGACAGGGCCAGTCCTTAGAGGGTTGATGTCATCATGACAGGGTCAGTCCTTAGAGGGTTAATGTCATCATGACAGGGTCAGTCCTTAGAGGGTTAATGTCATCATGACAGGGTCAGTCCTTAGAGGGCTAATGTCATATCATGACAGGGTCAGTCCTTAGAGGGTTAATGTCATCATGACAGGGTCAGTCCTTAGAGGGTTAATGTCATCATGACAGGCCAGTCCTTAGAGGGTTAATGTCATATCATGACAGGTCAGTCCTTAGAGGGTTAATGTCATCATGACAGGCCTGTCCTTAGAGGGTTAATGTCATCATGACAGGCCAGTCCTTAGAGGGTTAATGTCATATCATGACAGGCTCAGTCCTTAGAGGGTGAATGTCATCATGACAGGCTCAGTCCTTAGAGGGTTAATGTCATATCATGACAGGGTCAGTCCTTAGAGGGTTAATGTCATATCATGACAGGCTCAGTCCTTAGAGGGTTAATGTCATATCATGACAGGGTCAGTCCTTAGAGGGTTAATGTCATATTATGACAGGGTCAGTCCTTAGAGGGTTAATGTCATCATGACAGGGTCAGTCCTTAGAGGGTTAATGTCATATCATGACAGGGTCAGTCCTTAGAGGGTTAATGTCATATCATGACAGTGTCAGTCCTTAGAGGGTTAATGTCATATCATGACAGGCTCAGTCCTTAGAGGGTTAATGTCATCATGACAGGCTCAGTCCTTAGAGGGTTAAGGTCATATCATGACAGGTCAGTCCTTAGAGGGTTAATGTCATCATGACAGGCCAGTCCTTAGAGGGTTAATGTCATCATGACAGGCCAGTCCTTAGAGGGTTAATGTCATCATGACAGGCTCAGTCCTTAGAGGGTTAATGTCATATCATGACAGGGTCAGTCCTTAGAGGGTTAATGTCATATCATGACAGGGTCAGTCCTTAGAGGGTAAATGTCATCATGACAGGCCAGTCCTTAGAGGGTTAATGTCATATCATGACAGGGTCAGTCCTTAGAGGGTTAATGTCATATCATGACAGGTCAGTCCTTAGAGGGTTAATGTCATCATGACAGGCCAGTCCTTAGAGGGTTAATGTCATCATGACAGGCCAGTCCTTAGAGGGTTAATGTCATCATGACAGGCCAGTCCTTAGAGGGTTAATGTCATCATGACAGGCTCAGTCCTTAGAGGGTTAATGTCATATCATGACAGGGTCAGTCCTTAGAGGGTTAATGTCATATCATGACAGGGTCAGTCCTTAGAGGGTTAATGTCATCATGACAGGCCAGTCCTTAGAGGGTTAATGTCATATCATGACAGGGTCAGTCCTTAGAGGGTTAATGTCATATCATGACAGGTCTGTCCTTAGAGGGTTAATGTCATCATGACAGGCCAGTCCTTAGAGGGTTAATGTCATCATGACAGGCCAGTCCTTAGAGGGTTAATGTCATCATGACAGGCCAGTCCTTAGAGGGTTAATGTCATCATGACAGGCTCAGTCCTTAGAGGGTTAATGTCATATCATGACAGGGTCAGTCCTTAGAGGGTTAATGTCATATCATGACAGGTCAGTCCTTAGAGGGTTAATGTCATCATGACAGGGTCAGTCCTTAGAGGGTTAATGTCATATCATGACAGGCTCAGTCCTTAGAGGGTTAATGTCATATCATGACAGGGTCAGTCCTTAGAGGGTTAATGTCATCATGACAGGGCCAGTCCTTAGAGGGTTGATGTCATCATGACAGGGTCAGTCCTTAGAGGGTTAATGTCATCATGACAGGGTCAGTCGTTAGAGGGTTAATGTCATCATGACAGGGTCAGTCCTTAGAGGGCTAATGTCATATCATGACAGGGTCAGTCCTTAGAGGGTTAATGTCATCATGACAGGGTCAGTCCTTAGAGGGTTAATGTCATCATGACAGGCCAGTCCTTAGAGGGTTAATGTCATATCATGACAGGGTCAGTCCTTAGAGGGTTAATGTCATCATGACAGGCTCAGTCCTTAGAGGGTTAATGTCATATCATGACAGGTCAGTCCTTAGAGGGTTAATGTCATCATGACAGGCCTGTCCTTAGAGGGTTAATGTCATCATGACAGGCCAGTCCTTAGAGGGTTAATGTCATATCATGACAGGCTCAGTCCTTAGAGGGTAAATGTCATCATGACAGGCTCAGTCCTTAGAGGGTTAATGTCATATCATGACAGGGTCAGTCCTTAGAGGGTTAATGTCATATCATGACAGGCTCAGTCCTTAGAGGGTTAATGTCATATCATGACAGGGTCAGTCCTTAGAGGGTTAATGTCATATTATGACAGGGTCAGTCCTTAGAGGGTTAATGTCATCATGACAGGGTCAGTCCTTAGAGGGTTAATGTCATATCATGACAGGCTCAGTCCTTAGAGGGTTAATGTCATCATGACAGGCTCAGTCCTTAGAGGGTTAAGGTCATATCATGACAGGTCAGTCCTTAGAGGGTTAATGTCATCATGACAGGCCAGTCCTTAGAGGGTTAATGTCATCATGACAGGCCAGTCCTTAGAGGGTTAATGTCATCATGACAGGCTCAGTCCTTAGAGGGTTAATGTCATATCATGACAGGGTCAGTCCTTAGAGGGTTAATGTCATATCATGACAGGGTCAGTCCTTAGAGGGTAAATGTCATCATGACAGGCCAGTCCTTAGAGGGTTAATGTCATATCATGACAGGGTCAGTCCTTAGAGGGTAAATGTCATCATGACAGGCCAGTCCTTAGAGGGTTAATGTCATATCATGACAGGGTCAGTCCTTAGAGGGTTAATGTCATATCATGACAGGTCAGTCCTTAGAGGGTTAATGTCATCATGACAGGCCAGTCCTTAGAGGGTTAATGTCATCATGACAGGCCAGTCCTTAGAGGGTTAATGTCATCATGACAGGCCAGTCCTTAGAGGGTTAATGTCATCATGACAGGCTCAGTCCTTAGAGGGTTAATGTCATATCATGACAGGGTCAGTCCTTAGAGGGTTAATGTCATATCATGACAGGGTCAGTCCTTAGAGGGTTAATGTCATCATGACAGGCCAGTCCTTAGAGGGTTAATGTCATATCATGACAGGGTCAGTCCTTAGAGGGTTAAGGTCATATCATGACAGGTCAGTCCTTAGAGGGTTAATGTCATCATGACAGGCCAGTCCTTAGAGGGTTAATGTCATCATGACAGGCCAGTCCTTAGAGGGTTAATGTCATCATGACAGGCTCAGTCCTTAGAGGGTTAATGTCATATCATGACAGGGTCAGTCCTTAGAGGGTTAATGTCATATCATGACAGGGTCAGTCCTTAGAGGGTAAATGTCATCATGACAGGCCAGTCCTTAGAGGGTTAATGTCATATCATGACAGGGTCAGTCCTTAGAGGGTAAATGTCATCATGACAGGGTCAGTCCTTAGAGGGTTAATGTCATATCATGACAGGGTCAGTCCTTAGAGGGTTAATGTCATATCATGACAGGTCAGTCCTTAGAGGGTTAATGTCATCATGACAGGCCAGTCCTTAGAGGGTTAATGTCATCATGACAGGCCAGTCCTTAGAGGGTTAATGTCATCATGACAGGCCAGTCCTTAGAGGGTTAATGTCATCATGACAGGCTCAGTCCTTAGAGGGTTAATGTCATATCATGACAGGGTCAGTCCTTAGAGGGTTAATGTCATATCATGACAGGGTCAGTCCTTAGAGGGTTAATGTCATCATGACAGGCCAGT
Source organism: Acholoe squamosa (assembly GCA_949317995.1). Lineage (NCBI taxonomy): Eukaryota > Metazoa > Annelida > Polychaeta > Phyllodocida > Polynoidae > Acholoe > Acholoe squamosa. Next base: position 1,795,210 of record OX439051.1, on the reverse strand, counting down.
CCTTAGAGGGTTAATGTCATATCATGACAGGGTCAGTCCTTAGAGGGTTAATGTCATATCATGACAGGTCTGTCCTTAGAGGGTTAATGTCATCATGACAGGCCAGTCCTTAGAGGGTTAATGTCATCATGACAGGCCAGTCCTTAGACGGTTAATGTCATCATGACAGGCCAGTCCTTAGAGGGTTAATGTCATCATGACAGGCTCAGTCCTTAGAGGGTTAATGTCATATCATGACAGGGTCAGTCCTTAGAGGGTTAATGTCATATCATGACAGGTCAGTCCTTAGAGGGTTAATGTCATCATGACAGGGTCAGTCCTTAGAGGGTTAATGTCATATCATGACAGGCTCAGTCCTTAGAGGGTTAATGTCATATCATGACAGGGTCAGTCCTTAGAGGGTTAATGTCATCATGACAGGGCCAGTCCTTAGAGGGTTAATGTCATCATGACAGGGTCAGTCCTTAGAGGGTTAATGTCATCATGACAGGGTCAGTCCTTAGAGGGTTAATGTCATATCATGACAGGTCAGTCCTTAGAGGGTTAATGTCATATCATGACAGGCTCAGTCCTTAGAGGGTTAATGTCATCATGACAGGGTCAGTCCTTAGAGGGTTAATGTCATATCATGACAGGTCAGTCCTTAGAGGGTTAATGTCATATCATGACAGGGTCAGTCCTTAGAGGGTTAATGTCATTATGACAGGCTCAGTCCTTAGAGGGTTAATGTCATATCATGACAGGGTCAGTCCTTAGAGGGTTAATGTCATATCATGACAGCAGACGGTTAGCTCATACCAATCACCAAACTTGACAAATCCATCAACAAATAAATCATGTCAATCATCATATAATGTCTTGTTACTTATTTTGTGTGGGTGTGTAAGTTTTGTTTTGTTTAAATTCACCTTTTCAAATTTTTCATTTTCTGTATACGAGAAGAATGAAAATACAGTACCACCCAGAGTATAAGGCCCAGCTTGTACCTTCTACCGTATTCTCCCGCGTAGAAGATGCACTGCGTGTATAGGACGCACCCCAAACTCAGCACATGCATTTTCGCGTATAAGACGCACCTCTTAGGGGTGATTTTTGTCAATCCAGTACTGTTCTATAGTAAAATTACCAATCATATAAGACGCACCCCCTTCTTGGGAGAATGCTATAAGACGCACCAGCCATTTGTTTGGCCTAGAGGACGCGTCTTATACGCGGGAGTTTACGGTAGTTCTCCACACGGCGGGCATCACCTCACAGCTTTCATTTGATACACTTCCCCCTAATACCCACAGCAGAATAAGGGGGGGTCAGAGGGGAGGGGGTTGCGTGCATTGCTTTTTGAATTTAGAAGAAAGCATGATCGATGTAAAAACCACAGTCCCCTTAAATTTAACAGATGAAAAAAATCAGAAATTTGATTCTGAAAACAACAACACACAACCATGATATAACTCATCCAATAGAATAATGACAAAGACAAGTTGACTGTGAGAGAAGTGTTTAATCGTTAAATGCTATGTGCACATCATCGACACCAGGTGGCAGTGTGTGGTGAGACCAACATACAAAATGCTCACGGCTCATTGCTGTCAAACTTTACGTACAAAGTTTACAACTATTCACAAGAACAATGTGGCAGCCAACACTAGATCTACAAATGCAGATCTAAAACCTGTTGGAACTGGAAGATGTCTCAATGACGCTCGTGTCAATATCTTACATACAATGCACACAGCATAAGCTGCCTCCCTCGTATAAGCTGCACCTTGACTTCAGGAGAATGTTATAAGCTGCATCTAAGGCCTGAAATTTGGTGGTTAAGTACTGTGCCATAGAACTAAATACCCTCCTATAAGCTGCACCTTGACTTCAGGAGAATGTTATAAGCTGCATCTAAGGCCTGAAATTTGGTAGTTTAGTACTGTGCCATAGAACTAAATACCCTCATATAAGCCGCACCCTGACTATGGGCTAACCCTATAAGCCTAATTTGGATTTGGATTCTGGTATAAGCCGCGGCTTATACGAGAGCATTTATGGTACTGGCCTCCAGGCATAGAGACTAAAACCTAGTCTATGCATGAAGACCAATACTACAGGATTTAACATGGGTGTGAAATCCTTAGATCTATTATACCACCTTATTATTACATTGAATCAAAGTAATTGAAATAGTGAATTAGACACTCTATACCACCTTATGTTGTAAAGGAAGCCTAAAAATAGCCATAGGGATACTAAAATATCTCCATCAGGCTGAAATTAGATCCAATATTGGGTACAATTCTAAGACCCCACTTCATAAACAGTAATTCATTTTTTTCAGCGGTTTTGCACAGATCTCAAGAATTATTCAGTTTCCTCTAGAATTTCACCCCCCTGATTATACAAGTACAAAGTTCTTTACCTGTACATATGTGACAAGATGAGACTTCTTTAGTTTGTACAACTAGATGACAAACATGAAAATACACTAAAAAGGGAAATTACCCATAAATAGAGACACAAGTTGTGCCCAGTGAAACCTCTAATAACTAAACCCCAGTAAAGCAGAGATGCCACTGGCCGACAAAAAAACAGGAAAACTGCACTTTGGACACATTTTCCCAGGAATTTAACATAATTTAATACAGAAATCTTGGGATCAAAACCAGGAATTCCTGGTAAACCAGGAAATGTGGCATCTTTGGTAAGGACAGATATAACTAAACCCCAGGTAGGACAATCCTACATGTACAACCATGTATCAACTACCCGTTATGCCGATAATTGCGGACAGGCCCCGTATAGACCAAACTTAAACCTTGGTCACTTTCTCCCCGACCCAAATTTCACACACATACCCAATATTAACAACATCTGCCAGTTACATTCATAAATACATTGTGATTTCATTCCATTTCACTCATCAAGTTGGAAGCTAGGTCAGACTGGATGGTAATGGCTCATTTAACATTTGTTAACCTCTAGATATCAAAGACACAAAATTTTCTCAATAGTTCTGTGAAAATGATGACTGGGGGGGGGGGGCCACTTCAATTTTTTTTATACGGGTGTGGCTGAACCCCCGACTACCCTAACCCTTGCTAGGGGGCCATCCACAAATGACGTCATGCTGGAGGGGGGGAGGGGGTCAAAAAAGGTAATTTTTGCATCGTCATTTATTGATGGCCCCTAGGGCACTTGTTTGCGGGTTTTTTCTTCAAAACCCTACCCTTTCTAGGGAACTTTTGACATAATAGTCTTAGTTTTTGCTCAAAATATCTTAAACTGACCTTGTTTGGAAGAAAATTTGTATTTTGTTCATGCTGTTTTCATGAAAAACTTGGAAAATATTCATGAAAATGTCTGAATTTTCCGTGTGAATCAGGATATTTTGCTGAAAGTTGACCCTTGCTAGGGACATTTGTGGCTGAAACCGGACGCTTGCTAGGGACTTTTCCTTGAAAAAGTACCCTTGCCAACCACACATGTGTATACCTTACGTAGAGAGTGCCCCCCCCCCCCCCCCCGGAATGATGAGGATCAAAGATTATCAATTCCTACAAATGTAGGGAAAAGTTGCATTTTAACTGTTATGTATATTTTTGCTTGTCAGAACATGTTATTGCTGGGATCTAGGGGCTTGATCTTTTTTCACAAAATTGATTTAATTGGTACATTAGATATGATTTTGTAATGGAAACCCTCCACATACAGCGTCTAACGTGAAGATGCGCCTTGACATGTAAATCATACAGAATGTCAGGTTTGTTGTCTAACATCAATGAACCAGATGTACCTAGTATGGGTTATACATATCATTAACATATTGTGAACAGGTAAGGCCATATTTCCTACTCCCCACTACACACCTCTATCCCACATGCACACTGTGTGTACCTACAGTAGACCCCATACCTACACAATGTCACATACACCCCATATCTACAATTATACATACCCCACATGTACACATCCCACCCACACATAGCGCTACAAGACCTGTCCAATACAAGTCTCTAATACAAATCTGAGGTCAGAAAAACAACCCTAACTGTGATAATAGAACTATGTGAACCACACATCAGGTAAAAACTTCTATACACCTCAAATAATGAACCTACAAAATATAAATACTGTGTGCAAAACACACACTTCTAGCTGGAATGGATTCTTGTGGTCAGAGACTGTTGTGTCCCCCTGGTGGCTGCAGTCGGTATTAATTGCTGCACTTGGTGGTTAAAGTCGGTACCGGATGTCAACATTGGACACGGCATCTACTTGTCCCGCAGCTTCTTCCACTGTGAAATCACCTTAATTTCCTGTAAAAAAAGTATTCATACTTGGTTTTCAATCAAATTAACTAGTAATTCAAATCATATTATCCTCGTACATAAGACGCCCAACTTAAACCAACCTATAAGGCGGACGCAGGGTCCGTCCTTACATACACACCGCACCTTATACTCGGGGCATTGTGATATGAACATATTATAATTCATTTTGGTTGTTTTATTTTGGGTTAAAATTCACCAAGCTATGTAAATTTCAGCTAACATTTATTGGAACAACCATCAGTCTACATTACTATATTTACCATACCTACATGATTTAGTAATATTTAACTCGTACACTTCCAGTATTAGCAATGATAGAGTCCACTATAAATGACAGTTAGTCCATCAATCTACATCACTATATTTCCCATACCTACATGATTTACCGTAACCTCTCGCATAGAAGACGCCGTGTGCATATAAAAAGGCTGGTTCGCGTATAAGATGCACCCCCAACTCAGGAAAGGCTGGTTCACGTATAAGATGCACCCCCAACTCAGGAAAGGCTGGTTCGCATATAAGACACCTCTTAGGAGTGACTTTTGTAAGTTCAGTACTGTTCTATAGTAAAAATACCCCGCCTATAAGGCACACCCCTTCTTTGGGAAACCTATAAGACGCAGTAGGCATTTGTTTGGCGTAGAAGACGCGTCTTATACGCGAGAGATTACGGTAGTACAAATTAACTCCTACACTTCCAGTATTAGCAATGATAGAGTCGACTATAAATGAGTTATATCCTGAAGGTACTACCGTAATGTGTGGGGTTAAAGATAGTATCATACTCCTTCATTCCAACAAATTCAAAACTTCCTCATAATATCAAATTACCGTATTCAACGTAGTAGGCGTCCACCCCCCTTTTTTTCCAGACTAGAAAAAGGCTAAATCATGACGATGTTGAGTCTTAACCCAGGACTAAATTGCAATATTTATGACGTTTTAAGCTTATTACAACAGAGTACCGCTATATAGGTTAATACGTCCACATAACCACATACTTACACAGAGTACCGCTATGTAGGTTAATACGTCCACATAACCACATACTTACACAGAGTACCGCTATATAGGTTAATACTTCCACATAACCACATACTTACACAGAGTACCCGTGTTTAGGTTAATAAGTCCACATAACCACATACTTACACAGAGTACCGCTATGTAGGTTAATACGTCCACATAACCACATACTTACACAGAGTACCGGTATATAGGTTAATAAGTCCACATAACCACATACTTACACAGAGTACCGGTATATAGGTTAATAAGTCCACATAACCACATACTTTAACACAGAGTACCGGTGTATAGGTTAATAAGTCCACATAACCACATACTTACAACAGAGTACCACTATATAGGTTAATACGTCCACATAACCACATACTTACACAGAGTACCGCTATATAGGTTAATAAGTCCACATAACCACATACTTACACAGAGTACCGCTATATAGGTTAATACGTCCACATAACCACATACTTACACAGAGTACCGCTATATAGGTTAATACGTCCACATAACCACATACTTACACAGAGTACCGCTATATAGGTTAATACGTCCACATAACCACATACTTACACAGAGTACCGCTATATAGGTTAATACGTCCACATAACCACATACTTACACAGAGTACCGCTATGTAGGTTAATACGTCCACATAACCACATACTTTAACACAGAGTACCGCTATATAGGTTAATACGTCCACATAACCACATACTTACACAGAGTACCGCTATATAGGTTAATACGTCCACATAACCACATACTTACACAGAGTACCGCTATATAGGTTAATAAGTCCACATAACCACATACTTACACAGAGTACCGCTATATAGGTTAATACGTCCACATAACCACATACTTACACAGAGTACCGCTATATAGGTTAATACGTCCACATAACCACATACTTACACAGAGTACCGCTATATAGGTTAATAAGTCCACATAACCACATACTTACACAGAGTACCGCTATATAGGTTAATACGTCCACATAACCACATACTTACACAGAGTACCGCTATATAGGTTAATACGTCCACATAACCACATACTTACACAGAGTACCGCTATATAGGTTAATACGTCCACATAACCACATACTTACACAGAGTACCGCTATGTAGGTTAATACGTCCACATAACCACATACTTACACAGAGTACCGCTATATAGGTTAATACGTCCACATAACCACATACTTACACAGAGTACCGCTATATAGGTTAATAAGTCCACATAACCACATACTTACACAGAGTACCGCTATATAGGTTAATACGTCCACATAACCACATACTTTAACACAGAGTACCGCTATATAGGTTAATACGTCCACATAACCACATACTTACACAGAGTACCGGTGTATAGGTTAATAAGTCCACATAACCACATACTTACACAGAGTACCGGTATATAGGTTAATAAGTCCACATAACCACATACTTTAACACAGAGTACCGGTATATAGGTTAATAAGTCCACATAACCACATACTTACACAGAGTACCGCTATGTAGGTTAATACGTCCACATAACCACATACTTACACAGAGTACCGCTATATAGGTTAATAAGTCCACATAACCACATACTTACACAGAGTACCGCTATATAGGTTAATAAGTCCACATAACCACATATTTTAACACAGAGTACCGGTATATAGGTTAATAAGTCCACACAACCACATACTTTAACACAGAGTACCGGTGTATAGGTTAATAAGCAAACTGAGGAAAAATGTTAGTGAAACCTTAAGCAAACTGAGATGTAACACTAAACAGAAAATGAACGTGTATAGCAACTTACTATATACCTCCAAAGTTCTGTATATCTACAAGTTAATTAATGGAATTTTAGTTGGAGTGTGTGTTGAAGTATCGGTTAGTGGACAGAGAAACCATGACCTTGGGCTTCATGGTGGATTCTTGATTGGATAGATTGAAATTCCAGGGCCTGATTTTCAAAGATACATGGCTGCATTGTTGTTATTGTTGCTTTGCTTTTTTTTTTTTTTTTTTGGAATCAAATTGTTTAAAAGTTGAAAATATCCAAGAAGGTAACATTCAGAAGAGCCTGTAGTCGTATACAAGCTACAAACAGCTTAATCCAAAAAGAATTTGATGCTATTCACAGAAAAATGATGTGCCATTGGCCCTTTGGCGCGTGTTAGTGTCCAGCACAGAGACGTTAGTGACGCAGACACAGACCATTATAAAGTTAGTGACTAAACTAAAACCTACGTATAAGGTGCACATTATGGGGTGGGGGGGATATAAGGTGCACATTATGGGGTGGGGGGGATATAAGGTGCACATTATGGGGTGGGGGGGATATAAGGTGCACATTATGGGGTGGGGGGATATAAGGTGCACATTATGGGGTGGGGGGATATAAGGTGCACATTATGGGGTGGGGGGATATAAGGTGCACATTATGGGGTGGGGGATATAAGGTGCACATTATGGGGTGGGGGGATATAAGGTGCACATTATGGGGTGGGGGGGATATAAGGTGCACATTATGGGGTGGGGGGATTCCAATGGCCTAATTCTGACCAAACAATATTCATGGCGGTCTGTCGTAGTATTTGTGGTAAGCGGGATCCTTAGTGGGCTGACCCCTGCTTAATCTGGTACCTTGCGAGATAAGGACTGATAACAGCCAGCATGATGGGTACCAGGTATAATGCAGTAAGGAATTTTCTCATTGGTCAATAATGTATCCTGCCAGGTCGGAGTTCATGACTGACACAAAATTTCTAAAATGCACCATGCACTAATAAATGACAGCCCCTGGTAACCAACTCCAGCAACGCCTGCGTCCATTGGATAAATCATGAGCCATATTCTGCCTTTGTTTATATGTAAGGCGCGGGAGGCCTCTGGTCTTAAGTCACGGCGTACATGTGTGATTCATAGTGGTTGTAAGTCAAAGACAGCGTGTCCATGTCTAACTGATGTGTGAAAGTGGCGCACCTAATACACAGGTTTTACAACAGTTAACTAAACCCACATTTATAATGTTATGTAAATAAACCAAGACCAAAGTTAACAATACAGGTTAGTAACAAGGAAATAAATCAACACACTTAAGTAAATATCATAAACAAGATGCTTTAATTACCTTGCGCTTTTTGAATAGCTTCCAAATCCTTCATCAAATAAAAGAGCAAATCATGTTGGTTTCATAGGGGACAAAACAGAAGAGAAATGCTAACAAAATATGTAGCGCTAATAAAAGATGTAGACGCAAGTTGATTTTAATCATGGGAAACAGAAATGATACCAACAATTCATGAACATTTCTCTACTACCTATCTGTCCTAGCATGCAGCGAGGGGTGAATGAATCAATATCGCTATCCCTATATCAAACCTTCAATAGTAGCACCGGATATATGTGAATATACTGTTTAGAGGCTTCATTCATCATTGAGGTGAATGTATATTCCATACAGCAGAGATGTCAGTTGGTAATGGGCTCAACCTCTGAAAAGTTTTGGGTCTTAGCAAAGCACTCATTCCCCGAATATATTACGCTAAAAGCACCCATCTTGTCTTCATTGCAACCTGTTCCCTTCACTCAAAACTATAAAGACCATCCCTAGAACGGATGAATAAAGAAAGACAATTAAAAACATTAAATAAGGATTTCAGCCAATCAGCAGCCAGCTAAGATTCATGTCCTCTGAAATGAGATTTCAGAGATCCTCTGATCTCTGAAAGGTGGTTTGTCTAGAAAAGGCTAGAGGGCAGCACAAGGCATGATTAATTCCACCTGCTGAAGCATGAACTATGCTCAGCCTTAGGCTCCCTAGAAGTAGAAAGGGCATGTTGTAAGGGTATCTATGATCAATGTAATTCTCTCTATCTATATCATGACCACAAGATGGAATAAGCCTCTGAGATGTATAATTTTTTTTAGGAAAGTTTGAACCTCTGAAAATAGACGGACCTCTGAAGGTCTAACATCTCTGAATACAGACCTTACTAAGGACATCCTTCATGGTGGTGTAGGCTTGGTCTAAGTTGTCGTTTACAATAATGTGGTCAAACGTGCCCGGTGTCTCGCCTGTCAAATTGCAAACATAAGATGTTGAATCACAAGCTATTTTTGGGATTGTTTTTGCACGTGAAATTAGAAATGACTTTTGAATCTACTACAAATTCCAAAGTATGAGCTGCAACCATTTACAAATTCAGAAAAGGTTTTTTTTGTGCTTTTCAATCAGATTAACAGCAACAGGGCCTTAAAAAAAAAAACACTTTGGCATTATTTGACATAATTACCAGGAACCATGAAAGGTTTAACTGAATGGTAACATCATTAATACTAACTGTTGAACTATAAGTAAATAAAAAAGTGAACAAGACGATGAAACTTGCAGCGGCTTACCTGCTACACTCAAAAACATAACGCCACATGTTAATAACATTGCTCTGTCATTATAGAATAAGGTCCATCATCGTGCTGTAGACTGTGTTGAGACGTCCCAATACAGTCTACAGCACTCCCACAGCCATTAACCAAGGCCCTCATTCCGTTATAACACAGAAAAATCACACCCAATCCACACAGGAATTACCAAATGTGAAGTTTAAAGGTGAGATGAAGTTAACCTCCTGTACTGGCAGTGCATTATTCATCTAGACAGTGCTGTCAATCAGCCAATCACAATGCAGCATTGAGGATAAAAAGTTTTGCCTGTACTTGTATCATATGCAGCCAGCCTGTGCTTGTAATGATGGCATCTTGTATAAGCTATGCACCAATCAAGTACTGACAGCCAGCCTGTACTTGTAATGATGGCATCTTGTATAAGCTATGCACCAATCAAGTACTGGCAGCCAGCCTGTGCTTCTAATGATGGCATCTTGTATAAGCTATGCACCAATCAAGTACTGGCATGGAGCCTGTCCTTGTAATGATGGCATCTTGTATAAGCTATGCACCAATCAAGTACTGGCAGCCAGCCTGTACTTGTAATGATGGCATCTTGTATAAGCTATGCACCAATCAAGTACTGGCATGGAGCCTGTCCTTGTAATGATGGCATCTTGTATAAGCTATGCACCAATCAAGTACTGGCAGGCAGCCTGTACTTGTAATGATGGCATCTTGTATATGCTATGCACCAATCAAGTACTGGCAGCCAGGCTGTACTTGTAATGATGGCATCCTGTATAAGCTATGCACCAATCAAGTACTGGCAGCCAGCCTGTACTTGTAATGATGGCATCTTGTATAAGCTATGCACCAATCAAGTACTGGCATGGAGCCTGTACTTGTAATGATGGCATCTTGTATAAGCTATGCACCAATCAAGTACTGGCAGCCAGCCTGTACTTGTAATGATGGCATCTTGTATAAGCTATGCACCAATCAAGTACTGGCAGCCAGCCTGTACTTGTAATGATGGCATCTTGTATAAGCTATGCACCAATCAAGTACTGGCAGCCAGCCTGTACTTGTAATGATGGCATCTTGTATAAGCTATGCACCAATCAAGTACTGGCAGCCAGCCTGTACTTGTAATGATGGCATCTTGTATAAGCTATGCACCAATCAAGTACTGGCAGCCAGCCTGTACTTGTAATGATGGCATCTTGTATAAGCTATGCACCAATCAAGTACTGGCAGCCAGCCTGTACTTGTAATGATGGCATCTTGTATAAGCTATGCACCAATCAAGTACTGACAGCCAGCCTGTACTTGTAATGATGGCATCTTGTATAAGCTATGCACCAATCAAGTACTGGCAGCCAGGCTGTACTTGTAATGATGGCATCTTGTATAAGCTATGCACCAATCAAGTACTGGCAGCCAGCCTGTACTTGTAATGATGGCATCTTACACAAGCTATGCACCAATCAAGTCCTTGCACGGAGCCTGTACTTGTAATGATGGCATCTTCCACAAGCTATGCACCAATCAAGTACTGACAGCCAGCCTGTACTTGTAATGATGGCATCTTGTATAAGCTATGCACCAATCAAGTACCGGCAGCCAGCCTGTACTTGTAATGATGGCATCTTACACAAGCTATGCACCAATCAAGTCCTTGCACGGAGCCTGTACTTGTAATGATGGCATCTTCCACAAGCTATGCACCAATCAAGTACTGACAGCCAGCCTGTACTTGTAATGATGGCATCTTGTATAAGTTATGCACCAATCAAGTACTGGCAGGCAGCCTGTACTTGTAATGATGGCATCTTGTATAAGCTATGCACCAATCAAGTACTGGCAGCCAGCCTGTACTTGTAATGATGGCATCTTGTATAAGCTATGCACCAATCAAGTACTGGCAGCCAGGCTGTACTTGTAATGATGGCATCTTACACAAGCTATGCACCAATCAAGTACTGGCATGGAGCCTGTCCTTGTAATGATGGCATCTTGTATAAGCTATGCACCAATCAAGTACTGACAGCCAGCCTGTACTTGTAATGATGGCATCTTGTATAAGCTATGCACCAATCAAGTACTGACAGCCAGCCTGTACTTGTAATGATGGCATCTTGTATAAGCTATGCACCAATCAAGTACTGACAGCCAGCCTGTACTTGTTATGATGGCATCTTGTATAAGCTATGCACCAATCAAGTACTGGCATGGAGCCTGTACTTGTAATGATGGCATCTTACACAAGCTATGCACCAATCAAGTACTGGCAGCCAGCCTGTACTTGTAATGATGGCATCTTATATAAGCTATGCACCAATCAAGTACTGGCAGCCAGGCTGTACTTGTAATGATGGCATCTTATATAAGCTATGCACCAATCAAGTACTGGCAGCCAGGCTGTACTTGTAATGATGGCATCTTGTATAAGCTATGCACCAATCAAGTACTGGCAGCCAGCCTGTACTTGTAATGATGGCATCTTGTATAAGCTATGCACCAATCAAGTACTGGCAGGCAGCCTGTACTTGTAATGATGGCATCTTATATAAGCTATGCACCAATCAAGTACTGGCAGCCAGCCTGTACTTGTAATGATGGCATCTTACACAAGCTATGCACCAATCAAGTACTGACAGCCAGCCTGTACTTGTAATGATGGCATCTTGTATAAGCTATGCACCAATCAAGTACTGGCAGCCAGCCTGTGCTTCTAATGATGGCATCTTGTATAAGCTATGCACCAATCAAGTACTGACAGCCAGCCTGTACTTGTAATGATGGCATCTTACACAAGCTATGCACCAATCAAGTACTGGCATGGAGCCTGTACTTGTAATGATGGCATCTTGTATAAGCTATGCACCAATCAAGTACTGGCAGCCAGCCTGTACTTGTAATGATGGCATCTTGTATAAGCTATGCACCAATCAAGTACTGGCAGCCAGCCTGTACTTGTAATGATGGCATCTTGTATAAGCTATGCACCAATCAAGTACTGGCAGCCAGCCTGTACTTGTAATGATGGCATCTTGTATAAGCTATGCACCAATCAAGTACTGGCAGCCAGCCTGTACTTGTAATGATGGCATCTTGTATAAGCTATGCACCAATCAAGTACTGGCAGCCAGCCTGTACTTGTAATGATGGCATCTTGTATAAGCTATGCACCAATCAAGTACTGGCAGCCAGCCTGTACTTGTAATGATGGCATCTTCCACAAGCTATGCACCAATCAAGTACTGGCAGCCAGCCTGTACTTCTAATGATGGCACCTTGTATAAGCTATGCACCAATCAAGTACTGGCACGGAGCAGACTCGCCAGCACTTTATTGAAGCATCAGGATGACCAATGGGCACGATGCACACCTGCATAATAACCTATTATGGGCATCTCACCATATTCCATTTCTGCCTTAGCACGACTGAGTCGTTTCTGTAAGGAATCCTCTGTCTCTGTGCCGCGACCACGTAGACGCTCCTCCTGGAACATCAAATACACAGAATAACACATACCTCGGTTTGAAAATAGCCAATTTCTTTTTTTCTAATATGCAATAATTTTTTTTTCTTTCTTTTCAATAGGGAGGCGAAGTCACATCACGTGGGGGCGGATTCTGAGCTAAGCATATTATCGCCTGCAGGCTTGAAGGATAGGGGAATATTTTAGGCCTAGCATAACTTTTTTGAGACGGTTGAGCCTTAAAATTTCAAATATGGTGGGCCTCCAGCTCAATTCAAATATTGGTCATTTTAGTTCCAAATCAGAATTTTTTTTACGACATAGTTTATCGCGAGACTTAGGCTCCCTATGGATCTAAAAAGTTTCTCTCCCTGTTTCTGAAGCAATAGTCTAAAGGTACATTTCACCCTGCAGTACATTTAAAGACAAATAGGACGTCATCAGATCATACACATGGGAGTGCATCAAGCCCAAGGGGGGGGTTACTCACCAGAACTTTGTTACTCGAGGTTTTTACAATATAAGTGAGGAGGGGCGGTACTCACCAATACTTTCTCGTTAGGAGGTTTTACAATGTAAGTAAGGAGGGGGGCTACTCACCAATACTTTCTCGTTAGGTGGTTTTACAATGTAAGTGAGGATGGGGGTACTCACCAATACTTTCTCTTTAGGTGGTTTTACAATGTAAGTGAGAAGGGGGGTACTCACCAATACTTTCTCGTTAGGTGGTTTTACAATGTAAGTGAGGAGGGGCGGTACTCACCAATACTTTCTCGTTAGGAGGTTTTACAATGTAAGTGAGAAGGGGGGTACTCACCAATACTTTCTTGTTAGGTTTTACAATGTAAGTGAGGAGGGGCGGTACTCACCAATATTTTCTCGTTAGGAGGTTTTACAATGTAAGTAAGGAGGGGGGCTACTCACCAATACTTTCTCGTTAGGTGGTTTTACAATGTAAGTGAGGAGGGGGGTACTCACCAATACTTTCTCTTTAGGTGGTTTTACAATGTAAGTGAGGAGGGGGGGTACTCACCAATACTTTCTCGTTAGGAGGTTTTACAATGTAAGTGAGGAGGGGGGTACTCACCAATACTTTCTTCTTAGGAGGTTTTACAATGTAAGTAAGGAGGGGGGCTACTCACCAATACTTTCTCGTTAGGAGGTTTTACAAAGATATAACGTGGGTTGAGGTCAGTGTTCTTGATGGCCTTCACCCCCTGCATGTCAACGTCCAGAATACAGATTTTACCCGTAGACTGTACTTCTTGTACGGCCTTGATGCTGTAATGGTATTGTATAACGTATTATATACATTTTTATTTGGCATCTACATAGCGCTGAATTTGGTTGAAAATTATTTTTAAGCAGTGATTACTTGGTCAACCACCTATAAGGGTCAGCTAGAACTACAGAATCTCACCGTCTCATTTATGCAGTCTTATCAAAAATGGATTATGATGACTCATGGGAACATGATGACTCATGGCGACATGATGATTCATGGGAACATGATGACTCATGGGAACATGATGACTCGTGGGAACATGATGACTCGTGGGAACATGATGACTCATGGGAACATGATGACTCATGGGGACATGATGACTCATAGGAACATGATGACTCATAGGAACATGATGACTCATGGGAACATGATGACTCATGGGGACATGATGACTCATGGGAACATGATGACTCATGGGAACATGATGACTCATGGGAACATGATGATTCATGGGGACATGATGGATCATGGGAACATGATGACTCATGGGGACATGATGGATCATGGGAACATGATGACTCATGGGAACATGATGACTCATGGGAACATGATGACTCATGGGGACATGATGATTCATGGGAACACGATGACTCATGGGAACATGATGACTCGTGGGGACATGATGGATCATGGGAACATGATGACTCGTGGGAACATGATGAATCGTGGGAACATGATGACTCGTGGAAACATGATGACTCATAGGAACATGATGACTCTTGGGAACATGATGACACTTGGGAACATGATGACTCATGGGAACATGATGACTCGTAGGAACATGATGACTCTTGGGAACATGATGACACTTGGGAACATGATGACTCATGGGAACATGATGACTCATGGGGACATGATGAATGGTGGGAACATGATGACTCGTGGGAACATGATGACTCTTGGGAATATGATGACACTTGGGAACATGATGACTCATGGGAACATGATGACTCATGGGGACATGATGGATCATGGGAACATGATGACTCATGGGAACATGATGACTCGTGGGAACATGATGACTCGTGGGAACATGATGACTCATGGGAACATGATGACTCATGGGAACATGATGACTCATGGGAACATGATGACTCATGGGAACATGATGACTCATGGGAACATGATGACTCATGGGAACATGATGACTCATGGGAACATGACTCGTGGGGACATGATGACTGATGGGAACATGATGACCCGTGGGGACATGATGACTGATGGACATGATGACTCGTGGGAACATGATGACTCATAGGAACATGACACATGGGAACATGATGACTCATGGGAACATGATGACTCGTGGGGACATGATGACTCGTGGGGACATGATGACTCGTGGGAACATGATGACTCATAGGAACATGACTTATTGGAACATGATGACTCATGGGAACATGATGACTCATGGGGACACGATGATTCATGGGAACACGACTCATGGGAACATGATGACTCGTGGGGACATGATGGATCATGGGAACATGATGACTCGTGGGAACATGATGAAGCGTGGGAACATGATGACTCGTGGGAACATGATGACTCATAGGAACATGATGACTCTTGGGAACATGATGACTCATGGGAACATGATGACTCATGGGAACATGATGACTCATGGGGACATGATGGATCATGGGAACATGATGACTCGTGGGAACATGATGAATCGTGGGAACATGATGACTCGTGGGAACATGACTCATAGGAACGTGATGACTCATGGGAACATGATGACTCATGGGAACATGATGACTCATGGGGACATGATGGATCATGGGAACATGATGACTTGTGGGAACATGATGAATCGTGGGAACATGATGACTCGTGGGAACATGACTCATAGGAACATGATGACTCATAGGAACATGATGACTCATGGGAACATGACTCATGGGAACATGACGACTCATGGGAACATGATGACTCATGGGAACATGATGACTCATGGGAACATGATGACTCTTGGGAACATGATGACACTTGGGAACATGATGACTCGTGGGAACTCGATGACTCATGGGAACACGATGACTCATGGGAATGACGCATTTATGCAATAACTACCCTTACCTGGTGCCATAAAGGTTCCCTGAGAACTCGGCGTGTTCAATAAACTCATTGTTAGCAATCATGCTCTCTACGACTCCCCGCTCTGAGAAGTAGTAGTCTGTAAACACAAAATGAAGTCTATAAAGTCTCCCTACTGGTACCAGATATTAACTACCGTATCCCCCCGCGTAGAAGACGCATTGCGCGTATAAGACACACCCCAAACTCAGCAAAGGCATTTTCGCGTATAAGACCCACCTCTTAGGGCTCAATTTTGTAAATCCAGTACTGTTCTATAGTAAAAGTACGCCTCGTATAAGACGCAGCGCCAACTTGAGAGTAAGCTATAAGACACATCAGCATTTTGTTTGGCATATAAGACGCGTCTTATACACGGGAGTTTACGGTAGTTTTTACATTCTAACCCAGTGAAATCTCTCCCTGATCGATGAAAAACAGCAATTCTTTGGAGGGCATATTTACATGATTTTCTGCAGAAGCAGCAGGGATTTCTGATAAACTTGACATGGTCTATAAGCTGCGGCTTACAGGCAGGATTTTACAGAAATAAGAAAAAAGATCAGACCCTAGAAACAGAAACTCTTTCTGTTTGCTTTTCAGGCTTTTTCCTTCAAACTAAACAGTGTGTGAATATCAGAAACTATAGATACAGATTTTGTAAATAAAGTAGATCTATGATTTTCCTTCGTTTAATTTCACAATTCACCGACCTTTTCCATGTTCTTCTCCTGGCCGCGGTTTTCTTGTCGTGTCTGCAATAAAACAGAATGAGGCCATGACTAACAAAGTATAACTAACAAGGTGCCGTGCATTATCTTTAATAGAGAATAGAAGGGTGTCTGGAATCCATTAAAAAACGAGTCAAGTAAATGGGCATATATAGATCGTATAATAGAAGTCATAGGCATAGGCCATAGGCCTTCAGTGTACAATGGGACAGGCTTGAGTCAGTCTATGATGCTATCTACAGAGATAGCTGACTTGTGCTGCCCTCTACAGTGAACCTAGAAACCTCCTTGGTGGTGCTATCTCATGGGGAGAAGAGGAACTAGAACCCAAAGCTAGTACAATTTGCATTAAAGTGACATTTCTTTTAGACCTTCAGGAAAAAATGGAATCTATAAATGAAAATAAAATGACTGCACCTTTCTGTTGTCATTTTCATAGAGATAACTTTAGAATAAAATTTGGCTGTATCCCTGTCTTTGTAAGGGTGTTATTTCACATTAAGTAGCGTTACTTTGTGACATTTCTTGGTAACTACTGGAAAAATAACTTTTTTTCCAAAGAAATTGTTAAAAAAAAGAAAAAAGAAGTGAAAGATAAAACAAATATCCTATGACCTATATATCATTTTCAACTTGTTACATGCATATTTTCTAGGACATAGAACCATAAATGTAGAAATAGGACAGAAAACATTGATTTTGAAAAGCCCCTTCAGAAAACGAGTTCAAGTAACCAATAGAGCCGTTAGGCGTAGAAGTGTAGATCTATGGTATTACTTGACTCGTTAATGACTTACTCTAAATATGAGGGTCATAACATGTTTTTATAGCAGAAATCCGTCCCTTCTTGCACCTACCGTAAAATCTCTCTCAGAAGCCGACCCCTTAACTTCAGGAAAATATATTTAGGCCGAATTTTAACCCAATTTAAACAGCTTTTAGCAAATAGCAATGCATTTACGACCTCCTTCATAAGCCGACCCCCTTCTATGGAATTCTATAAGCTGAACTTGACCTCAAATCCTAAATTCTGGTCGGCTTCTGAGGCAGGTTTGACAGTAATGGCTTCAGCTTGGGGTGTGACCTGACCATGGGGTAGCCTTATACGCCTTGTGGTAAAGGATGGGGAGGGCAGCACACACATGAATTACAAACACATGCATCCATATATTAGTTACATTATACCTCACGATTAAACAGCACCCAGATATAAGACACACCCCAAACTTGAGAGGGAACTGGGGCACCTGGGACAACACTTTGACAACTTAATTCCACAGTACAATATCCTTGCCAATAAGGAACATCCCAACTTTTGCCAATCATATAAGGTGCTACGCTAGGACGCTCTGGCGGGAGGGAAGCGAAAGCGGAGTTCTGTGGTAGGTTTCAAGCTTACAAGGTGCACTGGAGGGGGTCTAACCTCATGTATAAGGTGCACCTTATACATGTGACATTACGGTATATTAGAGTACAGAGTGAGCTATACAAGGTGCACCTTATACATTACGGTATATTAGAGTACAGGGTGAGCTTTACAAGGTGCACCTTATACGTTACGGTATATTAGAGTACAGGGTGAGCTATACAAGGTGCACCTTATACGTTACGGTATATTAGAGTACAGGGTGAGCTATACAAGGTGCACCTTATACGTTACGGTATATTAGAGTACAGGGTGAGCTATACAAGGTGCACCTTATACCTTACGGTATATTAGAGTACAGAGTGAGCTATACAAGGTGCACCTTATACGTTACGGTATATTAGAGTACAGAGTGAGCTATACAAGGTGCACCTTATACATTACGGTATATTAGAGTACAGGGTGAGCTATACAAGGTGCACCTTATACGTTACGGTATATTAGAGTACAGGGTGAGCTATACAAGGTGCACCTTATACATTACGGTATATTAGAGTACAGGGTGAGCTATACAAGGTGCACCTTATACATTACGGTATATTAGAGTACAGGGTGAGCTATACAAGGTGCACCTTATACATTACGGTATATTAGAGTACAGGGTGAGCTATACAAGGTGCACCTTATACATTACGGTATATTAGAGTACAGAGTGAGCTATACAAGGTGCACCTTATACATTACGGTATATTAGAGTACAGGGTGAGCTATACAAGGTGCACCTTATACATTACGGTATATTAGAGTACAGGGTGAGCTATACAAGGTGCACCTTATACGTTACGGTATATTAGAGTACAGAGTGAGCTATACAAGGTGCACCTTATACGTTACGGTATATTAGAGTACAGAGTGAGCTATACAAGGTGCACCTTATACGTTACGGTATATTAGAGTACAGAGTGAGCTATACAAGGTGCACCTTATACATTACGGTATATTAGAGTACAGGGTGAGCTATACAAGGTGCACCTTATACATTACGGTATATTAGAGTACAGGGTGAGAGGTTGGAGACATAGCCTCAGGGTTCTGCTACCTGACACCAGGGGGCTCTGGGTATTTAATGATGGGTGCCGAGATCAATAACTAGTATCGGGTAACCAGTCGTCATGATGAACACCAACACTACACATTACTCTCAACTGTTAAGGGCCTAAAATTTGCGTATGAAATTTAGCCAGCCTTAAAAAAAAAACTATTTATCTTTAAACCCCATTACTTGAACATAACATTTTTTTCTCGACAAATGAGCATGAAGCACTTGGCAGTCCGGAAATGGTTAGTGCTGCCAAAAGCCATGTATCATATTAAGTGCCATAACTGTGGTGTTAACATTACTCACATTTCATTTAGTTAGGGCCCAGTGTTTGTACCTGTATACCTGTAGGCTAAATGAGCACAGTGACACAAGGCGTTATCATGTTGCGCCTTGTGGTCAGTCAGCATGATGCAAAATGACCACAAATGGACTTTGGCCATTTATGGGGTCAAAATGACCACAAATGGACTTTGGCCATTTATGGGGTCAAAATGACCACAAATGGACTTTGGTCATTATGGGGTCAAAATGACCACAAATGGACTTTGGCCATTATGGGGTCAAAATGACCACAAATGGACTTTGGTCATTATGGGGTCAAAATGACCACAAATATAGATGGACATTGGTCATTATGGGGTCAAAATGACCACAAAAAGACACGGACTTTGGCCATTATGGGGTCAAAATGACCACAAAAAGACGTGGGCTTTGAACATTATGGGGTCAATAATGACCACAAATGGACGTGGACCTTGGCCATTATGGGGTCAAAATGACCACAAATGGTCATGGACTTTGGTCATTATGGGGTCAAAATGACCACAAATGAACTACGAGGGGGTAATTGTTAAATTATTTTTTTAAGAAATTTAAATGCTAAGAAATCTAAGAAGGCACAGCATAGCTGTGATGTCAGTTGGCATTCATGATTAATTTCAAAGATATCTATATGATGAAATAAATATCTAAAATTTATAAAGATTAATAAAGCTATTTCTATAATTTCTTATATTGAATATTAAAGTTTAATACAGTGGAATTAAAGGAATGTATGGGCATATAGTTAAAATGCATTTTTCTTACATTTTTCGTAATCAAATCAAATGCTAACTAATTGAAAAATGGCAATTGGCCAGGGATGTAAGTCACGCATGGGCAAAAATCAGGAAGCCATACATTTACTTGACAGAAAGGCCTTCTATTTTCCTAACAGCCCTCCTCACCACTCTTATAAGGAAAATACAGGTTATTCAGAATTTTCAGAAATCAGGAAATCCTGATAAAACCTGAAGTCTTACATCCCTGATTGGCAAATAGCAATTGGCAAGAGAATGGCGCACCGGCCTTCCATATGCTTATAATCTCATTGGTTGAAGCAATTGGCAAATAGCAATTGGCAAGAGAATGGCGCATTGACTTCCATACTGCTGAAATGTAGATGCATTGGTTGAGCCAATTGAAAAATGGCAATTGGCAAATAGCAATTAGCAAGATTATGGCACACCGGCCTTCCACATGCTTATAATCTCATTAGTTGAGCCAATTGGCAAATAGCAATTGGCAAGAGCATGGCGCTCCGTCCGTCCTTGGTTGAGCCAATTGGCAAATGGCAATTTGGAAATGGCAATTTGGAAATAGCAATTGGCAAGAGAATGGCACACCAGCCTTCCATACTCTAAGAATCTCATTGTTTGCCAATTGAAAAATAGTAATTGGCAAGAGAATGGCGCACCGGCTTTCCATACTCTTGATTAGTATTTGATTAGGAGGAGGTGGGCAGGGGAGGGGGGTGGATAAAGGAGCCATGTCCTACTAACCCTGTAAGGACCACAGTGTGAATTAATGCATCATAAACCCTATGCACTAACCTATATATACCCCTATAAAAAACAGACACCAGTGCATTAAAGGGTTAAAATGGGTTTTCACGCCTATATGCAGGGTGGGTAGACTTGTCCTAGCACTAATTGCCAATATTAAAAGGATAGGCCAGTCCCTGTGTAATCCTATGAATCAACAAAATATTCATGAGCTAAGGGTCTAAGGGTTCTAAAGCCATGGTCAAGTCTACAGTGGACAAAACCTGGCGACGTCTACATTAATGAACAATGGTCAGTTGCCAGGAGGCAACTGACAATGAGGCATTGTGAGGTCCTTAAAAAGTCTTGTGCCTTCCCTCCCTGAGACTTTATCTGAGAGGACACCCTTACAGCTCTACAATCTGACAACATCTGGTAGCTGTATGGGACAGAGCGATTGATGTACAAGTGATATCAGTCACCTTGAACTATCACCTCACACACACTAACCCAGGAGGGGGGGTGCGTGTGGTGAAATTCATCCCCTCTATCAATGCTCGGCAGGGATGTGTTCAATCCTTTTCAATAACCTTTTTTCTTGATCAGGGTTTATTTGTGACAGTCACTCAAACGACTCACAATGTTAGAAAAGATATGAAGCAGTGTCACCTTGAGCTATAAACTAACACAGACAATCCCTGGGGGTGGCCCGGGGGGGGGGGAGTAGCTATAAGTCAGGTATAATAGGTAAGACTCCCCGGGCCCCGACCCTGGACATCAAAGACACCAATCTCATCAATACGTGTGTAACCATGGTAACCAATCACCACCCACCTGCCACACACCACCATGCGGCACCACGTGTAGGTTTACCTTGGTTACCATGGCAACCCGCATGTGGACACTGTGTGTGTGTGTGTGTGTGTGTGTGTGTGTGTGTGTGTGTGTGTGTGTGTGTGTGTGTGTGTGTGTGTGTGGAAGGGGGAATGGCACAGGGGGTTACAATCCGTGCTTCCTTATACAGGTATATATCCAGGCCTGTTCTAATGGCCTTCGTCAAAGCCAATATGTCAATCTGCCTACAGCGGGCGGGGAGCATGTTTCAAGTAACCACCCACCCTTCAAATACAATAACTTGTATTTGAATATATGGCTTGTTACAAAGACACTGGCTATTTCTATTTCAAAATAGTTTCTGGTCAGGTTTGGTTACCATAGCAACCAAAACATTCTTTTTGTTATGATTCATGACCACCTGGTCTCTTCTGTGCTGTTTCTCCACAATGTGGAGATGTCACAAGTTTACAGAACTATGATCAATTGATACTGTCTGTGGCTACTACTACTGACAACAGTTAGCACAACTGGTATGATGTTAGATCTTAGCTCTATCCTTACAGGCTTGCCCTCAAATACATCATATAGAATTTCTGAGGTTATGGCCGTTCTAGAGAGGGTATAACTGTGTAGATTGGACCAGTAGATGTTCCTGGATGACAAATTAACTCAATAAATATGTACTTAAGCTCAAAACCATCTTTAAAGCGCGCTGGGGCACATAAGGGTTAACATCCAAAAGTGGGATCTGCCTCATTAGTTTAATTAAGTCCTTGATTACTCAGTTTGGACAAGTATTTAAAAGCTGCTTGTCCATACAGCTAGACAGGTAATTAAACGCTGCTTGTCCATCACAGCGGTGACAAGTTTGTTGCCTTTTACGAATGAGGTATGCCCACTGTTAGTATGGAATGAGACTACTCCTTTGTGGACTCCCGATGAAGTTATTCTGCTCCTTCATGCCCTCACATGAAGGTCCCCACTCACACAGGGAGTAAAACAGAATGCCACTCCAGATAACAACAATGACTCTACTAACAACAGTTACATACCCGGTAGTAATGAGAGGGCTGGCTGTGTGGTGCGTGTTGTGTGTACACTCTCTGATCATCTCTACACCACAGGAAGGTGATCCTTGTACCGAGCTCATGGCCACATCAAGGTCATATACCACACGGCCATTTCCATTGTGTATGGGAAGTAACCATGGTAACAGTGTCCAAATACCTGACTTGAAGTGGAGTTATAGCCTAAAATGTTCCATTAATCCTCGCATATAAGACGCGACTAATCCACCAAAATTAAACGCTCTGCGTCCTGAGGGTTCATCCTAACTTAGGGTGCGTCCTATATGCGAGGATTTTTACACTATATAAAAAAATGGTTTAGTAGATACCTGGTTACAAAATCAATATTTCTGACTGCAGAGTGCTTCAGGCCAGAGTACCCTGCATTTCAACTAAAACATTTTCAGAACTATGATGTAATTCCCCTGCTTGATTCTTTCCAAAGTACAGCTATTTCCTGCCAATAAGACTTATACATGAATCTGAGGCCGACTGCACCTTATAGTCCAACAAAGTTGTTACTGATGTTTTGACAAAAATGAGTTTTTTTCCATTTTAACATATATTCACCCTGACCTTTCTACTACTAAAGTACTGAAGCTCTGTCTATGATATGTGTACCTTCAGTGCAATAAGGCTGTGCCTACTTCCTGCTATAGTAACTATGATATGTGTACCTTCAGTGCAATAAGGCTGTGCCTACTTCCTGCTATAGTAACTATGATATGTGTACCTTCAGTGCAATAAGGCTGTGCCTACTTCCTGCTACAGTAACTATGATATGTGTACCTTCAGTGCAATAAGGCTGTGCCTACTTCCTGCTACAGTAACTATGATATGTGTACCTTCAGTGCAATAAGGCTGTGCCTACTTCCTGCTATAGTAACTATGATATGTGTACCTTCAGTGCAATAAGGCTGTGTCTACTTCCTGCTATAGTAACTATGATATGTGTACCTTCAGTGCAATAAGGCTGTGCCTACCTCCTGCTACAGTAACTATGATATGTGTACCTTCAGTGCAATAAGGCTGTGCCTACTTCCTGCTATAGTAACTATGATATGTGTACCTTCAGTGCAATAAGGCTGTGCCTACTTCCTGCTATAGTAACTATGATATGTGTACCTTCAGTGCAATAAGGCTGTGCCTACTTCCTGCTACAGTAACTATGATATGTGTACCTTCAGTGCAATAAGGCTGTGCCTACTTCCTGCTACAGTAACTATGATATGTGTACCTTCAGTGCAATGAGGCTGTGCCTACTTCCTGCTACAGTAACTATGATATGTGTACCTTCAGTGCAATGAGGCTGTGCCTACTTCCTGCTACAGTAACTATGATATGTGTACCTTCAGTGCAATGAGGCTGTGCCTACCTCCTGCTACAGTAACTATGATATGTGTACCTTCAGTGCAATGAGGCTGTGCCTACCTCCTGCTACAGTAACTATGATATGTGTACCTTCAGTGCAATGAGGCTGTGCCTACTTCCTGCTAAAGTAACTATGATATGTGTACCTTCAGGGCAATGAGGCTGTGCCTACTTCCTGCTATAGTAACTATGATATGTGTACCTTCAGTGCAATGAGGCTGTGCCTACTTCCTGCTATAGTAACTATGATATGTGTACTTCAGTGCAATGAGGCTGTGCCTACTTCCTGCTATAGTAACTATGATATGTGTACCTTCAGTGCAATGAGGCTGTGCCTACTTCCTGCTATAGTAACTATGATATGTGTACCTTCAGTGCAATGAGGCTGTGCCTACTTCCTGCTATAGTAACTATGATATGTGTACCTTCAGTGCAATGAGGCTGTGCCTACTTCCTGCTATAGTAACTATGATATGTGTACCTTCAGTGCAATGAGGCTGTGCCTACTTCCTGCTATAGTAACTATGATATGTGTACCTTCAGTGCAATGAGGCTGTGCCTACTTCCTGCTATAGTAACTATGATATGTGTACCTTCAGTGCAATGAGGCTGTGCCTACTTCCTGCTATAGTAACTATGATATGTGTACCTTCAGTGCAATAAGGCTGTGTCTACTTCCTGCTATAGTAACTATGATATGTGTACCTTCAGTGCAATAAGGCTGTGCCTACTTCCTGCTATAGTAACTATGATATGTGTACCTTCAGTGCAATAAGGCTGTGCCTACTTCCTGCTATAGTAACTATGATATGTGTACCTTCAGTGCAATGAGGCTGTGCCTACTTCCTGCTATAGTCTTGAGTCTACTTAAAATGGTCCTTGAATTCAATAATTTTGAATTCAATGGTGACCACTACCTACAGGTCGGGGGGACTGCCATGGGCACCCGGGTAGCACCAACCTTCGCAAACCTATTTATGGCTGATTTCGAAGAAAGATTAGTCTATAAATACCCATTCCAACCCACAATGTGGGTTAGATTCATTGATGATATTTTTCTTCTGTGGGACCATGGAGAAGAAAAATTACAAAACTTCATAAAATACCTCAATGAGGTACATGATACCATCAAATTCACACACGAAATATCCAAGAAGGAGATAGCCTTCCTGGACACATGTGTGAAGATAGTGGACAACAGATTAGTCACCGATCTACACAACAAAGTGACAGACGCTCATAACTATCTCCACTACCAATCGGCGCACCCATGGCATTGTAAAAATGGGATACCATATGGTCAGTTCCTGAGAATCAGATGGATCTGTACCAACACTGATGACTTTATCAAACAGAGCTTGATAAAGGCATCTCACTTCAGAAATAGGGGCTATCCAAAACAATTAGTAGCAGAATCTCTGGTACGAGCCCTCTCAAATCGAAGACCAAATACCCTGGACTACCAGGTGAAAACGAAAGGTGGGAACCAGGAAGACGTTTGCATCCTGGTCACCACATTCCACCCAAGCTTCAATAATCTACAAAAGATTGTGAAAACTAATTGGGACATGCTAGCAACATCAGCTAGGACGAAACACCTACATGACACATGCCTAATTGTAGGTTTGAGAAAACCTCCCTCACTAAGGAACACCCTTGTGCGGGCAAAGGTAAATTATCACCCCGAACGCAGTGGGAAACATAGGGCTGCCCTAGGAGGCAAAGCTTCCAAGGAATGTGACACTGCAACTTGCAAGTGTTGCCCCCTACTGAACAAAAGTGGTCAGATAAAATCTGGATACACTAAAAGAACATACGAAGCCAAGACTAACATCTCATGTCTTTGCTCTAATGTCATTTACTGCTTGTCATGCAAGAGGTGTGGCAAACAGTATGTGGGTCAAACTAAACAGACCCTGAGACAACGTTTCTACCCCCACATTGGTAACATCACTAATAAAAGGATGAGCACCGACATGGGTGCACACTTTAATAGTGACTCTCACCAAGGCCTGAATGATGTGGAAGTCCACATCGTGGAATTCATAGATAAGAATCCACACTCAGAATATGCTGCGAAACTCCGCAACAAACTAGAGAGGAATTGGATACTAAAGCTACGTACCCAAGTTCCTCATGGACTGAATCTAATTGATGCACCAAACTTTTAGACCAGTGTTGTACCACCGAACCATTATATCTCTACCTTTAAGCTCCGTTGAAAAAAACAGTTATTACCCGGTAGAGGTCAACGTTTGACCCAACTGGGTCACCTTTGGAAAAGTTACAGACTAAAACTGTTAATAAATAATTAATGAGATGTCTGCTCTCCACACCAGGAGGCCCTAGGGCCACCACGGCGGTACAATATTCCATAGTTCAGAAATATTAATTCAGAATAATAGCCCTGATACTACAATATTTCTTGTCTCCTTTATTACTTTTTTCTCTTTATTATTCCATTGTTGGCCAAGCCCTTGGAAATCAATAAATTGAAATAAATTCCCCTATTTAGTTTTAATTTCTATCTAGGATGCAATAGTGACAATGTCATATGCCTTGTATTACCTCAAATACACACCTGATGAGACCAAACCAGGTCGAAACCTTGTTTTTCCACCCATATTAGTCAAAAAACTAATAGACCCCAAACATATGTTTGAAGTTATGCACCAATACTTGGAGTATACTAACTCTCCAAGCATTTGGTGGTGCACAGGAAGCCTGTGATACCATGGTGATGATGCATTATTGTTATTCAATGACAATGATCACCCAGGAGATCACCTTAACAACGGAAGTTGATAAGGTGAGGCGAGCATGGCAACCGCGCCAGTTACAACAAGGTAGTGTTGAGGTGTGGACGGCCGACCACATCGTCCTTTGAGATTTACTTCCTGCTATAGTAACTATGATATGTGTACCTTCAGTGCAATAAGGCTGTGCCTACCTCCTGCTATAGTAACTATGATATGTGTACCTTCAGTGCAATAAGGCTGTATCTACCTCCTGCTATAGTAACTATGATATGTGTACCTTCAGTGCAATAAGGCTGTATCTACCTCCTGCTATAGTAACTATGATATGTGTACCTTCAGGGCAATAAGGCTGTGCCTACTTCCTGCTATGGTAACTATGATATGTGTACCTTCAGTGCAATAAGGCTGTGCCTACTTCCTGCTATAGTAACTATGATATGTGTACCTTCAGTGCAATAAGGCTGTATCTACCTCCTGCTATAGTAACTATGATATGTGTACTTCAGTGCAATAAAGCTGTGCCTACTTCCTGCTATAGTAACTATGATATGTGTACCTTCAGTGCAATAAGGCTGTGCCTACTTCCTGCTATAGTAACTATGATATGTGTACCTTCAGTGCAATAAGGCTGTGCCTACTTCCTGCTATAGTAACTATGATATGTGTACCTTCAAAGCAATAAGGCTGTGTCTACTTCCTGCTATAGTAACTATGATATGTGTACCTTCAGTGCAATAAGGCTGTGCCTACTTCCTGCTATAGTAACTATGATATGTGTACCTTCAAAGCAATAAGGCTGTGCCTACTTCCTGCTATAGTAACTATGATATGTGTACCTTCAGTGCAATAAGGCTGTGTCTACTTCCTGCTATAGTAATTGTAACACTTCTTTTGCCTCTTGTGAAAAACTTGAAAAAAATGCAGTTACAACCTTCTTGCACTAAGGCAATGATGTCTGTCTATGACAAGTCTTTCATACCCTGTGATAACTAGAGGAAAGTGAAACGCTGATAACTCGGAAAGGTAATCTATTTCTCATCTATTGTTGATATGGGTAGGATATGGTAAAGCAATGCACTGTAACTGTTACTAGAAGTGGTGCCAACCTGGGTCTTCATTCCAAACGTCTGACATTGTGTTACCATGGTGGTTAACACAGGGGTAAACCATCACAAAAGGGCCGGAAAAAAAGGTTTCCGAAAGGTATCCATATACTTTAGCATTGGGACTAAAAAGGGTCGCCATGAGGCTGAGCTAGATTAAATTGTGCTTATCAGCCGTTAATGATAATATATCAGATCATTTATGAAATGTATTTGCTACCTATGAGATCTATACTTTATACACTGGTTTGTCTGGCCCTGCCTATGGGACCAGGCAAATAAAAGAACACTTGCTATCCTTCAAAAAGAGTAGGGGAATGAAGCCCCAGTAGCGGTTTCCCCCCTCACCCCTCTCATAGATTCGGTCATCCATAGATGCGGTCACTGCTGTGTCGGGCAAGCAGCATAATAAATACCTGTCCTATGAGAAAAGAAAGGATTTCATGTCTGAAATCGAATGTCTGAGTTCCTTGATGGCCCTCGGACGTAAAACTAAACAAACAAACAAACTACACACAGAACATAAACATTTAACATAGGGTATTTTGCTATTTTCACAATTCTCCCTGATTTTCAGGCGGTCTTAAAAGTTTTAGTTCATAGTGGAACCTATAACAAACTCTTTCAGAGTTTATAACAAGGTGTTCTCTACAGACAAGAGTACCGTATTCAATGTAATAAGCGCCACCCCTACGTTTATAACATTACTAGTGCCTTCGACACTAGGTGGAGGGGTGCACAACTATAACCCACGATAGGCCTATGGTACTTAATTTTTCTTTTGGTGATTTAAAACTTGGACCCTTTACAACAAACTGTGGCCATTTTTCGGCAAACTTTGGCCTCTCAATGCAGCCCCCTGGTGTCTAACAATAGAAACGCTTAAATTAGCAGCGTTTATCATAGCAACGGTGCTTCTCTTAGCAACGTCAAACAATTTTACACTCTCCCAGCAGATCCTCTCGGAGGCCTGTTTTTTTTGTACTTTTCTCTACAAGTACTCATCAGATCTTAACAAATAACCTATCAAATTAAAGATCTCAGAGAGTACAATCCAGATCCTCAATCGACGAGCACCTAACACCGTAGATAAAGTCAGGAAAGGTGCCGATCTCTTTGAACTGAGATCCAAGATGGTGGACATTGCAGAAAACATATAGCTATGACAATCTTGAAGCCACAGAACTATTGTGTTTAAGGCCATTTGTTTTTATGATCCCACGATTAGTTTTGATGAAGAGAAATCTTATTGTATAAGGATACCTCAAAATAATAAAATCCTTGAAGTTTTGGAGAAAAATTGAGTTAACTTTGAAAAAAGTACATACTTTTATGTAGCCTCTTTTGGTTTATTTGTTCCTGGCAAGCACTCAAGCTTATTTTAATTGGATGGTGACCAGCGACGAACTAATGCCTTTTTATATATAGGGTAAATATGGTGCTGATCATGTCTGACAAACTACACACACATGATGGTATGTTGACACACTTCAGTACACAAACTACACACACATGATGGTATGTTGACACACTTCAGTACACAAACTACACACACATGATGGTATGTTGACACACTTCAGTACACAAACTACACACACATGATGGTATGTTGACACACTTCAGTACACAAACTACACACACATGATGGTATGTTGACACACTTCAGTACACAAACTACACACACATGATGGTATGTTGACACACTTCAGTACACAAACTACACACACATGATGGTATGTTGACACACTTCAGTACACATGTAGTACTTACGTGACACACTGAAGGCGAAGCAGCCGTCAAACTCTGCCATGAGTTTCTTAACGATGGTAGACTTGCCGCTCCCAGAGGGGCCGCAGAGCACGATGGGTTGGAAGGTGGACATGGTGCTGCTGTAGGAGATGCCTCTGGTCGTGTTGTTGTAACAAAGGACACGAGACGCAACTAATCGCCCTGAAAATGTGAGAAACATGGCGTTAGACAAAACGACTAATCACCCTGAAAGTTGGACGACATGAAAAGGTGACAAATATGATGTTAGACACACACACTAAATTGTGACAGATAACACACAATTAACCAGCTTTGAAACACAATGAAATGGCAAATCGTGGTCTACAACTGGTACATGCATTAACATAACAAGGAATACAGGCTAGGGGGTGTGAAAAGATTTCCTCTGAAGAGGTTGCGTGCACATAACCCCCAACCTCTTTTGTTCATAAAGGAGGTGGGAGAATGTGAGTATAGGGGGGTCGGGGGGATACCCCCCGGGGACGCAAGGAATTTTGCAAATCTAGAGGCCAAATGTTAAGAATTCTGGTGGCTTTTGAGGATGTCTGACTCCCTATTTAGAATTTTACTAAGACCCCTACCCCATATAAATGGTAAAAGGAGATCTCATTAGATCTGGAATCTCAGGAACTGTTCTGGTGAAGATGAAAATGTTGGATTTCCGAGTCTCGGGGCTTGATCTGCACTGCACTGGTTTAGAACACACCAGGTTAATACCATAAAACCCTACATATAAGCAGCACCCTGAGTTCATGGCTTTAGTATAAGCCTCACCAGGGTCTGAAAAGGTTCCCATTCCTTCATATAGTCTATATAAGTAAAACCCTACATAAAAGCCGCACCCTGAGTTCATGGCTTTAGTATAAGCCTCACCAGGGTCTGAAAAGGTTCCCATTCCTTCATATAGTCTATATAAGTAAAACCCTACATAAAAGCCGCACCCTGAGTTCATGGCTTTAGTATAAGCCTCACCAGGGTCTGAAAAGGTGCCCATTCCTTCATATAGTCTATATAAGTAAAACCCTACATAAAAGCCGCACCCTGAGTTCTGGGCTTTAGTATAAGCCTCACCAGGGTCTGAAAAGGTTCCCATTCCTTCCTATAGTCTGTATAAAGTAAAACCCTACATAAAAGCCGCACCCTGAGTTCTAATTGATTGATTGATTGATTTGTGTTTTACAGCACTTTAGCGGCACTAAGTGGCTATCCCGTGCTTCACAGGTTGATAATTTAACAGAGGAATGTGTCAGTGCCCGCGCATATGTGCACCACACACATCCTGAGGGAATAGGAAAGAGGAGATATAGACCCTTTTAAGTGGGCTAGGGAGTTCTGAGCTTTAGTACAAGCCTCACCAGGGTCTGAAAAGGTTCTCATTCCTTCATAGTCTGTATAAGTAAAACTCTACATAAAAGCCGCACCCTGAGTTCATGGCCTTAGTATAAGCCTCACCAGGGTCTGAAAAGGTTCTCATTCCTTCATATAGTCTGTATAAGTAAAACCCTACATAAAAGCCGCACCCTGAGTTCTGGGCTTTAGTATAAGCCTCACCAGGGTCTGAAAAGGTTCTCATTCCTTCATATAGTCTGTATAAGTAAAACCCTACATATAAGCAGCACCCTGAGTTCATGGCTTTAGTATAAGCCTCACCAGGGTCTGAAAAGGTTCTCATTCCTTCATATAGTCTATATTAGTAAAACCCTACATAAAAGCCGTACCCTGAGTTCATGGCCTTAGTATAAGCCTCACCAGGGTCTGAAAAGGTTCTCATTCCTTCATATAGTCTATATAAGTAAAACCCTACATAAAAGCCGCACCCTGAGTTCATGGCCTTAGTACAAGCCTCACCAGGGTCTGAAAAGGTTCACATTCCTTCCTATAGTCTGTATAAGTAAAACCCTACATAAAAGCCACACCCTGAGTTCTGAGCTTTAGTATAAGCCTCACCAGGGTCTGAAAAGGTTCTCATTCCTTCATATAGTCTATATAAGTAAAACCCTACATAAAAGCCGCACCCTGAGTTCTGAGCTTTAGTATAAGCCTCACCAGGGTCTGAAAAGGTGCTCATTCCTTCATATAGTCTATATAAGTAAAACCCTACATAAAAGCCGCACCCTGAGTTCTGAGCTTTAGTATAAGCCTCACCAGGGTCTGAAAAGGTTCTCATTCCTTCATATCGTCTGTATAAGTAAAACCCTACATAAAAGCCGCACCCTGAGTTCTGGGCTTTAGTACAAGCCTCACCAGGGTCTGAAAAGGTGCTCATTCCTACATATAGTCTATATAAGTAAAACCCTACATAAAAGCCGCACCCTGAGTTCATGGCCTTAGTACAAGCCTCACCAGGGTCTGAAAAGGTTCACATTCCTTCATATAGTCTATATAAGTAAAACCCTACATAAAAGCCGCACCCTGAGTTCATGGCCTTAGTATTAGCCTCACCAGGGTCTGAAAAGGTTCTCATTCCTTCATATCGTCTGTATAAGTAAAACCCTACATAAAAGCCGCACCCTGAGTTCTGGGCTTTAGTATAAGCCTCACCAGGGTCTGAAAAGGTTCTCATTCCTTCATATAGTCTGTATAAGTAAAACCCTACATAAAAGCCGCACCCTGAGTTCATGGCCTTAGTATAAGCCTCACCAGGGTGTGAAAAGGTTCTCATTCCTTCATAGTCTGTATAAGTAAAACCCTACATAAAAGCCGCACCCTGAGTTCATGGCCTTAGTATAAGCCTCACCAGGGTGTGAAAAGGTTCTCATTCCTTCATATAGTCTATATAAGTAAAACCCTACATAAAAGCCGCACCCTGAGTTCATGGCCTTAGTATAAGCCTCACCAGGGTCTGAAAAGGTTCTCATTCCTTTATATAGTCTATATAAGTAAAACCCTACATAAAAGCCGCAGCCTGATTTCTTGGAGTTGCTATAAGCTGCAACAGAGTCTTGAAATGGTCTAAAAGCCACGGCTTATATGCGAGGTTTTACGCTAGTTGTATTTCACAGAGCACATTTTCAGATGTGTCAATGAACACCACACAGATACATGGGAATAGGGAAAATACACTTGTTAACAAATATATATTGATTCATTCAAAGAAAAGCCTAATTTCATTGGTGTTCATCAGAGCAGTCGCAAGCACAAGTTGCTCTATGCACAAGCTTGTGACGGCTTGTTCAAGCTCCATGGTCTCAAATGAGCGCTGGTCTTGGATAAGGGCCGGGGATACAGGGGTATCTAAAACAATCTTAAGGCCAAGTGCTACAGGCACCTAGCGGCAATTTTGTGAACTACAGCTGAAATTTTGTTGAGATGAGTCTAGAAATTTTTAAGCTATTTAAAATGGTAACTCTTAGACATTTCTTTTCTTTTCTGAAGTTTTCAAGGATTTTTAGACAGACAGGAAATCCACCCCCCTCTACCCCACCTCTAGATGTGGCCCATAGACTTAATGCTTAAGATCCAATTCCCCTGAATTCCCATCTGCATTCATGTCCATCCAGAGCAGAAAGTAGCTCTGGAACCATATGATTTTATGTGACCATTTTAACTGTTATATATTTTTACACTTATCTTTAGTTTTCTTTTGGAAAAAAATCCTCGTCTACTTTGGGATTTATTGAGCAAAACTCACCACAAAATGAGTGGTGCTCGCCCATAGTGAAGTCATCTTCATACATTGGCCAGTCCTGGGAAAACTAGCACTGGAACCCCAACTTTTTATTTCATATTTTGATTACAAATGGTATACAGAACTACCGGTAGTAGAGCAAGTTTAAAGAAAATTCCTCGTTTAACTTTTTAGTACTTGGCCTTAAGCACTACATATAGTATTCAAATAAGAACCTGTCTCAAATTAGACTCTTGGAATAGAACTCAAATGGGCCACTTCGGCATCCATAATTCATAGACTAATATGATTCTGTTTTGGAATGATATACATGGACTTTGACCTAAGTAGAAAGACGTATAAGGATTCAAGTTGAACATTACAATGTAAATAAAATTCTTTGATAACTGCTACAACATAATGACAAAGTTCATATATATTAAATGACCGCAATATTGAATGAAATCAAACAGACAACTACCGTAAACTCCCGCGTATAAGACGCATCCTCTACGCCAAACAAAATGCTGGGGAGTCTTATAGCTTTCTCTCAAGTTGGGGGTGCGTCTTATACGAGGGGTAATTATTCTATAGAAATGTACTACCGTAATCTCCCGCGTAGAAGGCGCAGCTCGCGCAGAAGGCGCCCCCCCCCCAACTCAGAGAATGCCCTTTCACGTAGAAGGCGCACATACCTCTTCTGGATCGATTCCTGGAAAAACCCGCGTATAAGGCGCCCCCCCCTAACTCACAGGGGGGCTGTTTCACGTAGAAGGCGCCCCCCCTCCCCACTATTGTACACTGACCGGGCTGCCGCGCTGCTGGCGCTATGAGTTCAAGCTGTTATCGGCACACGGTCTCCTTGAACCCGCCGAGCGCGTTGACACATACTGGTCGGCCGCGCTGCTGGCGCTATGAGTTCAAGCTGTCATCGGCGCATGGTGGGCCTTATTTTGGGGCGTTATCCAATTGAGATGTTTGAAAAACCCGCGTATAAGGCGCACCCCCAACTCAAGGCAATTACCCTCCCGCATGTAAGACCCAGCAGCATTTTGTTTGGCGTAGAAGATGCGCCTTCTACGCGGGAGATTACGGTTATCTTACAAATTTACGCATTAAAATGTGCGTCTTATATGCGAAAATGCATGTGCTAAGTTTGGGGTGCGTCTTATACGTGCAGCGCGTCTTCTACGTGGGAGATTACAGTATATCATCAATCTGTGAGTGTCAAAGTGAACAAAGAGTGGTCACACCTACCACACCTCCTTAGTACATAGTGTGAGAAGTAAAGAGAATAGTTAGAGGTTGTACAAGGTGTAGAGGATAGGTTAGATAGCTTAATTATCCTGTATAAGCCACACCTTTGTATAAGTCTTGAGTTTGTAGATAAACTATAAGCCACACCTTGGTATAAGTCTTGAGTTTGTAGATAAACTATAAGCCACACCTTTGTATAAGTCTTGAGTTTGTAGATAAACTATAAGCCACACCTTTGTATAAGCCCTAAGTTTGTAGATAAACTATAAGTCACACCTTTGTATAAGCCTTGAGTTTGTAGATAAACTATAAGCCACACCTTGGTATAAGTCGAGTTTGTAGATAAACTATAAGCCACACCTTTGTATAAGTCTTGAGTTTGTAGATAAACTATAAGCCACACCTTTGTATAAGCCCTAAGTTTGTAGATAAACTATAAGCCACACCTTTGTATAAGCCTTGAGTTTGTAGATAAACTATAAGCCACACCTTGGTATAAGGCTTGAGTTTGTAGATAAACTATAAGCCACACCTTTGTATAAGCCCTGAGTTTGTAGATAAACTATAAGCCACACCTTTGTATAAGTCTTGAGTTTGTAGATGAACTATAAGCCACACCTTTGTATAAGCCTTGAGTTTGTAGATAAACTATAAGCCACACCTTTGTATAAGCCCTAAGTTTGTAGATAAACTATAAGCCACACCTTGGTATAAGTCTTGAGTTTGTAGATAAACTAGAAGCCACACCTTTGTATAAGCCCTGAGTTTGTAGATAAACTAGAAGCCACACCTTTGTATAAGTCTTGAGTTTGTAGATAAACTAGAAGCCACACCTTTGTATAAGCCCTGAGTTTGTAGATAAACTATAAGCAACACCTTTGTATAAGTCTTGAGTTTGTAGATAAACTAGAAGCCACACCTTTGTATAAGTCTTGAGTTTGTAGATAAACTAGAAGCCACACCTTTGTATAAGCCCTAAGTTTGTAGATAAACTATAAGCCACACCTTTGTATAAGCCTTGAGTTTGTAGATAAACTATAAGCCACACCTTGGTATAAGGCTTGAGTTTGTAGATAAACTATAAGCCACACCTTTGTATAAGCCCTAAGTTTGTAGATAAACTATAAGCCACACCTTTGTATAAGCCTTGAGTTTGTAGATAAACTAGAAGCCACACCTTTGTATAAGCCCTGAGTTTGTAGATAAACTATAAGCCACACCTTTGTATAAGTCTTGAGTTTGTAGATAAACTATAAGCCACACCTTTGTATAAGCCTTGAGTTTGTAGATAAACTATAAGCCACACCTTTGTATAAGCCCTAAGTTTGTAGATAAACTATAAGCCACACCTTGGTATAAGTCTTGAGTTTGTAGATAAACTAGAAGCCACACCTTTGTATAAGCCCTGAGTTTGTAGATAAACTAGAAGCCACACCTTTGTATAAGTCTTGAGTTTGTAGATAAACTAGAAGCCACACCTTTGTATAAGCCCTGAGTTTGTAGATAAACTATAAGCAACACCTTTGTATAAGTCTTGAGTTTGTAGATAAACTAGAAGCCACACCTTTGTATAAGTCTTGAGTTTGTAGATAAACTAGAAGCCACACCTTTGTATAAGCCCTGAGTTTGTAGATAAACTAGAAGCCACACCTTTGTATAAGTCTTGAGTTTGTAGATAAATTATAAGCCACACCTTTGTATAAGTCTTGAGTTTGTAGATAAACTAGAAGCCACACCTTTGTATAAGCCCTGAGTTTGTAGATAAATTATAAGCCACACCTTTGTATAAGTCTTGAGTTTGTAGATAAACTAGAAGCCACACCTTTGTATAAGTCTTGAGTTTGTAGATAAACTAGAAGCCACACCTTTGTATAAGTCTTGAGTTTGTAGATAAACTAGAAGCCACACCTTTGTATAAGCCCTGAGTTTGTAGATAAACTAGAAGCCACACCTAGGTCTTGAAAATTGGCAGTTCAATACTGTTTTATAGTGTCAAATACCCTTGTATTAGTCACACCTTGACTTTGGGAACCTTTTGTGAATACCGTAAATCCCCGGTCATAAGCCGTTTTTTTTTTTCTATTTTGGGCCCAAACCGGCTTCTAATTTTTTCCCAAATTCCCCCCCTGGCTTATGACCGGTTTTTTTTTACTAAAGAATAAAGAGAAAATGGGGAAAATTTGACACCAAAACCGGCTTTTATGATTTCCCTGAACTCACCCCCCGGCTTATGACCGGGGCCGGCTTATGACCGGGGATTTACGGTAGCAGCTAATACAAGATAATTTATGGTATATGTGCAATATCAACTTCGCACTGCACGAATAAGTGTCAGCCTTGCATACCTGCCGAAGGAAACAGGTGTTGAATTATTTCTTTAGTTCTTAAAATAGATGTTAACAAGGAGGACATTAGGACGTTGTCATTTGATAAATCAAATATGGGAGATGTTGATCCTGATGCCTGTTTAGACTGTGATATGGTAGTTTTATGGAGCAGTGGTGGGGCAGTTTACATTGACAATGCTTTATGTGTGTGAGACTGGTAGTTGTGCTGCCATGTACCGTAATCTCCCGCGTATAAGGCGTAGCTCGCGTATAAGGTGCCCCCCCCAACTCACAGGGGGGATGTTTTGCATAGAAGGCGCCCCCTGAGGGCAGATTTTTGTCAGTTTAGTACTGTTCTATAGTAAAAATACCCCCCCCTATAAGGCGCACCCCAAACTCAAGGAAATTAACCTCCCACGCATAAGACCCAGCAGCACTTTGTTTGGCCTATAAGACGCGCCTTATACGTGGGAGATTACAGTAGTGGTTATAGTGGGAAGTAGTGGAATTATAAGCCAATCACAACACACAAAACCAATGTCTTCGGTACACCACTCTGCATGACCATATAAGGCAGAGCATCCACCTACGGGTTAATTGGACATCATATATTGAATTCCACACTGATATACTAAAGGGTTTTTAAAGTGCCAGCACTTCAATAGTACCCCATAAAAAAGGGTCAGGCTATCTATCCCTCTAACATACCTGCAAACTCCAGTTGAGAAAAAAAACGGAGCCGGCAAAAACCACAGATTTTTCTTTGAAAACGAGGCAGGAGAATGTGAATAAATATATATGTATTTCGGTGGTTTTTGAAGGTGTCTGTTATCCTCAGTTTACAATTATACTAAGATCCTCCACATAAGATAGTGACAGCATAGCTCTTGTAAACTGCTGTCCACGATGTTCAATAAATTATACCTCCCGCGTAGCAGCCAATCTAAGACAGGGACCGCAGGGGAGGGAGGGAGCGTTCTGGTCGGGCAACGCTCATCTAGGGCAGACCGGACAGCGACCGGACCAAGGGGGTATGAGCTCCCATTCTAATTCAACGTAAGTTCGCTCCACCGCCCAAAATGACCAGTCAGGCCCCAACTATAGCCGTCTAGATGGACGACAAGGGTGGGAGGGAAGGGAGAGACCAGTTGGATTCTATACTTGATTTCAAAATACCCCTATACAAATTCTTTATGGTTGCTGAGATAGAGTGCATCATGCCAATCTGGGCATGATGCACCAATGAATCAATGCCTATTTCTCAGCTGTTTGTCAACAGATTTCAATATGTAATACATCAATTTTCAACCATGCCGATTCCATTTTTTTAACTTTTAGATCCATATTCCTGATGGATTCAGAGATAGAGTGCATCATGCCAAACCGGGCATGATGCACCAATGAATCAACCCACATTTTCTCTGCTGTTTACCAATAGATTTTAAAGTGTAATAT
This sequence comes from Acholoe squamosa, assembly GCA_949317995.1. NCBI lineage: Eukaryota > Metazoa > Annelida > Polychaeta > Phyllodocida > Polynoidae > Acholoe > Acholoe squamosa. The sequence continues at coordinate 1,756,047 of OX439051.1, read as the reverse complement.
ATCAATTTTAAGGTTTTCCACCATGCCGATTCCATTCCTTAAACTTTTACATGCATATTCCTGATGGATTCAGAGATAAAGTGCATCATGCCCAGATGCCCAGATAAATAAAATGCCATTAATCTTTTTAATGTCAATACTTAGTTACCAGGTGTCAGTAGTTTATACTTGCAAGAAGATGAATTCTATAAGGGAGCAATAACACACATCTATATATATGGAAAAGTATCAAGATACTGCATGATTATGCTAATTATTCAAATAATATGCACGGATATGGAATGTTTGGTATAAATCTGGGTCCCCCTAAAGAACATGCCCCCCTAAAAAAATTGTTTCGGATAAGAATAAGCGAAATAATTTTTTTAACTAGCGGCCTTTTCAGCCTGAGCCAGTCCACCTGTGCCCTACCTCCAGCCAAAACCTATCTGTTTTTAGTGTCAGCGGCGAAAAAGGGCAGGTTTGAGGAAGGAATGGATCGAAATAAAGGTTTTTTTAGGACGCGGGGGCAGACGCCAGTCCAGGCACTGGCAGAGAGGTCCAAGAACTGGCAGTTTTACAAAAGAAAATCACATCTCCCTTAATAATAGGAGTTTCCCATAGTGTGACCTATAGATTAAGGGTAGCTCGAACTTTATTTCAAATCTGCTCAATGGGAACAAAGTTATCGATAATTTTAGCAATTTTAGCGATGTTTTGAGGGTATTGATGAAAGAATGATACAGACCTGTTCTCGGACCACCAATGGGGCCGCGCAGCACGCGGTGTCATGATTTGTTCAAATCTAACATTTTCCTTCAATTTCTTGGTACCATGCGACAAACAAAGACGAGTTGTGATAATGATCCATGTGTACTGCGACAATAAAGCCAGTTTCCTTTCAAGTATTGACATATTAGGGCCAAAAAACGCAGACACATCGCTGCATTGTAAACAAAAGCACTTTCGCTGGTACTGCAGCAGTACCAGCAAACACATGGCTTCTGGGGATGTGCCTAACTGGGTCAGGCCACTACCAACAGCCAATCAAAGACGGGGACGCGGGATCAATGCGTCCATGTGCTTCTGGATGTGTTCGTAAACACCTGAAAGCCTGGAGGGCTACTACTCTTCGAATATGCGACAAAATGAATGAAATACTGCATAATTGTCACAGATATAATGTTTTATTGTCACAACTCATCAGTTTTTATCGCAGGACACCGGGAAATTGAATTACTCACCCATATGAGATGGCTAACATGCTGTCCATACAGAGGGGTTTACGAATGCACCGGGTGATGGATCACACCACTCCATCAGCCAATTAAAGAAAGGGATGTGGGGTGAATGCGTCCGTCTGACTGCCTCAGCGGCCTAGCACCCAATCATAGAAGGGGACCACAGGGGAGGGAGGGAGGCGTTCCGGTTGGGCAACGCGCGTCTCGGGCAGACTGGACAGCGACCGGAGCATGAGCTCTTGTTCTAATTCAATGTAAGTTCCCTTCAGCGGCCAAAAAGACCAGTCAGGCCCCTACTATAGCCGTATAGACGGACAACGAGGGTGGGAGGGGAGGGAGACCAGTCAGATTCTATACTCGATTTCTGACGATCCAGATTCCAGGTAAACGGCGCCTTCCAGTATGGATGTAATAAAACTGCTGTCTCGAGACAGCAGTTTAATAAAGGTCAAAATGAGATCTCATTGGATCTGGATGAATCACAAGAATGAACCTGGTGGATCTTCAAAAAAACTGAGAAAACTGAAAAAACTGAGGAGTTTGCAGGTATGCTCTAAGGTAAGTGCCTGTACAATTATTGATGACAACACTTTGTTGTGGGCCATGAATGCCGCCCTAGTCAGGGACTCCCAGGGGCCGACCAGCACAGCGTGGATCATCTCTGCACAGTGCACACTGGTGCCTTAAAAGGCTGATTTTGCATTCATACATCATGCTAACCCTACCGGGCTGATACACTCCTAGATACAGAAATGAAGTGCCTACATGGAAACATGCCAGTGACTTCATGATAATGAATATATTAATGCTGAGTGAGTGAGTAATAGATGTTTAACGCCATTTCGACAGCTAAGGTCATATTCATGGCGAGAATGACACAATTTCACAGAGCATATGTGCACCACACACATCCTGAGGGGATAGGAAAGAAGAGATATAGACCCATTTAAGTGGGCTAGGGAAACCCGCGCTCATTAGACAATCCACAAGCATGGTATACGGGAGAACTTACAGTACTTATTGAACCTTGGTGGATCACAAAGATGGAGAACTTACAGTACTTATTGAACCTTGGTGGATCACAAAGATGGCCAGGGGGATGTGTCCATGTAACCATGGTGACATACCTGGGGAGAGGTGGGGTATACAATCACTGTCCATACAGGTGTGTGTGTGTGTGGGTGTGTGTTAGCATAGCTATATCTTGTGAGGACTGACCATTGTCTACACAGCAAACCTGTGAGGACATTTTGTCATTGTGAGGACTTGCACTCGGGTCCTCACAAAAAAGTCCAGCAAATTGAATGAATTTCTCAGATAATCAGTTATGTTTCATTTGGAATGAGTCCTCAAAAGTGGCCTGTGTTATAATTGCAATGCACCAGTATGCCCCCTGGATTTCAAGATTGGAACTATTTGACAGTGGTACACACTTCTATCCAATCAGATCAAGTTTTACATACCTCTCCCAACCGGTCCTCAGAAGAGTGATGTGTGATCAATATGCTGTTGACCAATGAAATGAATCGTACTATTGTAGAGTATAGGTCCTCAGATCTGCTGAGTGTCGTCAAACAGTCCCTACAAATCTGCTGTGTGTTCAGAGAATCCTGGGTACATGTAAATTGCCATTATGTGTGTATAGCTACACTGAGACTGTGGGCCCATTATGAGAATTTAGCACCGTACACATACACTCTCCCTATGGTGTTTTCCTTGTGAATCATTAAGGATGTAGAGCAGCATGGATCTCACTTTGTTTGTATCTTTTTCATATAACTTGGTGTGCAGAAGGAACTCAAATTTGTGCTATGAGATTTACCTAATACTGTATATAAGGATAGTGCTAGCCCCAAACTCAGGCAGTCCTCATAAGCGCTGCCTGGAATTAACCGGGTCCTTAGAAATATGCTGTGCACTCTTAGGAACCTGAAAGCTTGTCAGTGCATCATTCTGTATATGTAGTGGAGTATGGGTCCTCAGATCTGCTGAGTGTTCTCAATTAGTCCCCTCAAATCTGCTGTGTGTAAAGGGCACCATGGTTAAGGTCCCATCATTAGTATGTATAAGCTAGACTGACAGTGTCGGCCCTTCATAACACAATTCAGCTCTGAATATGTACATGCACTGTACATTTATTCTGTAAGCTCTCGATACTGTTGGATATTAAGGTAGTGCCAGCCCCTAACTCAGTCAGTCCTCAGAAGGACTGGGTGGGATTAACTGGGTCCTCAGGTAGGCTGACTGTAGTCAAGCAGTCCCCACACATCTGCTGTGTGTGCGACACATCACATTTTCTTTTTTTGAACAGATTTAAACTTTATTTGGTCTAGAGATACATTAATCATGCTGACATAGGCACAGTGTGTACATATCTTAGTCCGCTGGATATAATATCATTGCTGTAGAATAACCTATGCACATACAGTGGTATATTACGTAATTACCCATGTTATAAGGAAATTTATCATGATAATAACATGGCCAAACAGTTAATGACCAGATCGTCATTTAGAAAATGTTATGATCTGGCCATCTAAACTCTTACCAGTATTCATAGAATTGTAAAAGTATAATAACAATATTTTGAACAATTTGGGACACTCTAATCTACTTTAAGTACAATAATAATTGTTTCCTTCCCCCTAACTTTACAATAGATTTTTACAACATGCATTGGTACTGTTAGATTCAAACTAAGTTATACATTGATAGAGTCGATGTAGAATTGATTAGATATGGTCTTAAGTTTTCTGTTTATCTTACACATTCTAATATCGGTTTCTAGATATTATTCAGGTTCACAACTTGCATAGTTATTATACGATATAAATTATACATTGATAGAATCATTTAAGCTTTTCTTAGATATAGCCTTGAATTTTTCTTTTTCTCTAATATTTCTGATATCAGTTTCTAGATTATTCCAGGTTTGAGCACATAGACACTCGGGCGATTTTGTATATGCTGTACAATTAATTTTCCTATAATTTAATACAGGAGCACTGGAAAATCAAGTATTTCTTACAGTCGGTTTAATATATTCCTCCATTGTTGAACTTTTAAAGGCAAGAATTTTAATATGATAAAATCTTCTAGCTTCTAGTATAGGAGTATCAGTTTCTCTATGTACAAAGTTGGTAGGAGTCAATAAATGAACATCTAGACCGGTCTTTAGACACTTGTTTTGCAGTCGCTGTAATTCTAGTAGTAGTTCTGCTTTAGCTCCATTGTATAGTATATCACAGTAATCAATAATTGGTATAATATGCATTTTGTACATTCTTATTCTTGCTGTGGTTGACAAATATTTCCTAGTTTTATACAAAATTAATGATTTGAAACGAGCATTTTTTATAACATTTCTCACATACATATTAAAATTCAGTTCTTGGTCCAGGGTAACCCCTAGGTATTTATATGATGAGACGTTCATTAAAGTTTTCCCATTCAGAACATTTTTTATAACATTTCTCACATACATATTAAAATTCAGTTCTTGGTCCAGGGTAACCCCTAGGTATTTATACGATGAGACGTTCATTAAATTTTTCCCATTCAGAACAATTTTTGGCTTCTGTATTCTTTTCAATTTAATTGCAGAAGCAAAAGACATAATTTTTGTTTTAGATTCATTCATTGTAAGTTTGTTAGCCGAGGACCAAAGAGAAAAGGTATTTAGTGCAGTTGTGAGTTCATTTGTTAATACATCCATATTTTTTCCTGATACGTATAGGACTGAGTCATCAGCATATAGCAAGGTTTTATGGACATCCTTTTTTAGACATACAGTCATTAATATATAATAAAAAGAACAAAGGACCCAAAATTGAGCCCTGTGGTACTCCACATGATAAATTTACCTTTTCAGAGTACTAGTACAACTAGTACTGAGATAGAATCAAGTGTAGATTTACATTTTTGATAGCCACCTTGGTTTTTCGATAATATATCAAATCTATCTAAGTGATTGCTTAGTTTGTTATGTATGAGTCTCTCTAGTATTTTGCCTGGAACAGGTAGAACACTAATCGGTCTAAGATTTGATACATTGGACGGATCGCCACCTTTTGGTAATGGAGTCACCGTGGCAATTTTCCAGCTATCTGGGATTTGGCCTGTATTTGTAATCAAATTAATAATTTTAATAAAGTTTTGAGGAAACTCCATCATAGTTTTCTTAAATATATCAGTAGATAGATAATCAATGGCAGATTACTTTGATGTATCTATATCAGACAAACATTTTTTGATTTCTTCATCAGTAAAATTCATATCTGGCAGGTCTACCTCGCAACGAGTACCTTTGAAATTAAATATAGTTTGGTGTTGTTCAGCAAGTCTAGGTACAATCTCTGCGAAAAAAACTATTAATATAGGTAGATGTATCATTAATTGAAATTACATGGCCATTTTCATCTGTTTACATAATAGATTTGTTGTTGCCTTTTTTTGAAGGTAAAATATCTTTCATAGTACTCCAGAATTTTTTCGAATCATTTTTAAAAATTTCAGACAAATTAGAATAATAAGTCTCTTTGGCCCGTTCAACTTCTCTGTTAACTATGTTTCTACACTCTGGCTCTATGCCAAGAGATGATATCCATGCATTGTCTTGCTAATTTTAATAACACATTTTTGTCGTCAATCCTTTCAAGAAGTTCATTGGACATCCATGGACTAGGCTTATCTACAACCTTAAAACTTTTAACAGGACATTGTAAGTCAAGCATTCTTTTTATGATATTTTCCAGTATATTCCAGCATATATTTGGGTCATTTGATTGATTAAAAATATTCCAATTACAGTTTTCTAAGTCTGTATAGAATTTTTCTAAATCTAACTTATTATATGATCTTCCGAGGAAGGTTCTATAGTTCTTTTTTACATGTACTTGAAATTTCTGAATATGTACCGGTAAATGGTCTGATAAGTGTATGTTCAGTGCACCACTAGAGGTGATAGTATCACAGTTTGAAAAAATCAAATCTATACACAGGTTTGTACCCGATGTGGTTGTGACCTCATTAACGAGTTGTACCAAATGAAAATGATCAAAGGTTTCTATGAGAAGCTGCTTCTCAGGTGTATTGCTTAATATGTTTACATTGAAGTCTCCAAGAATGAAAATATCATATCCATCTAGATTATCGATTTGTAGAAGTAAGGCTCGCATGGTATTACAAAATTCCATAAGATTACCTGAGAGTGGTCTATATATATTACAAACAATACATTTCTTATTAGTTCCTTTGGCTGATAATAGCCATTGAATTTCTATGTTTTCATTAGTTCTATTTAAGTTTTTAAACTTATCTACTGAACATGATAGCCCCTCATCAACATATGCACATAGACCATCTCCTCTATAAATACTGATGCGATCTTGACGAAAGAGATTATATCTTGGAAAGCTATATAATTTGCTACAATCCATCTTGTTCAACCATGTCTCAGACAATAGTATAATATCTATAAAGCTATCATTTAATTCTTCTTTGATCTTTGTAAACTTATTTCTCACACTCCTTGCATTCATATGTACAATCGAGAAACCTTTTTTAAATTTATTTTTTAAAGACATATCAATTTTAAAGAATCATAAATAAATGCGACTCTACATGTAAACAACCTCATCATGTATGAATGTTCAATCTTCCTGCCAATACATATTTCTATGAACCAAACCTATGCCATACGCGATAAATAATTTCATACCCCCTTCCCACCACGGGCTTACAGCTCTTATGGCTACCCATGTTAACAATCTATCAGTTTTGCAGTTAAAGTTTAGAGGCTATTACATCATTTCATCTATGGAACTGTTAAACACATATAAAAAGTTTGATGTTAATAAATTGTACCGTTTTATCAATTCAGGAAATTATTATTCCCCCTCTGGGTTTTCAGATTCATTGGTCAGTTGTACACAAATTTTCTGTAAGATCTGCCCCATAAGGTTCTCACCCTTGATGTTTCCAGTCGTACACAGATTTGACAGTCCGAAATGCATCTTCACCCCCCATATCGGGTGGAAACTAGCTTCATTCCAGTTTTTTTTACACCAGTGGAGATTAGATAGTCTCTCATACATGGTATAGAGAATTTCTCTTTGTTAATTTCTTGCATGACTATAGCAGCCATTTTGTTCCATTCCATTGTAGGTCGGATTTTCCTAGCTTCATACATAATTTCAACCGGATCTTCTAATTTCTTCAAGGATAGGACCAGGTCCTTGTGACCACACGCTTGGGCTTTAGCTACTTTGTACGCCTGCTCAGAGCTGTTATACTCTCTTCCTCTGAAGGACATCTGACAGTGGTAGAGGTTTGATAGCTTGTGGTGATGCGACTTAAACATGAGCCCGTCAGGCGTTTCAGCTTCATTTGCTGTCTGCATATTTAGATCCTGGTAGGGTAGCTGGTGGAGTTGGTTATGTTCGAACGGCTTCTTGTCTATTATGATCTTGCGCTGTCTCAACTGTGTTATATCCCAGCCTCTTTGCCAAGTAGTGCATGGCACGTAGGTCATTAAACTCACGCTGTTCAGTCTCCCCTAGCTCGTCACCTATTGATACATGTTTGTATAAGAACTTGCCTTTTAGGTTCTTCAGGAGTTTCATTAACTTAGCCTTTGTATACACATTGTTGAACACAATTTTAATCGGTTGAAAGGTCTTCTTGTTTTTATCATGGGCACCGCCATCTTGGTTTCTTGTGGTAGGTGCTCCTTTGCGACTGCAACTTTGTATGGTTTCAGTGCCAAAATCCGCGCGCACGTCTCTGAGTATTTGGTTAACTTTTTCCAATAAATTTTCATTATCGAATTCTTCTAGACCTTTAATTATGACTATTTTCCTCTTGATGTCTTCGTCAATTTTCTCGAACCTCTGTGTATGTTTTAGTAACAGTTGTGTTTGGGCTTGAATATTCTGCGTGTGAGCTGTCATGGCTTCCCCCGTCTCCTTGACAGTGGTAGATACCGTTTCCAGTATTCCTTCTGTGGAGGTAAGCCTGGTCTTTATACCATCTAGAGTAGAATTAATGGTGGTAGTGGTGTTATTTAGGGTATTTATGGAGTCAATAAACCCATCGATACTGTGCTTCATATCAAGTTGTAACTCCTCCACCGTCTTCATTTGTTGATTGAATTGACAGCGGCAATAACATCCTTTAAAGTGGCTTCAGGCGACAGCATTTCTTTCGCTTTCCTCCTGGTCTGAGACCCCTCTCTAGTGTTTGACATTATGTAAAAGGTTTCTTGGTACCTTTAAGTAGTAGTATGTCAAGTTTGACTCAGTTCCAATATGTATATCCTAATAAATTTGCCAAAATTCTGCAGCCCTGTTTTCAACCGCTCAACCCTGTGCCGCCATTTTGTTCTTTTGAAGGTTTAGGTTGAAATTATGATAATGTATAAATTAGAAAGTGTAGACCCATCATAACATAATCTAACTGTGCATATCTGCATGCCACAAAAAGGATATGCTGTTAGCTCCTCATGCCATTAGATATTAAGATAGTGCCAGCCCTTAACTCAGTCAGTCCTCATAAGTACTGGGTGAGATTAACTGGGTCCTAACAAATATGCTGTGCTCTCTTGGAGACCTGAAGGTTTGCATTGCATCATATCATTGTGAAGTATAGGTCCTCAGATCAGCTGAGTGTCATCAGGCAATCCCCAAAAAACTCCTGTGTCTGCAGGCCATCAGCATTACATGTAGGTCGACATTATTATTATGTATTACTTCAACTGACGGTGAAGACCAATCATACCACAATTTAGGACAGCAGATATAATGATCTACATACCACATAACATAGGTATGCTGTGAGCTCCTCATGTCACAGGATATAAACACAATAGTTCAACGACCATGGGGTAAAAAACCTTTAATTCACGCTACGGCAGCTGTCTGCCCTAAGGGAAACAAACCCCACAAGGGGTAGGATCTATGATCATTATTTCTGGACTAGGTCAGTCAGTACTCATAAGCACTGGGTGAGATTAACCGGGTTCTAACAAATATGCCATGCTCTCTTGGAGAACTGAAGTTTTGCATTGCATCATATCATTGTGGAGTATAGGTCCTCAGATCAGCTGAGTGTCGTCAAACAGTCCCTACAAATCTGCTGTGTGTTCAGAGAACCATGGGTACATGTAGGTTGACATTATGTATGTACAGCTATATTGAGATTATACGCCCATTATGAGAATTTAGCACTATACACATACACTCTCCCTGTGGTGTTTGCCTTGTGAATCTTTAAAGATGTTGAGCAGCATGGATCTCACTTTGTTTGTATCTCTTTCATATAACTTGGTGTGCAGAAGTAACTCAAAATTGTGCTATGAGATTTACCTAATATTGTATATAAGGATAGTGCCTCATAAGTGCTGCATGGGATTAACTGGGTCCTTAGAAATATGCTGTGCACTCTTGGTAACCGGAAAGCTTGTCAATGCATCATTCCATATATGTAGTAGAGTATAGGTCCTCAGATCTGCTGAGTGTAGTCAATCATTCCCCTTAAATCTGCTGTGTGTGCAGGCAACTATGGTTAAGGTCCCATCATGAGTATGTATAAGATAGACTGACAGTGTAGGCCCTTCATAACACAATTCAGCTCTGAATATGTACATGCACTGTACATTTATTCCATAAGCTCTTTGTACTATTGGATGTTGAGATAGTGCCAGCCCCTAACTCATTCAGTCCTCAGAAGCACTGAATAGGATTAACCGGATCCTCAGATAGGCTGAATCAAGTCAAGTTTCAAGTTTAAACGTTTTTCATTTGCCAGGAATGATCTGTAGTCAAGCAGTCCCCACACATCTGCTGTGTGTGCGAGACATCACCATGGTTACCTGTCACATGACATTATGATAGTGTATAAATTAGACTGAAAATGTAGACCCATCGTCATAGTCTAACACTCCATATCGACATACCACATAAAGGATATGCTGTAAGCACTTCATGCCATTGGATATTAAGATAATTCCATCCCCTCAGTCCTCAGAAGCACTGGGTGGGATTAATTTGTTCCTTACATATATCCTGTGCATGCTTGGTGACCTGAAAGCTTGTCATCAGTTTGGAATGTGGTTCACTTTTATACTCTGGCATGTATCAGATTACCTCTTCAACATAAAGGATGTTCTATAAAATGCAGCATACCATAGTGGAGTATAGGTCCTCAGATCTGCCGAGTGTAGTCGAGCAGTCCCCACAAGTCTGTTGTGTGTGCCGGCCACCATGGTTACATATAAGGTCCCTTCATGAGTATATACAAGCAAGACTAACAGTGATGGCCCATCCTAACAGTATTCAGCCTTCCATTTGTACATAACACTGTAATATATAACACTGTACACACACACAAGTCCCCATAAACACAGGGTGGAATTAACTGGTTCCTTACATATATCCTTTGCACTCTTGTTGACCTGAGAGCTTGTCAGTGGTGCAGAATGGGGTCAACTTTTATCACCGTTTGGTGTCAGGCACATCTCAGATTACCTGTCTTTATAGAGAACCCTCTCTTTTTAGATTTGTAGTTTGTGACCTTATTGACAGAAACTTTGTCCTAATAATCTTGGTCTGAAAAAGAATAGGAGATGAGATTATCAGACACTGAGAGACCTTTGTAACCATTATTACCTCACAGTGCCATTTTACCCAAGCAGGTTCTGTGTCTAAAAGGCTTCTTTCCTAAGAGAAAGAGATGCTGCTATTAACAAAAGTTAAAATCCCTGTAAGAAGCCCATTCTTGTTTGTATGTATGCCTAGGCAAATTGCTTTATATCATTCACTCTGAGATATAAACCCTTCCGATCAAACTCTTTCTTCATTATTCATTGATATTATGTATGATTCATTTATATATGCTCCTCACAAACCTGCCGTTCAAGTGGGCCATCACTCATATATGTGTTGATATGCACTACAAATATTTCAGTGAGCCAGCCTTCGAATAAACACCCATAACATATATTTAGGGCCTCTTCATGATTATGTTAATGTACTTATATGTATCTTCATTCCTTGTGGGTACAGAATGTTGAATGAAAGTTGGAAACTGGTCATTAAATGTTCACAAGGTTGATCAACATGTTATCAATGTTGCCAATGACTTAGTCCACTATGCACCTGACTCCTGCCCCCAATGTACCTGACTATTACCCCATGTACCTGACCATACATGCTAACCAGGAGTTATTGGCTGGGACACTCCCGGATTTCAAAGGTTTCTCCTGGGAAAAATTTATCTACTGATTTCTCCCAGTTTTTCACTAATCTCCTGGTTTTTGATATATCTAGGCAGTTTGCATCATATAGAATCTCCAGGATTTTGATATGATAAGGCATTTTCAACTTATAAAACGTACCAGAATGGCCAATTTGGTGTTTCCATTTTCATGAGAAATTACAATTTCCAAAGCCTTTGGCAAAGGTCGCCCAGTTTGGGGCCCTGAAATGTTGGCATGTATGCCTGACTACTCCCAACATGTAACTGATTACTGCCCCCATGTACCTGATTACTGCCCCAATGTACCTGAGTCCTGCTGATTGTACATGATTAGTCCCCACATGTACATGCCTTCTGCCCCATGTACCTGACTTCTGTCCCTGACTCCTGTCCCCCATGTACCTGACTCCTGCCCCAATGTACCTGACTACTGCCCCATATACCTGAATACTTCTCCCCATCTACCTGACTCCTGCCCAATGTATCTGACTCCTGCCCCCCCTTGCACCGCAGGGGCGGATCCAGGGTTTTGAAAAGGGGGGGTCCAACACTGGGGCCTATCCAGTGCCGTGCCATACATAGGGGGGGGGGGTTGGGGGCATGTACTCCTAATAAAATTTTGAAATCTAGATATCAAATGGTGCATTCTGATGCATTTTCAGACTCCAATCCAGTAAAGCATTTTGGTGTACCATCAGCAGTAAACCAATGATTTTGAGAACAGGGTATGAAAATCTTATTCAATTTTGATTGCACAATAGTGTTTTAGGTAGGCTTGGGGGCATGTCTCCTAGAAAATTTCAAAAATATAGATATCAAACTCCAAATTTTAAAGCATGTTGGTGTAAACCTGGGGTGGGAAGGGTTTCCATAAAGGGGATGCAAACCCTATGTGGTAATGCTTTGTCCTTTGTGAGGTTTTGAGGGCTGGCCCCTCAAGAAAAATTTGAAATATAGATGTCAACATCTCTAGTTTAAGGGTTTCAACTAGCCTCAGACTTGAATCTAGTATTTTTAGATATTGTTGTCTAAGGGGGTGTGGAGGCCTGTCCCAACCCCTGGGAAATCTTTTGAAAAATTGATGTCAAACCCTGAAGTTTAAAACATTTGGTGTACCCTCAGGAGTATGTTCATGCACTGGTGATTAAGAAAGTTTTGTCATGCCCGAAGAAATCTTATTACATAATTATCAAAATTATATTTAATGCATTTTGGTATAGGCAAGCATTTTCAGCAAGAAAATTACCTGACTACTGCCTCCATGTACCTGACTACTGCCCAAAGGTAGCAAACTACTGTCCCCTGTACCTGACTACTGCCTCAATGTACCTGACTACTGCCACCATGTATCTGACTACTGCCCCAATGTCCCTGACTTCTGTCCCCCTGTACACAACTGCCCCAATATACCTGACTACTGCCCAATATACAAAACCACTGCCCCATATACCTTGCTTCTTCCCATTATGTACCTGACTACTGCCTCCATGTGCTTGACTACTGCCTCCATGTATCTGATTACTGCCTCCATGTATCTGACTAGTATCCCACTGTCCCCGACTACTGACCAATCGTTCCTGACTACTTTTCCCATATACCTAGTGGTTTAAAACATATATGTACTTCACTAAGGTTCCAAGGCATCCTAACAGAAGCCCCAACATATCTGACTACTTCTCCTAAGTACCAGTCAACTGCCCTCATCTTCCTGAGTACTGTGCCCATATGCATACCTACTGGCCCCATTGTACCTAACTACTGCCCACCATGTACCTGAGTACTACCCCCCATGTACCTGACTACTGCCATCATGAAGCTGACTACTGCCCCCATGTACCTGACTACTGCCCCCATGTACCTGACTACTGCCCCCAGGTACCTGTGTACTGCCCCCATGTACCATTACAGCCACCATGAAGCTGACTACTGCCCCCATGAAGCTGACTACTGCTCCCATGTACCTGACTAATGCCTCCAGGTACCTCACTACTACCTATATGTACCTGACTCCTACTGCCATGTACCTGACTCCTGATGATTGTCCTCATGTACCTGCCTGCTGCCACCATGTACCTTTCTACTCCCCACATTTACCTGACTACTGCCCCCATGCACTCGACTATTAGCCACATGTACATGAGTACTGCCCCCATGTAGCTGACTACTGCCCTCATGTACCTGACTTCTGTCCCCCTGTACCTTAAAACTGCCCCCATGGTACTGACTACTGCCCCTTTATACCTGACCACTGACCCATATACCTCACTTCTTCCACTATGTACCTGACTACTGCCTCCATGTACCTGACTACTGCCCCCATGCACCTGACTACTGCCCCTGTGTACCTGACTACTGCCCCCATGCACCTGACTACTGCCCCTGTGTACCTGAATACTGCCCCCATGTACCTGACTGCTGCCTCCATGTTCCTGACTACTGCCCCATGTACCTGACTACTGCCCGCACGTATCTGACTACTGCCCCCATGCTCCAGACTACTGCTAAATGTACCTGCCCCCATGTACCTGACTACAGCGTCCATGTACCTGACTATTGTGTCAATGTACCTGACTACTAGCCACATTTACCTGGTTCGTGCCCCTAGGTACCTGACTACTGTCACCATGTACCTCACTACTGCCTCCATGTACCTCACTACTAGGTATATGTACCTGACTCCTTCTGCCAAGAACCTGACTACTCCCCTATGTACCTGTCTACTGCCCCCCCCATGTAGCTGACTACTGTCTCCCATGTATCTGACTACTGCCCCCATGTAGCTGACTACTACCCCCAAGTAGCTGACTACTGTAATCATGTAGCTGACTACTGCTTCCATATACCTGATTTCTGCCCCCATGTACCTGACTACTGTCCCCATGTACCTGACTACTGCCCCAATGTAGCAGACTACTGCTTCCATATACCTAACTACTACCCCATGTACCTGACTACTGCCCCCATGTACCTAACTACTACCCCCATGTACCTGACTACTGCCCCCATGTACCTGACTACTGCCACCATGTACCTGACTACTGACCCCATGTACCTGACTACTAGCCACATGTACCTGACAACTAGCAAACTACTGCCACAATGTATTTGACTACTGCCCTTATGTACCTGACAACTGCCCCTATGTACCTGACTACTGCCCCGATGTACCTCCATTTACCTCACTTCTTCCCCTATGTAACTGACTACTGCCTCCATGTACCTGACTACTGCCCCTATGCACCTGACTACTGCCCCTGTGTACCTGACTACTGCCCCCATGTACCTTACTACTACCCACTTGTATCTCACTACTGCCCCCATGCTCCAGACTACTGCCGAATGTACCTGACTACTGCCCCCATGTACCTGACTACTGCCCCAATGTACCTGACTACAGCATCTATGTACCTGACTATTGTTTCAATGTACCTGACTACTGCCCCCATGTACCTGATTACTGCCTCAATATAGCTGACTACTAGCCACATGTACCTCACTACTGCCTCCATGTACCTCACTACTAGCTATATGTACCTGACTCCTGCTGCCATGAACCTGACTACTTCCCCATCTACCTGTCTACTGCCCCCCATGTACCTGACTACTGTCACCCATGTATCACACTACTGCCCCTATGTAGCTGACTACTACCCCCAAGTAGCTGACCACTGTCATCATGTAGCTGAATACTGCACCCATATACCTGATTTCTGCCCCCATGTAGCTGACTACTACGCCCATGTAGCTGACTACTGCCACCATGTAGCTGACTACTACGCCCATGTAGATGACTACTGCCACCATGTAGCTGACTACTGCCTCCATATACCTGATGACTGCCCCCATGTCCCTGACTTCTGTCCCCCTGTACACAACTGCTATACAAAACCACTGCCCCATATACCTTGCTTCTTCCCATTATGTACCTGACTACTGCCTCCATGTGCTTGACTACTGCCTCCATGTATCTGATTACTGCATCCTAACAGAAGCCCCAACATATCTGACTACTTCTCCTTAGTACCAGTCAACTGCCCTCATCTTCCTGAGTACTGTGCCCATATGCATACCTACTGGCCCCATTGTACCTAACTACTGCCCACCATGTACCTGAGTACTACCCCCCATGTACCTGACTACTGCCATCATGAAGCTGACTACTGCCCCCATGTACCTGACTACTGCCCCCATGTACCTGACTACTGCCCCCAGGTACCTGTGTACTGCCCCCATGTACCATTACAGCCACCATGAAGCTGACTACTGCCCCCATGAAGCTGACTACTGCTCCCATGTACCTGACTAATGCCTCCAGGTACCTCACTACTAGCTATATGTACCTGACTCCTACTGCCATGTACCTGACTCCTGATGATTGTCCCCATGTACCTGCCTGCTGCCACCATGTACCTTTCTACTCCCCACATTTACCTGACTACTGCCCCCATGCACTCGACTATTAGCCACATGTACATGAGTACTGCCCCCATGTAGCTGACTACTGCCCTCATGTACCTGACTTCTGTCCCCCTGTACCTTAAAACTGCCCCCATGGTACTGACTACTGCCCCTTTATACCTGACCACTGACCCATATACCTCACTTCTTCCCCTATGTACCTGACTACTGCCTCCATGTACCTGACTACTGCCCCCATGCACCTGACTACTGCCCCTGTGTACCTGACTACTGCCCCCTTGTACCTGACTGCTGCCTCCATGTTCCTGACTACTGCCCCATGTACCTGACTACTGCCCGCACGTATCTGACTACTGCCCAATGCTCCAGACTACTGCTAAATGTACCTGCCCCCATGTACCTGACTACAGCGTCCATGTACCTGACTATTGTGTCAATGTACCTGACTACTAGCGGCATTTACCTGGATCGTGCCCCTAGGTACTGTCACCATGTACCTCACTACTGCCTGCATGTACCTCACTACTAGGTATATGTACCTGACTCCTGCTGCCAAGAACCTGACTACTCCCCCATGTACCTGTCTACTGCCCCCCCCATGTAGCTGACTACTGTCTCCCATGTATCTGACTACTGCCCCCATGTAGCTGACTACTACCCCCAAGTAGCCGACTACTGTTATCATGTAGCTGACTACTGCACCCATATACCTGATTTCTGCCCCCATGTACCTGACTACTGTCCCCATGTACCTGACTACTGCCCCCGATATACCTGACTACTGCCCCCATGTACCTTACTACTGCCACCATGTACCTGACTACTGCCCTCATGTACCTGGCTACTGCCTCATGTACCTGACTACTGCCCCCATGTACCTCAATTTTTTCCCCCTATGTACCTTACTGTTGCCCCTATATACCTGACCTCTGCCCCATATACCTCACATCATCCCCTAGGTACCTGACTATTGCCCCCATGTATTTGACTTCTGCCCAATGTAGCTGACTACTGCCCCCATGTACCAGTCAACTGCCCTCATCTTCCTAAAAACTGCCTATATGCATACCTACTGCCCCCCTTGTAGCTGACTACTGTCCCCATGTAGCTGACTACTGCCCCAATGTAGCAGACTACTGCTTCCATATACCTAACTACTACCCCCATGTACCTGAGTACTGCCCCCATGTACCTGAGTACTGCCCCCCATGTATCTGACTACTGCCCACATATACCTGACCACTGCCCCCATGTACCTGACTACTGCCACCATGTACCTAACTACTGACCCCATGTACCTGACTACTAGCCACATGTACCTGACTACTAGCCACATGTACCTGACTACTAGCCACATGTACCTTACTACTAGCAAACTACTGCCACAATGTATTTGACTGCTGCCCTTATGTACCTGACAACTGCCCCTATGTACCTGACTACTGCCCCGATGTACCTCCATTTTCCCCCCATGTACCTGACTGCTGCTCCAATGTACATGTCAACTGCCCCACATGTACCTGACTTCTGCCCCATGTACCTGACTACTGCTCACATGTACCTGACTACTGCCCCCATGTACCTGACTAGTGCCTCCATATACCGAACTACTGCCTCCATGTAGCTGACTACTGCCCCCATGTAAGTGACTACTGCCCCAATGAACCTGACTACTGCCCCCATGTAAGTGACTACTGCCCCCATGTAAGTGACTACTGCCCCAATGTATCTGACTACTGCCACCATGTAGCTGACTACTGCCCCCATGTATGTGACTACTCGCCCCCTGTACATGACTACTGCCCCAATGTACCTGACTACTGCCATCATGTAGCTGACCACTGCCCCCATGTATGTGACTACTGCCCTCAAGTAGCAAACTTGAGGGCAGTTTCTGACTACTTCCCCCATATACCCAACTACTGCTTCTATATACCTGACTGTTTATCGGTGTGCCTATCTACTGTCCCCCTGTACCTGACTACTGCCCCCATGTATCAGAATACTGCCCTAATGTACCTACCTACTGCTCCCATGTACCTCCCTACTGCCCCATATTCCTGACCACTGCCCCCATGTACCTGAATACTGCCCCGTGTACTTGACAACTGCCCCCATGTACCTGACCACTGCAATCCATGTTCCTGACTACTGCCCCCATGTACCTTACTACTGGCCCCCATGTACGTAAATAATGCCCATTCTTCCTGACTACTTCCCCAATGTGCCATACTACTTCGGCCATGTACCTGACTACTCCCCCTATGTACCTGACTACTACCTCCCATGTATCTGACTTCTGCCCACCCCCATGTACCTGACTACTGCTGCCATATACCTGAATACTGTCCCCATGTACCTGACTACTGCTGCCATATACCTGAATACTGTCCCCATGTACCTGACTACTGCTGCCATATACCAGAATACTTTCCCCATGTACCTGACTACTGCTGCCATATACCAGAATACTGTCCCCATGTACCTGACTACTGCTGCCATATACCTTACTACTGTCTCCATGTACCTGACTACTGGTGCCATATACCTGAGTACTGCCCCCATGTACATGACTACTGCGACCATATACCTGACTACTGTCCCCATGTACCCGACTACTGCTGCCATATACCTGAATACTGTCCCCATGTACCTGATTACTGCTGCCATATACCTGACTACTGTCCCCATGTACCTGACTGCTGCCCCATGTTACTGATTACTTTCCCATGTAACTCCTGCCATTCTTCATCTCTGGATGTCCTTTCATGCCTTGCTTCTGTTCTCATTTTATGTTTAGCATGATGTTAGTAAATCAAAGCATGTTTCCTTCATATATTGGTATATGATGTGGTGGCCTGTTTAAAACTTAAGCCAACACAAGTCTCTATGCTTAGGGAGTAGATATAGTTCCAAATGAATTGAAGGATGACAAAAAGAGATATATACAAGGTAGAGCAGGGCTTGAAGGAGGTTTAAATAGGCTGGAAGGATGTAATGGAAATGCTGTAGTGAGTGTGGAGGGATGATAGAGAGATTAATTAGGGGCAGCTGGGGACCTTTTTTACTTGGGGACATGTGACAGATAATCTGTGATGGGCAAGGGAGCTGGGTGATATGTAATAGGGTCAGATGTGTTGCATGCATGAATTGCTGTTGGTGGTATAACTCAGGGTCATATGGTTTTACCTCCATCACTTATAAGTTTTGTTTGTTTCCCAAATTGCACATAATTATGACCATATTCTAAGAAATCAATCACACACAGTGTTAATGAGGACTATGATATTAAAGTCATTGACACAGAGTGGCTCTTAAGTTGTGAAAGAAAACCTGAGAGATGACTCACAGAAGATCTAGACCTTGGAGGATTAATGAAAGAATGGTCTCCGAGGGGATAAAGGGATTGAATCAACATGTACTGGGTCTAATATATACCTTGATATTTGAAGGAATAAAAATCCATAGAAATTCTAATATAATATCATGATTTTGTTCTACATGTATAACATAATGCCATGTATTATTTTAACAATTTGACATAAACATTGTTGTTACAATGATCATATTTGGGTATCTGGTTATAAAGCATCCCCTGCATCTCGATACAGTACAAACATCTTTTCAAACAAAGCCTCTGTGAATAAGGTCACTTATGGCAAATCTCCATGTGTGGCATTCTAATACTGAGATGTAATCTGAGATGTGTCTGGGACCACAAAGTGATAAAAGTTGACCCTATTTCGTAGCGCTGACAAGCTTCCCAGGCACAACATATTAGTTAAAGCCCAGTAGATTGCACCCAGTGCTTATCAGGACTTGCCTAGAGCATAGTCATATTTGCCTAGCCACCAAAGAAGGTTGAATCAATGTTATTATTGTACAAATTCCATGACATAATGAAGTGATTTTGATATTTGCTCAATATATCAGCTCAGTCAATCAATATGCAAACAGAGTGATTTTGTTATTTGATGTCTAATATCAATCTATGCAGTGTTTTCAAAGTAATGATGATATGATATATAATACAAATGATTTTGATGAATACAGCTAATGGACTAGTACAGACTAAATGTAGTACAAATAATAACACATGTAATGGTAAGAAAATATTCTCAAAACCCTCTTCGGGTTTCCGTTGGTGCATAAATAAATCACAGAGGCGTGATAATGACACAGTATGACACAGTATGACTAAGGCAAAATATTGACTAGCACATGATAAAGCATAGCACAACTAAGGACAAGGTATGGATTTTAACCTGCAAGAATATAATAATAAGATATGGCCTCAATACACTTAAGTAAAGCTAATACAGAATGAAAGTTAACCTAACAAGACTATGGAACTATAACAAGACTAAAGAAAACTTTGATATCATATGCAAGTTTCATTATGATACAAGAATATGTAGTACACGTTAAGAGGGTAGGACTGAAAATATTGAGAACTGTTGAATACTGTTGTATACCCAGGGGCAGGAAGTTTCCATTTATAAACCAAAAACCAAAAAGATCCAGTAATTGAGTATAACATATCTGCATAACACAAAACATTCACAAGTCGACCCTCACACTGCAAAAATGGTGTTTAGATCCTAAACACAATTCTAAACATATTCTTGCAACGTTTTTGTAATCACATTATTTTCCTAAACATGTTTAGCCAAACAATATGCTTAGCTCAAGTGTTTAGAAATATAGGTGTTTAGGTTAAAACTTTGTGTTTAGATATCTATGAATTTTTGTGTTTAGGTGTTTATGAATTTTTGTGTTTAGATGTTTAAATGATTTGATGGAGAGTTAAGGTTCGCAGACGTGTATGCATTAAAAAAAGAGATATATTTTGTTTGTTTTCTCATTTACTTGGGGGGACATCAGCAGGTATTTACTTGTCAAAGTCTCCAAAGATGTCAGCCACAGCTATATATATGTGTACATGTATTACACACTGCATCAGAATGAGAGACTTGAGAAAGTACAACAGCTTGGCAGGAAGGGCATTGCCTTATCTATTCCAAAATAACATCAAATAGGTGTCAGGTATGGAGCTTATTGATTATTTTATGCCAATGATGGTGGCATAAGGTGAATCTAGTCAATTTTCTATTGCCCTTTCTATTCACATGACATTCTATGAAATGAAACCATGATAAACATGGGATTTGGGGATATTTGTCACAACAATTGATTATAACTATGTGCAGATAGTCCATTCAAAGGTAGTGCTGCTACCTGGTGTGGATTCAACATCCAAGTATCTAAACATATTGATGTTTAAATCTAAACACCTATTATTCAACTGTTTCAACTCTAAACATCTAAACATGTTTAGCGTAAACATTTATGTAGTTAGAATAAAAGTGTTCATTTCCTAAATGTGTAGTCAATGAGACACCTAACTGACCTATATGTTTAGGTTTTAAACGTGTTTAGACCTAAACATGTTTAAAATCTAAACACCATTTTTGCAGTGCACATGGAACAATTATTCGCTTATACTTGTTTCACTCTCAAGGTAGAGACTGTCATCACTATCAGAGCTACAGTCACTAAATACCGAACAAGTAACCAATGGATAACACCCACGAGTCATGAGTTATCCATTGTCTACTTATTTTATACCACGAAACCAATAATTAATCAATATTATACCAATAAAGTTGAAAACAAAAATTATTCCCCCTCCCCGGGACTCGATGCCAGCCATTGTGTGTACACGATCGGTACATACACCTCCTCGCCCGGCAGCGGACAGCGACAGCGCACACGGCGAAAAAAAATGCCCCCAGACCAGGACTCGAGCTGTGTATCTGTCACGGCTGAGCACAACGTGCAAACCGCTAGACCACCGCATCTCCTCCTTCTGCGCCCGGCAGCGGACAGCGACAAAGCACACGGCGAAAAAAGAAGCTTCTCGCGGTTATGTTTGTGTATAGTATCATATCCAGACGTGGTTCGAACCGAGCATTTCTCGTCGGTCCCTGTGGCGCACTGCATAGGGAGTTGGACTAAGAACCTGAGGCTGCAGGTTCGACCACTACCATGGCAATGAAAAAGTCTGTTGGTTTTAACATGTAACATATGACATGGAAGGACATGAGAGGCATGCTGTTATCCTGGATAACAGCACGCCTTACATGGATAACAGCGGGCCTTACATGGATAACAGCACGCCTTACAAAATCGATGGTAAAGCCTACAGGGTGTGCAATATCGACAGATGTGTGGATAGGAATAGACCCCAAAAAGCACTGTGTAACCCACAAATCGTGGTATAAATGACCCATGTCATTTTCATACAGATTCTCAATATGACCAATTCTTGCCTTGAACTTAATCTTATTTTCTGACTCTTGAACCCGGGAACTAAGATTGTCCCCCAGTTTACTACCCCTATATAGAGAACAAGATTTTAGAAATACACTTTTGAGCCTGGGTTTGTACTTGAAGTGAGTATGTCTGTTTCTCCTAGTAGCTCTATCTCCTTAAATAGTGGAGCCACTATGTCACTGGTATATTGTTTGAAAGGGGTTGTGGTTAAAAATGGAGATGCATTTTTGAATGCAACCCACTAAGATCAGCTGTTTATTTAAGGCAAATTGATTGCAGCTTGGCTATTTATTTTCACTGGATCGTCGAAACTGCTCCAGATCGTCAATTATATTGAAATTAGCCCCTGTTCTTAGTACACCCATGGCAGATAGGCTTGAGGTCCTCTATTAAAAGTAAAATCATAAGGTGTTGGTCTAAGGTCCTCTATTCCAAGTAGAATCCTAACATGTGGGCTTGAGGTCCTCTGTTCCAACTAAAATCATGACATATGTGCTTATGGTCCTATATTGCAACTAAAATCATGACATATGGGCTTATGGTCCTCTTTTGCAACTAAAATCATGACATAGGGCTTGAGGTCCTCTCTTCCAACTAAAATCATGACATATGGGCTTATGGTCCTCTCTTTCAACTAAAATCATGACGTATGGGCTTATGGTCCTCTATTCCAACTAAAATAATGAAGTATGGGCTTATGGTCCTCTATTCCAACTAAAATCATGACATAGGGCTTGAGGTCCTCTCTTCCAACTAAAATCATGACGTATGGGTTTATGGTCCTCTCTTTCAACTAAATTCATGACGTATGGGCTTATGGTCCTCTATTCAAACTAAAATCATGACATAAGAGCAAGAGGACCTGTGTTCCAACTAAGATCATGACATATGGGCTTATTTTCCTCTATTCTAACTAAAATCCTGTCATAAGGGCTTGAGGTCCTCTCATCCAAGTAAAATTATGACATATGGGTTATGTTAATTTATGTTAATAGAGAGTCCTCATAATCTGACCTTACAAAAGTAGTAATGAGTCAAATGAGCTTAGTGATCAAAATATGTACATTGATGTACTTCTTGCTAAGTGCATAGGGGAAGATGATGGCAAGGATGGCCCTCATTGTAACAGACTCATTCTAGCAACAGGGGAAAGGATGGTCCTCAGTAGTGGGTCTTTTGTTATGGTCCTCACATGATATACTTATACCAGTAGGTGTGTGTGTGTGTGTGTGTGTGTGTGTGTGTGTGTGTATGTGTGTGTGTGTGAGGGGGGGGGGGTTATGATAAATATGGCCTGGGTAAACCACATGGAAGGAGTGCCTATGAGAGTGTACATAGCTTTACACTAAATGGGATGAAAGTGACTGTGCTTAATTAAAGCAACATTGAACTTTGAAATGCCTATTTTAGGTCTTTTGAATATGAAAATGACTGATATCAAGACTGCCTCTGTACCAGAGGAGGGGAGGGGCACGGGCCAGTGTTGCCAGATGTCAAAGACAACACTAAGAGGGTAGTCTCAAGGACTCAAGGAACCCACCACAGGCTCGCTCCCCTGTAAAAAAAGTCTGTTTCTGGTTGAGAAGTTGGGTCAGTGTGAGAGGTGCAGGTGAAAAACTGCTTTAATGTGGCCTAATGGGCGCGGTCATCGCTGAAGCTTGTTAACAGAAGTTATCACTGATAAAAGTTTTAAGTCAAGTTTCACAAGGCTTTTATTTACTAGGAATAAACGTACAGATTTGCCTCCCTAGGAGATCTCAGCTGCACCCCTGAGAGGTCTGTAGTGAATGTGAATAGTTGGAATTATTTCATTGGCTGATGCTTAATCCTGCTAAGTGCGTATAGCAGTGTGGCTATATATATACGTGTGTGTGTTGGAGCGCTTGTATCAAGGTTAAACACCAAGGTGTAACCAGTGTTTGATGTCTCACCTTTTAGACTACATCAGACATCAGCAAGCACACACTGCCCGTTAACCCATCAAGGACAGCGTTAGATATAAATACACACATTAATCCTTATATAATCCATCAAACATCAGGATGTACCACCCAGGGGCGTGGGAAGCAGTTTCAGAGAGGGTGGGACCAGGGGGGTTTTCTGCAATTTTTTACCTCCCTTTGCTTGACCTTTCAGTTTTGACCTTTTGAGGAGTTAGCCAAAAGTCGGGGGGGGGGACATGTCCCCCCTGCTTTCCATGCCCATGCCACCCATTAACCCATCATGGTTAAATGCTTGAAGGGGGCTCAGTTTGAGTGAACTACCATCCATTGTTCACTCAGTGTATTGAGTCAGCATATTGAGTCAGTGTATTGAGTCAGCGTATTGAGTCGCTTGATTTTAACTCCACTAATTGTAATTGAAATTTAGCAGAGAAACTGTTTTTTCTGACATTCAGTCTTTGCTTTTCTCTGTTTGGACTGGTATTTAAAAGCTGCTTGTCCAGAGACACCTAGAGAGTTATTCACATGCTGCTTGCCTGATACAACAGTGATCGCGATGTATAGATGACCAAACCTATGAGATGATTGAGTGAATTTACTCTCCTGTATAAGCGACGGCTTATACCTGTATAAGCCGTGGCTTACACCTGTATAAGCCATCGCTTATACCTGTATAAGCCACGGCTTATATGCAAACCATAAGCTCCCTGCAGCTTGTAGCATCAGCCCAACAAAGGAGTGGTGCGGCTTATAGCGTCAGCCCAAAGGAGGGGTGCGACTTATAGCGTCAGCCCAAAGGAGGGGTGTGGCTTATGGCATCAGCCCAAAGGAGGGGTGCGATGTATAGCATCAGCCCAAAGGAGGGGTGCGACTTATAGCGTCAGCCCAAAGGAGGGGTGCGGCTTATAGCGTCAGCCCAAAGGGGGGTGTGGCTTATGGCATCAGCCCAAAGGAGGGGTGCGGCTTATAGCGTCAGCCCAAAGGAGGGGTGCGGCTTATAGCGTCAGCCCAAAGGAGGGGTGCGGCTTATAGCGTCAGCCCAAAGGAGGGGTGTGGCTTATGGCATCAGCCCAAAGGATGGGTGCGGCTTATAGCGTCAGCCCAAAGAAGGAGTGTGGCTTATGGCATCAGCCCAAAGGAGGGGTGCGGCTTAAAGCGTCAGCCCAAAGAAGGAGTGTGGCTTATGGCATCAGCCCAAAGGAGGGGTGCGGCTTATAGCGTCAGCCCAAAGGAGGGGTGCGGCTTATAGCGTCAGCCCAAAGGAGGGGTGTGGCTTATGGCATCAGCCCAAAGGATGGGTGCGGCTTATAGCGTCAGCCCAAAGGAGGGGTGCGGCTTATAGCATCAGCCCAAAGGAGGGGTGTGGCTTATGGCATCAGCCCAAAGGAGGGGTGCAACTTATAGCGTCAGCCCAAAGGAGGGGTGCGGCTTATGGCATCAGCCCAAAGGAGGGGTGCGGCTTATAGCATCAGCCCAAAGGAGGGGTGTGGCTTATGGCATCAGCCCAAAGGAGGGGTGCGGCTTATGGCATCAGCCCAAAGGAGAGGTGCGGCTTATAGCGTCAGCCCAAAGGATGGGTGGGGGTTATAGCATCAGCCCAAAGGAGGGGTGTGGCTTATGGCATCAGCCCAAAGGAGGGGTGCGGCTTATAGCGTCAGCCCAAAGGAGGGGTGCGACTTATAGCGTCAGCCCAAAGGAGGGGTGCGACTTATGGCATCAGCCCAAAGGAGGGGTGCGACTTATGGCATCAGCCCAAAGGAGGGGTGTGGCTTATAGCGTCAGCCCAAAGGATGGGTGGGGGTTATAGCATCACCCCAAAGGATGGGTGGGGGTTATAGCATCAGCCCAAAGGAGGGGTGCGACTTATAGCGTCAGCCCAAAGGAGGGGGTCCAGCTTATGGGCAGATATTTAAATCAGCACTATAGTCATAGGACATTATTAAACCTACGGTGCCAAGTCGGGCCTGTCTGCGGTTGCCTTTAATCGTGGGAAATCATGGTACATTTAACAATGCTCCTACCTGGCTACTTACCTACCTATTACCGTAATCCCTCGCGTATTAGACGTGTCTTATACGTGAGGTTTTAGTTCTCCCTGCTTCTGCAAGGGGGGATACCAAGAGCTTTCTTTTGATATGTTACACCCCACTATAATATGACATAGGGTAATTCAGGAGGTTCCAGAGTGCCTTAGCTACACATAGCTTTTTGAATTTTCTAAATCCATTTACCGTAAACTCCCGCGTATAAGATGCGTCTTCTACGCCAAACAAAATGCTGCTGGGTCTTATACGCGGGAGGTAAATTGCCTTGAGTTTGGGGTGCGTCTTATACGCGGGGTTTTCCAACATCTCATTTGGGAAAATGCGCCGATGACAGCTTGAACTCATAGCGCCAGCACCGCGGCAGACCGGGAGGTGTCGACGCGCTCGGCGGGTCTGACACCGACCGTGTGCCGATGACAGCTTGAACTCATATAGCCTGCACCGCGGCAGACCGGGAGGTGTCGACGGGCGCTCGGCGGGTTTGACGGCATGACGCCGACCGTGTGCCGGTGACAGCTTGAACTCATATAGCCTGCACCGCGGCAGACCGGGAGGTGTCGACGGGCGCTCGGCGGGTTTGACGGCATGACGCCGACCGTGTGCCGATTACAGCTTGAACTCATATAGCCAGCACCGCGGCAGACCGGGAGGTGTTGACGGGCGCTCGGCGGGTTTGACGCCGACCGTTTGCCGGTGACAGCTTGAACTCATATAGCCTGCACTGCGGCAGACCGGGAGGTGTCGAAGCGCTTAGACTCAACAGGTTGACAATTTTTTGGGGGTGGAGCGTGGGGGGGTGCGTCTTATACGCGAACCCCCCCCTGCTGAGTTGGGGGGCGTCTTGTACGGGGTTTTTTTTACAAATCGATTCAGAGGGGTTGGATGCGTCTTCTACGCGAACCAGCATACCCTGAGTTTGGGGAGCGTCTTCTACGCGCGCCGCGTCTTCTACGCGGGAGATTACGGTAGTAGAACAAAAGTTATGAATTTATTTTTTTAATTTTTTGCCCATATTCTAAAAGTCTAGGTGCGTCTTATACGTGAGCTGCGTCTTACAGGCCGGAGATAACGGTAGTGTAAAATACTGCATATATAAGACACACCCTGAGTTCGTCCCAGGGAGACACACATGTTGTATAAGGTGCATTATGGTTAACCCTTTCTGTCTAAGTTACTTACTCCAATATGTGAAATCTCTGCACACCCCTCACATACCTCCCTTTCATTGTAGGGGTTGACACTAAGGTGTTTTAGTTATGGACCGACCAGGCCCGTAGCTACAGAATCATTTGGGCCCGCACAGACATCTGTGGGCCCAGAATGAATATTTCACTTATATCAAAAAGAAAATCATAATTTCTCCTGATTTAATCACAAAGTTGGGGGTGCAGCTTATACAAGGGTGAGGTCAATACGAAAGAATTTACGGTAACCTGCCTATTTGTGTCAAGTTATCCCAATCTGTGAAATCTCTCGTATACCTACCTATTGTTGTCTATCTGTGTCAAGTCTAATTGATTTAAAAATCAGTGACTAATATTAGCAGAGCGTCAGGTAACCATGGTGACTTACCTGTGTGTTGTGTGTGGTGCTGATGACTTCACAGACAGCTCTCCTACACACACCTGTCTTATATATACCCCATACCCCCCCCCCACACACACACACACACAGCCCCCTCTCCACCCTGCACACACACACACACACACACACACACACACACACACACACACACTCACACACACACACACACA
Source organism: Acholoe squamosa (assembly GCA_949317995.1). Taxonomy (NCBI): domain Eukaryota; kingdom Metazoa; phylum Annelida; class Polychaeta; order Phyllodocida; family Polynoidae; genus Acholoe; species Acholoe squamosa. The sequence goes on along the minus strand of OX439051.1, from coordinate 1,728,076 downwards.
CACACACACACACACACACACTCACACCTGCCTGTCTTATAACAGCCCTCCTACATAAATCCCCCCCCCCCACACACACACACCAACCAACCTTAGACTGGTATATACCCCTTTAAGGTTGGGGGAGGAGGGAGGGGAGGGGAGTCCACACTGACCACAGGTACACTACACACACACACAGAGGGGTGGAAGGTAGGATGGACGAGTCCACACATTCTGTACTGTAGGGGACAAAGTGGGTATAAATGTAAGGGGATGATGGGAGGTAGGGTAGAGGATCTAATGCTGGTCGGGGGGGGGGGGGGCACACCCTTTACACCCCCTGAAAATGGACCATGGCTAGACTCTCTTCTATAACCTACAGATCAAATTCTCTTGGTTGTAGATGGGTAGGTCAATGGGTTGTACAACCTACTGTGATACATGTAGTGCACAGGAATCATGTGTAGATGGGTAGGTCAATGGGTTGTACAACCTACTGTGATACATGTAGTGCACAGGAATCATGTGTAGATGGGTAGGTCAATGGGTTGTACAACCTACTGTGATACATGTAGTGCACAGGAATCATGGGGGGGGGGGTAGAAACCTGGGGGGGGGGACGCAGAGAAGGTGAAGCCAGTGGGTGGCAGGTAGGGGAATGGGGAAGGACAGTGGGTGCCAGGTAGGGGGATGGGGTAGCAGTGAGGGGGAATGACAATGGGTGGCAGGTAGGGAATGGGGAAGCAATGAGGGGGAAGGACAGTGGGTGGCAGGTAGGGAATGGGGAAGCAGTGAGGGGGAGGACAGTGGGTGGCAGGTAGGGGGATGGGGAAGCAGTGAGGGGGAAGGACAGTGGGTGACAGGTAGGGGGACGGGGAAGCAGTGAGGGGGAGGACAGTGGGTGGCAGGTAGGGAATGGGGAAGCAGTGAGGGGGAGGACAGTGGGTGGCAGGTAGGGAATGGGGAAGCAGTGAGGGGGAAGGACAGTGGGTGGCAGGTAGGGAATGGGGAAGCAGTGAGGGGGAAGGACAGTGGGTGGCAGGTAGGGAATGGGGAAGGACAGTGGGTGGCAGGTAGCAGGATGGGGAAGCAGTGAGGGGGAAGGACAGTGGTTGGCAGGTAGGGGGACGGGGAAGCAGTGAGGGGGAAGGACAGTGGTTGGCAGGTAGGGAATGGGGAAGCAGTGAGGGGGAGGACAGTGGGTGGCAGGTAGGGGATGGGGAAGCAGTGAGGGGGAGGACAGTGGGTGGCAGGTAGGGAATGGGGAAGCAGTGAGGAGGAAGGACAGCAGGTGACAGGTAGGGGGACGGGGAAGCAGTGAGGGGGAAGGACAGTGGGTGACAGGTAGGGAATGGGGAAGGACAGTGGGTGGCAGGTAGGGGATGGGGAAGCAGTGAGGGGAAGGACAGTGGGTGACAGGTAGGGGGACGGGGAAGCAGTGAGGGGGAAGGACAGTGGGTGACAGGTAGGGAATGGGGAAGGACAGTGGGTGGCAGGTAGGGGATGGGGAAGCAGTGAGGGGGAAGGACAGTGGGTGACAGGTAGGGGGACGGGGAAGCAGTGAGGGGGAAGGACAGTGGGTGGCAGGTAGGGGATGGGGAAGGACAGTGGGTGGCAGGTAGGGGATGGGGAAGCAGTGAGGGGGAAGGACAGTGGGTGGCAGGTAGGGGATGGGGAAGCAGTGAGGGGGAAGGACAGTGGGTGACAGGTAGGGAATGGGGAAGGACAGTGGGTGGCAGTTAGGGGATGGGGAAGCAGTGAGGGGGAAGGACAGTGGGTGACAGGTAGGGGGACGGGGAAGCAGTGAGGGGGAAGGACAGTGGGTGGCAGGTAGGGGATGGGGAAGGACAGTGGGTGACAGGTAGGGAATGGGGAAGGACAGTGGGTGACAGGTAGGGGGATGGGGAAGCAGTGCGGGGAAAGGACAGTGGGTGGCAGGTAGGGAATAGGGAAGCAGTTAGGGGGAAGGACAGTGGGTGGCAGGTAGGGGAAGGGGAAGCAGTGAGGGGGAGGACAGTGGGTGGCAGGTAGGGAATGGGGAAGCAGTGAGGGGGAAGGACAGTGGGTGACAGGTAGGGGGACGGGGAAGCAGTGAGGGGGAAGGACAGTGGGTGACAGGTAGGGAATGGGGAAGGACAGTGGGTGGCAGGTAGGGGGACGGGGAAGCAGTGAGGGGAAGGACAGTGGGTGACAGGTAGGGGGACGGGGAAGCAGTGAGGGGGAAGGACAGTGGGTGGCAGGTAGGAAATAGGGAAGCAGTGAGGGGGAAGGACAGTGGGTGGCAGGTAGGGGGACGGGGAAGCAGTGAGGGGGAGGACAGTGGGTGGCAGGTAGGGAATGGGGAAGCAGTAAGGGGGAAGGACAGTGGGTGGCAGGTAGGGGATGGGGAAGCAGTGAGGGGGAAGGACAGTGGGTGACAGGTAGCAGGACGGGGAAGCAGTGAGGGGAAGGACAGTGGGTGACAAGTAGCAGGATGGGGAAGCAGTGAGGGGGAAGGACAGTGGGTGGCAGGTAGGGGATGGGGAAGCAGTGAGGGGGAAGGACAGTGGGTGACAGGTAGCAGGACGGGGAAGCAGTGAGGGGAAGGACAGTGGGTGACAAGTAGCAGGATGGGGAAGCAGTGAGGGGGAAGGACAGTGGGTGGCAGGTAGGGAATAGGGAAGCAGTGAGGGGGAAGGACAGCGGATGGCAAGGGACTTGTGGGCAGTGGGAAGGGCAGGAGAGGCAGTCCCAGTATTACAAGTGCCGTGTGAAGCTGTGCACCTGTGGTGGTTCCACCATTCTACATGACCAAACACTTAAAACAGCACAACCATGCTGTGTGATGTTAAGTGGAACCTTGGCCACAGCGCTCGACAAATCTAATCACTGTACCAAGAATCCAGAATGCAGAAAAAGTTAAAAAGTTGGGTAATTTAATTTGAATAATCATTTTGAAATAAAAGGGGGGGGGAAGGGGGTGCTCACTGTTAACATTTCCCTTCTATGTTCCGTATTCATATTTGAAAGAATTTGGCTGTAAACTGAGGATTTTATTCTCCGTTTATGTAGAACATGTAATTATTACCAATATGTTTAAAACCCATCTCAGCTCTTTTACCTTATCTGACTAAATCTGTCGAGTATTGCAGGCAGTGATAGTTTACCAAAGGGACTTGAAACATATTAGTTTAGTTCTGCTCTATGGTGTTAAACCCTACCTACCAGTAGTATTAGCCACACCTTGAGTTCCACCTACCGTAAAACCCCGGTCATAAGCCGATCTTTTTTTTGCTATTTTTGGTCAAAATCAGCTTCTCATTATTGGCATAAGTCTACCCCTGGCTTATGAGCGGGGTTTTATTACAAAAGATTAAGAGAAAGTGGTGAAAATTTGGCCCCGAATTCGGCTTATAGCTTTCTTCCAAAGTCTACCCCCGGCTTATGACTGAGGTCGGCTTATGACCGGGGTTTTACGGTACCCTAGTAATCCTATAAGCTAAAGCAATGCTCCTGACTGGTTCAGTTAGTGGTCAGTTTCAAGAAGATCCTAGATAGGAGATAAGATAGGGTCTGATTTTGGTCCCCTACTACCCACTTCTGGTTTACAAAGCTCCCAATTATTGTCTTATAGAGGTGATTTCTACACAATGGTTGGCTGTTTTTCAATAGTTTTCTGTAACTACTTGACATTTTTCTAGTATTTTCCATTGCCCAGACTTATAAGAGTTCCACTACCCCAGCTCACATCACCCTACCCACTGGGGAAGGTCCAGAAACGTCTGACCTAGGCGTGGGATGTAAAAAGTACAGTGCACCTGGTGGTCCACTGGACTCAGTGAGGTGTATTGATGTAGAGTGTGACGGTGCGGTGTGCTGGGTGTCAATGTGTATAGATTAACGACACGTTTTGTCTGTCACATGTCCACATTATGTCACATACAGCAGCCTTACACCATACCATGAGGCCAAACAAAACACACACAAATTGTGTTTCAGATAACCTGACCCTACCTACCACAACATGGCCTCAATTTTGTCCTCAATTTAGTAGAAATGATACAATTTTGGGTGTGTTTTGAGTACTTTTATATTCATCTTTGAGTCGGTTGAGACTCACCGTGAATCATTGCAAGTAACCATGACTCGTAAGTCGTTCCAGCAAAATCTGACCTACCCTACCTACAATCTCCTGCGTATAAGGCAAGTCCTATGAATCAAAGGCCTACTGCGCCTTATAAAACCTCTCAACGGAGGGGGTGCGTCTTAAAGGTGGGGTATTTTTAATAAAGAACAGTACTAAACCCTCAACAAGAAGCACATCAGGGCTTCAGGTTTTGGCCCAACTCAGGGTGCGTCTTATCACTTGGGTGTTGGTCCAACCTCTGAAAATTTAAGGACATTTGAAGACATCACAATGAAAGGCTTTCTAAAAGATAAAACTGCATTTAAGTATAAATTTGAGGGGCCTCTGGTCCTCTGAAAATGGATGGACCTCTGAAGGTCTGACATCTCTGGTCTTATACATGGAGGTTTGACACTATAGAACAGTACCAAATGTGACCCCAGGTAGGTCCTGCCTATAGGATTCAGCCCAACTCAAGGTGTGTCCTATAGCATTCAGCCCAACTCAAGGTACGTCCTATAGGATTCAGCCCAACTCAAGGTGCGTCCTATAGCATTCAGCCCAACTCAAGGTGCGTCCTATAGCATTCAGCCCAACTCAAGGTGCGTCCTATAGCATTCAGCCCAACTCAAGGTGCGTCCTATAGCATTCAGCCCAACACAAGGTGCGTCCTACAGCATTCAGGCCAACTCAAGGTGCGTCCTATAGCATTCAGCCCAACTCAAGGTACGTCCTATAGGATTCAGCCCAACACAAGGTGTGTCCTATAGGATTCAGCCCAACTCAAGGTGCGTCCTATAGCATTCAGCCCAACACAAGGTGTGTCCTATAGGATTCAGCCCAACACAAGGTGTGTCCTATAGGATTCAGCCCAACTCAAGGTGCGTCCTATAGCATTCAGCCCAACACAAGGTGTGTCCTATAGGATTCAGCCCAACACAAGGTGTGTCCTATAGGATTCAGCCCAACTCAAGGTGTGTCCTATAGGATTCAGCCCAACACAAGGTGTGTCCTATAGGATTCAGCCCAACTCAAGGTGTGTCCTATAGCATTCAGCCCAACACAAGGTGTGTCCTATAGTTTGGTTTGGTTTGGTTTGGTTGATTTAACCTCCGCTAATAGTAGTTAAAATTTAGCAGAGAGACTATGTTTCATTTCTTTTCTGTTTTTCCCTATTTACTTATAGGGCATTGCCTGATAGGATCAGGCTTCCTTGTTTTTCATATTTTGTCAAAGAGCTTGGCTTCCCGCAGGAAATCAAGAATCTCCTTGTGTCCTATAGGATTCAGCCCAACACAAGGTGTGTCCTATAGGATTCAGCCCAACTCAAGGTGCGTCCTACAGCATTCAGCCCAACTCAAGGTGCATCCTATAGCATTCAGCCAAACACAAGGTGCGTCCTATAGCATTCAGCCCAACACAAGGTGCGTCCTACAGCATTCAGCCCAACTCAAGGTCCTGCCTATAGGATTCAGCCCAACTCAAGGTGCGTCCTACAGCATTCAGCCCAACACAAGGTGCGTCCTATAGCATTCAGCCCAACTCAAGGTGCGTCCTATAGGATTCAGCCCAACTCAAGGTGCGTCCTATAGCATTCAGCCCAACTCAAGGTGCATCCTATAGCATTCAGCCCAACACAAGGTGCGTCTTACAGCATTCAGCCCAACTCAAGGTGCATCCTACAGGATTCAGCCCAACTCAAGGTGTGTCCTACAGCATTCAGCCCAACACAAGGTGCATCCTATAGCATGTAGCCCAACACAAGGTGCGTCCTACAGCATTCAGCCCAACACAAGGTGCTTCCTATAGCATTCAGCCCAACACAAGGTGCATCCTATAGCATTCAGCCCAACACAAGGTGCGTCTTACAGCATTCAGCCCAACTCAAGGTGCATCCTACAGCATTCAGCCCAACTCAAGGTGCGTCCTATAGCATTCAGCCCAACTCAAGGTGCATCCTACAGCATTCAGCCCAACACAAGGTGTGTCCTATAGGATTCAGCCCAACTCAGGGTTTGCCTATAGCATTCAGCCCAACTCAAGGTGCATCCTATAGCATTCAGCCCAACTCAAGGTGTGTCTTATAGGATTCAGCCCAACTCAAGGTGCGTCCTATAGCATTCAGCCCAACACAAGGTACGTCCTATAGCATTCAGCCCAACTCAAGGTGCGTCCTATAGGATTCAGCCCAACTCAAGGTGTGTCCTATAGGATTCAGCCCAACACAAGGTGTGTCCTATAGGATTCAGCCTAACTCAAGGTGCGTCCTATAGCATTCAGCCCAACTCAAGGTGTGTCCTATAGCATTCAGCCCAACTCAAGGTGTGTGCTATAGCATTCAGCCCAACACAAGGTGTGTCCTATAGCATTCAGCCCAACTCAAGGTGCATCCTATAGGATTCAGCCCAACACAAGGTGTGTCCTATAGGATTCAGCCCAACTCAAGGTTTGCCTATAGCATTCAGCCCAACTCAAGGTGCGTCCTATAGCATTCAGCCCAACTCAAGGTGCGTCCTATAGCATTCAGCCCAACACAAGGTACGTCCTATAGCATTCAGCCCAACTCAAGGTGCGTCCTATAGCATTCAGCCCAACTCAAGGTGTGTCCTATAGCATTCAGCCCAACACAAGGTGTGTCCTATAGCATTCAGCCCAACACAAGGTGCGTCCTATAGGATTCAGCCCAACTCAAGGTGCGTCCTATAGCATTCAGCCCAACTCAAGGTGCGTCCTATAGGATTCAGCCTAACTCAGGGCGCTTCCTATAGGATTCAGCCTAACTCAAGGTGCATCCTATAGCATTCAGCCCAACTCAAGGTGCATCCTATAGCATTCAGCCCAACTCAAGGTGCATCCTATAGCATTCAGCCAAACACAAGGTGCGTCCTATAGCATTCAGCCCAACACAAGGTGCGTCCTACAGCATTCAGCCCAACTCAAGGTCCTGCCTATAGGATTCAGCCCAACTCAAGGTGCGTCCTACAGCATTCAGCCCAACACAAGGTGCGTCCTATAGCATTCAGCCCAACTCAAGGTGCGTCCTATAGGATTCAGCCCAACTCAAGGTGCGTCCTATAGCATTCAGCCCAACTCAAGGTGCGTCCTATAGCATTCAGTCTAACTCAGGGCGCTTCCTATAGGATTCAGCCTAACTCAAGGTGCATCCTATAGCATTCAGCCCAACTCAAGGTGCATCCTATAGCATTCAGCCCAACTCAAGGTGCATCCTATAGCATTCAGCCAAACACAAGGTGCGTCCTATAGCATTCAGCCCAACACAAGGTGCGTCCTACAGCATTCAGCCCAACTCAAGGTCCTGCCTATAGGATTCAGCCCAACTCAAGGTGCGTCCTACAGCATTCAGCCCAACACAAGGTGCGTCCTATAGCATTCAGCCCAACTCAAGGTGCGTCCTATAGGATTCAGCCCAACTCAAGGTGCGTCCTATAGCATTCAGCCCAACTCAAGGTGCGTCCTATAGCATTCAGCCCAACACAAGGTGCGTCTTACAGCATTCAGCCCAACTCAAGGTGCATCCTACAGGATTCAGCCCAACTCAAGGTGTGTTCTACAGCATTCAGCCCAACTCAAGGTGCATCCTATATCATTCAGCCCAACTCAAGGTGCGTCCTATAGGATTCAGCCCAACACAAGGTGCGTCCTATAGCATTCAGCCCAACTCAAGGTGCATCCTACAGCATTCAGCCCAACTCAAGGTGTGTCTTATAGGATTCAGCCCAACTCAAGGTGCATCCTACAGCATTCAGCCCAACTCAAGGTGTGTGCTATAGCATTCAGCCCAACTCAAGGTGTGTCCTATAGCATTCAGCCCAACACAAGGTGTGTCCTATAGCATTCAGCCCAACACAAGGTGTGTCCTATAGAATTCAGCCCAACTCAAGGTGCGTCCTATAGCATTCAGCCCAACACAAGGTGGAGGACTCACAGTATGAGCAGACCACAATGTGTGCTCACATAATTATTCATAAAACAAACCGTCTTACCACATATACACAGGCAACGTTTACCTATTACCACCTGGTTTACACATTATTGGATGCTTGACGCATTAATGAATATTTGTTTGTTTGTTTAGTTTTACGTCCAGGGGCCATCGAGGAACTCAGACATTCAATCATGAATATTGGTCGTCATGATACATCATTGGCCAGTTAGTCGCCATGGATACATTATGCCAACACTTGATGTACACATCCCGAGGTGTCGGCATGATGCGCTAATGCAGTACTGATGAGTACCAACCAGCATTGATGCGTCATGCCGATGAAGTAACATGAACCCGGAGGCTAAGTGTGGCACTATAAGGGATCAAACAGGCCACTGTAACCATCCATACACACTTATTTGATCCCCTTTCACATCAATCTACAGTCAACTCTGTAGAGGTACACTTTACTAAACCATAGGAGTTGGGTACCGTCTGACGTGGCGGGTGAGTCGAGTCGTCGGACGTTCCTCAGGTTCCGGATAGGTGGCAGCACCGATCCGGGTCTGTGGGGACATCTGACGACGAACACCTGGGTCCGTATATAAAGCCCAGGGCTCAGCCGCTACGTCAGAGGCCCTTCTGGCCTCCACACTATGTAAACCACTGTCTTTTAATATTAGCTGCCTCTTTGATATCATCCGGCAGCCGTGAGTGTGCATTAAGTAATAAACCTAACCGTTGGCATACACTTGGAATACTGTCTTACTCTTTCTTTCCGAATCGTAAGACCCGAACCCCCCAGGTCCGTAAGGCCACAAACCCTTACACTGGTGCCGTGACCAGTTAATTCTGGTGTATAGCCCGGACGTTATAACGTCCGAACGGCTAGTACATGGGTTAGACACCCTTAGGGAAGCTAACCCAGCAGGGCAATCACTTGCCCAAGAGAATGGAAATGGATCGCTAATGCTCCAAGCCCATTCGGACTCACAAGATGCGGAATCAGCATCTTGGAGAGATCCCGGACCCCACTATAATGATAGTGAGGAGAATCTGCCAGACTCTGTACGACGTGAACAGTCCATACAGAGACATAGTAACTTAATAGGCCAGCAATCAATTGTTGACGAATTATGTGATTCGATGTTCGAAGTTGGTGGTAGTACTAACCCAGAACATCCGGCACCAATGCGAAAAAGGGTAACATTCGGAGAACTACCTTATAGGTTACCCAGGCCCGAATTACCAATATTAGATTATAGCGCTATAGATGGCGACTTAACCTATGCGGTACCGGAAGGTGAAGAATTAAAACGACCGGATGTCCTGTTGTTGAATGAAACTTATGTAACTTTGAACGAGAATTTAAATACCTTGGTCAAAGCTAAGGACGAAGTATTGCATGAAAAACTTCAGATGGAAGAGGACCTAGCTGGCATGCGAAAGGAATTCGAAGCCAGAAGGAGCGAGTACATGAAAGAACTCGAGAATGAAGAACTAAAACTTCAATCTATGAGAGAATCATTCAATAAAGAATATGATAATAGGCACATTCGTATCCAAACATATATAGATACGAACGACCAACTAAACCTTGATAAGACAAAATTCGAATCCGAAATTCGCCATTATCAGGATGAGTTGGATAAATTGAAACTTCAGTGCAGTAAACAAGCTGAAGACAATGAAACCATCCGGGTAGGCATCATAGCTTACAACAAACAACTGGAGGAGGATAGACAGAAACTCACAAATGAGCTTCAGGAATTGCAGGCCACTGCAATAACTCTAGATAAGTATGTAGAAGCAGCCCAGTTAACTATAGGTAATATAGACCCAGCTGTGGTATCTACAATGTTGGGAAAGACATCTAAAGATGCAACTCCAATTAGATACAGCCCATTCGTTGATGATGGGGCTGACAAGAATGTGGTATCCGGAATCTATAAGAAACCGGATAATGCTGCAGTGAATGGAACCGCATCGAAACCAGTAATTCCAATGCTGGATACGATAGGTCCGGCACCACCCATACCAGATTTGAGTCACAAAATCAAAGCGACTCACGATGGTGCTACAGGGAATAATAATAATTCACCCGTGGCACAACCAAGAGCACCCGGACCAATGAGGCATATGTTGACACCACCTTCATATTTCCCCCAACCCGGCCACAGTACACCAGCAGTCCCAAGATTACCGAATCCATCCGCAGGTTCTGGTAATGGTCCTACTGATGGACGTTTTCCGAGACCAAATCCGCCACGAAACAATATTAATGGCGGTACGTATCAACCGAGAACATCGTCCTATGGATATAGAAATAATTATAATCCATCGGGAAGTGGCAATTATCAGAATGGTAATAGCTATAACCAGGGATGGAATCAAAATGATTCTTACCCTAGATACGCTTCTTCTGGAAACACCGGTCACAATAGTGGATGTCCTGGTGGTTCATCTGGAGGCTATAATAATAATGGTCCACCAGGAGGAAACCCTCCAGGCGGCCCAGGAGGATCCGGATTCGGAGGATCAGGATCAGGAGGAGATGGCAGGAAACCTAACAGGAGAACTTCTATGCCTGCAGGGATGCAAACCATCTTTGATAGAAGCCAATGTATACAAAACCTTGGCATTGACTGCTACCGAAAGGGAGCAGACGGCATGGAAGTCATGAACTGGAGCATGCGAGAAGCAGATAGACTACGCGGATGTAATAATCCGGCACATAGGCAGGCACGGATACCCCCTCCATATGATTCTAATGATCCATGGAAGGACAGGTATCAAGCTTTTGTTGACGAAGTCAATTGTAGTGGCTGGACAAAAGAAGAAGCTCTGCCATATTTGATCTGTTGGTTAAATAAAGGCGGAAAAGTAGCCCTCAACCAATGGAGAGCAGCTTACGGAATATATGGTACCTATGATCAGTTGGTCGAATGTGCCACATACCTTTTCGGATCAATCGTTAGAGAAGATCCGTGGGTAAGCTTCAAGAAGAGGACACAAAAACCTAAAGAATCACACAAAGTCTTTGGTTTGGAGCTACAGGACTTGCTTTCGAAAGCACGTCCAAATTGGGCTCATGATGATGATTGTTATCTACAAGAATTGTTTATACAATTCTACAGTGGATTGCGTGATCCGGATCACAAGCAAGTGGTCTGGGACTCTTGGAAAGATGACACTTCCTTCAGTGATCTGTTCATAGCAATCGATGGACATGACATGAAGAAACGTTTGGTAGGTCTCGGACCTAATCCAATAAGAGCAGCTCCATTCCAATACGGAGGTACACCTGCTCCGGTATACGATACTTCCCAATTAGCTCCGGTTGAATCGAATGAAGTTGATGAGAAAGATGAATATGTCTCCGATGAAAACGGAGATTATATTGGTTCAGTCCATGTAGCTGGAAAGTATTACCGACAAAAGCGATAAAGGAAAGTACATTCGAGAGGGAGAGGAGGATCTGTTGCTGGTAAAACAGCTTCTGGATCAACTCAACCTGGCAGTGTAGCCTCTACGGCGAACCCAACTGTAGCAGCCACTGTTGCTCCGACTAACATGATGGAAACATTATTAGCCGGATTAACAGAAGCTCTAAAGAGACCGAGAGTTGACAAATCTCAGAGGAGATGTTTCAGATGCCAGAAACTGGGGCATTATGCTCCAGAATGTATGGCTGAGAAACCTGTCCCTTGTAGACAGGAGAGTGTCTCTGGAGTAAGTACAGAGGAAAACTAAGGAGGGGTCTCCCGAGGGGCAAAGAAGGGGATCCCAGTGACAAATCTTGCCATGATATCACCATCCGTGATGATAGTTCGCATGAAGTAACAAGATCGCCTAACACCGAGGTGGTTGTAGACACCCGGAAGGTTAGGGAAGCTGATACAACAGGTGCTATGGGAGCACAGGGGAAACCCAATATCAGTAACGAGGCAGGCGGCTATTCGTTAGCCAAGGTCTGTGGTGCCCACCTGCCCCCGGGTCATCCTTGTCTGGAATTCTTGAAAGGATGTGGATTGACTCCTGGTGTGAAAAATGACGTTCCGATTGTCACGGACATGCCCTCTGTTCTAAACGGAAGGCGGTGGTATGTTTGCCTTACTGTTAACGGAAGGTCTGCCGAATTCCTTGTGGATACGGGAGCTAGCCACTCTTGTATCTCCAGGGGGTTCTACGACCTTATACCGGATGAACATGATACTCTCAAATCGGGAGGAAGTGCTCAGACGGCCGACGGCAGTACCTTGCAAACGTATGGTAGAACTTGTGTGAGACTACAGTTAGATGGTATACATGACTATGTCATGAGCGCCACCGTTGCGGATATAGCAGATGAGGGGATACTCGGGTTGGATTTCGCATCCCTGTATGGTGCTGTATTGGAACCCCAAACAGGAGTGTTGAGTGTGAGATACCCGTACCCCGTGAAGGTTAGATGTGCACTGAGACAAGTGAGCAGTATGGCTAGTGTGGCACACACTGTGCGAATCCCTCCGGGAGTAGCCTGTGATGTGCTTGTAAGAAGTGATCCTGCAATGCGTAACAAACCTGCAGTGATAGAACCGGATGTAGTTACTTTGTCAGGTATTGGATTAAATTCTGTAGACACGATAGTAGCGAATGCATCCTGGTCGGTAGTACCTGTCTCCAATACTGGAAACACTACTATCTACTTGAAAAAGGGACAAGTTTTTGGAAATGTGACCCTTTCGGAAACTGTAACGGATAGTAAGCTAAGCTTACAGAAGGTAACAGGAGATGATGAAATTTCGGAAGACTTACTTAAGTTGTATGAAGAAACTTCATTAGAAGATCCGGAACACCGGAAAGAGTTCTATGATATGCTCTGTCAGTATCATACTGCCTTTGCCAAACCTGGTGAAAAACTAGGTACGACAAATAAGGTATTACATAAAATAGATACTGGAGATGCGGAACCCTTTAAGATACCGTATAGACGGCTACCTTTAGCGAAAAAGAGAGTAGCTGAAGATGAAATAAACAAGATGTTGGAACAGGATGTAATAGTCCCTTCCAACAGTCCATGGAGTAGTCCTGTGTGTATGGTAACAAAAAAAGACGGTACTATCCGTTTCTGCATAGACTACAGGAAGTTGAATGGAATAACGAAAAAGAATTCGTATCCATTACCGAGAATAGATGAAACCATTGACTCCTTAGGGGGAAACAGTTGGTTTTGTACCCTAGACTTGCAATCAGGCTACTGGCAAGTGGGAATGAACCCTTCAGATATGGAGAAAACTGCATTTTCAAGTCATATTGGATTATTCCAATATAATGTAATGCCGTTTGGATTGTGCAATGCACCTGCAACATTTGAAGCAATGATGGAAACAATTCTAAGTGATTTATTGTGGAAAAGATGTCTTGTATATCTAGACGATGTCATTGTCTTCGGAAAAACATTCGAAGAATGTTCTAATAACCTGAAAATGGTACTAGAACGTATTATTTCAAATGGTCTCAAATTGAAACCTAAGAAATGCCACATGTTTAGAAAGTCCATAAATTATTTGGGCCGCATCATCAGTGATGAAGGAATAAAGGCTGATCCGGAAAAAATCGAATCAGTTACGAATTGGAATAGACCTAAAACACCCAAGGAGGTGAGGTCCTTTTTAGGATTCTGTTCCTATTACAGGGAATTTATTCCGAATTATTCTAGAGTCAGTTACCCATTACAAGCAATAGCTAACTGGACTCCAGGAAGTACCAAGGAAAAATTTCCTTGGACACATGAACAGGAAAACGCTTTTCAAAAGCTAAAAGACCTGTTCACGAGTACTCCCGTATTACAATATCCGAATGAGACGGATCATTTCATACTGGATACTGATGCTAGTAATGATAGCATTGGTGCAGCTCTCTCGCAAGTCCAAAATGGGAGAGAAGTACCAATTGCCTTTGCCAGCAACACACTGAGCAAGACTCAGCGCAATTACTGCACAACCAAAAGAGAGCTGTTAGCAGTAGTCGTATATACCAAGAAGTTCAAACATTTTCTATGGGGAACGAACTTTACTTTGCGTACGGATCATTCCTCTTTAAGGTGGCTACTGAACTTCCGAGATGCTGAAGGCATGTTAGGCCGATGGCTAGCCCATTTATCCGAATATGGGCTTGAACATCAACAGATTCAGCATAGACCCGGAGTTAAGCATTTAAATGCTGATGCTTTGTCTCGAATACCAATCCGGAAATGTGATAATCCGGATTGTACTGATTGTGGAGCTCATAAGGCAGTGTTAGCAGGGATTCGAAGACCATTCGTACCCCTAGTTGCCAGTATACTGGATTGGTCTATGGATCACATACGACATTTCCAGGAAGCTGACTCGATAACTGCGCAGCTACTGCAATTAGTACCAAAGGGTATACGTCCAGTTAGACCAGAGGTCTCTCTGGAAAATCGAGAAATGAGAAGGTTTCTTGCTCAATGGACCGAGCTTGAAGTCCGGAAAGGCGTGTTATACCGTTGGAAGCCATGTAATAATGGTGATAGAATCATGCAAGTGGTGATACCACATGCCATGAGACATGACATTATGTACTTCTGTCATGGACATCGGACCAGTGGTCATTTCGGAAGGAAACGCTCGCTAGCACGACTTTCCAAGAAATACTATTGGCCTGGCATGACACGGGACTTGCAACGATGGGTAACCACCTGTCCGGATTGTTGTAAAAACAAACCCGGACCCGGGATGGGCAAACTTCCCCTATCCCAAGAACTTTTCGGAGTTAGATTCGCAAGAATCGGGGTAGATATTATTAGTGGATTTAATACAACCGCTAATGATAATACCTGTATGATGGTAGTGTGTGATTATTATACGAAATACACTAAAGTATTTCCACTACCGGACCACAAAGCAATTACTTGTGCCGAAGCTTTTGTAAAAGGTTGGGTACTAAGCTTCGGTGTACCATTAATGTTACACAGTGACCAAGGCAGAGAGTTCGAATCAAATCTCTGGCAGGGTATGTGCGAATACTTAGCTATTTGCAAGACTAGAACCAATCCGTATAGACCACAAAGCGACGGATTGGTGGAAAGGTTCAATAGAACCCTCATCCAAGTCCTAAAGTCACTCGTTAATGAACATATGGATGACTGGGATGAGCAATGTCATTTTGTGACACATGCTTATAATAGTACGGTACATTCAAGTACAAATTGTTCTCCGAACCTTTTAGTATTCGGAGAGGATTTGATAATGCCTGCTGACCTAGTTTTTGGAGTCGTAGGAATGGACCCTGAACTACCTTGCCATGTAGTTTTTGTGGAATGTTTAAGAGACAGATGTAGAAAAGCATATGAGTCTGTCCGAATTGATTTGGAGAAAAGTGCCAAATGGCAGAAAGTAGGATACGACACCGATCTAAAGCATCGGAAATTCCAATCCGGAGACAGAGTCCTCAGATTACATGAACCACTTAGACACATAAAATTAGCGTCTAATTGGGACGGTCCCTTTACTATAACACAAATTATCAGTGATTGTACCGTAATTATTAAATCTGACCTTGGTCGACTCTATAAGTCAAATGTGGCTAGATTAAGGAGATGGTCTGGGAGGGAGACCTCCACAGAAATGTATGGTGAAGGTTCCGAAAGGATCCTGAATCAGAATCGCATAATAGACCAGGTAAAGAACACTACAGTGAAGCGTGGTCATGGTAGACCCAAGAAGTGTTCCGAATCAGTGACACCCACGCCAACACCGATTAAGCGTGGGGGAGTTAAAAAAGTCTCGGCAGGTGAAGACAAGAAGAAGTGGAAAGGTGTTTCTAAGGCTAAGAAGCACCTAGAGAAAGCTCTTCAGACTGTCAGGTCCGATAAAGAACTATCCGAGAAGGGGAGATACGTTCGCCCCAGCCCCCGAATTGCCCAGAGGACTGCAGTGACCTAACCTGTATACACAACGAGTGTAATGTTTACATTTAGAGGAACGGATGACAACTGACCCTAAAGGCTTATTTGTCGCCCCCGCATGATGTACCAATGGGTAGTGGACGGATAATCCGGTGGATTTGCTTAAGCTTTCCATAATCTCCACTTAAATCCCCAGTCGAGTCATCGGGGTGAGCGATAATTACCTAAAAACAATCAGTTTGTTGATGTACCGCCTGTAGCACGTGCGTTTCCGCATGACGTCACCGTGTCCAGTCTCGGCTGACCTCTCGTGACCTCGCGGACCGCGGGGAAATGACGTCACGAAAGCTGGCCCGTCGCCATATTGTTTTTTGGTAGCGTTTGGGACAGTCGGGTCACCCCTTCTCTCTTGAATTCTACCATCTAGCAAACCCCTTGTGCGCCCTCAGAGTCTGTCTCTCAGCAGGCAGACTCCGCTTGTGTCGGCCCCGGCGCCGTAAAAGCCGGAAAAAGGAGTAGTTTACTCCCGTGGGCGATTCCCCAGTCATGGCTGAGGAATCCGTAGCTGCAGCCAAGCTATCCGGTGACCCGGATAAGCTGACTCCGTCCGCAGAAGCTTTTCCGGAAGCTTTGTCGCCTGTTACACAGGAAGAGAGCGAGATGATGGACGTGGAGGAACCCACGGATCGCTCGTTCGAGGAGAAGCTGGCTTCATTCTCACTAAATGAGCCAGAGAAACTACTATCTCCACTCCCGGCCGAGGGATCCGGAGCGACTGCGAGTGCTGAACCCGCAGCGACAGAGTCCGAAACTACCCAAGTTGGCGGACAGAAGGATGAGTGGAAGCCAGCAGTGGCGGAGCCTTTTCCAGCTAGCTATGATGGTCGCTACCTGTATGTCCACCCGGAACTGCAGGCACAAGTGACCTACGCGGACGGGACACCAGTCAGGATGGACCCGAAAGTCAGGATAGCTATCGAGGGCGTCATGGCTCCCGAACAGCTGACCAGGATGCCTCCCGAGTGGCTTCGAGACTGGCCGTGGTTCCAACGGGGACTTATGGTGGACGCTGGTTTCCGTGAAACCGTGTACGCAGCTAACCGAGCCTTCGAGCTCGGAGCGTATCCGAAGCCTGACAAGTCCCTGTGGAACGTCAAGGCTACGAACATCAACTGGGTAGGCTGTGTCTGGGATACCGATGGCCAGACCTACCCACGCCCTAGTGCTATCCGGACACCGTGCCGGACCACTAAGGAATTCCGGGAGGCCGCTGCTAACTTCGAGCAGTGGGACGACGGTTACTACATAACCGAGCAGGAATTGGTGGATGTCCAGAACAATTCACTAATCGGATTGGACCGAGCTGCAGCCCTTCGGACGGTTATTGTCCGCCGTATGACTGCCGAACAGGAGGCACAGGAAGAGGCTAAGAGGGCCGCGGAAGCACCCGCACCTCCTATCCCCGACCTGAAGCTTGCCACCAGAAGCTCCGCCAGTGCTACATCAGCTACCGGCAGCACTACTACCCCAGTAGAAGCCACGACCTCCAGCACATCCGGAACCCAGGAACCGGAGGAAGACTGGAAGGTCAGTAAGAACCGACGATCCGCTGCTCGGAAGCTCAAGAATCTCCCGGATTCTGCGAGAGCCGAGCCGAAACCCAGCACCTCAACCACTGGTAGTACTGCCATGGAGGTTGAGTCGTCTGACGAGGAGTCGGTGCACGAATCCTCGGTTGAGTATGATGAGAAGGCCACTCCATCAACTCAAACCGAGGCCGAACGTTGGGCTAACGCCAAATCCGGATTCAAAACCCGGATCCCGACGTGTTTCTCCGACTGTGCGTACGGAGTTAAGAAGGACGGCTCTACCCTCTATGCCTGTCCAGACTCAATCAATAAGAACGATGAGTCGGATGATGAAGATTGGATGCGCCTTTCGGACGAGGACCCCAATCCGAGCAAAGCCTATCGAAAGATGTGGCTTATGCTAAACCACACCGAAGGGTATTACACTTATACCCAGAGGAGGAAGCTGCGATGGGCTTTAGAGAAGTGGTACGGTGACGATCAAAGTCCTGTCCCTTCTCTATCTGCCAGGATGCGAGTGATGTCTCGATCCGGACCTGGAGTACTCCAGCCCGGTTCCAAAGGCATCTGGTAGAGGCCCACTTCCACCATCACCCGGTTTACATTTGTGATCCGAGTTATGGTAAGAAGGGCAAGAAGTGTACTACGAAGGTGCAATACAACCGACGTAGTGATCTGGCTAGACACCAGAAGAAATGCCACGCAGAAGGTTTGGACGGGGCACGGAAGCGCATCATGGAGCTTCATCAGGAACTCATGAAGGAGTTCGACAGCCTGAGCGAGGATGCTTGGTCTAAGATCCGACCAGGGGACCAAGTCCTCTGCGAAGTTCCGAAGACCAAGGATTCGAAACTCCGAGCAAAGATAGTCCTGACTCCTGGAAAGGGTAAACTGGACATGCACGAGTCTCTCTGGCAGAAATGCGAGGAATCCGGAAAGGATGCAAAGAGAGCTCGTGAAAGGAGCAGGAGAGACCAGAACCGTGGCGGCAACGGTAATGGTCAGAACACGACGAAATCGAAAGTCAGAGCAGAGGACCGTTCCAGGTCCCCTCTGGCAAGGCACCCCGCAGAGCAGGCTCAGGGCACTCCGGTGTTCAAGAAGCCTGAACCTGCCGGATACGCTGGAGCCGTATCTAAACCTGGGAAAGTGAGTTCTCGAAACTTTCCGTCCTTAAACCAGGGACCTGGACCTGAGAGCCAGACCTTGGTGGTAGGAAAGGATGGTCGCCTTATGCCAAAGAAGACCACCGCATCTGCTGCCGCCGGATCTGCATCCGCTCCAGCCGCCCCACCAGTTACCTTTACCCAGGAGCAGTTAAACATGTACCTGCAAATGGGACTGAAACAGAATGTACCACCTGCCTTCTGTGTACCAACGACAGGTGTGTCCGGAAGTCCTAAACCCGGAAGTGGTCCACAGGCCGCCTCGACTCCTCCCAAGGCTGTCGCGGCACCTGAGAAACCAAAGGACGCCATTACCATTAAAACCGGTAATGCGGAAGTTTGGTTTGAGAAGTCTCGCCAAGGGGAGGCAGATGTCCAGAAGGCCATCTACACCCATTGGGAGAAGAGCGTTCGTGAGAAAGCGATCGAGTTTCATCAGGGTCTCCTAAACGAAACTCTGTTGTGTATGAAACAGGTGGGCGACGCTGAAAAGCAACGTCTCGAGACTCTCATCCGGGACGATGTGAAGGCCCAGGAGGAGGCTGCCTCAGCTGCTCAAGAAAAGGCAGCTATGGATGTACACGTGTTGGAAAAGCGTGTAAAGGAGGAGATCACTCGGAACACCAACCTGAACACTAAGTTCATGAGGGTGTTCGGAGTCGACTTGGACGAGTGGGACGGCACTCCCGAGTCCGCTTTAGCTCTTCTGAAGAAGAAGCATGCTAAGAAATCCGTTTAAAGCATGCTAGGGTTATTTCTTCCATAATTTTTTCCAACACCAAATGACCAGATATAGTCTTTGCGGAACCCTATAGGTCTGCGAATGTTTTTTCTAGTGCATGAACACCTATGGTATGTGTTCCGGGTTCCTTTGACCAGTCTATTATATAATTCAGGTTGTATAACATTTATTGCACCCTGAATAGCCTATTCGGATTTATAATTTCATCCATGAACAATCCGATAGTAGATTTGCTGCTGTGAGACGTATCGGGATGCCAGTTCCAGACACCTGCTGTTACCCGTGCTAACCAATTACTAGGATGGACTTTACGATTTACCTCTACAACTCATCTGTACTCCCGAATGGACTTATATCAACTACTACTATTACTTCCGGATCAACCTATATCGGACTATTATTTTACTTATGTCAACTAAACTTAAAAAGGATTACGTTCTCTACACAGTTGACACATCCGGACTATTATTCTACAAATCTACACCATTCGGATATACTATAAACTTTAGCACTACTAGAGGATTGTGGGTAGCTGCCCCAAATCAACTACCGTGTTCACTCTGTATAAGGAAACTATAAACTTTAGCACGTCCATCCCGTGGTTAGCTGACCACACCTACCTACTAGTACCCGGAGGATACAGCAGAAGACTTCAGCAGCATTTATAATTCCTGTATATTGTATATAATGTCATATTTCTATTTTTCTATAATATTATATGTATGTATATATCCACTAGATACATATTATAATACGGGTATATAGACATTTCCTGATACGGATCTCTAATTACTATTAGTATTCATATTATAAGATCCGTTAAACTTCATCAGATAACACATATTATTGTCCTTCGAGACAAATTATATAATAAGTATAATGATCTGGTGCTATAAAGGTTATTAGGTAAACGGTGATAATATATTATTATATTCATTACAACACCGTTATGTTTTTTTCTTTTTTTCAAGTGTATGGTATAAATAATCCTATTCGTACTACTCACGGAATCTTTAACGGATTCGTATAATATTAATATACGACATGTCATTAGATAGTGATGTTACTATAACAGTCTTCTTTAAGACTACATATTCAAATGTGGTGTCAATGACTACAAACACACATACGGATGTTATTATGTGATATGTTTTATTATCGACAGTTCCGTTACATATAGCTGTCATCATCACATGTATACGATTCATATTACTTGTCTTATTAATTATACCTGAAATATAATAGAATATTATGTGGTATAATAATTAAATAGACAGTTCCGTTTCACATAACTGTCTCTTCTTCAAGTAATTCGTATAATATTTCAACATCCTAATCGTTATATGTAACTAAATTTCACTATCGAATATATATATATGACATCTGGTTCACAATTTATTTAGTGTTAATGTTATACCTATGGTTGTACCTCTATTACTAAAGGTTTAGACATGTAGAAATGTTATCCTAGTAATATTATATGTATAACACCCTCCTAAATGTCTGGGGGAGTGGTGTAGAGGTACACTTTACTAAACCATAGGAGTTGGGTACCGTCTGACGTGGCGGGTGAGTCGAGTCGTCGGACGTTCCTCAGGTTCCGGATAGGTGGCAGCACCGATCCGGGTCTGTGGGGACATCTGACGACGAACACCTGGGTCCGTATATAAAGCCCAGGGCTCAGCCGCTACGTCAGAGGCCCTTCTGGCCTCCACACTATGTAAACCACTGTCTTTTAATATTAGCTGCCTCTTTGATATCATCCGGCAGCCGTGAGTGTGCATTAAGTAATAAACCTAACCGTTGGCATACACTTGGAATACTGTCTTACTCTTTCTTTCCGAATCGTAAGACCCGAACCCCCCAGGTCCGTAAGGCCACAAACCCTTACAACTCTATTAATGTGGTCACTGTCCAACTTCCCAAAAGTGACCACATTAGAGAGGTGACCATTTATACAGAGTTGACTCTATGTCACTCTTCGGAGTCACTCCAATATCTTTTACGGCATCAGATGTTCTTTGTACAGGAATTTCATTTCTTTGTGTAGGTCTATTACTAGACTCAGTAACTGGACACCTTGGAAGCTAGGACAGGTTGGGAGCTGACATTTCGGAAGAAAACAATTCTTTTGAAGTAAAACTAGGTATAAACTGGACACCTCAAAAGCTAGACAACTCGGGAGCAAAGAATCTTGAAGCAGACATCTCAAAAGAAAACAATTATTTTAAAGTTCAGATTTTAAAAATTTGACCAATTGTGTAGGGAGAATATCATTAGGGTTGTTTTTTTCCCTACCGTAATCTCCTGCGTATAAGACGCACCTAGAGTTTTAAAATATTGTGAAAAAAATGAAAAATTCATAACTTTGGTTCTACTGAATGGATTTTGAAAATTCAAAAAGCTATGAATAGCTAAGCCCCCTGGACCCCCCCCCCCCATGTCACATTATGACTTAGGGGGAGTGTACCATATCAAAAGAAAGGTCTTGGTCTCCCCTTGCGGGTCAAGGTAGAACTAAAACCTTGCGTATAAGACGCGGCTTATACGTGGGAGATTACGGTAGTTCTATAAGAAGACGGGGGATATGGGGGATATTATCATGGTTCCTTTTGCATACAAGATGTCGTCTTTCCAAGTTGTCTTCGTGGTTGCTTCTGAGATGTCTGCTTCTGACCAGTGGTGTGCAGTGTCTTTCTTGTTTGTTTGTTTGTTTAGTTTTACGTCCGGTGGCCATCGAGGAACTCAGACTTTATAGGTTTCTCGGACATTAAGTCCTTTCTTTTCTTTTTGGACAGGTATTTATATGCTGCTTGCCCGACACAGCAGTGACCGAATCTATGAATGACCGAATCTATGAGATGAATGACCGAATCTATGAGGAGGGTTGAGGGGGAAAACCGCTACCGGGGCTTCATTCCCCTACTCTTTTCGAAGGATAGCAAGTGTTCTTTTATTTGCCTGGTCTCATAAGCAGGGCCAGACAAACCACGGCCTTTGATCACTCAGATGTGGTTCACTGAGAGGGAATCCCATGGCAAAAGACAAGCATGTAGACCCGGGCCCGCGCATATGGACACCAGCTACCCACATGCTCACCCCAAGCCACAAGATACCCCAGCTTTGTTATTCTGCTCCTCCATGCCCTCACATGAAGGTCCCCACTCCACAGGGGGATGCAGTGTCTAGTATTCCTAACTCACGTATATATGAGCCTATTAGATCATGGACTTAAACAACAACCATACAGTACCCATTGATCTATACCATTCTTGCTTGAAATACCAATACCGTAATCCCCCGCGTATAAGGCGCATCCTGCATATAAGACGCACCTAGAGTTTCAGAATATGGTCAAAAAATTTAAAAATTCATAACTATTGTTCTATTGAATGGATTTTTAAAATTTAAAAACCTATGCTAGGGCCCCTGGACCCCCCTTATGTTCTATAATGAGTTATGGGGAGTGTAACATATCAAAAGAAAGGTCTTGGTGTCCCCCTTGTGGATCCAGTGAGAACTAAAACATTGCGTATAAGACGTGCTTTATACACGAGAGATTACGGTAGATGGGGTTAAGGGAGGGATCAGATCATTTTTTAACAACAGGGTGGGGGGTTGACGAATTTTTGACCCTTTGACCAGGTGAAGTTAAAAAAGTTTTCATCCAAAATAATTTACCTGTTTTCAGCAAATGAAAAACACAACAACCCATGCGTTATTATAGGACAAAAGGGCATGTTCATACACGATTTTCGGCCCAAGTCAAAATATTTTTGACCTTCACAAAGGGGGGGGGGCGAAAATTATTAAAAAAAAAATAAATCACTCCCTAAAGTAGATATACTTCAATTGATTCCCCTTGTCTTTTCTTGCAGAGGGCCAAAGAAACTAAGTAACCCTTTTTTGTGAATAACGAACAAAAAGGTCAACCTGAGATTTTATTTTGGTTATCGTGTATGAAATTTTATCAAAAATGGAACTGGGTCGACCATGCAAGCTCCAGATGAGAAAAAATCTGAGCTCTTATACTTTAAGAGATTTTTTTCAGTAGAAGTACGATTTTTTTTTGTCGGGGGGGGGGGGTGTTGGGGGTACCTCACCCAGGAAAATTTTGAATACTGAAAAGCCAAATGGTGCATTGTGGTACTTTTTGGGGATGGCTGATAACCTTGTATCCAGATTATTCTAAGACCATGCGAGATAAGGACTGATAACAGCCAGCATGATGGGTACAAGGTGATATGTAATGCACCCTAAAAAGTCTGCACTGAATGAAGGGAATATTCTGATTGGTCAATAATATATCCCGCTAGGTCGGAACAGACTTACATTGAAGCGGTGCACCACCCTGTTCCGACCTCCAATTCAATTCTTTATTTCAGACACACATGAAGTACAAGGGTCCATAGATTACAAGATGAGGTATAAGGGAAGATAAAGCAATATAAAACATAGAAATACCGTAATCTTCCGCGTAGAAGACGCGTCCTCTACGCCAAACAAAATGCTGGGGAGTCTTATAGGATGTACTGAAATTGGGGGTGCGTCTTATACGAGGGGTACTTTTACTATAGAAATGTACTGAATTTACAAAATTGGTACCTAAGAGGTCCTCTTATACGCGAAAATGCATGTGCTAAGTTTGGGGTGCGTCTTATATGCGCAGCGCGTCTTCTACGAGGGAGATTACGGTAGTTGTAATTGATATCATTTACAATTCATCAAATGTTGAAATGTAGATACAGTTCTCTGCACCTGTGTCTCCAAATACCAGATGTATATTGGGTGTCACTTGCAATGGTATCTACCAAGTTGCGTATGAGCCCATTTCTAGAGCTCTTCAGGCGACACATGAAACCGTAGATCAGTCTTCTGATTGTTGCACCTAAGGTAGGCAGACAACAAACAGCAAAAGCCTCACTGGCACTTGTATGTCTGTGCACACTAAGGAGCATTCTTAATATGTCATTATAAGCTACAGTCATTTTCCACAAGGCAGCTGCACTGTAATTCCACCATAGCTGTGCAGTATAGAGAGGGATGCAGTAGGTCCTAAACAGCTGAATTCTGACCTCGATACGACACGTATGAAACCTTTGAACTAACATATTACCCTGTGTATAGCACCCGGCGTTGTCTGAGTAATCTTTATCATCTCTGAGGGTATTCGTTATGATGTGGCCGAGGTACTTTACCTCCTCACATTCTGTCAGCTTTTTAGAGTTTAGAGTAAAGTCAGGAAATGCAGTTTGTTTGTCCATATAAGACCGTATTGTTGACAGTACAGCTCTTGGACAGATTGTAAATAATATCATTATCCAGACCAAATTCCTCACACACTTTCAATAGGCATGTTAAGCCACGACTGTAAGGGGTAAATATGACCAAATCATCTGCGTACATCAAGTGATTGACAACATTTTCACCATTAATACAGCCAGTCTTACACTCATCTAATTTAGATGAAAGATCATCCATGTATACACTAACCAGGTCTGGTGAGAGAATTCCACCCTGCCTGACACCATTTCCAACAGAGAATTCAGCAGATCTAGCACTACCCCATCTGACAGACATTTTCTGAAATGTGTACCAATAGACTAGTATCCTAATGATGTACCGTAATCTCTCATGTAGAAGGCGCGTCTTCTACACCAAACAAAATGTTGCTGGGTCTTATATGTGGGAGGAACATTGCCTTGAGTTTGGGGTGCGCCTTATAGGGGGGGTATTTTTACTATAGAACTAAACTGACAAAAATCTGCCCTCAGAGGTGTGCCTTATACATGAAACAAACCTCCCTGAGTTGGGGGTGCGCCTTATAGGCGAGCTGCGCCTTATACACGAGCGATTACGGTAGGTAGGTACACCACGATTGGCGAGTTTGCCGAAAAGTTTTTCATGGTTCACACCATCAAACGCTTAGAGGCATCAAGAAAACACATAAATATAGATGTATTAAGAGATTGATATTTTAGCACCAGTTCTTTCATTACATAAATTACACATGTCAGTTGCATGTTTGGGCTTAAAACTGAACTGCCTGGCATTAGTGATGATATCTTCAATCCTAGAGAGAAGGATCCTCTCGAGTACTTTAGACATAATGCCAGCTAGGGCTATCGGGCAGTAATTGTCCTTGCTATTGATTTTCTCTGTCTTATTCTTTACCACTGGAACCAGAACAACTGTCAGCATACTATCAGGGAGACATCCATGTATAAGGAATCCAGTAAGACAAGATAAAAGCATCTTTAAAAGACATTGACTAGAATACCAGATGATCTGCATAAATTCCATCAGCACCACAAGAATTATTCTTGTCTAGTTGTGTAATACTGCCACGTATTTCATCAGTTGACATAATTAAAACCTCAGAATTGTGAATATCCAATGGCACATTCTGAGCATTACTTCTGACACTATTGAAAAGACGCTCATAATGCCCCTTCCATGCCATAGGTCAGCAATGTTCTGTTCGCCCACTGTACCACTCCCGTAGGTTAGTAGCTTTAAACGGGGGCTTAGTAGCATGGCGAATGCATGCCTGCATTATAAAAGGTCACATGACCACCCATTGATCAGTCAGATCGTCACAAAATTTCCCGCTGGGTCCCGCGGATTTGTGCATTATCTTTTGGCACATACCCATGTTGAAATTCGCTGTGCTCCTTTAAAGGGGGGCTAGCATGGCTAAGACCTGAGATGCCACTCACTGGCCGACAAAAACCAGGAAAACGGGTCTTTGGACACATTTTCCCAGGAATTTGACATGATTTAATATAGAAATCTTAGAATCAAAACCAGGAATTCCTGATAAACCAGGAAAAGTGGCATCTCTGTAAGACGTACCTGGCTTAAGCTTAACAAGTCACATGATCACCCCTTGACTAATCAGGGAGTCGCAATTTTTCTGCTGGGTCCCGCGATTTTGTGAAAGATCTTTTGCAAGGTGCCCATGCTGAAAATCACCGCGCTAGATCCCCTTTAATCATAGAGATGGAATAGAAACCTAGTCATGGAGGTACGGAGATTAGAGTTTTAATAGGTTACTTATTTAGTAGGCTAGCGGGGTTACTGGAATGATGATCCCAAGAAATGATGATCCCACTGGAACGATGATCAATATTCTTTTTTATGTCAAGGTGAATATTGAAGCTCAATAGAGAAAGCACTGAGACCGCGTATTGCATCCCTGTGTTAAATAACCAGCGCCAAATCCGCACGATGACGTCATACGCCCACAGCACATGCGCAGCCCTTTTGAAACGTAAACATCCAAGATGGCGACGGTCAGCATTTTGCGATGACAACGGGTAAATAGGAGTTAATTTTGAAGGATATTGATCAAATATCGATTGATTTCCCACTCAAACACCTTGACATAAATGTAAAGATGAACTCTGATTAGTTTGAGCCTCCTGTTTCTTCACTCGCAGGTCCGGGCCGCTACGCACTCGGCCTATTGGCCTCGTGCGGAACGGCTCGGACCCGCTCGTGAAGAAACGGTCGGCTCAAACTAATCATTGTTCACCTTCACCATTGTACTCAATTCTTCACTCATGAATCAATGAAATGAATGGGAATAATAAATGACTCAAAATTTGAAAGAAAAAACTCAGGGTGTTTTTCAATAATAGCATGCCGTGGTGGAAGTTATGGAACTTGCACATGTAAGTAAAGTTAAGGTGGAAAGCACTCGTGAGGACTGAAAACCAGAGTAGAAAACAAAATGAACCTGAATTGATGATTGGAGTTGTGACCCACGGTCCGACACGGGCAGCGAACGCCGCCAACATCTTGAACATGTTGACTCTGATGTTGTGATTCTGAACGAATTAGGACAATACATGACGTTAAAAGTTTCCAAAGGGAGCACTATGACAAGATGAATTATGGGGCTTAAAGAATAGATCAAGATGTACTTGTCAGACGTATAAATCAGATAAATACACGAAATCACTCACCTAAAACGCCGACACAGCGCCCTGCTGGCATGGAGGCTAGCGTGCGACATCAAGAGGTCCACGTAGTCACGTGGTAGAGCTTTTCTAGTCACGTGATCTAGCATTAATCTCGATCCAGATAAGTAAGGCCGTACAAACCATGATAACATACTCTAAACTCTAATAGAACTAGAAACAATTAAAGGGCTAAGGATACTGTCCCTATGCCGTAGAACTACTTTTGCCAAAACTATTAGGTTATAAAAATTAGATCGAGGCTATTTGCTCTGACAGTGACGCTCGCGAGTCTGCACTACGACTCGTAGTACGAGGACTTCTTTAGAATCAAGATTTGCGCTTTTACATAGGCGTTAGATCTATAAGGGGATCCCGCATGACGTCATGCGCGTCACGGCGGCCATGTTGGAAATACTGGGACTCCCCCCTACCCACGCAAGCACTGTTTACTGTAGCAGGTGCTGGGAAATTTCATATCCATCTTTGATCTATAGTAGTACTACTAGGGACCCCAGAAAAAAATGGAATCTATTAGATACCACAGTTGAGCAATTCTTTTGGATAGAGCCTGAGCAAGGAAATCTAAATCTTTTGGAATTTTGTTTCTATCTATCATAGAACCCGAGATATGATGAAATTTATGTCGGTAAATCCCAGGATTTGCTACCCATACATTTCTATTATAATAGAGGCTATTAGAGCTAAGAAGTTGTGGCCAAAGACATCCAAAATCTAGGGTTTTTCTACAACACCCTGTCAAACCTAATTTCACTTCTAGTAGGAGTTTTTTTTTTTAAAAATTCCAAAAATCCTAGATAGATAGATATATGCCTTAATTAATCGAGTAGTCGAATGACCTTTGACCTTTGACCTAGATCTTACTCTCGGAGGTCACCGAGCCTCACGTTCAATCAACAAAATCCTTTGGGAGCATGTGAGAGCCTCGTCCGATTGTTCTGAAATTTTTTACAGTGCATCTTGAGATAAAGTCCAACCTAAATACTGAGTAGCAACCAGTAGCATTGACAACTTCATGGTCTGGGCAGATTCTGAAAATACCATGTCTTAGACAATAGCAGAATCCTATGTTTTCTCACATGGAAGCACTTTTGTTGTATATGGTTGGATAGGCCTTTCTTTGGTCTATACATTCAACTATTAACCTGTAAACATATGTTAAAGAGCACTCCCTCAGAGAAGGGTTTTAGTGCAGTGTCTGCAGATTCTGCCTGGGCCCCCTGCACAGCTCCCACTGCAACTACCCTAAGTGTTGCCCCTAGTGGATTCTGGGGTCCCTACTAATAGTAGCATGCTGGCTGAAATTTTTACGCCCCCCCCCCTTGATAAATTATGACTGCTCCCTAATGTACGGTATGCATATCACAGGCAGCTCCTGTCTTTTTATGTCCACTTTAGCAGTGATCCACAAATGTTTCAATATGGACATACTTTTGTATGTTTCCAGAAGAGATCATAAGGGAGTGGTCATTATTTATCAACAGGGGGTGGGTGGTGGGTTTTCGCGCGGATGGGCGAAAATTTTTTACGCCCCCCCCTCGACGGCAGTCAAAATTTTTTGCGTCCCCCCCGCACCGGAGGCGTGGAGAGTTTTCGCGCCCCTCTTTGATCTATAGTTGCGCGCGGGCTTTTTTGCTAAAAAGATGGTGAATTTTTTTAGCCCCCCCCTCAAGAGGGTTCAAAATTTTTTTAGCCCCCCCTCGGGAGGGGTCTGAAAATTTTACGCCCCCCCCTCAAACCCACCACCCCCCCTGTTGATAAATAATGACCACTCCCTTAGAAAGTATCCAATTCAGGTATTTTTCATCATAGGTGAACAAAACTCATAGATACAGTCTAAAATATGGCATGTTACAAAAATTGTGAAAAAATATGACTATTTTGACTAAAATGACAGGCATATAGTATTGGCGGGCCAAAGATACCCCCAAGGGCCAAAGTAACCCCAATTGTTTTAAAGAAATTTTAATTTTACAGAAAACGCCGGCTTTCCATCCTGGCATTCGCTCTCCCTTTTTTCTGTCACCCCCCCCCCCCACTTTGTTTCAGTAGTAGCACACTTACGTTACCACCAAAAAGGGGAGAAATTTATTTTGACCTTCCCAAAGGGGTATGGAAATTTGGTGATCTCCCGCAAAAGCCCACTAACCCGCCCTCTGTTTTTAAAAATATGTCGAAAAATGTGATGAAGTGTAGCTTTCTCACCCTCTCATTTACCCATGTATTAACACTGACAGTCATTTCCGAAAATGGCAAGGCTAAAAAAAAAAAAAGAAAAATTCTACCACCCACCATAATCATCAAAAATTAAATATTTGGATATCCCCAGATTCCCCAATATATTATACCTACCCAAACACTGACACAGTTATTTCCGAAAATGGAAAACCTGAGAAAAACTACTCCTACATCCATCATACTCATCAGAAATTAGATATTTGGATATCCGCAGATTCCCCAATGTCTGGGCTTTCTAAGCATACCCCTGAATAGTATGGGAGACGTTTTGTTCAGAAGTTATTTGCAAAAATGTTGAGCCATTTCAGGCTGCTTCCCTGCAGTGCAGTGAGGGGGAGTGGCATTGTTTACGTTTGGTATTTCCAACATGGCCGCCGGCGCTATATAGGTCATGCTGTGGGCACAGTCTATAGGAAAGAATAAGATTTTGGTGAAAAATAACTTTACATACAGCCCAGTCAACAACAAAATTATTTAACATGGCAAAACCTTATAAGAAAAAATAATTCTAATAAGCGCACCCCCAAAGAGCCTAAAATCGTTGTTTTTGCCCTTAAAAAATCTTTATTTTTACACTTCATTTTACCTCGGTTATTTCCGGAACCGATGAGATACGAACGAGGGCGGTCACGTGACGACAGTTTGGATCGAGCGTCCGTTTTTGGCAGACAGTTTGAAACTTTCAGGTGAGTTTTTGTTGATTTTTCGCCTGTTTACTGCCCCTTTTTTGGGCAGTTTTTGCCCTATTCAAGGGTTTTTGTTCTTGTTTTGCTTCTAGCCAAGGTTACGCCGCTGGGGTACCTTTTTAGCGCTAGCAAATAAAGTTTTTCTCTCAAAGACGGTCGTCGTGTCGGCAGGCCTTAGAGAGATTTTATATTTTCACAACTTCCTGGAGGAATTCCGCTGGAATTCTCTCGTTACAGGAATCTTACAGGGGCTCTTGAGCATTCCCTGATGTTTGGTACTCTGTTTGCCTTCAGTTTGCCCTTTTTTCGGGCAGTTTTGGTTGATAGCAATCGAAAAATTGTCCGTTGTGGCTCGCCGAGCCCCAGCGCCGGAGTTTCGCCGTTACCGCTAAGCGGGTCTACTCCAGGTACATGGTCTAGTCCTGCTCTAAGTACATACCGCTCGGCGAGTTTCGCCGTTGCCGCTAGGCGGGTCTACTCCAGGTACATGTATCTTGTCCTGCTCTAAGTACATACCGCTCGGCGAGTTTCGCCGTTGCCGCTCAGCGGGTCTGCTCCAGGTACATGGTCTAGTCCTGCTCTAAGTACATACCGCTCGGCGAGTTTCGCCGTTGCCGCTAAGCGGGTCTGCTCCAGGTACATGTGTCTTGTCCTGCTCTAAGTACATATTGATCGGCGACGTTCGCCGCTGTGTTACCGCTAAGCGGGTCTACTCCAGGTACATGTTTCTAGTCCTGCTCTAAGTACATACTGCGACCAGGAGCAAGTCTATAATCTTTTATTTCTCTCTTTTTTCCAGGATGGCAAGTACATCTCAGTCCAGTCCCACTGCTGTGGAGAAGGGAAAGAAATCACATAAGAACTCTAGTTCAAGTTCCAGCTCTGCTAGATCTTCATCTAGGCATTCTAAGGATAAGGGTGCTGAGAAAGACACTGTGAGTTCAGTAAGCTCTGAGAAGGAGCCTGAAGTTCAAACTACTGAGACTCCCAGTGCTCCTGTGCTGTTGGTCCAGCATCCACCTCAAAGATGGGCTCCTCCTATGCCCTACTACCAGCAGGGTTATGATTACTATCAGGACCCTTATCAGCCGATGGATTATGCCTATGGTATGGATCACATGGCCTACCAGTGTGAACCAGTAGAGGAGGAAGGTTATGTGGTGCTAGGACCACATGGACAGACACATGCGTTGTCAGTCGTTGATGATGAGGAGGAAGTGGCTTCTGTGCAAGGTGATTTTGAGGCACAGTCGTCAAAGGCTAAGCCACCTCCATTAGACCATCTCAAGGGGCTAACTGGAAGCCTAGCTGAGAGTATCCAGTCCTACAGACGGGAAAAAGCGGAACTAACCAAGGAAGGCCCCACCGTACATGAAGCCCTCTCCGATGCCATCAATTCCTATTTTGAAGAGACTTATATTGCCCAGGACTTAGAGAAAGCGGCTAAAGAATTTCCTAGGCCTTCAAATGTGCAGAGACTGGTAGCACCTAAGTTAGAGGAAGCAATTTTCAACTCTGAGCTACTTTCCAAGAATGTGGCAGTGCGTATGCTGGATGTATCTCTTCAGACCCTGCAGAAAGGGGTGGTCTCGGCCATTGCAGCTATGGCACCGTTAGGCTCGATGATGTTGGAGAAAGGGCCCGAGGACCAACAACTGGATGCCTTTGGAAGGGATTTCAATAAGGCAACCAGACTACTGGTCAATGTGTGCAATGGGCTATCGGTAAAGAGGAGGGACTTGCTAAAACCTTTCCTTGCTAAGCCCTATGCTAAGGCGCTCACCAAGACCAACATTGATGGGGACCCACAATGGCTTTTTGGGGGCAACCTGGAGGCTCGTATTAAACAAGCTGAGGAGGACAAGAAGATCTCAGACAAGGTTCTAGCGTCCAAATGCCCAGGGCCTCAGGATTCTTATTCCCAGTCTAAGAGGCAGAAGGTCATGGGCACAGCACCTGCTCAAGCCTGGGGACCTAGGCACCCTTATGGGCAGAACCACTACTATGTCCAGGGCCCTAGGGGCCGCTACCCTGCTCCGCGCCATCAGTACGCTCAGCCGAGATTTCAAGTGGCTCATGGCTACAGGCAGACTTACTCTCAGAATTACCAGACACAAGGCCAGGGTTACCGCTTCAAAGCACCTCGTCCTCAGGGCCAAGGTCAGCAGCAGCAAGCCCAACGGGGTTTTTCCAAGAAGGGGCCCAAGTAGGGCAGGTGAGTCCCTTCCCACTACATAACACTGTCCAATCCTTTCAAGGGGGTAACATTATGAAGTGTGCTGATGCTTGGTTTAAACTCACCAAGGACCCTTGGATCTTAGCCATGTCTCAGGGTGTCACCATTGACTTTAATGCCTTACCATCCCAGGACTGGGTGCCTCCTCCATATAAACTTGATCCGGTAGAGGTGGCCTTCATGGATAAGGAAGTAGAGAAATTGGTAGCTAAGGGTATTATTGAGTTTACAGTACATGAACAGGGCGAATTCATCTCCAATGTTTTCCTGCGTCCCAAGCCAAATGGGGATTACAGGCTTATATTGGATTTGACAGATATGAACAAGCAGGTCATGTATGAGCATTTTAAGATGGCCTCCCTACAAACTGCTGTGGACCTTGTCACCCCTAATTGTTTTATGGGGAGTGTAGATTTAAAGGATGCCTATTACTCTATTCCTGTACGAGAAGATTATCGTAAATTTCTGAAGTTCAGGTGGAATGGGGTCCTCTACCAGTTTGTAGGGATGCCAAATGGTCTTTCATGTGCACCAAGAGTATTCACTAAGTTGCTCACTCCCCCCTTCGCAAAGCTAAGGGAGGAGGGACACATCTGTTTCCCCTACATTGACGATTCTTTTATTATGCATGAGTCAAAAGAAGGTTGTGAGCAATCTATCAGAAAAGTGTGTGAAACCCTGGATGGGTTAGGCTTTGTAATTCACCCAGATAAGTCAGCCTTTGTAGCCTCACAAAGGGTGATCTTCTTGGGTTTTTGGATTGACTCTGTGGATATGTCGATATATCCAACTCAGGAGAAGGTAGACAAATTCATGTCAGATTCCTACTTGCTGCTGGGGAAAGTCAAGCCAAAAATCAGGGAGGTTGCATCTCTCATAGGTCTTATGGTAGCTTACTCGGCAGAAGTTCAATATGGGCCTGCACATATTAAAGGACTTGAGAAATGCAAGAATGAGTGGTTAGCCTACCGAAAAGGGAATTTTGATGCAAAAATGGTACTTTCCAAGGATGCTATACAGGACATACTATGGTGGCAAGCCAGCATACCAACTGCTAAGAAGGCACTGGATGTAGGTCCACCAGAGTTTGAATTGTATACAGATGTACGGATGACGGCTGGGGTGCACACAGGGGGAACGTCAGAACTAATGGCAGATGGCTTCCCTCTGAGGTGGACTTCCACACCAACATCCACGAGACCATGGCAATAGAATATGGGCTAAAATCGTTGTGTAAAGTGAGAGGGGCTCATATTAGGGTCATGACAGATAATACCACGGCACTTGCATATGTGAGACATATGGGAGGGCTGCAGTCTCCAATGTGTAATTTGGTATCAAGAAACATCTGGAACTGGTGTGAGTCTAGAGGGATCTGGTTGACAGCAGCTCATGTGCCGGGAGTGGATAATGTCATCGCTGATCATGAGTCACGCCATTTCCAAGATGAGACTGAGTGGGAGATAAATGACTCAATTTTTGAAATCATTTGTGAAAGGTTTGGGAGGCCTCAGGTGGACATGTTCGCCTCTAGAACAAATTGTAAAGTTCAATGTTTTGTGTCACGTAGGCCAGAACCAGAAGCATGGAAAGTTGACTCTTTCTCATTTACATGGCCTAATAAGCTCTTATATTGTTTTCCTCCGTTCAGCATTGCAGGCCGAGTGCTTCAACGCATATTGAGGGCAGGGGCAAGGGCAATCCTCGTGATGCCAGATTGGGAGAGTCAACCCTGGAAGGCAAAAGCCCATAAGTATGCGGTGGACTACGTACGGTTCCGCAAGAGAAAGAACAACCTACTACCTCATGGGGCCCCTACAAGCCTACAGTTCATAGGAAGTCTACCAATTATAGCTTTCCTTTTCTGAGGCGACGCCTCCAAAAGGAAGGGTATGACAAGGCTTCCATTGACCTTATGATAAAAGCTTGGAGACCATCTACAAGGAAACTTTATACGACTTACATAAACAAAGGGATAGTTTTCTGTGTTGAACGGGGTTATAACTGGATGAAGGGCACTATGGCACAAGTGTGTAAATTTATGAGAACTTTGTATGACTCGGGAGTAGGTCACGGAGTTATGAATGTGGCACGATGTGCTTTGGGAACCCTGTTACCACAGGTAGATGGGGCGCCTATTGGGCAACATCAGTAGTATAATAGTTGGTCTTTTCTGGATAATATCCAGAAAAGACCACCATATTTGAATTATCCAGAGAAGACCTCCTATTTTTAGATTATTTATAAAAGAGGTCGTTTATAGATATATTTAATTTATCTATAAAAGAGGTCGTTTATAGATATATTTAGATTATTCATAAAAGAGGTCGTTTATAGATATATTTAGAATAGGATTATTTTAGAAATAGTAATTATATCACTTTAGGTTTTAAATACAAAAGAGGTCAAGTGGTGCTCATGTCACAAGGTTACTCTCAACTGTGCATGTCACAAGGTTCTCAGCTGGGTTTTTGGTACAGAGGAATGAACTGAGAGACCATTAGGATTAGGGAGGATTGAAGAAGGATTGAAGGAGGAGGATTGAAGGAGAAGGATTGGATTGAAGGAGGATTGAAGGAGAAGGATTGTGGAAGGATTGAGGGACACAACAGTAGGAGCATCACCCGTTCACGCTTTAACCAACAATGGGAGCATCAGCCCGTTCACGCTTCAACCAACAATGGGAGCATCAGCCGTTCTAAGTCGACTAAGTCGCAAGCGTGGAGGTTTGTGACATGAGGGCCGGACCTCTCCATTTAACCCTAGACAATGCGTTCCTTATATACTCCACCTCAGCGGTGAAATCTTAAATGTGGTGTTACACTTTTAAGTCTATGAACAAATAGACATTCAGTTTAAGAGGATATAGATTTTTTTCAACAGTTTGAGTGATTTAGGGATAGAGTTTTTTCTTCTCTATTTTTTGATATATTTCATTGATATTAGCAAAGAATATTTGTCGAGTTATTAGAGGAATTCACAGCGGTAGTTTACAATTGAAACGATAGGTTTTCATTCAAAACGCGGATTTTTTGTCCCCCTCTACCGAGAATAATATGAACTATATCTGGTATGATGTAGGTTATGTGGAACTAAATTATTACATGTATAAAGCTCTTTTTCTTTGTATTTACTTTATCAGTTTCAAAGATCCATGTATAGAGCTCCTTCTTTTTATCGTTTAATATATTTCACTGATATCAGTGAAGAATATTTGCTGATAGCTTACAAATATGACGTTAGATTTTATCGTGTTTTGAACGCAGAACGCATTCTTGCTTTCCCTCTACCGAGAATAATATGAACTATTTTTGTCCTGTTCCAGGTAACGTGTAACTAAATATTTTATGTAAACAGCTTTTCCCATCTCTTTGTTATTAAGCTTTATGTCAAATGGCGAATTTAGGATAAGATCATGTCTCAGGTCATTTTTCCATGTCCTTGTTACTAGATTCCATGTTATAATGTAGACAGATATGTAGACAAGATTCGATTAGTTCTTATGAATGCCTCCAGATTGGAGAGCTATAGGTGTTAGGTGTTGCATTAGTCATAACGGTTTCATTTATGTTTCTCATGTGAAGCTCCATGCTGACTATGTCACAGAGTCACTCGGTTCCAAGCCTGCTGTGTATGTGTGTTAGTATGTTTGTATGAGTAGGAGAGGAGCGGCATGAGTTACTCTTTTGACTTTTTACACATAGATTTAGTTCATACACGCAACAAAATGATCTGTTTGAGTTGCTCACTACAGTGAGTAGTTATAGTGTGCAGTTTATATTTAATCACTGTAAGCAAATCAGTGAGTCATTTAGTGAGTCAGTGAGTCATTTAGTGAGCCTGTAGTTGCAGTGAGCAGTTAGTGAGCCTGTAGTTGCAGTGAGCAGCTTAGAAAGAGTCTCAGCTGCTCACTGTAAAAGGTTCGCAATAGCAAGCTGTTTGATGTTTATGTATAGTCACAGCGAGTGGCTTATACAGAGTTTGAGCTGCTCTCTGTAATAGGCAAGGTATAGTAAGTTGCTCAATTTTTAACCAAAAGTAGATCTTTCGTTATATATTTACACATATTTTGTATGTATAAATATATATCCATCAGTCACCACGTGAAGGTAGATCTACATGACTGATTTAATTTTGAAAAAATAAAGGCCTAAAGTGAAAATTTTGGAACAAAAACAATGTTTCCTATCTCTCTATGAGCTAAGTATATATATATATATATATATATAGATATATATGAATGGCTTATATTGTATATTTCATTTTATCTAACCTACGTCGAATAAAATGAAGATATTGAAAGCTTTGTTTTAGCTTTTGTTTTCACTCGATCTGGATCAAGTGATAACATGAAGCCTAATTATTTAAGAAGCAGATTTTTAACCAGATCTGGATCAAGCATAAAAATACAGCTTCCTTATTTGAATATATATATATATATATATATATATATATATATATATATATATATATATATATATACCTACATGCTTTATATGTAGAGACAGGCAAACACATTGCTTTTGTAGCTATTTTAAATGAAGTTGGAGAAGGCTTTCATTTTCTATAGTGTTTCTGATGATCTGAAAGAAGGAAAAATTTTTGATTGCTTGGTTTAACCCTTTTTTTCTATATTTTTTATTACAAGCATTGTAAAGTCTAAATCTCTGATGTAATATGAATTTCCGACACATTTTTTTTTTGTGAGAAAAATAGGTCCCTTTTACAAACATTTGAGTTAAGAAAAAAATAAAATCTTTTTTGGAAAATGATTTTTTTGTAGTTAATTTTGTGATATCTTTGGATTTGAAGCATGCCAGCATTTCATTTTCACTTATTATTTGACTTAGCAATTGAGCTAGATAAAACCTGTGCCCTTTGTCTATTTTGCAGTTGAACAAAAAAATGGCTTGAAAAATACGTAAAGCACTTTCTATAGCTATGTACAATGACTTTTTTTAGGGCTGTTGTCTGAAAATATAACTTCGACGGCTGGCTTCTTTGTACATTTTATGTAAATAATAGCACATAGAATTGTGGTACGAGCACATTCTAATATAGCTTTGTCCTGTCCAGCAGCTTTTTGTAGATAGCTTTCCACATTTACTGCGTTTCCCATCTAAGCAATCACACAAGTTATATGAATATTGTTTCCTTCTTTTAAATCCTGTTGGAACACTTACCTTGAAACTAGATGGTAATTTAAAGCTCAAAATGTGAGCAAATAAAAATAAGATATCTTGCATGGAATAGACCTTCTCCATGGTTTAGTTTCTATGTTATTTTCTTACTATATATAAAGATGTGAGAGTTTGGGAGGAGTTTATTTTAGCCACTCCCTTTTGCATGGAAAATTCCATGCTCCTACACATTTTAAATAGCATGGAAATTTCCATTGTACTGCATAGTTTAAAATAGAATGGAAAGGGAGGGGTATGGGAGGAGTTTATTTAGCCACACCCCTTATTGTATGGAAAATTCCATGCTACTGCGCAGTTTATTTAAATAGCATGGAAATTTCCATTGTATTGCGCAGTTTAAAAATAGGATGGAAAGGGAGGGGTATGGGAGGAGTTTATTTAGCCACACCCCTTATTGTATGGAAAATTCCATTATGCTATTGCGCAGTTTAAATAGCATGGAAAGGGAGGAGTTTGTTTTAGCCACACCCCTTTTGCATGGAAAATTCCATGCTATTGCGCAGTTTAAGTGGCATGGAAATTTCCATGCTATTGCGCAGTTCATTTAGCATGGAAAATTCTATGCTGTTGCGCAGTTTATGTTATTGCGCAGTTGAATTGTGCTATTGTACAGTTGAATTAGAGTGAGAGTTTCCATCTTATTGCGTAGTAAAATAAAAGTAGAAGTTTCCTTTTATTATATGTTTAGATAGTAGGATTTTATGAGGAGGGGATTTAAGAAGAGTTGTTGTATAGCATGAATTTTTAATGAGCTCCCTTATTATGCAGATATTTTTATTGAATAATGGAGCAGCAACAACAAGTTCATAAAGATTTTTGATTTTTTATGATAATATGTAATTATAATTATATGATAGTGCAGTTTATGTAAGAGGGTAAGCTTGTAAGTTATAAACTGTCCTCAGCTTCTATCTCGAGGAGGTTAATGATCCTAGCTTATATGAATTGTAAGGAGGCATGCATTTAATAATGATGTAACAGGAGGCTTATATGAAAAAAATTAGGAGAGGTTATAATATACTAAGCTATTTTATTTATAGCATTGCTTTGTTATTTAGCATGCATAAGTTGATAGTTTAAGACGGCTAAGCTAAGGATTTTACTGGTCTTAAAAGCTTTAAATGTTAAGCTATTCTATTCATAGCAGTGCCTTAAAAGTAATACATTCAAGTTAATTACTTATATAGTAGTTAAACTGAAGATTTCATAGACCTTAAATGAAGGGTTTTTTTTGCTCTGAGAACAGATGATAATATATGGAAGATAGTTTTTGAGCGCACAGACATAGAGCTAGCTACATGTACACTGTATAATAGCATTGCTATAGTTCACAAGAGATACGACTTTTAACACTTTAAGGTTTACAGACGAATGTTTCATTGATTGTAATAAGGAATAAATGATTTGCATGCTATCTATTTTTAGATAGCATGAGCCGAGTTGTTGTTAGCCTATGAAATGTTATTAATTGTTTGTTGAGGTTTTTCATGGACAGGTACTCTTTTGATAGACGTTGTTAAAAAATCTTGTCGGGAATAAACTCCAGCTTTGGACGTGTTTTCCAGCATGACTTATTGATACATAGAGGCAGTTAAAGGGTTTAATATCTGTTACAGTGTTGTACCAGGCATCAGGTGACATGGACAACATCAGTGCACATAAATTTGCCTTTTTAGCCTTGCCTTT
Organism: Acholoe squamosa; assembly: GCA_949317995.1. NCBI lineage: Eukaryota > Metazoa > Annelida > Polychaeta > Phyllodocida > Polynoidae > Acholoe > Acholoe squamosa. The sequence goes on along the minus strand of OX439051.1, from coordinate 1,688,602 downwards.
TTTTAACAAGGACCTAAGAACATAGCTTAACCTATTCAGGACCAGCATAGAAAGTGCCTTTAACTGTAAAAGACATCCTGATAGCTTTAGTCATTTTAATATAATTAACGTTATGATAGGCTAGCTTTTCAGTCGTTATTATATAGTCGACTTTATGATAGGCTTGGAATTAACTAGGTAGACTTTACCTTTAGATTTGTTTTAAGGAATTATAAGTTTGTTATATGACGAGGACAGTGATTTTGCTTTAACCATAAAGAGTAAAGGGCTCACATTTCTGCAAAAAACTTTGGGCTTATTGCGTTTTAACTTTTGTGTTCAGAAAGTTCCATGACGTATGAAATAATGTGTTGATAAGATGCTTGATATGTTTGGCTTTCTACGTCTTAGATTTAGGCTCAGGAAAACTCTGCAACGTTATGAATATTCATTTCACCATATATGGCTTTATGCGTCTTAACATTGAACTATGAGGAAAATTCCATGACGTCATGAATATCTTATGCTAACATTTCCATATTTGGCTTTCTACGTCTTAGAATTAGGCTCAGGAAAAACTCTGCAACGTTATGAATATTCATTTCACCATATATGGCTTTATGCCTCTTAATATACAGCTCTAGGGAAAATTCCATGACGTCATGAATATTTTATGCTAGCTTTCCCATATATGGCTTTCTACGTCTTAGATTTAGGCTCAGGAAAACTCTGCAACGTTATGAATATTCATTTCACCATATATGGCTTTATGCCTCTTAACATTGAGCTCTAGGGAAAATTCCATGATGTCATGAGTATTTTATGCTAGCTTTCCCATATATGGCTTTCTACGTCTTAGATTTAGGCTCAGGAAAACTCTGCAACGTTATGAATATTCATTTCACCATATATGGCTTTATGCCTCTTAACATTGAGCTCTAGGGAAAATTCCATGACGTCATGAGTATTTTATGCTAGCTTTCCCATATATGGCTTTCTACGTCTTAGATTTAGGCTCAGGAAAACTCTGCAACGTTATGAATATTCATTTTACCATATATGGCTTTATGCGTCTTAACATTGAGCTCTGAAGAAAATTCCATGACGTCATGAATATTTTATGCTAACATTTCCATATTTGGCTTTCTACGTCTTAGAATTAGGCTCAGGAAAACTCTGCAACGTTATGAATATTCATTTCACCATATATGGCTTTATGCGTCTTAACATTGAGCTCTGAGGAAAATTCCATGACGTCATGAATATTTTATGCTAACATTTCCATATTTGGCTTTCTACGTCTTAGAATTAGGCTCAGGAAAAACTCTGCAACGTTATGAATATTCATTTCACCATATATGGCTTTATGCGTCTTAACATTGGGCTCTGAGGAAAATTCCATGACGTCATGAATATTTTATGCAAGCATTTCCATATTTGGCTTTCTACGTCTTAGAATTAGGCTCAGGAAAACTCTGGAACGTTATGAATATTCATTTCACCATATATGGCTTTATGCCTCTTAATATAGAGCTCTAGGGAAAATTCTATGACGTCATGAATATCTTATGCTAGCATTTCCATATTTGGCTTTCTACGTCTTAGAATTAGGCTCAGGAAAACTCTGGAACTTTATGAATATTCATTTCACCATATATGGCTTTATGCCTCTTAATATACAGCTCTAGGGAAAATTCCATGAAGTCATGAATATCTTATGCTAGCATTCCCATATTTGGCTTTCTACGTCTTAGAATTAGGCTCAGGAAAACTCTGGAACGTTATGAATATTCATTTCACCATATATGGCTTTATGCCCCTTAATATAGAGCTCTAGGGAAAATTCCATGACGTCATGAATATCTTATGCTAGCATTCCCATATTTGGCTTTCTACGTCTTAGAATTAGGCTCAGGAAAACTCTGGAACGTTATCAATATTCATTTCCCCATATATGGCTTTATACGTCTTAACATTGAGCTCTGAGTAAAATTCCATGACGTCATGAATATTTTATGCTAACATTTCCATATTTGGCTTTCTACGTCTTAGATTTAGGCTCAGGAAAACTTTACAACGTTATGAATATTCATTTAACCATATATGGTTTATGATATCTTGTTTAGTCTTTTATGGCTTAAGCATGTGAAAACAGGGATTAAGGACGGAAAGATCTTAAGGGTTCAAGCTCTATCATATATCTTTCTGTGCTAGCTGTTGCATGGCTAGGTCTATATATAGGTGACCTTTGATTTCTTTTTCTTTTGAGAACTACCATAACGGATATTGATATCATAAAAATGATGAATACAGTGCTTATGCTAGCTCCTGTTACGATATGCCATGTTTTCTCATAAGGGTTAAAAGAGGGAGAGGTGGGGCTCACAGCGGAGGAGATGAGCCCCTCCCCTTTTGTTACAGGACTTATATATACTCGAGAGCTCCGTGAGAAGGGGGTAATTGTCTCAGCTCTCTCAGATTTAGTGTTCAAGTCAAAAGACGAAGATCCTGAGCCTAAGTCTACGTTGGATGGCGTAGGTCTCAGCTTCAAGTTCAAGTTTGACGACGTTGATTTCCAGTTTAACTTGGACGTGGATTTCAAGTTGAAATAGGACTGAGTGACTGTTTTCCAGTTGAAGCTTTTCACAGAGGTAAGTGTTTTCCTGGAATCTCATGAAAATTTACATGTTTGAGATTTTGACATAAAATGCTGTTCACATGTTTCAGAGAAGTAGATAGAATTATTTTTTTAAATATTTAGTTTACTTTGTTAGGATAGGCAGGAGAACATTACGGCGAGGGCTTAGAGCCTATTAATTTTGAAATCGAGGGTTGAAGAATTTTTTAGACTGGAATTCTATCAAACTAATTTATGTTCAGCTGCCTCTGTTTAGTATAGTGAGATCTCTTTTATTTGTTCTCTTAAAATTTGCAAAGTATTGGTTAAATCTAAGACATATAAATAATTGAGAGAAAATGCTGCTCACTTGCTTGTCTCAGGAACATTAACCTTGTTGGGAGATATTTCTGTTGGAGAGGTAGAGGTAGGAAAGGAAAATGTTTTCGACGTCCTTAAAGCAGACTTGGTATGAAAAGGTCCTGAGATAGATTCAGTAAGTAGAGTGGTAGGAGGCATGCTATGTATAGCAGAAGGTTTCCCTTCAGAGCTTCCCTCAGGCCTTTTCAAAACGTTCTCTTGTAGGGTTTCAGTTGAAGAGGCAGGGCTATAGGATAGGACATGTTGAGTTATGTCATTTTTAGGCAAGGTTTTTGTAGACGTTGTTGGATGATAGGTAGAGGCAGGAACAGTTTGGACAGAAGGCTTTAAAGAAGTAGTTGAAGTTAGAGTAGTTAAGCTAGCCTTCAAATAAGCAATAGTTGAAAGCCGTGTAGATGCTCTAAGCTTCTCAAAAGAAGTAGTTGAAGGCAGAGCAGTAGACTTAGACTCCCAAGAAGTAGTTGTAGGAGGTCGTGCAGTAGTATAGGACGTGGTAGTAGGTTTACTGGTAGGGTGGAAGGTAGTAGACAATATATCCTTTAGCCTGCAAAGAAAAAAGGTGAACGGAAATTTTTTAATTTAAATGACTAAAAAAACATTTTATTTTGTTGGGATAATGTTTCATGTTCATGAGATAAAATAAACTAGGATTATTCTTTTATGCTTATAAGGTAAAATAAGCCAAAGAAAAATTCTTTACCTGCAAAGTCCAGCATCGCAAGAATATATTCCCAGCTCTGTAGTTAATTTCTCCAAGAAAGGAAAAACATTTTGATTGTAAGGAATAAATTTCCTTTCTGCTCCTTCATTTTTCTTGATTTTTATCTCTGTTGTTACAAAAGACTGATATGTAGGTGGAACAGAAAGAATACACCTCACATGTGGTTCGCAAGTCAACGAAGGTTCTGCGAAAATACATTGACAGTTGTATCGTATAGTTTGCATATAGCAAACAGACAATAAAGCAGCCAAGAGTCCTAAGGTTTTCATCTTGAATGAGAATATGAGGGAAGCGTGCGTGTCCTAGAAAGATAGCTCTTAGTCTAAAACCTTTTTTGCAGGCAGATTAAATTCCTGTTTCTAGATAATGAAGCAGACGCTGAGAGCAGCATGGTAAACAACGTCTAATACGACTCATTTTAGTTCTTACATTTAACACTAGAGGACACATGTGAGCTACCAGGGCATCGCTGATCGATATTTATCAGAAAGTGGGCGGAAGGAACGTCAGTCAGGATAGCCGAGGGGTTAAGGCGTTCGCTTCGCTCAGCCAAGGTTTAGGGTTCGAATCCCAACTTCTCTGTGAACGCTTTGGTTTCACGTTTTTCTGAACGTCATTATGTATCTAGTTTGCTTTTAAGATAGTTCTATGTCAGTTAAATTTATTTTGAAACAGGATAAATGCTTTGTATGTATGAAGGCTAAATTGTTACACGTTAGCAGGCTATATGTTCTTAGCTTTATGTTGATGTGCAAGAACGATCAGAAATATCGATCAGCGATGTCCTGGTTGCTCACATATGTCCTCTAGTGTTAAAAGTAAGAACTAAAACGAGTCGTATTAGACTTTGAATTATGCCTGACACAGCTGCAACAGTATGAATGGAGCTGTCGGAAAGGGAATCATTCTATGGATTAGAGTTGTAGTTATTAGACTATAGTACAATCCCCGGCTCAGCTGCTACAGTTATAAACAGACATGTTAATGTCTTTTTTTTTTCCTTTCAAGAGAGCTACAAATGCTGACGTTTGTGAGCTGTACTCCATTCTTCAATGAAAGGTCGCAAACAGACAGGCAAAATAGCTTACAGCCACGCCCTGGTGAGAGAATAAAGAACTTGCTGTTTCATGTAGACACTGATCACCGTAATGCTTGAGAGAATCATACCTGTAGGGAAATTGATAACAGTAATTGAAGTTACTAGAGGATTTAGGATTAAAGGTTAAAAAAATATGCTTTGTTCACAAGATACCATATTTATGACATTGATGACTTTCTATACAAAATATTTTTCAGATTTTAAGGTTTGCCTTGTGCTGAAAATCGCAGGCGTTCTACTCTACAAAGAGAAACCTAAGCCAGCTTTGCAGAGCGTTTTGATCTATCTGTTTTGCTGACAACAGACAGGCTATACAGCACAAAGCAGTCTCCAGGTGAGTGATTTAATAAATTATACAAGATGCTAGATGTTTTATATAGACATTAATCACTGTAATGCTTGATAGAATTATTTTTGTGGAGAGATTGAGCATAGGAAAAAAGTTACCAGAGGATCAGTCAGTTACTAGGACGCTGATCATCGTAATGCTTGAGAGAATCATACCTGTAGGGAAATTGATAACAGTAATTGAAGTTACTAGTTTATTTAGGCTTAAAAAGTAAAAAAAAACATGCTTTGTTCGCAAGATACTATATATTACGACGTTGACAAGTAACAGTGGAATTTATTTTTCAGATTTTAACCTTTGCCTTGTGCTGAAAATCGTAGAGGTTTTACTCTGCAAAGAGACTCCTGAGCCAGCTTTGCAGACCGTTCTGATCCATTTCTTTTCCTGATCCCAAAAGCATCTCCCTTCAAGGTTGCTATGAAATGATTTTATTATTTTAAGCTAAAATGATTGATGTCTCTACAATATATTTTGAACAATATAGTCCTTATAGTAAAAACCGATCCTTGTGCTAAATTGGACATAGAAAGCTTTCGAAGTTCTCGTAGAAATATAAGCAAGTACCGAGGATCTATAGTTGTTTCCAGAAAAGAGTTTTCTTTGAAATTTACGAGAAACGGATATTGTTATATTTTTATAAGAAATAATTTTTCTCGAATTTTGCATGACATAAAACAGTTTGTTACTTTGCATTGCATTAATTTTTTTTCTAACTACTCTCTTATAAACTTCAGTAAGATATGTGTTAAGTTGTTGAATATTCAACTTAGCATAGAAATTCTTTTGAACGGAAAAAAAGTTAAAATATCTGAACTTTTTTTAAAATTAAATTTAAAGTTGTCTGAAAAATATTTTTTTAAGATAAGGGAATCAAATTGTTTTGAAAGTTCTTGGCTTTTATACGATCATAAAACTGCAGTTTTTAAGGAACTGTCCTATTTTTCTTCTTTTAGAATTTGCAATAAAAATATCACTTTCAACTTTAGGTCACAACTTTAAGGGAAATTGTATAACAAAAGATACTACATTGTTTTTAGATTTGTGCTCAGAGATAAAAGACACTTTGGCTGAAATATTAGAAGAAAAAAATAAAATTTTCTGAAATGAAAGAAAATAAGTTGATCACTCAATTTCTTTTATTGATATTAACTATTTTATGTCAAGATAAAAGTGAAAACCATGAATATTGGAAAAAGGTAACCGAGGAAGAAGCACATTGCTTTTTCTTTGTCTCTGAATATATCAAGAAAAAACAAAAAGAAAAAAAAATTCCAAGAGACAAAGTAATTTCTCTGTTAAAAGATGAAGCTTGGTCTTCACTTTTATCTTACATGAAAAAGGATGAAGCTTACAGAGCATGCTATGCGTATTGCATGTATGAAAACAAGGACAAAATTTTACAGGATTTACTGTCTGCTCATAGTATTTTGGTTGAATGCATTTCTGAAATATTTAAAATAAATATTTATTTCAGTACTCAAAATCAAAGCACTGAATTTCATCCTGTAAATAATTTCAAGAGCAAAGCTATATGCATTTTTTTTAACAAAGATTTAAATGAATTTAAAGAATATTCTCCTCCTGAGAGTCAAATTAAGATTAAAAAAGGAACTAACTTGAAAAGAAAGAAAAGTTGCGAAAATGATTCATTTTTTAATGAAGAAAATTTATCAGACAGTAGTGAAGATGAAAGCAAAGAAAAAAGTCAAAAAGATAGCTCTAGTGAAGAAGATTTTTCTCTTTTGAAAGAGGATCTTCATTTATCAGAAACTGAAGACGAAGATGAAAACCATTTTAAGAAAAAAGAAAAAAAAATTATTCCAAAAAAAGAAATAGATGTGGAAAATAATGTGACTGCTTTGAAAGATTTTCCATCTTTTGCATATTTATTTAAAGATGAAAGGGAAGCAGCTGAAATGAACGTAAAAGATTTTTTTACTATAACAGAACGTATGAAAAAACATGCAAAAGTAATGGAAACTAATTGTTTGCCTGAAAACTGTTTAAGGTGCCCTCAGCACTGTTCTAGTTCTGTCTTAAAAGGAACTAAGGACAAAAGGGGACCAAAAGCACCTAGAACTAAGAAAATTAAAGTTTTTCATGATTAATTTAAATTATGTTTTTTTCTCTACAGATGCCTTAAAAAAAAGAAATTTTCCACAAAAAAATAAGAAATCAAAATTTGCCAAAACTTCTTCTGATTCTCATTTGCCTGATTTAGGCCATCTAGACGCAGAAGACATACCGTCTTCTGCTGTCTCTTTTTGTGATTGCTCTAGCACAGAAGGGGAATTTGAAGATAGCTCTGTCTTTCAATCTTTGCCTGATCCTTATGTTAAACTAACACCTCTCTCTTCATCTCTTTCCAATGTAAACACTGCAGTCTCTGCTTCTACTTCAACCTTGGATACTAACACTGCTTCGACCTTTGCTGAAACAAAGGTGAAGGTCGAGACTCCTTCTTATGGAAACACTACAGTCTCTGCTTCTACTTTAACCTTGGACACTAACACTGCTTCGACCTCAGCTGAAAAAAAAGAAAAGGTCGAGACTCCTTCTAATGCTAACACTGCAGTCTCTGCTTCTTCTTTAGCCTTGAAAACTAACACTTCTACTTCAACCTCTCCTGAGACAAAGGTGAAGGTCGAGACTTTTTCAAGACCTGTTTCTACTTCTGGATCTAATCTTGCTTCTTCTTTCCCTGTGAAGACTGAGGGTCCTTCTCCTTCCCCCCTCAGCAGAAAACATCCTATCCTCTCTTCTTTTTTTGCTTCTTCCCCTCCTGTCCAAAAAAAAAAAGAAGACGAAGAAGTCGAGAAGATCAACTCAAAATCGTTCTGCTCCGAAGCTTCGGCTTCTGTAGTAGAACGGCCAAGCATTAAATTTCTTGACAATTTCAAACAATTTTTGAACGAACGTGCAGCTGCTCGAAAAGGTGAAGCACCTAAAGTACGATCTCGACCTGCAGCAGCCGCTGGAGGTCCTTCACAAACTGCTAGAGATGGTCGAGCAGTACCTAAGGATCGTCAGCCGGTGACTGAGGATCGTCAGCCGGTGACTGAGGATCGTCGGCTGGTGACTGAGGATCGACGGCTGGTGACTGAGGATCGTCGGCCGGTGACTGAGGATCGTCGGCCGGTGACTGAGAATCGTCGACCAGTGCCTGAGGATCGTCGGCCGGTTACTGAGAATCGTCGGTCGGTGCCTGAGGATCGTCGGTCGGTGCCTGAGGATCGTCGGCCGATGTCTGAGGATCGTCGGCCGGTGCTTGAGGGTCGTCCGTCGGTCTCTGGATCTTATGGTCTAACGGTAGGATTCCCTGGTTTGTCTGCGCTCGGAGATCTCTATGAGATCTACGATAAGGGCTACGAACTAGGATTGGCAGTAGGACGTGCTTTGAGAGAACCAGGTAAAAGATATCGTAAATCAGGTCCTGAAACACCTCCCGCTCCTTTTCCTAACCAGCAGCGAACAGGAGCTTCTGGGAACTTACAGGTATCAAGGCAGGAGGTGACTGCTAAGAAAACTGTTTCTGATAAAACGGCTACTCAACCTGTCTATCTTCCCTGTCGGTCTGTTGTTGTACCCCCTCAGTGTCCACAGCTTCCGCAAATTCCTCTACAAAACAACCCTCCAACAGTCCCTCCACAGTGTCCGCCACAGTGTTCACAGTGTTTGCAAGTTCTTCCGCTTAACAACCTTTCGACAGTTCCTCCACATGGTCCATCGCAGTGTCCACAAATTCCTCAATTTAACAACCCTCCTACAGTTATCCAGCCTCTGGCTGACTCGCAGCCGACTCAGCCTAGGCAGGGCATAGATCCTTCCGCAGGGCCTTCTTACGTGCCTCTGTCAGCAGGACCTGGGTATGCAGCTCCTCAGTCAGTTCACTTCGTAACCCCCCTCGTAGCTTCGACTCCCCGCTTTTCTCGATCAGTAGGACCTGAGAAGACGGTCACTCAGACCCCTCCGATTGCATCGACTCACATTTCTCAGTCTGTGGGACCTGCGAGGACGGTCACCCCCACAGTTGATCCACAGGCCCCTCCGGTAGCATCGACTCGCATTTCTCAGTCAGTGGGATCTGCGAGGACGGTCACCCAAAATGTGAACCCCCAGGCCCCTCCGGTAGCATCGACTCGCGTTTCTCAGTCAGTGGGACCTGCGAGGACGGTCACCCTAACAGTCAACCCCCTGGCCCCTCCGGTTGCATCGACTCGCGTTTCTCAGTCAGTGGGACCTGCGAGAACGGTCACTCAGGCAGTGAACCCTCAGGCTCCTCCGTCTGTTAGTCAGCCTCAGAACCTTCCTCCGAATCAAAACGATGTGAACCCGCAGCTTAACATCAACAACCTTTTTGAAGTACCGAAGGCAAGACAGTACTACTACGATGACTTTTGTCTTCAAAGGTTGGGTTCAGAAATAACTCCTCCGCAAAAAGAGCACATGTGTAGGCACCGTATCTGCCCCACTTGCAAAACTCCCTTAAACGTTACAGGGACTTTTCTCCTCAACTTCAGAAAAAAAGGGATGTATTCCTGCAGATTCTGTGATGCAATCTTTGAACATCCCAATGATTGCATCAACCACATGATTACTGTTCATGAGGGTGGGCTGAAGTAAAAATTTGGTTCGAAGATTGCATCACAGACATATTCATTATAAGTAGAAGAGGGTAAAATTAAATTTTTTTTAAATGGAAAGCACTGTTCACATTGATACTAGTCTTTTATGTTCACGATGCCAATACTTTAATTCTTACAATAGTTTTTATAAAGAAGCAGGAAAAAAGAAAGACATAGTAGAAATTCAAGTTCCTTTATTTTCTTTTATAACTCCTGAAAAATGTTTGTCTTTCATAGAATATTTAAATATAGAAAAAACTGAAGACAGTTATTCTTTTTTTGATTAAGAAGAAAACGTAGAATCAATAGCATTTTTTGCTTGTTTTTTTCAAAGTGATTTTTTGTTGAATTATTTATATATAAGAGTTCAAGAAAATTTGAAGGAAATCAGTAAAATTTTAATCATGTATGCGTACAATGGTATTCTATGTCATTCGATTCCTGCTTCTTTAGTACATTTCTGTTTTTTTTTAATGAAAGAAAAATATTCTATTTATGATATCTTAGTGGACATACATTGTCAGCGTCATCATATAAATAAATATTGTTGTTACTCTTGCTACAAAGAAAAAATTTTAAAGAAAAAAATTAAAAGAGCATCTAAAGAAATTGAATACGATAAAACATTTTATTATCTTTGTGGAGCTTGTGGAGGGCAACATAAATCTTTTAAACATCCTTTGAACAAAAAAATTAAACGTTTAATTTGTTGTGGATGTCCAAGCTATCTTTCATGTTTCTTAAAGTTTCGATTTAAATCATATACCAGAAAAGGCATTAAATGTTTTGATTGTAGAACAAAATGGTTTAATGGAAATCCGTCGGGAAGCAAAATATTTTTGAAATGGCAAAGAAAAAAATATCTTTCTATGAGAAAAAAATATTACGAGAGAAAAATATCTTTTTATAAAGAATCTTTAAAGTAACGCGAATTTGTTTGTAGCTTCTTAAGATGGTATTCACTTACTGATATACATTGTATTCACTATATTTGCTATGTGTTTTTGTTTCTGCTTATGCTGATTTACGAACGTGTATGAGGTATTATATCAAAATATCCTTGAGATAGAACATAAGTGTTCATGATTTCACTCACACGGACATAAATATCTTGTGCATCAATAATTATGCTGAGAAAGATAACATAGTCCTATATTTACTATGGATCGACTGCTTTTTTTATGCTAATGTTGTCCTGACGATCATAATAAGGCCACCTGAAAAGAATAGCATGTTTTTTTGTTCTGCATGCAGAGTCAAGCGAAATATGGTAGAAGAAACAGTTGTTGACGTTATGGATTGATTCCCATGTTTTATGTGTAACTACACATCAAAGGACACTTATTGTTCTTTGGTTCACTCATGTGCAAACAATAATGTTATTCTGCTTAAGAGCAGTAAATGTCATTTAACCTTATGTAGTTCCACATAACTGAAATTGGAATTTATTGGATTATATCTGTTATACGAAATTGATTATATCCTTTGGTTAAGCGTACTTAGTTGCTACTCAGGCTGTCATATAGTTTAAGCTGCGTTTAAAGCAACTGAAACAAAATAGCTTATAATAGTTGCTATTGAAATGTTATAAGATAGCCTTGGAAAATGAAAATTAATTACGATTTATTAAAAAGCAGGATTGCTTATTTCGAAGGAAAGGTACATTTTAAAGACAACGAAAAGGATATAATAGATGTTAGTTTTCCTTCCCAGCCTTATATGTCAGTGAAGGAAGCTGGTCAAATTTTTTTAGCTTTGTCTTTTTTTGATTCTTTGCCATGGCTCAAGAAAATTAAAGTAGAAGCGCTCGTATTTTTCGCCGACTATTTCTTATCTTTTTATTTACAGGAAGAAATAGGCAATTTAGTTTTGTGTAATATCATGCTTTTGCCACGAGTCCCTAAAATGTGCTGTATTTTAATGCCATATCAAACTTTTTATTTCACTATGATGGATCTTGCTTGTGACTTACTTGACGTCAGATATATTTACGACGTAGAAATGTTAATGAAACCTAAGAAAAGAAAATATGATGACTCTTTAGATCCTAGCGATTATGTATTATCAGAAATATCAAAAGAACTAAGAAATAAAACAAGGCAAAAATTGCATAAAATGTCACTGGAATACATGTTATGTAAATTATGTAGCAGTGAAATGATTATTTCTAAAACTTCTAAAAACATTGCTTACATGTTTTGTTGCAATAAGCCTGTCCATAAAAAATGTTTCGATTATTTTGTTCAAAAATCAAATTTGTACCATAGCACTGAAACAGTAAAATGTCCTTATTGTTCTCTTAAATGGATACATGAAAAACCATGGATTGGTCATGAATGTTTATTATGGTTAATGCAAAATTCGTTTGACACTTCTCTTTTAAATCAAGAAAAAAAACAAAAAGTTTGTTTATTTGATAAGAAATAAAAAGTTTGAAAAATATTTTTGTCTTACGTTACATTTTAAAAATGAAATATTACATAACATATATAGCAGTAGGTTTTTAAAAGTCTCTGAGAATAAAGAAACAAAACTATAATAACTTAAGGTTATATAGTATAACGGCGAATAAGGCAACGAAGTTAACCAATAAGGCAGCAAAGTTAAATGACAACGAATAAGGTAACGAAGTAAATGAAGGAGGCAGCGAAATCAGATGAACTTTTCTGACGCAGACTACAGAGAATTCTTTGCAGGAAAAGCATTGCGATTAATGCTTTAAAGGTAAAGCTAAAGATTTGCTTTTGTGAGTTCATTAAAAATTGCTGTTGAGTCAACTGTTCACTGAGAGCTAAAAATTAAATTTGTTTAATTTTCACATAATTAATTCCTGTTACATACATACAATTTGTGGTAAAATTAAATTGTAACAATGCTTGTATGGGAACAATTCACAACAAACTCACTAAAGTAAAAAAGTAGCTTTTCGCTAATCTAGTAAAGAAATATTAGTCATAGCCTCTAGAGGTCTTCAGTGTGCTAAGTATGGTATAGTTTAAGATAGTTTTAGAAATGCTCACTAGAGGTCTTCAGTAAGCAGAAAATGCCTTGTTTTTATTAGCCACCAGAGGTCATCAGTGTAAAACCATGCACATAGTTTCAGTGACTCATACTAGAGGTCTCCGCTGATCTAGTAAAGTAATGTGAGTCCTAGCCTCTAGAGGTCTATAGAGTGCTAAATATGGTATAGTTTAAGATAGTTTTAGGAATGCTCACTAGAGGTCTTCAGTGAGCAGAAAATGCCTTCTATAAGCCATCAGAGGTCTTCAGTGTAAAACCATGCACATGATTTATATCAGCCACCAAAGGTCTTCAGTGTAAAACCATGCACATAGTTTTAGTGACTCTCACTAGTGGTCTTCGCTGATCTAGTAAAGTAATGTCAGTCCTAGCCTCTAGAGGTCTATAGATTGCTAAATATGGTATAGTTTAAGATAGTTTTAGGAATGCTCACTAGAGGTCTTAAGTGAGCAGAAAATGCCTTCTATAAGCCACCAGAGGTCTTCAGTGTAAAACCATGCACATGATTTATATCAGCCACCGAAGGTCTTCAGTGTAAAACCATGCACATAGTTTTAGTGACTCTCACTAGAGGTCTTCGCTGATCTAGTAAAGTAATGTCAGTCCTAGCCTCTATATGTCTATAGAGTGCTAAATATGGTATAGTTTAAGATAATTTTAGGAATGCTCACTAGAAGTCTTCAGTTAACAGAAAATATCCTGTTCATATGAGCCACCAGTGGTCTTTTTTTTCCCTGAGATAAGAAATACTTTCAAAGTTATCAAAAAAAAATTTATTGTTTAAAAATAAGATATATCTTTAAAATGAATGTTTCTTCTCCTTTTTACATAAATTTACCTTCTAATACTATTCATCCCTCCCGAGAAAATAAAACAAGCAAATTTTGGGTTAAATTACCTTCTATTTTAATTTTACAAGGAGAATGGGAAGTGGGATTAGTAGAAGTAAACATACCAGTTTCCTGGTATAATTTCCCAGAATTTCCAGAAAGAAATAGGACTTTGGTAGTAGAAAGAAAAGATTTCAGGTTAAAGCAAGACGTGAATAAAATAACTTCATTAGATGAAATAGAAACAAAAAAAAGATATGTCGTGCAAAAAATTCCCTATGGAAATTATACTTCTTTAGATAGTTTAATAAAAAGCATAAATGCAGCCTTGAAAAAAATAGACGCATACCCTGACGATGAATTTTTTCGAAAAAGTAGAGAACCATATGTGAAAACTGAGCTGCAAAATTTAAAACCCATTTTAAAGGTAGGGAGAGGAGACAAAGTTGTTATGTCTAAATATTTAAGTAACGTACTGAGATTGGATATATCTGAAGAAATAGACAACGAAGCTGAGATCGAAAACAGTGACGTTATAACTTTTTCAGGGCTTCCATTGAATAGTTTATTAGATTATCAGATTTTAATGAGCACTACTTTAAGATACAAACATTATAAATATTTTCATGCGGGAGGTGTTCCTAATTTGCATCACGTTTCTTCTAATATTTATATTTATACTGATATAGTTACTAATGAAATTGTAGGCGATCTTCAAATTCCTTTATTGAGGACTATTCGTTGCAGTGAAAAATTCGGAGACGATATAAAGGAAGTTTTTATCTCTCCATACTATAAAAAGGTAAAAAAAAGTGAAATACAAGAAATCGAAATAACTATATGTGACGATGTGGGAAAGTTGGTTCAATTTGAATATGGAACAGTTTTTTTAGTTCTTCATTTTAGACCTATAAGAAATGAAAAAACGTAAAGCTTTCAAAAATTTAATCGTAGAATATGATTTAACTCCTGCTCTTCACAAATATGATCCTGATTTATTTTTACTTAATCAGACCAAAAAAATTAAAAAATTAATTTTGAAGAAAAAAAAAAAGAAGGGGGGGTTAAATTTCAATTATCGTTATGCACAGTGTTAGGAAAATATAATCTAGAAGACAATGAATATCTTGAAATTCAACCATGGTTCCAAAGTCCTGTTCAAGTAAACTTTGATTCTCTTAACGTAGAGGAATTAATAAGAAGTTCCTTTTCTGTGATATTAGGTTTTTTCGATGCTTTCTTGCATATGGGGTCAGGATGGTTTTTAAGAGAAATAAAAGTGTTACGCCTTTCTGTTTTCAAATATAATCCTTTTGGAGGGGAGAAAAAAGGGAAAGAAAGCATTATTCAAAGAAAAAAATCAGTTCTTAATATAAAAGGAAGCGGCAAATAATGCTTCGTATACTCTGTTTTAGCAGGATTACATAAAGTTCCTCACAATGCAAACTTGGCTAAGTCGTACGATATTTTTTTAGAAAAATTAAATCTTTCTTTTCTTTCTTTTCCTGTGAAATTGAGTGAAATTCCAAAGTTCAAAAAGAAAAATAATCTTACTGTTAATGTCTTTGGCCTTTTAGAATATGAAAAAAAAAAGAATTTCAGCCTTTCCCTATGTATATTTCAGTCCTTTCTTCTCCCCTTACTGAAGGAAGACATATTGATTTATTGTTATTTAATGATCACTATTATCTTATCAGAAATTTACATAAATTTATCAGACCATTCTTTTGGAAAAAAACTAGGTACTTTTGTTACAAATGTTTGATATCTTTTTGCTCAAAAAAAAAATATGAAATGCACATTAAAAACAATTGCAAAACGAACGTATACAGTGGTCAGGGTTATTCTACTCCACCGAAAGGGACTTTCTTAAAATTCGTTGAACATAAATTTAAAGTTAAAAGTCCTTTTGTGATATATGCAGATTTTGAATGTTATAATCGCACTATAAGCAAAATATACAAAGGGAAATCGTGTTGCTCAAAAGAACACAAATTAAATGCTTTTGGAGCTATATTAATTTCTAAATATGAAAAATACAGTCAAGATCCTGTTATATACGTATGAAAAAATGTGATAGAAAAATTTGTTTCTTACTTATATAAAAAAAGAGCTGAAATTTCGTATATTTTAGATCATAAAAGAAAACCTTTGTCTTTGTCTTCTGACGATATTTCACATATAGTGAAGCAAAAAAATTGTTACATATGCGGGATATCTTTCACCAAAAAAGGTATAAGAAAAGTTTTAGATCATGCTCACATAGGACAAGAAGGAAAAGGAAGAGATTTAAATTATGCTTGCAATAGATGTTATCTTACTTACACTAGTCTTAGGATGGACAATTTAAAGATACCAATTATTATTCACAACAGCATGAATTATGACACTCATTTTCTCATCCAAAAATTATATAAATATATAAACCAGAGCACCATATCTGTAATTGCTAAATCATCTGAAAAATTTCTTAGTTTAAGTTTCGAAAATTTTAGAATAATAGATTCCTTCCAATTTTTACCTACGTCCCTTTCAAAATTAGCTGAACTTTTGCAAGAGAAAGGTTTAAAAGATTTCGTTCAAACAAAATAACATACTTCAAACAAAAAAATGATTCCTTATATGATAAGAAAAGGTGTCATGTGCTATGATTACATTGATTCTTGGTCTGTTTTGAAAGAAAAAAGAATTACCGCCTATAGACAAATTTTATTCTACTTTAACCAAAAAAAATATAACAGAGGACGATTACTGTCATGCAATTCATATGTTTAAAGCATTAAAATGTAGAAACATAAAAGATTATTTGAAAGCCTACTTGAAAATAAACGTTTTGCTTTTATGTGATGTTTTTGAATCTTTCAGAGAAAAGGCCTTAAGTTATTACGGTTTAGACCCTGCACATTTTCTAATGGCACCTAGTTTGAGTTATCAAGCTATGTTAAAACATACAGAAGTTGAACTAGAGTTGCTTTCTGACATCGAAAAATATAATTTTATAGAAGGCGGTATAAGGGGTGGCATAACTAATGTTTCTTATAGGTATGCGAAAGCTAATTCTTCCGACGAAATCATCTTTTACATAGACTGCAATAACCTTTATGGCAAATGTTTAGCAGATTTTTTGCCTCACTCAAATTTCAAATGGCTAACCCAAAATCAAATTCAAAAAGTAAACATAGAAAACATTTCAGATCACAATGAAACAGGATACATACTGGAGGTAAGTTTAACTTACCCTGACAGTCTTCATAACATGCACAACAATTTTCCTCTAGCTCCACAAAAAATAGAAATAGAAGAACAAGAATTATCTCCATATGCAAAAGAAATATTGAAAAAAACTGAAACGTCCTACAAAAAAGGAGGAAAAAAGCTTATATGCAATTTAAAAGACAAAAAAAATTATGTAGTGCATTACCGTTATTTAAAATTGTACCTTGCATTAGGCTTAAAGATAAATAAAATTCATCGGGTTTTAAGCTTTCATCAGAAAGATTGGATGAGATCTTACATTTTATTCAATAACAGAGAACGAACTTTGGCTACCTCTGCTTTCAAAAAAGAATTCTTTAAGTTATTAAATAATGCAGCATTTGGTAAAACAATGGAAAATGTCAAGAAAAGAACTAACATGAAATTAACTTCAGACCCTAAAGAAAGTGAAAATCTTATAAAAAAAAACCTACTTTTAAATATCTTCATATATTTCAAAAGGACTTTGTAGGAATACAAAGCAGCAAAGAAAAACTTTTACTAGACAAACCGATCTACATTGGGTTTTCTGTTTTAGAGTTATCTAAACTATGGATGTTTAATTTCCATTATAATATCATGTTGCCGAAATTCAAAGACGTACATATTCAACTGTTATATACAGACACAGATTCTTTAGTGTAT
The DNA here is from genome assembly GCA_949317995.1 of Acholoe squamosa. NCBI lineage: Eukaryota > Metazoa > Annelida > Polychaeta > Phyllodocida > Polynoidae > Acholoe > Acholoe squamosa. Next base: position 1,671,080 of record OX439051.1, on the reverse strand, counting down.
TACATAAAAGATACAAATTATCTTAAAAAAATAAAAGATCTAAATAATTTTTTTGATTTTTCTAATTTACCTGAAAATCATTTTTTGTATGATAAAACGAACAAAAAGGTCTTAGGTAAATTTAAAGATGAAGCAGGAGGGAAAAAAATAAAAGAATTTATAGCTCTCAGACCAAAAATGTATTCAATTTTATTTGAAAAGGGGGAAGAAGAGAAAAAAATAAAGGGAGTCAAAAAAAGTAGCATAGAAACTATAAGGCACAATGACTTTAAGCTTACCTTAGTCCAAAATAGAATAAAAGAAGCAGAATTAGATAACATAAGAAGCATAAAACACAAAGTATACACTATGTCACAAAAAAAGATATCTCTTTCTCCTTTTGAAGATAAAAGATATTTGAGAAGAGGAGGAATTAAATCTTACGCATATGGTCATTATAAGATTCCCCGTTTAAAAAGAAAAATGAAAGAAATTCCTTTTGAAGATATTCATTCAAAAAGAAGAAAAGTTTGTGAGATAAAGACAAAAATATAATAGCAAACTATCTGCAAACAAACAAAATGAGTAAATCATCTAAATATCCTACTTTAGCTTTTGGCAAAAGGAAAAAAATAGACATAAATAAATTCAAAGGAAAAATATATTTACATTTTCATGATATGGTAAAAGACAAAAGTATTTCTCTTCTTAAAGAAGAATATGATTTACTCTTTGAACTAAGGAATAAAATAGATAAAAAAATAGATTAAATTAAAAAAATGAGTGAAGAAGAAAAGCCTGGAAAGACTAAGAACACTAAGAAAAAGAAAGAAAAATCAAAGTCTCATAGTGACCGCAGCAGCGACGATAACATAGCCTCTAGTAACAGTGACAGCGATTGAAAACCTTAGTGAGATAAGAGCTACAGCAAGAAAGATTACAACTTATCTACGGTCAAAGTATTTTTGTTTTGAATTATATAAAAATATACATAATATGCCTGTTAAGTGTGAATATTGTGGAAGAAAAGGGAGAATAGTTCAAAATAAAAAATATTGTGAAAAATGCCAAAAAAGCATGGTTCAAGAATGCATAAGGTGTCATAAACCTTTTCATTCTCTTCATTATTTTTCTGCTGACGAAAATCATTTGAGATGTAATTCATGCCATACACAATATCTCAAAGAAAAAATGAGGAACAAAGCTAAGTCTGCTCAAAATAAATTGAAGCTAATTATCAACGAAAAAATCAGCGACACAGAAAACTCTAGCTCCGAAGAATCAGAAGAAAAAGACAACCTGACAGCCTCTCCTTTGCCTGAAGACGAAAATGAAAATCGAAGCAAAAAAAGAAATAAAAGAAAAGCAGGGACTAGCATAACAGAAGACGAAGAAAGTGAGAAAGAAGAAAATGAAGTCAAGAAAGGAAAAAAACAAAACTATTTGTTTCACTAAAGGTAAAACTGTGTTGAAGAAAACCGGAAACGTAAGAAAACATGCACAAAAAACTATAGGAACTAACACTAACAAAACTAGAATACCTGATGGGTTTATTCCTATATACACTAATATCTATGCTATAGAATAATGTTTCTTTTATAAGGCAAAAAGATTTTTTTGTTTTATTTTTTCACGGAAATCCGGAAAATTGTATTGCATTTAATGGCTTTTTTTCACGCGTAAAAATGGGTTAAAATCTGTGCTAATATGCCCCATTCTGTGAATTTATGCATTGGCAGAAAGTACACCTCAATGGAGGAACTTGCGCTAATACCAAGTTTTTTATGGTACATATATTTTAAAACCTATGTGTCAGCAAAAAGTACATCTCGAAAAAGAAATTTGTGCTCTTGCTCAACTCATAAGGGGATAAAATATGTCTCTACCTTTTTTTTCTTGGAATGGACGCGTATCGGATTTCCATTTTGTTTCGCGTGCACGAAAAAAGTTGTGTCATTCATTTATTTAAAAATGTTGTGAAAAATGTTTTGTCTGAATGCTGTTGCAAAAATGTCATTCATTCATTAAAAATTATATCACCTACTACTTTGAGATGGTTCTCTTTTCATGTTCATAAGCAAATATTTTTTCAAACATGGACAAAGAAAATATTTTAAAAAAAATTTATTTCACTCCTTCTCATCCTTCATCTTTTTCTTCTGTGAAAAAATTATATGAAGCAGCTAAAAAAATAGATGAAAATATAACGAAAAAGGACGTGCTAAATTTTCTCCGTAACACTAGAACTTATACTTCACATAAGAAAATAACATATAAATTTCTTCAAAGAAAAACAATAGTGAAAGGCATAAACGATCAATGGCAAATTGATTTAATAAGTATTTTTAACCTTAAAGATCAAAACAATGGAATAAAATATTTATTAGCCTGTATAGATTGTTTTTCACGTTATGCTTATATTGAACCTTTAGTGAACAAAACTGCATATGTCACACTAGATGGCTTCAAAAAATTTTTGTTAAAAAGCAATGTTAAGCCTAACTTAATACAATTAGATGAAGGAAGCGAATTTAAAGGTGTTTTTCAAAAATTTTTAAAAGAAAATGAAATAAAATTTTTCAGTACTTCTCAAGACACTAAATGTGCTATAGTAGAAAGATTCAATCGTACCATACAAGACAAAATATATAAATATCTTTCTTTCAAAAAGAGTCTGAGATATATAGATGTTCTAAAGGATTTAGTTAAAAGTTATAATCATAGTAAACATAGAACATTAGGAATAAGTCCTTCTGAAGTAACCAAATCAAACGAAAAAAAAATATGGTTAAAGCAATATGGAAAATATTTGTACAGCAAAAGAATTAAACTGCCTTTTAAAGTAGGAGATAAAGTACGAATAAGTAAATATAAGACTGCTTTCAGGAGAGGGTATTCTTCTCATTGGAAAGAAGAAATTTTTCAAATAGCATATGTTCTTAGAACGTGGCCTGCTACTTATGTGTTAATAGATAAAAACAATGAAATATTAAGCGGTATTTTTACAAAGAGGAATTAAACAAAATAAAAGGAAAATAAAAAATGGAAGACATAGAATTCCCTGTTTTTAATGCATGTATTAGAATTCCATTTTCTATGATCATAGCAGGACCAAGCAACAGTGGAAAAACTACTTTTGTGTATGATCTATTAAAAAACAATGAGCGAATAATAGAAAAAAAAATAGACTATATCATATGGTGTTATGGTCAAACCCCTCCTGCAAAAAAAGACTTCATGGAGGGGAAAAGCATAACATTTTTGAACGGTATTCCTTCTTCTTTTGATAAATATATAAAACCTGACCTTAATGGACTTGTTATTTTAGATGATTTAATGAAAGAATGTGGAAACAATCCTGAAATAGGAAAACTTTTCACTCAAACATGTCATCATGAATCGATAAATGTTATATATATTTCACAAAATTATTACTCTGAAGGAAAAGAAAGGCAAACTGTTAATAGAAATGCGACTTATTTAGTTATTTTTAATTCACCTTTAGATCAAACTGTCCCTCAAACATTAGGGAGAAAACTGTTGCCTAAAAATTATAAAACTTTTGTTAATATTTTTAATGAAGCAACTAGGAAACCACATTCCTATCTTTTAATAGATGGTCATAAAAAAACTCCTCAAGAATACAGATTTAGGAGCAACATATTTGACATAGGACAAGAGGTGTATATACCTAATAAAATATAAAACAGAAAACAACTATACATGTATGAACCAAATTAAAGTTCGTGAGATTGAATAAAATATAAGAAAAAAAATAAAAGTTTTTGTGTCATAGTTCATTTATAAGAATGCCACCGTTAAAGAAAAAAATGCCTGTCTCTAAAAGAAAAGGAAAAAAAAGAATAAAAAAGAAATCAGTTGTAGCAAAAAGAAAAAAAAGAACTAGCTGCAAACGACTAAAAAGAAAAATCAAGAAGAAAGCAGCAAACATCAGATCAGTCAAAAGACAATGTTAGGAAACACAAAAAAACAAAAGAAAAAGAGATTTATTAATAGAATATGCAGATAAAGAAGATATAGATTCTATATGTCAGTGCATTTTTAATGTTCTCACAGGAAACATTAAATTAAATTCAGTGTCTTATTCAAAGTTAAGAAAATTCAAGAACACTTTAAGATATCTTGTTAATAGGCGTGTGAATAATAAAAAAAGGAAAGCAGTTTTAAAACAAAAAGGTGGATTTCTTTCTCTTCTCCTCCCTTTAGCAGTGTCCTTAATAGGAGGATTGGCAGGTGCAAAAAATTAATATTATGGCTAGCTTCAAAAAAAGTATAGTTATACCTTTAGCAACTTACAAAAAATTATCTTCAGCAAAAAATGATACTAAAGAAAAAAACACTGACCAAGAAAAAAATCCTGCTCTCGAAAGGCAACAAGAATTATTAGCGCAAAGAATGTATGACGTGAAACCATATAAGATATTAAGCACAAATCAAAATATAGCTAAAGACTCGGCTTTCATGTATTCTAATCCTACAGGAAAAAAACAAGAAATAAAACCAGGTATATCAATAATTGAGATCTTATCCAACATAAGACAAGCACAAATTCCTTACATAAAAGAAATTCTCAAAAAAATGATAGAACTGAACTATCTATGGAATGAACATTGAGAAATTATCATCAGAGGTAAACTAATAAGAAATTCTAATGTGATAAGCATCATGAAATTCTTTTCAAATGCAAGCATAAAAACAGAACCTATAGGAACAGAAGAACTTTGGGTCAATATATCTAATCATATTCCTAAATCGTGGTTTTTAAATAAGCCAAATAAAGCTAGAAAAAACAATCGTCCTTATATTATAAAAAAATATCCTTTAGAAGATCAAAACATGGAAGACAAACAAAGAAATGAAAGCAATTATTCTACAGATGCTACAGACGATGAATTTTCTGAACACAGCATTTTCGATGAAACACTTCTTCAAGAAAAAGAAAAGCCCCTTCTGAAAAAAACAACTACAAAAGACACTGAAGATAAAAACAACGACACCGACTATCTTTCTGCAAATGAAGAAGACAAAATAGGAGAAGCCAGCGGAGGCATAGTGAAAACTCCAATAAAAAATATCCCTCCTCTCCCTTTTGAAGAAAAGCAACCTAGGAAAGAAAAAAACGTAAAAGTATCTTACCCAAGCCCACAAGAAGACGTCTTCGGGAAAATTAAAACAAACAAAAATTTGTCAGGAAAACCGTCACCTTATTCTACTCGATCTGGAAGAAGAAGCAAAAAAAACCTAAAATATTCTTCTAAGGAATGGGCATCTGACTGGTAGAGATAAATTGTTTTGAGATAAATCAAAAAAAATAAATAAAAATACATCAAAATGTATTCTAACAATTCACCTGAAGATATATATTATAAACATTTTTTAACTAAGCGATCTTATCCTTATGATGTACAGTATGGAAAAGGATACTATTCTTTAACCCCCTTCATAGGAAGCAGAAATCAAAAAGGTTATGGGCTAGGTGGTATTTTAAAAGGATTGTTTAAGACAGTTATTCCTTTGGTGAAACCTGTTGTGGCATCAGCCGCCAAAGGAATAGGAAAAAGAGCCTTAACAGGAGGAATTAAAGTAGCAAAAAATGTCATGAAAGGTAAAAACTTTAAACGAGCTTTGAAAAGAGAAGTTCAAGAAACTTTGTCTGATTTAGGCAAAGAAGTTATTTCACATGTAACCAAGAAAAGAAAAGTTAATAAAACGATCACAAATAAAAAAAGAAATAGAAATAGAAGAAATTTCAAAAAAGATATCTTTGGTTAACATAAAATAACCTGAGATTACTTAAAAAAAAAGAAAAATAAACAAATACTTTTAAAGTTTGTTCATCACCTTAAAAAAATGTCATTGTTAGACGAAGATCCTTGTTTTTGTGTAGCCTCGGAATTTGATTTTACTCATGTTCCTCCTACAGATATAAGTAGAGTTAAAACTTATTATGAAAAAGTTGAGCCCACTGCTTCTCCTAACAGCACTACAGTTCAATTCACTTTAAAATCTAAACATACAGATTTCATTTCTTTGCACGACAGTTTTATTCGAGTGTCTGGCAAAATATTAAAAGCCGACAAACAAAATCCAGATGCTCCAGCTAACGATGGGACAATAAATGATAAAGCTAAAGTTTTTCCAGTGAATTATTTTGCTTCTACTATGTTTAAAAATGTAAAACTTTCTATAGCAGGAATACGAATATCAGACAGCAATGATTTGCACGGATACAGATCTATTCTGGAATATATTTTAAGTTATGTTCCAACCTCTGCTAAACAATTGGGAGCTTTGGCTATGTATTACAAAGACGACAAAGATTTCAACGAAGTAACAAATGTTAACAGCGACGATCATAATTCTGGAGTGAAAGCACGTTATAACAAAACTAAAAACGGGAAATTATTTGAAGTGATAGGACGAATTCATAATGACCTTTTTGCACAGGTCAAAGTGTTACCTGGAGATCTGCCTCTTACTGTAGAATTTGATAGAGCAGATGGAGACTTTTGTTTGATGTCTAAATTAGGTACACAAAAATACATAATAGACATACAGGGCATACATTTATTCATAAAAAGAATAAGAGTGTCTGAAAAATTCCATAAAAAAATAATGGATGCTAGAATGGTTACTCCGTATTGGGATTATCCTGTTAATAAAATAGACATGAAATACGTCACTTTTGGTCCTCAGAAATCAATTTTGCAAGCCTCTCATATAGTGAACAACACTCCTCTTCCAAAAAGAGTCATCATAGGGTTAGTTCATTTAGATGCCTTCACAGGAAGTCATAATCGTAATCCATTTCAATTTGAGCACTTCAAAGCTAAGGAAATAGAACTAAAAGTGAACGACGGTGGAACTCCTTTTTATCACTATGAATTAGATTACCCTAATGATTTATACAATATGGCCTACCTAGCTCTTCTAAGGTCTACAGGTTCAATATTCAGAGACGATACGATAGATATTTCTTTCGATGAATTCAAAAAAGGACATTGTCTTTACTGTTTTGACATATCTAAAAACGGAATAACGTCAGGCACTTTCGAATATTCAGAAAATGGTTCTTTAGGATTTGTCATAAAACTAGAAGAAGAATTAACCCATGGAGTAGCAGCTATCATATATTTAGAACATCATGAACTCCTGAGATTAGATTCTAGCAATATATTAAGAGCAAAATCTGAAATAGCATAATTCCTAAAAATGAATGGAGCGGAAATAAATTTTTTCTTGCAGAAAATTAAAAGAAAAAAAGAAGGAAATTATGGTGTTTATTCAGCTGACACTATACCTGCAGTGAAATCATTTCCTACAGGTTATGTAGTCAACACCGACGACAGTAACTTACCCGGAGAACATTGGGTAGCTTTTTATTATGAAAAACCTCATAAACTAGCTGAATGTTTCGATTCATATGGCTTCAGTCCTATACGAAAGAGTTTTCTGAAAGCTTTGCCTGAAAAATATAAATATTCCTCTCATTCCATTCAAGGACTTTTTTCTATGACTTGTGGTTTATATTGCTTGTTCTTTTTAGAAAAACGAGCTGAGAAAAAGACAATGCAACAAGTTATATCTAGCTTCACTTCAGATCCTGATTGGAATGACAGTAAAGTAAAACAATACTTTTTAAAGAAAAAACAAAATAATCAAAGCAAAAAGAAATCCTTGTTTTGTAACAAACAAATTTGTTCTACAAAAAATAATTTTTTAAAAACAACACAAAAAAGAAAAAAAATTAATGTATTATTTCTTTTTCATCTTGTCTTGGAAATTATTTGCCGATTTGTTGGAACTAATTGTAGGGGTATGGTATTTTACACTTTAACGTTCATGCACCCGTGAGACTCAGACCTAGGTCCTTCGGGTGTGGTGGGGGAATCCGGATGGCAGGTGGCAGCACCTGCCTCTGGGTTCGTATCCACTACACCAGGGGGCCTACCACTCGTCCGCCACACGTCACGTGGCCGGTCTGAGTTTCGCGGGCTTTTCCCCTATATAAGGCTGGTCCTAGCCCTAGGTTCCTCAGTAGTGGTTTACCCACTGCTCAACCAGGTTGTTACCCGAAAGGGTAACCGAATGCACTAGCAGCATGTAGTCCTCTGAGGCTGTGATCGTATGTAACGCAAGCTCTGAAATAAAAGCTCGGTTGCCTACCCGGAAACTTTTCTCTCTCTTCGTTATGATTTAATCTAACTTAACGAGACGAACCACTACACTGGTGCCGTGACCAGTTGGTCTTCGGGTAAGCGCAGTCAGAAATGACTGAGCTGAGCCCAGTTAGGGGAAATGGCTCAAATCGTGAGCTAGACTCCCCGATGGAGGATGGTGAAATCAAGTCACCACCCCAAGGTACGGAGTGGAGGGATCCACTAGAACACTACCCTGATGGGTTAGAAGATGTAAGAAGAAACTTACATCATGAACTGGATGAATTTGGAGACTCCTTATTCATGCCAGGAGGTACTTCGAAACCTGCACCAATGCATAAAAGTACTGCTCAATTTGGTAAATTACCATTTGAGGTACCAAAGCCTAGTGCAGGTATGTTTGAAACTCCATACAGTTCTCGAATTAAACACCAAAAATGTGGATTCGAAAAGAACAAAATGGACGAGCTTGAAGACATGAGAGCTGAATACGAGAAGATCCAGAAGGATCTTATTACACTGACCGGAACCCGAGACAAGATTCTGACTGAAAACAAACAGTTGATATCGGAACGTCTCGATTACGATCAGAGTTGTAGACGCCAACAACAATTGTTGTTGGATCAGATGGAGAAAGAAAAGCAAGATTTTCAACTCCAGCACGAACAGTATCGTGATGCACTATATACGGCGGATCTGGAATACAGAGCCTCGTATGATGAGTTGAATAGAACTAAACAAGAGTTAAATTCAACTCAATCGGCCTACGGCAAGTATCAAGAAGAGCTGAAGAAAATAGAATCAGCCTTCAAAGATGCTCGGGAAACGTACCAAAAACAGACCGATGAGCATGAAAAACTCAAAGATCAATTGATACGCGAATCCACAGATTTGGCTGTTAAACAGACTAAAATGATGGATGATTATTCCGAACTGGAGGCTAAAGCTATCCAGATGTCAAAGTATCTAGAAGATACTGGTCGTGCAGTAGGCACTCTTGAATCAGACTTCACTGTTTCAGGAATTGCCCTAAACACGACAAGTAACCAGATGTTCTCTTTGAGGGGCAATGACGGGGTAACAGAGACAACTGTACCTCGTTATGAAGGAGTAAAGAGTCATCAGGTTAGATTTACAGATAATACCTCTATGCCTCTTGGTCTAGGTACGGGAAATAAAGGGGATAATTCTGCGAGTGGAGCTAAACAAAGCCGCTCGGCAGGAAGCTCCACCTTTGACGGCGGATGGCCACAACAGTCACCTTTAGGGGGACCAAATGGCCCGTATGCCCAGTATGGATGGAATCAGTCCCAAACAGGAACGAATCCGTCCAATGGTAACACCCGGAACACGTCCGGAGGAACAACCGGACGAGCACCCGGAGGTTCCAGTACAGCTGGGGGGCAATCCGGATGTGATCAAGGATCCGGACCCTCAAGCGATCGTTCCAGGAGCAGACCCTCTGCCAGTGGGACTGGTTTCAATAATGGAAATCAGTCGTATGGAACAGGAGGAAACACTAATCCCAATAGTGGTTTCTTTAGCTTTGGTGGAAATACACAACCCACCAATGGTCCAGGGCCGGCTCCCCAAACCAGTGGATACACCTTTTCACAGGTGCCTCCATACGGAGCAGGGGGATCAGGAGGTGGAGGAGGACCACCATCCGGAGGCTTTGGAAGTACTTATGGTACGAATCCTCCAAGGAAAAAGAGACTCAGTCGCCGAGTATCTCTTTCTCCAGGGTTACAAGCGCTGCATGATTCTAATGCAGCGATTGCTAACTTAGGTGTTGATTGTTACAATCAAGGTCTGGACGATACGGAGATCATGGAATGGAGTAAGGGTTTAACCCTTACTGGATCCACGAATCCGGCTCGTAGAGTAGCTAAGATACCTACCCCCTTTAATGCCAAGAACCCTTGGAAGGAGGAGTATCAAGGCTGCGCGAATGTCTTTAACTGCAATGGATGGGGTAAAGCGGAAGCTCTGCCTTATTTAGTATGCTGGTTAAAGGAAGGCGACGGAAAAGGAGCCGTGGAACAATGGAGAGATTCTCAAATAACAGGACTCTCAGCCCATATGAAGTATGATGAACTCATAGAGATTGCTTCATATTTATATGGGAATATAGTTGGAGAAGACCCTTGGCTGACGTTCACTAAAAGAACACAGAAGCCCAAGGAGTCTGCCAAAGTGTTCGGCTTAGAATGTCAACGACTGTTGCATAAAGCCAGACCTCAATGGAGACTAGATGATGAATGCTTCCTAGATGAGATGTTTAAACAATTCATTGAAGGATTGCGGAATCAAGAACACAGGACAGTAGCCTGTGAAGCTTGGAAGAATGATGCCTCTTTGACAGATTTGTTCCAGTCCCTAGATCATTATGATCGAAAGGCCCGTATCTTTGCCGGGAAGGTACCCCAACGGATGTCAGCAATGATAATCCCGGAGGGAATACCCGAAACCGATTCATCCGAATCAGGGGAACCTGACGAAGATGAAAACGTTGGGGCCATTGGCCAAGGGAACCCCCGGTACAACCGGAACTGGGGAAAGAAACCGGGTTACGTCAAGGAGAAAGTGATCACTTCTAAACCTCCTGTGACTCAACCCGATACCAAACCCACGACGGGTCCTTCTTTATCAGAGGACCTGGTTAACAATTTGGTAAAGAAGATTACTGAAAATCTTAGGAGGCCTAAGCCTGATAGGACTGTTGTGACATGCTTCCGATGTCAGGAAACTGGGCATTATGCTGCCGGGTGTGAGGCAGATAAGCCAGTTTATAGAAACACTCGTTACCGGAGCAATCCGGGTAAGGAGGACTCAGTGAAGAAGGAAAACTGAGAGGGGGTGTCCACAATGGCAACCGGATTACCCCCAGAGTGAGTGATTGCCATGACTGCCAGCCTATCGCAGCTTGCGGTACTGGCAAGAATCCTCTAGCGATTTCGCCCAGCAGTGAAGCTAAGGAGCCTGATCAGTTCCTTACTCATGAGGCTGGGGAGACTGATAGTACACCAGGTGTCAAGAACCGGCAGAAGAACACAGAGGGGAAACCCGATATCAGTCCAGAGGGAGCGGCCAATGAGTTGGCCAGGGTGGGGTGTGCCCAGTTCCCCCCGGGTCATCCTTGTCTCGAATTCTTAAAGGGATGTGGATTTGACCTCGGCGCTAAGACGGAACTTGCTAAGTATGCAAGTAGTCCTACCTACTTGAAAGGTAGGAGGTGGTACGCAGTTGTATCTGTGAGTGGTAGATCCGCTGAGTTTCTTGTCGATACGGGTGCTAGCCACTCCTGTATTGCTAAGAGATTCTACGATCTTTTGCCTACGAATCATGAAACTTTCACAACGGAAGGAAATGCTCGTACGGCCGACGGTAGCATGATACAAACGTTCGGTAGAACATGTATGAGGTTCAGTCTACAGGAAGATAAGGACTTCATCCTTACCCCTACTGTGGCGAACATCGCGGATGATGGTATACTCGGTCTGGATTTTGCTGCATTATATGGAGCAAGGTTAGATTCCCAGAGGGGAATATTGGAAGTGAGAGACCCGTACCATCTCGAAGTACAATGTGTACTTAGGCAAGTAAGCAGTGTAGCCAGTGTAGCCCAGACTGTTAAGATACCACCAGGCACAGCCTGTGATGTCTTATGTCGAGCGGACAGACAGTTTTCAGGAAAAACTGGAGTTGTAGAGCCAGACATGGCCATGTTGTCAAGTATCGGATTGGAATCCGCTGATGTTCTAGTAGCTAACGCTGCTTGGACGGTGGTTCCTATATCCAATACCGGTAACAAGACTGTCTATGTACAGAAGGATACGATCCTTGGATCGGTTGTCTTATCCGAATTGATAGAAGACTGTAAACATGTTTCGGCACCCGGAGCCCCTTCCTCACCCGAAAGGAGCCCGGAACTAGACACTCTAGTAGCCGAAAGCCATGTAGAAAGTGATGAACAACGTGAAGCTCTAACTGACTTGTTGTACAAGTACCGTAAAGCTTTTGCAGCACCGAGTGAACAATTGGGGCGTACCGATAAAGTACTGCATACGATTGACACTGGTGAGAATGAACCTTTTAAGATTCCTTATAGAAGACTCCCACTAGCCAAAAAAAAAGGTAGCTGAGGAGGAGATAGCTAAAATGCTTGAACAGGATGTAATAATTCCATCAACCAGTCCTTGGTCTAGCCCTGTGTGCATGGTGACCAAGAAAGATGGTAGCATCCGTTTCTGCATAGATTACCGGAAATTGAATGGTATGACCAAGAAGAATTCATATCCCTTACCACGGATCGATGAGACTATAGACTCCCTTGGAGGTAAGCAATGGTATTGCTCTCTAGACTTACAATCCGGGTACTGGCAAGTGGGTATGCATCCGAAAGATATGGAGAAGACGGCCTTTTCCAGTCATATTGGATTATTCCAGTATAATGTGATGCCGTTTGGATTGTGCAATGCACCGGCGACATTTGAAGCCATGATGGAAACTTTATTAAGTGACCTTTTATGGAAGAAATGTCTCGTCTATCTAGACGATGTGATTGTCTTTGGAAAGACATACGAAGAATGCTTGGAAAATTTAGGTATGGTCCTGGAAAGGATCATAACTAATGGTTTGAAGCTGAAACCCAAGAAGTGCGATCTTTTCAAAAGATCTATTAATTACTTGGGGCGAATAATCTCGAATGAAGGGATTAAAGCCGATCCGGAGAAACTGGATGCCGTGTCAAATTGGCAAGCACCCACGAATGCGAAAGAAGTTAGGTCCTTCCTCGGATTCTGTTCCTACTACCGGGACTTTATCCCAGGATATTCAAGGGTTGCCTTTCCTATCCAGAGTTTGTCCCACTGGACACCCGGGATCAGAAAGGAACGATTCCCTTGGGGACCCGAGCAAGACGAGGCCTTTATGAAAATAAAGGATTTGTTTGCTATCACACCTGTGTTGAGATACCCCACGGAGAATGATCATTTCATTCTAGATACTGATGCTAGTAATGAAAGCATAGGAGCCGCCCTTTCTCAGGTCCAGGATGGGGTCGAAGTTCCTTTAGCCTTCGCTAGTAACACGTTGAGTAAATCTCAAAGAAACTATTGTACCACTAAACGTGAGTTGTTGGCTGTGGTGGTCTATACGAAGAAGTTCAAGCACTTTTTGTGGGGGAGTGATTTCACTCTACGGACTGATCACTCTTCCCTCAGATGGTTATTGAACTTCAAAGATGCAGAGGGGATGATAGGTCGCTGGTTAGCGCACCTATCCGAATTCGGTCTAAATCACAGCCAGATTGAACACCGAGCCGGGGCAAAGCATTTGAATGCAGATGCTTTGTCTAGAATCCCAGTGAGGAAATGTGCAAATGCTGAGTGCACTGATTGTGGAGCACACAATGCTGTGTTGGCAGGGGTTCGAGTTCCATTCGAAACCCATCCGGAACATGTCTTGAATTGGTCCTTGGAGACCATCAGGCAGTTCCAGAAGTCTGATGCAGTCACATCACGTTTGATTAAATTCCTTAATCAGGGTATCTGTCCCCCAAGACCCGTAGTGTCATTGGAGAACAGAGAGATGAGACGATTCTTAGCTCAATGGGCCGAGCTAAAAGTCCGGGATGGTATTCTGTTTCGATGGAAGAACCATTCTAATAGGAACAAAACCTTGCAAGTTGTCATACCTAGTGCTATGCGACGAGATATTATGTATTTCTGTCATGGACATAGAACTAGTGGGCACTTTGGAAAGAAAAGGTCTCTAGAACGTCTGACCAGACGATACTATTGGCCCGGCATGAGTACAGATCTCACCCGATGGGTGGAGACCTGTCCCGAGTGCTGTAAGAACAAACCAGGACCCGGGTTAGGCAAGCTGCCATTATCCCAGGAACTGTTTGGTGTAAGGTTTGCTAGAATAGCTGTTGACATTATTAGTGGGATTCCCCCCACTCCTAGTGGCAACACGTGTATGATGGTCGTGTCTGATTATTATACCAAGTACACCCGAGTGTTCCCTTTACCGGATCATAAGGCTGTTACTTGTGCTATGGCCTTTGTAAAAGGGTGGGTGCTGCACCTAGGTGTCCCACTCATGTTACATAGTGACCAAGGCAGAGAATTTGAGTCTAGTCTGTGGCAGGAGATGTGTAATTGTCTGGCGATCTGCAAGACAAGAACTAATCCCTATAGACCACAGAGCGATGGACAAGTAGAGAGATTCAATAGGACTTTGATCCAAGTATTGAAGTCTCTGGTAAATGAGCAGATGGATGATTGGGATGAACAATGTGAATTCGTGGTACATGCCTATAATGGCACTGTGCATTCGAGCACAAACTGTTCTCCTAATCTCCTCGTTTTTGGAGAGGATTTGATTATGCCAGCCGATTTGGTGTTCGGCGTAATAAGAATGAATCCGGAAGCCCCTTGCCAGGTGATGTTTGTAGAATCCCTACGGGATAATTTCAAACAAGCCTATGAGAGGGTTAGAGACGAGTTGCAGAAAACTGCGCGTTGGCAGAAAGTTGGCTATGACACAGGTCTAAAAGCTAGATTTTTTAATCTAGGGGATAGAGTACTGCGTCTACACCAACCTCTAGCTAACCTGAAATTAGCCAGTAATTGGGATGGACCTTTCACTATAACTCAGGTTATTAGTGATTGCACAGTGATTATTAAATCACAGCTTGGTAAATGTTACAAGTCAAATGTAGCGAGACTACGCCCATGGAGGGGGAGGGATACCTCCACCGAAATGTACGGCGATGGTCTATTGGAAGTAATGGAACAGAGTCGTGTTAAGCAACTCGAAGTGGTACCGACCCGAAAGCGAGGACCCGGGCGGCCACGGAAGGTTGCAGACCCGAAGAGGGTGGTGCCCCCTGTCGTAACATCCGGAAAGCAGGGGAAGATACAAAAAGTCTCGGCAGGCGCAGGTAAAAATAAGAGGAAAGGTCCCTCTAAGGCTAAGAAGACCTTGGAAAAGGCTCTTATGGATACCAGGTCAATAAAAGAGGCCTCAAAACCTCTTAGACGCAGTCCAAGGTTGCTACAGACTGCCGTAACCTAGCCTGTTAACACAACGAGTGTGTTGTCCTGTACTGTGTACTGTTATATGTTGTAACCTAGTTCAATGTATATTTGAGCCGGTCAAGAGTCTCTGGAAAAGGTCCTATGACAATGAACCCATGGTTTTGGACGGATAATCCGGTGGATATGCTTATGCTATCCATAAACTCCAGAATACCTAGCGAATTGTCATAGTCGAACCCTGAGTACGGACGGACGACCGATCGGGTATTGTATTGTTTTTATGTAAGGGCGCGTGACCTAATTAAGGGCACGCGGGAAAGTTGTTGACCCATTTTCGAATGGTCACGTGAGGCGCCGGTTTGATCATGCGCAGCGATTCAAGTTCGAGTATCCCGCCATATTGTCTTATTCCTGCGAAGGAAGAAGACGTGGCCGAGGGTGGTCTTGCTCTTGTTGGAGTCTGATAGCCCGTGACAGCCATATTCCGAGGTGTGCCCTCGTTAAAAGGCACCCGCCTTTCACTGGGTAAGCAGTACTCACTGCTTATCCGGTGGATTGGGATATTTTATCCCCGAACAGCCACTTCTGTCGATGGCAGAAGAGGCCGTCCGTCTTGGCGGCGGTGCCGGTGCCAGCACCCCGCCAGAGTATGGAAGTGGTTCTCCCAAGAGTCCCACTTATACATACGACGATCAGCAATACGATGCTGATTGTGATCAAATGGATCAACAAATGAATGTTGATCAGTACTTCTCTGGAGTAGACGATAGCGACGTAGAATCGTTCTACGACGCATCCGACAACTCCAGACAAGTTAGTCCTGAACGCCGAGGCGTTCAACAACAAATTGATGTAGGTGAGCCTTATGTAGCCCCTCCATCCGAAGGTTTGAGTGGAGAACCGGCAGGAGCCCAGTCTCTTGACAGGGCTCTGATGCCACCTCCCCCTCAACTGCCGCCCCGTCTTGGTGGGAGTACCTCATTCGGTGCTTTGGGACCTGCTTCTCCGGTTGACAGGCCAATGCACCTAGAGCTGCCCTTCCCAGACAGTCCCGAATGGCATGATGTAGCCGGTCCATATGACGGACGGATGTTAGCAATTTCCGAGGAAATGCTGATACCCACCTGTTATGGGACGCCCAGAGAGGTTGACGAGCGTGTTGTCAACGCAATCTGGGAATGTGCTCATCCGCAGTGGGCTAATACCTTTCCGGAGTCCTGGTTGATGGATTACCATCAGATGGCCAAAGGATTGGTAGTCCACTTATGGTTTCGTAAAGCCGTCTGGGACGCAGAAATGGCTTTCCGAAGGAATACCTCTTATAGGCCTTCCTATGTGTCTGACAAAACGGGTTACACCGGTGTCAAGGCAGATGAGGTCTCTAGATACATAGACAGAGACCAGATCCTACTGTTAAGCACAGCGGATGAGTATGAAGCAGCAGGTAATGCTGTTGTGGATTACTGTCCAGGGGTCCCTATTACGTCTCAAACCATTGAGGCAGAAGAGGCCCGTATTGGTGTGTCTCCACTAGACAGACTCGGGGTAATACAAGACCTCGTAGTACGTCTATTGGAGAGACAGTATGCACTGGCGCATCCGGAGTTAGTACCCGGACCCGCACCCGTGCAAGTAACAGCCAAGATGGCCGATCGGATGGACCGTCTCATGTCTCCTGCTGAAGCTCCCACCTTGGGAGGCGCAGCAGTAGTACCTGAGAAGGCCCTACCTGATGCAGATGTTTCCCTTAAAACTGCTCAGTCTACCCCTACGAAGACTGAGCAAGTAAAGGAGAAAGCAGCTGGTGGAAAGGGTAAAACAACCCCCACCAAAGGTAAGGGTAAAGGGAAGCGGTCAGGAACCGAACCCTCTACCAGCACGAGTGTGGACGACAGTACCCGAACCCGTCGGGTGTCTCCACGCTCGGCCAATAAGAAGGGCGCTAAGGCTTCGGATGTCTCCGGCAATGAGACGGACGCATCCGAGCCTGGCACTTCTACTAACGGCAGATCCCGCAGGAGGAATAAGAAGAAGGTTGACCAACGCAAACCTGAACCTATCGAGGTAGACGTTCAAGCTGATAATACAGAAGCTGAACCGGCTGTCCCAACCGTAAAAGTTGAGCTCGGTGTGCCAATCGTCAAGCTACACGACGTAATGGCCGATTTGAGTGGAGACGCTCAAGATGCTGCAGCCCAGGTCCTCGCGGGTCAACAACCCGTTGTGCAACCTGTGGATGTACCATCCGACCCGGAGGGAGAGGAGCCGGTTGACCCAGTTGTGGATGTCACTCCGACTGACGAGCAAGAGGCTGCTATCTGGGCTAACGCCAATAGCAACTTTGCCGACTTCATTCCTCTATACAGGGGACACCTGAAGGGGAGTAAATCCGTATGGAGACTGCCCCCTCGGATCACCTGTGAGAGGCAGGAAGATATGGAGGAGTGGCTTCGCAAGAAGCTCTCTGATAGAAAGCCGGCCAATATGTACTGGATCTATTGGGAATTCGTTAAGAATTCGCCCAATGGTCTGTACAATTATGACCAGAAGGGCAAGCTCAAGTTTGCTCTAGATGAGTACTACGGGGAGGATCGTAAGGATTGTCCCTTCCAACGTTGTACTCAAAGTGAGGGTGAGGTTGAATTCTTCATCGAGAAAGACGCGTTCCTTCGTCATCTCGTGGAGGTTCATATGCACCAGAGGCCGGAATATGTCTGCGACCGAGAGGTTGGCAAGAAATGTGCTAAATGCACAGGATGTGTCACCCCCCGACGCGGAGACATGGTCCGGCACTATGTGACTTCGCATGGAGAGGGCCTGGAGGCAGCCATAGATCGGGTGATGAAAATTCACTCCGAACTCTATGGCAACCTTAGGGGCCTCAATGCAGAGAAGTTGGCTTCCCTCACACCGAGTACGAAGCAGTTTGCGCCTACGGTTCCTGGTACTAACCAGAAACTAAAGGCTCGGTTTGCCCAGACTCCCGGGTCCGGCAAACTAGAGTACGCTCAGGAGGAGTACGATCTGTTAAACGAATGGAGAAGCAACAAGGCCCGCCGTCGTGGTGGGGCTTATGTAACTCCATCCGGAGAACAGGTCCGAAGCCGCAGGGATTACCGCCAGGGACCCTCTGTAGCAGATAGGAAGAGACAGGCGTCTGAATCTCCAAGCCGAGCCAGGTCACCACTGGAGGCGCTGGAGAGACAGACAAATGGGGGAAGGAAGAAGCCACATCTTCCATCTCCTACTGGAACTCCTTCCCATTATGGGCGAGCACCAACTCCACGAGGTGCACAGAACCCGACATTCTTTGGTGTCAGTGGACCGAGTGGCCAGTCCGCCCGGAAACACGCGCCTTTGAATGTCAAAGACCCGAAGCAGTACCCTGCTATGGGCCCACCCGGACCAGAGATGCAAATCTTTGATCAGTACGGGAGGGTCAAGCAGGAACTGCCGACAGTAGGAGGTCAAGCTCCCCGACCTACAATGAGTGCTGTGGTGAGACAACGTCCACCCGCACCATTGTTGACGGCCAAAGACCTTAGAAGGGAATTGTCACGGTTGCCCCTGGTTCAGGGATTACCAACTCAAGGCCCTTCTTCGACCACTGCTAGTGCGGTTACTACTGCGGTTGCTTCTTCGCACACGCAGGTAGCTGTCACTGCGAGTGGGTCTGGAGCACAGCCGAAGCCTCAGGGTCAGGTACCCCCACCTGGTGCTGTGGTTCATCGGCCTAAGCTGATCCAGACAGTGGAGACCTTCTTCAAGAAGGAGGACAAATTGTCTTGCAATATCCAGAGCAAACAATTTGAGACGCTACAGCACCATCTGGAAAACCTCCACCTGGACATGTATCGTCGGACCGTGTCGAGCACTCTCCAGTGTATTGACGCGATCCAGAAGTCAGAGATCAACCGAATCTCGACTCAGATCAAAGCGGATGTTGCCAAAGATAAGCAGGAAGCTGCTAATCTGCGGCAGGAGGCCCTATCCGAGAAGGAAACAGCTTCTCAGATGCTCGACCTAGAACGAGCAACGAACATGAAGAACCAGCAAAAGTTCTTCAAGGTATTCGGAGTTATCATGGATAACTGGGACGGTACACCTGAGCATGCTTTGAAGCTGTTCGAAGCACGCCAAAAGGTGAAACTTACACCTGCTGTCCCCGCATTGGCACCTACGGATGGAACTGGTATGAACCCCCCTGTTCAGCCACTGGCTCAACAACCGGGTCCAAACCAGCCACCCGAGGAGAACATGGAACAGTAAAAAACTGTTGCATGAAGATCGGACATAATTGTGTGTCCCGGGGTTCTATTACCCATGCATTGTTGGATAAGAAACCATTTTTTTATCCAACCCGTATTGATTCGGGTACCAAACTGTACCCTAATCCGGAAACTGAAAACAGAAGGAGAAAACAAACAAGTCACTCTGGAGGAGGAGTACGAATGCTATAAACACCATAATTGTACTGTGCCACAATGTAATGACTGTGCCTATTATAAAATCATGGACAATTTACACTAATATGGACTTTTGAACTACAAACCGGATTTACTACTACACCACTACTATTTGTGAGCTAGCACTACAGGCATCAGGGTTTAGCTACGCCCATAGAGTCCATCAACAGTCTACAACTGGATCTACTATTACCTCCAGTTAGCTAGCACTACAGGCATCAGGGTTTAGCTACGCCCATAGAGTCCATCAACAGTCTACAACTGGATCTACTATAACCTCCAGTTAGCTAGCACTACAGGCATCAGGGTTTAGCTACACCCACCAACAAGTTTTACTATAGCACTTCAGGCATCAGGGTTCAGCTCGCCCATACCAAGCCATCAGCAGCATCCGACTCCTGTTACATCCTCCAATCATGAAAACAAGTAACTTTGTTGATATTATTATATTGTATGTAAAATTGTATTTATAATTATATAATATCTTTTATAAAGATATATTATTATATAAGGGTACCTATAAATATACTGGATCTGCGAATCCTAAAAGTTATTTAAGGTAATCCTAGACCTATAACTGTCTATATAGGTCATTCCCGGTCTCAATATATTAAGAGACTATAATTCTTCTGTAACTTGTAAATATAAAACACTAAGGTATAAACTGAGCTGCGTCTCAAAAGTATAAATATTTTTCTATAAAATAAGAGAAGGTCCAACGGATTTCTCTAAACTTAGTATTATATTACTCAGGTTAATACCTAATTGTGTTCATATAGTATCAGATTAATTGTCCATATCTGATCATTAATATTTAATTCACTCTGTAAAGTAGACAGAGCTGTTAATTTAAAAAGTCGAAAATTTTTTTTCCGGGTTCAATAACCATAATACGATCATTGTTAACAACCACCGGTCCTTTTCAGGACCCTACTGTTGTCAAAACGTTACTATAAATCTGTGATAATTGTATATTTATCATTTATGGTTGTTATAAGCTAGTGATGGAAATAACATGAACGACACTCGATGCTATTATTGTATAATTTTTCAGAAATAGGATAGTCTTATACTATAGCCTATTTCACATCGAGCAAGTGTAATTAATACCCCTTTTTAGTATTGTAAACAATCACTTACTAGGTTATTAATACACTGCGGTTTAATTACCCCCAAGTTATTGTCTAAGGGGGGCAGTGTAGGGGTATGGTATTTTACACTTTAACGTTCATGCACCCGTGAGACTCAGACCTAGGTCCTTCGGGTGTGGTGGGGGAATCCGGATGGCAGGTGGCAGCACCTGCCTCTGGGTTCGTATCCACTACACCAGGGGGCCTACCACTCGTCCGCCACACGTCACGTGGCCGGTCTGAGTTTCGCGGGCTTTTCCCCTATATAAGGCTGGTCCTAGCCCTAGGTTCCTCAGTAGTGGTTTACCCACTGCTCAACCAGGTTGTTACCCGAAAGGGTAACCGAATGCACTAGCAGCATGTAGTCCTCTGAGGCTGTGATCGTATGTAACGCAAGCTCTGAAATAAAAGCTCGGTTGCCTACCCGGAAACTTTTCTCTCTCTTCGTTATGATTTAATCTAACTTAACGAGACGAACCACTACACAATCATCATAAAAAGATATTTTTTTTTAAAAAATGAGCGAACCTGAAACAAAAGAAGGAAGCATGAAAAGTTTAAGCAAAATAAATAATTTAATTTCAAACGGGAAAGTAGGAGCAGGAGGAGTAGTTTTTACTCTTATTTTAAGCATCGTTGTCATTATCTTAGAAACGCGTAAACAATCTATCTCCCCTTCTTTACAGAAAGGAGATGAAATATTTTTGTCTTGTACAGAAAGCGGCAATATTTATCATAACAATGAAAATACTCAAACTTTTCTGTCTTGTTTTGTTACTAATGTAAATCACAGAAAAACATGGGAATATCCTGTCATAGGATCTTCTGTTTCTAACCATGACTTAAAATCTTCTCAAATAAATGAAAACCGAGATACTAATAACATAAAGTACGAAAAAAATAATCAATTACTAACTACCATAGCAAATCAAGAACATTTGTCCGACTCAAATGTATTCACTGAAGAAAAAAAAGATCCTGAGATACCTAAAAAATTATAAGAATGAACATCTTTCTCGTGTGAGACCTAAAAAAATATATAAAATAAAATTATTTCTCAAGTCTTAATCATGGATACAAAAGGGAACAATGTCATTTTTGAAGTAAAACGCAATGAAATACTTGAAAAAATATGCTTACATCAAGGCACTTATATATCTCTGTTAGAAGAAGAAAGACGTGAACACATTAATATCATAAAAGAGGAAGAAAAAAATAATCTCAATCTTACTTTACAATTAAGAGAAGCACGAAATGAAAATATGAATTTAATGGCTCACAGGAAGGCATACAACTTAGCTAAAGCAGAGAGAATATATAACATCAAGAGAGGTTCTTATCCGTATGGTCGTATAGTAGCCGACGGTGATGAGTCAGAAGAAGAAGGCAGTAAAATTGTAACAGACGGCGAAACTTGTGATGTGCCAGATTCTATGCCTTCTGATGTTTTAATGGAGACTTATAGGAAAAAGTCAAACGAAGCTTTTCATTTAAATTTAGAAAAAAAACATGAAAGTGATTAAGAAATAAAAACATAGATGAGATAAGTGAACAAACAGACTTAATGTGAACATTGATCTGTGTCAAAGTAACATGAACAGTTATTCTGATTGGAAGCCTTCGCTAGAAGACGGGGCGTGTCCTGATTGCATACATAAAATAGAAACCCTTGAAGAAACAAGAAAAAGGCAACAAAACCAAATTCGCATTCTTAGAGCAGAGAGAAAAAAGAATCAAGAAATAATAAAATCTTTAGGAAACAAAAATAATATTCTTGTGCAACGAATCACAGAAAAACAAGAGAAACTTTTGTCTGGCTTCATGAGCAGAACACTACGCTGATATGGGAAAGTACACTTTTAAAATAAAAAAACTGTTAAAACATGCAAACTGGGAAGACGATGTAGCCATTAAAAACATAAAATCTAAAAAAGAAAAAATAACATGCAACATTTCTTTCTTAAAACTTCTCTTGCAACATTTCGAACAGGTTTTAAGACATAGACAAATGATATGTTTCACTTTTTACCTTTTAGAAAACGTGTTTGACAAAACAGATAAAATGTGTTTAACAGAACGAATAATGGTACATGACTTATCTAAGTTTTCAATGAGAGAAGCCATAGGTTACACCTTTAAGTTCCATACTAAAAATGGACCAAAAAATTCCCAAGAAAAAACAACTTGGGAAAATGCTTTATTTCATCACTATGAAAACAATGATCATCATCCTGAATATTACAGAGAAGGAAACATGGGAAAATATGCTTTAATTGAAAGTGTGATAGACATGTTAGCTTGTCATGCAGAACGAGATCTGAAGCCAGAAGAAATAAATGTTCATGGTATTTTAGACGGAGATCTTTCTATCACCAATTTTTTGGACATAAATCCAATATACTTAGAAAGATATACTGAAGAAGATAAAAAAAAAGTGAAAGAATATCTGTCTTCGTGGAAAGATATTTTGTCTTGCAACTTATCTAAATAAAAAAATGATTGAAATGAAAAATATTGGTAGTCTTAAAATATATGAAATTTTTTTGTTATTGTTTCTTTTCTTTTGTACTACATATGGATTCATGAGCGTTATATACTATTTCATATATGGATTAATAACTACTATAATCTTTTATCCTGTTTTCTTTTCTTCTATGTCTATTTATGCTTAGTATACATTTACCCGATATACCTGTTTTGTAACAATCTGGAACTTAATTTTACTTCCTTGAGATAAAATATAAGCCTCATGTTACGAGCATCTTAAGTTCTTCATAAGTACATATGTCGAGGAAGTACATGGGTCTTTTTTGATCATTGGTCTATGTACTTTTGATTTATTTCTTTTCCTACTTTTGATTGTCACTCTTATCCTTTGAAGGTAAAAAATGCCTTTACCTACTTATTACTTTCAAGATGATTTAGGATATTCAGATATCTTTCTTCAAAAAATCTCTGTATCGTTAGCACGTCAATGGATGACCTTAGGAGTATATCTTGGCATCCCTCATGCTAAACTTGAAAGCATGAAGAAGACGAAAACTCCAACTGCTATGGGCATAGAGATGCTGAATAAATGGTGGAGAGAAGTTCCTTACTACTTACGAACAGAAGAACTGATGACAAGTTTAAAGGAAAACCACAGAATAGACTTGGTGGAATTCACTGAAAATTTCTTCAAAGAAAAAAAACTAGAAGAGTACGACGTGGAATCGACCTCCGTGCAAATGTATTTCAGCTTATTGAGTGAAAAAATGTCAAGAGACTGGAAGGACATAGCTACATATCTACATATCACGTCTGACGAAAGAAGAACAATATCGTCCCAGCCCGAACAAGACATAGCTCAATTAACCTTCAATGTCTTAAAAATGTGGCAAAGATCTAAGTACAGTGCTACTCATCAACTGATGAAAGCAGTACACGACATGAAAAGAAATGATGTGCTTAACATGATATTCCTTGAATTCGATAAAAGAACAGGAACAAACTGAAAATGAAAAACTGTCTTTACACATGTGACAATCAAAATAAAATTATATAAAAAATTATTTCATTTTGTTTGTTTGGTTATTTACTTACTTGAGAATCTTAACAAAAGGCATCACATCATGTCATATAAAACTGAACGAAAATGTCTGTTCTAAAATACAGTAAAATAGCAGGTTCCTTCTCTCCTACTAAAGAGGAAAATAAAATAGGGATTCAAATGTACAGTTCATATAACCATACTGTTCCTAATAATACAGCATGTACAATTACAACAGAAGTTAAAGTTGCTATCCCTAAAGGTTATTATGGTATAATTTTACCTCTGTGCAAATCAAGAAAACATAACTTTGTGTTTATCAACCAAAAAATAATAGACGAAGATTACAGATGGTATATTACCATTGTTTTATTTAACTTCGGAGAAGAAGACCTAAAAATAAAAAGTGGTGATGCTGTTGCGCGACTTGTTTTACAAAAAATTTATCCTATAAAATTAGAAGAACGTTCTAAGCTTGAAAACACTGAAAAAGGTGAAAAACTCTCTCAATTAGCTTACAGCAAAATATATGAAGAAATTTACAATGAAAATCTTAAATATTACAGCAAAGATCGTCTTAAATGAACTAAAACAAAGAAAACATCTCTGTGAATAGCGTTATATTAAACAACAAAACAACTGAAATAACGTTCAGCAAAATGACGCGTTGTCAAGATTCTTTCTATATAACTCTTGTAAAAGACAAACCAAATACACTGTTAGTAACAACATGTCAAAAATCTGCTTTACTGCCTGCCTCACCTATTCTCCAACCTATTATGCATTATGTCAAAGCATCCATCAACAAAAGCATTGAAGCCAACCAGATCCACAAAAAAATCTGCAGGGTTTGATTTATATAGTGCTTATGATTATATTATTCCTGCTAAAGAAAAAAAATTGGTACAAACTGATATTATACTTTGCATACCTACAGGATGCTATGGTCGCATAGCACCAAAATCAGGACTTGCTCTTAATCATTTCATCGATGTAGGAGCAGGGGTAATAGATGAAGACTACAGAGGAAAAATTGGTGTTTTGCTGTTTAATTTTGGAAATGAAGTCTTCGAAATAAAACATGGAGATCAAATAGCTCAAATAATATTAGAAAAAATTCTCATCCCTGAGCTAGAAGAAGTATGTACACCTGATAAAACCGAAAGAAATGATCAAGGTTTTGGATCAGGCAAAAAGATATCTGCTTCATTGAAAGAAAAAAACAACTATGAAGAAAGTGATTCTGGAGAAAGTGACTCGTCTGAAGAATCAGATATAGAACAATCTCATTTAGCTGATGCAACGTCGTCTGAAGAACAAGAATTTTATTCGGCGGAAGAAGAACCAACTGATGAAAAAGGTTCTGATGAAATCGACCCCTCCAAAAATGAATTAATGTCTTTAGAGGAATTCTTAAAGTTGATTCTAACAAACAACTAGGTGACGAAAATTTACAATGGTATTGGTTCAATGAATCACATTATTCATGAAGTCACTCTTCCTATGTAAAAAATACTCTAATAAAAAGTAAACTAAGCAAGAATATTGTTGTGATAAACAGAATAAAAACATATACAAAACAAGCAACAAAATGGAATACGATACAAACATGGATCTATACTTACTTAGCACCTTAGAAGATTGTTTATGTGATTATTGTTTAACTCAAAATAATACGTTTAATTGTTTTTATAAAAACAATAATATTTTTCCATATAAAAATGCTAAAGTTATTACTTTTATATTAAAAAATGAAACGGCAGAAATCTTTTTTAAAAAATGGAAAAACGATAGTGTTCAATCTTGTCCCTTATTAAATAAGGTAATAGAAAGTTTAAAAGAATTCGATAAGTTATTGAAAAGTTTTGAAGTTGATTATTTTGGAGTCATATGGAAAAGTCGAGAAAATTCAAGGCATAGCAATATATCAATAATATTCCACGGAAATGCTTATGTTAAAATAAACCTTAACAGTGCTACTACATTAAACACAGTACTTGAATCTAAAGAATATAAAAATGTGGTAACACTGTTAAAATCTACTAGTTTTAACCTAAATTATCAAACAATAATGTACAAAAGTGAATTTCATTGTTTACTAGAACGCATATGTAATTCATTCTATGCTTCTCTCTTCATCAATGATGAATTTATGTTTCATTTTTTGGGCTGGAAGAACATAAATAAAGCAGTACATTATCTAATATGAATTGAAACTAAAAAAAGAATGTTGAAACCTTTCTTTGTGTTGTATCTTTTTATTGACTTTCAAAGAACAAAATACCTTTGTAATAATCTAAAAAGTCAGTAAATAATCAAAAAGAATATAACAATGAACAACGATACAACAAAAGTGGACGAAAAGCTACTCAGCATCTTACAAGATTCCAATTATGTTATTCATTATTATTGTAACTCATTCTCCGCCTCTCTATTCATAAACGATAAAGGAATAAATTGGATTATCTGTTGGATTGTCTAACTATATAATATGTCTCAAAAAGAACAATAAAGAAAATATAAAAATATTATGACTTCTCGTTTTACTTGCAATCTACATTTTCTCAAAATGCAGGTCTTTTCTGGATATTCCTAAACATACGGTCTTCTGTAGATATCTTAAAACACTGGTCTTCTCTGGATAATCCAAATTATCCAGAGAATACCGTCTTCTATAAATATCTTAAAACACTGGTCTTCTCTGGATAATCCAAATATGGTGGTCTTTTCTGGATATTATCCAGAAAAGACCAACTATTATACTACTAACATCCAAACATTTGCCATATGGTGAAGGGTACATACGAAGATAGACCTAGTGGACCAAGGTATGACACGTTTTGGGACGTTACAAAGGTATTCAAGTTGTTCAAAAGTTGGGGGGATAACAGTTCTTTATCGCTTAAGAAGTTATCATTGAAACTAGCTGTCTTGATTTTGCTTGTCACATCTCAAAGAGGGCAGACAATCTTAGCGTTTAGGACAGATGAACTGTCTTGGGAAGACAGGAATGCTGTCTTCAGACTCAGTACTCTGTTAAAGTCTAACAGAGTGGGTGACCCTTTAAACACTGTGGTCTTGAGACCCTACATACTAAATGAAAATCTCTGTGTGGTCAGCACCCTCAAGGCATATCTCACTAGGAGGCAAAAGGTCTGTGAAAAGTCTGAACGACTTAGGAGGAAGCTGAACCTTCCACCTCTTAAAAATCCACTGCAGCTCCTTATGAGTTACATTTCGCCTCATGACGGAATCAGTAGGGATACCCTGGCCAGGTGGACCATTGCCACTCTAGACATGGCTGAGATTGACACTTCACGTTGGAAGGCCCACTCTACTCGTGGGGCTTCAGCTTCAGCTTCCACCAAGGTAGGATCCTGCTTGAATGCCGTAATGCGCCTGGCAGGGTGGAAGTCAGCTGACTCATATCGGAAATTCTACAACAAGCCCATCGAGGTGGATACAGAGCATGTAGCTACAAACTTGCTGAGACTAGCAGATTAGTTTTCTTGAACGTTCAAATGTATGGGTTATCTGGTGTATGAATTGCATTGGTTGGTTATTTGACTACTCCAGATTACTAGTGTATTGTGTTTTAACCAAGTTGGTTATGATAAAGGTCAGAAAATTAAAGGTGTTGAATTGATTCTGTTTTGGTCTTGGTCAATTATTAAATTGATAATAATTGAGAATTATTGATAATAGCCAAAAATCTTTATGACTAGAAAAACACATTGGCTTTCAACATCTCAACGGTTCCGGAAATACCCGAGGTATTCCCGAGGTAAAATTTTGGAATTTTGGGAAACTTACCGTAGGGTACCGGAGGGAAGTTGAAGTAAAACTTCTTATTTTACCGAGGGAATACGGGGTATTGGAGGAACAGATGCCCTTCCCACCCTACCCGTATTCTTTCGAGGTTATTATTATTATATATATAAAAAATTGAAATGTCTAATCTGGTTTGTTTCCAGAGAATTGTGTGTGTTTTTCTACTCATAGATTTTAGGTTTTCAAGTCTGTCGTCACGTGACCGCCCTCGTTCGTATCTCATCTGTTCCTCCAATACCCCGTATTCCCTCGGTAAAATAAGAAGTTTTACTTCAACTTCCCTCCGGTACCCTACGGTAAGTTTCCCAAAATTCCAAAATTTTACTGATACTGGGACCCAGAAAGGAGGGGTGTGCGCTTATTAGAGCATGTGCACTATATATATATATATATATATATATATATATATATATATATATATATGTAATGGTTCGAATTGATGTCTCGACTAGTTCGAAGTGAAGACCAGACAAGGGATCTCGGGTTAGTGCAACTGGCACATATTTATTACGGTATATGTTTCACATCTACCTCGAAGGGTACTGCTTAACTGTAGTGTAAGCTCAGGTAAAAGTGGTCCGACTCCGTTGGCAGCTAGAGCCAGACTAACGCCTTCCCCGGCCCCAGGTAGGAGCTGGGACGAGGCGAACAGTGCTGCCACCACCCCGCAGGGACCAGGGGTCGAGGAGACCTCTAGTGACTACCGGTGGTGGGCGCACCGCTCGAGACGCCCTCTCGAGGGAGACGCTCACACTATATCACGATCTACGAGCCCCTACACTACCCCCACCAGAATAAGGAAAGGGGTGTGTAAAATTAACATATTTAACAGTGTGATAACTTCGTTATTCTAAAAAAATAAGGGCTCGAAGTAATAGACGAGAGTTCGAAGTAGAACGTGATATGTTATTTGTGTGACGTCTTAATAGTAGGAGTCGACCACATATAATTATTTTAGTTGAAGTAAACATATATATACACTATGAGGCAAAGTTAAAGTAATATGGGTTGAGACACGTTCGGAAGAACGTGTTCGAACCGTACATAGAGTATTTAAATGTATGTTAATAAGTGACATACTATGTTTGTAATTATATATGGTACTAAGTTACATAACCCAAAAAGAAAATTTTTATAGTTCACGTATGAACACTATATAATAGTTTTTTTATGCACAGTTTACAATAACTGTGTTTTTTTTTTATAGTTATACAAATATATATATATATCTACACCACTACTAACCTCGAAGTATGAACACAATTGGTATGTACCTGAGAAATATTAATAGCATTATGGTAACAGATCTCGTAGGTTTATAGCACCAATTATTCTGTTTACTTGTTGATAAATAGACACATTTTATTAGATCGATCCTGTAGATGACGTTAGGATCGAACTTTTGAAACAGAAACAGTTTTATGCGTAAAGTGAGAGGACTAGTGGTTAACTATATAATATACGATATGACTTTATAGCAGCCCACCGGTGTAGTGGGTCTGCTGTACAATAAAAATTGACTTCGGGGTGTATTCGGGGTTGTCCACTGCTTGTCTGCAGATCCATTCGGCGAATGACGGACTTGGCGATGGCAAGCCGCGTGGCTATGTGGTGTGCCCTGATCAAGATGGGAAGATGTAGATTCGTCCATTGGGTTCGGTCGGTCTGCATCCGTCCGGGCATCCTTCGAGGTTGAGGCACAGTTCGGGTGTTCGGGGATCCCATAAAAAAGATAGGGTCGGCACCTGTAGTTACTTACATCGAGGCTCACAAATCTGTCTCCATCACCGTCTCTCCGGAGTTGGTTTCTGGATCGGAGTCCAGACTTATCAGGTTATAGACCACTGGGGTTTGGGCAGGGGTTGTGGCTGCAGTGGTCGCCTCGGGGATAGGGGCTAGAGTTTCAGTTTGTCTAGTCGGGGTGGCAGTCGCAGTCGGGGTAGCGGTAGTAGCTTCGGGCTCCCTCTCGGGTCCGATTGGTGGCGCACCTGCGCTGGCGGAGGCTCTCGGGGTGGACATACTCATAAATCCAAAGGACTCGATGTCCGCTTCGAGCTGTCTAGCCTCCTGTAGCTTCGCCTGGAGCTTCTCGAACGCACTCTCGGGAGTGCCGTCCCAGTCCTTCATGAAGCAGCCGAACACTGCCATGCATCGGACGTCCTGGTGGTCATACTGGCGAGGCCCGAAGCTGGTCTCTCGCTTGTCCTTGCATGTCTTGCGAGATCCGGGCTATTTCGCGCCGCTGAATCTCGTGTAGACATTCGAATACGCCTTCCATAACCCCCCGAAGGTAGCCGGTGGCCTGGCTCATGTGTCTTTCCTGCCACGCCTGAAAGACGTCGGCTTGGATATCACAGGATTCCTGTGTCCGGTTTCTGATATAATCATCAGGGTCCTCCAGTTCGAAGTTAGATTTCACCAAGTGTAATACATTGGTGGTCCTCATGTTTCTCACTGGAGGAGTCGGCACAGGGGTCGTGTGTGTGTCGGAGCCGCTCTCGTAAGCGGAGCTCGAGGTGGCAGTGGCGCTCGGGGATGGGGTGGCGGTGCTGGTTCGTCGAGACGACCCAACTACCGCCCCACTCTCATCAATGGTTAGGCCTTGTCCCCTACCAACCTCGGGAAGAGGTTGACTAGGGTCTTTCAAAACCATTTCTCTTCCGGGTCGTTTCGGGTCCACAGGTCGGACCCGTCCGCGCGAAGAGGTGGTGGCAGGAGCTGCTGGGGGACCCATTGTCTTAGGTTTCCCTGGCAATTGGGTCTGGGACTCCGGGCCGGGTTTCTGGGTTTCAGACAGAGCTGGGAACTCGTCTGGTTCGTTTGATTGTGCCTTGAGTCTGGCAAGCAAGGCGTCTTCTTCCGGGGTGCCCTGGTATCGTGGGGTAGACTCCGAGTGCCCCATCAACCAGTCTGAATGCGACAGGGTAGTTCGCCCCTCGTACCAGGTCTGGTGGTTGCCAGTCGAGGTCCCTGCTACGGGTCGGTAGGCACTCGAGCTTAGGGGCGAGATGTGCTCCATGCTCGTGGGGTCTCGAGATGTAGCGCCCTCGATCGTGCTAGGATCGAGGGACCTCTTCTTGTGATCAGGGGTTGGAGCTGGAGACTGTGACTCCGACCTCGGCCGCTTGGCGTCCCGAGTTCGAGGGTCACCACCAGGGTGTGGTCGGGGTTTACCATGTCGGTCAACCGCGTCAGGGTCTCTCCTCTGGACTTTGACAAGCCAATGCATTTCTGCAGACATGTCAAACCGGTGTGAACGCACATTCTTGAGGAAGGAGGCGTCCTGCTTCCCCTCGACCGTGTGGCAAAGGTGGTCGGTCCTCATTGTAATGGTCAGTCTCTCGCTAGAGGTCATCTGATCCCACTTCATCATGAGTCGTTCGTGGAGTTTCAGAGCCTTGAGTCAGGCGTCGCTGGCTTTGAGGCCATGAACCTGAGCCAAGTGCTCGGCCATGCGCCCCCGCCTCGTGGTTCTCAGCCCTTGGCATTCCTTGTTCTCGTTTTTCTCGTTCGAGCACCGATACACCGGAGAGTGGTGCATGTGGTGCTCCACTAGGTGTCTAAAGAACGAGTCTTTGGATGGCCAGACTCTCTCTGTCTCTGTATTGTTGATACAGATTTCGAAGGGGCAAGTCGGGTTGGAAGGTGTCCAATTCGAAGCAGCATACTGCAGCTTCGTCCGGTGCTCTAAGCCATAGTAAGACTTAGGGGTCTTAACTGTGTCTCCGAGCTAGGCTACCCACACGCGATAAAATTTCGCGGGGCCAGAGTCCTTTTTCAGGATTTTCATCCATTCCTCGTCGTCACTCTCGCCGTCGCGATTGGTGGCTGGAGGAATCGAGCTGTCGACGTAACATTGACAGTCCATGAAGCACTTCGGGGTGTAATCGGGAAATCCGGTTCAGGCATTGACCCACTTGTTCAGGCTAGACTCGTCGGGGGCGTCTTTCAACGGCTCCTCTAACAAGTCAATGTTCTCCAGCACCTGCCGGCTCATCTCGGTAACTTGCCGGTCTCGGTCTCTGTTTCCTTCCTCCTGAACCTCTTCCTCCTCGACCGCAGTACTACTGACAGGCTTGGGGGCAAGAGGGGTCGTTTTCTGAGAAGTTCTTGTCCGGGTGGATTTCGCTGGGGAGGGGGCATCATCATCCTTAGTAGTCTTACTACTCCGGGTTCGACTCCGCGAGCTTCGAGATGAAGTCGAGGCTGCGGAGTCGTCGCTTTCTTCTGCTTTCTCCTCTACTACCTTCTTCTTGCGGCGGCTCGATTTAGGCTTGGCTTCAGGTTTGTCCGTGGACTCCTTCTTAGCTTTTTCCACTTCCTTCTTTAGCTTCGATTTGCGCTTCATCAGGTCCTTGCGCTCTCTATCAATGGCTTCTTGGCGGGCATCAAGCTCCTCGAGGCTCATTTCTGTTGCGGTGTTTACCTTGGTGGAGTAACAGGCTCCTCCTTCTAAGCTCGAGGCAGCTTCAGGGATCTTGCTGGCAACATCCCCGTTGCAAGCTGTCTCGTTCGCCATACATTGCTCTTCCTTTTCGAGCTCGCGGTCTGCTAGCAAGGCATCTTCCTCTTCACGGACTGGGGAGTTCTTTTGTGAATCGGACATGAACACATAGGTGCGTTCTCGGGGTGGTCCTTGTGGAAGGAGTACTTCGCGGGAGTGGATGCTGGGCAGACGCTCCTCGAATCTGACTAGGCCATACAGCAGCGGGTATGCTGTCTGTGACCTAATTTGGTCATCCTCGCAGATGGCGTCAACAACGGCGACTAAGCCATCCCTTATGCACATCGCCTCAGCAAGTCTGAAGTAGTTTTCGAACCAGATGTCGGAAACGTCAGTGACTCCTGTGTCGGTACATCCACAGCAGATTCTAGACTGTAAATCATAGGGTATCAGCCGTGGTGGTTCACCTTTAAGGCCCAGGTATGTCGGTGGGCAA
Organism: Acholoe squamosa; assembly: GCA_949317995.1. Classification (NCBI taxonomy): domain Eukaryota; kingdom Metazoa; phylum Annelida; class Polychaeta; order Phyllodocida; family Polynoidae; genus Acholoe; species Acholoe squamosa. Next base: position 1,637,976 of record OX439051.1, on the reverse strand, counting down.
TATCGGTTCTTACCTGTGGCCATCCGGATAAATCCTTTGGTCACATTCACATACCCGATTGCTGGTGGTCGGTCGGTGAAAGTCACGGGGACTTCGACAATGACCGAAGGAGTGGTTCCCTCAGTCGTACTCGGGCGAGGTGTTCTCGGGGCGATCAATTCAGCACCTTTTGGGATGCTCAGGGTGTTTGGGGTCGAATCGGGGAGAGACGGCTCCATTTCAGTGGTGTCCATTAGTTCAACTACTGGACTTCGTGGTGCCTCATCTTGGGCTCGAAGTGGAGTCGGGTGTCCATCGGGGTTGGCCGTTACGGTCGCCACCACCTCCGACTGAGCCATATTTCGGGCTCAGACGGGTCAGGGGATTGTCCTCCTTCGTTCAAGTACAGAAGGAGTCGATAGTAGTCAGGGGAAAGGAACTATGTCACTATAAGTGGCAGAGAAAACAGCGGCACGTCTTCGCATGCTGTGAGCGATATTGGAGGCACAACAAGCGAAGCGGGACCAATGCGCATGCGTCGCCACACTGCGCCACTCTGGCGCCCCGCTCACTAGCGCCCCCCTTCCCGCTCGTGGCAGGTGTCCGTACTACCCCGGATAACCAAGGTTCGGGGTTGGTTTTCTCTATAGGCCGTTAGTGGGACTACCCCCTTCACTATTCATATCGACAGGAGTTTGACAGAAGAACATGTAGCATCATGCGTACATGTCAGACAAGCTGTCTGCCACCCACGGGGACCATGAACAGGTTGGTAATACCCGTCATGGTCGTATTTCGAATCATGGCCGAGGTATCTCAACCTCCAAACATATAACAAGACATATAAACAGGACTATACACTCGTTGTGATTTCGGAACATTAAGTAATGGCAGTCCGCTCAGCAAATCTGGGACTGCGCCTCACCTCTCTTTCTTTGTTTTTCAACCGAGAACCTCGAGAAGGTTTAGTGGGAAGTGCCAACTTTTTCCCCCTACCTCGGATTCTCCGTTCCGCCGAGACAATTTTATCACGATTAGGTTTTAAATTCGTGTCAGCATCGACCTTCTTGGGTCGTCCTCTCTTTTTAGTCGCTATTTTGCAAGGTCGGCCTCTTTTCCTATTCGGGGCCATACCCTTCGGATTCCTTGATAGCTCATTAGCTTTCATTAGGATCTCGTCCTTCTGTTCGTTCATCTGTTTGGAAATTTCCTCACACTCGGAGTTGGCGGCATCCCGTCCCCTCCATTTCCTTAATCTACACATGTTAGACTTATTCATTCGGCCTGTGGCCAGACTCATAAGCATAACCGTGCTCTCAGATATAATACGGGTGACCATGTGAGGTCCATCCCAGCTCGAGATTAATTTCTTGCACCTCAGAGGTTCATGCATTCTAAAAACTCGATCACCCACGCTAAACTGGCGTGGCTTCAGGTGGGTATCATACCTAATTTTCTGCCAATTCGCGTTTTTTAATAGCTTGTTTCGAACTATTTCATAGGCTCTCTTAAATTGATCTCGTAGAGATTCTACAAACATCACCGTGCATGGAGCTTCGGGGCTCACCCCTATAACACCATAAACGAGATCTGCGGGCATTACGATATCCTCTCCGAACACTAATAGATTGGGGGAGCAGTTTGTTGCAGCGTGTACAGTACTATTATAAGCATGTACTACAAAATCACCTTGCTCGTCCCAATCGTGTTGGCAAGAATTTACCAAGGGTTTGAGGACTTGTATCAATGTTCGATTGAATCTTTCTACTTGACCATCAGACTGAGGTCTGTATGGATTAGTTCGAGCTTTACAAATGGCCAGATAGTGGCACATTTCTTGCCATAGGTTGGATTCGAATTCTCGTCCTTGATCACTGTGCATCATTAATGGTGCACCTAAGTGTAGAACCCATCCTTTCACGAAGGCACTAGCGCAGGTGGCTGCCTTGTGGTCAGGTAAAGGATATACTCGAGTGTATTTGGTATAGTAGTTAGTTACTACCATCATACAAGTGTTGCCCCGGGGTGTGGGTTCGATTCCGCTGATGATATCAATGGCTACTCGGGCAAATCGAACACCGAATAGCTCTTGCACCAGAGGCATTTTCCCCATTCCAGGGCCGGGCTTATTCTTGCCACATTCGGGGCAAGTCATTACCCATCTTATGATGTCATTGTGCATTCCTGGCCAGTAGTATCTCCTGGCTAGGCGTTCTAACGTCCTCTTCTTCCCGAAGTGTCCGCTTGTTTTATGCCCGTGGCAGTAAAACATAATATCTCGTCTTAGTGACATAGGAATCAATATCTGTAAGACCTTGTCCTTAGTCGGACAGGTCTTCCATCGACACAGTAAACCGTCTCGAACCTCTAGCTCGGTCCATTGGGCTAGAAATTTACGAGTTTCTCTGTCTTCGAGGGACAATGCCGGCCGTTCGGGCTTGGCATTCTTGTTCAGGAAGGAAATCACTCTCTTGATAGCGGGATCGTTTTGTTGGAAATGCTGTATGGTTTCTTCCGGCCATTCTATAACATTTTCCATGCTAGCGCTAGGTGGCGGTTTTGACTGTCTAGTTCGAACCGTTGCAACCACCGCGTTGTGGGCCCCACAATCATCACAATCGATTTTCTTGGCATTTTCTAAAAGTCCTCCGGGATAGGGCGTCCGCATTAATATGCTTCGAACCCGGTCGATGTTGGATCTGGCTATGCTCCAACCCAAATTCTGACAAGTCTGCCAGCCAACGGCCAATCATTCCCTCGGCGTCCTTAAAATTAAGTAGCCACCTCAGGGACGAGTGGTCAGTTCGAAGGGTAAAATCGGTGCCCCACAGGAAGTGTCGAAACTTTTTTGTATACACCACCACAGCCAGTAACTCACGTTTGGTGGTGCAATAGTTTCGTTGTGCCTTATTCAAAGTGTTACTAGCAAAGGCGATTGGTACTTCGACCCCGTCCTGGACCTGTGACAGGGCTGCACCAATACTATCATTGCTAGCGTCAGTGTCTAGTATGAAATGGTCATCCGGAGTTGGATATTTCAATACTGGCGTGTTAGCAAACAAGTGTTTTATTTGCTCGAAGGCTGCGTCTTGTTCATCTCCCCAGGGAAAACGTTCCTTTGCCCGACCTGGGGTCCAGTGTGCTAACATTTGTAAGGGGTAGCTTACTTTAGAATAGCTCGGGAGGAAGTCTCGATAATATGAGCAGAAACTGAGGAAGGATCTTACTTCCTTCGCATTTATGGGCTTCTAAAATTCGGACACTGTTCGGAGCTTTTCAGGGTCGGCTTTTATGCCGTCGGGAGTTATTATGTGACCAAGATATGTAATAGATGATTTAAATAAATTACATTTCTTAGCTTTTAACTTCAAACCATTTGATAATATTCTCTTCAAGACTAAATCGAGGTTTTTCATGCAGTCCTCGAAAGTCTTTCCAAATACTATAACATCATCGAGGTACACCAAACAACTCTTCCAAAGAAGGTCGCTTAGCATTTCCTCCATCATAGCTTCGAAAGTGGCTGGTGCGTTACACAGCCCAAAAGGTAAAACATTGTATTGGAATAAACCCATGTGGCTCGAGAAAGCTGTTTTCTCCATATCCTTAGGGTCCATCCCGATCTGCCAATACCCGGACTGAAGGTCCAGGGTGCAGAAGTATTTATTTCCTCCTAAGGAGTCTAAGGTCTCGTCTATCCTTGGTAGAGGATAGGAGTTCTTCTTTGTTAAGCCATTCAGCTTCCTGTAATTGATGCAGAATCGAATAGACCCATCCTTCTTCGTGGTCATACATACAGGGCTGGACCAGGGGCTTGTGCTAGGCACAATAACCCCTTTTTCCAGCTGTTCGAGGATTTGTTTCTCAGCCTCCACTTTCTTTTTAAGTGGTAATCTCCTGTAAGGTATTTTAAATGGCTTCGAATCACCGGTGTCAATCGTGTGCGACACCTTGCTAGTGCGGCCTACAGTCCCCCCAGGTTTCCCGAAGGCATCGTGAAAGGTAGCATCTTATGATAACTCGAAGTGGCCCTCCTGCCCACACGCAGTTTTGGGTTCGTCTTCTTTGTGCGGTAAGTCAGTGGCGACACTGAATCTTATCCTACGTTTTTCAGGTTCAGTCTGTTTGGTTTCATGTGTGGGGTCATAGACACCATCGTTCCGGACATGGACGTCGGCATTATCATGAAAGGATCGTATCGATCTGGCCTTTTTAGAGCTTCGGCTGGCGTCGATGTCGCTAAAGGTGTAGTTCCTTTTACGAAAGTTGCGTCAGAAGGTATGTCATTATTAGACATTTCTTGGTGATAAAGTATATCTAGTTGTCTTACTGATACACTAGTGTCCGTGTCGAAAGACTTATCCTCTTCCTCGGTGAGTATTCTGGCAGTTAGATTACTGTCCTCTATTCCCAACACATATGTATCAAGAGCCGTCTTTCGTTTCGTCAGGTTGGCTATTTCGAGGCATAGCTCTTGTTGCTTCAAGAACAGGTCTTGATTGCTATCTTTCATGGACTCCATTACGTCCTCGTTTTTCCAGATGCATTGATCTCGGATCTCTAGCAGCTTATCAGCCTCGAATTTATATTGTTCCATTTCGGCTCTTAGTTGCTCGGCCTCTTTCTTTAATTCGAGATTCCTGATGGTGGAAGTAGTTCCAGTTCCTCTAGATCAACTTCTTGTCTAAGTTTTTCGTTTTCCCACTCTGCTTTAGCAAGTTCGAGTTTTCTTTGGATGTCTGTCGTTCGAGGTCGCGATTGGTTTGCTCTTTCAATTAAGTTCTTTCTTCAAGCTTTTTCATATCGTTCAACATGAGTTCTTTTTCTGTTTCATACTGGTGACATTGTTTATCCAGATTCCTAAGTCTCAGAACTTTTTGTTCGGAGTCTTCTAATTTTGGTAAGCCTTGGTATAGGCGAACTTTATTCATGGCGTCGAAGCTCAACTTGGCCTGTTCGCGCAAGTATTCTGCTGCTGACTCAGTAATTTTCTTCGAACCTCCTATGTCGAATACAGAGACGTCCACGTCGTCTAAGGATCGACGAGGGTTCGCTGTTCTAGTTTCTGCTCGAGCCGAGGCTGCTCGTTGAGCATCTAGAGTCATCATCATAATTGGTGTCGATCTTTCCGTGGAATCGGTACTTAATCTGTCTGTGTAATTCGCTGCTGGAGTGGGCATTTCCTCAGATTCCACATCTCAAATTACCCTCTCCACCTTGGGTCAAGCTTTAGAGATATACCCCTTCATTTTAGTTCGGTTTAAGTCATCAGCATGATCGATGTCATTCGGTTTGGATCCCGAGGTGCTTAACTTTCTATCACGGGACCCATCGTGCTCGTGTTCGGCCTCCAGGGCCGCGCACTAACACCAAGAACTGGTCATGGCACCAGTGTAATGGTTCGAATTGATGTCTCGACTAGTTCGAAGTGAAGACCAGACAAGGGATCTCGGGTTAGTGCAACTGGCACGTATTTATTACGGTATATGTTTCACATCTACCTCGAAGGGTACTGCTTAACTGTAGTGTAAGCTCAGGTAAAAGTGGTCCGACTCCGTTGGCAGCTAGAGCCAGACTAACGCCTTCCCCGGCCCCAGGTAGGAGCTGGAACGAGGCGAACAGTGCTTCCACCACCCCGGAGGGACCAGGGGTCGAGGAGACCTCTAGTGACTACCGGTGGTGGGCGCATCGCTCGAGACGCCCTCTCGAGGGAGACGCTCACACTATATCACGATCTACGAGTCCCTACATATATATATATATATATATATATATATATATATATATATATATATATATATTATATACCCAGATAACATGCCCGACTGGGCCCCAACTGGGTTAACCCTGGGTAATGCTGGGCTTAACTGGGCTGTGTTATCTGCTGGGCAAACCTATGGGCTCCACTTGGGCCCTAGTAGGACAAAATGCAATTTACAACATTTTCAGTATATGTCCCCAACATCATGAATCATGCTCTCTTTTTGGGAAAATTAAATATAAAAATGATTTAACCATTATTTTGAGGGAAATGCATAGTTGGGTTTTATATGGGCTTGGGATGGGGTAATTGAAATTTACAAAAAGCTCTCTAGAATTCACACCCAGTGTGAATCCAACTCTCCTTTTGAAATAAATGAATTTTCAAATTTTGTAACCAGGATTTTGATGAAGAAACATAACTGGACTCTCAATGAACATCCAGTGTCTGTCTAATTGTCTTCTTAGTGATTTAGTTTGAAAGTCATCATAGGGCTTTCCATGGGCTTGGCATGGGCTAGCCCATGTGTGGTTCTGTATCTTGACACTAGATGGCCTCAGTTTATCATATGAAGAGTTTTCCTTGCAGTGCTGTATATATTTTCATCTGTGTAATCAAGTCAAAATGTGTTACTCAGGTGAAGAATATATATGAATGAATATATTCCATGACAGTTTAAGATGTATCAACATTTTGAACTAAATTGTATAAACTGATGCACAAAATCAAGTATTCAGTTACAGACACCCTTACTCTGATTAGGGATTGATTCTAAGTAAGGCTCCACTTGAAGGGTGTATGTGAAGACATGTTTGCCAAGGTGGATGTCTAGATGGCTAGACTTTCTCAATAGGCCCACTGATGCCCAGGCCCAAAAATTGATGGGCCCCTGTTGGGCTGACCATCTGGGGCCCAGTTGTCAGCCCATCTGGGGCCCGGCTGGGACCCAGTCGGGCATGTTACCTGGGTATATATATATATATATATATATATATATATATATATATATATATATATATACAATGTTTGGAAGAGGTATGAGTTTATCCCGGTCCCTCCACTCAGTAGGCAGGTTGACACCATCATCGCTAATGGTTTTTAAAAACACCCCCTTTCCACGGATTTTCAAAGTAAAAAAAAAGACCCCCTTTTTTTGGAAAACGGGACTTATTTTTACCTTTAAATGCCCCCTATATTGGAAATCCATTGACACATACTTTTTAGATAACCCCTATTCTTTAAAACACAGACTTTAAGAACAAAAAATGACCCCTAATTTATCCAAACATTTTCACTCTTTTCAGTCCATTCCAGAGAATTTTCTCTTTCGAGGATAATTTTCTTGAAAATGACCCCTTTTGTCAAATTTCGGGGAGATTCCTTGTACAATTCTATACCACCATACTGCCACCTGCAAAAAATAACCCCTGTTGCACTTTTTTTTTTAACATAGATGGTGTCATAGTTGGGGTCTGAGTGCAGGGACCGGGGATTTTATTGTCATGATGAGGGGCAGAACGTAGGCCTAGACTCATATGGAGAATTTTTGCCAGGAGGCAGGGTATTCATCATAAATGATCAAACTACATGCCGTAATCTTCCATGTATAAGGCCCATCCTATAGGGTTTTAGTTCTCCCTCAATCCGCAAGGGGGACACCAAGACCTTTCTTTTGATATATTACACTCCCAAATAACCCAATCCTCAACATATGGCGTCCGGGGGGTCCAAGGAACACATAGCTTTTTGAATTTTGAAAATTCATTCAGTAGGACAAAAGTTATGAATTTTTCATTTTTCTGGGCAAATCCTGAAACTCTAGGTGCGTCTTATAGACTGGGTGCGCCTTATACGCTGGATATTACAGTATTTTACTGACTTTGACAGTGTGGGTTGGTGTGTAACATTTCATTTCCGGACACTTTCCGATCGATTCCTGACTACCGTAATTGCTTGTTTAAGCGCACCTGCGCTCATAAATTTCAGCTCTCTGTTACCCCCTGCGGTAATACAGGACCTGCGCTCATTTGAGGTCCATTTAAAGAGGAATTTTAGATTTCAGAGGGGGTCCTACCCCTGCGCTCATACAGGACCTGCGCTCATTTGAGAGCCCTGCGCTTAAACAAGTAATTACGGTATAGGTTTTTCAAGGAACTTTGATGAGCAAGAATTGACTTCAACATTGGATCCTTTCGGAGAGGAGAGAGTTTGAAAATGAGGCATTTTGGAGGGTCATTTTTCAAGGGCCCTTTCCAGTATGAATTGTTGTTTCTTATCTATATGGGACAGAGCCATTGCTAGTACCAAACAAATTAGCTAGGTGGCTCATGTAGTCGGGGGCTAGATCAGCAGTTGGCCTCTATGTACAGTTTAATTTGGTTGGCCCTTCCTAATAGTCTATATGAAGCTATATTCTAAAAATCTATACCATTGGATAGCAAACACTTTAAACTTAAACAAAATAAGCTTAAGATAGACTTAGTACTTCAAATAGAAGAGAAATTCAACTTTAAAAGTTTTCTAAGAGGACACATATAATCCAGGCTGAGTAAAACCAAGCCATTGTCTCCCTATCAGGCTAATCCCCTCCATTCACAACTAAAACAATGGACAGGTACTTAAGGTGATTAAGATAGAGGCAGGGGAAGCTTATCAGTCTTATCAGTTGTCCTATTGTTATCTGTGGGTGGAGGGGAAGATAAGAGATTACCCACAAGATCCAAGATGGCCGTCAGGGGGCCAGTTACATAACTAATTTCAAAATAGCAACCTCCATACAGGAATGGCTCTGTTCCCTATAGGTTGTGGACTGTTAACTTTGGGTTAATGCATAATATTGTGATAGGAGAGGGGAGGCAGGGAAGGTGCGCTCGCAGGAACCGGGGAAGCGAGCGGGGACAGTTCCCGCTGGTGCCGGGAGGGGGCGCACAAGGGAGCTTGTGACATCAGGGGATGACATCACGGACCCAGGAGGAGGTTATATAAGCAGAGGAGGAGGGGCACCCGGGATCTTAGCACGCTGCTAAGACCAGGAGGAGGAGCTAGGAGCAACTGGAAAGAGGCCATAGGCTCAAGGACTATTGGATACGGGGTATCTGGGGATAGGACAGAGCAATTAATAGAAGTCGGGGCGGTTGACAAGCGTCGGAACCGGGGGCGGACTGGCTTCTTGAGGTGTTCTGAGGCCATAAATAGATATCCGAGTATAAACGACATTAGGTCAATATTAGCATATATATTAAACCTTTATTACGCCCAGATCTTATGGTAGACGTGTCGGGGCTTATGTCAGCACTTAAATAAACAGCCTGGTGGTTTCTGATACTTGAATTACCTGTGTTTGTCTTCTTGTTACATTTGTAGAGGTACACTTTACTAAACCATAGGAGTTGGGTACCGTCTGACGTGGCGGGTGAGTCGAGTCGTCGGACGTTCCTCAGGTTCCGGATAGGTGGCAGCACCGATCCGGGTCTGTGGGGACATCTGACGACGAACACCTGGGTCCGTATATAAAGCCCAGGGCTCAGCCGCTACGTCAGAGGCCCTTCTGGCCTCCACACTATGTAGACCACTGTCTTTTAATATTAGCTGCCTCTTTGATATCATCCGGCAGCCGTGAGTGTGCATTAAGTAATAAACCTAACCGTTGGCATACACTTGGAATACTGTCTTACTCTTTCTTTCCGAATCGTAAGACCCGAACCCCCCAGGTCCGTAAGGCCACAAACCCTTACACTGGTGCCGTGACCAGTTAATTCTGGTGTATAGCCCGGACGTTATAACGTCCGAACGGCTAGTACATGGGTTAGACACCCTTAGGGAAGCTAACCCAGCAGGGCAATCACTTGCCCAAGAGAATGGAAATGGATCGCTAATGCTCCAAGCCCATTCGGACTCACAAGATGCAGAATCAGCATCTTGGAGAGATCCCGGACCCCACTATAATGATAGTGAGGAGAATCTGCCAGACTCTGTACGACGCGAACAGTCCATACAGAGACATAGTAACTTAATAGGCCAGCATTCAATTGTTGACGAATTATGTGATTCGATGTTCGAAGTTGGTGGTAGTACTAACCCAGAACATCCGGCACCAATGCGAAAAAGGGTAACATTCGGAGAACTACCTTATAGGTTACCCAGGCCCGAATTACCAATATTAGATTATAGCGCTATAGATGGCGACTTAACCTATGCGGTACCGGAAGGTGAAGAATTAAAACGACCGGATGTCCTGTTGTTGAATGAAACTTATGTAACTTTGAACGAGAATTTAAATACCTTGGTCAAAGCTAAGGATGAAGTATTGCATGAAAAACTTCAGATGGAAGAGGACCTAACTGGCATGCGAAAGGAATTCGAAGCCAGAAGGAGCGAGTACATGAAAGAACTCGAGAATGAAGAACTAAAACTTCAATCTATGAGAGAATCATTCAATAAAGAATATGATAATAGGCACATTCGTATCCAAACATATATAGATACGAACGACCAACTAAACCTTGATAAGACGAAATTCGAATCCGAAATTCGCCATTATCAGGATGAGTTGGATAAATTGAAACTTCAGTGCAGTAAACAAGCTGAAGACAATGAAACCATCCGGGTAGGCATCATAGCTTACAACAAACAACTGGAGGAGGATAGACAGAAACTCACGAATGAGCTTCAGGAATTGCAGGCCACTGCAATAACTCTAGATAAATATCTAGAAGCAGCCCAGTTAACTATAGGTAATATAGACCCAGCTGTGGTATCTATAATGTTGGGAAAGACATCTAAAGATGCAACCCCAATTAGATACAGCCCATTCGTTGATGATGGGGCTGACAAGAATGTGGTATCCGGAATCTATAAGAAACCGGATAATGCTGCAGTAAATTGAACCGCATCTAAACCAGTAGTTCCAATGCTGGATACGATAGGTCCAGCACCACCCATACCAGATTTGAGTCACAAAATCAAAGCGACTCACGATGGTGCTACAGGGAATAATAATAATTCACCCGTGGCACAACCAAGAGCACCCGGACCAATGAGACATATGTTGACACCACCTTCATATTTCCCCCAACCCGGCCACAGTACACCAGCAGTACCAAGATTACCGAATCCACCCCCAGGTTCTGGTAATGGTCCTTCTGATGGACGTTTTCCGAGACCAAATCCGCCACAAAACAATATCAATGGCGGTACGTATCAACCGAGAACATCTTCCTATGGATATAGAAATAATTATAATCCATCGGGAAGTGGCAATTATCAGAATGGTAATAGCTATAACCAGGGATGGAATCAAAATGATTCTTACCCTAGATATGCTTCTTCTGGAAACACCGGCCACAATAGTGGACGTCCTGGTGGTTCATCTGGAGGCTATAATGATAATGGTCCACCAGGAGGAAACCCTCCAGGCGGCCCAGGAGGATCCGGATTCGGAGGATCAGGATCAGGAGGAGATGGCAGGAAACCTAACAGGAGAACTTCTATGCCTGCAGGGATGCAAACCATCTTTGATAGAAGCCAATGTATACAAAACCTTGGCATTGACTGCTACCGAAAGGGAGCAGACGGCATGGAAGTCATGAACTGGAGCATGCGAGAAGCAGATAGACTACGCGGATGTAATAATCCGGCACGTAGGCAGGCACGGATACCCCCTCCATATGATTCTAATGATCCATGGAAGGACAGGTATCAAGCTTTTGTTGACGAAGTCAATTGTAGTGGCTGGACAAAAGAAGAAGCTCTGCCATATTTGATCTGTTGGTTAAATAAAGGCGGAAAAGTAGCCCTCAACCAATGGAGAGCAGCTTACGGAATATACGGTACTTATGATCAATTGGTCGAATGTGCCGCATACCTTTTCGGATCAATCGTTAGAGAAGATCCGTGGGTAAGCTTCAAGAAGAGGACACAAAAACCTAAAGAATCACACAAAGTCTTTGGTTTGGAGCTACAGGACTTGCTTTCGAAAGCACGTCCAAATTGGGCTCATGATGATGATTGTTATCTACAAGAATTGTTTATACAATTCTACAGTGGATTGCGTGATCCGGATCACAAGCAAGTGGTCTGGGACTCTTGGAAAGATGACACTTCCTTCAGTGATCTGTTCATAGCAATCGATGGACATGACATGAAGAAACGTCTGGTAGGTCTCGGACCTAATCCAATAAGAGCAGCTCCATTCCAATATGGAAGTACACCTGCTCCGGTATACGATACTTCCCAATTAGCTCCGGTTGAATCGAATGAAGTTGATGAGAAAGATGAATATGTCTCCGATGAAAACGGAGATTATATTGGTTCAGTGCATGTAGCTGGAAAGTATTACCGACAAAAGCGGTATAGGAAAGTACATTCGAGAGGGAGAGGAGGATCTGTTGCTGGTAAAACAGCTTCCGGATCAACTCAACCTGGCAGTGTAGCCTCTACGGCGAACCCAACTGTAGCAGCCACTGTTGCTCCGACTAACATGATGGAAACATTATTAGCCGGATTAACAGAAGCTCTAAAGAGACCGAGAGTTGACAAATCTCAGAGGAGATGTTTCAGATGCCAGAAACTGGGGCATTATGCTCCAGAATGTATGGCTGAAAAACCTGTCCCTCGTAGACAGGAGAGTGTCTCTGGAGTAAGTACAGAGGAAAACTAAGGAGGGGTCTCCCGAGGGGCAAAGAAGGGGATCCCAGTGACAAATCTTGCCATGATATCACCATCCGTGATGATAGTTCGCATGAAGTAACAAGATCGCCTAACACCGAGGTGGTTGTAGACACCCGGAAGGTTAGGGAAGCTGATATAACAGGTGCTATGGGAGCACAGGGGAAACCCAATATCAGTAACGAGGCAGGCGGCTATTCGTTAGCCAAGGTCTGTGGTGCCCACCTGCCCCCGGGTCATCCTTGTCTGGAATTCTTGAAAGGATGTGGATTGACTCCTGGTGTGAAAAATGACGTTCCGATTGTCACGGACATGCCCTCTGTTCTAAACGGAAGGCGGTGGTATGTTTGCCTTACTGTTAACGGAAGGTCTGCCGAATTCCTTGTGGATACGGGAGCTAGCCACTCTTGTATCTCCAGGGGGTTCTACGACCTTATACCGGATGAACATGATACTCTCAAATCGGGAGGAAGTGCTCAGACGGCCGACGGCAGTACCTTGCAAACGTATGGTAGAACTTGTGTGAGACTACAGTTAGATGGTATACATGACTATGTCATGAGCGCCACCGTTGCGGATATAGCAGATGAGGGGATACTTGGGTTGGATTTCGCATCCCTGTATGGTGCTGTATTGGAACCCCAAACAGGAGTGTTGAGTGTGAGATACCCGTACCCCGTGAAGGTTAGATGTGCACTGAGACAAGTGAGCAGTATGGCTAGTGTGGCACACACTGTGCGAATCCCTCCGGGAGTAGCCTGTGATGTGCTTGTAAGAAGTGATCCTGCAATGCGTAACAAACCTGCAGTGATAGAACCGGATGTAGTTACTTTGTCAGGTATTGGATTAAATTCTGTAGACACGATAGTAGCGAATGCATCCTGGTCGGTAGTACCTGTCTCCAATACTGGAAACACGACTATCTACTTGAAAAAGGGACAAGTTTTTGGAAACGTGACCCTTTCGGAAACTGTAACGGATAGTAAGCTAAGCTTACAGAAGGTAACAGGAGATGATGAAATTTCGGAAGACTTACTTAAGTTGTATGAAGAAACTTCATTAGAAGATCCGGAACACCGGAAAGAGTTCTATGATATGCTCTGTCAGTATCATACTGCCTTTGCCAAACCTGGTGAAAAACTAGGTACGACAAATAAGGTATTACATAAAATAGATACTGGAGATGCGGAACCCTTTAAGATACCGTATAGACGGCTACCTTTAGCGAAAAAGAGAGTAGCTGAAGATGAAATAAACAAGATGTTGGAACAGGATGTAATAGTCCCTTCCAATAGTCCATGGAGTAGTCCTGTGTGTATGGTAACAAAAAAAGACGGTACTATCCGTTTCTGCATAGACTACAGGAAGTTGAATGGAATAACGAAAAAGAATTCGTATCCATTACCGAGAATAGATGAAACCATTGACTCCTTAGGAGGAAACAGTTGGTTTTGTACCCTAGACTTGCAATCAGGCTATTGGCAAGTGGGAATGAACCCTTCAGATATGGAGAAAACTGCATTTTCAAGTCATATTGGATTATTCCAATATAATGTAATGCCGTTTGGATTGTGCAATGCACCTGCAACATTTGAAGCAATGATGGAAACAATTCTAAGTGATTTATTGTGGAAAAGATGTCTTGTATATCTAGACGATGTCATCGTCTTCGGAAAAACATTCGAAGAATGTTCTAATAACCTAAAAATGGTACTAGAACGTATTATTTCAAATGGTCTCAAATTGAAACCTAAGAAATGCCACATGTTTAGAAAGTCCATAAATTATTTGGGCCGCATCATCAGTGATGAAGGAATAAAGGCTGATCCGGAAAAAATCGAATCAGTTACGAATTGGAATAGACCTAAAACACCCAAGGAAGTGAGGTCCTTTTTAGGATTCTGTTCCTATTATAGGGAATTTATTCCGAATTATTCTAGAGTCAGTTACCCATTACAAGCAATAGCTAACTGGACTCCAGGAAGTACCAAGGAAAAATTTCCTTGGACGCATGAACAGGAAACCGCTTTCCAAAAGCTAAAAGATCTGTTCACGAGTACTCCCGTATTGCAATATCCGAATGAAACGGATCATTTCATACTGGATACTGATGCTAGTAATGATAGCATTGGTGCAGCTCTCTCGCAAGTCCAAAATGGGAGAGAAGTGCCAATTGCCTTTGCCAGCAACACACTGAGCAAGACTCAGCGCAATTACTGCACAACCAAAAGAGAGTTGTTAGCAGTAGTCGTATATACCAAGAAGTTCAAACATTTTCTATGGGGAACGAACTTTACTTTGCGTACGGATCATTCCTCTTTAAGGTGGCTACTGAACTTCCGAGATGCTGAAGGCATGTTAGGCCGATGGCTAGCCCATTTATCCGAATATGGGCTTGAACATCAACAGATTCAGCATAGACCCGGAGTTAAGCATTTAAATGCTGATGCTTTGTCTCGAATACCAATCCGGAAATGTGATAATCCGGATTGTACTGATTGTGGAGCTCATAAGGCAGTGTTAGCAGGGATTCGAAGACCATTCGTACCCCTAGTTGCCAGTATACTGGATTGGTCTATGGATCACATACGACATTTCCAGGAAGCTGACTCGATAACTGCACAGCTACTGCAATTAGTACCAAAGGGTATACGTCCAGTTAGACCAGAGGTCTCTCTGGAAAATCGAGAAATGAGAAGGTTTCTTGCTCAATGGACCGAGCTTGAAGTCCGGAAAGGCGTGTTATACCGTTGGAAGCCATGTAATAATGGTGATAGAATCATGCAAGTGGTGATACCACATGCCATGAGACATGACATTATGTACTTCTGTCATGGACATCGGACCAGTGGTCATTTCGGAAGGAAACGCTCGCTAGCACGACTTTCCAAGAAATACTATTGGCCTGGCATGACACGGGACTTGCAAAGATGGGTAACCACCTGTCCGGATTGTTGTAAAAACAAACCCGGACCCGGGATGGGCAAACTTCCCCTATCCCAAGAACTTTTCGGAGTTAGATTCGCAAGAATCGGGGTAGATATTATTAGTGGATTTAATACAACCGCTAATGATAATACCTGTATGATGGTAGTGTGTGATTATTATACGAAATACACTAAAGTATTTCCACTACCGGACCACAAAGCAATTACTTGTGCCGAAGCTTTTGTAAAAGGTTGGGTACTAAGCTTCGGTGTACCATTAATGTTACACAGTGACCAAGGCAGAGAGTTCGAATCAAATCTCTGGCAGGGTATGTGCGAATACTTGGCTATTTGCAAGACTAGAACCAATCCGTATAGACCACAAAGCGACGGATTAGTGGAAAGGTTCAATAGAACCCTCATCCAAGTCCTAAAGTCACTCGTTAATGAACATATGGATGACTGGGATGAGCAATGTCATTTTGTGACACATGCTTATAATAGTACGGTACATTCAAGTACAAATTGTTCTCCGAACCTTTTAGTATTCGGAGAGGATTTGATAATGCCTGCTGACCTAGTTTTTGGAGTCGTAGGAATGGACCCTGAACTACCTTGCCATGTAGTTTTTGTGGAATGTTTAAGAGACAGATTTAGAAAAGCATATGAGTCTGTCCGAATTGATTTGGAGAAAAGTGCCAAATGGCAGAAAGTAGGATACGATACCGATCTAAAACATCGGAAATTCCAATCCGGAGACAGAGTCCTCAGATTACATGAACCACTTAGACACATAAAATTAGCGTCTAATTGGGACGGTCCCTTTACTATAACACAAATTATCAGTGATTGTACCGTAATTATTAAATCTGACCTTGGTCGACTCTATAAGTCAAATGTGGCTAGATTAAGGAGATGGTCTGGGAGGGAGACCTCCACAGAAATGTATGGTGAAGGTTCTGAAAGGATCCTGAATCAGAATCGTATAATAGACCAGGTAAAGAACACTACAGTGAAGCGTGGTCATGGTCGACCCAAAAAGTGTTCCGAATCAGTGACACCCACGCCAACACCGATTAAGCGTGGGGGAGTTAAAAAAGTCTCGGCAGGTGAAGACAAAAAGAAGAGGAAAGGTGTTTCTAAGGCTAAGAAGCACCTAGAGAAAGCTCTTCAGACTGTCAGGTCCGATAAAGAACTATCCGAGAAGGGGAGATACGTTCGCCGCAGCCCCCGAATTGCCCAGAGGACTGCAGTGACCTAACCTGTATACACAACGAGTGTAATGTTTACATTTAGAGGAACGGATGACAACTGACCCTAAAGGCTTATTTGTCGCCCCCGCATGATGTACCAATGGGTAGTGGACGGATAACCCGGTGGATTTGCTTAAGCTTTCCATAATCTCCACTTAAATCCCCAGTCGAGTCATCGGGGTGAGCGATAATTACCTAAAAACAATCAGTTTGTTGATGTACCGCCTGTAGCACGTGCGTTTCCGCATGACGTCACCGTGTCCAGTCTCGGCTGACCTCTCGTGACCTCGCGGACCGCGGGGAAATGACGTCACGAAAGCTGGCCTGTCGCCATATTTGTTTTCGGTAACGTTCAAGACGGTCGAGCTCGCTCCCTTCTTGGATTTTACCGGCTAAGCAAACCCCCCGCTGCTCCTCCAGAGTCTGTCTCCTGGTAGACAGACTCCGTTTGTGCCGGCCCCGGCGCCGTAAAAGCCGGAAAAAGGAGTAGTTTACTCCCGTGGGCGATTCCCCAGTCATGGCTGAGGAATCCGTAGCTGCAGCCAAGCTATCCGGTGACCCGGATAAGCTGACTCCGTCCGCAGAAGCTTTTCCGGAAGCTTTGTCGCCTGTTACACAGGAAGAGAGCGAGATGATGGACGTGGAGGAACCCACGGATCGCTCGTTCGAGGAGAAGCTGGCTTCATTCTCACTCAATGAGCCAGAGAAACTGCTATCTCCACTCCCAGCAGAGGGATCCGGAGCGACTGCGAGTGCTGAACCCGCAGCGACAGAGTCCGAAACTACCCAAGTTGACGGACAGAAGGATGAGTGGAAGCCAGCAGTGGCGGAGCCTTTTCCAGCTAGCTATGATGGTCGCTACCTGTATGTCCACCCGGAACTGCAGGCACAAGTGACCTACGCGGACGGGACACCAGTCAGGATGGACCCGAAAGTCAGGATAGCTATCGAGGGCGTCATGGCTCCCGAACAGCTGACCAGGATGCCTCCCGAGTGGCTTCGAGACTGGCCGTGGTTCCAACGGGGACTTATGGTGGACGCTGGTTTCCGTGAAACCGTGTACGCAGCTAACCGAGCCTTCGAGCTCGGAGCGTATCCGAAGCCTGACAAGTCCCTGTGGAACGTCAAGGCTACGAACATCAACTGGGTAGGCTGTGTCTGGGATACCGATGGCCAGACCTACCCACGCCCTAGTGCTATCCGGACGCCGTGCCGGACCACTAAGGAATTCCGGGAGGCCGCTGCTAACTTCGAGCAGTGGGACGACGGTTACTACATAACCGAGCAGGAATTGGTGGATGTCCAGAACAATTCACTAATCGGATTGGACCGAGCTGCAGCCCTTCGGACGGTTATTGTCCGCCGTATGACTGCCGAACAGGAGGCACAGGAAGAGGCTAAGAGGGCCGCGGAAGCACCCGCACCTCCTATCCCCGACCTGAAGCTTGCCACCAGAAGCTCCGCCAGTGCTACATCAGCTACCGGCAGCACTACTACTCCAGTAGAAGCCACGACCTCCAGCACATCCGGAACCCAGGAACCGGAGGAAGACTGGAAGGTCAGTAAGAACCGACGATCCGCCGCTCGGAAGCTCAAGAATCTCCCGGATTCTGCGAGAGCCGAGCCGAAACCCAGCACCTCAACCACTGGTAGTACTGCCATGGAGGTTGAGTCGTCTGACGAGGAGTCGGTGCACGAATCCTCGGTTGAGTATGATGAGAAGGCCACTCCATCAACTCAAACCGAGGCCGAACGTTGGGCTAACGCCAAATCCGGATTCAAAACCCGGATCCCGACGTGTTTCTCCGACTGTGCGTACGGAGTTAAGAAGGACGGCTCTACCCTCTATGCCTGTCCAGACTCAATCAATAAGAACGATGAGTCGGATGATGAAGATTGGATGCGCCTTTCGGACGAGGACCCCAATCCGAGCAAAGCCTATCGAAAGATGTGGCTTATGCTAAACCACACCGAAGGGTATTACACTTATACCCAGAGGAGGAAGCTGCGTTGGGCTTTAGAGAAGTGGTACGGCGACGATCAAAAGTCCTGTCCCTTCTCTATCTGCCAGGATGCGAGTGATGTCTCGATCCGGACCTGGAGTACTCCAGCCCGGTTCCAAAGGCATCTGGTAGAGGCCCACTTCCACCATCACCCGGTTTACATTTGTGATCCGAGTTATGGTAAGAAGGGCAAGAAGTGTACTACGAAGGTGCAATACAACCGACGTAGTGATCTGGCTAGACACCAGAAGAAATGCCACGCAGAAGGTTTGGACGGGGCCCGGAAGCGCATCATGGAGCTTCATCAGGAACTCATGAAGGAGTTCGACAGCCTGAGCGAGGATGCTTGGTCTAAGATCCGACCAGGGGACCAAGTCCTCTGCGAAGTTCCGAAGACCAAGGATTCGAAACTCCGAGCAAAGATAGTCCTGACTCCTGGAAAGGGTAAACTGGACATGCACGAGTCTCTCTGGCAGAAATGCGAGGAATCCGGAAAGGATGCAAAGAGAGCTCGTGAAAGGAGCAGGAGAGACCAGAACCGTGGCGGCAACGGCAATGGTCAGAGCACGACAAAACCGAAGGTCAGAGCAGAGGACCGTTCCAGGTCCCCTCTGGCAAGGCACCCCGCAGAACAGGCTCAGGGCACTCCGGTGTTCAAGAAGCCTGAACCTGCCGGATACGCTGGAGCCGTATCTAAACCTGGGAAAGTGAGTTCTCGAAACTTTCCGTCCTTAAACCAGGGACCTGGACCTGAGAGCCAGACCTTGGTGGTAGGAAAGGATGGTCGCCTTATGCCAAAGAAGACCACCGCATCTGCTGCCGCCGGATCTGCATCCGCTCCAGCCGCCCCACCAGTTACCTTTACCCAGGAGCAGTTAAACATGTACCTGCAAATGGGACTGAAACAGAATGTACCACCTGCCTTCTGTGTACCAACGACAGGTGTGTCCGTGAGTCCTAAACCCGGAAGTGGTCCACAGGCCGCCTCGACTCCTCCCAAGGCTGTCGCGGCACCTGAGAAACCAAAGGACGCCATTACCATTAAAACTGGTAATGCGGAAGTTTGGTTTGAAAAGTCTCGCCAAGGGGAGGCAGATGTCCAGAAGGCCATCTACACCCATTGGGAGAAGAGCGTTCGTGAGAAAGCGATCGAGTTTCATCAGGGTCTCCTAAACGAAACTCTGTTGTGTATGAAACAGGTGGGCGACGCTGAAAAGCAACGTCTCGAGACTCTCATCCGGGACGATGTAAAGGCCCAGGAGGAGGCTGCCTCAGCTGCTCAAGAAAAGGCAGCTATGGATGTACACGTGTTGGAAAAGCGTGTAAAGGAGGAGATCACTCGGAACACCAACCTGAACACTAAGTTCATGAGGGTGTTCGGAGTCGACTTGGACGAGTGGGACGGCACTCCCGAGTCGGCTTTAGCTCTTCTGAAGAAGAAGCATGCTAAGAAATCCGTTTAAAGCATGCTAGGGTTATTTCTTCCATAATTTTTTTTCCAACACCAAATGACCAGATATAGTCTTTGCGGAACCCTATAGGTCTGCGAATGTTTTTTCTAGTGCATGAACACCTATGCTATGTGTTCCGGGTTCCTTTGACCAGTCTATTATTCAGGTTGTATAACATTTATTACACCCTGAATAGCCTATTCGGATTTATAATTTCATCCATGAACAATCCGATAGTAGACTTGCTGCTGTGAGACGTATCCGGATGCCAGTTCCAGACTCCTGCTGTTACCCGTGCTAACCAATTACTAGGATGGACTTTACGATTTACCTCTACAACTCATCTGTACTCCCGAATGGACTTATATCAACTACTACTATCACTATACACTTCCGGATCAACCTATATCGGACTATTATTTTACTTATGTCAACTAAACTTAAAAAGGATTACGTTCTCTACACAGTTGACACATCCGGACTATTATTCTACAAACCTACACCATTCGGATATATTATAAACTTTAGCACTACTAGAGGATTGTGGGTAGCTGCCCCAAATCAACTACCGTGTTCACTCAATATAAGGAAACTATAAACTTTAGCACGTCCATCCCGTGGTTAGCTGACCACACCTACCTACTAGTACCCGGAGGATACAGCAGAAGACTCCAGCAGCATTTATAATTCCTGTATATTGTATATAATGTCATATTTCTATTTTTCTATAATATTATATGTATGTACATATCCACTAGATACATATTATAATACGGGTACATAGACATTTCCTGATACGGATCTCTAATCACTATTAGTATTTATATTATAAGATCCGTTAAACTTCACCAGATAACACATATTATTGTCCTGCGAGACAAAATTATATAATTAGTATAATGATCTGGTGCTATAAAGGTTATTAGGTACACGGTGATAATATATTATTATATTCATTACCACACCGTGATGTTTTTTTCTTTTTTTTCAAGTGTATGTTACAAATAATCCTGTTCGTACTACTCACGGAATCCTTAACGGATTCGTATAATATTAATATACGACATGTCATTAGATAGTGATGTTACTATAACAGTCTTCTTTAAGACTACATATTCAAATGCGGTGTCAATGACTACAAACACACATACGGATGTTATTATGTGATATGTTTTATTATCGACAGTTCCGTTACATATAGCTGTCATCATCACATGTATACGATTCATATTACTTGTCTTATTAATTATACCTGAAATATAATACAATATTATGTGGTATAATAATTAAATAGACAGTTCCGTTTCACATAACTGTCTCTTCTTCAAGTAATTCGTATAATATTTCAACATCCTAATCGTTATATGTAACTAAATTTCACTATCGAATATATATATATGACATCTGGTTCACAATTTATTTAGTGTTAATGTTATACCTATGGTTGTACCTCTATTACTAAAGGTTTAGACATGTAGAAATGTTATCCTAGTAATATTATATGTATAACACCCTCCTAAATGTCTGGGGGAGTGGTGTAGAGGTACACTTTACTAAACCATAGGAGTTGGGTACCGTCTGACGTGGCGGGTGAGTCGAGTCGTCGGACGTTCCTCAGGTTCCGGATAGGTGGCAGCACCGATCCGGGTCTGTGGGGACATCTGACGACGAACACCTGGGTCCGTATATAAAGCCCAGGGCTCAGCCGCTACGTCAGAGGCCCTTCTGGCCTCCACACTATGTAGACCACTGTCTTTTAATATTAGCTGCCTCTTTGATATCATCCGGCAGCCGTGAGTGTGCATTAAGTAATAAACCTAACCGTTGGCATACACTTGGAATACTGTCTTACTCTTTCTTTCCGAATCGTAAGACCCGAACCCCCCAGGTCCGTAAGGCCACAAACCCTTACACATTGGTGACTGCGAAGGCAGTTCTGGGGGAGGGGTTTGTTCACATTCCCCGGACGAGCGTCGTAACGACGAACACGAGATCCACGCAAATAGGATGACAGTCACACGGAGTAGAGACAGGAGCCCCTTAGGGGGTGACAGGTTAGAGGACATACTGGGCACGGGCAGGAAGGGCGCCCTGGTGGAAGTGGTGGATGAGAGTAGGGGGAAAATGATGATTCTGGCTCACCCCAGGTGGGTCTGCCCCCATAGGTTTACTATGGGGAGATTTGGCCCCACCTTGCCTGCCCCACCTGGCCCCACCAGGCTGGTGCTTATCAGTGAATCCCTTGAATAGGTTAATCCCTTGAGACCAGTGGCCTTTGACCCTTCAGGTGTGCACCAGGTATGACCTAGGTAGGTGTTTCCTGGAATATTCTTAAGAAATTATGGGATATATTCCAATGCATTATGGGATGTTGCTTACTAGGTATATAAAATACTGACTACCAAGATTTTACCTCATTTGATCATTCAATACAGAAGGACCAGTATACTCTAGTCCTGGCTTGTTTTTATCAGCCTTGATCACCTTATCAGTTTAGACCAGTGTAGGCAGATGCCCTTTGACCAGATACACCAAGTATTAGTGTGACCTAGATATTATAAACTGGACACTCTATATGGGTCAGGTCGCCAGAAAGCAGTAGATTTTGTGTTTTTGGGTCATTTTGCACTCTTATGGTTCTAGAGAAAGAAGTTGCAAATCAATCTTGTTTTACATAGACTCATTTGATAGATAACACTAAGGGCTATCAGAAAGATGTTAATTTGTGGCCATCCATCAAAAACTCTCAGACTTATAGCTTGCCGAAGTGAGAAAAACAGTCAAATTTGTTCTTTTTTGTTTTTTTGTACTTTTTACAAATGTTCTGTATTGAATAAAGAACATCTGGAGTAACCCAAAGTTATTTTTTGTACTGTATATGATCATAGGTATCATTTCCATCAGGTTTGAACATGTTACTGAGTGAGGATTTTTCATTGTGTGTCTTTGAAAATGGAAATCTGTAATTTGTAACGTCCGATACCAAAATCTAAATCAGTTATAAAACATGGAAAAAATTAATCTTCATAATCTTTGTTATTACCCATATGAAGGGCTTTATTATCCCCTACTTTGGCGAAAAAATTGTGTGTCCAGCCGCATTTGTCTCCATGTGAGAGCAGCTTATGTGAAATAATTCTGATAAAAGTACCGGACGTTACGTAACGTCCGGTACTTTTATCATCATGTAGGAGGCAGTCTACTGTACATGCATAACTCAAATTCTGTTCCATTCCGTAATTGAAGTCAATAATAGACATATTGGCCTTGTTAATTAATGTGTTTGTTATGCATAATGGGACATTCTTATATTACTGAGAGCAACTTCAATTACCTCTATATTTCATTATTTTGGTACCGGACGTTACATGACACAAAACAAGCAATAAAAATGGAACCGGATGGGCTAGATCGGTATTTTTTGGTTTTCTGAGTTGAGCGGAAGTCCCTTCACAGTTGTGTTAAGGTTATATAAAGGAATTAGAAAATTAATTTTAAAGGCCCTTCAAGGGCAGAATCTTACACTTTCTGACGACCTGACCCATATGACCACCGTCACTCTGCATCATTTGGTCATTCTGCATTGAGGGTTGAACATATACCCAGCATTAACAATATCAGGAACTTGTAGGACTGTCAAGTAAGTACAAATCTTTATATAGAACAAAGCTTATAGTAGGAAATTATTGTATTATAGGTGGAGGGGGGGTAATAGTAATAGGGTTGTAATAGTATTGTAGTAATTCCCATGAAGGGATAGTTTAAGATATATCATATTAGACAATATTTTCATATTTTACAGATTAGCCACCATGAATCCATGCACGAAATGTAAGAAGACTTTTAAAAACAAGAAGCATCTGGTAAGGCATTTGCAGTGTAATGGTTCGTATTGACTTATATGTTGGGTGGCTCTTTGGCTCGCTTACCACTAGAAATACCAACACAACACGAGTAGTTCGGGTTGGGCAAAGCCCCAGAAACCCCTACCTCTCGGGTAGGACTTTATTCCACTCTAGTCTACAGGTTAGGCTGCGCGTCTGGACTGGACTAGATCCAGTCACCTTCTGCCGCTCGTCCGGCTCCTTAGTAGGAGCTGGACGCGAGGCATGGTGCCGCCCCCTCTTGTACCAACGGGGTATCACAAAGCGACACCTAGCTGGCATAGAAGGAACAGGCACCACACGAACACGTCTCTCGGATGAACGGCACTAATATATATACGACGATACCGGCCCCTACACCACCCCCACTAGACTATACCTAGGGTTGGGTGTAATTAACAAAAACCTATTGTTTTAACTTTATACAGTAATATCATATACAAATAGGTAAGTCTATATATACAGTTCGTATAGGATATAGAACATCTAGGGGCATTATAAATAATATGTACATAATGAGGCATCGTTGCATATAACCCGAAGTAATGATAATTAATAATAACGAATAGGAGGTGGCGCCTTATGCACCATCGACCTATGGTGATATGTAGTAACAGTGTTACAATAGTGTTATTATTATAAACAAGACGCATTAAAAAGTGGTAGACGAGTAATCAGGTGATATGAATAAAATTTTACAGTATTAACTAACCGACCCGAGGTGGGGTAGATAACCCGAGAGAAAAATTTTGTTTGTTTTAATTACAAGAATATATATTTGGTATAAAAATATATTTATACAAAAAAATAATAATACTGACAAATATAGGTGTCCTACCAGGGTAGCAGGATCACCCTTACAATATACCGGACTTCCGGCGAATCTGGAACGACTGGTTTCTGCAGCTCCATCCGGCGACATATGTGTGGTGGCAAGCCACGTTGCTGTTGTGATGTGCCCTGATGAAGATGGGAAGATGGAGCCCCGGGTAGGTGTGGTAATCCTTTTTGGTGTGTCGGGTTTAGCGTCCATCTTCGCTGCAGGTTACGTTCCAGATATCAGGAGTCCAGCGTAAGGAACAGTGCCTCTGGCATATTAAATGCTTTTACCCTCGGGTACAAAGGAGACACCGTCAGATGGACACTTAAAGATCTTCCGGATCCGTGTCCATCTTCTCAGCCGACTCCACTGAGGCAGATGGAGCCGAGCTGCTACAGCTGCTCGTAGAGAGCGCCGCGGAAGCCTCGCT
This sequence comes from Acholoe squamosa, assembly GCA_949317995.1. NCBI lineage: Eukaryota > Metazoa > Annelida > Polychaeta > Phyllodocida > Polynoidae > Acholoe > Acholoe squamosa. The sequence goes on along the minus strand of OX439051.1, from coordinate 1,612,802 downwards.
GGGCGTATCGCTCTCCAAGCTCAAGGCCCTCATCACCGCGGATGGACTGTCCATTGCCTCGGATGCTGGTGGAGCGACCGTGGCAGTTGTAACAGTCCGGGTGACAGTAGGGGGCGGGAGCAGGAGAGCTGCCGGAACTGGCGGGGCAGCCGGGACCGGTGGAGTGGCCGGAACCGGTGTAGTAGCCGGGACCGGTGGGGCATCCGGGGGTACATCTGGTATGAAGATAAGGGACGACGGTAAGCCGTCCCACTCCTCCAGATGTTTCCCGAATGCCAGGAAAAACTTGAGATCAGCCTCCTTAAACCTATGGATGTATCTGGCGTTTTCAGCTTGGTGAAACTCCTTAAGCTTTTCGGCTTCCTTCTGCTGACGCCGGCAGGATTCGAGAGCCTCTTGGACTCTGTCCTTCTCCAGCTGCCTGATCTTGTCTTCCTCCCTCTTCTGGATTTCGTATACCAGATTGAGGGTGGCTTCAGTCATCGCCCGCCAGTAGTCGACTGACTTCTGGCGGTGCAATGCCTGCCACTCCGCCATCAGCTCATTCTGGATGTGAACCGTTTGGACATCTCGGTGGTCAACAAACGTGTTCGGATCCTGAAGACCTGACAGCGTATCCGAAATTAGCTCCATCAGGGGTACCCGAGGGCCCGTTGGTGGAGCAATGACTGGTGGAGGCGCGGTGGCTTCCACTGGGGCAGGCGGAGTACCTGCTGGAGGAGCAGACGGGCCCTCAACCGTTAGACCGCCCCGGCCTCGGCCACCGCCCGGGGAAGCTCGGGTGGACTCCAGCCCACCACGGCCTCTACCACGGGGTTTGGTCCGGCCCAGGGAGGTAAGGACCTGCGACTCGGGTCCAGCTGGTCCCATAGCGGGGAACTTCGCCGCGTACTCGCTATACGTGGGGCGCTTGCCGGAAGATCCCTCTCCGGCCCACCAAGAAGAATACCCGGATGGGGGAGCGAAGAGTTCGCCCCCACCATCCTGGCTGCCAGTGGCTTCGCCCGGGCGTTGTTCCGCGGGTGCAGGTGTAGAGGTGGTGGTGGCTGGAGTCGCCGGTGTGGCTGCCTGGCTACCCGACCTACGGGCCTGGTTGCTGGGCATATCCAGAGCCGAGACTTGTTGTCCCGACTCGCGACGATCAGCTGGGTTAGCTGGTCTTGGCTGGTCCTTGCCACCCGAAGGGCTCACGGACCGGTCTGCTCGGGTCCTCTTGGAAGCAACAGTAGCCGTGGCTGTGCCTCCGTTAGGACCCTTAGAGCGGGCTTTGGCCTTCTCTCGCTTATCATCTCCTCGCCACTTTTTTACCTTCAGGTGCACCTCACTGGGCATCCCGAATTTCGTGGACGAGAAGTTGATTTGGAAGAAGGTCAACAAGTTGCCGCTCTTCCATGAGCAGAATCCGGTCTCGAATGCCTGCTCCTTAACGTCTTTAATGCTCAACGAGGCCCAGTTAGCTAGGAGCTCGTTGAAGCACTTGATGGCTCGTTTCCTGGTTTTCTTCAGGCCGATGCCATGGGCCTTCTGCAAGTGCTCCTTCTGCTGCTTGGCAAGCTCGGCTCGCTTTGCCTCCACAGCAGCCTGCTGGCGCGAGATGTCCTCTTCCGAGATCTCGCCAGGTGCCTCCGGGATGTCGGCAGCTGGGTCGGTCTCGGTTGTGGACCTCTCGACGGCGATGCGGACATCCTCAGCCTCCAGATCGCTCTCAGTGAGAGGACCCTTAGGCGCAGGTTTACGGGTCAATCGCTTGACCCGGTCGGTTTCCACCGACGACAAGGTGACTGTGGAGTCTGTATCCATGTCGGATTCGGACTCCCTTAACTCTGAGGCCTTTCGGGTGATGCCCTCGGAGATCAAGACGGCTCGGGCCAGACTTTCGTTGACCGCCATATTCTCCGCTAACTTCAGATAGTTGCAGAGCCAAGAAACTGGCATATTGTCAGCCAGCTCGTCACTGCACGAGTCCATTACCAGAGTCTTGAAATCATCTGGTATGGGCTCGGGCACACCCTGCTCCACCGCCATTGGTCCACATCCGAACATGGAGGCGTGCATGGGGATGTAGGTCCCCCAGGAGGTGTACACAACACCGGCCTCGCGATCGACGTGTGCCATACGTTCGATCCGAGTCTTGAATCCCGGAGGATACATTGGAATGTCCAGGACATCCACTTTGCTACCCGAAGCGACTGCTGCAGACGAGCGCTCCGGGCGTGGTGGTGGTGGAGGTGGCATCCTCTCCCGGTCGGTGGCCTCGGCCATAGCCGAGAGCGTCCGGGCGGCCTCCTCTGTCGAAGAATCCATAGATTCCTCGACCCGAGACGGGACCTTCGGGTCCTCGCCTAGTTCCAACACAACGTTGGCAGTCTGACGCGCGGCGTCAATCGTCCCCTGTGCCATGGCACTAAGGGCGACTTCCAAATAATTTGGCGTCTGTGTTGGACTCCTCCCGAAGGATTCGTCCAACAAAAGGTGATGTTAGGCAAGCTAACCGACAGCTAGGGGCCTGTAAACCGCCAACAACAACTAGAGCAAAAACGGGTGGCGTCTAACCACCACGAGTCCGCTCTAGTTATGACCAGTATGACGTCACGCATCTCGCCTCGCGAGATCCCGCCGTGGCTATCCGGTGACCTAGTTCCAACCTTTCCCGCCGCACCCGCGGCGCCACCTAGGGAACTAGATCCGAACTAACATTCGACTCGACATGCGGGACGCGGCCTACCACCCGAGTGCTATCTGCTGGAGTTTGGCGGTGTATACAACGCTTCAAAGCGAATGTATCGGTTAATCCGACCGCCGCTCACGGGATACAGCTCCCCGGGGAGGGCACGTTCGGCATCTCCAGCCGTGGGACGTATGTTACCCGCCTATGGCGGACAACACGCAGCAGCTCGTTGTGTACTGAGTTAGGTTACGGCAGACCTCAACCGGGGACTGCGTCTAACGCCTTCGGTTAGCCTCTTATTTTTCCCGGCTTTACGTACGGCCCTTTCTGGATTCCGCTTAGCCACAGCAGGCACCTTCCCATACGTAATGCCTTCACTCAGCGAGACATTTTTCCTTTTCTTACGATTAGGTCGTTTCCTGGCCTTCGTCTTCTTTTTCACCATACCTTCGTCTCCCGGCGTCTTTCTCGGCCGGCCTCTAGGGCGTTTCGTCGGTACTACCACGCTCGGTCCGCTAGGGACAGATACAGGTGGTTTGTAGCCGAACTCCCTCTCCGCCTCTTCGCGTCCCTTCCAGGGCCGAAGTTTTCCGACATTTGTCTTCCATTTCCTACCAGTTAGGCAGTCCTCCATCATCACCGTGGATTCGGAGATGACACAAATTATTTTAAACGGACCTTCCCAAGGCGTTACGAGCTTCAGCTTCTCCAGCGGCTCATAATACCTTAGGACTTTGTCCCCTACATTAAAACGAATTCATTTAGCATTGGTGTCATAACCCACCTTCTGCCACTTCGCACTCTTCAGCAGTTCTTTACGAACGGCCTCGTATGCCTGTTTGAACCTGTCCCTTAATGACTCCACAAACAACACAGTGCAGGGCGCCTCCGGGTCTATACCGACCACTCCATACACTAAGTCGGCGGGCATTATGATGTCCTCGCCGAACACTAGCAGGTTGGGAGTGCAATTAGTGGATGAATGGACAGTGTTGTTGTAGGCATGTACCACAAACTCACACTGTTCATCCCAGTCGTCCTGGTGGGTATTGACCAGGGGCTTTAGCACTTGTATGAGGGTTCTGTTGAAACGCTCTACCTGCCCATCCGACTGTGGTCGGTATGGGTTTGTTCGGGTCTTGCAAATGGCTAGGTAATGGCACATTTCCTGCCATAGCTCCGACTCGAACTCCCTTCCTTGGTCGCTGTGCATCATAAGGGGAACACCCAAATGTAACACCCAGCCTTTCACAAATGCCTCCGCACACGTGGCGGCTTTGTGGTTAGGAAGGGGGAACACCCGAGTGTACTTGGTATAATAGTCGGTTACGACCATCATACAAGTATTATCTCGGGGCGTCGTTTTAATTCCACTGATGATATCTATCGCCACTCGAGCGAATCTGATACCAAACAATTCCTGGGATAGGGGTTGCTTACCCAGGCCGGGTCCCGGCTTGTTTTTACAGCAATCCGGGCAAGTGGCGATCCACCGAAGCAGGTCGCCTCTCATACCGGGCCAGTAGTAACGCCTTTGTAGGCGCTCTATTGACCTTTTCTTACCGAAATGGCCACTTGTTTGATGGCCATGGCAATAATACATGATATTCCTCCTCATCGGGGTCGGTATCACTATTTGCAACAGCCTACCATTGGTGGAAGTTGTCTTCCACCTGCACAGTATGCCGTCTCAGATCTCTAGCTCGGTCCATTGGGCTAGCAACCGCCTCGCCTCCCTATCCTCTAGGGATACTAGCGGCCTTGCCGGTTTAATACCTGACCGTAGGTATTCCATTATGCGTGCAGTGGTGGGATCCGACTGTTGGAACTTCTTGATGGTTTCCGGGGACCAATCAAGATAGCTACACACAGCCTCCTCCCAGGGGATAGGGGGGGTGGTATGATTAAATACCAACCCGGCTACCACAGCATTGTGGGCCCCGCAGTCATCACAAGTGGCATTTTGGCACCTTCGGATGGGTCATCTCGACAAGGCATCCGCATTGATATGTTTAGTACCAGGTCGGTGCTCTATCTGTTTATGCTCTAATCCGAATTCGGATAGATGAGCTAACCATCGTCCTATCATCCCCTCGGCGTCCTTAAAATTAAGGAGCCACCTAAGAGACGAATGGTCGGTTCTTAAGGTAAAGTCACTTCCCCAAAGGAAATGCTTAAACTTTTTCGTATACACCACCACAGCGAGGAGTTCTCGCTTGGTGGTACAATAATTTCGCTGTGTCTTGCTTAACGTGTTGCTAGCAAATGCTATCGGCACTTCGACTCCCCCTTGGACCTGAGAGAGAGCTGCCCCAATTGCATCATTGCTCGCATCAGTGTCTAAGATGAAATGTCCCTCGGGAGTGGGATATTTCAACACGGGTGTATTCCTAAACAAATCTTTTATTTTATTAACAGATTCTTCTTGCTCGCTGGTCCATGGGAATGGGTCCCGTGCCCTACCCGGAGCCCAGTGAGCTAAACACTGCATGGGGAAGCTCACACAAGAGTAATTTGGTATGAAATCACGATAATAGGAACAGAATCCTAAAAATGATCTCACGTCCTTAGCACTCGTAGGTCTTTCCCAATTCTCTACGGCTTCCAATTTCTCCGGATCCGCACTCACTCCGTTAGGAGTAATGATCCTTCCCAAGTACGTAATGGTTTTCTTAAACAAATTACACTTCTTGGGTTTAAGTTTAAGACCGTTTGATAGTATCCGGTCGAGGACTAATCGCAGATTCGCCAGGCATTGCTTGAACGACTTGCCGAACACGACCACATCATCCAAGTAAACCAGGCATTTCTTCCACAAAAGATCACTCAGTAAGGATTCCATCATAGCCTCGAATGTAGCGGGGGCGTTACACAATCCGAAGGGTAAGACATTATACTCGAATAGCCCCATATGACTGGAGAATGCTGTCTTCTCCTTGTCATCGGGGTGCATCGGTATTTGCCAATACCCGGACTGTAAATCCAAGGTACAGAACCATTGGTTCCCGCCCAAGCTATCTAAAGTCTCGTCTATCCTTGGTAAAGGATACGAGTTCTTCTTTGTTATACCGTTCAATTTCCGATAATCGACACAAAAGCGGATTGCACCGTCTTTCTTAGTGGTCATACAAACAGGGCTAGACCAGGGACTCGAGCTTGGCACGATTACCCCTAGGTCTAACTGTTTTTGTATTTCCTCTTCGCAAATTAACTTCTTCTTTAGAGGAAGTCTACGATACGGAATTTTAAAAGGTTTCTCGTTGCCCACATCTATGGTGTGCAACACCTTATCGGATCTACCCACCGGTCCTCCCTCCCTACCAAAAGCACTCTCGTACTTCTGTAGGAGTTTCGCCAGGCAATCCTTATCCTCCGTATTTTCTAAATCGGACTGATCAATCAGCTTTTGGAATTCTTCATCCAAAGGATGCTTACTAACAGGGTTCAGTGGTTTATTGAATTTTGCTTCGGCGACATGTTCTACCGAGCTCATCCTCCCAATACAGTCGCCTCGCCTCAGATAGACTACTGAACCACTTCGGTTAGTCATGGGTAATACAGTCCAAGCTGCATTAGCCACTAATGTATCCACTGAGTCTAACCCGACGCTCGACAAGTACACCGTATCGGGTTCATAGACTCCAGTTTCATTCCTTTGAGCCATGGACCCGCCACAAAGGACATCGCAAGTGGTACCCGGTGGGATCTTCACCGTATGTATCACTGATGCGACCGAAGACACCTGTCTCAATACGCATTGGACATGCAAGCCATACGGGTTCCGTATACTCATCATACCGTCCCTCGGGTCCAAGACGGCCCCGTATAAGCTTGCAAAATCCAGTCCGAGGATTCCGTCATCACTAACCTCTGCTATAGTTGGCGAAAGAACAAATTCTTTGCCTCCTATACGGATAGGCATAAACGTCCTACCAAATGTACGCATGCTGCTTCCGTCGGCCGTGCAAGCATTTACCCCCGTTTTGAGGCTCTCATGGCTGCTGGCCACCGAGTTGAAAAACCTTTTGGACACACAGGAATGGCTAGCTCCGGTATCCACCAAGAATTCTCCTACCCGGCCTTCCACAGATATGGGTACATACCACCGTCTCCCCCCTAAGGGTGAGGGGTTACTGGTAAACTGGCGAAAGTCTCCCGAATCACCAAGATTCAATCCGAGTCCTCTCAGGAATTCCAGACACGGATGACTTGGGGGAAGGCGTGTCCCACACACTCGGATCAACTCTTTGATCCATCCTTCCTCTCCCCTAGTGTGGCCACTCGCCTCCATACGCTCACCCTCATACATACAAACACTAGGGTCCCCGGCCCCGGCCAAGGTGCAGGGGTGCGCACCCCCGGCCACCCGGCCTCCAGGTGTAATTGATTCGAAATCTTCCACCGGGTCACCCCCGGTAGCATTTTGGCATTCGTTCTTCCTTGGGGTCGTATCAGATGCCGTTGATACAACCCCCACTAGTTTTCCACGTCAGTGGAATCCGTAGTGTTCTCCCTTCCTTCGCCGTTGTCTTCGGGTTCATAGAAGGCAGCCATTACCGGTTTAGCAGCGGTACATTCAGATGAATAGTGTCCCATGCGCTGGCATCTAAAACACTTTACAGTTCGGCGATCCACTCGGGGTCTCTGCCGACTGGCTTGGATGGCATCTGTAATTTTCTTACACATGTCCTCCATAAGTTTGGTCATGTCCGGGGACTGACCCTTCACTTTATCGGCGCTTACTAAAGGTTTGGATGCCTTCTCACTGGCCTTCGGGTCACTCTTGACCTCGGGTGGTGGTCTTGAGTCCCTTGGCTTATTGAAAGCTTTCCTAGGAATATACTTCCTGCCCGTAGTATTCTTCCTTAATTGGACCGATTCAATTCGAAATCATCTGAGGGGACTTGCGCCTCAGACTGCTGGACTACTGATGCCAGGGGAGCCGAGCGGCTGGCATTCGGTATGTCTCCGGCTAACATTGTTCGCTTCTTCACGGCCATATCTATACCATTAAATATGTCGTGAAGTGTTACGCCTTCTTTCCAGGCATCCCTGGCAGCAACCTGCTCATCTCGGTCTCTCAGACCCTTGACGAATTGGGTAATCAGATCGTCCATATACCAGTCCTGGTTTTCAGTACCGGGTCTGGCCTTGCTTAGCAGGGCATGTAGCTCCATACCGTATGCTCGGAAAGCTTCGTTAGGCTTCTGCGTATGTTTCTTGAAACGGACCATCGGGTCCTCCTTGACCATGTTGCATAACAGTCCACTAGCAGATTCTACCAACTGCTCAAAACTTCCAACGAGACCGTACCAGGTTCGCCATTGCTCTACAGCCATGCGACCCGGGCCGCCCTTCAAACATCTTACCAGATGTGGCTTGGCCTCGTATGGGGTCCACCCATTACAATTCATCACGTCGATGAAGTCTTCAAACCACTCTTTCCAAGGTCGAGTACCGTCATATTCTTTTGGAATAACGGCTACCCTTCGGGCAGAATTATGAGCATACATCAATCTAGTGCATTGCTGTTTGCTCCATTCAACCGCCTTTGTTTCATTCAAGGTTCGGTTGCCCCCTATACCACCGAAGCTCGTATTGCCCGGTGGAGGCGGTGGTGGTGGTGGCTGCGTATACGTCCACTGTGGCACACTGTGGTTCGCATAACCCGCGCCACCCTGGTTAGGGCCGGGACCCGAGGTACCACTGTAGCCTGTGGTACCCGGGGTACCGCCCCCTCCTTGTGCGCTTTGATAACCGCCGCTTGAAGGCTGGTTACCCGTCGGATGACTGCCATCGTTTGATGGATTGGGTTGGTTGCTGTCATTATCAGCTCCCAACCCCGCGCTCTCACTCGGATCCACATGTATATGGAATCCGTTAGTTTCTGCACTACTGTCAGAGGCTTCCCGTGGTATATAATCCGGGTCCAAATTGTGGACTATGGGGACTTCACTTATCCGGACTCTACTAGTTCGGCCATGTTTATCTTGGGTTCTGATATAAACTCCCCCTTGATCTACGTTCCGCGTCGCATTATCATTAATGAAAGGATTATACGGCGGATGCTTCGGCGTAGAACAGGAGACTGGGTCGCCCTGTTTAACGAAAGTCGAATTCGGGTTTGTGTCCTTACTCGCCGGAGGGGCATTCGCTTGCTCCTGCTCCTGTAAATAACTCTCCATGGCAGACTTATTTATTGTGAGGGTAGCTAGATCTGTGGTTAGGTTTCGCTGTTCCTCCCTCAGCTGTGCGTTTTCTGCTAAGATTTCGGATCGAATCTTTTCATTTTCCGCCACAGCTCGGTTTCGTTCTTCCTGAGCGGCTAAAGCCTCTCGCTTAAAAGTATCCTTTAATAAGCGGTACTTTTCACTTTTTTCTTTCTGAGACCTTTGATACTCGTTGGTCTCCTTCCTTATCTCGGCTTGTTCCGAGACCAATTTGGCCTCTGTCTCCGCCTTTCGGAGTTGAAGTTTCTTCAGCTTCTCCTCCATGGCATGCAACTCGGATTGTAATCTGTTTACATCCCGGGCCTTAGCAACTTCTTCGGCTCTAGCCTTTTCGATTGCTCTAAGTCTATTGGCTTCCTCGAGTTCCAACTCAGCCAATCTTTTCTCTTTCTCGAGTTCGTCTCTTTCTTTCCTTTCCAAACGATGGGTTGCCGAAGTTAGACGATACTTTAGGTCAGATTCTTTTAGAATCGCCTCCTGCTCCTCGGAACGTAATTTTCCGATCCGAGACTTAGTTTCCTCTTCTATTTTTAATTGGGCCGCCATGAATTGTTCATGTTGCCGCTTAGCTTGTAACTCTACCTGTTCTTTGGCTTTCAAATAGGCCGGGGTAGTTTTATACCCGGGGCCCATCCGACGTCCGTATATAGACCTGCGACTGCCTCCAGGATTAAACATGGAGTCAGACAAGCCTTCGTCTAGCGATCGGCCTAAGTGATGCCTTTCCGAGCTTTTCGGTTCAGCACCCCTAGGCTTATTCTCCGCATTCATGCTTGGGACTATTGCGTCCCTTATGGCTTTGCCATCGTCGCTGTCATGGTCCGACGATGTCATTAATGGGGGTACCTCGTTTGCACCATCCGGTACTGCTACTGGGCGGGTCGCAGTACATTTTCCAGGGCTTTGTGCCACTGGCATACCCAAGTTGCTAGCCGAGCCTGCTGGTACAATAGGACACAGCTGGCGTCTACTAGTTATAGCTTGGGACCAATCACTCAGGTCTAAAGTTGGGGGTTTTACTATTCCCTTGAACAATCCCGTATCCGGTACTCCCATTTGGGGTGTACCCGGATACAAGTTTACGATACCATCACCCGTGGCACCGTCTATCAGACCAGGTGTCGAGAAAACAGTTCGGACACCCGCCGGATTATACATTTGTTGTTGACTGGGTTTCCAGTCTAACAACAGATGCTGGGATGTAAAGTCATCCTCTTCGAATCCCTCTAGCCCAGGGCTGGGGGGATCCGCTTCGGGTTTCCCGAGGCTTTCGGCCAATGTGGCCGCGCACCACCCCCGAACCAACTGGTCACGGCACCAGTGTAATGGTTCGTATTGACTTATATGTTGGGTGGCTCTTTGGCTCGCTTACCACTAGAAATACCAACACAACACGAGTAGTTCGGGTTGGGCAAAGCCCCAGAAACCCCTACCTCTCGGGTAGGACTTTATTCCACTCTAGTCTACAGGTTAGGCTGCGCGTCTGGACTGGACTAGATCCAGTCACCTTCTGCCGCTCGTCCGGCTCCTTAGTAGGAGCTGGACGCGAGGCATGGTGCCGCCCCCTCTTGTACCAACGGGGTATCACAAAGCGACACCTAGCTGGCATAGAAGGAACAGGCACCACACGAACACGTCTCTCGGATGAACGGCACTAATATATATACGACGATACCGGCCCCTACAGCAGTCCCATTTTAACACTTTACATCAGTGTCCTATATGTAAGGCAAGCTTTAAGAGGAAGGATGTGCTAGCAAAGCACATAAAGAAACATGAAGAAGTCAAGCATGTATGTCCCACATGCAATAAGACTTTCGGGAGGAGGGATATTCTGAACAAGCATATGGAAGTTCACAACAGAAGAGAACAAGAGATGGAAATAGACCAGAACCAAAACTGTGATGAGTTTTTTGAGGAGGCAGCATTGAAGGGAACTCTCAAGAAATTTGTCTTAAAGGCAGGTAGGGAGAAGGACCCTATGGTATTTATAGGGAGACATAAGGACAAAGTACATGATAGGCTTAGAAAAGAGGTAGCAAAGGGAGGAGTCAAATGGTATTTGTCTGTGCAGGTGTGCTTTAGAAAGTAGGATAGGACTGCTGAACCTGTATTTAGAGGTTACTGTCATATAGCTCTTAAACCTGATGACATTGAGACTGGGTTTCAGTCCTCTGTCCAAAAGATATACAAGTCCTTTATAGAGTACCAGAGAGAGGGTAGTAATTGGCTTTTAGACCATGTAGTGAATCTAACACTCCATGTAGCCAAGTACAGACCACTTGTTGGGTCTACATATATACCAATCCCTCATAAATTGGGAAACAAGAAAGCCATTGTCAATGTTAAGAACACAGACAAGAAATGCTTTCTGTGGTCTATCCCGGCCGCACTATACCCAGCATTGGATAATGCAGAGAGAGTATCTAAATATGAGATGTATGAGGAGACCCTCTGTATGGAGGGGATCACATACCCTGTCAAAGTGACAGACATCCCAAAATTCGAGAAACAAAACAACATCTCTGTGAATCTCTTTGGGTATGATGAAGATGTGTTTCCCATCCATATCACACAGCAGGGATATGAGAGGCATGTCAATCTTCTTTTGTATTCTAGTGGTGACATATCCCATTACTGCTGGATCAAAGATATCAATAGATTATTGAAAAGCCAAAAGTCATGTGGTAACAAGCATTATTTTTGTGACTATTGCCTTCATGGGTTCACCAAAGAGTCCCTGCTTGCGGACTATAGACCATACTGCAATGCATACAGTCCTCAAAGGATTGAACTACCAACAGAAAAGGATAAATGGTTGTCCTTTTCAGGGAGAGATCTGGCAAAAGAACTTCATGTCCCATACATTGTGTATGCAGACTTTGAATGTTTTGCCTCAAAGATAGATTCGTGCACCCCTGACCCTACTCAGTCATATACTGAGATGTTAACCCATCATGTCCCTTCTGGGTTTGCCTACAAAATAGTAGGACTGGATGAGAAACCGGTAATCTATAGGGGCGACAATGTTGCTGAGACCTTTGTCAATCACATGATGCAGGTTGAAGAATTTCTAAAGGACAAGCTCAGCACAGATAATGCTGAGTCTTTGGAAATGACTGAAGATAATGAGAAATCATTTAGAGAAGCCATTATTTGTCACATATGTAAGGAAAACTTAGGCAGAGACCACTGCCACCTTAGTGGTAAGTTCAGAGGTGCTGCACATAATCAGTGCAATCTGAACTACAGATTAAGGAAGCGAATCCCAGTGGTGTTCCACAACCTGAGAAATTATGATGCCCACATAATTATGCAGGCTATTGGTAAGACAGACAGGCATCTCGAGTGCATTCCTAACAACATGGAGAAGTATGTTTCTTTCTCTATGGGGTGTCTTGATTTTATTGACTCATTTCAATTCATGAGTTCTTCTCTAGAGAGTCTAGTGTCTAACTTGGCCAGAGAAGGCAGCTCCAAGTTTTGCCATCTTCAAGAGTATTTTGGGGATGAGAGATTATCCCTCCTTCTTCGTAAAGGAGTTTACCCTTATGACTATGTCACTGGTCCTCTAGTATTGAAGGAGGAGTCCTTGCCTCCTCCAGAAAGTTTCTTTAACAATCTAACAGGAGAACCCATTTCGGAAAATGACTACAGTCATGCTTTACAGGTGTGGCAGTCATTTGGGATGCAGACCATGGGAGATTACCATGATTTGTATCTTTTGATGGATGTTTTACTTCTAGCAGATGTATTGGAGAACTTTAGAACTATATGCCTCAAATACTATGGTCTAGATCCAGGACACTTCTATACTGCACCAGGACTAGCATGGCAGGCTTGTCTGAAAATGACAGGCCAAAAGCTAGAGCTCTTAACAGACATAGACATGCATCTGTTTATTGAGAAAGGCCTCAGAGGAGGAATATCAATGATCTCTAACCGGTTTTCAAAAGCCAACAATCCATACCTTCCAGACTATGACAGTAACAACCCCTCGAAATATCTTATGTATCTGGATGCAAACAACCTTTATGGTTGGGCCATGTGTCAGTCATTACCAACTCATGACTTCAAATGGTATGATCCAGTCGATGTTATGACTGTACCAGATGACTCTGCAGAGGGCTACATTCTTGAAGTGGACTTGGATTATCCAACCCACCTTCATGATCTCCACAATGATTATCCTCTGGCACCTGAGAAAAGAGCTGTTCACAAGGATATGTTGTCACCTTATTGTCAGGAGTTTAAAGTAGGGGGCCCAGCTCCTGAAAAACTAGTTCCCAGCCTACTAACCAAAACACACTACGTAGTCCATTACAGGAATTTGAAAAAGTATTTGTCCTTAGGAATGGTAGTAACCAAAGTTCATAGGGTCTTGGCTTTCCAACAAAGCACCTGGCTAAAGCCTTATATTGAATTCAATACGGACAAACGGAAACAAGCCAAGAATGATTTTGAGAAAAACCTTTTCAAGCTAATGAACGATGCTGTTTTTGGCAAGACAATGGAAAACTTACATAAATGTGTCAATAGAGACCTCTGAGAGGGAGCCAGATTTGGGTATCGCGATGACCATGGCTTTTGACCATTCATCTGGGAAAATTCCCGTACTTATACTACAATTGAATAGATTTCTCAGTTGAGGGGTGATAACAGTGAAAGCATCTTTACAGACCCTGGCTGATATGAACTCCAGTCCTGATGATTTATCAATGCAGATGTTATTAACAACTTTGGCCACCTCTTCATGAGAGAAGACTGGCTTACCCTGGGGCCAGCCATTCTCCCCCCTGTCTAGGGCGGCCTTTTCAAGTTGCTCTAGTAGCTTGTCTAGGTTCAGCTCTTCATCTGCCGGTCTGGTATAGCTAGACTCATTAGCTTCAAACAGCTTTTGACCAATTCCAACGAAGTAGCTGTTACAGTAACTGGATGCATCAGCTTCTACATGCCTTTTGCCCTGTTGGTCAACAAAGGTGGCCATTGTACACTTCTCTTTTGGGTTTAGGAACCCATTTATTACCCTCCAGAAGGCTTTAGGGTCATGTCTGTGCTCCCTGAGATCACCCTTAACTTGAGAACCGTAAGCTTTTTTACAATTCTTGGCAATGGTACGTCTTTTTCGCTTGGCTTCTTCAAAATTGACCTTATTTTTATTTGCTAAATAAAACCTAACAGCTTCATCCCTATCCCTCATTAGCTCTCTAATCTCATTGGTCATCCAGTCGTTGGCATGGTCTTTGCATGTGATGTCCTTTATGGGGCAGTATACATCCAGACATTCTAACATGTTTGACCTAATAATATTCCATTTGACATTCGGGTCATTACTGATATAAAGGTCCTCCCATGAACAGTATGACAAATGGTCCTTAAAATCATCTGCATTATAAGATTTGTAACTGTGCCCCTTAAATGACATATCCCTGACAAATGATTAGGCTTTCTTCCTAGCAGCTATCACAGGAAAATGGTCACTAACAAGTTCTATCATAATATGGCTTTGCTCAACACAGTGACAGTTCGAAAAAATTAAGTCAATGCATGTGCCTTTATCATCTTTGGGTCTTGTGATACCTTTGATGTATTGCTTTAAACCTTTGGATTTGGCTAGACCATCTAACGCAATACTGCTGGCTTCATTCTCCTTTAACACATTTATATTAAAGTCCCCAAGAACCCATATCTCAGCTCTACCATTGATTATTTTATCCAAGATTTTCCCAATTCTTTTTCATTTAATACTTGTCTATCTAATCTATATCTAACATACCCTACTAGTTGGCAACTACTTTCATCATCTTCACATTTGAACCAAGTTTCGGAAAAGGAATATATATCCAAATCAGCAGGATACAATTCTGCACAAATCGAGGCATAATTGGACTTGATACTCCTAGCATTGAGATGTATTAGTCTGAGACCCCTGGTGCCATATAGCTGATCAACTGAGTTGTATTGCATACCTAATGCTCATGCAGAGTACACCTGCATGTGCATATTCCATAGTAGAACTTATATCAAATCCTATACTTAAAATTTCACTCCAGAACCCTTGATAGAAAATGTACATAAACTTCATCCCGAGGGCATAGGCCTTAGTGCCGCCCCATAACATAGATGAGTAGATCATTCAGTTGAAATAAGACACACATTTTGGAAGACTAACGGGTACATAACCAGCCTTGAGATACGGTTATATACTATAATTTTCTAATCTAATCAGTGTCTTATGTGTAACAGACATTTGTATAGGTTAAATCAATATATTTATTTATCATTGTCTCTTACTTTTTGTAGTCTGATTTCTTCTGCGGTGGGGAGTGGCATTTCTCCTGTAATGGTCTATCTAAGTTTCATCAATAGTTCACCCAGCTTGTTTCACTGGAGGCTATGTTTTCGATGGTTATTTCTTCTTTTTGTCCTAGATGAAGGCCTGTACCATATACTTTGTGGGGAGTAGCTTCATACAGGTATTTGCCACGGCTGTTGGTTAAAATATCCTTGAGATGAGGATGTTCGAACTTGATTGAGATCAGTTTCTCCATTACCTCTTGTTCCATGTCATACCATTCATTGGATTTTGTACATCCTTTGGCAGCGTACATAGCTTCTATAGGGGTTGTTGCAGCGAGTACTCGTCGTTGGACATTCATCTGCTTAGATATTAGACACATCTTAGCAGCATAGGCTCTTTCTATGGAATCGTATTCATGGCCTTCAAACTTGATCGTACACTTGTAGAGGTTTGAGAAAGGTGCAAATTCTCCTTGGAATGCTATGCCATCAGGTGTTTCGACAGTCTTAGCATTTGCCATGGTAAGATCAAAGGGTAGTTTGTCAATGTCTTTGTATTGGTATAGGTGTCCTGCTATTGTGATGGTGGATCCACGTACGTAGCAGTCAATGCCTTTAGACTTGGCTAGTGCTTGGATTGAGCGTAGATTTCTTTGCATTTTCTTTTCCTCGGGGGAGATATCGTCTGATAAGTGTACGCCTTTCCAGGTCATATTGTTTTTCAGGTTTTTTACATTCCCAAAAATTTGTGTCTTGTAGTGTAATGCTGAGAAAATGACAACTATAGGTCTGGCTCTGGGCCTGAAGTTAGGGATTTTTCTCTGATGAGGTGTAGGTGCTTGCTTCTTTCCTTTTCTATATATGGCATCTGCTACTGAGCTGTTGAAGCTTAGACCAACATCATTAATTAATTGGTTTGGGTATCCCTTAAGGATCCAGGAGTATCTTCATTTACTCCATCAATCAGTAGCGTTCTCTTTTTTTTGTCACTGTCAAATTTTGCAAATTGTTCAGCGAATTTGTCAGAACTTTCTTGAATTTTCATTATTTCTTCTTCAGTTTTAACAATTTTATCGCTATATGTAGAGAGTGAATTTGCTACTGAGGAGCATTTTTCTTCAAGTTCTTGGATTGTCTTGGTTGGTTTATCGGGGAACCCATTTGGGCCAAATAGTCTAGCTTCCATTCCCTGGAGTATACGAACTGTGCCCCTATTTATTCTTTCTTGGTAGGTGATACGGTCTTCTAGTTCATTTATTTTATCGACCAAGGTTTTTGTAGAGGCTCTATAGTCTAATTTGGGTAGGAACTTAGCTTCCTCATCAAGATTTTCTTCATTTTCCAAAATGGTATTTTTCGCCTTGCCGGAAGTGCCCTGCGCCATTTTGGAATCAGGCTGCGAGTGTGGATGTAGTTTTGTACTTCTTGTACGTCTCGACATTCATTCGGTTGGAGTTATACAAATTGGTCTATAATATACCAATATTTAACTCAGTAGGGCAAGTTAGTTATAAGAATGATGTCTATAGTTCAGAGGAAGATATTCTGTGAAGCATTTTTCATATTAACGGTGTACGAGAGCCCATCAACAAACCATGGGCGGTGCCATCTTGGATTTCTATTGCGAAGCCACTATCGTGTCGAAAAGTTTTCATGTAATCCTTCGCCGCTATAATATGTAAGTAGAATTTAGGTATCTGTATGCATCCAGGTGGTGTTCATGTACCGTGTCCTAGAGAAATATGTGGTCAGCAATGTCCATTACTCATAGTTCGACGGTTAATTCCCGGAGCCTCCCATCGTGCGTGTTTAACCTTGTGCCATAGTTTCGCATCAACAGGCGTCCCTAGCAGCGATTTGCTCGTCTTGGTCTCTTAGACCCTTGACGAATTGAGTAATCAAGTCGTCCATATACCAGTCTTGGTTTTCTGTCCCAGGTCTGGCTTTACCTAACAGAGCATGCAGTTCCATACCGTATGCTCTGAACGCTTCATATGGTTTTTGGGTATGTTTCTTGAAACGGACCATCGGATCCTCCTTACCATATTACATAATAGTCCACTAGCAGACTCAACCAGCTGCTCAAAACTCCTAGCAAGACCATACCAGGTGTGCCATTGCTCGACGGCCATGCGTCCCGGGCCACCCTTTAAACATCTTACTAGATGTGGCTTGGCCTCGTATGGGGTCCATCCGTTACAATTCATCACATCGATGAAATCTTCAAACCATTCTTACCATGGCCGTGTACCGTCGTATTCCTTAGGAATAACGGCAACCCTTCGGGCTGAATTGTGAGCGTACATCAATCTGCTACATTGTTGTTTGCTCCATTCAATCGCCTTGGTTTCATTCAAGGTTCGATTGCCTCCCATACCACCAAAATTGGCATTGTTTGGCGGTGGTGGTGGTGGTTGGTTATACGTCCACTGCGAAGCGTTGGAATAGCCTCCACCCCCTGCGTTGGAGTTGGTACCCGAAGCACCGTCAACCCCTTACCCGTTTGGATTGGTAGATCCGCCTTGACTACCGTCATCAGGCGGTTGACCAGCCTGACTGGGTTGGCTGCCACTGCTTTGTGGATTCTGTTGGTTGCTAGGGTTACCTGCATCCAACCCGACATTATCTGTCTGATCCACATGTATGTGGAATCCACTTGTTTTGGCACTAGTGTCGGAACAGTCTCTCAGCACGAAGTCCAGGTCCAAGTTGTGGACTATCGGGACTTCACTGATCCGAACTCTGCTGGTCCGGCCGTTCTTACGACTGCCTCCTGGATTGAACATGGAGTCAGATAAGCCTTCATCTAAGGATAGACCTAGAGAGAGCATTTCCGAGCTTCTCGGCAATGTCTCTCGGGTCTAAATCTCTTAGTGCCTGATGGTCCTTTCGGATCTTCTTCACCCCTACCATTGTCGCTCTCATGGTCCGACGATGTCATCAATGGGGCCACTCGGGTTGCCCCATCTACTGCAACACTCATAGGGGTCACTGTACGTTGCATCAGGCTTTGAGCTTTTGGGGTCTCCAAGATACAAGCCGAGCTGCCGCCTACTAGTTAATACTTGGGACCAATCGCTCAAGTATAACCTGGCAGGTTTAATTACCCCGCTAAATAACCCTGTTTCCGAAGCAACCTGTTTAGGTGTGTTCGGATACAATTTTACAATCCCATCTCCAATTCTGGTGGGATCGTCTGTTAGACCGGGTGTCGAGAAGACTGTCTAGACACCTTCCGGGTTGAACGCATGTTGTTGACCCGGTTTCCAGTCTAACAACAAATGCTGGGATGTGTAATCATCCTCTTCGAATCCCTCTAGCCCAGGGCTGGAGGGACCCGCATTGGGACCCCTGAGGCTTTTGGCCGTTTCGCCGCGCTCCACCCCCGAACCAACTGGTCACGGCACCAGTGTAATGGTTCATATCGACTTATATGTTGGGTGGCTCGTTGGCTCGCTTATCACTAAAGATACCAACACAACACGAGTAGTTCGGGTTGGGCAAAGCCCCAGACTCCCCTACCGCTCGGGTAGGACTTTATTAAGTTCTCTCTGGTTTAGAACATACATGTGGACTGGACTAGGTCCAGTCTCCTTCCCCTCTTGTACCAAATGGGTATCGCGAAGCAACACCTGGTTGGCATAGAAGGAACGAGCACCACACGAGCGCGTCTCTCGGATGAAGCGCACTAATATATATACAAAGATGCCGGCCCCTACAACCATATATGGGCATGCACCACGGGGATTCAGGTCACGTGACCAAATGGAGGCCTCTGATTGGCTGCATCCTGTAGTTAGCTATAGTCCTGTTCCCCTAATTAGGTCAAGGGGGCATGGCCTATTATGCAAATGAGGGGTCACGTGACAGGGGTAATCCCCGGATTAGGTCAAGCTCAAGGTCACATGACCATATATGGGCATGCACACCCCTGATTAGGTCAAGGTCAATGTCACATGACCATATATGGGTATGCACCACGGGGGTCCAGGTCACATGACCAAATGGAGGCCTCTGATTGGCTGCATCCCCAGTGGGTAATATCCTGTAGTTAGCTATAGTCCCGTTCCGATACATACTATAATACTCTACAAGCTCAAGAATTTCAAGGCCTCCATTATATGCCCGAACGGGCTACGGCAGGACATAGTGGTAGGCTCAATTGGCTAACTGTACCCTTGCGATAGAGACATTCTGTCTCTATCTTCCATGATACAGGGCAGTCACTGAATGCCCTTGCACAAGACACAGCTTATACTCAATAAGTGTTCCCAAAGTCAGGGTGCACATAAGTTTTAGGGTTTGCCTGAAGTTAGGATGTTGTTCATATGCTCATAGGATACAGTCAAGTCTCGATGTATCGGTCTTCAATAAGCCGTTTGATTTATTTATCAGCCACCAATCAGTCCTTACAGATTGGAATAGAACCATTGAGTTCTATTCCAATCATGATTCAGGAACCAGCCAAAATTTGCCTCAAAGAAAGGTGGCCAGTTTATAGAGACACCACTGAACTGTCTGATTTAGTATCTCTGTACCTCTTGCATGGGTTCGAGATCAACGCTTATAAATCTGGGGGAGGGGGGGAGCATGGGCACATCCCTTACCCTTGCTCAGAGGGATTTTCTTCCATGGCAATTCCTGTTGGAGAGTGCTGGACTTTTAATTTTATGACCAATTATGCCCCACAAGGAATTTCAGGGCTTTACCCATCACGGATACAGAGATATGCACTGTCCTACCTATAGGACAGTAGGCCAATACCCAGACTGTCCCATCTACATGTGAAGGTCAAAATCTCTTTGTATGGTGATCTTTACGGTAGTAGGTGTTTTGGAGAATGTGTGTGTAGGGGTATGGTATTTACACTTTACGTTCATGTACCCGTGAGACTCAGACCTAGGTCCTTCGGGTGTAGTGGGGGAATCCGGATGGCAGGTGGCAGCACCTGCCTCTGGGTTCGTATCCATTACACCAGGGGGCCTACCACTCGTCCGCCACATGTCACGTGGCCGGTCTGAGTTTCGCGGGCTTTTCCCCTATATAAGGCTGGTCCTAGCCCATGTTCTTCAGTAGTGGTTTACCCACTGCTCAACCAGGTTGTTACCCGAAAGGGTAACCGAATGCCCTAGTAGCATGTAGTCCTCTGAGGCTGTGATCGTATGTAACATAAGCTATGAAATAAAAGCTCGGTTGCCTACCCGGAAACTTTTCTCTCTCTTCGTTATGATTTAATCTAACTTAACGAGACGAACCATTACACTGGTGCCGTGACCAGTTGGTCTTCGGGTAAGCGCAGTCAGAAATGACTGAGCTGAGCCCAGTCAGGGGAAATGGCCCAAATCATGAGCTAAACTCCCAGATGGAGGATGGTGAAATCAAGTCACCACCCCAAGGTACAGAGTGGAGAAATCCACTGGAACACTACCCTGATGGGTTAGAGGATGTAAGAAAAAACTTACATGATGAACTGGATGAATTTGGAGACTCCTTATTCATGCCAGGAGGTACTTTGAAACCTGCACCAATGCATAAAAGTACTGCTCAATTTGGTAAACTACCATTTGAGGTACCAAAGCCTAGTGCAGGTATGTTTGAAACTCCATATAGTTCTCGAATTAAACACCAGAAATGTGGATTTGAAAGGAACAAAATGGACGAGCTTGAAGACATGAGAGCTGAATACGAGAAGATCCAGAAGGATCTTATTACACTGACCGGAACCCGAGACAAGATTCTAACTGAAAACAAACAGTTGATATCAGAACGTCTTGATAACGATCAAAGTTGTAGACGCCAACAACAATTGTTAGTGGATCAGATGGAGAAAGAAAAACAAGATTTTCAACTCCAGCACTAACAGTATCGTGATGCACTATACACGGCGGATCTGGAATACAGAGCCTCGTGTGATGAGTTGAATAGAACTAAACAAGAGTTAAATTCAACTCAAACGGCCTATGGTAAGTACCAAGAAGAGCTGACGAAACTTGAATCAGCCTTCAAGGATGCTCGGAAAACGTATCAAAAACAAACCGATGAGCATGAAAAACTCAAAGGTCAATGGATAGGTGAATCCACAGATTTGGCTGCCAAACAGACAAAGATGATGGATGATTATTCCGAACTGGAAGCTAAAGCTATCCAGATGTCAAAGTATCTAGAAGATACTGGTCGTGCAGTAGGCACTCTTGAATCAGAATCACGACGAGTAAACAGATGAACTCTTTGACGGGGTAACAGAGACAACTGTACCTTGTTATGAAGGAATAAAGAGTCATCAGGTTAGATTTACGGACAATACCTTCAAACCTCTTGGTTTAGGTACGGGAAATAGTGGGGGTGACTCTGCGAGTGGAACGAAACAAAGCCACTCGGCAAAAACCTCCACCTTTGACGGCGGATGGCCACAACAGTCACCTTTAGGGGGACCAAATGGCCCGTATGCCCAGTATGGATGGAGTCAATCCCAAACAGGAGAGAATCCGTCCACAGGTAACACCCGGAACATGTCCGGAGGAACCACCCGACAATCATCTGGGAATTCCAGTCCAGCTGGAGGGCAATCCGGATGTGACCAAGGATCCGGACCTTCAGGAGATCGTTCCAGGAGCAGATCCTCTGCTGGTGGGACTGGTTCCAATAATGGAAATCAGTCGAATGGAACAGGAGGAAACACTAATCCCAATAGTGGTTTCTTTAGCTTTGGTGGAAATTCACAACCCACCAATAATCCTGGGCCATCTCCTCAAACCAGCGGATACACCTTCTCACAGGTGCCTCCATACGGAGCAGGGGGATCAGGGGGTGGAGGAGGACCACCGCCCGGAGGCTTTGGAAGTACTTATGGTACGAATCCTCCAAGGAAAAAGAGACTCAGTCGCCGAGTATCTCTTTCTCCAGGGTTACAAGCGCTGCATGACTCTAATACAGCGATTGCTAACTTAGGTGTTGATTGTTACAATCAAGGTCTGGACGATACGGAGACCATGGAATGGAGTAAGGGTTTATCCCTCACTGGATCCACGAATCCGGATCGTAGAGTAGCTAAGATACCTACCCCCTTTAATGCCAAGAACCCTTGGAAGGAGGAGTATCAAGGCTGCGCGGATGTCTTTAACTGCAATGGATAAGCTCTCCCTTATTTAGTATGCTGGTTAAAGGAAGGCGACGGAAAAGGAGCCGTGGAACAATGGAGAGATTCTCAAATAGTAGGACTCTCAGCCCATATGAAATATGATGAACTCATAGAGATTGCTTCATATCGATATGGGAATATAGTTGGAGAAGGTCCTTGGCTGACGTTCACTAAAAGAACGCAGAAGCCTAAGGAATCTGCCAAAGTGTTCGGCTTGGAATGTCAACAACTGTTGCATAAAGCCAGACCTCAGTGGAGACTAGATGATGAATGCTTCCTAGATGAAATGTTTAAACAATTCATTGAAGGATTGCGGAATCAGGAACACAGGACAGTAGCCTGTGAAGCTTGGAAGAATGATGCCTCTCTGACAGATTTGTTCCAGTCCCTAGATCATTATGATCGAAAGGCCCGTATCTTTGCCGGGAAGGTACCTCAACGGATGTCAGCAATGATAATCCCGGAGGGAATACCCGAAACCGATTCATCCAAATCAGGGGAACCTGACGAAGATGAAAACGTTGGGGCCATTGGCCAAGGGAACCCCCGGTATAACCGGAACTGGGGAAAGAAACCGGGTTACGTCAAGGAGAAAGTGATTACTTCTAAACCTCCTGTGACTCAACCCGATACCAAACCTACTACCGGTCCGTCTTTATCAGAGGACCTGGTTAACAATTTGGTAAAGAAGATTACTGAAAATCTTAGGAGGCCTAAGCCTGATAGGAGCGTTGTGACATGCTTCCGATGTCAGGAAACTGGGCATTATGCTGCCGAATGTGAGGCAGATAAGCCAGTTTATAGAAACACTCGTTACCGGAACAATCCGGGTAAGGAGGACTCAGTGAAGAAGGAAAACTGAGAGGGGGTGTCCATGAAGGGAACCCGATTACCCCCCGAATGAGTGATTGCCATGACTGCCAGCCTATCGCGGCTTGCGGTACTGGTGAGAATCCTCTAGCGATTTCGCCCAGCAGTGAAGCTAAGGAGCCTGATCAGTTCCTTACTCATGAGGCTGGGGAGACTGATAGTACACCAGGTGTCAAGAACCGGCAGAAGAACACAGAGGGGAAACCCGATATCAGTCCAGAGGGAGCGGCCAACGAGTTGGCCAGGGTGGGGTGTGCCCAGTTCCCCCCGGGTCATCCTTGTCTTGAGTTTTTGAAGGGATGTGGATTTGACCTCGGCGCTAAGACGGAACTTGCTAAGTACGCAAGTAGTCCTACCTACTTGAAAGGTAGTAGGTGGTACGCAGTTGTATCTGTGAGTGGTAGATCCGCTGAGTTTCTTGTCGATACGGGTGCTAGCCACTCCTGTATTGCCAAGAGATTCTACGATCTTTTGCCTACGAATCATGAAACTTTCACAACGGAAGGAAATGCTCGTACGGCCGACGGTAGCATGATACAAACGTTCGGTAGAACATGTATGAGGTTCAGTCTACAGGAAGATAAGGACTTCATCCTTACCCCTACTGTGGCGAACATCGCGGATGATGGTATACTCGGTCTGGATTTTGCTGCATTATATGGAGCAAGGTTAGATTCCCAGAGGGGAATATTGGAAGTGAGAGACCCGTACCATCTCGAAGTACAATGTGTACTTAGGCAAGTAAGCAGTGTAGCCAGTGTAGCCCAGACTGTTAAGATACCACCAGGCACAGCCTGTGATGTCTTATGTCGAGCGGACAGACAGTTTTCAGGAAAAACTGGAGTTGTAGAGCCAGACATGGCCATGTTGTCAAGTATCGGATTGGAATCCGCTGATGTTCTAGTAGCTAACGCTGCTTGGACGGTGGTTCCTATATCCAATACCGGTAACAAGACTGTCTATGTACAGAAGGATACGATCCTTGGATCGGTTGTCTTATCCGAATTGATAGAAGACTGTAAACATGTTTCGGCACCCGGAGCCCCTATCCCACCCGAAAGGAGCCCGGAACTAGACACTCTAGTAGCCGAAAGCCATGTAGAAAGTGATGAACAACGTGAAGCTCTAACTGACTTGTTGTACAAGTACCGTAAAGCTTTTGCAGCACCGAGTGAACAATTGGGGCGTACCGATAAAGTACTGCATACGATTGACACTGGTGAGAATGAACCTTTTAAGATTCCTTATAGAAGACTCCCACTAGCCAAAAAAAGGGTAGCTGAGGAGGAGATAGCTAAAATGCTTGAACAGGATGTAATAATTCCATCAACCAGTCCTTGGTCTAGCCCTGTGTGCATGGTGACCAAGAAAGATGGTAGCATCCGTTTCTGCATAGATTACCAGAAATTGAATGGTATGACCAAGAAGAATTCATATCCCTTACCACGGATCGATGAGACTATAGACTCCCTTGGAGGTAAGCAATGGTATTGCTCTCTAGACTTACAATCCGGGTACTGGCAAGTGGGTATGCATCCGAAAGATATGGAGAAGACGGCCTTTTCCAGTCATATTGGATTATTCCAGTATAATGTGATGCCGTTTGGATTGTGCAATGCACCGGCGACATTTGAAGCCATGATGGAAACTTTATTAAGTGACCTTTTATGGAAGAAATGTCTCGTCTATCTAGACGATGTGATTGTCTTTGGAAAGACATACGAAGAATGCTTGGAAAATTTAGGTATGGTCCTGGAAAGGATCATAACTAATGGTTTGAAGCTGAAACCCAAGAAGTGCGATCTTTTCAAAAGATCTATTAATTACTTGGGGCGAATAATCTCGAATGAAGGGATTAAAGCCGATCCGGAGAAACTGGATGCCGTGTCAAATTGGCAGGCACCCACGAATGCGAAAGAAGTTAGGTCCTTCCTCGGATTCTGTTCCTACTACCGGGACTTTATCCCAGGATATTCAAGGGTTGCCTTTCCTATCCAGAGTTTGTCCCACTGGACACCCGGGATAAGAAAGGAACGATTCCCTTGGGGATCCGAGCAAGACGAGTCCTTTATGAAAATAAAGGATTTGTTTGCAAGTACACCTGTGTTGAAGTACCCTACGGAGAATGATCATTTCATTCTAGATACGGATGCTAGTAATGAAAGCATAGGAGCCGCCCTTTCTCAGGTCCAGGATGGGGTTGAAGTTCCTATAGCCTTCGCTAGTAACACGTTGAGTAAATCTCAAAGAAATTATTGTACCACTAAACGTGAGTTGTTGGCTGTGGTGGTCTATACGAAGAAGTTCAAGCACTTTTTGTGGGGGAGTGATTTCACTCTACGGACTGACCACTCTTCCCTCAGATGGTTATTGAACTTCAAAGATGCAGAGGGGATGATAGGTCGCTGGTTAGCGCACCTATCCGAATTCGGTCTAAATCACAGCCAGATTGAACACCGAGCCGGGGCAAAGCATTTGAATGCAGATGCTTTGTCTAGAATCCCAGTGAGGAAATGTGCAAATGCTGAATGCACTGATTGTGGAGCACACAATGCTGTGTTGGCAGGGGTTCGAGTTCCATTCGAAACCCATCCGGAACATGTCTTGAATTGGTCCTTGGAGACCATCCAGCAGTTCCAGGAGTCTGATGTAGTCACGTCACGTTTGATTAAGTTCCTTAATCAGGGTATCTGTCCTCCAAGACCCGAAGTGTCATTGGAAAACAGAGAGATGAGACGATTCTTAGCTCAATGGGCCGAGCTAGAAGTCCGGGATGGTATTCTGTTTCGATGGAAGAACCATTCTAATAGGAAGAAAACCTTGCAAGTTGTCATACCTAGTGCTATGCGACGAGATATTATGTATTTCTGTCATGGACATAGAACTAGTGGACACTTTGGAAAGAAACGGTCTCTAGAACGTCTAACCAGACAATACTATTGGCCCGGCATGAGTACAGATCTCACCCGATGGGTGGAGACCTGTCCCGAGTGCTGTAAGAACAAACCAGGACCCGGGTTAGGCAAACTGCCATTATCCCAGGAACTGTTTGGTGTAAGGTTTGCTAGAATAGCTGTTGACATTATTAGTGGGATTCCCCCCACTCCTAGTGGCAACACGTGTATGATGGTCGTGTCTGATTATTATACCAAGTACACCCGAGTGTTTCCTCTACCGGATCATAAGGCTGTTACTTGTGCTATGGCCTTTGTAAAAGGGTGGGTGCTGCACTTAGGTGTCCCACTCATGTTACATAGTGACCAAGGCAGAGAATTTGAGTCTAGTCTGTGGCAAGAGATGTGTAATTGTCTGGCGATCTGCAAGACAAGAACTAATCCCTATAGACCACAGAGCGATGGACAGGTAGAGAGATTCAATAGGACTTTGATCCAAGTATTGAAGTCTCTGGTAAATGAGCAGATGGATGATTGGGATGAACAATGTGAATTCGTGGTACATGCCTATAATGGCACTGTACATTCGAGCACAAACTGTTCTCCTAATCTCCTCGTTTTTGGAGAGGATTTGATTATGCCAGCCGATTTGGTGTTTGGTGTAATAAGAATGAATCCGGAAACCCCTTGCCAGGTGATGTTTGTAGAATCCCTACGGGATAATTTCAAACAAGCCTATGAGAGGGTTAGAGATGAGTTGCAGAAAACTGCGCGTTGGCAGAAAGTTGGCTATGACACAGGTCTAAAAGCTAGATTTTTTAATCTAGGGGATAGAGTACTGCGTCTACACCAACCTCTAGCCAACCTGAAATTAGCCAGCAATTGGGATGGACCTTTCACTATACTTCAGGTTATTAGTGATTGCACAGTGATTATTAAATCACAGCTTGGTAAATGTTACAAGTCAAATGAAGCGAGACTACGCCCATGGAGAGGGAGGGATACCTCCACCGAAATGTATGGTGATGGTCTATTGAAAGTAATGGAACAGAGTCATGTTAAGCAACTCGGAGTGGTACCGACCCGAAAGCGAGGACCCGGGCGGCCACGGAAGGTTGCAGACCCGAAGAGGGTGGTGCCCCCTGTCGTAACATCCGGAAAACAGGGGAAGATACAAAAAGTCTCGGCAGGCGCAGGTAAAAATAAGAGGAAAGGTCCTTCTAAGGCTAAGAAGACCTTGGAAAAGGCTCTTATAGATACCAGGTCAATAAAAGAGGCCTCAAAACCTCTTAGACGCAGTCCAAGGTTGCTAAAGACTGCCGTAACCTAGCCTGTTAACACAACGAGTGTGTTGTCCTGTACTGTGTACTGTTATATGTTGTAACCTAGTTCAATGTATATTTGAGCCGGTCATGAGTTTCTGGAAAAGGCCTTATGACAATGTACCCATGGTTTTGGACGGATAATCTGGTGGATAAGCTTATGCTATCCATAAACTCCATAATACCTAGCGAGTTGTTATGGTTGAACCCTGAGTACGGACGGACGACCGATCGGGTATTGTATTGTTTTTATGTAAGGGCGCGTGACCTAATTAAGGGCACGCGGGAAAGTTGTTGACCCATTTTCGAATGGTCACGTGAGGCGCCGGTTTGATCATGTGCAGCGATTCAAGTTCGAGTATCCCGCCATATTGTCTTATTCCTGTGAAGGAAGAAGACGTGGCCGAGGGTGGTCTTACTCTTGTTGGAGTCTGATAGCCCGTGACAGCCATATTCCGAGGTGTGCCCTCGTTAAAAGGCACCCGCCTTTCACTGGGTAAGCAGTACTTACTGCTTATCCGGTGGATTGGGATATTTTATCCCCGAACAGCCACTTCTGTCGATGGCAGAAGAGGCCATCCGCCTTGGCGGTGGTGCCGGTGCCAGCACCCCGCCGGAGTATGGAAGTGGTTCTCCCCAGAGTCCCACTTATACATACGACGATCAGCAATATGATGCTGATTGTGATCAGATGGATCAACAAATGAATGTTGATCAGTACTTCTCTGGAGTAGACGATAGCGACGTAGAATCGTTCTATGACGCATCCGACAACTCCAGACAAGTTAGTCCTGAACGCCGAGGTGTTCAACAACAAACTGATGTAGGTGAGCCTTACATAGCCCCTCCATCCGAAGGTTTGAGTGGAGAGCCGGCAGGAGTCCAGTCTCATGACAGGGCTCTGATGCCACCTCCCTCTCAATTGCCGCCCCGTCTTGGTGGGAGTACCTCATTCGGTGCTTTGGGACCTGCTTCTCCGGTTGACAGGCCAATGTACCTAGAGCTGCCCCTCCCAGACAGTCCAGAATGGCACAATGTAGCCGGTCCCTATGACGGACGGATGTTAGCAATTTCTGAGGAAATGCTGATACCCACCTCCATGGGACGTCCAGAGAGGTTGACGAACGTGTTGTCAACGCAATCTGGGAATGTGCTCATCCGCAATGGGCTAATACCTTTCCGGAGTCCTGGTTGATGGATTACCATCAGATGGCCAAAGGATTGGTAGTCCACTTATGGTTTCGTAAAGCCGTCTGGGACGCAGAAATGG
The DNA here is from genome assembly GCA_949317995.1 of Acholoe squamosa. Taxonomy (NCBI): domain Eukaryota; kingdom Metazoa; phylum Annelida; class Polychaeta; order Phyllodocida; family Polynoidae; genus Acholoe; species Acholoe squamosa. Next base: position 1,584,110 of record OX439051.1, on the reverse strand, counting down.
CTTTCCGGAGGAATACCTCTTATAGGCCTTCCTATGTGTCTGACAAAACAGGTTATACCGGTGTCAAGGCAGATGAGGTCTCTAGATACATAGATAGAGACCAGATCCTAATGTTAGGCACAGCGGATGAGTATGAAGCAGCAGGTAACGGTGTTGTGGATTACTGTCCAGGGGTCCCCATTACGTCTCAAACCATTGAGGCGGAAGAGGCCCGTATTGGTGTATCTCCACTAGACAGACTTGGGGTAATACAGGACCTCGTAGTACGTCTATTGGAGAGGCAGTATGCACTGGCGCATCCGGAGTTAGTACCCGGACCCGCACCCGTGCACGTAACAGCCAAGATGGCCGATCGGATGGACCGTCTCATGTCTCCTGCTGAAGCTCCTACCTTGGGAGACGCAGCAGTAGTACCTGAGAAGGCCCTACCTGATGCAGATGGTTCCCTTCAAACTGCTCAGTCTACCCCTACGAAGACTGAGCAAGTAAAGGGGAAAGCAGCTGGTGGAAAGGGTAAAACAACCCCCACCAAAGGTAAGGGTAAAGGGAAGCGGTCAGGAACCGAACCCTCTACCAGCACGAGTGTGGCCGACAGTACCCGAACCCGTCGGGTGTCTCCACGCTCGGCCAATAAGAAGGGTGCTAAGGCTTCGGATGTCTCCAGCAATGAGACGGACGCATCCGAGCCTGGCACTTCTACTAATGGCAGATCCCGCAGGCGGAATAAGAAGAAGGTTGACCAACGCAAACCTGAACCTATCGAGGTAGACGTTCAAGCCGATAATACAGAAGCTGAACCGGCTGTCCCAACTGTAAAAGTTGAGCTCGGTGTGCCAATCGTCAAGCTACACGACGTAATGGGCGATTTGAGTGGAGACGCTCAAGATGCCGCAGCCCAGGTTCTCGTGGGTCAACAACCCGTTGTGCAACCTGTGGATGTACCATCCGACCCGGAGGGAGAGGAGCCGGTTGACCCAGTTGTGGATGCCACTCCGACTGACGAGCAAGAGGCTGCTATCTGGGCTAACGCCAAAAGCAACTTTGCTGACTTCATTCCTCTACACAGGGGACACCTGAAGGGGAGTAAATCCGTATGGAGACTGCCCCCTCGGATCACCTGTGAGAAGCGTGAAGATATGGAGGAGTGGCTTCGAAAGAAGCTCTCCGATAGAAAGCCGGCCAATATGTACTGGATCTATTGGGAATTCGTTAAGAATTTGCCCAATGGTCTGTACAATTACGACCAGAACGGCAAGCTCAAGTTCGCTCTAGATGAGTACTACGGGGAGGATCGTAAGGATTGTCCCTTTCAACGTTGTACTCAAAGTGAGGGTGAGGTTGAATTCTTCATCAAGAAAGACGAGTTCCTTCGTAATCTCGTGGAGGTTCATATGCACCAGAGGCCGGAATATGTCTGCGACCGGGAGGTTGGCAAGAAATGTGCTAAATGCACAGGATGTGTCACCCCCCGACGCGGAGACATGGTCCGGCACTATGTGACTTCGCATGGAGAGGGCCTGGAGGCAGCCATAGATCACTCTGAACTCTACGGTAACCTTAAGGGCCTCAATGCAGAGAAGTTGGCTTCCCTCACACCGAGTATGAAGCAGTTTGTACCTAAGGTTCCTGGTACTAACCAGAAACTAAAGGCTCGGTTTGCGCAGACTCCCAGGTCCGGCAAACTAGAGTACGCTCAGGAGGAGTACGATCTGTTGAACGAATGGAGGAGCAACAAGGCCCGCCGCCGTGGTGGGGCTTATGTAACTCCATCCGGAGAACAGGTCCGAAGCCGCAGGGATTTCCGCCAGGGACCCTCCGTGGCAGATAGGAAGAGACAGGCGTCTGAATCTCCAAGCCGAGCCAGGTCACCACTGGAGGCATTGGAGAGACAGACGAATGGGGGAAGGAAGAAGCCACATCTTTCATCTCCTACTGGAACTCCTTCCCATTATGGACGAGCACCAACTCCACTAGGTGCACAGAATCCGACATTCTTTGGTGTCAGTGGACCGGGTGGCCAGTCCTCCCGGAAACACGCGCCTTTGAATGTCAAAGACCCGAAGCAGTATCCTGCTATGGGCCCACCCAGACCAGAGATGCAAATCTTTGATCAGTACGGGAGGGTCAAGCAGGAACTGCCGACAGTAGGAGGTCAAGCTCCCCGACCAACAATGAGTGCTGTGGTGAGACAACGTCCACCCGCGCCATTGTTGACAGCCAAAGACCTTAGAAGGGAATTGTCGCGGTTGCCCCTAGCTCAGGGATTACCAAATCATGGCCCTTCTTCGACCACTGTTAGTGCGGCTACTACTGCGGTTGCTTCTTCGCACACGCGTGTAGCTGTCACTGCAAGTGGGTCTGGAGCACAGCCGAAGCCTCAGGGTCAGGTACCCCCACCTGGTGCTGTGGTTCATCGGCCTAAGCTGATCCAGACAGTGGAGACCTTCTTCAAGAAGGGGGACAAATTGTCTTGCAATATTCAGAGCAAGCAATTTGAAACGTTACAGCACCATCTGGAAAACCTCCACCTGGACATGTATCGTCGGACCATGTCGAGCACTCTCCAGTGCATTGACGCGATCCAGAAGTCAGAGATCAACCGGATCTCGACTCAGATAAAGGCGGATGTTGCCAAAGATAAGCAGGAAGCTGCTAATCTGCGGCAGGAGGCCCTATCCGAGAAGGAAACAGCTTCTCAGATGCTCAACCTAGAACGAGCAATGAACATGAAGAACCAGCAAAAGTTCTTCAAGGTTTTTGGAGTTATCATGGATAACTGGGACGGCACACCTGAGCAAGCTTTGAACCTGTTCGAGGCACACCAAAAGGTGAAACTAACACCTGCTGTCCCCGCATTGGCATCTACGGATGGAACCGGTGTGGACCCCCCCATTCAGCCACAGGCTCAACAACCGGGTCCAAGCCAGCCACCCGAGGAGAACATGGAACAGTGAAAACTGTTGCATGAAGATTGGGCATAATTGTGTGTCCCGGGGTGCTATTACCTATGTATTGTTGGAGAGGAAACCATTTTTCTATCCAACCCGTATTGATTCGGGTACCAAACTGTACCCTAATCCGGAAACTGAAAACAGAAGGAGAAACAAACAAGTCACTCTGGAGGAGGAGTACGAACGCTGTAAACACCATAATTGTACTGTGCTATAATATAATGACTGTGCCTATTATAAAATCATGGACAATTTACACTAATATGGACTTTTGAACTACAAACCGGATTTACTACTACACCACTACTATTTGTGAGCTAGCACTACAGGCATCAGGGTTTAGCTACGCCCATAAAGTTCTTCAATAATCTACGAATGGACCTCTTATTATCTCCAGTGAGCTAGCACTTCAGGCATCAGGGTTTATAAATATAAAACACTAAGGTATAAACTGAGCTGCGTCTCAAAAGTATAAATATTTTTTTTTCTATAAAATAAGAGAAGGTCCAACGGATTTCTCTAAACTTAGTATTGTATTACTCAGGTTAATACCTAATTGTGTTCATATAGTATCAGATTAATTGTTCATATCTGATCATTAATATTCAATTCACTTTGTAAAGTGGACAGAGTTGTTAATTTAAAAAGTCGAAATTTTTTTCCGGGTTTAATAACTGTAATACGATCATTATTTACAACCACCGGTCCTTTTCAGGACCCTACTGTTGTCAAAACGTTACTATAAATCTGTGATAATTATATATTTATCATTTGTGGTTGTTATAAGCTACTGGTGGAAATGAAATGAATGACACTCGATGCTATTATTGTATAATTTTTCAGAAATAGGATAGTCTTATACTATAGCCTATTTCACATCGAGCAAGTGTAATTAATACCCCTTTTTAGTATTGTAAACAATCACTTACTAGGTTATTAATACACTGCGGTTTAATTACCCCCAAGTTATTGTCTAAGGGGGGCAGTGTAGGGGTATGGTATTTACACTTTACGTTCATGTACCCGTGAGACTCAGACCTAGGTCCTTCGGCTGTAGTGGGGGAATCTGGATGGCAGGTGGCAGCACCTGCCTCTGGGTTCGTATCCATTACACCAGGGGGCCTACCACTTGTCCGCCACACGTCACGTGGCAGGTCTGAGTTTCGCGAGCTTTTCCCCTATATAAGGCTGGTCCTAGCCCATGTTCTTCAGTAGTGGTTTACCCACTGCTCAACCAGGTTGTTACCCAAAAGGGTAACCGAATGCCCTAGTAGCATGTAGTCCTCTGAGGCTGTGATCGTATGTAACATAAGCTATGAAATAAAAGCTCGGTTGCCTACCCGGAAACTTTTCTCTCTCTTCGTTATGATTTAATCTAACTTAACGAGACAAACCATTACATGCGCAATGATATAGAAGTAACTGAGACAACTTCTTTGGAGTATATTTGGAAGCCAGGGACCTAGAACTAATTACAACTTTCTACTTCTGCATCTCTCAATTTACTCCTGGATATAGACCCCTTTCTTATAAGTCAACTAGGTGTCCTGGATGTAGGACAGAAGGCTTATCATAGTTTTTGCCCATGTGGGTGTAACGCCCTAATTACACTGTATTTTTGTGTAATAGTTTTTGTTTTTGTGGCCGCAGTTTGAGTCATGGTGTCACCCTTTGCTGTGGGTGTAACGCCCTAAATTAGGGCGTTACACATGGGCAAAAACTATTACGTAAAACACAAGAGTCCCAGTCTGCCAACATCACCATCATGCTAAGGGTAATGTGACTGATGCTGAATAAAAACCTTAATCATTCAACTGTAGCACTTAACCATTTCATACCTCCAAATCCAAGGAAGATGCAAACAGGAAAAGTATCACTCAAAATTTATTCTGAGAAGTTGCAGTCCAGCAGAATACTGAAATGGTATTTTAGCAGCATATGAAACACTGACTTCACAAGTCATCATGATTTGCGTTGTCACATCTCAAAATACCATGAAGGCGGACATCTCATTTCGACAACCACATGTGCATACACAAGGTCCAGGAGGCCATTTCTTAACACACTACGACTGCTGCCCTTTAAATTGTAGTGAGAACCTAATAATTTGGCCATAACAGTACCATGCACTAGTAGTCCCTAATGTATGCACCAGTACGACTGCCCTACTAAACCTCATGCAATTACTGCATAGCTGCTAATCGTAGTGAGCAGTCGTAGGGCAGTTCCTACGATAGCCTGGCTTATTCTTGGCATTTTTAAATCGTAGTGACTGTGTGTAGTCGTAGTACATTGAGAAATGGCCTCCAGATCTGCTTGTATCCCTGCACTTGCAGAAATATGACTTCCCAAAGTGGCAAAACTACCTGTTTGAAAAAGTTATTCAAGATATACACCTGTGGATTCATCCCATATCCCAGCGCATTGTATGTGCATATGGACAATGGTAACCAATGTATGAGACAATGAATAGAATACAGTTTGTAAAAGGGATACAAGATGATTTGGAGAATGAAAATTACTTTGATCCAAAGGTGAGGAATCTTTTTGTACCGGATGACTTCATGAGCAGGGTTGGGAAAAATGAGAGAATCACAAATTTTTTCACCAGAGGGAGCCATCATTGCAATGCAACTGAGCAGGATACAACTTGTTACATCGGTCTATGCCCTGGGGGCATTCAGTGCCGCCCCCTGTGGTGACGCGTATATTTTCAGGACTGCCGCGCAGAATTATGCATGCCCTGAGGGCATATTGCTGGCCTTCCAGAAATCAGCAATTTACCCATGCTAGTCTATGCCCTCAGGGCATTGTGTATCGGCCCTCAGGGCATAGGCATACACAGGATCATTCCTGACCTCTAGATCTAGACATTCTGGCATTGACCAGAAAAACATGCACTTGCCCTCAGGGCAACATACCCTCAGGGCATATTTCTTGCTTCTTTAAAGCATGATTGACCAAAGCATGCCCTCCAGGCATGTAGTACAATTCCACAAGTTGTAGGCTAGCTACAAGAAGGGCCTAAGTATGCATACCCCCCAGGGCATATATCTTCCTTCTCCTGGGTTCCTTCTACAGTCTACAAATGTTACTCCTCAGGGCATAAAGTTGATGATAAATGAAGCGGTATTAAACAAGGGTATGCCCTTGGGACATCCATGCATGCCCTCAGGGAATATTGGACTTTAAGCTAATCAGGGGGGAATTAGGAGCCTACTAGGCTGGGGCACTCTCCAACCTTCGACTCATATGACTATCAGTGCATTCCCTGGGGGCATCATCACACATCATCCATATTATGGATGCCCCAGGGGCATGGTACAGAGAACAATGGGGGACAATGCCCCCAGGGCATTCATAGTAAGCTTAGATAATCGTACATGCATTAAAAAAAATTGATGATGCCCTCGGGGCATCCATGTACTAAACGATGCCCCCGGGGCATAGTCCAATACCCTATAGTCCTACATGTCCTAGAAGCATCATCCTTACCATGGATGCCCTGGGGGCATTTTCCCAGACTTGCCATGGGGAGTGTGGGAAAGCGCACGCCTCAGCTGCTGCTGTCGGCGTAATTTTCGCGTCACTCCCATGCGGCAATCAGTATGCCCCTAGGGCATAGTCCGATGTAACAAGTTGTATCCTGCTGCAACTGACATAAGCATGGTCCAAAAGTTTTTTTGGACAGGTACAAAAACAATTTGGCATAACTCACACTATATGGTCTTATTTGATATGCCAGCAAACAAACAAAGAAATACGGTGTAGCTAGAGAAATGTTTCTTGGCAACCATGATATCCTTTTTAAAGTGGGCATGTCCGCTAGAATGACCAATTTGAAATTCAATGGAAACATGGCTAAAACACTTTTATACATGAATCTATTGTCCATTGTGTGCACTACATCTACCAACAGCTGGTCTATAGTATTCAACTTGATAGCTCCAAATACCACAAAAGAGGGTTTATGGCGGGAAAAGGGACATTGCTTGACCGAAGTTGGAGTTTGCATGTTATTTCCACCAGATGGCAGCACTGCTCAGGAGGGAGACCAGGAAAGGTCTCTGGTCAGTGACCCTGTGGCATTACACTTGTACCAAGTGCCATATTATAGCACTAGTGAGAACAACAGGACTTTGAGTTTGTCACTCTGCAAGCATATGTTTCAGCCTACATAGCTGCAACCTATGCTTGAAGAGTGAGCAGCATTTACAGTTCCCTTTCCTGTTCTTGTGACTGAGCTAGGGGCATGGTGGGAGTTAACCAAAGTCTAGGACCACTATGCTTTTCTGCTTCCTGCACATTGGTACGCTGAGGGTTTATACCTCAGGACACCAGAGTGCAGAGACATTTGGCCCTACCTTCCCTCCCTGTGCTAGGCACACTAACTTCAATCCTAATACACTAGTACTTAGCTTCATATAGAATGACACTGGTAAACACCGGCATAATCCTGAACATGACACTCTGCAAGCAGATATCTCAGACTGTTAAAATACAACCTATGCAGTATTTCCAGTTCCATTCAATGGCTTGAGCATGGTTTGACCGGCCTTAGCTTGGAGAGTGACAGTAGAGTATATATAACAATACAGGGAGAGAAACTAAATCCTTAGCTGGCAACCTGCTGCAACTATAGGATTCCAACCTCCTTATGACCAGTAGGTGATTACACCATAGACATGCTGTTAATCTGTGGCAGGAGGCCCTATCCGAGAAGGAAACAGCTTCTCAGATGCTCGACCTAGAACGAGCAACGAACATGAAGAACCAGCAAAAGTTCTTCAAGGTTTTTGGAGTTATCATGGATAACTGGGACGGCACACCTGAGCATGCTTTGAACCTGTTCGAGGCACGCCAAAAGGTGAAACTAACACCTGCTGTCCCCGCATTGGCATCTACGGATGGAACCGGTGTGGACCCCCCCCCCCCCCCCCCGTTCAGCCACAGGCTCAACAACCGGGTCCGAGCCAGCCACCCGAGGAGAACATGGAACAGTGAAAACTGTTGCATGAAGATTGGGCATAATTGTGTGTCCCGGGGTGCTATTACCTATGTATTGTTGGATAGGAAACCATTTTTCTATCCAACCCGTATTGATTCGGGTACCAAACTGTACCCTAATCCGGAAACTGAAAACAGAAGGAGAAACAAACAAGTCACTCTGGAGGAGGAGTACGAACGCTGTAAACACCATAATTGTACTGTGCTATAATATAATGACTGTGCCTATTATAAAATCATGGACAATTTACACTAATATGGACTTTTGAACTACAAACCGGATTTACTACTACACCACTACTATTTGTGAGCTAGCACTACAGGCATCAGCGTTTAGCTACGCCCATAAAGTTCTTCAATAATCTAGGAATGGACCTCTTATTATCTCCAGTGAGCTAGCACTTCAGGCATCAGGGTTTAGCTACACCCACCAACAAGTTTACTATAGCACTTCAGGCATCAGGGTTCAGCTCGCCCATACCAAGACATCAGCAGCATCCGACTCCTGTTACATCCTCCAATCATGAAAACAAGTAACTTTGTTGATAATATTATATTGTATGTAAAATTGTATTTATGACTATAAAATATCTTTTATAAAGATATATTATTATATAAGGGTACCTATAAATATACTGGATCTGCGAATCCTAAAAGTTGTTTAAGGTAATCCTAGACCTATAACTGTCTATATAGGTCATTCCTGGTCTCAATATATTAAGAGACTATACTTCTTCTGTAACTTGTAAATATAAAACACTAAGGTATAAACTGAGCTGCGTCTCAAAAGTATAAATATTTTTTTTTCTATAAAATAAGAGAAGGTCCAACGGATTTCTCTAAACTTAGTATTGTATTACTCAGGTTAATACCTAATTGTGTTCATATAGTATCAGATTAATTGTTCATATCTGATCATTAATATTCAATTCACTTTGTAAAGTGGACAGAGTTGTTAATTTAAAAAGTCGAAATTTTTTTCCGGGTTTAATAACTGTAATACGATCATTATTTACAACCACCGGTCCTTTTCAGGACCCTACTGTTGTCAAAACGTTACTATAAATCTGTGATAATTATATATTTATCATTTGTGGTTGTTATAAGCTACTGGTGGAAATGAAATGAATGACACTAGATGCTATTATTGTATAATTTTTCAGAAATAGGATAGTCTTATACTATAGCCTATTTCACATTGAGCAAGTGTAATTAATACCCCTTTTTAGTATTGTAAACAATCACTTACTAGGTTATTAATACACTGCGGTTTAATTACCCCCAAGTTATTGTCTAAGGGGGGCAGTGTAGGGGTATGGTATTTACACTTTACGTTCATGTACCCGTGAGACTCAAACCTAGGTCCTTCGGGTGTAGTGGGGGAATCCGGATGGCAGGTGGCAGCACCTGCCTCTGGGTTCGTATCCATTACACCAGGGGGCCTACCACTCGTCCGCCACACGTCACGTGGCCGGTCTGAGTTTCGCGAGCTTTTCCCCTATATAAGGCTGGTCCTAGCCCATGTTCTTCAGTAGTGGTTTACCCACTGCTCAACCAGGTTGTTACCCAAAAGGGTAACCGAATGCCCTAGTAGCATGTAGTCCTCTGAGGCTGTGATCGTATGGAACATAAGCTATGAAATAAAAGCTAGGTTGCCTACCCGGAAACTTTTCTCTCTCTTCGTTATGATTTAATCTAACTTAACGAGACGAACCATTACATGTGCAATGATATAGAAGTAACTGAGACAACTTCTTTGGAGTATATTTGGAAGCCAGGGACCTTGAACTAATTACAACTCTCTACTTCTGCATCTCTTAATTTACTCCTGGATATAGACCCCTTTCTTATAAGTCAACTAAGTGTCCTGGATGTAGGACAGAAGGCTTATCATAGTTTTTGCCCATGTGGGTGTAACGCCCTAATTACACTGTATTTTTGTGTAATAGTTTTTGTTTTTGTGGCCGCAGTTTGAGTCATGGTGTCACCCTTTGCTGTGGGTGTAACGCCCTAAATTAGGGCGTTACACATGGGCAAAAACTACTACGTAAAACACAAGAGTCCCAGTCTGCCAACATCACCATCATGCTAAGGGTAATGTGACTGATGCTGAATAAAAACCTTAATCATTCAACTGTAGCACTTAACCATTTCATACCTCCAAATCCAAGGAAGATGCAAACAGGAAAAGTATCACTCAAAATTTATTCTGAGAAGTTGCAGTCCAGCAGAATACTGAAATGGTATTTTAGCAGCATATGAAACACTGACTTCACAAGTCATCATGATTTGCGTTGTCACATCTCAAAATACCATGAAGGCGGACATCTCATTTCGACAACCACACGTGCATACACAAGGTCCAGGAGGCCATTTCTTAACACACTACGACTGCTGCCCTTTAAATTGTAGTGAGAACCTAATAATTTGGCCATAACAGTACCATGCACTAGTAGTCCCTAATGTATGCACCAGTAGGACTGCCCTACTAAACCTCATGCAATTACTGCATAGCTGCTAATCATAGTGAGCAGTCGTAGGGCAGTTCCTACGATAGCCTGGCTTATTCTTGGCATTTTTAAATCGTCGTGGCTGTGTGTAGTCGTAGTACATTGAGAAATGGCCTCCAGATCTGCTTGTATCCCTGCACTTGCAGAAAGATGACTTCCCAAAGTGGCAAAACTACCTGTTTGAAAAAGTTATTCAAGATATACACCTGTGGATTCATCCCATATCCCAGCGCATAGTATGTGCATATGGACAATGGTAACCAATGTATGAGACAATGAATAGAATACAGTTTGTAAAAGGGATACAAGATGATTTGGAGAATGAAAATTACTTTGATCCAAAGGTGAGGAACCTTTTTGTACCGGATGACTTCATGAGCAGGGTTGGGAAAAATGAGAGAATCACAAATTTATTCACCAGAGGGAGCCATCATTGCAATGCAACTGAGCAGGATACAACTTGTTACATCGGTCTATGCCCTGGGGGCATTCAGTGCCGCCCCCTGTGGTGACGCGTATATTTTCAGGACTGCCGCGCAGAATTATGCATGCCCTGAGGGCATATTGCTGGCCTTCCAGAAATCAGCAATTTACCCATGCTAGTCTATGCCCTCAGGGCATCGTGTATCGGCCCTCAGGGCATAGGCATACACAGGACCATTCCTGACCTCTAGATCTAGACATTCTGGCATTGACCAGAAAAACATGCACTTGCCCTCAGGGCAACATACCCTCAGGGCATATTTCTTGCTTCTTTAAAGCATGATTGACCAAAGCATGCCCTCCAGGCATGTAGTACAATTCCACAAGTTGTAGGCTAGCTACAAGAAGGGCCTAAGTATGCATACCCCCCAGGGCATATATCTTCCTTCTCCTGGGTTCCTTCTACAGTCTACAAATGTTACTCCTCAGGGCATAAAGTTGATGATAAATGAAGCGGTATTAAACAAGGGTATGCCCTTGGGACATCCATGCATGCCCTCAGGGAATATGGGACTTTAATCTAATCAGGGGGGAATTAGGAGCCTACTAGGCTGGGGCACTCTCCAACCTTCGACTCATATGACTATCAGTGCATTCCCTGGGGGCATCATCACACATCATCCATATTATGGATGCCCCAGGGGCATGGTACAGAGAACAATGTGGGACAATGCCCCCAGGGCATTCATAGTAAGCTTAGATAATCGTACATGCAAAAAAAAAATTGATGATGCCCTCGGGGCATCCATGTACTAAACGATGCCCCCGGGGCATAGTCCAATACCCTATAGGCCTACATGTCCTGGGAGCATCATCCTTACCATGGATGCCCTGGGGGCATTTTCCCAGACTTGCCATGGGGAGTGTGGGAAAGCGCACGCCTCAGCTGCTGCTGTCGGCGTAATTTTCGCGTCACTCCCATGCGGCAATCAGTATGCCCCTAGGGCATAGTCCGATGTAACAAGTTGTATCCTGCTGCAACTGACATAAGCATGGTCAAAAAGTTTTTTTGGACAGGTACAAAAACAATTTGGCATAACTCACACTATATGGTCTTATTTGATATGCCAGCAAACAAACAAAGAAATACGGTGTAGCTAGAGAAATGTTTCTTGGCAACCATGATATCCTTTTTATAGTGGGCATGTCCGCTAGAATGACCAATTTGAAATTCAATGGAAACATGGCTAAAACACTTTTATACATGAATCTATTGTCCATTGTGTGCACTACATCTACCAACAGCTGTTCTATAGTATTAAACTTGATAGCTCCAAATACCACAAAAGATGGTTTATGGCGGGAAAAGGGACATTGCTTGACCGAAGTTGGAGTTTGCATGTTATTTCCACCAGAGGGCAGCACTGCTCAGGAGGGAGACCAGGAAAGGTCTCTGGTCAGTGACCCTGTGGCATTACACTTGTACCAAGTGCCATATTATAGCACTAGTGAGAACAACAGGACTTTGAGTTTGTCACTCTGCAAGCATATGTTTCAGCCTACATAGCTGCAACCTATGCTTGAAGAGTGAGCAGCATTTACAGTTCCCTTTCCTGTTCTTGTGACTGAGCTAGGGGCATGGTGGGAGTTAACCAAAGTCTAGGACCACTATGCTTTTCTGCTTCCTGCACATTGGTATGCTGAGGGTTTATACCTCAGGACACCAGAGTGCAGAGTTATTTGGCCCTACCTTCCCTCCCTGTGCTAGGCACACTAACTTCAATCCTAATACACTAGTACTTAGCTTTATATAGAATGACACTGGTAAACACCGGCATAATCCTGAACATGACACTCTGCAAGCAGATATCTCAGACTGTTAAAATACAACCTATGCAGTATTTCCAGTTCCATTCAATGGCTTGAGCATGGTTTGACCGGCCTTAGCTTGGAGAGTGACAGTAGAGTATATATAACAATACAGGGAGAGAAACTAAATCCTTAGCTGGCAACCTGCTGCAACTATAGGATTCCAACCTCCTTATGACCAGTAGGTGATTACACCATAGACATGCTGTTAATCTGTGGCAGGAGGCCCTATCCGAGAAGGAAACAGCTTCTCAGATGCTCGACCTAGAACGAGCAACGAACATGAAGAACCACCAAAAGTTCTTCAAGGTTTTTGGAGTTATCATGGATAACTGGGATGGCACACCTGAGCATGCTTTGAACCTGTTCGAGGCACGCCAAAAGGTGAAACTAACACCTGCTGTCCCAGCATTGGCATCTACGGATGGAACCGGTGTGGACCCCCCCCGTTCAGCCACAGGCTCAACAACCGGGTCCAAGCCAGCCACCCGAGGAGAACATGGAACAGTGAAAACAGTTGCATGAAGATTAGGCATAATTGTGTGTCCCGGGATGCTATTACCTATGTATTGTTGGATAGGAAACCATTTTTCTATCCAACCCGTATTGATTCCGGTACCAAACTGTACCCTAATCCGGAAACTGAAAACAGAAGGAGAAACAAACAAGTCACTCTGGAGGAGGAGTACGAACGCTGTAAACACCATAATTGTACTGTGCTATAATATAATGACTGTGCCTATTATAAAATCATGGACAATTTACACTAATATGGACTTTTGAACTACAAACCGGATTTACTACTACACCACTACTATTTGTGAGCTAGCACTACAGGCATCAGGGTTTAGCTACGCCCATAAAGTTCTTCAACAATCTACGAATGGACCTCTTATTATCTCCAGTGAGCTAGCACTTCAGGCATCAGGATTTAGCTACACCCACCAACAATTTTATTATAGCACTTCAGGCATCAGGGTTCAGCTCGCCCATACCAAGACATCAGCAGCATCCGACTCCTGTTACATCCTCCAATCATGAAAACAAGTAACTTTGTTGATAATATTATTGTTGATAATATTATATTGTATGTAAAATTGTATTTATGACTATAAAATATCTTTTATAAAGATATATCATTATATAAGGGTACCTATAAATATACTGGATCGGCGAATCTTAAAAGTTGTTTAAGGTAATCCTAGACCTATAACTGTCTATATAGGTCATTCCTGGTCTCAATATATTAAGAGACTATACTTCTTCTGTAACTTGTAAATATAAAACACTAAGGTATAAACTGAGCTGCGTCTCAAAAGTATAAATATTTTTTTTTCTATAAAATAAGAGAAGGTCCAACGGATTTCTCTAAACTTAGTATTGTATTACTCAGGTTAATACCTAATTGTGTTCATATAGTATCAGATTAATTGTTCATATCTGATCATTAATATTCAATTCACTTTGTAAAGTGGACAGAGTTGTTAATTTAAAAAGTCGAAATTTTTTTCCGGGTTTAATAACTGTAATACGATCATTATTTACAACCACCGGTCCTTTTCAGGACCCTACTGTTGTCAAAACGATACTATAAATCTGTGATAATTATATATTTATCATTTGTGGTTGTTATAAGCTACTGGTGGAAATGAAATGAATGACACTCGATGCTATTATTGTATAATTTTTCAGAAATAGGATAGTCTTATACTATAGCCTATTTCACATCGAGCAAGTGTAATTAATACCCCTTTTTAGTATTGTAAACAATCACTTACTAGGTTATTAATACACTGCGGTTTAATTACCCCCAAGTTATTGTCTAAGGGGGGCAGTGTAGGGGTATGGTATTTACACTTTACGTTCATGTACCCGTGAGACTCAGACCTAGGTCCTTCGGGTGTAGTGGGGGAATCCGGATGGCAGGTGGCAGCACCTGCCTCTGGGTTCGTATCCATTACACCAGGGGGCCTACCACTTGTCCGCCACACGTCACGTGGCCGGTCTGAGTTTCGCGAGCTTTTCCCCTATTTAAGGCTGGTCCTAGCCCATGTTCTTCAGTAGTGGTTTACCCACTGCTCAACCAGGTTGTTACCCGAAAGGGTAACCGAATGCCCTAGTAGCATGTAGTCCTCTGAGGCTGTGATCGTATGTAACATAAGCTATGAAATAAAAGCTCGGTTGCCTACCCGGAAACTTTTCTCTCTCTTCGTTATGATTTAATCTAACTTAACGAGCCGAACCATTACATGTGCAATGATATAGAAGTAACTGAGACAACTTCTTTGGAGTATATTTGGAAGCCAGGGACGTAGAACTAATTACAACTTTCTACTTCTGCATCTCTTAATTTACTCCTGGATATAGACCCCTTTCTTATAAGTCAACTAGGTGTCCTGGATGAAGGACAGAAGGCTTATCATAGTTTTTGCCCATGTGGGTGTAACGCCCTAATTACACTGTATTTTTGTGTAATAGTTTTTGTTTTTGTGGCCGCAGTTTGAGTCATGGTGTCACCCTTTGCTGTGGGTGTAACGCCCTAAATTAGGGCGTTACACATGGGCAAAAACTACTACGTAAAACACAAGAGTCCCAGTCTGCCAACATCACCATCATGCTAAGGGTAATGTGACTGATGCTGAATAAAAACCTTAATCATTCAACTGTAGCACTTAACCATTTCATACCTCCAAATCCAAGGAAGATGCAAACAGGAAAAGTATCACTCAAAATTTATTCTGAGAAGTTGCAGTCCAGCAGAATACTGAAATGGTATTTTAGCAGCATATGAAACACTGACTTCATAAGTCATCATGATTTGCGTTGTCACATCTCAAAATACCATGAAGGCGGACATCTCATTTCGACAACCACACGTGCATACACAAGGTCCAGGAGGCCATTTCTTAACACACTACGACTGCTGCCCTTTAAATTGTAGTGAGAACCTAATAATTTGGCCATAACAGTACCATGCACTAGTAGTCCCTAATGTCTGCACCAGTACGACTGCCCTACTAAACCTCATGCAATTACTGCATAGCTGCTAATCGTAGTGAGCAGTCGTAGGGCAGTTCCTACGATAGCCTGGCTTATTCTTGGCATTTTTAAATCGTCGTGGCTGTGTGTAGTCGTAGTACATTGAGAAATGGCCTCCAGATCTGCTTGTATCCCTGCACTTGCAGAAATATGACTTCCCAAAGTGGCAAAACTACCTGTTTGAAAAAGTTATTCAAGATATACACCTGTGGATTCATCCCATATCCCAGCGCATAGTATGTGCATATGGACAATGGTAACCAATGTATGAGACAATGAATAGAATACAGTTTGTAAAAGGGATACAAGATGATTTGGAGAATGAAAATTACTTTGATCCAAAGGTGAGGAATCTTTTTGTACCGGATGACTTCATGAGCAGGGTTGGGAAAAATGAGAGAATCACAAATTTATTCACCAGAGGGAGCCATCATTGCAATGCAACTGAGCAGGATACAACTTGTTACATCGGTCTATGCCCTGGGGGCATTCAGTGCCGCCCCCTGTGGTGACGCGTATATTTTCAGGACTGCCGCGCAGAATTATGCATGCCCTGAGGGCATATTGCTGGCCTTCCAGAAATCAGCAATTTACCCATGCTAGTCTATGTCCTCAGGGCATCGTGATCGGCCCTCAGGGCATAGGCATACACAGGACCATTCCTGACCTCTAGATCTAGACATTCTGGCATTGACCAGAAAAACATGCACTTGCCCTCAGGGCAACATACCCTCAGGGCATATTTCTTGCTTCTTTAAAGCATGATTGACCAAAGCATGCCCTCCAGGCATGTAGTACAATTCCACAAGTTGTAGGCTAGCTACAAGAAGGGCCTAAGTATGCATACCCCCCAGGGCATATATCTTCCTTCTCCTGGGTTCCTTCTACAGTCTACAAATGTTACTCCTCAGGGCATAAAGTTGATGATAAATGAAGCGGTATTAAACAAGGGTATGCCCTTGGGACATCCATGCATGCCCTCAGGGAATATTGGACTTTAAGCTAATCAGGGGGGAATTAGGAGCCTACTAGGCTGGGGCACTCTCCAACCTTCGACTCATATGACTATCAGTGCATTCCCTGGGGGCATCATCACACATCATCCATATTATGGATGCCCCAGGGGCATGGTACAGAGAACAATGGGGGACAATGCCCCCAGGGCATTCATAGTAAGCTTAGATAATCGTACATGCATAAAAAAAATTGATGATGCCCTCGGGGCATCCATGTACTAAACGATGCCCCCGGGGCATAGTCCAATACCCTATAGTCCTACATGTCCTGGGAGCATCATCCTTACCATGGATGCCCTGGGGGCATTTTCCCAGACTTGCCATGGGGAGTGTGGGAAAGCGCACGCCTCAGCTGCTGCTGTCGGCGTAATTTTCGCGTCACTCCCATGCGGCAATCAGTATGCCCCTAGGGCATAGTCCGATGTAACAAGTTGTATCCTGCTGCAACTGACATAAGCATGGTCCAAAAGTTTTTTTGGACAGGTACAAAAACAATTTGGCATAACTCACACTATATGGTCTTATTTGATATGCCAGCAAACAAACAAAGAAATACGGTGTAGCTAGAGAAATGTTTCTTGGCAACCATGATATCCTTTTTAAAGTGGGCATGTCCGCTAGAATGACCAATTTGAAATTCAATGGAAACATGGCTAAAACACTTTTATACATGAATCTATTGTCCATTGTGTGCACTACATCTACCAACAGCTGGTCTATAGTATTCAACTTGATAGTGTCATACTAGTAATTGGCATGATCAAGTTGTCATATGAGGAATATCATATGGCTAGTGGTGTATGGAGTAAATACATCAGGCTCATAATAAAATAGTGTTATTTCCAGTTGTCACTGGTTTATTCAGCTTTAGGCAACATGTAAGAAATATCAATCATACAGTAGTTAGTATGTAGGTAATTTGCACATACAGTAAACATACAGTAATTTATAAAGTATAATGTTCAGTTCCACTCCACCTGTGAGGTATTAATAATACAGTGTCCAGCATACTTCTAGGTGGGTTCCCACACCTAGCTCCTGACCTGCTGCTTAGAGGAATAATGTAATAATGGATAACTTTACCCTCTGGTGGAAGTCTTGAAGAAGATAGCCTCTGGCCACTAATGGTAGGAAACCAATGCCTGTCTAGCATAGTTTCACCATAGTGCAGTGGTATAGCAGGTAGCAGGAGATGACTGGAGATGTTACCTCTAGAGCGGTTCTTGGTGATGTGTCTTTCTGGAGGTGCAGACAGGCTATTTGTAGCAAATCTTGGAAAAGCACCTCCAGACTGACTGGAGCCAGCAGCATCTGCCTAACTCTACAATTGTTTGAGGGGAGTCTTTCATGTGTCACAGGGGGACAAAGGACCCCCATGGGCGCCGCTGTGTCCCCCATTGTCTTGGTCGGTTCTGCAAATATCAATCATACAGTAGTTAGTATGTAGGTAGTTTGTACATATAGTAAACATACAGTAATTTATAAAGTATAATGTTCAGTTCCACTCCACCTGTGAGGTATTAATAATACAGTGTCCAGCATACTTCTAGGTGGGTTCCCACACCTAGCTCCTGACCTGCTGCTTAGAGGAATAATGTAATAATGGATAACTTTACCCTCTGGTGGAAGTCTTGAAGAAGATAGCCTCTGGCCACTAATGGTAGGAAACCAATGCCTGTCTAGCATAGTTTCACCATAGTGCAGTGGTATAGCAGGTAGCAGGAGATGACTGGAGATGTTACCTCTAGAGCGGTTCTTGGTGATGTGTCTTTCTGGAGGTGCAGACAGGCTATTTGTAGCAAATCTTGGAAAAGCACCTCCAGACTGACTGGAGCCAGCAGCATCTGCCTAACTCTACAATTGTTTGAGGGGAGTCTTTCATGTGTCACAGGGGGACAAAGGACCCCCATGGGCGCCGCTGTGTCCCCCATTGTCTTGGTCGGTTCTGCAACTTCAGACCCTCATAACTCGGTCGTTTATGCGTTTATAACCGCCATTTTGCGCATGCGCGGAGTTGAATATGCCAAGTTTATAATGCCCGCTGGATAGGCGCGTAACTCGCGCCGGTTTGTCTGTAGTGCACTCGGAGGTTGATTCAGTCTCGCTCAGGAGCGACGCTAGAGCGACCGGAAGGTTATGGCGTCGTGCTTATGTAACCCATTGTTCAGTCCTTAGAGTGCTCAGACACTCATGACGGCGTCAGCGGTGCTCAGGCACCCGTGACGGCCGGTTGCATTCACTTACAAGTTATTAGTTTGTGCACTGAACCATGAGGTCGCACACTGAGACCCTCATTTTTATTATATTGTGCAGTCAACCATTAGGTCGGAGCCTTTGATGTCAGAGAGAGTGTTTGTAACTGACCTGGCTGGTGTGCAGTGGGGCATGAACGCTCTTATACAAAGTTTGAGCGCTCTTATAGCTCTTAGAACCAACCCATGTATTAATTTCATAGATATCCTTTGATTAATACAAAATATGTTACAATTTATGGAATAATAAAATGGTATATCATAATAGCTCCAAATACCACAAAAGAGGGTTTATGGCGGGAAAAGGGACATTGCTTGACCGAAGTTGGAGTTTGCATGTTATTTCCACCAGATGGCAGCACTGCTCAGGAGGGAGACCAGGAAAGGTCTCTGGTCAGTGACCCTGTGGCATTACACTTGTACCAAGTGCCATATTATAGCACTAGTGAGAACAACAGGACTTTGAGTTTGTCACTCTGCAAGCATATGTTTCAGCCTACATAGCTGCAACCTATGCTTGAAGAGTGAGCAGCATTTACAGTTCCCTTTCCTGTTCTTGTGACTGAGCTAGTGGCATGGTGGGAGTTAAGCAAAGTCTAGGACCACTATGCTTTTCTGCTTCCTGCACATTGGTACGCTGAGGGTTTATACCTCAGGACACCAGAGTGCAGAGACATTTGGCCCTACCTTCCCTCTCTGTGCTAGGCACACTAACTTCAATCCTATTACACTAGTACTTAGCTTCATATAGAATGACACTGGTAAACACCGGCATAATCCTGAACATGACACTCTGCAAGCAGATATCTCAGACTGTTAAAATACAACCTATGCAGTATTTCCAGTTCCATTCAATGGCTTGAGCATGGTTTGACCGGCCTTAGCTTGGAGAGTGACAGTAGAGTAATATAACAATACAGGGAGAGAAACTAAATCCTTAGCTGGCAACCTGCTGCAACTATAGGATTCCAACCTCCTTATGACCAGTAGGTGATTACACCATAGACATGCTGTTAACCAAATGTTGGTTATTTATGTGAGGTAGAAATGTCAGCTACCAATGTTTATAGGTGATATTGGTGCTATCCACATCAAAATACAATGTACACACATTCAATGGGCCTCCCTAGCCCGTCCTTAAAGGGGTCTATACATGTACATTGTAATTCTTTTCTGCTCTCCCTAAGTGTGTCTGGTGTCAATATGCATGGGTTCATGGTATCTTACTTAATCCTGGCTGTTAATATTTAGGTCATAATCATAGGCTTGACAGGATTGACAGTATTCTAGCTTCTAATGTCAGAGGAAGGCCGACATTCTGTGAATCTCGTAAAAACAAGCATCGCAGCTTATCTATATTTGCTTTTAACATTCAAATATTGTCACATTTTTGACAGTGTAGAGGTATAATAATAACTGGTGCTGTCTGGCGTGGCGGGTGAGACCTGTTGCCTGGTGTTCCTGAGGTTCCGGGTAGGTGGCAGCACCTATCCGGGTCCGTGGGGCACCTGGCGACGAACCGGGAGTATCTCTATAAAAGGCTCTGCGCTCACCTACCACGTCAGAGGCCATGTAGGCCTCCGTACATAACACATGTAATATTATGTTACCCTAGTCATAGAGTTACGGGTTAACCGGAAGGTGTAACAAATAAAACTGTTGGCATACACTCAGAATACTGTCTTTGTCTTTCCTTTCGAATTACGAGACCCAAACCCCACTGGTTAGAAATACTAACCATTACATTGGTGCCGTGACAGGTTTATTCTGGCGTGTATAGCCCAAGCTATAAAGTCCAAACAGCATATACATGGGTTAAATGACTTTACTCAGTTCAACCCTGATGGACAGGTATCTGTCCAAGATAATGCGAATGGTACCCTTGTGGTACAAGCCCATTTGAATCCCCAGGATGACGAATATTCAGCCTGGCGACAATCCAATCCTCATTATCAAATAGATAGTGAGGAAAATATACCAGACTCTGTTAGAAGGGAACAATCTATACAGAGACGGAAAGAAAATAATTCTCTCGCTGGAGAATTATGCAATTCGATGTTCGAGGCTGGTGGAAGCACTAACCCGGAACATCATGCTCCTATGCCTACAAAAAGGGTAACATTTGGAGAGCTACCATACGATGTTCCAAGATCAGGTTTGCCAATCTTGGACTACAGTGCCATAGGTGATGCAACATACAGCATACCCGAAGGCGAGGAATTAAAACAACCAGATGTCTTCCTGATGAATGACACCTATGTCGCTTTGAATGAAACATTCATGTTTTAAATAAAGCAAAGGATGAAGTTGTTTCAGAAAAGGAACAACTCGAACATGATCTTCTTGAACTAAGAAAAGAACTCGATCAGAAGAGAAAAAGCTATATGACTGATCTTCAGACCGAAAGAGACAGACTGCATGAAATGCGACAATCATTCCAAAAGGAGTATGATTCGAAACATAATCTTATACAAGAATATGTAGATATGAATGATCAGCTCTGTCGAGAAAAAGTAAATACAGAAGCTAAAGTAATAAATTATTGTACTGAGTTAGAAGACTTGAAAGAAAAATGTAACAAGCAAGCTCAGGATAATGAATTGGTTCGGTTGGGGATAATAACATATAATCAACAACTAGAACAAGATAAAGAAGGTATGATACAAGACATACAGGAAGTGCAAGAAACTGCGTTGGCATTAGTATGTTTAAGTGGTACAAAAGTTTGTAGCAAATATAGATCCGAGTATTGTTTCAAACATGCTGAACAATGATGATGGAATAGTAACAATACCATCAGATCAGACAGCTGCCACACCTACCGGCCAGCAGCGGACGCAACCTACCAGATTTAACCCTTTTGTTAAAGATGGAGCAGACAAAAATGTTAGTTCTGGAGTGTACTCAAAATGGATGGTATTAGTTCCGGGGGAGTGAGCTCTGACGGTTCGACTGGTTCAGTCAATGCCACTAAGCCATTCGATGATGGTACGTCTCCACCTGCGGATCCGAGGCGAGATCCACACGTGGGACGGGCACCACCTATATCCGATCTAAGTGGTAAAATGAGACCACCCCAAGCAAGTGTTTCTTTAAGGAATACAGTTCCACCGCGTACACCCCAGGCAGTGGCCCCGGTAAGAGCTTTGCTAACGCCCCCCTTGTATTTTTGGAATCCGGGAAATAGCACCCCGGCTGGACCCAGATATCTGGCCCCAGGTCCAAATGTTGTTTGAACGCAGGCACCTAATAGGTATACTGGGCTGCCTCCATCGGGAGCAGTCCCTCAGCCTGTACCATTGTCACAGGTTGGGATGACAGAATCAGGAGGGAATGTGATACAACATACTTACATTCCCCAAGCAGCATCCAGTGGCCAGGCTCCACCCGGAAATGCCGGACAAAATTATATCAGAAATGGTCAAAATGGCTATCATCCGAGACCACAGTACGGAGGTTCCAGATTGGGATCATGGTACTCAGGGAATGGATATAACCAAGGGCAAAACCAAAATGGTTATAGTCCAAACTGGAAACCAATCGTATAACTACTGATTGGCCGGCTATAATGGTGGATCTGGAGGATATGCAAGCGGGGGTTCAGTACCTGGTGGAAATGGACCCCTGAATGGACCACCAGGAGGATCAGGATCTGGATCAGTAGGGGATGGTAGGAAACCTAATCGTAGGGCCTCCATGCCTGCTGCAATGCATAGTATTTTTGATAGGAGTCAATGCATCCAAAACCTGGGTATTGACTGCTACCGGTGATCTGCAGTGGGTTATGTATTGCTGTGGGTGATGGTAATATTGGTGTCTAGGTCCAATCCTAGGTATTCCTATCTGATACACAGAGAACCACCCCCTCAACAAGGCTTTTGGTCATTTGCATTTCTAATTGACAATTTATTATGCTATAGGCTGTGAGGAGGGATTGATGTGGGAAGGGTACCACAGTCCAACCATCTACCTATCTCATTCAGTTGAGGTTCCCGTAAGATTTCCTCTGGCCCCTTCTCAATAGAATGTTTACAGCTAGGGCCCAGCCCTAAGGTATTATGGGCTCCTATGTTCAAAGAGCTAAGCTATATTCAAAATAACTAAATGATATCTAAATGATAATGTCCTGTTGCCTGTAAAGGGATTTATCTCACGATTCTGGCCTCTACAGTGCCTTTTTGGTCATAACCCCGTTCCGTTATACGGGTATAACCCCACTCTCAGAGTCCTTTTTTTTTCTAAGAGCATCTTGGTTAGAACCGGGACATGTTAATAAATTGGAGAAGGACACAAAGTTACCCTCGCCATACATTTTCCAGTTAAAACCATTTAGGTTCAACGGGGAATTGATCCCTGGCCGCTGTGGCAGGAGACAAGCTCGCTGTCCACTATACCAAGCTGACCGGTGCTAGGAACCCAAGCCCATTGAGGATTTGAAAACATTGTCTGACATACTTGATGTTTACAGACCTTGTTAGCATAGAATCCAATGAAGCCTGGTGGAGTTATTAACAGAGAAACATCCTTAGATATCCTATATTAACATGCCATGCCTGATTTCGCCATTTTGTTTGAAATAAATAAGAATCCATTGATTTTCCATAGCAATACAGGTCGGGACCCGCCTCACATGGCCATTCCTTGTTCGACGCATGTTTGACCTAGTTCTTACATCCGGGCACCTCCCCGCTTCGTCAACAAGACGCAATTGCCGTGTACCGGGCCGTTTACGTTGGATCGCTATGGGAAATCAATGGATTCTTATTTATCTATAAGAAAATGGATACAAAATGTATGCGAACACCCACTAGAGATCGTATATTTGGCAGTGCTAGAAGTACAGGACTTGACATGCTTGGATTATACCCGAAAGGTGTTTGGAAAGACGAGGGTATGACGAGTGGAGTAAAAACAATGGGTATGGTGGCTTGGCAAATCGAGCGGATCGCATGCACTTACAAAATGTCTTCTCATGGATTAATTCTGGGGTTATAAGGTTATAGAAATTATTGAATAATGGATGAATAAGTGCGATAAATGCATTAATGCATAGATATTCTAGGATGAGGAGAGGTTAGCTTGACATATTCGCCCTGCCGCTCCGCTGTCGGGCGAATATTTCAAGCAAACCTCACCTCGTCCCAGAATATCTACACATTAATACCTTAATAAACTGCTGTGGATCTTTACTAGGTATGCAGATTTTTGTTTATTTGTTGGTGAGCTAGAACTCATATCCTACCACCATGGGTGCATAGGGGGAAGGTATCCATTTTGGAATTTATAAGTTAACTAATATATTTCTGTTACTCAAGATAAGGTGCCTTAGATCTTGCAGATTTAACTAGATCATATATGTATCTAGCAGATCATTTAAACAAAAACTTGACATAAAAATCACATTTCAGTTATAATTTATCTAGTGTTTTTGTGGCAGTGATATATGAGGACACTGTCATATCCCAGTACCCAGTGTGTCCTGAGTCTTGAGGACACCCTAGAAGTCTTATGAGGCCAGTATTGCCAGGTTTTGAGTATAGGAGGTGACGTTTTTCTGTTTAGTTTCGGTTTCACCCCTCTTCCTGTATATGTGTGTTTTGGGGTTGGGTGGGTGTGTGGGTGGACCTTATGAGGTACTCTACGGGAATGGGGATACCTTGTGAGGTACTTCATCCTTGTGAGGTAACCTCACAAGGAAATGCCCTTATTTGGGCATTTTTCACAAGGCATTAAGTGTGTTTAATATTGTGTTTAGGTGTGTTTAGTAAACACGCAGTAAACACAGTCAAACACAGTATTCTAAGTGGTTCCACACACACTCACTAGGTGGCTCTTCTGTGCTATGGTAGTTATCCCACCTGCTGTCCTGCCTCAATACCTCATAAGGGCACCCCAGGCAATATAAGGAAACACACCATCAGGTTGTCTATAGATAAACGCCGTATCAGACTACCTCCTGCACTACATAATTCTGACATGTAGACTGAGGGCTACTAACTTGCCATACTAACATGCCCCATTTGTTAGATATGGGACTTACATTCTATCAAAGTTATCTTGCAAAAGGTGTATGTTAAGAGTCTCTAAGTTACAATGGTATCAATTTTGCCTGGTTTAGCTACAGTTATTAGTCAATCTACAACAATATATCCACACAGCAGGCTGTCTGGAATTATAATACAATATTTGATGAATATGGAATGCAGTAGTTGCAGAATATTTTTGTTGTCCTTGTATTATTTCAGTTTAACTAGTAACATCAACCTTTGAGTATTTATTTAACACACCTGTGTGTGATGCCCTATATTGATATAACCTCACAAGGAGTTATATATAATTGTGTGTCTAACATAGATAGGATTGCAGTGTCTGTCTAACATAGATATAGAGAGTTATACCACTATTCTGGCACTTCCGGTGGGTTTATATGCAGTTTAGCCGTGCATTATTCTGCATATACCACACATGTGCATTTTTGGAATTTTTGGTATATCCTTTTTCAGGGTCAAGTTGGACTTAGAATATTTTTGGAAATTATGGCAGCTATACAAAGTTAATCTAGCCATTTTCCATTGTGAAAAATCGTGCCAACTCGTTTGAGGATTGAACCCCGGCCGCAGTGGTGGTAGGCGAAGGCCTTAGCCATAGCGCCACATTGAACGGTGATGAAATCCAATGCGAAAATAAATAAGTTCTAACCTGGGGTCCTTGTCCTATGTTTACACTCACTTTTTGTATGGAATCCAACCATGACATGTTTTAATATCAAAGTCCCAAGAAGTATTCGATCCATTGACAAGGAATGTGTGCTAATTGTCTCCATTTTCTTCAATATAAATAAGAATCCAATGATTTTCCAACGTGCGCGAGTCGCGGCCCGGTTCGCTCTGTGCGAAGCCATTGTTTTTGTTCCATGCCGGGAGAGGTACCGCCGTGTTCACACGCACTTTTCGTATGGAATCCAACCATGACATGTCGAGATATTAAAAAGAATACATCCTTAGATAGTCTAGATGATCCCTCCATACGCACTATGTCCGATATATTCAAAATAAATAAGAATCTATTGATTTTCCTAACCGGTCCGAAATTTTCAGCGTCTTCCTTGTACAACGAGCAGATGACCTATATCTACATCCGGGCCACTGACACACTTTCGCCGAGCAAGGAGGCGGGTGGGAATGGCCGGACCGCGTCTCGCTTACGATGGAAAAATCAATGAATTCTCCTTTATTGTTAATATTATGGACTCATTTGACATGGAGGGATCATTTAGACTATCTAAGGATGTATTCTTTTTAATATCTCGACATGTCATGGTTGGATTCCATACGAAAAGTGTGTGTAAACACAGCGGTGCCTCTCCCGGCAAGGAACAAAAACAATGGCTTCGCGCAGAGCGGCCACGGGCAGTATTGCTTGCACTTACAAAATATCTTCTCCTGGCTATATTCTGTGGATATCAGGTAAGAAATTAATACAAAATGGAGGAAATCGTGGTATAAACCTATTAGGTCATGGATATTGCAGCCCACGGGCCTAACATGCTGGATATACCCTCGCCGCTGCGCGGCTCGGGTATATCCAGCATGTAAGGCCCTAGGGCTCCAATATCCATGATCTATTAGCTTAATGTCACACACACACAGCACAAGTGTATTCCTTATGAGGTCCTATCCATATTAGACACACACAGTCCAAGGGTACTCCTTATGAGGTCCTATCTATATCAGACACACAGTACCTGGGTACTCCTTATGAGGTCATATCCATATCAGACACACACAGCACAAGTGTATTCCTTAGGAGGCCCTATCCATATCAGACACACACAGTACATCAATACACCTTATGAAGTCTATCCATATCAGACACACCCAGTACATGGATATTCCTTATGAGGTTCTATCCATGTAAATCTGTCCATGTAGGGTCAAGGAAGGATATATAAGACACACAATTATGCACAACCTGTTCTTATGAGGTACTCACAATGTAGGATTATGAACATTACTTGAAATCTAGAAATCTTTTTTTTTTAATTTAAGCTATTGATAATGCCCATAGGTTGAAGGAATAAACATGCCCCCATCATAGTAAAGCTAACTACCTGCAGTTAAATGAACCCAGCATACTGGGTCATAATACCAATGTTTATCTAATTAATGAGTGGCAGATGGTCTTTGGGGAAGGGGTGAAGTTTCAACTATCCCTCTGCTGGCACTGAACCTCATAAGGGCAAACACACACACACACACACAATGCATTTGTAAACTAGCACTGAGAGGGTGAAAAGGGCCATATCATAGATATTATAAGACTAACAAGCTTGCTGACAGGATCATAAGAGCAAAAAGTTTTCAAATCCTAATAGCTCTACACACATTCATTTATCCATTCACAGCTTTGTACATTCTTAGAAAACATAAAACATGTTTTTAAGTCAATTTGATTTTTAGTTAAAGAAGGACATAAAGTGCATCTCAGGTATGAGCATTGTGGTGTTTGATGTTTTGTCACTAATAGACACAGAGGGGGTTTTGTCAATTTTGGGTTCAGACACACCAGATATACCTAGGTTGGCCCTGTGAGGTTGTATCCATGTAATATTCACACACATAATTTTATATAGGTCACCTTTGTGAGATCTCCCCAAATGTCAGTTATAAAGTTGATCTTACTTAAGTTGTATTCTTGTAAACTGAAACCCTGGTTACTATGGTAACTAGGTCATCTCTGCTGTAGTGTGATGTTTATCTGACTAATGATTGCCAGATGTTCTCTGGGAGGGGAAGCTTTCACTCTACCTCATAAGGAGAAACACTCCATCTTAGTGAGACACACATATTTCTGTACATTATTCTACACAAAGCTCTATAGACAATATTTAAGGGATGATGTGCCATGATTTTTCATCTGACCATGGGAACATCATATAGATGGTATATAAGTTAGTGTCAGGAAAAAAGTGCACAAATGCCAAAAAAACATAGTTTTGGCCTTTAGCCATAGAAAAGAATATGCCTATCCTATCTATTTATATCAGTTTGGGTGGATGTTAGTTGAAAATGTTTGCTACGCTCAGTTGAGTGTAGAAATTTACACACCACATAAAAAACCTTGTAAGGGGTATCAAGATTTTAGCTGTCAGTCCAACGGTCCCTGATTTGTGGTTCAGAATATTTATGCATGTTTCAATGAAAGAGCAGGAAAAACTGTGAAGACAGATATAAACAATCTCTTCAGTCTTCATCATCTTTGGGTTTAAGTTTAATCTATAGAGTGTCAAGTTATATCAATTATGCAATGTTACTTTTGGAATTCTAAGCCAATTCCAAATCTTGAGGATTGGTTATTTTGAGCATGGGTAATTTCAATGCCTCAGGATACCCAATTGTGGGGGAAAGAAAGTGGATTGGTTATTTTGAGCATGCTTGCTACAATGTCCAGTAGGCAGGTTTCCCTCCAAAGTGCATGTTTCATCAAAGACAGCTGGAAAACTGTTGATTAGAGTTGAGTACATGAAATGGGTGAAGGTCATTATGAAAAGTGGCCCCAAATATGATACAGCCTTTGGCCATTCATATAGAGTGTTTTATTTCAGTTTTTTTGCGCACTGCAAAAATCAATTTTATCTATTTTGCAATGTTATGCTTGGAATTCCAAGCCAATTCCAATGCCTCAGGATACCCAATTTTGGTTTGTTCCCCTGATCACCAAACATGAATGGAGGGTGGGGAGTTTGTTATATGTGACACGATCTACGAAAAAGGCCCTTAGTGCAGGGTGCTTTAAGGTCCCTATTCCCAGTACATGTACATAACATATATGCCATCAATGTCTTTGTGAAGACCCATAGCTCTTTCATATATCATTTTAATGTCATACACATTTTAATTGATCAGCCATCTTTATATGCTTATGAGATAGAGACGTCATTACAACTTTCTTACTGAGTCTGTTAAGGAATCCTTTAGGTCAAGTCTTTTCAAATGCATCTGTTTAATTTTTCCTGCTGATCCTCACAGAATTTCCTGCATTTACAGACAGATCCACCTGCACCCACCTTTTTATAGCAATATTCACTCGAGTGCAAGACAGCCATCTGACATCAGTGTCATGACCTTAGTGGGCCATGGGGCTGACTACTACATTTAAATATCTCAGATATTGTCAAGAAATTGTCCATTACTTTTGGAAAAATATTTTTTTTTTCATAAAAGGAGTGATCCAGCATATTGTCAATGGACCATTCTGGGTATTATTATTATTTTTCATATTTACTAAATTCTTCGCCATATAAGGCCTAAGCTCTGCCCATGATCCACACTCAATAATCTCCTGTATTCCTCAACAGGAACCAGGATCCTTTAGTCATCACAAACACACTTCCTCCATTAGACTCTGTGGCATAAGGTACAAGGATGTAATAACATTCCAACCTTATCTACTCAGTCCAACTGGAGGAAGTGCGATCCACCTGTGGTGCCATATTTGGAATGAGAGGATATTTCACAATCTCCTCTCAATCCTCATTAACATAATCTACCCACAGGTGGCACTCTCTCCTTATGACATGTGTCACTATTCTATTGAGCCGCATGTACAGAACATTTCACAACATTGTGAGCCGCTCAAGCCCTTAGTATAAAAGGTAGCTTGAGCAGCTCCCAAATCATCTATTCTAAGATAATCTCTCCAAACTTACACCTTACACCTATACCTCGAACCTACGACAGGTTGAGCTATAGGATCGGAGGCAGAGCTTAGATCTTGGCGAGTGTTATCATTGTTACCACCTTTATGAAACACTCATGTCAGGTATGCAATAAAAGGATCAAATGAACTTCCCTGGATTCCATGTACATTCACTTCACCACATGTAACCGTCCGTTGACACGATGGTGGATGAACCCTCCAAGAATATACCACTACCAACCTCTCATTAAACATGAGCAATAGTGAGACATCACCTAAGGAGCCAGCTTCAGAACAACGCACCTTTACATCACCTGCGCTAGACGCGCCCAACCATTCCACAAGTGATACACACCACCTCCAGAGGCAAACTTCATCACCTGACGCCTTCAAAATGACCCAGCTATACCCACCCGACACCCCAAGGAACACCACCCCTGGTAGGAGCTATACAGCGCCACAATCTGACGCCGACAGCGACAGCCCCAGGAACAGTCACAATAATTAGGATTCAGGGAACGGAACTACAGCACCTATAGTATCCGACTCCGACCCCACAGAACCCGACCACACGACCGCCCACCACTACTCCTGCTCCTACTACTGAAGCAGACGTTAACTCTGAATTGACTCTCACACCTCCAGGACTCTTGCACTGACGATGAAAAGCACAGCCAGGATACCTCGATTCTGGAGCCTAAAAGCAAGTCTGGTCAATATGGACAGCAAGGTAAGGCCATTTTTGTTGATACAGAATTGACTAAGAGGGCAGTATCTGTTAACATGGACAAACACTTGTATAGAGCTCTCGTTGATTCTGGCGCCTCCTTGTTTTTATTAACCAGAAATGGTTGATAGAATAGCAAGCACACATTTTGAGATATGTTAGGAACCTTAGACTCACAGTGTTACTGGTTGATAAAACCCCTTTTCCTCTAAAAACATCCTACAATGTCTATAGTCAGAGTATAGACATTGCCCCCCCCCGCCCCCACCCCAGCCCTACACCGCAATCCATTATTCCTAACAAACCCACCCATGGTAACCTTCTTACCACCCTTGAAACAGACATACATAGAACCACCCAGACACTATAGGCAAATTTTCTTCGTGTAATAGATGTTCCCTCTCCATTTCCCATATATTACTTCAATGGAGAGTACTCATTAGAACCACCAAATTCATTTTTTTTTTATGTTTTATTTTTCCACAAAATTCCAATTATCCCCTCCAAAATATCAAAACCTTAGTACCACAACTAAGTGGGTGACATTGCCAAAAATTTTATTTAATTTTCTGAAGGCTCATGCAGCCGTAAACTGGATGATCTGGTTGGCACCCACGGTCACAGCATACGCTCGGTTTGTGTCCCATTAAATTGGGGCATGCATGCGCCGGTTTGTTACAAGCTCAGGGCTCCTCTATACCCTAAGGTATTACCAAATGACGGCCTACTGTAGGAGAGCAGCTCTCTTGCATCCTGATCCGTGTTTATACCTCTGTTTACCATTGGTACTGGATGTTTGGTGAAACACTTAATCAAATAATAACAGCAGGAACAAGTGCACACAGCCATTACCCCACCAACCTTACTACAATATTCAGATCATCCTTTGATCATCCGCACCAAGGCCAAGGTGCCCCCCTTATAATTTGCATGCCATAATATTAACACATACAGACCAACCAATAGAAAGGCCTCGCGCCATATATGGGTGAGACATACCTCATCGGGAGGCATGTAATGAGGAATTAGCCAACCTCATGAAGTGCTTATAAGCCTCACTCTACCCCCATCTTTCCCACTTCGCAAACAATATACCAAACTTACCAAACCCAGTCACCATTTGGAGCAAGTATCCGGAGACCACAGGGCCAAATGCCGAGGCTGCCATGCAACCAGCCCAGGTAGGTTTTTGTCTTATGTGTCCATTAGTAGCGTCATCAATCGTTCTAGCATGACAATGATGGATTATGCCATCATATTACCCAGATACCCATTACATGCCAATGGTAGTGTGCGCCCAGAGTGCTTTGTAAAATGTGATAGTTGAATTCGCAGTCCACTTTATGCCTTTCTGCGACGGCCTGACCACTTTAGATCTCACATATCAACCTTTGGCAACACCCCACCCACCCCCACCCACCCCACACACAACCCATCCTACCTCAGATTACCCATTTATTTAGCACTGATTTTTAAGCCTTAAGGCACCAAAGTCATATGGACTCAATCCAGGGTGGCCCATCCATAGCCTTCTAGGCCCACATGGCAAATAGGAGCAAGGCCATGGATCTGTTTGGCAAGCCGTTCATTGTTATCAAGCCAAACGCCCCCACCACTGTATTGAACCATCTTAGCTCACTAGTCACTAAACCTCTTACAAAAAAAAAAGTCAGGGTAAAAATACATCAATTACTAGCCATAGCTAGTCTATTTTAGAAATTATGCCTACCAGTGTCCTATTTGCAATACACCCCGAACAACAGACCCCCCGAAATTTTGTATAAAATTTTTCATTTTTCCAACCCAAAATTCCCGAAATGCACTGCGCCTCGCACCCCACCTTTTTCTCTCACACAAAACCAAGCCCCCCCCCCACTCAACCACCCAAGCCTTATTTCCCCCCCAAATCAAAATTCGTATGGACCGCTATTGTAGTAGAATGCATGTGCACTGGCAAAATCAAAACAAACCGTTTTGTCAGTATACCCGTAACCATAACAACGGGGGAATCACCCACTCTATTTATAGAACAGGTGTCCCCACACTGTGATAATGGATGCTCGGCGAATCTAGCCACGGCATCGTCCCCCGATCCAGGAGAGCATACCAGATAGAAAGCTCGGGCCCAAACGGCGGCAAAGCAAATCGACCCCACTAAGTTGGCTCTGCTGAAACCCAAGAAGCCCAGCACCCCAACTATCTATATATGTTTAAACTCAACCTGGCTGAGAGGGCCACATACATAGTCTATGGTAGGTAAAATTTCAACTCACCATTCCAACATGGCTGATTTCGGTTCTTGACGGAGACCACCGTCCCACCTCAGCGACTACCGGCCACCCCCACAATCATATAACTTAGGACCGTCCCGAGGTTATACCCAAATGTCAGTAACGTTTGGAAGATACCATCACACTTATGTGGGGATGGCAGGTAGCCCTTACACATACGCCGCAAAGACGCTTGTGTGGGGATCCCCCCCCCCATCTAGCCTACCCTTCACCCCCCCTCCCCCCGCCCCACACTGAACCCCTCAGCCTCCGCAAGACGCCCAAAACACACCCATACACAGCCATCATCAACCACACTGAGCTAAACAACATCATAGCCACAGCTAAGCCTAACAAACACAATAGATCGGCCTACACTAATGTTCATCAATATTGGCACCGGCTGCAGCGTCTGGTCCGACAACTTTCGCGCCATACGCGGCAGCCCGGCGCCATCTTGGTTTCGTTTTACATATCGAAACTGACGGACGTCACGACCGTCACCATGACTACCATCGGTCATGTGACACCCGCACGTGGCATCTCTACCACAACAACAACATTAGCACATGTTCAAACCTTAACTTGCTCAGATCGAACTTACCTCAGTAGCCATCTGGCATACCCCGGGCAGGACAATTATCCACTGGATCTGTGTGATGCTGAAATACAATCCAAGAAGTGGATTAGATCAAAATGCCCCATGTCTCGACCCTAAAAATTATCAAAAATTCAAGTATCACCCCTTTGTAAACCAAAATATACTTACAATCTGCCCATCATGGTAATCACTACGTGTAGAATCGCGCCGTTGGGCAGAACGATGTCTACCTCGTAGACCTCCATGTTTATGTAACATAATGACATCACGTACCCCCCTTTTATAGCAGCCCCCCCATTTCGGTCCAAAATTTAAAATTCCCTTCAATCAGCATCAACAGAGTTCTTTTTTTAGGATATTTGAGACAGGTAGGAGTCGACCTGAGCAGGTCATACCTGTATTAATACCCATAACTTATCTGATTTTTCGCCATTATGGTGCAGCGCCAGCTCGCTACTACTACCTGGTGGAATTTAGATAAACTAACCATAGCGTCCCTGGATACAGGACCCGCGCTAAGCCAAACAAATCAATTGAGCTCTGTACTTAGGTTTTGTACGTTGACAAAATGATATTGATCTCACATCCTTTTTCTGTGTTGACCATGGCCTGTCTGCAACCCATAACAGATAAACTATAGGTCAATGAATTGCCTCCTCTTCCTGTTGTTTCCTCAACAGGCCTACCACCAACACAGCATCGTTTCCTTCAGTGCCAGAAGCCAAACCCAAGGAGAAAGGACCAGTACCATCAAGTCCAGAAACAACCAACACCAAAACAACATGGCAACTTATAACCCAGTAGCTTCTTCGCCATGGAACTTTTCAGGCCACAAATGACAATATCACCATAAGGAACATCAGAACCTATTTCCCAGCAGTATACACCCAAATTGACACTTCAAGAAACACAAATAGACACTTTTTCAAAACGAATTTTTGTATAACCATATTTTAAATCCAAATCGCTGAGACAGAATTGTGACGTTAATTTATGATTTTTCTTTTTGATGAATTTTGTGAGAGACACACCAAAGATACCCTTCTGGCTTGCCTCTCTAGGCGCTATAAAATTCATCACCTTTACCACTGTTTTTCAAACTCAACTATGACATGTATTTATGAGTTTTAGTCAAATTAGTTATCCATAATCAACAGGTTGTATACATCCCATTTTTGTATATTTTCGTGAAAATTACCATGTTTCTAGTCAACAGTAACACTGAATACCACCTTGACTTATACCTTATACCCGACTGTGTAGCAGACCCTACACAACTTCAGTTATGAGCCTTGGTAATGTGGAGCCAAAAACTCATCACCCTTGTGTTGATTGTTGACCCCACAATACCAAGAATCACCAAACTTGCCTAATTTTCATCTGGATATATTTCATTGCGTATTAATGTATAAAACCAACATGTTATCAAATCAGAAAAATTTTCATTTTTCCATGATAACATACCGGTACATATATTTTAAGCATTGTACATACCCCGGCATTTAAAACCTGTATATATACATTAAGTCACTTGATCCACACAAAACTTTATTTTTGTAATTCCATAAAGGAACCCCTTTTTTATATACTGCATATAATCAAAACCCGGTATTTGTATCATAATACCCATAATTGTGAATGGACTTGGCAAAGCCTCATCTTTTCTACTTATTTTTCTCCCTTTACACTCGTGCAGAGACGAGTAGGAATGTGGGGATTTGTCAATGGACCATTCTGGGTATTATTATTATTTTTCATATTTACTAAATTCTTCGCCATATAAGGCCTAAGCTCTGCCCATGATCCACACTCAATAATCTCCTGTATTCCTCAACAGGAACCAGGATCCTTTAGTCATCACAAACACACTTCCTCCATTAGACTCTGTGACATAAGGTACAAGGATGTAATAACATTCCAACCTTATCTACTCAGTCCAACTGGAGGAAGTGCGATCCACCTGTGGTGCCATATTAGGAATGAGAGGATATTTCA
Source organism: Acholoe squamosa (assembly GCA_949317995.1). Taxonomy (NCBI): domain Eukaryota; kingdom Metazoa; phylum Annelida; class Polychaeta; order Phyllodocida; family Polynoidae; genus Acholoe; species Acholoe squamosa. The sequence continues at coordinate 1,548,752 of OX439051.1, read as the reverse complement.
CAATCTCCTCTCAATCCTCATTAACATTATTTACCCACAGGTGGCACTCTCTCCTTATGACATGTGTCACTATTCTATTGAGCCACATGTACAGAACATTTCACAACACAGGGTTAATTACCACACTATACTTTCAATATCTCTTTGGGTGTTCATCTTTCACTTTCGGTAACTTAACATTTATGGGATGATTATCTAACTTTTAGAAAAGGAAAAAAAGACACAATTAAAAGATGATGGTCTGATTTCAGACAAATGTGTAGAGGCAAGGAAAAAGGGGGATCCATGCTTAAGTCAAATTTAAAATTCAGATCACTGGCTTTTCAGTGATATATTGCAAGAGAAGATACTCCTGTTAGTTTTAGAGGAATGGCTTGCTAAACGTAGGTAGGTGTTACCATTTTTTGAATGGCAAAAAGCTCTATGCCTAATTGATCATGAGATACATCTATAATTAGCATAATTTATGCTAATTAGATAAATTAGCATAATTTTTTATTCTTTTGCCTATAACTTTTGATTTAGAAATGGTATTTTCATTCTGTTTTCACCATAGTAAAACTAGTGAAAAATTCTTTCAAATGGGATAATTGATTTTCCTATTTAGACTGAAAATCATGTTTCCATGGCAACAGACATAAACAAAAATGCCTATTTAGGCCCAAAAACGTTCTTTTTACATGCCTAATTTGGAACCTTTCCACCCAAAATAAAAAGTTTTATGTAAAATCATTGAATTCTCCATAAAAAAAGTATCCTATAATAGTTTTAGGCATATTTTTCCTATTCTAGCCCATAGTGGTGCCCCCTGGTGGCTAAAACTTATCACCAGAGTTTGAAAAAGAAATTCTGTATAAGAATATAAAATACCCGAGTGCTGAAGCGCTTTATTTCAGAAAACAGGCTGAAATCAGTGAAGATGATATTTTATCAGAAGAAATCTCTAGGTGTTCAACAACTCAAGAAGCAAGAATCCTAGCAAAACAGATCAAGAAAGACCCAAAATGGAACAAAGATTTGAAAATTGAGACCATGAAAACTGTCATGACAATGCAGCTAATGTCTAGTGAAGATCTCAGGATCAAATTAGCTAATCTACCAGGAAAAATTTTCTTTTGCAATTATGACAGCTTCTGGGGATGTGGAATGTCGTTATCTCAAAAAAAGTACATCAAAGAAACCACGATCAAAGGACAAAACTACATGGGTCGTATCCTAGAGGAAATCAGAGAAAGTATAAAATGAATCTAAGCCAGGTGTTGATATGGTAAATGATAGTATTTTCTGTTGTAATCTACTATATTGTGTAAATACACTTCATTTTAATACATCTTAACGGTTAAAACATAACCACGTGCGAAAGATTCTTTGTTTGTAAACAAAGCAGAGGTTACTATGATACGGAATGGTCTCTAAGGCGACAGCGCGCAAAGATAACAATTGGGTCAAACTTTAACACATGACTAGCTGCTGTCTCCTCATTGGCGGAGCGCTTACAGATGACCTAGTTAGGAAAATCATGACGTATTTTATAGCGTCCTTGACTACAATTGCAGACGGTGTTAGATATCTGATAAATTGAAGGGAAAATTCAATCAAAATGAAACTTATTAACTTCATAGTGATAAATGATCAATGTGATGGTACAGATAACCAGTTGCAGTACTTCATAGACAAGGAATGTGAGGTTTGTATTTTTCAAATCTCAGTTATGAACTATCCAGAAGCAAATGTGACACGATCTGCGAAAATGGGGCTTAGCGCAGGGGGTCCTAAGACCCCTTTTCCCAGTGTGTGTCACAAATATTGAAACTCTCTGGGATGTAGCTGATCGAGAACTTGAAAGATGTCCAAATTCAATAGTCTACATCAATGGAGGTATAAATACAATTATTCAGAGAAATGAGTGGGCTCAGAAATTCTTTGATCTTGAAAATGTGGAAGAAATGTTCATCATATTGAGGAACAAATATGATGAAAACATAAACTATCCGAGGGAAAGACACAGTCAGTCTACAATACATCTTGTACCACTAACTGGAGTACTTTTAGGTCAATACTGTGACTGGACAATTGGTGATAATCCACAGGAAATCTTTGATGAAGGCATAACCTCGTTCAATGACTATATATTCAGTCTCAATCATCTTTATGGGGTTTCTACAGTGGATACTCCTGATGTGGTTCATTCTAAACTTGATGGACAGGTTCGGCATAACTACAATTCACTCCTACAAGACGGTTACACTGGATCATTACGTACTGTGGCAAAATGGGCAAGGTCGTTGACCCAGCATATGGAAAAACATTACCGGAGAAAGCAAGCTGTATTCTAGGTTCATTTTAATAGAACACCACCAATATTAACTAGAGATGTGAATTTCTTGCTTCCCTATACCTAATAAGACTATACATTTAATTATAATTTAAATGAAAAAACTATGAATGGCTTCTGAAAATCATTAATTTGATTAGAGTATGCCTGGTTATAATTGACTATTTGCAGGAACCAACTGAGGGAAAAATGAGCTACTGATCTACGATAGAGTCTGAGATGAAGAGGATAACTGAAGAAATTAACCGGTTATGATGTGTTAATTCGAAAATATTTTTATTGTTATTACCCAAGAATTTAATACTTGTATATTATTATAAAATTATATGGTATATTGATATTTGTTAATTAGAGTTAATATTACAATTTCATAATAACGCATTATCAATATGTAAAAACGTTACTAAATGTCTGTTTTAGTAAGGTATTACTAATATGGTGTAAATAATTTGTGCAGAGTTAAGTCTCACTTTTTATGTAAATTCCCTGAAAAGCGATATGCAGTATTTTTCAGAGAATTTTGATTTGTGTATAGTTAAGTTATATGTTATCTGTGTAGGAAGACTGTTAATTTGTAGTACTACTAAAATATATTGGAGTGTTATATATTGGAAACATAAACAAAAATGTCAATATGACTTTAGATAATCTAAATGAGGTTAATTTAATACAGAAGGAAAAATTTATTCAATTAAATATTAGAAGTATTAAAAGAAAAGAAAAAATTGATGAATTTAAGTTAAGATTTTCAAACTCGAGTTTTGACTTTATAAGCATTACTGAAACATGGTTTACGAATCTTGATCATTCTAATTTGTATTGCATTAATGGGTATTCACTATATAGGTAAGATAGAAATTGGTGTGAATGTGTTGATTCCTCTACTATTAAAGCTGGTGGAGGACTAGCAATCTTTGTAAATAATAATTTGCACTGTTCTACATCACTTCTGAAAGCATATAATTTTTCAGAGAGTGCGATTGAAACATTCTGTGTGGTAATAACTGATAGTAAAAAAAAAAGTAAAATAATTTGTAATGTATATAGGCCTCCAAAAGGAAATTTGGAAAGGTTTTTCCAAGTATTAGAGTTCATTGTTAGTGAACTGTCAGTTAAGAGTAAGAAAAATTTGATAATTCTTGGTGATTTTAATATTGATATTCTGGACCCTAAACTAAAGAATGTAAGTAGTAGATTGATTAATACAATGTTACAATATGGCCTATTAAATTGGGTAAAAGGAGTCACAAGAAATCCACAAAAAGAAAATGAAAAAAGCTCATGCTTGGATTTAATATTCACCAACATATCTTTAATGGAAGAATCTTTCATTATTCCATTTGATCTTAGTGACCATAACCTAGTAGGTGCATTAATTGAAAAAGAAGTAGTAAACAACTCAAAAGAGACGTTCAGATGTCGATCTATGAAAAATTTTAATGCTCAAAATTTAATTGATAAATTTGGAAAAATAGATTGGAGAGAATTCTATGATTCTGATGATACTGAATATTTATGGTCATTTTACATTGATTCGCTAAGAAAAATTGTTGATGAAATGTGTCCATTTAAAACTTTTAAGATTAAAAAATCAAAAGATGATTGGGTGACCCCAGAGTTAATTGATGAAATAGTTGTAAAAGACAAATTGTTATCGCGTGCATGGAAAACTCATAACCAGATTGATATGTTAGCAGCTAAAAATGCCAGGTCAAATATTAGTAAAAAAATTTGTTCTGCAAGACAAAATTATATTTTAAATCTAACAAATGAAAATTATAAAGATCCTAAGAAATTCTGGAGAGAAATTAACAAACTACTACCATCAAAAAGGAGCAAAACGCTAATACAGTTAACTGATGAAAATAGTAAATTTATTTCAAAAGAGAATACCCCTCAGTTTATCAACAATTTCTTTGCTAATATTGGTAATAATCTGGCAAATGGTTTCAATGAAGAATGGGAATATTATGGAAGCAATAATATTGATAGTGAAATAAGATCGATTGCTGCTACAATTGAAAATGTGGAATACTTTGTAGATGATATTTGTACTTCTAAATCATCAGCTGTAGATGATATCAATAGTCATATATTAACGACTATTTTTAAAAATAGTCTTACACAACTTACTCATATATTTAATACCTCATTGAATATGGGTATCATTCTAAAAGATTGGAAAATATCTAAAATAATACCGATTCCAAAAGGGCGAGATGACAGATTAGTTTCTAATTTGAGACCTATTTCTTTGCTGTCTTTGCCAAGCAAAATTATTGAGAAAATAGTACATAGAGAACTAATTAATTTTCTAGAAAATAATAATTTGTTGTCTGAAAAACAATTTGGATACAGAAAAGGTAGATCAACCATTGACTCAGTGAGTAAATTTACTGATGAAATCATTATAAACAAAAATTTAGGAATGAACACATTGGCTACCTTTTTTGATTTAAAAAAAGCTTTTGATACTGCTAATCATAAAATTCTTATTAATAAATTATTTAAGCTTGGTATTAAAGGGAAATTATTATATTGGATTGAGAGCTATTTGACAAATAGATTTCAATTCACTTCAGTAAATGGTATTGACTCAAATAATGAGGCAATAAATTGTGGAGTCCCCCAAGGTTCCATTCTAGGACCTATTTTGTTTCTAGTTTATATAAATGATGTACAAAATGTGTGTAAAAATTCAAGCATATATCTTTTTGCTGATGATACTGTATTGTGTACAAGTGGTAAAATAGAAGATATTGTTATTAATAATATGCAAAAAGATATTAACAATTTTGTTAATTGGTGTGACAAAAACAAGCTTACAGTTAATATTGATAAAACAAAATTTATGGGTTTTGGTCATAAAAAATGTTACTTGAAAGCTAACTTGTAGTTAAAGATAAGTTAATAAAAAAAGTTCCAAGTTATAAGTACTTGGGAATAATATTAGACCCAACCCTAAATTACAATCTTTTTATTAAGAATCAAATGAAAACTGTAGCTTATAGGTCATATCAATTGGCAAAAATTTCTAGGTTTCTTAGTGTAGAAAATATGTTACGAATTTATAAGGTATATATACTGCCAATTTTTGACTATGGGGATATACTTTATGAAAAAACAAATACAACCAATTTGCAAAAGATGCAAGGGATGCAAAATAGAGCCATTAAGATATGTATGAGGGTAAATATACTCACTAGTACTGATTCAATTCATGCCAATTCAAGCATTAATTATTTAAAAGATAGAAGACATAATCATGTTTGTATAGAAGGTTACAAAAGGACAAGAAAAAAAGAAAATTTAAGAAAACCTATTTATAACCTCAGATTTAACAAAGGTTTGTTATTAAATAATTCTATTCCTAAAAATGAGATGTACAAAAGAAGTGTTCATTATAATGTATCTAGTGCATGGAACAAACTCAGTCTTATGGATAGAAGTGTTGACAGCATTACTGTGTTCAAAAATGTTTTAAAAAGGAATTTAAAAGAAATGCTCCCTACAAAAAAAGATGTAACATGATTTCACTGATAATTTCATGATATCATATCAAATGGTGTTTTTGATTTGTAATGTGCCTTCAAATATTCTAATAGGATAATATTGAAGAAAAAAAAAAAAGAAAAAAAAAGAAGAAGAAAAATTTGATGTATGTACTATTATTTTATAAATCATTCTTCTGTATTATTAATTAGAGAACTTTGTTTATAATTACATATTAAGTAAATAATTTTACACTCATATCGTATGAATTTTGATACTGATAATCTTCCCTGTGATGTCCTGTATTGTTCTTGTTTTTTTTTTTTATATTTTATTTTAAAATGTAATACTTTATAAATTATAAATTATTCGCATATTAATTAATAGAATAATATAATTTATGTATAAATACTAGGCGGCCAACGAAAATTAATTTATTAAGCGGCAGCCTGTTTGTCTCCATTTTACACACTTATAGTAATAATATGAACTATTAAATTGTAAATACATTATATATTATGACCATTCAATTTGTACAAAGTGTATTAGTTACAAGTTTTATTGAGGCAAATAAATTTATATTGAATTGAAAAACAGGTACTAAATCCCGCAGGAACCCCCATTTCTGCTTGCTGGCTCACAAATGTGCCAAACAGATATTGAAATTATAGTCTGGTAATTAACCCAGGGTAATTAACCTGTATAGAATGAGACTCAATCTACTGTGTATGACAGAAGGGGTAACTATATAGCTTCATCTACAGAAATATTATTTGACTCTGTGTTAATCAGAGCGAGTTATTATCTGTTACATTCTATACTAGGTTGTAGTTAAGTACATGAAGTGACTATGTTTACTGCACCTCTATATCTACCTGGCTATTTATTGGGATATATGTGCGTGGATTCATTATAATGATGTAACATTATATAAATTGAAACTTATATATGTGGAATCATCTATGATATTGTAAGAATACTGTATTTTAATGCACATTTGTTTGCTTACTTTGAAATGTTTGTGGTAGCCTGTGGTTACTACAGACTACTTGGAGGTGGAGTTAGGAAAAGGTGTGAAAACTTGTCAGATTTAGCCATAATCCATACAGGCTGTAGTGGTGCAAGCTGGGACTTACTCCAGGGTGTGGGAAGCTAGGTATAATGGAAGGTGCAATAGCAATGTGTGAAATCTCCTAGAGGAGGAGTACATATAGAGTTGATTTCTCAGTGGAGAGACACACCCCTTACCAGAGTCAGGACAGGATATCAGGACAGCACACAGCAGCCAAGAGCACCATGGAGGAGGCATGGTTGAGGTTTGGGTGTAGCTCTGTCCTGGGCCAGGAACAGTTACATAGGTGCAGTAGTTCCAACAAAAGGACCTTAGGCAGGTATGAGGTTGAGTTACACCTTGGAACTGTGGAGGCCAGCCTGGACTGTCCCGGGTGGGTGAGGTGCTAGGAAGGCATTTTGCCCAATAAGGTATTGTGATCTTTACTTTGATTCTGCTTTGTATTGTATCCTTGCTCTATGGTGTTGGAACAGTTGTTGTCCATCCACTGTGCTAATGGATTTGTAGGTGCAGATTGTTGTAATCTGAGTGATATAGCTATGTGCTATGGAGATATTGTTTGACATTTGGAATGTAAAGTGAGAGTTGTACATAATTGAAACTATTGAGAATAATTTGTGACATATTGATAAAGATATCTCTCGAGATAGTGAATAACACCAATAAATGTATTATGAAACCGCATTCTAGCTCCCTTTTGATATGCAGTAATACATTTAGATCCCAAGGATTTTGATAGTTATTAGTAACTGGAATATAGTGTAGAGGTACACTTTACTAAACCATAGGAGTTGGGTACCGTCTGACGTGGCGGGTGAGTCGAGTCGTCGGACGTTCCTCAGGTTCCGGATAGGTGGCAGCACCGATCCGGGTCTGTGGGGACATCTGACGACGAACACCTGGGTCCGTATATAAAGCCCAGGGCTCAGCCGCTACGTCAGAGGCCCTTCTGGCCTCCACACTATGTAAACCACTGTCTTTTAATATTAGCTGCCTCTTTGATATCATTCGGCAGCCGTGAGTGTGCATTAAGTAATAAACCTAACCGTTGGCATACACTTGGAATACTGTCTTACTCTTTCTTTCCGAATCGTAAGACCCGAACCCCCCAGGTCCGTAAGGCCACAAACCCTTACACTGGTGCCGTGACCAGTTAATTCTGGTGTATAGCCCGGACGTTATAACGTCCGAACGGCTAGTACATGGGTTAGACACCCTTAGGGAAGCTAACCCAGCAGGGCAATCACTTGCCCAAGAGAATGGAAATGGATCGCTAATGCTCCAAGCCCATTCGGACTCACAAGATGCAGAATCAGCATCCTGGAGAGATCCCGGACCCCACTATAATGATAGTGAAGAGAATCTGCCAGACTCTGTACGACGCGAACAGTCCATACAGAGACATAGTAACTTAATAGGCCAGCATTCAATTGTTGACGAATTATGTGATTCGATGTTCGAAGTCGGTGGTAGTACTAACCCAGAACATCCGGCACCAATGCGAAAAAGGGTAACATTCGGAGAACTACCTTATAGGTTACCCAGGCCCGAATTACCAATATTAGATTATAGCGCTATAGATGGCGACTTAACCTATGCGGTACCGGAAGGTGAAGAATTAAAACGACCGGATGTCCTGTTGTTGAATGAAACTTATGTAACTTTGAACGAGAATTTAAATACCTTGGTCAAAGCTAAGGATGAAGTATTGCATGAAAAACTTCAAATGGAAGAGGACCTAACTGGCATGCGAAAGGAATTCGAAGCCAGAAGGAGCGAGTACATGAAAGAACTCGAGAGTGAAGAACTAAAACTTCAATCTATGAGAGATTCATTCAATAAAGAATATGATAATAGGCACATTCGTATCCAAACATACATAGATACGAACGACCAACTAAACCTTGATAAGACAAAATTCGAATCCGAAATTCGCCATTATCAGGAGGAGTTGGATAAATTGAAACTTCAGTGCAGTAAACAAGCTGAAGATAATGAAACCATCCGGGTAGGCATCATAGCTTACAACAAACAACTGGAGGAGGATAGACAGAAACTCACGAATGAGCTTCAGGAATTGCAGGCCACTGCAATAACTCTAGACAAATATGTAGAAGCAGCCTAGTTAACTATAGGTAATATAGACCCAGCTGTGGTATCTACAATGTTGGGAAAGACATCTAAAGATGCAACCCCAATTAGATACAGCCCATTCGTTGATGATGGGGCTGACAAGAATGTGGTATCCGGAATCTATAAGAAACCGGATAATGCTGCAGTAAATGGAACCGCATCTAAACCAGTAGTTCCAATGCTGGATACGATAGGACCAGCACCACCCATACCAGATTTGAGTCACAAAATCAAAGCGACTCACGATGGTGCTACAGGGAATAATAATAATTCACCCGTGGCACAACCAAGAGCACCCGGACCAATGAGACATATGTTGACACCACCTTCATATTTCCCCCAACCCGGCCACAGTACACCAGCAGTACCAAGATTACCGAATCCACCCCCAGGTTCTGGTAATGGTCCTACTGATGGACGTTTTCCGAGACCAAATCCGCCACAAAACAATATCAACGGCGGTACGTACCAACCGAGAACATCTTCCTATGGATATAGAAATAATTATAATCCATCGGGAAGTGGCAATTATCAGAATGGTAATAGCTATAACCAGGGATGGAATCAAAATGATTCTTACCCTAGATATGCTTCTTCTGGAAACACCGGTCACAATAGTGGATACCCTGGTGGTTCATCTGGAGGCTATAATAATAATGGTCCACCAGGAGGAAACCCTCCAGGCGGCCCAGGAGGATCCGGATTCGGAGGATCAGGATCAGGAGGAGATGGCAGGAAACCTAACAGGAGAACTTCTATGCCTGCAGGGATGCAAACCATCTTTGATAGAAGCCAATGTATACAAAACCTTGGCATTGACTGCTACCGAAAGGGAGCAGACTGCATGGAAGTCATGAACTGGAGCATGCGAGAAGCAGATAGACTACGCGGATGTAATAATCCGGCACGTAGGCAGGCACGGATACCCCCTCCATATGATTCTAATGATCCATGGAAGGACAGGTATCAAGCTTTTGTTGACGAAGTCAATTGTAGTGGCTGGACAAAAGAAGAAGCTCTGCCATATTTGATTTGTTGGTTAAATAAAGGCGGAAAAGTAGCTCTCAACCAATGGAGAGCAGCTTACGGAATATATGGTACCTATGATCAATTGGTCGAATGTGCCGCATACCTTTTCGGATCAATCGTTAGAGAAGATCCGTGGGTAAGCTTTAAGAAGAGGACACAAAAACCTAAAGAATCACACAAAGTCTTTGGTTTGGAGCTACAGGACTTGCTTTCGAAAGCACGTCCAAATTGGGCTCATGATGATGATTGTTATCTACAAGAATTGTTTATACAATTCTACAGTGGATTGCGTGATCCGGATCACAAGCAAGTGGTCTGGGACTCTTGGAAAGATGACACTTCCTTCAGTGATCTGTTCATAGCAATCGATGGACATGACATGAAGAAACGTCTGGTAGGTCTCGGACCTAATCCAATAAGAGCAGCTCCATTCCAATACGGAGGTACACCTGCTCCGGTATACGATACTTCCCAATTAGCTCCGGTTGAATCGAATGAAGTTGATGAGAATGATGAATATGTCTCCGATGAAAACGGAGATTATATTGGTTCAGTGCATGTAGCTGGAAAATATTACCGACAAAAGCGGTATAGGAAAGTACATTCGAGAGGGAGAGGAGGATCAGTTGCTGGTAAAACAGCTTCCGGATCAACTCAACCTGGCAGTGTAGCCTCTACGGCGAACCCAACTGTAGCAGCCACTGTTGCTCCGACTAACATGATGGAAACATTATTAGCCGGATTAACAGAAGCTCTAAAGAGACCGAGAGTTGACAAATCCCAGAGGAGATGTTTCAGATGCCAGAAACTGGGGCATTATGCTCCAGAATGTATGGCTGAAAAACCTGTCCCTCGTAGACAGGAGAGTGTCTCTGGAGTAAGTACAGAGGAAAACTAAGGAGGGGTCTCCCGAGGGGCAAAGAAGGGGATCCCAGTGACAAATCTTGCCATGATATCACCATCCGTGATGATAGTTCACATGAAGTAACAAGATCGCCTAACACCGAGGTGGTTGTAGACACCCGGAAGGTTAGGGAAGCTGATATAACAGGTGCTATGGGAGCACAGGGGAAACCCAATATCAGTAACGAGGCAGGCGGCTATTCGTTAGCCAAGGTCTGTGGTGCCCACCTGCCCCCGGGTCATCCTTGTCTGGAATTCTTAAAAGGATGTGGATTGACTCCTGGTGTGAAAAATGACGTTCCGATTGTCACGGACATGCCCTCTGTTCTAAACGGAAGGCGGTGGTATGTTTGCCTTACTGTTAACGGAAGGTCTGCCGAATTCCTTGTGGATACGGGAGCTAGCCACTCTTGTATCTCCAAGGGGTTCTACGACCTTATACCGGATGAACATGATACTCTCAAATCGGGAGGAAGTGCTCAGACGGCCGACGGCAGTACCTTGCAAACGTATGGTAGAACTTGTGTGAGACTACAGTTAGATGGTATACATGACTATGTCATGAGCGCCACCGTTGCGGATATAGCAGATGAGGGGATACTCGGGTTAGATTTCGCATCCCTGTATGGTGCTGTATTGGAACCCCAAACAGGAGTGTTGAGTGTGAGATACCCGTACCCCGTGAAGGTTAGATGTGCACTGAGACAAGTGAGCAGTATGGCTAGTGTGGCACACACTGTGCGAATCCCTCCGGGAGTAGCCTGTGATGTGCTTGTAAGAAGTGATCCTGCAATGCGTAACAAACCTGCAGTGATAGAACCGGATGTAGTTACTTTGTCAGGTATTGGATTAAATTCTGTAGACACGATAGTAGCGAATGCATCCTGGTCGGTAGTACCTGTCTCCAATACTGGAAACACTACTATCTACTTGAAAAAGGGACAAGTTTTTGGAAACGTGACCCTTTCGGAAACTGTAACGGATAGCAAGCTAAGCTTACAGAAGGTAACAGGAGATGATGAAATTTCGGAAGACTTACTTAAGTTGTATGAAGAAACTTCATTAGAAGATCCGGAACACCGGAAAGAGTTCTATGATATGCTCTGTCAGTATCATACTGCCTTTGCCAAACCTGGTGAAAAACTAGGTACGACAAATAAGGTATTACATAAAATAGATACTGGGGATGCCGAACCCTTTAAGATACCGTATAGACGGTTACCCTTAGCAAAAAAGAGAGTAGCTGAGGATGAAATAAATAAGATGTTGGAACAGGATGTAATAGTCCCTTCTAATAGTCCATGGAGTAGTCCTGTGTGTATGGTAACAAAAAAAGACGGTACTATCCGTTTCTGCATAGACTACAGGAAGTTGAATGGAATAACGAAAAAGAATTCGTATCCATTACCGAGAATAGATGAAACCATTGACTCCTTAGGAGGAAACAGTTGGTTTTGTACCCTAGACTTGCAATCAGGCTATTGGCAAGTGGGAATGAACCCTTCAGATATGGAGAAAACTGCATTTTCAAGTCATATTGGATTATTCCAATATAATGTAATGCCGTTTGGATTGTGCAATGCACCTGCAACATTTGAAGCAATGATGGAAACAATTCTAAGTGATTTATTGTGGAAAAGATGTCTTGTATATCTAGACGATGTCATTGTCTTCGGAAAAACATTCGAAGAATGTTCTAATAACCTAAAAATGGTACTAGAACGTATTATTTCAAATGGTCTCAAATTGAAACCTAAGAAATGCCACATGTTTAGAAAGTCCATAAATTATTTGGGCCGCATCATCAGTGATGAAGGAATAAAGGCTGATCCGGAAAAAATCGAATCAGTTACGAATTGGAATAGACCTAAAACACCCAAAGAAGTGAGGTCCTTTTTAGGATTCTGTTCCTATTACAGGGAATTTATTCCGAATTATTCTAGAGTCAGTTACCCATTACAAGCAATAGCTAACTGGACTCCAGGAAGTACCAAGGAAAAATTTCCTTGGACGCATGAACAGGAAACCGCTTTCCAAAAGCTAAAAGACCTGTTCACGAGTACTCCCGTATTGCAATATCCGAATGAGACGGATCATTTCATACTGGATACTGATGCTAGTAATGATAGCATTGGTGCAGCTCTCTCGCAAGTCCAAAATGGGAGAGAAGTGCCAATTGCCTTTGCCAGCAATACACTGAGCAAGACCCAGCGCAATTACTGCACAACCAAAAGAGAGTTGTTAGCAGTAGTCGTATATACCAAGAAGTTCAAACATTTTCTATGGGGAACGAACTTTACTTTGCGTACGGATCATTCCTCTTTAAGGTGGCTACTGAACTTCCGAGATGCTGAAGGCATGTTAGGCCGATGGCTAGCCCATTTATCCGAATATGGGCTTGAACATCAACAGATTCAGCATAGACCCGGAGTTAAGCATTTAAATGCTGATGCTTTGTCTCGAATACCAATCCGGAAATGTGATAATCCGGATTGTACTGATTGTGGAGCTCATAAGGCAGTGTTAGCAGGGATTCGAAGACCATTCGTACCCCTAGTTGCCAGTATACTGGATTGGTCTATGGATCACATACGACATTTCCAGGAAGCTGACTCGATAACTGCACAGCTACTGCAATTAGTACCAAAGGGTATACGTCCAGTTAGACCAGAGGTCTCTCTGGAAAATCGAGAAATGAGAAGGTTTCTTGCTCAATGGACCGAGCTTGAAGTCCGGAAAGGCGTGTTATACCGTTGGAAGCCATGTAATAATGGTGGTAGAATCATTCAAGTGGTGATACCACATGCCATGAGACATGACATTATGTACTTCTGTCATGGACATCGGAGCAGTGGTCATTTCGGAAGGAAACGCTCGCTAGCACGACTTTCCAAGAAATACTATTGGCCTGGCATGACACGGGACTTGCAAAGATGGGTAACCACCTGTCCGGATTGTTGTAAAAACAAACCCGGACCCGGGATGGGCAAACTTCCCCTATCCCAAGAACTTTTCGGAGTTAGATTCGCAAGAATCGGGGTAGATATTATTAGTGGATTTAATACAACCGCTAATGATAATACCTGTATGATGGTAGTGTGTGATTATTATACGAAATACACTAAAGTATTTCCACTACCGGACCACAAAGCAATTACTTGTGCCGAAGCTTTTGTAAAAGGTTGGGTACTAAGCTTCGGTGTACCATTAATGTTACACAGTGACCAAGGCAGAGAATTCGAATCAAATCTCTGGCAGGGTATGTGCGAGTACTTGGCTATTTGCAAGACTAGAACCAATCCGTATAGACCACAAAGCGACGGATTGGTGGAAAGGTTCAATAGAACCCTCATCCAAGTCCTAAAGTCACTCGTTAATGAACATATGGATGACTGGGATGAGCAATGTCATTTTGTGACACATGCTTATAATAGTACAGTACATTCAAGTACAAATTGTTCTCCGAACCTTTTAGTATTCGGAGAAGATTTGATAATGCCTGCTGACCTAGTTTTTGGAGTCGTAGGAATGGACCCTGAACTACCTTGCCATGTAGTTTTTGTGGAATGTTTAAGAGACAGATTTAGAAAAGCATATGAGTCTGTCCGAATTGATTTGGAGAAAAGTGCCAAATGGCAGAAAGTAGGATACGATACCGATCTAAAACATCGGAAATTCCAATCCGGAGACAGAGTCCTTAGATTACATGAACCACTTAGACACATAAAATTAGCGTCTAATTGGGACGGTCCCTTTACTATAACACAAATTATCAGTGATTGTACCGTAATTATTAAATCTGACCTTGGTCGACTCTATAAGTCAAATGTGGCTAGATTAAGGAGATGGTCTGGGAGGGAGACCTCCACAGAAATGTATGGTGAAGGTTCCGAAAGGATCCTGAATCAGAATCGCATAATAGACCAGGTAAAGAACACTACAGTGAAGCGTGGTCAGGGTAGACCCAAAAAGTGTTCCGAATCAGTAACACCCACGCCAACACCGATTAAGCGTGGGGGAGTTAAAAAAGTCTCGGCAGGTGAAGACAAAAAGAAGAGGAAAGGTGTTTCTAAGGCTAAGAAGCACCTAGAGAAAGCTCTTCAGACTGTCAGGTCCGATAAAGAACTATCCGAGAAGGGGAGATACGTTCGCCGCAGCCCCCGAATTGCCCAGAGGACTGCAGTGACCTAACCTGTATACACAACGAGTGTAATGTTTACATTTAGAGGAACGGATGACAACTGACCCTAAAGGCTTATTTGTCGCCCCCGCATGATGTACCAATGGGTAGTGGACGGATAATCCGGTGGATTTGCTTAAGCTTTCCATAATCTCCACTTAAATCCCCAGTCGAGTCATCGGGGTGAGCGATAATTACCTAAAAACAATCAGTTTGTTGATGTACCGCCTGTAGCACGTGCGTTTCCGCATGACGTCACCGTGTCCAGTCTCGGCTGACCTCTCGTGACCTCGCGGACCGCGGGGAAATGACGTCACGAAAGCTGGCCTGTCGCCATATTTGTTTTCGGTAACGTCCAAGACGGTCGAGCTCGCTCCCTTCTTGGATTTTACCGGCTAAGCAAACCCCCCGCTGCTCCTCCAGAGTCTGTCTCCTGGTAGACAGACTCCGTTTGTGCCGGCCCCGGCGCCGTAAAAGCCGGAAAAAGGAGTAGTTTACTCCCGTGGTCGATTCCCCAGTCATGGCTGAGGAATCCGTAGCTGCAGCCAAGCTATCCGGTGACCCGGATAAGCTGACTCCGTCCGCAGAAGCTTTTCCGGAAGCTTTGTCGCCTGTTACACAGGAAGAGAGCGAGATGATGGACGTGGAGGAACCCACGGATCGCTCGTTCGAGGAGAAGCTGGCTTCATTCTCACTCAATGAGCCAGAGAAACTGCTATCTCCACTCCCAGCAGAGGGATCCGGAGCGACTGCGAGTGCTGAACCCGCAGCGAGTCCGAAACTACCCAAGTTGACGGACAGAAGGATGAGTGGAAGCCAGCAGTGGCGGAGCCTTTTCCAGCTAGTTATGATGGTCGCTACCTGTATGTCCACCCGGAACTGCAGGCACAAGTGACCTACGCGGACGGGACACCAGTCAGGATGGACCCGAAAGTCAGGATAGCTATCGAGGGCGTCATGGCTCCCGAACAGCTGACCAGGATGCCTCCCGAGTGGCTTCGAGACTGGCCGTGGTTCCAACGGGGACTTTTGGTGGACGCCGGTTTCCGTGAAACCGTGTACGCAGCTAACCGAGCCTTCGAGCTCGGAGCGTATCCGAAGCCTGACAAGTCCCTGTGGAACGTCAAGGCTACGAACATTAACTGGGTAGGCTGTGTCTGGGATACCGATGGCCAGACCTACCCACGCCCTAGTGCTATCCGGACGCCGTGCCGGACCACTAAGGAATTCCGGGAGGCCGCTGCTAACTTCGAGCAGTGGGACGACGGTTACTACATAACCGAACAGGAATTGGTGGATGTCCAGAACAATTCACTAATCGGATTGGACCGAGCTGCAGCCCTTCGGACGGTTATTGTCCGCCGCATGACTGCCGAACAGGAGGCACAGGAAGAGGCTAAGAGGGCCGCGGAAGCACCCGCACCTCCTATCCCCGACCTGAAGCTTGCCACCAGAAGCTCCGCCAGTGCTACATCAGCTACCGGCAGCACTACTACTCCAGTAGAAGCCACGACCTCCAGCACATCCGGAACCCAGGAACCGGAGGAAGACTGGAAGGTCAGTAAGAACCGACGATCCGCTGCTCGGAAGCTCAAGAATCTCCCGGATTCTGCGAGAGCCGAGCCGAAACCCAGCACCTCAACCACTGGTAGTACTGCCATGGAGGTTGAGTCGTCTGACGAGGAGTCGGTGCACGAATCCTCGGTTGAGTATGATGAGAAGGCCACTCCATCAACTCAAACCGAGGCCGAACGTTGGGCTAACGCCAAATCCGGATTCAAAACCCGGATCCCGACGTGTTTCTCCGACTGTGCGTACGGAGTTAAGAAGGACGGCTCTACCCTCTATGCCTGTCCAGACTCAATCAATAAGAACGATGAGTCGGATGATGAAGATTGGATGCGCCTTTCGGACGAGGACCCCAATCCGAGCAAAGCCTATCGAAAGATGTGGCTTATGCTAAACCACACCGAAGGGTATTACACTTATACCCAGAGGAGGAAGCTGCGTTGGGCTTTAGAGAAGTGGTACGGTGACGATCAAAAGTCCTGTCCCTTCTCTATCTGCCAGGATGCGAGTGATGTCTCGATCCGGACCTGGAGTACTCCAGCCCGGTTCCAAAGGCATCTGGTAGAGGCCCACTTCCACCATCACCCAGTTTACATTTGTGATCCGAGTTATGGTAAGAAGGGCAAGAAGTGTACTACGAAGGTGCAATACAACCGACGTAGTGATCTGGCTAGACACCAGAAGAAATGCCACGCAGAAGGTTTGGACGGGGCCCGGAAGCGCATCATGGAGCTTCATCAGGAACTCATGAAGGAGTTCGATAGCCTGAGCGAGGATGCTTGGTCTAAGATCCGACCAGGGGACCAAGTCCTCTGCGAAGTTCCGAAGACCAAGGATTCGAAACTCCGAGCAAAGATAGTCCTGACTCCTGGAAAGGGTAAATTGGACATGCACGAGTCTCTCTGGCAGAAATGCGAGGAATCCGGAAAGGATGCAAAGAGAGCTCGTGAAAGGAGCAGGAGAGACCAGAACCGTGGCGGCAACGGCAATGGTCAGAGCACGACAAAACCAAAGGTCAGAGCAGAGGACCGTTCCAGGTCCCCTCTGACAAGGCACCCCGCAGAACAGGCTCAGGGCACTCCGGTGTTCAAGAAGCCTGAACCTGCCGGATACGCTGGAGCCGTATCTAAACCTGGGAAAGTGAGTTCTCGAAACTTTCCGTCCTTAAACCAGGGACCTGGACCTGAGAGCCAGACCTTGGTGGTAGGAAAGGATGGTCGCCTTATGCCAAAGAAGACCACCGCATCTGCTGCCGCCGGATCTGCATCCGCTCCAGCCGCCCCACCAGTTACCTTTACCCAGGAGCAGTTAAACATGTACCTGCAAATGGGACTGAAACAGAATGTACCACCTGCCTTCTGTGTACCAACGACAGGTGTGTCCGGGAGTCCTAAACCCGGAAGTGGTCCACAGGCCGCCTCGACTCCTCCCAAGGCTGTCGCGGCACCTGAGAAACCGAAGGACGCCATTACCATTAAAACTGGTAATGCGGAAGTTTGGTTTGAGAAGTCTCGCCAAGGGGAGGCAGATGTCCAGAAGGCCATCTACACCCATTGGGAGAAGACCGTTCGGGAGAAAGCGATCGAGTTTCATCAGGGTCTCCTAAACGAAACTCTGTTGTGTATGAAACAGGTGGGCGACGCTGAAAAGCAACGTCTCGAGACTCTCATCCGGGACGATGTAAAGGCCCAGGAGGAGGCTGCCTCAGCTGCTCAAGAAAAAGCAGCTATGGATGTACACGTGTTGGAAAAGCGTGTAAAGGAGGAGATCACTCGGAACACCAACCTGAACACTAAGTTCATGAGGGTGTTCGGAGTCGACTTGGACGAGTGGGACGGCACTCCCGAGTCGGCTTTAGCTCTTCTGAAGAAGAAGCATGCTAAGAAATCCGTTTAAAGCATGCTAGGGTTATTTCTTCCATAATTTTTTTTCCAACACCAAATGACCAGATATAGTCTTTGCGGAACCCTAAAGGTCTGCGAATGCTTTTACTAGTGCATGAACACCTATGCTATGTGTTCCGGGTTCCTTTGACCAGTCTATTATTCAGGTTGTATAACATTTATTACACCCTGAATAGCCTATTCGGATTTATAATTTCATCCATGAACAATCCGATAGTAGACTTGCTGCTGTGAGACGTATCCGGATGCCAGTTCCAGACTCCTGCTGTTACCCGTGCTAACCAATTACTAGGATGGACTTTACGATTTACCTCTACAACTCATCTGTACTCCCGAATGGACTTATATCTCTACTACTATTACTTCCGGATCAACCTATATCGGACTATTATTTTACTTATGTCAACTAAAACTTAAAAAGGATTACGTTCTCTACACAGTTGACACATCCGGACTAATATTCTACAAATCTACACCATTCGGATATACTATAAACTTTAGCACTACTAGAGGATTGTGGGTAGCTGCCCCAAATCAACTACCGTGTTCACTCAATATAAGGAAACTATAAACTTTAGCACGTCCATCCCGTGGTTAGCTGACCACACCTACCTACTAGTACCCGGAGGATACAGCAGAAGACTCCAGCAGCATTTATAATTCCTGTATATTGTATATAATGTCATATTTCTATTTTTCTATAATATTATATGTATGTACATATCCACTAGATACATATTATAATACGGGTACATAGACATTTCCTGATACGGATCTCTAATCACTATTAGTATTTATATTATAAGATCCGTTAAACTCCACCAGATAACACATATTATTGTCCTGCGAGACAAAATATATAATAAGTATAATGATCTGGTGCTATAAAGGTTATTAGGTACACGGTGATAATATATTATTATATTCATTACCACACCGTGATGTTTTTTTTTCAAGTGTATGTTATAAATAATCATATTCGTACTACTCACGGAATCCTTAACGGATTCGTATAATATTAATATACGACATGTCATTAGATAGTGATGTTACTATAACAGTCTTCTTTAAGACTACATATTCAAATGTGTTGTCAATGACTACAAACACACATACGGATGTTATTTTGTGATATGTTTTATTATCGACAGTTCCGTTACATATAGCTGTCATCATCACATGTATACGATTCATATTACTTGTCTTATTAATTATACCTGAAATATAATACAATATTATGTGGTATAATAATTAAATAGACAGTTCCGTTTCACATAACTGTCTCTTCTTCAAGTAATTCGTATAATATTTCAACATCCTAATCGTTATATGTAACTAAAATTCACTATCGAATATATATATATGACATCTGGTTCACAATTTATTTAGTGCTAATGTTATACCTATGGTTGTACCTCTATTACTAAAGGTTTAGACATGTAGAAATGTTATCCTAGTAATATTATACGTATAACACCCTCCTAAATGTCTGGGGGAGTGGTGTAGAGGTACACTTTACTAAACCATAGGAGTTGGGTACCGTCTGACGTGGCGGGTGAGTCGAGTCGTCGGACGTTCCTCAGGTTCCGGATAGGTGGCAGCACCGATCCGGGTCTGTGGGGACATCTGACGACGAACACCTGGGTCCGTATATAAAGCCCAGGGCTCAGCCGCTACGTCAGAGGCCCTTCTGGCCTCCACACTATGTAAACCACTGTCTTTTAATATTAGCTGCCTCTTTGATATCATTCGGCAGCCGTGAGTGTGCATTAAGTAATAAACCTAACCGTTGGCATACACTTGGAATACTGTCTTACTCTTTCTTTCCGAATCGTAAGACCCGAACCCCCCAGGTCCGTAAGGCCACAAACCCTTACAATAGTATAAAGAGTAATATAAATGTTGAGGGGAAAGGACTTGATTCTACCCCCCTATTCCAAATCTAACCGGAGTGGGTGGTTTGAACCTCCCCCTAACATTAGTACATGTAGTGTTCTAAGCAGGCAACCCAGCCTCTTAGACTACTGGTGATGTACTCATACTTTTCTCATTTGAGCTCAACCACCAAAGGGCAAGCCAGCTCATGGTGTATAAAGTAGAGCTCTGGGAACCCAATTGAAAGAAAGGGGTTGAGTATCACATCTATATGCCAAACCAGGTGTACAGAAGTTATATGAAACCTAACAAAGACCATTTCAGACACAAAGTCTATCTATGTGGTAGCAAGCCAAATAACTTCTAACTATTAAATCAAAGGGACAAGTGTATCATTGTGATAAGCTGTGAAAGGAGCAGACTAAGGTTCATTGCTATGTTTCACCTCATGGAGGACTGAAAAAAAAAGCTAATGTTATTGTTCAGTTCCTATTAGCATCATGATTTTATATTTTCTTTACGATTTAACCTGAATAGAGGGGTGATTAGGCAGTGCTTTGGTAAGGTTCCATACCGATATGAGTATTTGGTTCCAAAAGACCAGCATTATGTACCTAGATCAACCTCATTGGACAAAAACAACCTGGATTTGACTTTAAAATCAATGTGTGGTACTGAGAATGTGACAGGAGCAGATGCCAGAGGTATTTGGGTCTGTAGGTGGTGTGTTGTGACACATAGGGGCATAAGTTGCATGGAGTGTTGCAAGAGCACAGGGGACACATAAGAGTAAGCTTGGGATGCAGTGGCCCAGAGGAAATAGCTGCATCCAATAAATGTCTAATGTGCCAAGTCAGGCAGCATAAGACGGTGTGTAGGAGCCATTGACCTGATGTGTGGTATGGCTGAGTAGAGGCAAGCTTTGAATGTGATTTCCCAGCCACATATCTGAGTTAGCTTTGAGATATTTGTCTCAGTTTAAATACCACTCATTGTTACAGATTTGAGAAAATACCTGGCAGGTTAAAGGTAAGTCTATAATTGCATAAAGTGAGTCTAAGGATAATAACAGAGAATTAGTTTAGGATGTTTAGATCGAGCCAGGAAGCTGTTCCCTAAAGGTAAGTGGAATTAAGTTTAAGGTGCTATGTGAAGAGATTCTGAACTGAGTATTATTGGTTGTAGAAAGTATGAGACTTACATTGTTACCCATGCCATGGTTGAGATGAGTGTCATGCGTGTCATGTTTTGATTGTGTTTATCTCACTTTTCTTTGATAATCAGATGCTGAGTTTATGTAGGCTAGGTGCCTGGTTGGAACAGATAGCTGATGATATCAATGGTAGCAGTATGGCTGCGAGATGATGACTGGTCACAAGTCATACCTTTCGGATGCAAGTACAATACAAAGGCATGAGCACATGATTGACAGAGATATTACATGGTGGGTTTTGTCTCTCGGCACAGGGACGAGCCCATTATGTGTCAGCCAACCAAGAAGTTACTTTACTTGAGTCCCAGTCAAGTTTTGTTAACTATTGGAAGGTTTAAGAAGATTTGATGTGTATGATGATCATATGATGATGTATAGGTGATAATTATTGTAACTGGAAAAGAAAATATTTTGTATTGATTATTTTCAACAAGGTAAATGTTTCAAACTTGATGTTGAAACTTTTATATGTATGTGAGGGTCTTGAATAAGATCCTGGTTGATGCACAATCAGTTGGTTATTTCTGTGCTGTAATATAATTCATGTGTATAATTTTGATGAATATGTATTTGTTTTTGTCAGAGATAAGATAGGATCTTGAATAAGATCCTGGTTGATAAACATAATCAGTAACAAAGATATATGGTAGTCTTATGGACAGTGTGTTATATTCAAGAATTGTGAGATTTACAAGGACCAGTTAGATGTTTGGTTATACTATTTGTGTGTACAAAACAAGAATTTTTTTCATGCATTATTCCATTTAAGTAAGGTAACTTATGTAAAAAAAAAATAAATAAATAAAAAAAAATTGAAAATACCCATAAAAGCGGTGAACTCTCAGGTGATTATAATTAGTTTTGAGTGGTAAAAAACGTTTTAGTTCCCGAGGTGTAATGTAGGGTTATATCTGCGGAGCTTTGGTAATATGATGCAATGTTATATTTAACATATAATATTGGAATCTTATCAATTGTCATTTATTTGTATATTAATGTTGCAAAGGCATTTTGATATATATTTGGTTAGAATTATGATGGGTATTAGAGTGCAACTGTGTTGGCTGTCAGCTCCAGGGTGGAGGTGGAGGTGCTAAAGCTGGTACTCCCACTTAGTTTCAGTGCCACCAGCCCCCCCCCCCCCACCTCCACCACTCAGGGTGTGACAACCAAGCCACACACTAGTTGGGGCTTGTTCAATGTCCAAATATGGTTATAGCAGGCTAACAATGATGAGGTTAAATAGAGTTGGAAAGGTTAGAGACAGTTAGTAGGAGTCCAGAGAGCAAGGAGCTAGGAGCCTAGGAGCAGCAGTTCCCAGTGTGGAGTGGCTATGGGAGCAGATATAGCCAGGGACTGCTAGGACTCTAGGGGTGGGTTATATATGCTACCAGGAACCTGTAGCATTATAACCCTAAAGGTACTGTGACTTTATTTGGAACCCTCTGCCTGTTTTTATATAGTATTTTGTTAAGCTCTGGAACCTGAACTTTATTATATTGTGAACTGTGTATGGCCATGTACTGTGAGACTGGTATTGGATATTTAATAATATGAACTACTATTGAGAATATTGTGACCTTTTGATGGATATCTCCTGAGATAGTGAGTAACATTAATAAATATATTATAAACCGCATACTAGCTTCCCATTTGGTATTTTGTAATATATTTCGATCCCTAAAACCTTGATATTAAGCCATAAGTGAAATATGGTGTAATCATAGTAGAAAGCAATCACCTTTTAGGGAAAAGGCCCAAATTCTGCCTTTACCTAATCTGTGTGGGGTCATATCTGTCCCACATAGTGACGGTAGGCAATCAGCCTTACCCTAACATATTCATCTTTCACTTTCAGTATCTCAAAATTTATGTAATAATTATCTAGCCTTTACTCAGAAAAGGGAAGAAAAAGACACAATTAAACGTTTCACTTTAGTGGCCACACATACTAAATTCAGAGTGATTAACATGCTGAGGCTTTTCAAAGAAGGGTTATGCCTGTTTAAGTACAGTGCCTGTGCCCTAGAGCAGGACATACTATTATTTCAGAGTTGTCTATTCAAGACTACAACATAGTGTGCCTTTTTTAACTGGAGAACCCTGTGTGTTACATGTAGCTAAATAGCAGCCGATATTAGTGGCCACTTTTTATTTTTACATATTAGGGGCTGATTATACTGACCAGTAGTGGGTCGCTCCTGATGATTATCCTAGTCATAGGGGCCGTGAGCTACAGTATAATGTTATGCAGTGTCCCCAAGATGTTAGTCTTATGAGGTACACACAGTTACACAGAGTGTTCTTATGAGGTACACACATAATTACATTGTGTCTTTATGAGGTACACACACAGACACACAGTTACAGAATGAGTCCTTATGAGGTACTCTGATGTTAGTCTTGTCAGGTACACAGACACAGATATATACAGTGGGTCCTTATGTGATGCTCTGATGTTAGCCTTGTCAGGTACACAGACACAGTTACACTGTATCTTCCTATGAGGTACAGACAAACAGTTACACACAGAGTCCTTATAAGGTACACACCAGAGTAATTGACCTGTATTGACTTGATCTACTGTGTATAACAGAAGGGGAAACTATATAGCTTCGTCTACAGAAATATCATTTGACTCTGTGTTAATCAGAGTGAGTTATTATCTGCTACATTCTGTACTAGGTTGTAGTTAAAGGCCCCACTGGACTATATGAACTGCATGCCACACCCCTTTCTAAATGCCCTCTGTATCCAAAGATTACTAAGGACATATCTAATTCGTGCTTTTCTAAAATTGCACAAGTATAAGGGAACCTAAGGCAAATGATGCTATCTAAAATTTATTTCATATTGTTAGCTTATATTCAGGTAATAGCAGATGTAAATTCAAACCTTTCTACACAGAAAACCATTTGTCTATTTGAATGACAGGCAGACACAGAGTAGTCCCCCCTGCTTGGTTATTTACTAACAGTACCAGTTGTATGGTATACAATATCACATACATTCACAACACCATGTTGATGCGTGAGACTGGGCACAGCCTTATAGAAATCTGCTAATTTCTAACTAAGGACTAACAGTTGATTTGTCATGTTCACACACCTAAATATATGTGTTAGCATGAGTTGAATGGTGTAAATTCGAAAATTTGTCATTCTGGTAAAATGGCTGTTTAGAAGATAACAGCTTTTTGTTTTGGTGTCTAGATTCAAACCCAACTGCTACTTTTCTGGTCTGTGATCTCTGACCCTGGAGGTGTCAACACTTTAGGGTGACAAACACCACATGTCTCAGGGCCCTGCATGGTCCCTCAGCCTCCCCTCCTTGAACAATCATATGTCCCCAAATGCACTACCGGGGCATCGCAAGGTGGGCAGTGTCCCCCAGATGTTAGTCTTATGAGGTACACACAGTTACACAGAGTGTTCTTATGAGGTACACACATAATTACATTGTGTCTTTATGAGGTACACACACAGACACACAGTTACAGAATGAGTCCTTATGAGGTACTCTGATGTTAGTCTTGTCAGGTACACAGACACAGATATATACAGTGGGTCCTTATGTGATACTCTGATGTTAGCCTTGTCAGGTGCACAGACACAGTTACACTGTATCTTCCTATGAGGTACACACACAGAGGTACACACAGAGTCCTTATGAGGTACACATCAGGGTAATTGACCTGTATTAACTCGATCTACTGTGTATAACAGTAGGGGAAACTATTTAGCTTCATCTACAGAAATATTATTTGATTCTGTGTTAATCAGAGTAAGTTATTATAGATCTGTTACATACTATTATTTCAGAGTTGTCTATTCAAGACTACAACATAGTGTGACTTTTTTAACTGGAGAACCCTGTGGGGTACATGTAGCTAAAAAGCAGCTGATATTAGTGGCCACTTTTTATTTTTACATATAAGGGGCTGATTATACTGACCAGTGGTGGGTCACTCCTGACAATTATCCTAGTCATACGGGTGGTGAGCTACAGTATAATGTTGTGCAGTGTCCCCCAGATGTTAGCCTTATGAGGTACACACAGTTACACAGAGTGTTCTTATGAGGTACACACAGTTACATTGTGTCTTTATGAGGTACACACACACACACAGTTACTAAATGAGTCCTTCTGAGGTACTCTGATGTTAGCCTTGTCAGGTACACAGACACAGTTACACATTGGGTCCTTATGGGGTATTCTCATGTTAGCCTTGTGAGGTACACAGACACAGTTACACTGTATCTTCACATGATGTACACACACACAGTTACACACAGAGTCCTTATGAGGTACACACCAGGGTAATTAACCTGTATAGAATGAGACTCAATCTACTGCGTATAACAGAAGGGGTACTTATATAGCTTCATCTACAGAAATATTATTTTATTCTGTGTTAATCAGAGCGAGTTATTATCTGTTACATTCTGTACTAGGTTGTAGGTAATTACATGATGTGAGTATGTTTACTGCACCTCTATATTGACCTGGCTATTCATCTTTCACTTTCAGTATCTCAACATTTATGTAATGATTATCTAGCCTTTACTCAGAAAAGGGAAGAAAAAGATACAATTAAGCCTTTAACTTTAGTGGCCACACATACTAAATTCAGGGTGATTAACAAGTTGAGGCTTTTCAAAGAAGGGTTATGCCTGTTTAAGTACAGTGCCTGTGCCCTAGAGCAGGGCATACTATTATTTTGATAGTTATCTATTCAAGACTACAACATAGTGTGACTTTTTTTAACTGGAGAACCCTGTTGGGTACATGTAGCTAAGAAGCAGCCGATATTAGCAGACACTTTTTTTTTACATATTAGGGGCTGATTATACTGACCAGTAGTAGGTCCCTCCTGACAATTATCCTAGTCATAGGGGTCGTGAGCTACAATATAATGTTGTGCAGTGTCCCCCAGATGTTAGCCTTATGAGGTACACACAGTTACACAGAGTGTTCTTATGAGGTACACACACAGTTACAATGTGTCTTTATGAGGTACACACACACAGAGTTACCGAACGAGTCCTTATGAGGTACTCTGATGTTAGCCTTGTCAGGTACACAGACACAGATACACAGTGGGTCCTTATGTGGTACTCTGATGTTAGTCTTGTCAGGTACACAGACACAGTTTCACTGTATTTTCCTATGAGGTACACACACACAGTTACATTCAGAGTCCTTATGAGGTACACACCACACTTTAGGGTGAAATACACCACATGTCTCAGGGCCCTGCATGGTCCCTCAGCCTCCCCGTCTTGACCAATCATATGCCCCTAAAAGCACTACCGGGACATTGCGAAGTGGGCCTTTAAGTACATGACTTGACTATGTTTACTGCACCTCTATATTTTGAACTGGCTATTTATCATTTACTTTCAGTATCTCAACATTTATAATATGATTATCTAGCCTTTACTCAGACAAGAAAAATGTGGCTGTGACCATGTGCAGGAGTTGCCACAATCTATCAACCCAAATTTATCACAAGTTTTTGACAAAACATACTTTGTCCATAGTGCATGGTAACAAAGTGTCCACAAAATACAGTTTGTCCACCAGATATATTAACAAAGTGTCCACAAATAACATTTTGTTCACAAGATACAATTTATCTATATGGACATTGTGATAGTTTGTGTGAAGAATATGTGCTCTGTGGATATCTGGTAACACATTCTGTGGTTTTGTGTGGCAAAGGGAGCATTTTAAACATTACACTTTGCAAATCTGGTATGCAGACAACCTGGCCTTGCCATGAAGGAAATGCTGTGTGTTAAGTAAAGAATTTGATAAAAAATCCTAATAGCAATTGCAAATGATGCCAGCATCTATGGGGATTTTATGTTAAATCTGATTTTTGAAAATGGTTACAAGAAAAAGCAAATGATGGATCTGAATGGGTGTAGCTCTGTGCAAGGTCAAAATGAACTAGTCAAATATCTTGAACAAAGAGATCAGGTGTATTAAGGTTTCAGCCGTGGGTATTACTGGCATGGGGGATATAACTGGCACCCTAGCATTGTGCAGCTGATTTAGCAATATGCAAATGAGCTTTTAGATATTTTTTTTTACTTCAAGCCCATTCTTTAGACCTTTCTCTCCCAGCCTATGTGCAGAAAAGTGAGAAAATCAAGTTTGTAGGTCATGATATTTCCCATTGATTTTGTAGTTACTGATTCACCAACCAGCAGTAATGAGGTTTTATGGCTTTTGCTAAGTTTGTGCTCAACTTGATGCCAATGTTTACTCCATTCAAATTGAATCTCGGAACAACCTTAGAGATATTTCTCATACCTAAGAATGTCATTTGCCTCCCAAAACATTCAATTTGAAATTAATGTAAAAAAATGGTGGATTTGATAGGGGGTACCAGTAATAACAACAGATTATGTTTCAGATTACCAAGGTTCCTTTTATACATTCTTGTTTTGTTCTGGAGATATAGGGTATTTAAGGAATAAGGCACATAGAAGAGTTTTGAGTTCAAAAATAGTTATTGGTCAATCAATCATAATCACATATGTTGTTCATGATGGCCAAAGGTGAATACGACATTAGCAGAAGTAGTATGCAGAAGGGGAGCAGGTGTGCATCTATTACCCAATAAAGACTGGGGGTTACACTCCCTCCTCTTCAAAGTGGCCTTTTTCCTGTTATAACAAGGTGTCAAAAGATACCACTGCCCTGCATTATTAAATCATATAAATTCATGGCTACTAAAATAATTGCACAGCAGACCTATTAGAGGAGCTGTGCATCCATTGGACTGCCATGCCTATATAACCCAATATATGCATGGCATGGAAAAATCCCTGTCCAACCACATCTCTAATCACTATAATTGGATTTCAAAAAGTGCAAGTTTCACATTATATGCACAATATTTCATTAGTACAACAGCACTTTCCTGAATCCTAAGATATGCATAAACATGTAAAAGCAAGTTGTAGCCATTAGTAATGAGCCTGCATTAAATCACCTCTGAGGCAGCTTCTGCTGCCCTCCTACTACTTCCACAAACTCAAGTCTTATTTCTGTTATTCCCCTCATGCTATGGTGATTATTTGCTTAGAAACAGGCATTCCTTCAATTTATCTGCCTGGCATTGCTAAATCCATGGGCTTAGGTCCTATATCAACTAATTGCAGCAGGGTTAAGGTGAAACCATCTAATTGTGAAGAGTGATGTTCCTTGGGCAGTTAGAAAGGGGGGAGAGGTCACTTATCCATCCAAGGTGGAGGTAGGGAGAGAGTGGACAGCAACAAAGAGTATTTCTGAGGTCTGCAGTTTCTTGTGCCTAGCTGTTGTGTAATGGTCAACCCTAGGTTAGGAATAATTTGATTACTTTAAGAATACTTGACTATTCTATACATCATGTTTACATATAACTAGAGAGAGAGAAAGTGAAATAGAAAATGGTGTATAATTAAGATGCCCAAAAATAAGTGGACAAGTGGTGTGTCATGTCTTATATCGAAAATGAAAGAAAGTACTTACATCACCTTCATGTTCATACATCGTGTTTACATAAAACGAATGAGACAGAGAAAGCGAAAGAGCATACGGTGTATAAGCAAAGAGTTTGGGTCACAGTCTAGAAACACCCCCCTAACATCCAGATGTAATGAAGGAAACGTGACAGGGTCATTCTCATGAACTGTTAGCAGATTAGCATTTTAGCCTTGTTATGTTATAAATCTGAGAGGATTGCTTTGAATTGAATTTTCACTGATTCTATCAGGTCCATAACATGTTTGGCTACATTTGGGTCTATAGTTTTGCCTCTCTATGGACAATATTAACTGCGTGAGAAACAAAAAACTGGTGGAAATAGCATATTTTCAGGTATTTTTCCTAAGTAAGAGAATGCTCTATGGCACAGAAAATATAATCAGGAAAGAAAATGCAGCCAATTTAATTATTTTCACATAGATAAACAATGAATGAAATGCTGGAGTGCTTTAAACCTCATTAGTTCCTAAAATACAGGTAATGGGCATTAAAATGAGATTGTGTAGTTTTTTGAAGTGTTGACTAACACATAAATGGATGAAAAAAGAACCCCTATAGCTTTTGCCAAAATTACAATAAATGTCGTCTAGAGGTTACTATGTAACACCTTCTACCTATACGCATATGTACTAAAAAGGAATTGGGAAAATATGGAAAACACTTGCCTCTGTAGCCAATTAAACATTTTCATGGTATATTTGTGTAATATTCCCGAAGCATTGACTAACCCAGAAACAAAATTATTTATCTCTACATCCCCCATGTTAAGCATATTTAAGTTTTCATTTTACACATAGATATTCTTTGTTATAATGTAAGCAACATATTGAAACGAGAGAGATTTGCTATACATACATAAGGTAATAGATCCAAGGTACATTGCATGTAATGTTGACTAACAGCAAAATTCTTGAGGCGTTGACTAACGCATAAAAAGAAGAAATATCTACACAGCACCCATGTTGTGTGCATTTACATCATTATTTTGCACATAAACTATCTCTTTCAATCAATAGAACAAAATACTTAAACAAGAGAGTTCCTCTATATAATGGGTGTCATAAATCCATGCAGCATGGTGTGTAATGTTAACTGACACTTTAATCTCTCTGAAGTGTTGACTAACGCAACAAAATTATGTACCTCCACACAGTTCGAGTACTCTGTATATATCTAACTACCTTAAACCCTCAACTACATAAAATTTCTTTTTCGAAATTTTGATGTCTATTTATCATTGAAGTCAATTGTTTACCACATGCTCAAAATTGGGCTATAGGTCAGGCTTTTCAAGTATTACCTTATATAGAGAAAAAAACCCATCTAAATTGTGTTTATGTAGGTCAACGTATTTCCTTCAAAGTCATAGTCCGTGTATACATGAGGTTAGCTTACAATCATTTGATGCATGAATTGCCACATCACTAAGAAAATAACAAATAAAAGATAAGTCTGCTGTACACAGTTTTTCAAGTAAAATGGTCATGGTACAGTGGGTGATGTTAACCAACAGCTAAATTATACTACTTATGGGTGTTTGATTACCATATTAATAAAGCAATTAAGATACTTGTTTCCTTTCAGCGAAAATATTGAGTATATACCGGTACTGAAAATAGGAGTGTTATTGATACCAATAGAATTGATGTATCAGCATTTCTGGACTCATGATTATTGCATTAACAAAAGCATTATATTGATAAAATATGATATGGGCCTCTATCCCAAGCACAAGCTCTTTTAAATCATGAAAGAATTTTGAAATTATTCCAAATACAACCAGAGTTATGGCCAAAGACAATTTTGGAATCCATATCCATTGATAATATGGAATATTCATGAGTCAACTGCCTGGTGGCTGAAAATACCTCAGGTCTGAAAAGTGGGATATCACTTTTGGTCACTGCCCTAGGATGAGGATCAGTTGTCACTTGTACTCATATAGGAGCTGAGGAGTGGGAATGGAGTTATAATCTACCAGTCCTTTAATTTTTGTCCTATGATTTCATTCTTTTCTGAATATCGATATATTTGAAATATCATCATGGTAATAGTGATAATCATCATTGAAATAGATTGCATATCAATGGCACTCCTAACTGAAAACTAAGTCCCTCATACAATCTGAAGTCAGCACTTTTAAATAATTACAAAGATACTGAATTGAAAAAAAAAAATTAAATAAAAAAAAAAAAGAATAGCTCACTTCTTCTGAAAATAAGGTAAAATCTGCTCTTGTATAGTCTATGAAGCGTTGACTAACGCATTTATGAACCCTATCTTTATAGCTACTTCACAGGTATTTAGAGTACAAAAGGCCCAAGACCCACCCACCATTGGGAATAGGTTGGTCTCTTTATACATTCATGTTAGAATTGAAATCTTTTAGTGGAATTCCACTTTGTGTACCTATTTGGAAGACATTAGAATAAAATGATTACTTTATTCTCTTAACCAAACAAAGATAGCACAAATCCACCTGTATAAAGAATATATAAAGAAAGAAACTCAGCACATGATAATATGAAGGAAAATTCTGTGTATATGAGGCATAGCCTCTCCCATATCTAGAGTAAATAACGCCAAAGGTATAACATACCTGGATTATAGAAAATAAACCCTTGTAGTGCCTAAAATAGTAAATGCGTTAGTCAACGCCTCATGCAGTCTTACAATAATTAATATAGTAATTTAGCCAGGTGCCATAGCCACAGCTTTCTGATTTGATGTTCCCAGTTTGGTATATGAGTAGGCCAAGACCCATAGTATTTCAAGACAAAAGGATTTTTATCTGCTCATAGATCTAAAAATTAGCCCTTTTCGGGTCACCCTCAGGCCATTTGCCAACAGTTCATGAGAATGACCCGACAGTCTTTTGATATCAAAGAGAGATCTCATGATGAGATTATGGGCATTATATATATATATGCTGGCTGATTAAGGTAACTCAAAAGCTGCTATAATTGATCATTGTCCTCAATGTATGTATCTTGCATTGGTCTCAGGAAATCAGTTGTAGGAAGTTGTATGAATTTTGATCTTGGCAGTTTCCAGAATATTCAACAACAACTAATACCTTTAGATTGCATTAGCGACTGTTTTAAAAATATTTGGACTACCTTTATCTCAATCTAGATATAAAAATAGATTGGCAGATCTTCACAGCCCGAGGATATCTTTCTCTCCATTACGCAATCTGGCGGTATTAGCTTTGGTCCTCTATAAAAATAGATTGGCAGATCCTCTTTATGGAAGATATGACACAGGTGCCTCATAAAATGGCGTTGCATTGGCTAAGGTTAGGGGTACCAGTAATACATTCATCTATGCCAGTAATGGTCAAATAATTAAATACATTGCAGTCAATTTTCACTTATACTCCATGAGTAATGTGTAAAAGACCTTCTATTGTCAACATGTAAAAAGAAATTTGAAAAAAGATATTCATTGTAAAGCCAAGTGGGATGAAATGCCCTTAAGGTGCCACGGCTACTCTAGCTTCATAATAAAACTGGCTATAAAACATATATTGTTTTATATATCGACTTATGAAGCTTTCCCTCATCTTCAACTTAAGTTTCCTTGAGGATCTGTCCTCAACATTTCATACATTCCACAATTGTTCAACAGAGACTTCTGACATAAAGTTCAGTAAAGATATTTCAAAATTGGTCTATCAAACTTTGTTGAGTAAACGTGGCGTTTTCTCCTCTTTACCACTGCCGCATGAATGAAAGCCATCAAACTTTGTTGAAAATCTTGGTATTTTGGATAATTCTGGAATGATAGTGTCTTTTCTCAGCTAACAAAAGTAACATGATGTATAGAATCTGTAAAAGTTAATATAGGTATTTCAGTTAAAGGTGAAACTGTCAAGTTTTATGAATTCTAAGTAAAATATCATTTGGTACACAGAATTTCTTTTTTACAATAATTGCTTTTCAGTGTAAACACACCTTTTCCAGGACTTATTACCCAGAATGCTAAGTAATTTTATCTGATCATCTACTACATATGCAAACCCTTGCCTCTCTAGTAATTCTTAGAAGCTGAGAAATTTAATGTAAATGTTGGTCATTTTGGGATCACTAGCGTATAGTGTGGATGCTTTCTGAAAGTTTTTTTTTCAGGGTCCTGAAGAACTGGTTCCATTAATGCTGGTTGGGCAATTCTTTGCTAATTCAATAAACTTTATACAGCAAATGTATAGAAAAGTATCTTTTGCCCACCTATATCAGTCAAACCTGCCCATTGCACTGTGACTAGCATAAAACTAAGCACATAAGGTGAACTTCCTGGCTATTTGTATGGGGCTAGACACTTACCTGTTCAGCCATGTAAATTTCAGGGGGAAATGGGTGAAAACAGGTGAAAATTACACTTTTTGAATGACAACCCAACTTTGAACAGCTCTGTAGACCTTAATAATTGGAGTATCAACAAAAGAAAGAAAGGTTTGTTGTGTTTTACACTTATTTTTCATGAAAAATTGATTTTGTGGAATCTCCCCCTTACAACCCCTTAAAGAAAATCATGCTGTATGAAATGAGCCCAGCAATGCCAGCTTGGCAACATTTAGATACATAATCAGGGTTGTCTCACTGTTAAGAAAGTACCCACTATGTGTCCTTGCACCTAATATGCACCCCTTGTCAACAGCAAACCATCACAAATTGTTCACATTCTTGCCAGGCACCACAGGGTGTTGACATAAAAAAATGTACACACAATGTGCTACAAAATGTCCACAGAGCACACATTTTCCACACAAATGATCGCAAAGTGTCCATACAGACACATTTTAGCCTGTGAACAAAATATGATTTGTGGACACTTTGTGTATATATCTTGTGGACACGATGAATTTTGTAGACAATTTGTGACCATACACTGTGGACAGAACGTGTTGTGTGGATACTTTGCAATCAAAACTTGTGTTTGTGGATAATTTGGGATGATAGATTGTGGACAATTCGTAATTTGTGGACACTTTGTTCAAGTTGAATGTGGACAGTGTGTTTTTTGTGAATACTCTGTGGTAAAATCTTGTGGACTAAAAGTAGGTTTGGACATTTGTGGATCAACACGGTAAAAGGTATGCCCACGCACCCCCTCGCGGGCGTACCTTTCACCGTGTTGATCCACATTTTGTGATGAAAGTATGAGGACAGAAAGTGTTTTTTGAACACTTTGTGATGATAGGTTGTGGACAGAGTGTATTTTGTGGATACATTGTCATTGTTAGGTGTGGACAAACTGTCTCTTATGGACACTCTGCAAAAATAGTCTGTGGACAGTACATTTTTTTTGGACATCTTGCGCAGGCTGTTGTGGATGTATTGTGAAGAAATGTGATATGGACAATATGTGTCACTTAGCTGAAGTGAAGCATAACACCCCCTTTTCAATTTCATGCCTTGCAATAGATGATAATCACCCTGTGAAGTGATCTATTTAACTCATACCTCAGTAAGATATTAAAAATGAATGTGGCATGATGATCTACAATGTATACTAAACAAGGCGATGTTAGAGGGGTGGCGAAAAAAGTTTGACCCCTCCTGAAGGGGTGGTGGAAAAGGGGGGTGGAAAAAAATTTCAGGGGTCATAACTAAAACTCACCAACTCCCACCTATTTTTAAAAAAATGAACTCTCCCTAAGTACATGATGTGACTATGTGTACTGCACCTCTATATTGACCTATCTTTCACTTTCAGTATCTCAACATTTATGTAATGATTATCTAGCCTTTACTCAGAAAAGGGAAGAAAAAGACACAATTAAGAGATTATGTGTCTTGTATTTATAAAAACAAAACAAGCAAACTTCAAACACTTCACAACCCAGCTATCTTCCCCAGAATTTAGTTTCTTCCATCATATATTTTGTACAACCTTCACAAGCTTATAAATACCTTACCACCAAATAGCTATTGAATTCAGTCCTCCCTTATGACAGGTGTAAAGTCAGTTTAAGTCACTCTATCTTCCCCAAAGCTATGTGCCTTGAATAAAAAGGGGCACAGTTGAAGTTAGTCTCACTTTGGAAAGAACTGGAAATGTAATTTTGTCCAGGTCACAAAACAGACAATATCCACTCATAATTTGGTTTCCTCCATCATGATTTTGAAAAACCAATAACTCCTCCACCTACAGATATGGAAAAGGTACCTCTGTAATTATCTTTATTATACTTTGGTATATAGTGACATTTTGAGTTATATTCTAAATTTAGTTTAGAGACATTTTTCCAGTTTCTTCCATTTCTTCCACTTTTAGGCAGACAAAACCTATTTCGGACGTTTTTTTCCATGGTTTTTACCGTTTTTTTTCCGCCCTGTGGAAGAAACCTCCCAACCCTGCACTCATCTAAAAACTCATTAATAATTAAAAATGGCTGCCATATACACAGGTATGGTTTTAAATGGCATGATTAGATTCCCAGATATCAAAAATGTACTTTGAGGATTTTATTTTGTTTTTCTATGTTGATTACAAGTAAAGATATTCCTTTTTCAAAATCTTTATAGCATTACATAAGGTAATTAATGGCTGACATATAGCAATATTTACTCGAGTGTTTAGTTTGTGCAAGATAGCCATCTGACACCAGTGTCATGACCTTAGTGGGCCATGGGGCTCACTATTACATTTACATATCTCATAAAAATGTCCAAAACTTTTTGAAAAATATTTTTTTTACATATTTTTTCATAAAAGGAGTGATTCAGCCTATTGGTCATCATGATGCTGCAATGAAGTTATAGGGAGAATGCCTGCATATCAACCCTGTAGAGTTGGCATAAGTGTAGCCCTGGCGAGTTATTCTCAAGGGTTTGATTCTTGGTATTATCTCTTGTTTATGCTGAATTTGCTGAAGTTGTTTCAGATATTCACTAGGTTTTGGAGTAGCACCAATTATCCCTTCTAGTCTGTACCAAAGCCTCATGTGTCATCTACAGCCATGTCACTCCATATGCTATTAGATATACCGGCACTGTCATGCATAGTATGCTGCCTCTTCATTAAGCCTTTTCTGATATCATCAGGCATTTCATATATATGAACCTTGAATAGTGCATCCCTTGCATAATGAATGTTACCAGCACCAAAAGGCATTGGAAAAATCTCATCTCATTAGACAGGGCATAACACAAAATTAATTCAAAATGGCTGCCACATACAAAATTCTAACTAGCATAAATCGTTCCAATGACCTGAGAAATGCACTTTCGGAACTTGATTCAAAGTAGAGGTACCCTTTTCGATATCTTTATAGTATTAAACTCATTCAGGGCTGGGTTTCTTCCAGGATGAAAGGTATTTCTTCCTGGACAGTGGAAAAGACCTGGGAGAAACCTATTTTGTATGGTTTCTTCAAGGTGTAGGGGCCGGCAGCGTTGTATATATACTAGTGTGGATCATCCGAGAGATGTGCTCGTGTGGTGCTCATTCCTTCTATGCCAACCAAGTGTCGTATGGCGATACCCGTTTAGTACAAGAGGGGGCAGCACCACGCCTCGCATCTAGCTCCTACTAAGGAGCTGGACGATCAGCAGAAGGGGACTGGACCTAGTCCAGTCCAGACGTGTTTATATTCCTTCTCAGAATAAAGTCCATCCGAACAGATGGGAAGTTAAGGCCTTTGCCCAACCCGAACCTTTTGTGTTGTGTGCTGCTTGTAGTGATTAAGCGAGCCTAAGAGCCACCCAATTCAACATATAGAATGAACCGTTACACTGGTGCCGTGACCAGTTAGTTGGGGGTGGAGTGTGGCCAGACGGCCGAAAGCTGCGGAAGACGAGATGCGAGTTCCTCAAGCTTAGGGCTTGAAGAATTCGAAGAGGATGGCATAGCCTCTCAGCAATTGTTGCTAGACTGGAAACCGGGTCGACAGTTTCTGTTTGACTCGGCTGGTGTACAGAGAACATTCTCTACACCCAGTATGATGGCCGATCCCACCATGATTGGAGATGGGGTCGTGAAACTGTATCCGAGTACCCCTAGCCATATGGCCTCAGATACCGGTTTGCTGGGTGGGTTAATTAAACCCGCTCGGTTTGACTTGAGCGATTGGTTTCAGGTGATAACTAGTAGGTGCAGACTGGAAGCCAGTATTTCAGTGGGCGCCTCTAGTGCTATGAAGACTTCGAAGGCTCAAAGTCCCATCCAAAGGACAGGAACGCCAAACGAGCATGGGGTACTAAAGGGTCCCCGAGTAAGGCAACATCTACCTTTACTGACATCATTGGACCACAATAGCGATCGAGACAATGGAGGGGATGGTAAACACCATAGTGTAGAGGCAGACGATGTTCCTATCGGGTCTGCCCTACCCCAATGGGATTCCAATCGTAATACACTACCGAAATCCACAGAAATGTATACACTGGGATTATCCTTAGATGAGGCCCTATCGGACTCAGTATTCTATCCGGAAGGGAGCCGTAAATCCAGACATGGTCATTGGATGGGCCCTGGATAAGTCGACTTCGGCTTATCTAAAAGCCAGAGACCAGGTAGAGTAACAAGCTAAGAAGCAACATGAAGCATTCATGGCTGCTCAGAAGAAAATTGAGGATGAGACCCGAGAACGAATCAATAAACTTCATTCTATAGAATAGGAGGGGGTTCAGAGGGAATCTGACCTTAAATACCGACTTTCCTTTCTAGCCCATAGGGTAGAGTTGAAATCAACGGAGGAAAGAGGAAAGTAAGTTTGCAGAACTCAAAAAAGAGGAAGGCAATAGGCGGAGAGCTATTGACAAAGCTAGATCCAAAGAAGTCGCTAAAGCTCGGGATGTAAACAGACTACAGTCCGAGTTAAGTGCGATAGAAGAAAAGACTTTAATTATGCAAAGCCGAGACAGAATCTAAGCTTTTCACTGAGCAAGATGAGATCCATAGGGAAATGACTAAGTATCAGAGATCTCAGAAGGAAAAGAGTGAGAAGTATCGGATACTAAAGGATACTTTGAAAGGAGAAGCACAGGCTGCTCAATTAGAGCGAAACCGAGCGGTTGAGGACAATGATCTGAAATCTTGTCTGAAAACGCTCAGTTAAGAAAGGAACAGAGGAATCTGACAACTGACGTTGCGACTCTGACTCTAAACAAGTCTGCTATGGAAAGCTACTTGCAGGAAAAGGAGAAAATTAATCCCCCTCCAGTGGGCCCTGACCTGAGCCCAGATAAGACCTTCATTAAGCAGGGTGACTTTGGTACCTGTTCAATGCCTATACAGCCAACGAGTGCATACAACCCGTTTGTAAACGATAATGCCACTTGTAATGTGGATCAAGAAGGGGTCTATGTCAGAACCCAGGATCCAAATGGCAGGGCTAGTAGGGTCTGCATCAGCGAAGTTCCGATCATCCATAATTTGGATCCGGACTTCGTCCAAAGGGACAATTCGGACGCAAGCACCAAAACTGGCAGGTCCCACATAAATGTCGATCAGACTGAAAATGTCGGATTGGATGCTGGCAACCCGGGCACTTTGCAAAGTATGCAGAGTGGAGGCCAGCAAAGTCAAGCAGGTAGCACGCCAAATGGTAGCGAACAGAATGGTACTGCTTATACGAGCAGTCAAGGGGCAAGTGGTACCTTGGGTACTACCCCTAATGGTAGCAGTGGAGGTGGAAGCACTGGGGCTGGGCAGTCACAGTGGGGCTATAGCGAAGCACCACCATCCTCCTAATAACAGCAGTTTTGGTGGATTGGGAGGCAATCAAACCTTGAATGAAACCAAGGTGATTGAATGGAGCAAACCCTCAGCCAGGAGGGTAGCTGTCATTCTGAAGGAGTATGATGGTACCCGACCATGTAAAGAATGATAGGAATGGTTTGAAGACTTCATCGACGTGATGAATTGTAATGGGTGGACGCCATACGAGAAACCACATCTTGTTAGATGTCTGAAGGCTGGCCCGGGTGGCATAGCCGTGGAGCAATGGCGCACTTAGTATGGCCTAGTAGGAAGCTTTGAGCAGTTAGTAGAGACCGATAGTGGGCTGTTGTGTAACAGGGTCAAGGAAGATCCAATAGTTCGTTTTAGAAAGCGGACCCAGAAACCTTCAGAAGCATTTAGAGCTCATGGTATGGAGCTCCACGCCCTACTAAGTAAGGCCAAACCCAGAACAGAAAACCAGGACTGGTATATGGACGATTTGATAACTCAATTCGTCAAAAGGGTTGAGAGACCGAGACGAGCAGATAGCTGCAAGAGACACCTGGAAGGAGGGGTCCACATTGCACGGCATATTTAATGGAATAGATATGGCTGTTAAGAAACGAACCATGTTAGCTAAGGGATGTTCCTAATCAGTCAGCACATACCCCCATAGCAGCTGCAATGCATCGACCCGAGGAGACTAACACCTCGGACGACTTTGAATTGATTGACATTGAGCAGGAGCCTTCTGCGTAATGCAATTAAGAAGGAACACTTCCGGTAGGAAATATATTCCTAGGAAGGTGGTCAACAAGTCCAAGGATGCGAAAGCGGTACCCGAGACTTCGAGTACACCCAGAGCTGATGGCAAGGTAACAAAGCCAGCCGACAGCGCTTCAAAAGCGAGTGGTCAGTCACAAGACATGACAAAGGTAATGGAAGAGATGTGTAAAAGGATTACTGAAGCATTACAAGCCAGTCGGTCTAGACCCAGAGTGGATCGCCGAACGATAAAATGTTTTAGGTGCCAGAAGATAGGGCACTATTCATCCGAATGTACTGCTGCAAAACCAGTAATGGCGGCTTATTATGAAGCCGAAGACAAATCCGAAGCAAGTCTGCAGGATGCAGTGGCAGCAGATATTGTGGAAAATTAGAGAGGGTTGTATCCACGGCATTGGGTATAACCCCATCTAGAAAAGAATGCCGAAATGCTACCGGGGGAAAACCGGTGGAAGAATTCGAATCAAGTATACCGGGAGGTCGGGTGACTGTGGATGTGCACCCCAGCATACTGACCGGGGCCAGGGACCCTAGTGCAGATATGTGTGCTGGAGAAGACAATGAGGCGAATGGCCGCACTGGGGATGGATTAATGAGTTGGTCTGAGTGTGTGGGACACACCTTCCCCCAAGTCATCGTTGTCTGGAGTTTTTAAGAGGACTCTGATTGAATCTTGGTGATTCTTGAGACTTTCATCAGTTTACCAGCAACACATCCCCATTGGGAGGGAGACGGTGGTATATACCCCTATCTGTGGAAGGTCCGGTAAGAGAATTCTTAGTGGATACTGGTGCTAGCTATTCCTGTGTTTGCAAAAGGTTCTTCGACTCGATGGCCGGCAGTCATGAGAACCTCAAAAAGGGGGTAAATGCTTGCACAGCTGACGAAAGGAGTATGAGGACTTTTGGGAGGACTTTTACGCCTATCTTTATAGGGGGCAAAGAATTCGTTCTTTCGCCCACTATAGCAGAGGTTAGTGACGATGGAATCCTCAGGTTGGATTTTGCAAGCCTATATGGGGCTATGTTGGATCCGAGAGATGGAATGATGACTATCCGGAACCCCTATGGCTTGCATGTACAGTGCGTATTGAGATAAGTGTCTTCAGTAGCTTCGTTATACATACGGTAAAAATCCCTCCGGGTACCACTTGTAATGTCCTTTGTGGCGGATCAATGGGCCAGAAGGGTGAGATGGGAGTTTTTGCACCCGACACAATACAATTATCGAGTATCGGGTTAGACTCAAAGGATATGTTTTTTTTTTGAACAAATTTAAACTTTATTTGGTCTAGTAGTACATTCATCATGTAAACATAGGCATGCAGTGTATTTGTCGTTATGTATTAGAAATATAACGCCTATATAAGTTTGCCTAAGTACATTTGTTGATATATTACACGATTACCTATTTTATAAGGTAATTCTTTTTAATAATAACACGACCAAACAGTTCATGACCAGATCGTCATTTCAAAAATGTTGTTATGATCTGACCATTTAAATCATTACAGATATTCATACAATTATACGATATAATAACAATTATTTTGAACAATTTGGGGCACTTTCTATCTACTTTAAATACAGAATAGTAATAATTACCCCTCCCTAGTCGTATAAATGATTTCATTTTTTACAGCATGCACAGATACAGTCCAATAATAGACAACGTTATGCTAGCATTGACAAAGTCGACGTAGACAATCACAAGTGGTTTTTAAATAGACCGTTACTATTGCACTTTATGGAGTAGGTTTAACTTAGCCATTTTTTTGGTACAGTATGTATAATTATTTTACAATATATTTTAGATATCGATAGGTTGCATCATACATTTTTTTGATAAAGCTTTAAATTTATCTTTATCCCTAATATTTCTGATATCAGTCTCTAAATTATTCCACGTTTGGGCACATAGACATTCAGGAGATTTTGTGTAAGCTGTACAGTTAATTTTCATATAATTTAATACAGGAGCACTTGAAAATCTTGTCATTCTAACAGTAGGTTTAATATATTCTTCCTTAGTGGATCTCTTGTAAGCCAGCATTTTTATATGATGTAGTCTTCTAGCTTCAAGTTTCGGACTCTTTGTTTCTCTATGTACAAAATCTGTTGGGGTCAATACATGTACATCTAGACAGGTTTTTAAACACTTATTTTGCAATCTCTGCAGTACTTGTAACAACTCAGCATTAGCTCCATTGTATAGAATATCACAGTAATCGATAATTGGTATTATATGCATTTTGTACATTCTTATTCTTGCTGCAGTTGATAAATATTTTCTTGTTTTATACAAAATTAGTGATTTGAACCGAACACTCTTAATAACATTTCTCATATACATATTAAAATTCATTTCTTGGTCAAGGGTGACCCCTAGGTATTTGTATGATTGAACATTCATTAAAGTTTTACCATTAAGGACAATCTTAGGTTTTTGTATTCTCTTCAATTTAACTGCTGAAGCAAAGGTCATTATTTTCGTCTTGGTTTCATTCATTGTAAGTTTGTTGGCTGAAGACCAGAGAGAGAAGGAATTAAGTGCGATAGACAACTCATTTGTTAATACATCTAAGTTTTTTCCTGATACATACAGTACAGAGTTGTCCGCATATAACAAAGTTTTATGAACATCGTTGTCAGAAATGCAGTCATTAATATACAATAAGAAGAACAAAGGACCCAAAATTGAGTCCTGCGGTATGCCACATGTTAGACTTGCTTTATCAGAACGTATATGTTTGGCTATAGAACATTGCTGTCTCCTTGATAAGTAATTCTCTATTAAGGTTAAATTTCTATTTCTGACTCCGTATTGTTCTAATTTCTTTAATAATATTAAATGATTAAACGAATCAAATGCTTTTTTTTATATCAATAAAGGCAGCCATTGTTATATTACCTTCATTTCTATTTTTTAATACATCATCAACTAGTACTGAGATAGAGTCTAGTGTGGATTTACATTTCTGATATCCACCTTGATTTTTCAATAAAATATCAAATCTTTCTAAATGTTCACTTAGTTTGTTATGTATAAGTCTTTCTAGGATTTTTCCCGGTACTGGTAGAACACTTATCGGTCTAAGGTTAGAGACATTGGATGGGTCCCCTCCTTTGGGGAGAGGAGTCACCGTAGCAATTTTCCAACTATCAGGGATTTGGCCTGTGTTCGTGATCAAATTAATGATTTTTATGAATTTTTGAGGGAACTTTAACATAGTTTTTTTTAAATATATCAGTAGATAAATAGTCAATGGCAGATGACTTGGATATGTCTATGTCAGATAAACATTTCATGATTTCCTCATCTGTAAAGTTCATCTCAGGCATATCCACCTCACATCTCATACCCTTAAAATTAAATATGGTTTGATGTTGTTCCGCCAGCCTAGGACCAATTTCTGCGAAAAAATTATTTATATAAGTAGAAGTATCATTAATTGACATTACATGGCCGTTGTCGTCAGTTAACATGATCGACTTGCTATTAGATTTATTTGAG
Organism: Acholoe squamosa; assembly: GCA_949317995.1. Classification (NCBI taxonomy): domain Eukaryota; kingdom Metazoa; phylum Annelida; class Polychaeta; order Phyllodocida; family Polynoidae; genus Acholoe; species Acholoe squamosa. Next base: position 1,505,540 of record OX439051.1, on the reverse strand, counting down.
GGTAAAATATCCTTTATAGTGCTCCAAAATTTCTTAGAATCTTTCTTAAACACCTCAGATAGGTTGGAATAATAAGTTTCTTTAGCCAATTCAATGTCTCTATTTACCTGGTTTCTACTCTCTCTAGCTCTATGCCACGATATAATATCCATGTTTTTTCTGGCTAATTTTAATAATGCATTTTTGTCGTTGATCTTTTCAAGCAGCTCATTAGACATCCATGGGCTAGGTTTGTCTACAACTTTGAAACTTTTTACCGGACATTGCAGGTCTAACATTCTCTTGATCATGTTTTCCAGTATGGACCAGCAAACATTTGGATCATTTGATTCGTTAAAATAGTCCCAGTTACAGTTTTCTAAGTCTAAATAAAATTTTTCTAAATTAAGTTTATTATATGATCTTCCAAGAAAGGTTCTAAAATTTTTCTTTGTATGTATTTGGGCTTTTAAAATATGTACCGGTAGGTGGTCAGACAGGTGTATGTTCAATGGACCACTGGAGGTAATGGTATCACAGTTTGAAAAGATCAAGTCTATACATGTGTTGGTACCTGATGTGGTTGTGACCTCGTTAACAAGTTGCACCAAGTGAAAATGATCAAAGGTTTCTATAAGAAGCTGTTTGTCTGGGGTATTAGCTAGAACATTTACATTGAAATCCCCAAGGATAAAAATATCATATCCATCCAAGTTATCTATTTGTAGTAGTAGGGCTCGCATGGTATTACAGAATTCCATAAGATTTCCCGAAGGTGGTCTATAGATATTACATACAATACATTTTTCATTTGCACCTTTAGCTGATAGTAACCATTGAACTTCTATATTTTCATTAATCCTGTTTAAGGCTTTGAACATGATAGACTTTCATCGACATATGCACAAAGTCCACCTCCTCTATATATACTGATACGGTCTTGACGAAAGAGATTATACCTTGGGAAGCTATATAAATTGCTACAATCCATTTCATTCAACCAAGTCTCAGAGAATAGTATAATATCTATGAAAATATCGTTCAGCTCCTCTTTGATCTTTGTAAACTTATTTATCACACTCCTGGCATTCATATGTATTATTGAGAAACCTTTCCTAAATTTATTTTTTTAAGACATATAGGTGTTTGGTAATTATACATAAACTCGATATTGTCAACAAGCTGCACAATGTATACATATATGATCATTCTACTGGTGCATGCTACATCAATCCAGGCAATTATGAACCATACGTTATAAAAATATACATACCCCCCTCCCTCCACAGGCTTACAGCTCTTTTGGCTACCCATGATAATCGATGTATGAGTCAGAAGTTAAATTTCAAGGGCTATGGCATTATATCGGTTAGGAACTAAGCTATATATGTTACAAAGAGAAAGTTATTGATCTTCATCTGGATTTCCATGTACTCTGGTTAGCTGCACACGAATTTTTTGAAGGATTTGTCTCATTAGGTTCTCACACTTAACATTTCCAGTCGTGCACTGGTTTGCCTGTCCGAAATGCATTTTCACCCCCCATATAGGGTGGAAGCTGGCCTCATCCAAGTTCTTATCTCCAGTGGAGATTAGATAGTCCCTCATATATGGTATGGAGAATTTTTGCTCGTTGATCTCTTCCATGACTGCGGCAGCCATCTTGTTCCATTCTGCTGTAGGTCTGATTTTCCTTGCTTCATACATTATTTGTACCGGGTCTTCTAGCTTCTTTAAGGATAGTACTAGATTGTTCTGACCACAAGCTTGGGCCTTGGACACTTGATACGCCTGTTCGGAGCTGTTGTATTCCACTCCTCTGTAGGATATTTGACAGTGGAAAAGATTAGACAGTTTGTGGTGGTGTGATTTGAACATAAGTCCGTCTGGCGTTTCAGCTTCATTGGCTTTCTGCATGTTCAGGTCTTGGTATGGTAGCTGGTGGAGTTGACTGTGTTCAAAGGGCTTCTTATCTATTATAATTCTACGTTGTCTCAACTGTGTGTTGTACCCCTGCCGTTTCGCCAAGTAGTGCATGGCTCGTAGGTCATTAAATTCCCTCTGTTCTGTTTCTCCAAGTTCATCCCCAATGGATACATGTTTGTATAGGAACTTGCCTTTTAAGTTCTTCAGGAGTTTCATCAGCTTCGCTTTGGTATATACATTATTGAACACAATTTTGATCGGTCGATAGGTTTTCTTGTTTACATCATGGGCGCCGCCATCTTGGTTTCGTGTGACGGGTACTCCTGCGCGACTACAACTTTGTACACTTTCGATGCCGAAATCCGTGCGCACGTCCCTGAACAGTCGGTTGATCTTTTCCAATAAGTTTTCATTATCAGATTCCTCTAGGCCTTTTACAACGACAATTTTCTTCTTGATGTCTTCATCTATTTTCTCAAATCTCTGTGCATGTTTTAATAGTAGGTCTGTTTGAGCCTGGATATTTTGTGTGTGTGCCGTCATGGCGTCTCCTGTCTCTTTGACAGTGGTAGATACAGAATTTAGTGTTCCTTCTGTGGAAGTGAGCCTAGGTGTTATACCATCCAGGGTAGTGTTAATGGTTGTAGAGGTATTATTTAGGGTATCCATAGAATCCTTGAACCCATCGAGACTAGTTTTCATCTCAAGTTGAAGTTCCTCCACAGTTTTGACTCGTTTGTCAATCGAGTTGACAGCGGCGATGACATCCTTCAAAGTGGCTTCCGGTGAGAGCATTTCAATTTCTTTTCCTCTCCTCCTGGTTTGAGACTTGTCTTTAGCATTAGACATTCTGTATATAGTTGCTTGGAACTTTTATGAAGTAGTATGTCAAGTTTGACAACGTTCCTATATGTATATCCTAGTATATTTGCTAAAATTCTACAGCCCTATTTTCAACCGCTCAACCCTGTGCCGCCATCTTTGTCACATTGTTAGTGGCAAATGCAGCATGGACTGTATAACTGATGACTAACTGAACTGGTTCAGTGATTTACTTGAAACGAGGTGACGGCGTAGGGGTGATAAGTTCAGTGGAACACGTCGCCGAACCATTAAATACCGATGCTCCCCAAAGACTTAGAGAAAACTTTGTTCTCTAGCCATTTGGGATTGTTCGAGTATAACGTCTTACCCTTTGGGTTGTGTAATGCACCAGCTACGTTCGAGGCTATGATGGAATCACTGCTCAGTGACTTACTTTGATGATGTTGTCGTCTTCGGCAAGTCATTCAAGGAATGCCATGCAAATCTACAACTGGTCCTGGATAGGATTCTAGCTAACGGCCTTAAGCTCAAGCCTAAGAAATATAATTTGTTTAGGAAACAATAACATACTTAGGAAGGATAATTACCCCCAGTGGGGTAAGTGCGGATCCGGAGAAGCTGGAAGCTGTGGAGAATTGTGAAAGACCCTCGAGTGCTAAGGAGGTTAGATCATCTTTAGTATTTTGTTCTTACTACCGTGATTTTATACCAAATTACTCTCTTGTGAGCTTTCCTATGCAATGCTTAGCTCATTGAACGCTATGGGGTGGCACTCTCTCAGGTCCAGAACGGAGTCAAAGTCCCATTGGAATTCGCTAGTAACACGTTAAGCAAGACTCAGCATATTTATTGTACCACTAAAAGGGAACTACTGGCGGTAGTGGTATATACGAAGAAGTATAGGTAGTTCCTTTGGGGGACTGACTTCACTTTACGTACCGACCATTCGTCTTTGAGATGGCTTCTTAATTCTAAGGACGCCGAGGGGATGATTGGACGATGGTTAGCTCATCTATCCGAGTTCGGATTGGAGCATAAGCAGATTGAGCACCGTCTGGGTGAAAAGCATATCAATGCGGATGCCTTATCGAGAAGGCCAATCCGAAAGTGCCAAAATACCACTTGTGAAGACTGCGGGCCCACAATGCTGTGGTTGCCGGGTTGGTATATAACTATACCACCCCCCGTATCCCCTGGGAGGAGGCTGTGTGTAGCTATCTCGATTGGTCCCCAGAGCCCATCAAGAAGTTTCAACAGTCGGATCCCACCACTACACGCATCTTGGAATACTTACAGAAAGGTATTAAGACGGTAAGGCCAATGTTATCAGAGAGACAAGGTGATTCATTGCTCAATGGACTGAGCTAGAGATCCGAGATGGCATATTGTGCAGATGGAAAACAACTTCTACTGGCAATAAGCTATTGCAAAACGTAATTCCTACCTTGATGAGAAGGGATATCATGTATTATTGTCATGGACACCAAACGAGTGGCCATTACGGAATCCATTGAATATCTGCAAAGACGATATTACTGGCCAGGGAAGAGGAGCGACCTACTTCAGTTGATTGCAACTTGTCCCGACTGTTGTAAAAACAAGCCAGGACCCTGCATGGGCAAGTTACTCTTGTCCCAGGAGCTGTTTGGTGTAAGATTTGCTCGTGTAGCAATCAACATCATAAGTGGATTCAAAACGACACCTAAGGAGAATACATGTATGATGGTCATGACAGACTATTACACGAAGCATACTCGGGTGTTTCCCCTTCCAAATCATAAGGCCGCTACATGTGCTAAAGCATTTGTAAAAGGCTGGGTGCTACATTTGGGTGTACCCCTCATGATGTACAGTGATCAAGGTAGGGAGTTCGAGTCGGAGTTATGGCAGGAAATATGCCATTACTTAGCTATATGCAAGACCTGAACCAACCCATACCGGCTACAATCTGATGGCCAGGTGGAGAGGTTCAACAGAAAGCTGATACAAGTTCTGAAGCCTCTGGTGAATAGCCACCAGGACGATTTGGACGTATAGTGCAAGTTTGTAGTACACGCCTACAATAACACCATCCATGCAGCTACTAATTGTACCCCAAACCTTTTGGTGTTTGGTGAGGACATATTTATGCCCGCTGGCTTGGTGTATGTTGTGGTTGGAATTGATCCGGAAGCTCCTTGCACTGTGCTCTTTGTGGAATCACTCTGGGACAGATTTAAACAGGCATATAAAGTAGTTCGAAATGAACTACTGAAGAATGCTAAATGGCAAAAGGTTGGTTACGACACTATTGCTCAAATGATACGTTTTAATCTAGGGGAAAAAGTGCTAAGGTATTACTAGCCACTCGAAAGGTTGAAGCTCAAGACACCTTTTGTAACTAGGGCGGTATTGTGGTGCTTAGACACCATTGATTTTCACTCTGGTTGTTTTTGCGTCCTCCAGCGGCTAGTAGTTGCAGTACCTACCTTTTTGTAGTTAGACTTTATTTTCGCCAATTTTATATTGGAAGTTGTTCCGCCGTAATGGCACAGGGAACAACTGAAGGAGACCTCCGATGCTGGCCTGGGAAGCAAGCCAGAAGTGGAAGAGGCCGCTAACTGTCTCACTGCGTTATCGACAGCCGCGACAGACAGGGACCGAATGCCTCCTCCACCACCTCCGGGTCCAGTAGCTTCTGCGTCAGGTTCTTCGGACCCAACCGACCCAACAGCAGAAGGTTTGGATATCTTGAATATCCCATTGTATCCTCCGGGTTATAAGACAAGAGTCGAGTGCCTCGCCCACATTGAAGAGGAGGCCGGTATCGTCTATACGAACTGGGGAACCTACATCCCAATGCACCCTCAATGTTTGGGTATGGCATAGGAGCCGAGGTTCCTGGACAGCCGGGAGAGATACCCGATGATTTCAGGGCACTAGTCATCGACTCGTGTTCTGACGAGCTGGCAGAAAACATGCCAGTGTCATGGCTGCGGAACTACAAACGTCTCGCCGGAGCCATGATGTTAGACGAGCTAGCATGGGCTGTGGTATCCGAAGGGACTTCCTGGAGGACCACACAGTTGCGGGAGTTGGAATCCGACATGGACACCAACTCTACCATCACGCTGCATTCGGTCACTACAGGGCAAACTAAGAAATTAGTTCGCAAGCCTGCACCAAGGGGACTACTGACTGAGTCGGACCTCGAGGACGAGGATATCCGGATTGCGGTCGAGAGGTCTAAGTCGGAGAGTAAGCTGGGTGCCAGCATTCCACAGGCAGCCGGCTCGGTTTCCGAGGTAGACATTGCCCGTTAACAAGCTGCTGTGGAGGAAAAGCGTCATGAGCTTGCCGCCCAGCAGAAGGAGCTGACTGCCGTTCGCCGAGCCCAGCGCAAGCACCAGACCCAGCTCAAGTCGGGTACTTTGTCGGAGACTGATACCACCACCAGTAGCCGAAGGAGTGCCAGCAGTAAGGGAAAGGAGTCTGGTAAAACGGATTGCAGCCCTGAAGCCCCAAAACTGCCCGTTTAGAAGAAGAAGGAGAAGAAGGTGGTGAAGGAGAGTCCGGCTGTGCCCACTCCTACATCTGCAAAGTAGGGGGGGGGCAAAAGCCAGCCGAGGCCTCTGACCCCTACCTACACAGCAGTCACCATGGCCATTACGGTTACTGCAGCACCCACTGTCACTACCAGTGGGTTGTCTGCTGTCACCTCAGTTGTGACTATGACTGGTACTGTCACCACCAGTCGAGTCCAATCAAAGGGGGCACAGATTTAGTTGAGCAGTGAGTCAGGGAGCGAATGGGACCCAGAGCTGCCCGAGTCGGCCAAGTCAGAGTTGCAGGCAGTAACGACGTGGGAAGACATGACCACAGACATGCCGAATGATGACAACCAGAAGTGGATGTGGAAGAATGCAGCCGAGGGATTTAAAGAACGCGTCCCTCGCTGCTTTGCCGATTGTGCCTAGGACACGATCCACTACATGTGTCCAGGCACTGTCAACATTGACGGTGACAGTGATGATGAGGAATGGATGAAATCCGGAACTTATGATACACCAGTGGGGAAATTTTATCTGATTTTGATGGATCAGCTAAAATCCAAGTTAGGACTGGTCTATAATTATGAGGCGAGGACTAGTTTAGTGGGCTATGACCCAATGGGGACCCAGCGGCAACTGCCGTAAGTGCCCATTCGAGTCGTGCCAGCTCTCACTTACCGGAGAGAAGGTATTCAGTACCAAGCCTCAGTTCGCCAGGCACATCGTGGAGCACCATATGCACCACAAGCCCTTGGTGAGGTGTATCCCTGGTGATAGACCCAGCAAGTTGTGTGATGGCACCTTCGTGACCAACATGGCCTTACATTTGCAAAAGGCCCATGGAACTGGCCTGGAGAAGACAAGAAAGCGTGCAGTTAGGTGCTTTAACGAGCTACTTGCGAACTGGGCTGAGCTCCCGGCGAACCAGGTGAGGAAACTTGCATTTGAACCCGAGTTATGCGCCTGGAAGTGTGGGAATATCATCACTTACTTCGCATTGAACCCCTCGGGTTCAAAGTTTCAGCTTCCAACCGAAAAGCATGCGAAGCTGAAAAAGTGGAGAGGTGATGACGAGAGGGAGAAGCTTGTTTACGAGATACAGAAGCATGAGAAGGATAAAATCAAAGAGCAAGAGATGAAGCGGGTCGAGGAGGCCTACAAATGCTGCGTCGAAAAGAGAAAGGAAGCCGAGAAGCTTAAGGAGTTCCACGCCGCCGAGAACTTAAAGTACATTACCAGGTACAAGGAGGCGGACCTTAAGTTCTTCCTTTGCTTCGGCAAGCAACTGGACGACTAGGACGGTAAACTGTGGTCTCTAGACATCCCCTCGGTTGCTGATGCCGGAGCAGTGGGAGGCAGTTCGTCCGAGGGTATGGGTGACTTGGGTTCACGTCTACTTGACTTGGACCCGAGCACTGGTAACCTTAAGCTTCTCAACAAGGAACGCAGCAGCTCGGCTCCAAGCCCGGAGTCCGCTGAGAAGATGGACACGGACTACGAGTCTACCGACTTGTAAGTGTCCGTCTGCCAGTTATTTAGTACCTGAGGGTAAAGGCATCCCTTATATGCCAAAGACCATTCTCGGATGACCACCCGGATCCTACGGACTGGAATGACAACCTGCAACTAGATGGACGCTACCCGAACCACTCGTGGACTACCACTCGAAGGGGGCTCCATCTACACAACTTCATCAGGGCACACCATAACAGCAACGTGGCTTGCCACCACACACATGTCGCCGGATGGAGCTGCAGAAACCCTGGAGGTGTCAACACTTTAGGGTGAAATACACCACATGTCTCAGGGCCCTGCATGGTCCCTCAGCCTCCCCGCCTTGACAAATCATATATCCCCGAAAGCACTACCAGGGGATTGCGAGGTGGGCCTTTAAATACATGACGTGACTATGTTTACTGCACCTTAATATTTTGACCTGGCTATTTATCTTTTACTTTCAGTATCTCAACATTTATATAATAATTATCTAGCCTTTACTCAAACAAGAAAAATCTGGCCGAGATTTTTCCAAGGTTGGATGATGAACATACGATGATTTCTCCCCTCCCTGATTTTCTCCCGGTTTTTGATAGATTTAGGCACTTTTAACTGATGAACTCTCCCGGATTTCGATATTCTAATAGGCCTTTTTAACTCAGCAAAGCCTATACTAGATATAGATTCCCACTACAGCAGTACAGAATGTTGTGAGGAAAGTCTCAAACCAACACTACCAGCAGTTGTGATGACACTGCCTCCCGGGCACTGCCTACACTACGCCTGTAGTCAGGGTGACAACGGTTGCTTGGTGTTGCATCACAAAACTTGCCACTCCCGCAGCACATCAGTGACGTCACCGCTGCCAGGTGACGTCAACTACGACGTCACATGTGATGTCATGGCTACATATGGGCAAAACCGAAACCATAATAGAGTTGCAACGGTCGCTGCGCTCCCGGCCGCTAACGCGTTAGAGGGAGTATACATAAGGTACTTTCCGAAAGTGCCCATGTGGGCTGATACCCCTATAAATCCCCAAGGGACTAGCCCTCAGGTCTCAGACTCCTACAAGACACTCCAGGTTAAGGTAAATACTATAAGCTACTTCTTCTTGGTTGGTGTTTTCGGAGCTAGGGCAGGTTATTACACATAGACAAAGAGATATATGGGGTGATTCAGTGAAGGATGTTTACTAGCCTGAGAACCAATGATATGACAAACTCAATTTATTTAACAGCACTTTATTTTATTGAAAGCCCTATATCTTGGCTTCATGTCCAAAATGTTACAATACAAGCCTTAAGGTGTAGCAAAAATGAAATCCCTGCACCAAGAACTTTTTATTACACCTCATCACTAAATATGGAGTTCAGTGAAAGTTTTGAATATGTAGCCTAGCATTCTTACCTTTTCCCTCATATATTTAAATATAACTAGATATTTATGAAAACATTCTCTATTATCTAGAGTGTCCCTACTTTCAAAAAGATCTCACTCTTTACCAACAATACATATACATTCTGGTCCAGATCTACAAAGGCACTTCTGAATACTCAAGAAAAAAAATGTTACGTATGTGAGGATTTGGAAAGAGCAATACTTTTGAACATCACAGATCATCTGCATCACTATTTCTTGTACAGGACTTGTTAAATTAATCGTTCAAAGGCATATCTTAACACATTAGACTATATTATGGGTCATTTCCATCTCACTCTGAGCGCATGCCATGCCAGCCTGTCCTCCTCATTAACTTGCAGACTGCAAAAGATTGAATATAATTGTTGAACAACTAAGGTGAGTAATATCAAGCAATTATGCTCTATTATTTACAGTTTCTCAATGGGGGATGAGAAGTAAGTAGGAACAAAAAATTGTTTATGGATAGAACCCCATAAATATCATTACTGACCAGCAGTGCAGCCTTACCCTAGAATATAGCAACCATAAAAAGAATTTGAAAAAAAAATTACAGGATTGCTACATTCACTACTATTTTAGTTTGGGGAACCATATGTGCATTTAATGGTGAATTATGTATAGTCTGGGTGGGTCTGAAGTACACATTGTAACCAAAATGAACAAAACCTCTCATACGTAACATTTTCAAATTTGTGAGAAACTTGCAAAAATTTAAATGGTAAGTGCATTAATTCTATCCAGGATATTAGATGCGGACACTTTTATAAGATTATCAACCAATTTATTTGAAAAATTCTATTTGGAGGTGTCTGGTGCAACACATATAGTAAACACCTCACATACGTAACGAAATGCTGAGGAGGGGGGGAAAATGAATACTGCTGGCAAAGTACATACCAAAAGAGAGGTTATATGTACTGAAATGATTGATTGTAGGTCTAGGAGTAAATAAACAATGGTAAGAGCAGGTAATCCCACAAAATAATGCACTTTTAGGGTATGGGAGGTGAAAACTTCGAAAAATAATCAACACTTCTCACCCCAGACAGGCTGAGGTGTCATATCAAAATATCCAAACTCCACCTATTGAGCCCTAGCAGTAAAGGTAGCCCCTAATTTCAACAAATAATAATGATTTGGGGATAAATATACAGCAAGAGTAGCTCAGGAAGGGCAATTTCCATTCCGCAGTGAAAACGTTACGTATGTGAGGAAAATAAAGCCTTAAAGAGTATGGGGCTTCCTGGCCAAATTAAATGGCATCACCAAGCTGCTATGGCCAGTCTAGGGCTTGGGACTTTCAATCAGAGGGAAATATAACCCAAAATACATCATTTCCATGCAATCTAAGACAATTGCAGACCCTCACATATATAACACACACTACTTCATGAGAATCTGATTAAAAATCCTTACCTTTTTGAGAAATTTCAGTGTAAATGGAGCTGCAAAATCACAGTAGACTGTGAGCTTAGCTAATTTGAGATCCTCTGAGTGACTTCCAGTGTTCGGTCATTCCTGCCAGGGCAACAGGAAACATTTCTTTTCTCCTCCACATATTTTCGTTACGTATGTGAGGATTTCCACACCGATACCAAAAGACCCCCTCTGTGGCCTTACTATGCAGACTTGAGACATGATTTTTGTTTCAATCATTCAATTCATATACATACTACACTAGAAAAGACTAGAAATAAAGAACCATTTATTTAGATAGCCTACATACAAATAAAAGTGTACCTCACATACGTTACATTTTGGGGAGTTGAATTTTGGTTTATGAGACCTAGCTCATATCTGCAGCAGACCAGCACTTTCATTTATTTCATTTATGAAAACTCACAGTTTGATATTATAACACATGTGTGGAAGACAGTTGAGGAAGGGACATGGCCAAAGTGTTTTTAATAGATAGCTATGACCTCTCACCAAAGGCAAATTAGGTTTATCACACTCTAATACTGCCTAGCTTAAAAATATATAGGTGGGAATGGTGAAAAATTGGACAAAAAAGGGCATTTTTGGTGTATTGTCCAACTTCGAGCCTCCGTAACGCGTCAAATTATAGGCTGATATACATGAATTTGCCCTCTACTTAAAGCTCAAGATGTTTTCTATCAGATGTTACTAATATAATGAAGAATAGTGGTCTACATTTATTACTGTAGCTCCTCAAAGCTAAAATCCTCTCAAAATAGGCCCAGACATTGCTCAGTGGATCTGCCCATATATTGCTGACTGGTGACTAGTATATTCTATTACTATTGTATCTGTATTTGGTTTGATAATATATTATATGAACTATATTTGACTGTGTACTTGTTTTATCTTCATATTTACATCCATCTATCCATTCCCCCGCATGGGGTTAAGCTAGGCCAATTATTAATCTGTACATAAGAGATCAAAATCTACAATTAATTAAGCCCCCAAAATCGTTACACCTTAGTTATCTCTTTGGCTCTTCATCTTTCACTTGCAGTATCTTAACATTTATTGGATGATTATCTAGCTTTTTGAAAAGGAAAAAAAGACACAATTAAGAGATGATGGTCTGTTTTCAGACAAATGTGCCAAACAGATATTGAAAGTATAGTCTGGTAATTAACTTAGTGTATTTAACCTGTATAGAATGAGACTCGATGTACTATGTATAACAGAAGGGGTAACTGTATAGCTTCATCTACAGAAATAATTTTTGACTCTGTGTTAATCAGAGCGAGTTGCTTCATCTACAGAATTAATTTTTGACTCTGTGTTAATCAGAGCGAGTTATTATCTGTTACATTCTGTACTATGTTGTAGTTAAGTACATGACCTAACTATGTTTACTGCACCTCTATATTTTGACCTGGCTATTTATCTTTCACTTTCAGTATCTCAACATTTATGTAATGATTGTCTAGCCTTTACTCAGAAAAGGGAAGAAAAATACACAATTAACCCTTTCACTTTAGTGGCCACACATACTAAATTCAGAATGTGCTTAGGCTTTTCAAAGAAGGCTTATGACTGTTTAAGTGCTGCGCCTGTGCCCTAGAGCAGGACATCATTTCAGAGTTGTCTATTCAAGACTACAACATAGTGTGACGTTTTTAACTGGAGAACACTGTGGGGTACATGCAGCTAAATAGAAACCAATATTAGTGGCCACTTTTTATTTTTACATATTAGGGGCTGATTATACTGACCAGTAGTGGGTCGCTCCTGACGATTATTCTAGTCATAAGGGTCATGAGCAACACTATAATGTTGTGCAGTGTCCCCCAGATGTTAGCCTTATGAGGTACACACAGTTACACAGAGTGTTCTTATGAGGTACACACACAGTTACATTGTTTCTTTATAAGGTACACACACACACAGTTACCGAATGGGTCCTTATGATGTTAGCCTTGTCAGGTACACAGACACAGTTACACTGTACCTTCCTTTGAGGTACACACACCGTTACACACAGAGTCCTTATGATGTACACACACACAGTTTCACAGTGTGTCCTTACGAGGTACTTTGAAAGTACCTTATGAGGTACCTGAAAAGTACCTCATAAGGCCAACCTCATAAGGTGCTTCCCTCCCCGTAAATGGAGGTACCTCATAAGGGTACCTCACAAGGAATTTACCTCACAAGGACCAATTATGGGGATGTGTGTGTGTGTGTGGGTGTGTGTGTGGGTGGGTGTGTGGGTGGACCTTATGAGGTACTCTTCGGGAATGGGGATACCTTGTGAGGTACTTCATCCTTGTGAGGTAACCTCACAAGGAAATGCCCTTATTTGGGCATTTTAGGTCATAAAACGAATTTTCTAAGTTTTTGAGTCAAGACCTCACAAGGCATTAAGTGTGTTTAATATTGTGTTTAGGTGTGTTTAGTAAACACAGTCAAACACAGTATTCCAAGTGGTTCCACACACACTCACTAGGTGGCTCTTCTGTGCCATGGTAGTTATCCCACCTGCTGTCCTGCCACAATACCTCATAAGGGCACCCCAGGCAATATAAGGAAACACACCATCAGGTTGTCTATAGATAAACGCAGTATCTGATTACCTCCTGCACTAGATAACTCTGACATGTAGACTGAGGGCTACTAACTTGCCATACTAACATACCCCATTTGTTAGATATGGGACTTACATTCTATTAAAGTTATCTTGCAAAAGGTGTATGTTAAGAGTCTCTAAGTTACAATGGTATCAATTTTGCCTGGTTTACCTACAGTTATTAGTCAATCTACAACAATATATCCACATTCTCTCCAAACAGCAGGCTGTCTGGAATTATAATACAATATTTCATGAATATGGAACGCAGTAGTTGCAGAATATTTTTGTTGTCCTTGTATTTTTTCAGTTTAACTAGTAACATCAATCTTTGAGTATTTATTCAACACAAAGACCACCTTTGTGTGATGCCCTATATTGATATAACCTCACAAGGAGTTGTATATAACTGTGTGTCTAACATAGATAGGATGACAGTGTCTGTCTAACATAGATATAGAGAGATAACCTTTCAGTAGTATGACCTTTATTACTGTGTTAGGACAAAAATTTGTCAATGAACCTCACGATCCTATTCATGTCAATGAACCTCACCATCCTATCCATATCAGACACACACAGTACATGGGTACTCCTTATGAGGTCCTATCCATATCAGACACACACAGTACAAGGGTACTCCTTATGAGGTCCTATCCATATCAGACACACACAGTACATGGGTACACCTTATGAGGTCATGGTTATAACATGGTTATCGAGTTTAGGCACTGATTTCAGTTCCTAAAATGGATAATATGAGTTCTGATACCTGGTGATATAAGAACCCAAAATTGACAGTGGAGCGGACATACCTTGACAACGAGGTGACACGAAAGTAAATTCTCCATTTTTGAAGATTATAGACCAAATCTGACAAAATAATTTCAGCAGTATATCCTTTACATGTTATTCTAACTTTCTGTCAGGTAGATTACTTGATATTATGGCTGAATTTAACATAAAAAAATCATAACGATTCGAAGCCGGCGACTGGCCATGCGTGTTTGCCATTCTCTCAACACTACAGGTGCCACCGCCTGGTGTGTACAGAACGTATTCGCAGTAGTAGACCTACAAGAATGGGAGTTGCAGGAGGTCGCCAGCTTAACCATATGTTAACATGAAACCAAGATGGCGGAGGGATGTCTTGTCGACTCCAAAAAGAAAACAATGGATTCTATCCATTTTAAGGGTAAATACTTAGAATTAATGGTGGAAACCATGTTATATATGCAATATGTAATGAATAGACTTGCTGGCTTCATGGGTTTGATAGAGGCATTCGCCTCCGGCTCATGCTTCTATCACCCCCTGAAGCCAACAAGCGCAAGTCTATTCATTATATATTACATTCCTATCCATATAAGACACACACAGTACAAGGATACTCCTGATGAGGTTCTATTCATGTCAGACACACACAGCACAAGTGTATTCTTTATGAGGTCCTATCCATATCAGACACACACAGTCCAAGGGTACTCCTTATGAGGTCCTATCTATATCAGACACACAGTACCTGGGTACTCCTTATGATGTCGTATCCATATCAGACACACACAGCACAAGTGTATTCCTTAGCAGGCCCTATCCATATCAGACACACACAGTACATCTATACACCTTTTGAGGTCATATCTATATCAGACACACAGTACCTGGGTACTCCTTAGGCCACTTAAAAAAAAATTTCAGCTTTACAGATCCGCCCGCACCATATAAAACGGGCCGCATTGTAGCTTTTTAATACAAATTTCCCTAAAAAAAAGTGTAAAAATCCCTCATCCACTGAGAAAAATTTCCATAAACAAAATGATTCATATCTCAGCGATTATTTTGAGTAGAAACATAATTTAAAAAGCATATTTATCCCCATTTCTCCATCTACAATATAAGAGTGTAATTTACATGGGGTTAAAGTTCGATCTGTTTATGAAAATACTTACAAAAATAATCAATAAATAAAAATGATAAAAAAAACTCCCTCATCAGGCTAGACCCAAATAAAAATAAATAAAAAAAGCCTTCCTCCCGCACCCTTTTTTTCAGAAAGGTATCCCCAAAGCTGAAATTTTTGAAGTAGGACCTCATAAGTGGCCTTATGAGGTCCTACCCATATCAGACACACACAGCACAAGTGTATTCCTTAGGAGGCCCTATCCATATCAGACACACACAGTACATCAATATACCTTATGAAGTCTATTCATATCAGACACACCCAGTACATGGATATTCCTTATGAGGTTCTATCCATGTAAATCTGTCCATGTAGGGTGAGGGAAGGATACTTTCATATACACTCCATATAAGACAAACAATTATGCACAACCTGTTCTTATGAGGCACTCACAATGTAGGATTATTAACATTACTTGAAATCTAGAATTTTTTTTTAATTTAAGCTATTGATAATGCCCATAGGTTGAAGGAATAAACATGCCCCCATCATAGTAAAGCTAACTAGCTGCAGTTAAATGACCCCAGCATACTGAGTCATATTACCCATGTTTATCTAATTAATGAGTGGCAGATGGTCCTTGGGGAAGGGATGAAGTTTCAACTATCCCTCTGCTGGTACTGAACCTCATAAGGGCAAAGACACACAACACACACAATGCATTTGTAAACTAGCACTGAGATGGTGAAAAGGGCCATATCATAGATATTATAAGACTTACAGGCTTGCTGACAAGATAATAAGAGTTTTTCTAATCCTAATATCTCTACACACATTCATTTATTCATTCACAGCTTTGTACATTCTTAGAAAACATAAAATGTGTTTTGTAGTCAATTTGATTTTTAGTCAAAGAAGGACATAAAGTGCATCTCAGGTATAATCATTGTGGTCTTTGATGGTTTGTCACTAATAGACACAGAGGGGGTTCTGTCAATGTTGGGTTCAGACACACCAGATATACCTAGGTTGGCCCTGTGAGGTTGTATCCATGTAATATTCACACACATAATTTTATATATGTCACCTTTGTGAGGTCTCCCCAAATGTCAGTTATAAAGTTGATCTTACTTAAGTTGTATTCTTGTATACTGAAGCCCTGGTTACTATGGTAACTAGGTCATCTCTGCTGTAGTGTGATGTTTATCTGACTAATGATTGCCAGATGTTCTCTGGGAGGGGAAGCCTTCACTCTACCTCATAAGGAGAAATACTCCATCTCAGTGAGACACACTGCACATAATTCTACACAAAGCTCTATAGACAATATTTTAGGGATGATGTGCAATGATCTTTCATCTGACCATGGGAACATCATATAGATGGTGTATGAGTAAGTGTCAGGAAAAAAGTGTACAAATGCCAGAAAACCATGGTTTTGGCCTTTAGCCATAGAAAAGAAAATATGCCTATCCTATCTATTTATATCAGTTTGGGTGGATGTTGGTTGAAATTTTTTGCTACAGTCAGTTGAGTGTAGAAATTTACTCTTTGAAGTGTCTGTGACAATGGCTCTTAAATCAGAATAAATCTATCAATAATAGTGATATATTGTCCCTATAACACACCACATAAAAAAACCCTTGTAAGGGGTTGAAATTGGTATCAAGATTTTAGCTGTCAGTCTAATGGTCCCTGATTTGTGGTTCAGAATGGGTGCTACCATGTCCAGTTGGCAAGTTTCCCGCCAATATTTATGCATGTTTCAATGAAAGAGCGGGAAAAACTGTGAAGAAAGATGAAGACAATGTCTTCAGTCTTCACCATCTTAATCTATAGAGTGTCAAGTTATATCAATTATGCAATGTTACTTTTGGAATTCCAAACCAATTCCAATGCTTGAGGATTGGTTATTTTGAGCATGGGTAGTATCATCTCTGGTAGGCAAGTTTCCCTCTAAAATACATGTTTCACCAAAAAGAGCGGGAAAACTGTTGATTAGAGATGAGGACATGAAATGGGTAAAAGTCATTAAGAAAATTTGCCTCAAATATGAGACAGCCTTTGGTCATCTATATAGAGCATTTTTTTGCAGTTTTTGGGCACACTGCAATAATTAAGT
The DNA here is from genome assembly GCA_949317995.1 of Acholoe squamosa. Taxonomy (NCBI): domain Eukaryota; kingdom Metazoa; phylum Annelida; class Polychaeta; order Phyllodocida; family Polynoidae; genus Acholoe; species Acholoe squamosa. The sequence goes on along the minus strand of OX439051.1, from coordinate 1,488,288 downwards.
TTTATCTATTATGCAATGTTCTGTTTGGAATTCCAAGCCAATTTCAATGCCTCAGGATACCCAATTGTGGGGGAAAGAAAGTGGATTGGTTATTTTGAGCATGCTTGCAATCATGTCTAGTAGGCAAGTTTCCCTCCAAAATGCATGTTTCATCAAAAACAGCTGGAAAACTGTTGATTAGAGATGAGTACATGAAATGAATACATGAAATGGGTGAAGGTCATTAAGAAAAGTGGCCCCAAATATGATACAGCCTTTGGCCATTTATAAAGAGTGCTTTTTTGCAGTTTTTTTCTTTTGCGCACTGCAAAAATCAAGTTTATCTATTTTGCAATGTTATGCTTGGAATTCCAAGCCACTTCCAATGCCTCAGGATACCCAATTTTGGTTTGTTCCCCTGATCACCAAACATGAATGGAGGTTGGGGAGTTTGTTATATGTGACCCGATCTACAAAAAAGGCCCTTAGTGCAGGGTGCTTTAAGGTCCCTAGTCCCAGTACATGTAACATATATAGCCTATATGCCATCAATGTCTTTGTGAAGACCCATAGCTCTATCATATGTGACCCATCCTTACAAATTGGTACTGAAGTCACACATTTAGAAACCTAGATATAGCCTTTTCAAGTTGGATACTGTAAAAAATAACATTTTAGCATTTTTCTAACTTATGGGTAGATATCTTTTAGAATCCTTGCTTCCTAAAGTGAAAATAAGCCCCAAAAGCCTGAAAGACATAGTTTTAGGTTTTGTGGTTGTAGAGAATTACATAGGGATTATATAGCATTTAGAATTTATTATATGTTTAATATTGTAGTGGTTCGTCTCGTTAAGTTAGATTAAATCATAACGAAGAGAGAGAAAAGTTTCCGGGTAGGCAACCGAGCTTTTATTTCAGAGCTTGCGTTACATACGATCACAGCCTCAGAGGACTACATGCTGCTAGTGCATTCGGTTACCCTTTCGGGTAACAACCTGGTTGAGCAGTGGGTAAACCACTACTGAGGAACCTAGGGCTAGGACCAGCCTTATATAGGGGAAAAGCCCGCGAAACTCAGACCGACCACGTGACGTGTGGCGGACGAGTGGTAGGCCCCCTGGTGTAGTGGATACGAACCCAGAGGCAGGTGCTGCCACCTGCCATCCGGATTCCCCCACCACACCCGAAGGACCTAGGTCTGAGTCTCACGGGTGCATGAACGTTAAAGTGTAAAATACCATACCCCTACACTGCCCCCCTTAGACAATAACTTGGGGGTAATTAAACCGCAGTGTATTAATAACCTAGTAAGTGATTGTTTACAATACTAAAAAGGGGTATTAATTACACTTGCTCGATGTGAAATAGGCTATAGTATAAGACTATCCTATTTCTGAAAAATTATACAATAATAGCATCGAGTGTCGTTCATGTTATTTCCATCACTAGCTTATAACAACCATAAATGATAAATATACAATTATCACAGATTTATAGTAACGTTTTGACAACAGTAGGGTCCTGAAAAGGACCGGTGGTTGTTAACAATGATCGTATTATGGTTATTGAACCCGGAAAAAAATTTTCGACTTTTTAAATTAACAGCTCTGTCTACTTTACAGAGTGAATTAAATATTAATGATCAGATATGGACAATTAATCTGATACTATATGAACACAATTAGGTATTAACCTGAGTAATACAATACTAAGTTTAGAGAAATCCGTTGGACCTTCTCTTATTTTATAGAAAAATATTTATACTTTTGAGACGCAGCTCAGTTTATACCTTAGTGTTTTATATTTACAAGTTACAGAAGAATTATAGTCTCTTAATATATTGAGACCAGGAATGACCTATATAGACAGTTATAGGTCTAGGATTACCTTAAATAACTTTTAGGATTCGCAGATCCAGTATATTTATAGGTACCCTTATATAATAATATATCTTTATAAAAGATATTATATAGTTATAAATACAATTTTACATACAATATAATAATATCAACAAAGTTACTTGTTTTCATGATTGGAGGATGTAACAGGAGTCGGATGCTGCTGATGGCTTGGTATGGGCGAGCTGAACCCTGATGCCTGAAGTGCTATAGTAAAACTTGTTGGTGGGTGTAGCTAAACCCTGATGCCTGTAGTGCTAGCTCACAAATAGTAGTGGTGTAGTAGTAAATCCGGTTTGTAGTTCAAAAGTCCATATTAGTGTAAATTGTCCATGATTTTATAATAGGCACAGTCATTACATTGTGGCACAGTACAATTATGGTGTTTACAGCATTCGTACTCCTCCTCCAGAGTGACTTGTTTGTTTTCTCCTTCTGTTTTCAGTTTCCGGATTAGGGTACAGTTTGGTACCCGAATCAATACGGGTTGGATAAAAAAATGGTTTCTTATCCAACAATGCATGGGTAATAGAACCCCGGGACACACAATTATGTCCGATCTTCATGCAACAGTTTTTTACTGTTCCATGTTCTCCTCGGGTGGCTGGTTTGGACCCGGTTGTTGAGCCAGTGGCTGAACAGGGGGGTTCATACCAGTTCCATCCGTAGGTGCCAATGCGGGGACAGCAGGTGTAAGTTTCACCTTTTGGCGTGCTTCGAACAGCTTCAAAGCATGCTCAGGTGTACCGTCCCAGTTATCCATGATAACTCCGAAGACCTTGAAGAACTTTTGCTGGTTCTTCATGTTCGTTGCTCGTTCTAGGTCGAGCATCTGAGAAGCTGTTTCCTTCTCGGATAGGGCCTCCTGCCGCAGATTAGCAGCTTCCTGCTTATCTTTGGCAACATCCGCTTTGATCTGAGTCGAGATTCGGTTGATCTCTGACTTCTGGATCGCGTCAATACACTGGAGAGTGCTCGACACGGTCCGACGATACATGTCCAGGTGGAGGTTTTCCAGATGGTGCTGTAGCGTCTCAAATTGTTTGCTCTGGATATTGCAAGACAATTTGTCCTCCTTCTTGAAGAAGGTCTCCACTGTCTGGATCAGCTTAGGCCGATGAACCACAGCACCAGGTGGGGGTACCTGACCCTGAGGCTTCGGCTGTGCTCCAGACCCACTCGCAGTGACAGCTACCTGCGTGTGCGAAGAAGCAACCGCAGTAGTAACCGCACTAGCAGTGGTCGAAGAAGGGCCTTGAGTTGGTAATCCCTGAACCAGGGGCAACCGTGACAATTCCCTTCTAAGGTCTTTGGCCGTCAACAATGGTGCGGGTGGACGTTGTCTCACCACAGCACTCATTGTAGGTCGGGGAGCTTGACCTCCTACTGTCGGCAGTTCCTGCTTGACCCTCCCGTACTGATCAAAGATTTGCATCTCTGGTCCGGGTGGGCCTATAGCAGGGTACTGCTTCGGGTCTTTGACATTCAAAGGCGCGTGTTTCCGGGCGGACTGGCCACTCGGTCCACTGACACCAAAGAATGTCGGGTTCTGTGCACCTCGTGGAGTTGGTGCTCGCCCATAATGGGAAGGAGTTCCAGTAGGAGATGGAAGATGTGGCTTCTTCCTTCCCCCATTTGTCTGTCTCTCCAGCGCCTCCAGTGGTGACCTGGCTCGGCTTGGAGATTCAGACGCCTGTCTCTTCCTATCTGCTACAGAGGGTCCCTGGCGGTAATCCCTGCGGCTTCGGACCTGTTCTCCGGATGGAGTTACATAAGCCCCACCACGACGGCGGGCCTTGTTGCTTCTCCATTCGTTTAACAGATCGTACTCCTCCTGAGCGTACTCTAGTTTGCCGGACCCGGGAGTCTGGGCAAACCGAGCCTTTAGTTTCTGGTTAGTACCAGGAACCGTAGGCGCAAACTGCTTCGTACTCGGTGTGAGGGAAGCCAACTTCTCTGCATTGAGGCCCCTAAGGTTGCCATAGAGTTCGGAGTGAATTTTCATCACCCGATCTATGGCTGCCTCCAGGCCCTCTCCATGCGAAGTCACATAGTGCCGGACCATGTCTCCGCGTCGGGGGGTGACACATCCTGTGCATTTAGCACATTTCTTGCCAACCTCTCGGTCGCAGACATATTCCGGCCTCTGGTGCATATGAACCTCCACGAGATGACGAAGGAACGCGTCTTTCTCGATGAAGAATTCAACCTCACCCTCACTTTGAGTACAACGTTGGAAGGGACAATCCTTACGATCCTCCCCGTAGTACTCATCTAGAGCAAACTTGAGCTTGCCCTTCTGGTCATAATTGTACAGACCATTGGGCGAATTCTTAACGAATTCCCAATAGATCCAGTACATATTGGCCGGCTTTCTATCAGAGAGCTTCTTGCGAAGCCACTCCTCCATATCTTCCTGCCTCTCACAGGTGATCCGAGGGGGCAGTCTCCATACGGATTTACTCCCCTTCAGGTGTCCCCTGTGTAGAGGAATGAAGTCGGCAAAGTTGCTATTGGCGTTAGCCCAGATAGCAGCCTCTTGCTCGTCAGTCGGAGTGACATCCACAACTGGGTCAACCGGCTCCTCTCCCTCCGGGTCGGATGGTACATCCACAGGTTGCACAACGGGTTGTTGACCCGCGAGGACCTGGGCTGCAGCATCTTGAGCGTCTCCACTCAAATCGGCCATTACGTCGTGTAGCTTGACGATTGGCACACCGAGCTCAACTTTTACGGTTGGGACAGCCGGTTCAGCTTCTGTATTATCAGCTTTAACGTCTACCTCGATAGGTTCAGGTTTGCGTTGGTCAACCTTCTTCTTATTCCTCCTGCGGGATCTGCCGTTAGTAGAAGTGCCAGGCTCGGATGCGTCCGTCTCGTTGCCGGAGACATCCGAAGCCTTAGCGCCCTTCTTATTGGCCGAGCGTGGAGACACCCGACGGGTTCGGGTACTGTCGTCCACACTCGTGCTGGTAGAGGGTTCGGTTCCTGACCGCTTCCCTTTACCCTTACCTTTGGTGGGGGTTGTTTTACCCTTTCCACCAGCTGCTTTCTCCTTTACTTGCTCAGTCTTCGTAGGGGTAGACTGAGCAGTTTTAAGGGAAACATCTGCATCAGGTAGGGCCTTCTCAGGTACTACTGCTGCGCCTCCCAAGGTGGGAGCTTCAGCAGGAGACATGAGACGGTCCATCCGATCGGCCATCTTGGCTGTTACTTGCACGGGTGCGGGTCCGGGTACTAACTCCGGATGCGCCAGTGCATACTGTCTCTCCAATAGACGTACTACGAGGTCTTGTATTACCCCGAGTCTGTCTAGTGGAGACACACCAATACGGGCCTCTTCTGCCTCAATGGTTTGAGACGTAATAGGGACCCCTGGACAGTAATCCACAACAGCGTTACCTGCTGCTTCATACTCATCCGCTGTGCTTAACAGTAGGATCTGGTCTCTGTCTATGTATCTAGAGACCTCATCTGCCTTGACACCGGTGTAACCCGTTTTGTCAGACACATAGGAAGGCCTATAAGAGGTATTCCTTCGGAAAGCCATTTCTGCGTCCCAGACGGCTTTACGAAACCATAAGTGGACTACCAATCCTTTGGCCATCTGATGGTAATCCATCAACCAGGACTCCGGAAAGGTATTAGCCCACTGCGGATGAGCACATTCCCAGATTGCGTTGACAACACGCTCGTCAACCTCTCTGGGCGTCCCATAACAGGTGGGTATCAGCATTTCCTCGGAAATTGCTAACATCCGTCCGTCATATGGACCGGCTACATCATGCCATTCGGGACTGTCTGGGAAGGGCAGCTCTAGGTGCATTGGCCTGTCAACCGGAGAAGCAGGTCCCAAAGCACCGAATGAGGTACTCCCACCAAGACGGGGCGGCAGTTGAGGGGGAGGTGGCATCAGAGCCCTGTCAAGAGACTGGGCTCCTGCCGGTTCTCCACTCAAACCTTCGGATGGAGGGGCTACATAAGGCTCACCTACATCAATTTGTTGTTGAACGCCTCGGCGTTCAGGACTAACTTGTCTGGAGTTGTCGGATGCGTCGTAGAACGATTCTACGTCGCTATCGTCTACTCCAGAGAAGTACTGATCAACATTCATTTGTTGATCCATTTGATCACAATCAGCATCGTATTGCTGATCGTCGTATGTATAAGTGGGACTCTTGGGAGAACCACTTCCATACTCTGGCGGGGTGCTGGCACCGGCACCGCCGCCAAGACGGACGGCCTCTTCTGCCATCGACAGAAGTGGCTGTTCGGGGATAAAATATCCCAATCCACCGGATAAGCAGTGAGTACTGCTTACCCAGTGAAAGGCGGGTGCCTTTTAACGAGGGCACACCTCGGAATATGGCTGTCACGGGCTATCAGACTCCAACAAGAGCAAGACCACCCTCGGCCACGTCTTCTTCCTTCGCAGGAATAAGACAATATGGCGGGATACTCGAACTTGAATCGCTGCGCATGATCAAACCGGCGCCTCACGTGACCATTCGAAAATGGGTCAACAACTTTCCCGCGTGCCCTTAATTAGGTCACGCGCCCTTACATAAAAACAATACAATACCCGATCGGTCGTCCGTCCGTACTCAGGGTTCGACTATGACAATTCGCTAGGTATTCTGGAGTTTATGGATAGCATAAGCATATCCACCGGATTATCCGTCCAAAACCATGGGTTCATTGTCATAGGACCTTTTCCAGAGACTCTTGACCGGCTCAAATATACATTGAACTAGGTTACAACATATAACAGTACACAGTACAGGACAACACACTCGTTGTGTTAACAGGCTAGGTTACGGCAGTCTGTAGCAACCTTGGACTGCGTCTAAGAGGTTTTGAGGCCTCTTTTATTGACCTGGTATCCATAAGAGCCTTTTCCAAGGTCTTCTTAGCCTTAGAGGGACCTTTCCTCTTATTTTTACCTGCGCCTGCCGAGACTTTTTGTATCTTCCCCTGCTTTCCGGATGTTACGACAGGGGGCACCACCCTCTTCGGGTCTGCAACCTTCCGTGGCCGCCCGGGTCCTCGCTTTCGGGTCGGTACCACTTCGAGTTGCTTAACACGACTCTGTTCCATTACTTCCAATAGACCATCGCCGTACATTTCGGTGGAGGTATCCCTCCCCCTCCATGGGCGTAGTCTCGCTACATTTGACTTGTAACATTTACCAAGCTGTGATTTAATAATCACTGTGCAATCACTAATAACCTGAGTTATAGTGAAAGGTCCATCCCAATTACTGGCTAATTTCAGGTTAGCTAGAGGTTGGTGTAGACGCAGTACTCTATCCCCTAGATTAAAAAATCTAGCTTTTAGACCTGTGTCATAGCCAACTTTCTGCCAACGCGCAGTTTTCTGCAACTCGTCTCTAACCCTCTCATAGGCTTGTTTGAAATTATCCCGTAGGGATTCTACAAACATCACCTGGCAAGGGGCTTCCGGATTCATTCTTATTACGCCGAACACCAAATCGGCTGGCATAATCAAATCCTCTCCAAAAACGAGGAGATTAGGAGAACAGTTTGTGCTCGAATGCACAGTGCCATTATAGGCATGTACCACGAATTCACATTGTTCATCCCAATCATCCATCTGCTCATTTACCAGAGACTTCAATACTTGGATCAAAGTCCTATTGAATCTCTCTACTTGTCCATCGCTCTGTGGTCTATAGGGATTAGTTCTTGTCTTGCAGATCGCCAGACAATTACACATCTCCTGCCACAGACTAGACTCAAATTCTCTGCCTTGGTCACTATGTAACATGAGTGGGACACCTAGGTGCAGCACCCACCCTTTTACAAAGGCCATAGCACAAGTAACAGCCTTATGATCCGGTAAAGGGAACACTCGGGTGTACTTGGTATAATAATCAGACACGACCATCATACACGTGTTGCCACTAGGAGTGGGGGGAATCCCACTAATAATGTCAACAGCTATTCTAGCAAACCTTACACCAAACAGTTCCTGGGATAATGGCAGCTTGCCTAACCCGGGTCCTGGTTTGTTCTTACAGCACTCGGGACAGGTCTCCACCCATCGGGTGAGATCTGTACTCATGCCGGGCCAATAGTATCGTCTGGTCAGACGTTCTAGAGACCTTTTCTTTCCAAAGTGCCCACTAGTTCTATGTCCATGACAGAAATACATAATATCTCGTCGCATAGCACTAGGTATGACAACTTGCAAGGTTTTGTTCCTATTAGAATGGTTCTTCCATCGAAACAGAATACCATCCCGGACTTTTAGCTCGGCCCATTGAGCTAAGAATCGTCTCATCTCTCTGTTCTCCAATGACACTACGGGTCTTGGGGGACAGATACCCTGATTAAGGAATTTAATCAAACGTGATGTGACTGCATCAGACTTCTGGAACTGCCTGATGGTCTCCAAGGACCAATTCAAGACATGTTCCGGATGGGTTTCGAATGGAACTCGAACCCCTGCCAACACAGCATTGTGTGCTCCACAATCAGTGCACTCAGCATTTGCACATTTCATCACTGGGATTCTAGACAAAGCATCTGCATTCAAATGCTTTGCCCCGGCTCGGTGTTCAATCTGGCTGTGATTTAGACCGAATTCGGATAGGTGCGCTAACCAGCGACCTATCATCCCCTCTGCATCTTTGAAGTTCAATAACCATCTGAGGGAAGAGTGATCAGTCCGTAGAGTGAAATCACTCCCCCACAAAAAGTGCTTGAACTTCTTCGTATAGACCACCACAGCCAACAACTCACGTTTAGTGGTACAATAGTTTCTTTGAGATTTACTCAACGTGTTACTAGCGAAGGCTATAGGAACTTCGACCCCATCCTGGACCTGAGAAAGGGCGGCTCCTATGCTTTCATTACTAGCATCAGTATCTAGAATGAAATGATCATTCTCCGTGGGGTATCTCAACACAGGTGTGATAGCAAACAAATCCTTTATTTTCATAAAGGCCTCGTCTTGCTCGGGTCCCCAAGGGAATCGTTCCTTTCTGATCCCGGGTGTCCAGTGGGACAAACTCTGGATAGGAAAGGCAACCCTTGAATATCCTGGGATAAAGTCCCGGTAGTAGGAACAGAATCCGAGGAAGGACCTAACTTCTTTCGCATTCGTGGGTGCTTGCCAATTTGACACGGCATCCAGTTTCTCCGGATCGGCTTTAATCCCTTCATTCGAGATTATTCGCCCCAAGTAATTAATAGATCTTTTGAAAAGATCGCACTTCTTGGGTTTCAGCTTCAAACCATTAGTTATGATCCTTTCCAGGACCATACCTAAATTTTCCAAGCATTCTTCGTATGTCTTTCCAAAGACAATCACATCGTCTAGATAGACGAGACATTTCTTCCATAAAAGGTCACTTAATAAAGTTTCCATCATGGCTTCAAATGTCGCCGGTGCATTGCACAATCCAAACGGCATCACATTATACTGGAATAATCCAATATGACTGGAAAAGGCCGTCTTCTCCATATCTTTCGGATGCATACCCACTTGCCAGTACCCGGATTGTAAGTCTAGAGAGCAATACCATTGCTTACCTCCAAGGGAGTCTATAGTCTCATCGATCCGTGGTAAGGGATATGAATTCTTCTTGGTCATACCATTCAATTTCCGGTAATCTATGCAGAAACGGATGCTACCATCTTTCTTGGTCACCATGCACACAGGGCTAGACCAAGGACTGGTTGATGGAATTATTACATCCTGTTCAAGCATTTTAGCTATCTCCTCCTCAGCTACCTTTTTTTTGGCTAGTGGGAGTCTTCTATAAGGAATCTTAAAAGGTTCATTCTCACCAGTGTCAATCGTATGCAGTACTTTATCGGTACGCCCCAATTGTTCACTCGGTGCTGCAAAAGCTTTACGGTACTTGTACAACAAGTCAGTTAGAGCTTCACGTTGTTCATCACTTTCTACATGGCTTTCGGCTACTAGAGTGTCTAGTTCCGGGCTCCTTTCGGGTGAGGAAGGGGCTCCGGGTGCCGAAACATGTTTACAGTCTTCTATCAATTCGGATAAGACAACCGATCCAAGGATCGTATCCTTCTGTACATAGACAGTCTTGTTACCGGTATTGGATATAGGAACCACCGTCCAAGCAGCGTTAGCTACTAGAACATCAGCGGATTCCAATCCGATACTTGACAACATGGCCATGTCTGGCTCTACAACTCCAGTTTTTCCTGAAAACTGTCTGTCCGCTCGACATAAGACATCACAGGCTGTGCCTGGTGGTATCTTAACAGTCTGGGCTACACTGGCTACACTGCTTACTTGCCTAAGTACACATTGTACTTCGAGATGGTACGGGTCTCTCACTTCCAATATTCCCCTCTGGGAATCTAACCTTGCTCCATATAATGCAGCAAAATCCAGACCGAGTATACCATCATCCGCGATGTTCGCCACAGTAGGGGTAAGGATGAAGTCCTTATCTTCCTGTAGACTGAACCTCATACATGTTCTACCGAACGTTTGTATCATGCTACCGTCGGCCGTACGAGCATTTCCTTCCGTTGTGAAAGTTTCATGATTCGTAGGCAAAAGATCGTAGAATCTCTTAGCAATACAGGAGTGGCTAGCACCCGTATCGACAAGAAACTCAGCGGATCTACCACTCACAGATACAACTGCGTACCACCTCCTACCTTTCAAGTAGGTAGGACTACTTGCATACTTAGCAAGTTCCGTCTTAGCGCCGAGGTCAAATCCACATCCCTTTAAGAATTCGAGACAAGGATGACCCGGGGGGAACTGGGCACACCCCACCCTGGCCAACTCATTGGCCGCTCCCTCTGGACTGATATCGGGTTTCCCCTCTGTGTTCTTCTGCCGGTTCTTGACACCTGGTGTACTATCAGTCTCCCCAGCCTCATGAGTAAGGAACTGATCAGGCTCCTTAGCTTCACTGCTGGGCGAAATCGCTAGAGGATTCTTGCCAGTACCGCAAGCTGCGATAGGCTGGCAGTCATGGCAATCACTCACTCTGGGGGTAATCCGGTTGCCATTGTGGACACCCCCTCTCAGTTTTCCTTCTTCACTGAGTCCTCCTTACCCGGATTGCTCCGGTAACGAGTGTTTCTATAAACTGGCTTATCTGCCTCACACTCGGCAGCATAATGCCCAGTTTCCTGACATCGGAAGCATGTCACAACAGTCCTATCAGGCTTAGGCCTCCTAAGATTTTCAGTAATCTTCTTTACCAAATTGTTAACCAGGTCCTCTGATAAAGAAGGACCCGTCGTGGGTTTGGTATCGGGTTGAGTCACAGGAGGTTTAGAAGTGATCACTTTCTCCTTGACGTAACCCGGTTTCTTTCCCCAGTTCCGGTTGTACCGGGGGTTCCCTTGGCCAATGGCCCCAACGTTTTCATCTTCGTCAGGTTCCCCTGATTCGGATGAATCGGTTTCGGGTATTCCCTCCGGGATTATCATTGCTGACATCCGTTGGGGTACCTTCCCGGCAAAGATACGGGCCTTTCGATCATAATGATCTAGGGACTGGAACAAATCTGTCAAAGAGGCATCATTCTTCCAAGCTTCACAGGCTACTGTCCTGTGTTCTTGATTCCGCAATCCTTCAATGAATTGTTTAAACATCTCATCTAGGAAGCATTCATCATCTAGTCTCCATTGAGGTCTGGCTTTATGCAACAGTCGTTGACATTCTAAGCCGAACACTTTGGCAGACTCCTTGGGCTTCTGTGTTCTTTTAGTGAACGTCAGCCAAGGGTCTTCTCCAACTATATTCCCATATAAATATGAAGCAATCTCTATGAGTTCATCATACTTCATATGGGCTGAGAGTCCTGTTATTTGAGAATCTCTCCATTGTTCCACGGCTCCTTTTCCGTCGCCTTCCTTTAACCAGCATACTAAATAAGGCAGAGCTTCCGCTTTACCCCATCCATTGCAGTTAAAGACATCCGCGCAGCCTTGATACTCCTCCTTCCAAGGGTTCTTGGCATTAAAGGGGGTAGGTATCTTAGCTACTCTACGAGCCGGATTCGTGGATCCAGTAAGGGTTAAACCCTTACTCCATTCCATGATCTCCGTATCGTCCAGACCTTGATTGTAACAATCAACACCTAAGTTAGCAATCGCTGCATTAGAATCATGCAGCGCTTGTAACCCTGGAGAAAGAGATACTCGGCGACTGAGTCTCTTTTTCCTTGGAGGATTCGTACCATAAGTACTTCCAAAGCCTCCGGATGGTGGTCCTCCTCCACCTCCTGATCCCCCTGCTCCGTATGGAGGCACCTGTGAAAAGGTGTATCCACTGGTTTGGGGAGCCGGCCCTGGACCATTGGTGGGTTGTGTATTTCCACCAAAGCTAAAGAAACCACTATTGGGATTAGTGTTTCCTCCTGTTCCATACGACTGATTTCCATTATTGAAACCAGTCCCACTGGCAGAGGGTCTGCTCCTGGAACGATCGCTTGAGGGTCCGGATCCTTGATCACATCCGGATTGCCCCCCAGCTGTACTGGAACCTCCGGGTGCTCGTCCGGTTGTTCCTCCGGACGTGTTCCGGGTGTTACCATTGGACGGATTCGTTCCTGTTTGGGACTGATTCCATCCATACTGGGCATACGGGCCATTTGGTCCCCCTAAAGGTGACTGTTGTGGCCATCCGCCGTCAAAGGTGGAGCTTCCTGCCGAGCGGCTTTGTTTAGCTCCACTCGCAGAATTATCCCCTTTATTTCCCGTACCTAGACCAAGAGGTATAGAGGTATTATCTGTAAATCTAACCTGATGACTCTTTACTCCTTCATAACGAGGTACAGTTGTCTCTGTTACCCCGTCATTGCCCCTCAAAGAGAACATCTGGTTACTTGTCGTGTTTAGGGCAATTCCTGAAACAGTGAAGTCTGATTCAAGAGTGCCTACTGCACGACCAGTATCTTCTAGATACTTTGACATCTGGATAGCTTTAGCCTCCAGTTCGGAATAATCATCCATCATTTTAGTCTGTTTAACAGCCAAATCTGTGGATTCGCGTATCAATTGATCTTTGAGTTTTTCATGCTCATCGGTCTGTTTTTGGTACGTTTCCCGAGCATCTTTGAAGGCTGATTCTATTTTCTTCAGCTCTTCTTGATACTTGCCGTAGGCCGATTGAGTTGAATTTAACTCTTGTTTAGTTCTATTCAACTCATCATACGAGGCTCTGTATTCCAGATCCGCCGTATATAGTGCATCACGATACTGTTCGTGCTGGAGTTGAAAATCTTGCTTTTCTTTCTCCATCTGATCCAACAACAATTGTTGTTGGCGTCTACAACTCTGATCGTAATCGAGACGTTCCGATATCAACTGTTTGTTTTCAGTCAGAATCTTGTCTCGGGTTCCGGTCAGTGTAATAAGATCCTTCTGGATCTTCTCGTATTCAGCTCTCATGTCTTCAAGCTCGTCCATTTTGTTCTTTTCGAATCCACATTTTTGGTGTTTAATTCGAGAACTGTATGGAGTTTCAAACATACCTGCACTAGGCTTTGGTACCTCAAATGGTAATTTACCAAATTGAGCAGTACTTTTATGCATTGGTGCAGGTTTCGAAGTACCTCCTGGCATGAATAAGGAGTCTCCAAATTCATCCAGTTCATGATGTAAGTTTCTTCTTACATCTTCTAACCCATCAGGGTAGTGTTCTAGTGGATCCCTCCACTCCGTACCTTGGGGTGGTGACTTGATTTCACCATCCTCCATCGGGGAGTCTAGCTCACGATTTGAGCCATTTCCCCTAACTGGGCTCAGCTCAGTCATTTCTGACTGCGCTTACCCGAAGACCAACTGGTCACGGCACCAGTGTAGTGGTTCGTCTCGTTAAGTTAGATTAAATCATAACGAAGAGAGAGAAAAGTTTCCGGGTAGGCAACCGAGCTTTTATTTCAGAGCTTGCGTTACATACGATCACAGCCTCAGAGGACTACATGCTGCTAGTGCATTCGGTTACCCTTTCGGGTAACAACCTGGTTGAGCAGTGGGTAAACCACTACTGAGGAACCTAGGGCTAGGACCAGCCTTATATAGGGGAAAAGCCCGCGAAACTCAGACCGACCACGTGACGTGTGGCGGACGAGTGGTAGGCCCCCTGGTGTAGTGGATACGAACCCAGAGGCAGGTGCTGCCACCTGCCATCCGGATTCCCCCACCACACCCGAAGGACCTAGGTCTGAGTCTCACGGGTGCATGAACGTTAAAGTGTAAAATACCATACCCCTACAATATGTTGATTATCTCAGTTTAATCTATTATTAATCAATCCGACTACATTTACTGCTAGAAGATCCACAGAGGGAAGCCGGGTTCATATATGCAAGTGTTATATACCAAATGAAAGCTCTTGATGAGCTGTAAATGAATATGGCAGTATCTAAACATTTCCTATGTGCGACTTCCGAACCACTTTGTCAGGATGGGTCACAAGGGTCAAGGCTTTCCAAGGGTCACTCGATTACTATGTATCGGATCATACTCCTATTTATATGGTTCTTAAATGTGACAGAACAAAAATTAAGAAAAAAAGAGTTATGGCAAGGTCCTATAGAAGATATGTATTTTTAACTTTCAAAAAATTATTAATCAGCTACAATTGGGAAGATGTAGTACTTATGCAAAACCCAAATGATATGAGGGCGACCATCTTGAATGTTATAACTAGCACCCTTGACAGCATGTGCCCTGTAAGGTCCATCACCATTCCAGAATATACACCTCTCTGGCTTACAGATGATGTTCTTGAATTAATGTGCATCAGGGATAAGCTATATAGTAAAGCAAGAAACACTGAACACAACTGAAGACTTGCCAATTACTTTAAACATATTGTTAAAACAGCAATTTTCCAAAACAAAAAAAAAAGAGATCAGGAATCTACTTAAATTCAGGAAAACTGACCCTGTTAAATTCTGGACTGCCATCCGTATACTGCTACCCAATTAAACCGGTAGCACTCTGATCAAGTTAAGAAATAATACGAATGGATTAATAATCCCACCTGCTGAATGTGCTGAGTATATAAATAGCTGTTTCACTAACATTAGTAAACAATTAGCAGATGCACTTCCCCCAACTACTAAATACATTCTGGAGCAGAATCCATACGGTGTACCGGTTCCAGATTCAAATTTAATGTACAATATCTCCTATCTCAATTTAAAGAAATATATAAAGACTATTAATAATAGGAAGCCATCAGCTATTAAACATTGTAAACATTTCATTATAAAAGATGCTTTCATGTCTATCCCTGATGTAATTTTGATCTTGTACAACACATGTATACGACGTAGTACCTTTCCTAATACATGGAAGAAAGGGACAATTGTCCCTCTTCATAAAAAACCAAACTCATTAGATGTTAATGACTTAAGACCAATTAGCTTTTTACAGCTCCATGGTAAAATCCTAGAAAAAAAAATTGTCTGTCATAGGTTACAAAACTACATGGAAGACAATGGTCTTCTGTATCTCACAGAACATGGGTACAGGAAGGGACGTTCAACCCTAAGCGCAGTCACTGAGCACCTAAGTAATATTATAAACAACATTATTAATGGAAAACCAACATACTGCATATATCTTGATTACAAAAAAGCATTTGACACTGTTTTCCACTCAAAAATATTGGGAAAGTTATCACTTTTAGGACTAAACACTAGGACTTGTAATTTTTTTAGGAATTACTTATCAAATAGAAATCAAATTACAATAGCTAATGATAACTGTTCAAGCTCTAAAATTATAACACATGGGGTGACCCAGGGCTCCGTTTTGGGTCTTGTCCTATTGATGATGCCGTAGTCTCTGTCACCACCCCAGAAGAAATGCGAATAGCTTTGACAAGAATCAAGGAATGGTGCCTACAGAACTCCCTGACTGTCAATGAAAAGAAAACTAAATGGATGTTATATAATGATGTCCACCAGGACAATAGTGTCTTTACTTTAAACAATGTTATACTCGAAAGAGTACATAGCTTCGCATACCTCGGCCTAACCTTAGATACTGATTTTAAATTTATTGAACATAAAAATAACACTATTAGAACCATCAAACATGAATATATCAACTATCCAGGATTAGAAAATTTATAAATCCTGAGACGGCTGTTGACATCTATAAGTCGATGATTTTACCATGTTTTAATTACGGTGACTTTATTGGGGATAGGGACCATAGAGGTGAAACAAAAGAACTTCAACTACTACAGAACTGGGCTTTAAGAGTAGCCTATATGGTAAAACTTGAAGAAAACCCTCGAATGACTACAGTAGAAATTAGACATGAAAGCCATTGCTCTGAACTAGATTTAAGAAGAGATCAGCACTTGCTTTTCTACACTTTTCAACTAGCACAGAAAATAGAATATGTTGACCATAGACATCTTCCAACTCAATTACACACAGGAAAAAGATTGATAATTCCGCACTCACTTAAGCCTGTAGTATTAAGAAGTGCTTATTATTGAGCCAGAGTCAGATGGAATCGATTAAAAGCTCAGTACATCCATATACCTACATTGGAAAAATTCAAGAGTAAGATAATATCTGATTATCCAAATTGTTTTATCTAATATATATTTCTCCTACAGGGGGCCTAGCAGAGGTACCACAATGCATGGATGCTAGGTATAAATACCAGTTACAATGTACTCAGTATTTTCCCAATAAAACACTTTAAAAAAGAATCCTTTAGGTCAAGTCTTTTCAAATGCATCTGTTTAATCTCCCTGCTGATTCTCACAGAATTTCCTGCATTTACAGACAGATCCACCTGCACCCCACCTTTTTATAGCAATTTTCACTCGAGTGCAAGATAGCCATCTGACACCAGTGTCATGACCTTAGTGGGCAGTGGGGCTCACTACTACATTTAAATATCTCAGATATTGTCAAGAAAATGTCCATAACGTTTTGAAAAATATTTTTTTACATATTTTTTTTAATAAAAGGAGTGATTCAGCATATTAGTCATCATGATGCTGTAATGAAGTTCTGGGCCTGCCAGTCACAGTCCCAGAGCATCATGCTGATGCTCTGGGACTGTAAAAAGTATGTAAGCCATGACTTTCACTAAATTCACCTGCTATGGTGAAGAGACAGACTGATGAGGATCTATGAAAGCAAGACCGGACATAAGAATACTAATTTTCTTGCAACTGTAACTCAATTGCCTTCAAAATTTGGATCAATTTAGTGTCTACAACACCCCTCTCAAAAGACCACTCCCATAGTGTTAAAGTGTTAGCTCTAGCTTAGATAAGTGTATCAAATATGCTGCATGTTCTGTTGAACCGATTTTTACCCTCGAACCATATCAAGCCAAAGCACCAACAATTAAGATATCAGGTGATGATTTGGTATGCAATGGTCTCTACTTTGTTCAGTGTAATAAGAAAAACAAGGTGGAGAATAGTTGAAAGAAATAGGTTGCATCCATCTCAAAGCACAAAAACTAGGGAAATATCCACAATCAAAACATAAGCCCAAGCTCCAATAGGCTGCATGGGGCAGTAGCATGATAAGCGGCACAGATATTCCTTTGTTCTTTTCGTTTACATGTGTCACTGAGAACAATGGATTTTGGCATGCTGGCTGTAACGCTGCTGCTCCATACCGCATTGTGGAGCCCTGGCAGGACATACTAATTTCAGAGTTGTCTATTCAAGACTACAACATAGTGTGCCTTTTTTAACTGGAGAACCCTGTGGGGTAAATGTAGCTAAATAGCAGCCGATATTAGTGGCCACTTTTTATTTTTACATATTAGGGGCTGATTATACTGACCAGTAGCGGGTCGCTCCTGATGATTATCCTAGTCATAGGGGTCGTGAGGTACAGTATAATGTTATGCAGTGTCCCACAGATGTTAGTCTTATGAGGTACACACATGGAGTGTTCTTATGAGGTACACACATAATTACATTGTGTCTTTATGAGGTACACACACACACACAGTTACCGAATGAGTCCTTATGAGGGTAATTGACCTGTATTGACTCGATCTACTGTGTATAACAGAAGGGGAAACTATATAGCTTCGTCTACAGAAATATCATCTCACTCTGTGTTAATCAGAGCGAGTTATTATCTGTTACATTCTGTACTAGGTTGTAGTTAAAGGCCCCACTGGACTATATGAACTGCATGCCACACCCCTTTTAAATGCCCTCTGTGCCAGCTGATGTACACAGGTCAGCAATGTATCCAAAGAATACTAAGGACATATCTAATTCTTGCTTTTCTAAAATTGCACAAGTATAAGTGAACCTAAGGCAAATGATGCTATCTAAAATTCATTTCATATTGTTAGCTTATATTCAGGTAATAGCAGATGTAAATTCAAATCTTTCTACACAGAAAACCATTTGTCTATGTGAATGATAGGCAGACACAGATTAGTCCCCCTGATTGGTTATTCACTAACAGTACCAGTTGTATGGTATACAATATCACATACATACACAACACCATGTGGATGCCTGAGACTGGGCACAGCCTTATAGAAATCTGCTAATTTCTAACTAAGGACTAACAGTTGATTTGTCATGTTCACACACCTAAATATATGTGTTAGCATGAGGTGAATGGTGTAAATTCTAGAATTTGTCATTCTGGTATAATGGCTGTTTAGAAGATGACAGCTTTTTGTTTTGGTGTCTAGATTCAAACCCAACTGCTACTTTTCTGGTCTGTGACCTCTGACCCTGGAGGTGTCAACACTTTAGGGTGACATACACCACATGTCTCAGGGCCCTGCATGGTCCCTCAGCCTCCTCTCCTTGACCAATCATATATCCCCAAAAGCACTACCAGGGCATTGCGAGGTGGGCCTTTAAGTACATGATGTGACTATGTTTACTGCACCTTAATATTTTGACCTGGCTATTTATCTTTTACTTTCAGTATCTCAACATTTATACAATAATTATCTAGCCTTTACTCAGACAAGAAAAATATGGCTGTGACCACGTGCAGGAGTTGCCACATGCATCTAGACATGTATACCTACTAAGGGAGTGCTTACTATTTATCAGGGGGCGGGTTCACTTAGACACGCAGAAATTTTCAAGGGGACAAACATAACTAGAAAAATGATGTTGAAATATGGATTGATCAAGCCCTGCCCTACACTTGGTGCATGCCTACACTCTCAAACTGGCCGAGATTTTTCCAAGGTTGGATGATGAACAATGTACGATGATTTCTCCCCTCCCTGATTTTCACGCATCTCCCGGTTTTTGATGGATTTAGGCACTTTTAACTGATGAACTCTCCCTGATTTCGATATTCTAATAGGCCTTTTTAACTCAGCAAAGCCTATACTAGATCTAGATTCCCACCACAGCGGTACAGAATGTTGCGAGGAAAGTTTCAAACCAACACTACCGGCAGTTGTGATGACACTGCCTCCCGGGCACTGCCTACACGACACCTGTAGTCAGGGTGACAATGGTTGCTTGGTGTTGCATCACAAAACTTGCCGCTCCCGCAGCACATCAGTGACGTCACCGCTGCCACGTGACATCAACTATGATGTCACATGTGATGTTATGGCTACCTATGGGCAAAACTGAAACCATATTAGAGTTGCAACGGTCGCTGCGCTCCTGGCCGCTAACGCGTTAGAGGGAGTATACATAAGGTACTTTCCGAAAGTGCCCATGTGGGCTGATACCCCTATAAAGCCCCAAGGGACTAGCCCTCAGGTCTCAGACTCCTACAAGACACTCCAGGTTAAGGTAAATACTATAAGCTACTTCTTCTTGGTTGGTGTTTTCAGAGCCAGGGCAGGTTATTACACATAGACAAAGAGATATATGGGGTGATTCAGTGAAGGATGTTTACCAGGCTGAGAACCAATGAAATCACAAACTCAATTTATTTAACAACACTTTATTTTATTGAAAGCCCTATATCTTGGCTTGTTAGAAAAGTTGATTTAAGTCACCAACTCCAAATGCGTCAGATTTTATAGCCTGTGGTGTAAAACCATAATTCTTTACCCTCACATACATAATGTTTTTAAACAAACAGTCATAAAAGCTGTTAAATATCATCCTATATACATCAGATTTCATGTCCAAAATGTTAAAAACATGCCTCAAGGTGTAGCAAAAATGAAATCCCTGCACCAAGAACTTTTTATTACACCTCATCGCTAAATATGGAGTTCAGTGAAAGTTTTGAATATGTAGCCTAGCATTCTTATCTTTTCCCTTATAAATTTAAATATAACTAGATATTTATGAAAAACATTCTCTATTATCTAGAGTGTCCCTACTTTCAAAAAGATCTCACTCTTTACCAACAATACATATACATTCTGGTCCAGATCTACAAAGGCACTTCTGAATACTCAAGAAAAAAAATGTTACGTATGTGAGGATTTGGAAAGAGCAATACCTTTAAACATCACAGATCATCTGCATCACTATTTCTTGTACAAGACTTGTTAAATTAATCGTTCAAAGGCATATCTTAACACATTAGACTATATTATGGGTCATTTCCATCTCACTCTGAGCGCATGCCATCCTCATTGGGCAGCCTGTCCTCCTCATTAACTTGCAGACTGCAAAAGATTGAATGTAATTGTTGAACAACTAAGGTGAGTAATATCAAGCAATTATGGTCTATTATGTACAGTTTCTCAATGGGGGATGAGAAGTAAGTAGGAACAAAAAATTGTTCATGGATAGAACCCCACAAATATCATTACTGACCAGCAGTGCAGCCTTACCCTAGAATATAGCAACCATAAAAAAAATGTTGAAAAAAAAAAATTACAGGATTGCTACATTCACTACTATTTTAGTTTGGGGAACCATATATGTGCATTTAATGATAAATTATGTATAGTCTGGGTGGGTCTGAAGTACACATTGTAACCATAATGAACAAAACCTCTCATACGTAACATTTTCAAATTTGTGGGAAACTTGCAAAAATTTAAATGGTAAGTGCCTTAATTCTATCCAGGATATTAGATGGGGACACTTTTATAAGATTATCAACCAATTTATTTGAAAAATTCTATTAGGAGGTGTCTGGTGCAACACATATAGTAAACACCTGACATATGTAACGAAATGCTGAGGAGGGGGCAAAAATGAATACTGCTGGCAAAGTACATACCAAAAGAGAGGTTATATGTACTGAAATGATTGATTGTAGGTCTAGGAGTAAATAAACAATGGTAAGAGCAGGTAATCTCGCAAAATAATGTACTTTTAGGGTATGGGAGGTGAAAACTTCGAAAAATAATCGACACTTCTCACCCCAGACAGACTGGGGTGTCATATCAACATATCCAAACTGGACCTATTGAGCCCTAGCAGGAAGGGCAATTTCCATTCCCCAGTGAAAACATTACGTATGTGAGGAAAATAAAGCCTTAAAGAGTATGGGGCTTCCTGGCCAAATGAAATGGCATCACCAAGCTGCTATGGCCAGTCTAGGGCTTGGGACTTTCAATCAGAGGGAAATATAACCCAAAATACATCATTTCCATGCAATCTAAGACAATTGCAGACCCTCACATATATAACACACACTACTTCATGAGAATCTGATTAAAATTCCTTACCTTTTTGAGAAATTTCAGTGTAAATGGAGCTGTAAAATCACAGTAGACTGTGAGCTTAGCTAATTTGAGATCCTCTGAGTGACTTCCAGTGTTCGGTCATTCCTGCCAGGGCAACAGGAAACATTTCTTTTCTCCTCCACATATTTTCGTTACATATGTGAGGATTTCCACACTGATACCAAAAGACCCCCTCTGTGGCCTTACTATGCAGACTTGAGACATGATTTTTGTTTCAATCATTCAATTCATATACATACTACACTAGAATAGACTAGAAATAAAGAACCATTTATTTAGATAGCCTACATACAAATAAAAGTGTACCTCACATACGTTACATTTTGGGGAGTTGAACTTTGGTTTATGAGACCTAGCTCATATCTGCAGCAAACCAGCACTTTCATTTATTTACCATCAAAACTCACAGTTTGATATTATAACACATGTGTGAAAGACAGTTGAGGAAGGGACATAGCCAAAGTATTTTTAATAGATAGCTATGACCTCTCACCAAAGGCAAATTAGGTTTATCACACTCTAATACTGCCTAGCTTAACAATATATAGGTGGGAATGGTGAAAAATTGGACAAAAAAGGGCATTTTTGGTGTATTGTCTAACTTCAAGCCTCCGTAACTTGTCAAATTATAGGCTGATATACATAAATTTGCCCCCTACTTAAAGCTCAAGATGTTTTCTATCAGATGTGACTAATATAATGAAGAATAGTGGTCTACATTTATTACTGTAGCTCCTCAAAGCTAAAATCCTCTCAAAATAGGCCCAGACATTGCTCAGTGGATCTGCCCATATATTGCTGACTGGTGACTAGTATATTCTATTACTATTGTATCTGTATTTGGTTCGATAATATATTTTATGAACTATATTTGACTGTCTACTTGTTTTATCTTCATATTTACATCCATCTATCTATTCCCCCACATGGGGTTAAGCTAGGCCAATTATTAATCTGTACATAAGAGATCAAAATCTACAATTAATTAAGCCCCCAAAATCGTTACACCTTAGTTATCTCTTTGGCTATTCATCTTTCACTTGCAGTATCTTAACATTTATTGGATGATTATCTAGCTTTTTGAAAAGGAAAAAAAGACACAATTAAGAGATGATGGTCTGTTTTCAGACAAATGTGCCAAACAGATATTGAAAGTATAGTCTGGTAATTAACTTAGGGTAATTAACCTGTATAGAATGAGACTCGATGTACTGTGTATAACAGAAGGGGTAACTATATAGCTTCATCTACAGAAATATTATTTGACTCTGTGTTAATCAGAGCGAGTTATTATCTGTTACATTCTGTACTATGTTGTAGTTAAGTACATGACTTAACTATGTTTACTGCACCTCTATATTTTGACCTGGCTATTTATCTCTCACTTTTAGTATCTCAACATTTATGTAATGATTATCTAGCCTTTACTCAGAAAAGGAAAGAAAAATACACAATTATCCCTTTCACTTTAGTGGCCACACATACTAAATTCAGAATGTGCTTAGGCTTTTCAAAGAAGGCTTATGACTGTTTAAGTGCTGCGCCTGTGCCCTAGAGCAGGACATCATTTCAGAGTTGTCTATTCAAGACTACAACATAGTGTGACTTTTTTAACTGGAGAACACTGTGGGGTACATGTAGCTAAATAGAAACCAATATTAGTGGCCACTTTTTATTTTTACATATTAGGGGCTGATTATACTGGCCAGTAGTGGGTCGCTCCTGACGATTATTCTAGTCATAAGGGTCGTGAGCAACACTATAACGTTGTGCAGTGTCCCCCAGATGTTAGCCTTATGAGGTACACACAGTTACACAGAGTGTTCTTATGAGGTACACACACAGTTATATTGTTTCTTTATGAGGTACACACGCACAGTTACCGAATGAGTCCTTATGAGGTACACACCAGGGTAATTGACCTGTATTGATTCGATCTACTGTGTATAACAGAAGGGGAAACTATATAGCTTCGTCTACAGAAATATCATCTGACTCTGTGTTAATCAGAGCGAGTTATTATCTGTTACATTCTGTACTAGGTTGTTGGTTAAGGCCCCACTGGACTATATGAACTGCATGCCCCACAACTTTTTAAATGCCCTCTGTGCCAGCTGATGTACACAGGTCAGCAATGTATCCAAAGAATATCAAGGACATATCTAATTCTTGCTTTTCTAAAATTGCACAAGTATGAGTGAACCTAAGGCAAATGATGCTATCTAAAATTCATTTCATATTGTTAGCTTATATTCAGGTAATAGCAGATGTAAATTCAAATCTTTCTACACAGAAAACCATTTGTCTATGTGAATGATAGGCAGACACAGAGTAGTCCCTCTGATTAGTTATTCACTAACAGTACCAGTTGTATGGTATACAATATCACATACATACACAACACCATCTGGATGCCTGAGACTGGGCACAGCCTTATAGAAATCTGCTAATTTCTAACTAAGGACTAACAGTTGATTTGTCATGTTCACACACCTAAATATATGTGTTAGCATGAGGTGATTGGTGTAAATTCTAGAATTTGTCATTCTGGTATAATGGCTGTTTAGAAGATGACAGCTTTTTGTTTTGGTGTCCAGATTCAAACCCAACTGCTACTTTTCTGGTCTGTGACCTCTGACCTGGAGGTGTCAACACTTTAGGTGACATACACCACATGTCTCAGGGCCTTACATGGTCCCTCAGCCTCCTCTCCTTGACCAATCATATATCCCCAAAAGCACTACCAGGGCATTGCGAGGTGGGCCTTTAAGTACATGACGTGACTATGGTTACTGCACCTCTATATTTTGACCTGGCTATTTATCTTTTACTTTCAGTATCTCAATATTTTTATAAAAATTATCTAGCCTTTACTCAGACAAGAAAAATATGGCTGTGACCACGTGCAGGAGTTGCCACATGCATCTAGACATGTATACCTACTAAGGGAGTGCTTACTATTTATCAGGGGGCGGGTTCACTTGGACGCGCAGAAATTTTCAAGGGGACAAACATAACTAGAAAAATGATGTTGAAATATGGATTGATCAAGCCCTGCCCTACACTTGGTGCATGCCTACACTCTCAAACTGGCCGAGATTTTTCCAAGGTTGGATGATGAACAATGTACGATGATTTCTCCCCTCTCTGATTTTCACGCATCTCCCGGTTTTTGATAGATTTAGGCACTTTTAACTGATGAACTCTCCCTGATTTCGATATTCTAATAGACCTTCTTAAATCAGCAAAGCCTATACTAGATCTAGATTCCGACCACAGCGGTACAGAATGTTGTGAGGAAAGTCTCAAACCAACACTACCGGCAGTTGTGATGACACTGCCTCCCGGGCACTGCCTACAATACGCCTGTAGTCAGGGTGACAATGGTTGCTTGGTGTTGCATCACAAAACTTGCCGCTCCCGCAGCACATTAGTGACATCTCCGCTGCCATGTGACATCAACTATGACGTTACATGTGATGTCATGGCTACCTATGGGCAAAACCGAAACCATAATAGAGTTGCAACGGTCGCTGCGCTCCCAGCCACTAACGCATTAGAGGGAGTATACATAAGGTACTTTCTGAAAGTGCCCATGTGGGCTGATACCCCTATAAAGCCCCAAGGCACTAGCCCTCAGGTCTCAGACTCCTACAAGACACTCCAGGTTAAGGTAAATGGTATAAGCTACTTCTTCTTGGTTGTTGTTTTCGGAGCTAGGGCAGGTTATTACACATAGACAAAGAGATATATGGGGTGATTCAGTGAAGGATGTTTACCAGGCTGAGAACCAATGAAATCACAAACTCAATTTATTTAACAACCCTTTATTTTATTAAAAGCCCTATATCTTGGCTTGTTAGAAAGGTTGATTTAGGTCACCAACTCCAAATGCGTCAGATTTTATAGCCTGTGGTGTAAAACCATAATTCTTTACCCTCACATACATAACGTTTTTAAACAAACAGTCATAAAAGTTGTTAAATATCATCCTATATACATCAGATTTCATGTCCAAAATGTTACAATACATGCCTCAAGGTGTAGCAAAAATTAAATCCCTGCACCAAGAACTTTTTATTACACCTCATCGCTAAATATGGAGTTCAGTGATAGTTTTGAATATGTAGCCTAGCATTTTTACCTTTTCCCTCATATATTTAAATATAACTAGATATTTATGAAAAAACATTCTCTATTATCTAGAGTGTCCCTACTTTCAAAAAGATCTCACTCTTTACCAACAATACATATACATTCTGGTCCAGAACTACAAAGGCACTTCTGAATACTCAAGAAAAAAAATGTTACGTATGTGAGGATTTGGAAAGAGCAATACTTTTAAACATCACAGATCATCTGCATCACTATTTCTTGTACAGGACTTGTTAAATTAATCGTTCAAAGGCATATCTTAACACATTAGACTATATTGTGGGTCATTTCCATCTCACTCTGAGCGCATGCCATCCTCATTGGGCAGCCTGTCCTCCTCATTAACTTGCAGACTGCAAAAGATTGAATATAATTGTTGAACAACTAAGGTGAGTAATATCAAGCAATTATGGTCTATTATTTACAGTTTCTCAATGGAGGATGAGAAGTAAGTAGGAACAAAAAATTGTTTATGGATAGAACCCCACAAATATCATTACTGACCAGCAGTGCAGCCTTACCCTAGAATATAGCAACCATAAAAAAAATGTTGAAAAAAAAATTACAGGATTGCTACATTCACTACTATTTTAGTTTGGGGAACCATATGTGCATACAATGGTAAATTATGTATAGTCTGGGTGGGTCTGAAGTAATCAAATTTGTGGGAAACTTGCAAAAATTTAAATGGTAAGTGCCTTAATTCTATCCAGGATATTAGATGGGGACACTTTTATAAGATTATTAACCAATTTATTTGAAAAATTCTATTAGGAGGTGTCGGGTGCAACACATATAGTAAACACATGACATATGTAACGAAATGCTGAGGAGGGGGGGGGAAATGAATACTGCTGGCAAAGTACATACCAAAAGAGAGGTTATATGTACTGAAATGATTGATTGTAGGTCTAGGAGTAAATAAACAATGGTAAGAGCAGGTAATCTCGCAAAATAATGCACTTTTAGGGTATGGGAGGTAAAAACTTCGAAAAATAATCAACACTTCTCACCCCAGACAGGCTGGGGTGTCATATCAAAATATCCAAACTGGACCTATTGAGCCCTAGCAGGAAGGGCAATTTCCATTCTGCAGTGAAAACGTTATGGCCAGTCTAGGGCTTGAACTTTCAATCAGAGGGAAATATAACCCAAAATACATCATTTCCATGCAATCTAAGACAATTGCAGACCCTCACATATATAACACACACTACTTCATGAGAATCTGATTAAAATTCCTTACCTTTTTGAGAAATTTCAGTGTAAATGGAGCTTCAAAATCACAGTAGACTGTGAGCTTAGCTAATTTGAGATCCTCTGAGTGACTTCCAGTGTTCGGTCATTCCTGCCAGGGCAACAGGAAACATTTCTTTTCTCCTCCACATATTTTCGTTACGTATGTGAGGATTTCCACACCAATACCAAAAGACCCCCTCCGTGGCCTTACTATGCAGACTTGAGACATGATTTTTGTTTCAATCATTCAATTCATATACATACTACACTAGAATAGACTAGAAATAAAGAACCATTTATTTAGATAGCCTACATACAAATAAAAGTGTACCTCACATACATACATTTTGGGGAGTTGAACTTTGGTTTATGAGACCTAGCTCATATCTGCAGCAAACCAGCACTTTCATTTATTTACCATCAAAACTCACAGTTTGATATTATAACACATGTGTGAAAGACAGTTGAGGAAGGGACATGGCCAAAGTATTTTTAATAGATAGCTATGACCTCTCACCAAAGGCAAATTAGGTTTATCACACTCTAATACTTCCTAGCTTAACAATATATAGGTGGGAACGGTGAAAAATTGGACAAAAAAGGGCATTTTTGGTGTATTGTCTAACTTCAAGCCTCCGTAACTCGTCAAATTATAGGCTGATATACATGAATTTGCCCTCTACTTAAAGCTCAAGATGTTTTCTATCAGATGTTACTAATATAATGAAGAAAAGTGGTCTACATTTATTACTGTAGCTCCTCAAAGCTAAAATCCTCTCAAAATAGGCCCAGACATTGCTCAGTGGATCTGCCCATATATTGCTGACTGGTGACTAGTATATTCTATTACAATTGTATCTGTATTTGGTTCCATAATATATTATATGAACTATATTTGACTGTCTACTTGTTTTATCTTCATATTTACATCCATCTATCCATTCCCCCACATGGGGTTAAGCTAGGCCAATTATTAATCTGTACATAAGAGATCAAAATCTACAATTAATTAAGCCCCCAAAATCGTTACACCTTAGTTATCTCTTTGGCTATTCATCTTTCACTTGCAGTATCTTAACATTTATTGGATGATTATCTAGCTTTTTGAAAAGGAAAAAAAGACACAATTAAGAGATGATGGTCTGTTTTCAGACAAATGTGCCAAACAGATATTGAAAGTATAGTCTGGTAATTAACTTAGGGTAATTAACCTGTATAGAATGAGACTCTATGTACTGTGTATAACAGAAGGGGTAACTATATAGCTTCATCTACAGAAATATTATTTGACTCTGTGTTAATCAGAGCGAGTTATTATCTGTTACATTCTGTACTATGTTGTAGTTAAGTACATGACTTAACTATGTTTACTGCACCTCTGTATTTTAACCTGGCTATTTATCTCTCACTTTTAGTATCTCAACATTTATGTAATGATTATCTAGCCTTTACTCAGAAAAGGGAAGAAAAATACACAATTAACCCTTTCACTTTAGTGGCCACACATACTTAATTCAGAAAATGCTTAGGCTTTTCAAAGAAGGCTTATGACTGTTTAAGTGCTGCACCTGTGCCCTAGAGCAGGACATCATTTCAGAGTTGTCTATTCAGGACTACAACATAGTGTGACTTTTTTAACTGGAGAACACTGTGGGGTACATTTAGCTAAATAGAAACCAATATTAGTGGCCACTTTTTATTTTTACATATTAGGGGCTGATTATACTGACCAGTAGTGGGTCGCTCCTGACGATTATTCTAGTCATAAGGGTCGTGAGCAACACTATAATGTTGTGCAGTGTCCCCCAGATGTTAGCCTTATGAGGTACACACAGTTACACAGAGTGTTCTTATGAGGTACACACACAGTTACATTGTTTCTTTATGAGGTACACACACACAGTTACCGAATGAGTCCTTATGAGATACACACCAGGGTAATTGACCTGTATTGACTCGATCTACTGTGTATAACAGAAGGGGCAACTATATAGCTTCGTCTACAGAAATATCATCTGACTCTGTGTTAATCAGAGCGAGTTATTATCTGTTACATTCTGTACTAGGTTGTAGGTAAAGGCCCCACTGGACTATATGAACTGCATGCCACACCCCTTTTTAAATGCCCTCTGTGCCAGCTGATGTACACAGGTCAGCAATGTATCCAAAGAATATTAAGGACATATCTAATTCTTGCTTTTCTAAAATTTCACAAGTATGAGTGAACCTAAGGCAAATGATGCTATCTAAAATTCATTTCATATTGTTAGCTTATATTTAGGTAATAGCAGATGTAAATTCAAATCTTTCTACACAGAAAACCATTTGTCTATGTGAATGATAGGCAGACACAGAGTAGTCCCCCTGATTGGTTATTCACTAACAGTACTAGTTGTATGGTATACAATATCACATACATACACAACACCATGTGGATGCCTGAGACTGGGCACAGCCTTATAGAAATCTGCTAATTTCTAACTAAGGACTAACAGTTGATTTGTCATGTTCACACACCTAAATATATGTGTTAGCATGAGGTGATTGGTGTAAATTCTAGAATTTGTCATTCTGGTATAATGGCTGTTTAGAAGATGACAGCTTTTTGTTTTGGTGTCCAGATTCAAACCCAACTGCTACTTTTCTGGTCTGTGACCTCTGACCTGGAGGTGTCAACACTTTAGGTGACATACACCACATGGTCCCTCAGCCTCCTCTCCTTGACCAATCATATATCCCCAAAAGCACTACCAGGGCATTGCAAGGTGGGCCTTTAAGTACATAACGTGACTATGTTTACTGCACCTCTATATTTTGACCTGGCCATTTATCTTTTACTTTCAGTATCTCAATATTTTTATATTATTTATCTAGCCTTTACTCAGACAAGAAAAATCTGGCTGTGACCATGTGCAGGAGTTGTCACATGCATCTAGACATGTATACCTACTAAGGGGGTGTTTACTATTTATCAGGGGGTGGGTTCACTTGGACGCGCAGAAATTTTCAAGGGGACAAACATAACTAGAAAAATGATGTTGAAATATGGATTAATCAAGCCCTGCCCTACACTTGCTGCATGCCTACACTCTCAAACTGGCCGAGATTTTTCCAAGGTTGGATGATGAACAATGTACGATGATTTCTCCCCTCCCTGATTTTCATGCATCTCCCGGTTTTTGATAGATTTAGGCACTTTTAACTGATGAACTCTCCCTGATTTCGATATTCTAATAGGCCTTCTTAACTCAGCAAAGCCTATACTAGATCTAGATTCCGACCACAGCGGTACAGAATGTTGTGAGGAAAGTCTCAAACCAACACTACCGGCAGTTGTGATGACACTGCCTCCCGGGCACTGCCTACAATACGGCTGTAGTCAGGGTGACAATGGTTGCTTGGTGTTGCATCACAAAACTTGCCGTTCCCACAGCACTTCAGTGACATCACCGCTGCCATGTGACGTCAACTACGACGTCACATGTGATGTCATGGCTACCTATGGGCAAAACCAAAACCATAATAGAGTTGCAACGGTCGCTACGCTCCCGGCCACTAACGCATTAGAGGGAGTATACATAAGGTACTTTCCGAAAGTGCCCATGTGGGCTGATACCCCTATAAAGCCCCAAGGGACTAGCCCTCAGGTCTCAGACTCCTACAAGACACTCCAGGTTAAGGTAAATACTATAAGCTACTTCTTCTTGGTTAGTGTTTTCAGAGCTAGGGCAGGTTATTACACATAGACAAAGAGATATATGGGGTGATTCAGTGAAGGATGTTTACCAGACTGAGAACCAATGAAATCACAAACTCAATTTATTTAACAACACTTTATTTTATTAAAAGCCCTATATCTTGGCTTGTTAGAAAGGTTGATTTAAGTCACCAACTCCAAATGCGTCAGATTTTATAGCCTGTGGTGTAAAACCATAATTCTTTACCCTCACATACATAACGTTTTTAAACAAACAGTCATAAAAGCTGTTAAATATCATCCTATATACATCAGATTTCATGTCCAAAATGTCCTTTACCCTCATATATTTAAATATAACTAGATATTCATGAAAAAACATTCTCTATTATCTAGAGTGTCCCTACTTTCAAAAAGATCTCACTCTTTACCAACAATACATATACATTCTGGTCCAGATCTACAAAGGCACTTCTGAATACTCAAGAAAAAAAATGTTACGTATGTGAGGATTTGGAAAGAGCAATACCTTTAAACATCACAGATCATCTGCATCACTATTTCTTGTACAGGACTTGTTAAATTAATCGTTCAAAGGCATATCTTAACACATTAGACTATATTATGGGTCATTTCCATCTCACTCTGAGTGCATGCCATCCTCATTGGGCAGCCTGTCCTCCTCATTAACTTGCAGACTGCAAAAGATTGAATATAATTGTTGAACAACTAAGGTGAGTAATATCAAGCAATTATGGTCTATTATTTATAGTTTCTCAATGGGGGATGAGAAGTAAGTAGGAACAAAAAATTGTTCATGGATAGAACCCCACAAATATCATTACTGACCAGCAGTGCAGCCTTACCCTAGAATATAGCAACCATAAAAAAAATGTTGAAAAAAAAATTACAGGATTGCTACATTCACTACTATTTTAGTTTGGGGAACCATATGTGCATTTGATGGTAAATTATGTATAGTCTGGGTGGGTCTGAAGTACACATTGTAACCAAAATGAACAAAACCTCTCATACGTAACATTTCTCAAATTTGTGGGAAACTTGCAAAAATTTAAATGGTAAGTGCCTTAATTCTATCCAGGATATTAGATGGGGACACTTTTATAAGATTATTAACCAATTTATTTGAAAAATTCTATTAGGAGGTGTCTGGTGCAACACATATAGTAAACACCTGACATATGTAATGAAATGCTGAGGAGGGGGGGAAAATGAATACTGCTGGCAAAGTACATACCAAAAGAGAGGTTATATGTACTGAAATGATTGATTGTAGGTCTAGGAGTAAATAAACAATGGTAAGAGCAGGTAATCCTGCAAAATAATGCACTTTTAGGGTATGGGAGGTGAAAACTTCGAAAAATAATCAACACTTCTCACCCCAGACAGGCTGGGGTGTCATATCAAAATATCCAAACTGGACCTATTGAGCCCTAGCAGGAAGGGCAATTTCCATTCCGCAGTGAAAACGTTACGTATGTGAGGAAAATAAAGCCTTAAAGAGTATGGGGCTTCCTGGCCAAATTAAATGGCATCACCAAGTTGCTATGGCCAGTCTAGGGGTTGGGACTTTCAATATAACCCAAATATAACCCAAAATACATCATTTCTATGCAATCTAAGACAATTGCAGACCCTCACATATATAACACACACTACTTAATGAGAATCTGATTAAAATTCCTTACCTTTTTGAGAAATTTCAGTGTAAATGGAGCTGCAAAATCACAGTAGACTGTGAGCTTAGCTAATTTGAGATCTTCTGAGTGACTTCCAGTGTTCGGTCATTCCTGCCAGGGCAACAGGAAACATTTCTTTTCTCCTCCACATATTTACGTTACGTATGTGAGGATTTCCACACCAATACCAAAAGACCCCCTCTGTGGCCTTACTATGCAGACTTGAGACATGATTTTTGTTTGAATCATTCAACTCATATACATACTACACTAGAATAGACTAGAAATAAAGAACCATTTATTCAGATAGCCTATATACAAATAAAAGTGTATCTCACATACGTAATATTTTGGGGAGTTGAATTTTGGTTTATGAGACCTAGCTCATATCTGCAGCAAACCAGCACTTTCATTTATTTACCATCAAAACTCACAGTTTGATATTATAGCACATGTGTGAAAGACAGTTGAGGAAGGGACATGGCCAAAGTATTTTTAATAGATAGCTATGACCTCTCACCAAAGGCAAATTAGGTTTATCACACTCTAATACTGCCTAGCTTAACAATATATCGGTGGGAATGGTGAAAAATTGGACAAAAAAGGGCATTTTTGGTGTATTGTCCAACTTCAAGCCTCCGTAACTCATCAAATTATAGGCTGATATACATGAATTCGCCCTCTACTTAAAGCTCAAGATGTTTTCTATCAGATGTGACTAATATAATGAAGAATAGTGGTCTACATTTATTACTGTAGCACATCAAACTAAAATCCTCTCAAAATAGGCCCAGACATTGCTCAGTGGATCTGCTCATATATCAAGAAGCTTCAATAGATAGGAGGTGAAACTCAGAGCTTTACCTATGGACAAAGTGTAACGCCCCCCCCTCTACCCCCCCTTCAAAGTAGGCTCCCTTTTGTGTTCAGTATTGAGTCCTATGTAGGATAAGGGGGTTTATAGAGATGTCAGGAATCTTTATCAGAGTGATATCAAATGGAAACAAGGGGCCACCTATACCAACAAATCCTGCTGAATCCAAAATTTGTGATCTTGATTCTCAAAATTTGACCAAAAGTGCCTAAAAAGGAGGTTTGATGATGAGAATATTTTAAAAATGTACAAAAGTTATATTGAAAATGATTGGAACTTTTTATAGATGCAACATGCTATTCAAAGTCAATACCTGAATCTACATATCCTAATGTCTGCCTATCTCAACCTGACAAGTACTCTACCTGTGTATGTCTCTGCCTCTCCCACATACTGCCTATCCCTTAGTCTACCTATCACTCATACTACCTATCCCTTGAAACATCTAGAGGTTTTCTCTCAAATGGCTTAAAGGATTAAAGTTTACCCTTCACCTTTGTACCTAATTTTCTCAGTACATTCTTACCATTAGTCTACCTATCCTCAATCTGCCTATCATTCACTTTACCTATCCATCATGGTGACTATCCCCCAACTCTTCACATCCCTTATGTTTGACTGGCACATCTGTGATATTACCTAGCACCAATGTATCTTTTAAATATGCTCACCTTACAAGGTACCCTCTGTACCTATCTCTTAAACTGAGAATCAAGACCACAAATTTTGGATTCGGCAGGATTTTTTGGGTATAGGTGGACCCTTGTTTCCATTTGATATCACTCTGATAAAGATTCCTGACATCTCCATAAACCCCCTTATCTTACATAGGACTCAGTACTGAACACAAAAGGTAGCCTACTTTTAAGGGGGGGTAGAGGGGGGTGGCTTGCACTATAGGACTCTATGGAGTAACATATCCTAGGGAACCTATACTATTCTTGCATATATTGCTGACTGGTGACTAGTATATTCTATTACTATTGTATCTGTATTTGGTTTGGTAATATATTATATGAACTATATTTGACTGTCTACTTGTTTTATCTTCCTATTTACATCCATCTATCCATTCCCCCACATGGGGTTAAGCTAGGCCAATTATTAATCTGTACATAAGAGATCAAAATCTACAATTAATTAAGCCCCCAAAATCGTTACACCTTAGTTATCTCTTTGGCTATTCATCTTTCACTTGCAGTATCTTAACATTTATTGGATGATTATCTAGCTTTTTGAAAAGGAAAAAAAAGACACAATTAAGAGATGATGGTCTGTTTTCAGACAAATGTGCCAAACAGATATTGAAAGTATAGTCTGGTAATTAACTCAGGGTAATTAACCTGTATAGAATGAGACTCGATGTACTGTGTATAACAAAAGGGGTAACTATATAGCTTCATCTACAGAAATATTATTTGACTCTGTGTTAATCAGAGCAAGTTATTATCTGTTACATTCTGTACTATGTTGTAGTTAAGTACATGACTTAACTATGTTTACTTCACCTCTATATTTTGACCTGGCTATCTTTCACTTTTAGTATCTCAACATGTATGGAATGATTATCTAGCCTTTACTCAGAAAAGGGAAGAAAAATACACAATTAACCCTTTCACTTTAGTGGCCACACATACTAAATTCAGAATGTGCTTAGGCTTTTCAAAGAAGGCTTATGACTGTTTAAGTGCTGCGCCTGTGCCCTAGAGCAGGACATCATTTCAGAGTTGTCTATTCAAGACTACAACATAGTGTGACCTTTTTAACTGGAGAACACTGTGGGGTACATGTAGCTAAATAGAAACTAATATTAGTGGCCACTTTTTATTTTTACATATTAGGGGCTGATTATACTGACCAGTAGTGGGTCGCTCCTGACGATTATTCTAGTCATAATGGTCATGAGCAACACTATAATGTTGTGCAGTGTCCCCCAGATTTTAGCCTTATGAGGTACACACAGTTACACAGAGTGTTCTTATGAGGTACACACACAGTTACATTGTTTCTTTATGAGGTACACACACATGGGTCCTTATGAGGTACTCTGATGTTAGCCTTGTCAGGTACACAGACACAGTTACACTGTACCTTCCTTTGAGGTACACACACAGTTACACACAGAGTCCTTATGATGTACACACACACAGTTTCACAGTGTGTCCTTACGAGGTACTTTGAAAGTACCTTATGAGGTACCTGAAAAGTACCTCATAAGGCCAACCTCATAAGGTGCTTCTCTCCCCGTAAATGGAGGTACCTCATAAGGGTACCTCACAAGGAATTTACCTCACAAGGACCAATTGTGGGGATGGGTGTGTGTGTGTGTGTGTGTGTGAGTTGGTGTAACCAGCAAATTGTGAAAAATCAGCGCAAAATATTTAATATTTTAACCTGTGTGTAAAAGTCCCCAATTTGTTTTACACACTGAGAGGTCTGTTTGTATTTGTAATAAAAACTGAGGATTTTCCTTAATCAAAAATCCCACTTGGCAAAAAATGTATTTTCATACTTTGCAAACAATTTTTTAGATTTTGTTAAAATTAAAAAATGTAGAGCAGGACTATTATTTCAGAGTTGTCTATTCAAGACTACAACATAGTGTGACTTTTTAACTGGAGAACCCTGTCGGGTACATGTAGTAAATAGCAGCCGATATTAGTGGCCACTTTTTATTTTTACATATTAGGGGGCTGATTATACTGATCAGTAGTAGGTTGCTCCTGACGATTATCCTAGTTATAGGGGTCGTGAGCTACAGTATAATGTTGTGCAGTGTCCCCCAGATGTTAGCCTTATAAGGTACACACAGTTACACAGAGTGTTCTTGTGAAGTACACACACAGTTATATTGTGTCTTTATGAGGTACACACACACACAGTTACCGAATGAGTCCTTATGAGGTACTCTGATATTAGCCTTGTGAGGTACACAGACACAGTTACACAGTGGGTCCTTATGGGGTACTCTGATGTTAGCCTTGTGAGGTACACAGACATAGATACAATTTATCTTCCTATGAGCTACACACACAGTTACACACATGTCCTTATGAGGTACACGCCAGGGTAAATAACCTGTATAGAATGAGACTTGATCTACTGTGTCACTGCACGAACTGAGGGATTTGGGTAATGTCTGTATTTACAGAGATTTACAGGCCCTTACAGACAATTAAGGGGAAATTTCCAGCGTCTGTAAAGCTGATGAAGATGGCTCTTTGCATGTGCTTTACAGTCAGATCAAAGGTCGTAATGGCTGTATTTACACCTGATGTAAGGCCCAGTAAACCCCCTGTAAATGCCAAAATTACACACAAAGTAAACCTCTTGTAATTATCAAAATTACACATGATGTAAGAGCCAGGAAACCTCTTGTAAATACCAAAATTACACATGATGTAAGGGCCGGGAAACCCCTTGTAAATACCAATATTACACATGATATAATGGCCAGGAAACCCCTTGTAAATACCAAAATTACACGTAATGTAAGGGACGGGAAACCTCTTGTAAAAACCAAAATTACACACTATGTAAGGACCTGTAAACCCCTTGTAAATGCCAAAATCACACTTGGTGTAAGGCCCAGTAAATCCCATGTAAATAGCAATAAGAAAATCATTTATAAATTGTTGGACTGGGGTTTCATCAATTATGGGGATTTATTGCACGGAAGTACTTTATTTATCTATTGAATCATCTATTTTGAGTCATTTGAAGACATATTCTTCACAGTTCTGTCATACCATTGGAGTCTCCTTTGATCTACCTATAAAAAGAACAAGTAAATGGTTTAGTGTGAGAGAAGAGAGGCTGTGCATCCATGAAACTATTCAATGTGCATTATTCAAGTTACTTGGGCTATCTATGTACGGCCATACTGTATATCTACACATTAACTACATTAATACTACATTGGATATCACATTATACACACAACTGTAAAACACTATTCATCCACATGTATCAAATGTTGCTATGTTCATAAGGACATTATGTTGTAAAAACTTGTATGTTTTATGTACAAATAGAACTCTGAAACACCATGACTATTGCTGTGGGCATGATCCTTCTCCTATCTTTTATCTAACTATTTGGGCCTGGACAGTGCTTTTTTGCTCATAACCCCAGTTCCTTATCCAGCCATAACGCACTCTGAGACCTTTTCTTCGTCTTCAAGAAGCTGCTGGTTTCAATCCGGACATGTTAATAAATTGGGGGAATATACAATGTTAACTCCTTCATACATTTCCTGTTAAAAACGTTTAGGTTCAACGGGGAATCGATCCCTGGCTGCTGTGGCAGGAGGCGAGCTCGCTGTCCACTATACCAAGCCGACCGGTGATAGAAGCCAATGCCCATGGAGTATTTGAAAAATTTTTTCGACATACCTGATGTTTACACACCTCGTTAGCATAGAATTCAATAGTGCCAGGTGGAGTTATTAACAGAGAAACATCCTTACATATCCTATATGAACATGCAATGCCTAATTTCTCCATTTTGTTCGAAATAAATAAGAATCCAATGATTTTTCATAGAGATACGAGTTGTCACCCGCCTCATACGGCCATTCCTTGTTCGACGCGTGGTTGACCTAGTTCTTACATCCAGGCACCTCTCCGGTTCGTCAACAAGACGAAATGGCCGTGTACCGGCCCAGGTGCTTTGGATCGGTATGGAAAATCAATGGATTCTTATTTATTTATAAGAAATTTGATACAAAATGTAGGCGAACACCAACTAGAGATCATATATTTAGGGGTGCTAGAAGTACAGGACTTGACATGCTTGGATTATACCCAAAAAATGTGTGTAAAGGTGGAGGTATGTCGGGCAGAACAACATGGCCACAACGGCTTGGCAAACCGAGTGGATCGTATGCACTTACAAAATATCTTCTCATGGATTAATTCTGGGGTTACGCGGTCGTGGAATATTGAACCATATACCCACGCATGCTATATCATAACATTGATTAAACGCATAATAATACAGGAAAATTAACTACATTGGGCCTGATATACATACCTATATGTAACAACACTTGTCCTTCTACGTGGGAGAGGGCTGCATGCTTATATGTTGGCTGTCTGCAGGCTTGTAGGAGACTGGTGAAGGTGTGTGGTTTAAAATGGACGTTAGCTATCAGTAGACAAAGTGTAGCTGCAGGTGTGAGCAGCTAGCAATAGTTGTAAATGTGAATTAGTCACACATAGGTGACCCTGAGTGCATATACATCCAAGTGTGGCAGGTGCTATTGTCTCACTCAGGCATCTACATGTTGCCTATAGTAGGCTATACTATAGGTTTACACATGTACATAAATCTATCACCAGTCCATAAGTGTGTGTGTTGGGGGGGCCTTGAGCGACCCTGCAAGATCCTTAATTTACATGTATCTATATCTAAAATGTAACTGCATTCTTACTGTAAGACATGTATTCTTTTCTTGTATCTTGCTATATTAATTGCCTTGTGTATAAGGCAACTCCATGTTCAAAACACATCCACATTAGTATAAAATCCTAGCCTATTTAGGCTGACCATATAATTCATAAAGTGTTGTATAATGGTAGATGTAGTATTTGAATAGATTAAGGCTATAGTTAATCTGAGAAATTTTTATTCTTTACTCTCAACCGATTTTCCCCTGTTCTCACTTTGTTCAGATGTGAGAGGCTCAACTTTTTTTTTTTTGTTTATTAGTATATTTCAATCAAGATCGTTAGCAATATAGATCAGAGAAGGTGACCCCAGGTTAGGAAAGCTGAGAAAAGCCCGGGGATATTCATAGGAGACCAGGGGGAGATGATAGAGAGAGGCTGGGATGAGTTTGTAAAAGCCACAGGGAGGTGGTGGGAGGCCAGGAGGTGGTGATAGGGTGCCGGGAGAAGGTGAGGGAGCCTGGGGGAGGTGAGCAGAGACCAGGAGAAAGTGATGGACTGCCAAGAGAAAAGAGGGAGTGACTGGGAGAAGATGGGGGAAACACTTGGGAAAAATAATGAAACTTAACCCTTTAAAGGCCGCCCGCTAATGCATTAATGCATCTTGCCCATTGGTCGGCATGATGCATGAATGCAGCCCTGACTAATTACTCGCCAGGGTTGCATTCAAGCATCATGACAACCCTATGGGGTTGATACACAAACTCCCTGAGGGTCGGCATGATGCTTCAATAAAGTGCTAGTGAGTATATTCGCCAGCACTTCATTGGTGCATCATCAAAACCAATGGGCATGATACATTAATGTATCAGCGGCCCTTAAAGGGTTAAGCAGCAGCGAAATACCCCCCCTCCATCTGCAAGAGCTTGATGTAATAGGAATAAATCAATTGCTCAAAATTTGGTAATGACACTGTATTTTTGCATGAAGATCATGAACAGATTAAATCCACTGTAAATACATTGTGCATTCTGTTGAGGATTACACATAATATTTACAATATTTTTACACCAGCATTTGGTAGGGTGTACCCCATTGGTGAAAGCAATGCAAATTCTATTGAATATTACACATATTTATATCACTTTTACAGCAGAATTTTGAAGAGTGTGAGCAAACGGTAAATTCATTGCAAACTCTGGCGAGAATTACACATATTCTCATTACCTTTACACCAGCATTAGCAAGGTAAAGGAATGCAAATGTCAGTGACAATTGCATGTACTTACATCACCTTTAAATCAGCTTTACAAAGGGTGTAATTCCATAGTAAAGTAATACAAATTCTGGTGACAATTACACATATTTACACTACCATCACATCATCATTACTAAGGGTGTAAAACGATGGAAAATGCAATGCAAACTTTGGTGACAATTACACATATTTACATCACTTTTACTTGAGATTTACAAACAAATTAAATGTATGTAAATATCATTCAATGTAAAGGCCAGGTAAATAGTATGTAAATCCTGAGCACAATCTTTACACAGAAATGTGACCTTTACATTTTGTAAAGCCCATATTTTGTGCAGTTTGTATAACAGAAGGGGAAACTATATAGCTTCATCTACAGATATATTATTATACTCTGTGTTAATCAGAGCGAGTTATTATCTGTTACATTCTGTACTAGGTTGTAGTTAAGTACATGACTGCACCTCTATATTGACCTGGCTATTCATTTTTCATTTTCATTTGAACCCATGTTGCCCCATGCGGTTGTATGAGACCTGGGCTTATTTTAGACCTCCTTGATAATAGGATTTTTGATGGAAAAAAAAACATTGGTCCTGAACGGCTGGCCACTGTGGCAAGTAACAACTACACTGCCTGCTATACTGCTGGGGTCAGATCCGTGGCCCGGGAGTGGTAGCCAACCTACTAGCCACTAACCACTCTCCACTAACCCCCCACCACACACACACATACAGGTGTAACCAGCAAATTGGGGACACTGTTGCACACTCCTCCAAAGCAGGGACATTCCTACATTCACCCAGCTCTCACTTAATTTGGGTTCAATTTAGAGCACAAGTCCATTTTAGTTCTCATTAAACAGTAAACAGTTATAGTGCAAAATATCAAACTGGCCTCTGGTGCTCCCAAGTAGACCGGTCAGTATGATGTGCCTAAACTGAGGATATGGCCAGTGTTTCATAAGCAAAGTGAGGACATTTGTACAATTCAAATAGCTATCTTATATCTACTTTTCTGATCCTAATCACAAGAGTATTCAGTCTATTTATGAAGAATAGTGCAAGTGTGCTTTAATGGATGTTATGTAACCCAAATATGGGTGGAATAAGTTGCAATATGTGTGGAATATGGGTGGAGTGAGTAGAATATAGGCTGAATATGGTTGGAATAAGTGGAATATGGGCGGAATAATTACATTGCGGAGGGAATATATGGATGGCATAAGTGTGGAAAGTGGTGCATTAGGTGGAATATTGGTGAAAAAGTGAAAAAGAGTGTAGAATATGATGCAATAAGTTTGGAATATGGAAGTGAAACAAGTGTGGAATATGGGTGGAATAAGTGAACGATGTGTGCACTAAGTGTGGAATATGGGTGGAATAAGTGGACTATGGTTGGGGTATGTGGAATATGGACGGAATAAGTGTGGAATAAGGTGGAATATGGTGTAGACTATGGGTCCAACAAGTGGAATAAGTGTGGAATATTGGTGGAATAAGTGAACACATGTGGAAATTGGGTGGAATATGTGGAGTATGGGTGGAGTATGTGGAATATGGATTGAATAAGTGTGGAATAAGGTGTAGACTATGGGTCCAACAAGTGGAATAAGTGTGGAATATTGGTGGAATAAGTGAACATGTGTGGAATATGGGTGGAATATATGTGAAGTATGGGTGGAGTATGTGGAATATGGATGAAATAAGTGTGGAATATGATGTAGACTATGAGTCTAATAAGTTGAATAAGTGGGATATGGTTGGAATAAGTGGAATATGGGTGGAATAAGGGAACTATGCATGCACTAAGTGAAGAATATGGGTGGAATAAGTGGACTATGGGTGGAGTAAGTGCAATATGGATGAAATAAGTGTGGACTAAGGTGGAATGGTTGGAATAAGTGGAGTATGGGTGGAATAAGGGAACTATGCATGCACTAAGTGTAGAATATGGGTGGAATAAGTGGACTATGGGTGGAGTAAGTGCAATATGGATGAAATAAGTGTGGACTAAGGTGGAATGGTTGGAATAAGTGGAATATGGGTGGAATAAGGGAACTATGCATGCACTTAGTGTGGAATATGGGTGGAATAAGTGTGGACTAAGGTGGAATGGTGTAGACTATGGGTCCAATAAGAGGAATATGGTTGGAATGAGTGCAATATAGGTGGAATAAGTGAACTATGTGTGCACTAAGTGTGGAATATGGGTGGAATAAGTGGACTATGGGTGGAGTAAGTGGAATACGGATGGAATAAGTGTGGAATAAGGTGGAATGGTGTAGACTATGGGTCCAATAAGTCGAATATGGTTGGATTAAGTGCAATATAGGTGGAATAAGTGAACTATGCATGCACTAAGTGTGGAATATGGTTGGAATAAGTGGACTATGGGTGAAGTAAATGGAATATGGATGGAATTAG
The DNA here is from genome assembly GCA_949317995.1 of Acholoe squamosa. NCBI lineage: Eukaryota > Metazoa > Annelida > Polychaeta > Phyllodocida > Polynoidae > Acholoe > Acholoe squamosa. Next base: position 1,446,039 of record OX439051.1, on the reverse strand, counting down.
TGTGGAATAAGGTGGAATGGTGTAGGCTATGGGTCCAATAAGTGGAATTTCTTTGGAATAAGTGGAATAAGGGTTGAATAACTGAACTATCTGTGCACTAAGTGTGGAATAAAGGGTGGAATATGTGGAGTATGGGTGAAGTAAGTGGAATATGGATGGAATAAGTGTGGAATAAGGAGGAATATGGTGAAGACTGGGTCCAATAAGTGAAATATGGGTGCAATAAGTGGTTTATGGGTGGAATAAGTGGAATATGGTATAGACTATGGGTCCAACAAGTGGAATAAATCTGGAATATTGGTGGAATAAATGAGCTTGTGTGGAAAATGGGTGGAATATATGAAGTATGGTTGGAGTAAATGGAATATGGATGAAATAAGTGTGGAATATGGTGTAGACTTTGAGTCCAATAAGTTGAATAAGTGGGATATGGTTGGAATAAGTGGAATATGGGTGGAATAAGGGAACTATGCAAACACTAAGTGTGGAATATGGGTGGAATAAGTAGACTATGGATGGAGTAAGTGTGATATAAGGTGGAATGGTGTAGACTATGGGTGGAATAAGTGGAATATGGGTGGAGTAAGTGAAATATGGGTGGAATAATTGGAGTATGGTTGGAGTAATTGGAATATAGATGGAATAAGTGTGGAATAAGGTGTAGACTATGGGTCCACTAAGTGGAATATGGGTGGAATAAGTGAACTATGCATTCACTAGGTGTGGAATAATGGGCGAAATATGTGGAGTATGGTTGGAGTAAGTGGAATATAGATGGAATAAGTGTGGAATAAGGTGTAGACTATGGGTCCACTAAGTGGAATATGGGTGGAATAAGTGAACTATGCATTCACTAAGTGTGGAATATGGGTTGAATCAGTGGAGTATGGGTGGAGTAAGTGGAAAATGGATGGAATAAGTGTAAAATAAGGTGGAACATGGTGTAGACTATGAGTCCAATAAGTTGAATAAGTGGGATATGGGTGGAATAAGTGGACTATGTGTGGACTAAGTGGAATGTGGATGGAATAAGTGTGAAATAAGGTGCAATAAGTGGAATATTGTGTCAACAACTAATATTGCAATAAGTGTGGAATATGGGTGGAATAAGTATGGATTATGGATGAAATCAGTGTGGATTATGGGAGGAATAAGTAAATGTGACAAAACGTGGGAAAACCTAATATTACAGGGATTTAGTGCTATTCAGAGCCTCTAGGTGGCACAGCCAAAAGGAACAAGGCTGTATATTTACTGTAACCTATCAGAATACTTTCTATATGTCTTGCCACATATTTGGACAATCACAACCCCTGAATAATTGGCAAATGCCTTTTTTTACAACACAGATAGGCATCTAATCATGCCCAACATGGATAATATCTGTGCAGGTTGACAGAAATTATGATATTCTTATTTCAGGTATACCTATGTGGTTTGAGTAAGCAGTTGACCAGGATATATCAAATGATTCAATCAAACCATACTTGTTTTAATTGGAATCAGAAGGTCTCACGCGTCATTTTGTTATATGGATCATCAAAATCTGACAAGGGGAAGTGGGAGAAAGTTCCATGACAATGTGTGAGGTTTACCATGTACAGCACTAGTTGTGCCCCCTGGTGGCAATAACTAGCACTAAATCCACGTAATGTTAGGTTTTCCCAAGTTTCGTCACAAATTATAGGTAGAATAAGTGGATTATGGCTGGAATAAGTGTGTAGTATGGTTGCAATAAGTGTGGAATTTGGGTGCAATAATTGGAATATTGGTATAATTATTGAAAAAGATTGGAATCAATGTGAAAAATTTGTGGAATGTGGTTTGAATGAAGGTGGGATTGAATGTGAGTGGAATATGGGTGGAAAAGTGTGCAATATAAATGTAATAATTGTATATTTAATTGCATAAAATAAATTGGGAATATGGATGTAATAAGTGGAATATGGATGGGAAAAGGTGGAATAATGGTGAGATAAGTCAAATAAGGTTGGAGTATGTGTGGAATATGGGTGGAATAAGCATGGAACATATTACTGCTTACAGTGATAGATTATTGTACATTGTGAGAGATTACTGACTGGAAAGAGTAGATAACTAGAGACTGGTTTCTGTAGATAGTGACTGATAACCACAGACAGTGACATAAGCAGCAGTAATATTACAGCAGTTATTACTGTAGGTAGTGACAGATTATGTACAGCACATACTGATTGAAGACCTTGATTCACCAAAAAAAGTTCTTTGAGTTGTCACAGTGTACCTTCAAGCAACACTCTTTTTTTGTAAAATAGCATGCACATCCTCCCTTCATCACACTTTTAAAGAAATTTATAGCCCATATAACCCCCACTCCTACTCAAAGTCTACCACACATGACTCTTTTGCCAAACCAAAAGGGTCAAAGTGATCTAAACGGCCATCTAAACTCTTAAACGCCCCATGAAAGTGGTCTTGCAGCTTTGATGCACCCTCTTGACCCCTAGCATCCTAGTTTTTTAATGTAACTTGATTTCGATGTATTTTGCCTCTGGCATCAGCAATCTAGAGTTTCCACCACCTAGTTAAGGTAGAGATTCCATCAGGTATAGTTATGGATGCATGTGTTAATTGCTCGAGGACGAGCTAGGTCTAAGGGGGGGAGGGTGTAACGGGAAGTGCTTTCCAAATGCCCCATGGCATTTGGACTCTGTTAGAGGGAGTATACATAGGGTACTTTCCTAAAGTGCCCATGTGGTTGATTCCCCTATAAAGCCCCAGGCTCCTTCTAGACACTACAGGTTAAGGTAAATACTACAAGCTACTTCTTCTTGGTTGGTGTTTTTGGAGCTAGGGCAGGTTATTACACATAGACTATGAGGTCATTGACGTCATGGTAAATAACCCACCACTATATAAGGGGGAGTTTCAAAGTAACTGTCAATTGGCTCGATTCACCTGTGCAGGTGACACCACACTGGGTGTTCCAAAATCTATCATCCCAAATTGTCCACAAAACACATTTTGACCACAAGTTTTGATCGCAAAGTATCCACACAACACATTCTGTCGAGAGTGTATGGTCACAAAGTGTCCACAAAGTTCATCTTATCCAAAGGATATATACACAAATGGTCCACAAATTACATTTTGTCCACAAGCAAAAATGTGTCCACATGGACACTTTGTGATGGTTTGTGTGGAAAATGTATGCTCTGTGGACATTTTGTAGCACATTGTGTGGACATTTTTTTACGTCAACACCCTGTGGTGCCTGGCAAGAATGTGAAAAATTTGTGATGGTTTGCTGTTGACAAGGGGTTTATTTCAGATACTTATAGGTGCAGCAAGGACACACAGTGGGTACTTGGTGATTCTTACCAGTGAGACCACCCTGATTATGTATCTAAATGTTGCCAATCTGGCATTGCGAGGCTAATTTCATACAGAATGATTTTCGTTAAGGGGTCGTAAGGGGAAGATTCCAAAAAAACAATTTTTCATGAAAAATAAGTTTTTAATAAATAAATAGGTGGGCAAATGATACTTTTCTGCAACATAGTGATCCCAAAATGACCAACATTCACATTTAATTTCTCACCTTCTGAGAATTAGTAGAGAGGCAAGAGTTTGCATATACATACCATCACTAACTTAAAAAGAAACACTCTGTTTGTGTCTTTTGTCATGAAGCCCTGGTCACCTTAAAAGTTTAAATGTAAAATCTCCTGTAGGCTCATAACACATTGGAACCACAAGGTGGTTTAGGGTAGAATGTCTTTGAGTTGTTCAGGTACCTTAAGTAGGCCATCACTTGCAGTTCCTAAGCTACCTCAGGAGGTGCACATAGTAGATGATCAGGATAAAATTACTTAGCATTCTGGGTAATTAGTCTTGGAAAATGTCTTGAAAAATTCTATGTCTTGGAAAATTCTATGAACCGAATGATATTTTGCTTAGAAATTTATAAAACTTGCCAGTTTCACCTTTACCTGCATTAACTTCTACAGATTATATACATCATGTTACATTTGTTGGCTGAGAGAAGACACTATCATGCCAGAATTATCCAAATACTAAGATTGTCAACAGAATTGGATGGACCAATTTTAAAATATCTATACTGAAATTTATGTCAGAAGTCTCTGTTAAACAATTGTGGAATGTCTGAAATGTTGAGGAAAGATTTATTGAAAACTTAAGTTGAAGATGAGGGAAAGCTTCATAACTCGATATATATAAGAATATCAAGATCCATGGGGTAAAAGAGAATAGTGACTGCAATATATTTAATTTATTGATCATTACTGGTATAGATGAATGTATTACTGGCACCCCTAACCTTAGCCATTCTAATGCCATTTTATGAGGCACCTGTGTTATAACTACCATAATCTGCCAATCTATTTCTATATCTAGATTCAGATAAAGGTAGCCCAAATAGGGTATTAGTAGTTGTTAAATATTCTGGGAACTGCCAAGATCAAAATTCATCTTCCTACAACTGATTTCATGAGACCAATGCAAGATACAATAAGGACAATGATCGCTTATAGTTGAGAGGGCAGCTTTTGAGTTACATTAATCAGCCTGCATATATATATATATATATATATATATATATATATATATATATATATATATATATATATATGTAGTGTACTACCCCTCGATGCTAATCGAATCTTTCAATAGACAACGAAGAACAACTATTCAGGTTCCAGCCGCATAGGCATCAGCCGTTCTCAATGACAGTTTACAGGTAGTAGAACTACTAAGCACTTTCAACACTAGACGACTAGCACAGCCTTCTAGTGTCTATATTTATCAAGCCACATATACCTTCTCTGTGCAACAGCACAGAGAAGTATTACAACATGGTAGTCGGGCAGCCGCCAACCATCGCTCATATACCTTCTCTGTGTAACAGCACAGAGAAGTATTACAACATGGTAGTCGGGCAGCCGCCAACCATCGCTCACAATGGTTCGTTACAACTGGACTGACCCTGAGGAAGGCCGTACAACGGCCTTATATACACCAGAGTCGAGGGCCATGTGACCATGCAGTGACGCGGCGCTGGACTCCAGCGCCCCCAGGCGTCGGGTAAGAGAGGGGCTCTCGATGTCGCCCATGAGGACCACGAAGGTACCTCGAGTATGACTCGGGCCCACCACACCACCCCCCCCTAGACTGAAACGAGGTCTCTGAAAGATTTCAGAGATCCCGGATCAGTCTAAACAAAAAGTAATAATTTAAGGTACTGTACCCGATGACTTAGTTGACGAGCACAGTAGAGATATATAGAAATATAAAGTTTCTACTGTACTGTAGAAAAAAAATTATCACAGTTAGTTAGGGGTGCTGCTCCATCCAACGTTGGAGACCAGTGTCAACAACACTGCTTCACGACCGGTTCCAGGTCGATCCGAGAGAGGCACGACCGGGTATGGTAACCGGGGTCGTGTCGTTTCCTCCCTGTCTCGTCGAGAAGCTCCTTCCAGCATAGGAAGCCCATCAGTAGTGCAAAATACAACTACGATGGTGCTTCGACCGTGAGGCCGAGGATGTGTGGCACCACCAGGTTCCTAAAACCAGGGTGGCCTCGGATCCACACAGCTTCGCAGGGAGGTCCGGGGACAGAAAAGGTACACCGTCGTCTAGGAACAAGTTCCTGGGGGTTCCATGCTGACATCAAGACTCTGTTCGATGTCAGCGGTCCGAACTGGGGGGAGGGAACAGTAGTATCATAATACTGCTCTTCCGAGATGGACCCGGTAGCAGCGTCAATTTCCACCTGCTCTCCATCAGTGCGATCATCATCACATGAGGCACTGGTGGCTTACTGGCCGAAAACGTGGGCGACTCAGGCAATGGAGCCTCGCGGTCCATCGTCGTCCCCCATGCCTCGTTAGAGGTCTCGGGTGCATCTCGAGAGTCTCCCTCAGCATCTGAGTGGAGGACTGCCGAGTCTGCAGAGTCACTCTCGTTGTCACCGTCGCTCTCTCGATCGTCAAGATCGTCCTGGTCAGAGGGAGCCTTCGGAGAGTGGCCGGTGACATCAACGTCTCCGTCTACTTCCATCAACTGTTCTACCTCTGCAGATACTACTGCACTGGTGGATGCCGATCGGTCCGGGCAGATGGCTGCTCCTGTAGTATTCAGAGGCTTGATGCCCTGAAGATGCGGATGGATCCTCGGAGACACCACCCTCTGAACAGCTGGCGGAGCAGGCTCAGGGGCTCCCAAGAGGTAAACCAGGGGAGCTGATGAGGAAGGCGCGGTTGCTGGTCGGTAGACAGAAGCACCGAGAGACTGTCCAAGGGTGTCAGGCTTATCCTGCACCGCCTGCTCTCGACCCAACATGGTCATAGCCGAGCTCAGACTATCAATCCTTGGAGATAACTCTCTCAGAGGATTAGACTGTGCTGCCAGCGTCCTGACATCGGGAACGACTCCACCTTCGACAAGGTACCTCTGCGCTTTGCGAGAGGGCTCGGTCCGAACAGGTTTCAAGGTTCTGACGTCATGGTGCTTTTCCTTCATCCATTCCAAGAGTTGGACCCCGAAGACTCTAAAGAATTTGCGGTCCTTTTCCTCTCAGCTTTCTATGATAGCATCCCTCTTGGTGATATCATATTGAGCTTGTGACTCGAAGTTATTGAGTCGCGTGCGGACATCGGTCAGATGAGAGTCCATCTCCATCTGCACGGTCTGACGCGCCTCTTCCCTAAGAGCCGGAAGGAGTTCGTTACGGATGGCCATGTTTGTTCTATCAAACAGGCCGAACAAGTAGGCATTTGCTTCCTCGCGAAATGCCTCACCGAAGTGATCGATAGCAGGGCTACCCATCATCTGTAGAAGTCCCTTGCATCGTTCCACGAACGATTTGGGGACTCCATGTTCGACGCCTTCGCCGTACGCAGGCTGGGCCAACTCCCAACGCAGGGTTGCTGTTGGGCCTGACACGACGTTGGAGAAGGTAGCTCCTGCTCCCGAGGTTAGTGTCGCACCACCTACATGAACACGCGGCGTGGCAGCTGGGGTGCTGCCCTCTGCCGCTGTAGCTGGTTTGACAGGAGGGGAAGAGTTGGTGGTGACCTTGGGTTGTCCATCACGACCACACCCAGGTTCCACCGCCTTGCCTCTTCCACCAAGTGTCGAGCATATCTGCCATCGGTCGCATATACGCGAGGTGGGAACCCCTTACGTGTACAGTTCTCGAAAGCACACTGCTGCCCGGTATTGAAGATGCGCCAAGCAAAACCAATCCGCTGTATCTTGGGCAGCGACACCCCCAACGAGTCTGAGGCATTCGTGATGTTCTCGATCATCAAGACATACCAGTCAATGGCATGTGTATCATCAGAATACCACTCCTCGTCATCGCTTCCATCCTTTCCAACGAAAACGTCGAAGGAATTTTCGAGGGGTTTTGATCTGCACTCTGGCGGGTCGAAGCCTCGAAGGGTCTTCGATGTACTTCGAACCGCATTCAACCGGCTCGAAGGACCGAAGACAAGGGTTCGAGAGAACACGAACCTGCACTCAGGCAGGTCGTGTCTCTCGAGGCTATGTTGTGGGTTACCTCCTACACTCAGGTAGGAAGTCCCCATGTAGAGGTGTACTAGCTGACCTAAGCTAGGCTTAGTCCAGCTTATCTGCGTCCAACTCTCACGAGAAGGGCGCAAATGTGACCTCCGGGGTGTGCGACACGGCCTTTTAACCCTGCGGCGCGCGTCTCCGATTGAAGGAAAGGCGCATGTGACTGAGGGGAGCGCCCCCTATTGCTCCAACCTCAGCTCTATTTCTGTACTCTTCTCCGGAGCTTTCGTGGTATTACTCGTGAGAGTATCCAACTGTTGACGACCTTGTCGTAGTTGGCGTTCTTGCTCTTGCAACAACTCTTCGGTGAGTCCTTTGCCGCTGTCTATACTTCGTGGTATAGAAACGGGAGAAGGACCCTCGAAAGACCAACTACCAAGGCCCATTGGAGTTCCCACGGGCGATGCTGTCCTTTCCACATAGGACAAACTCTGTGTCCTTAGGAAATTCTCAGCAGCCGAAGAGAGTTGAGTCGAAACTCGCCAATTGAGTAGTCGACTCCTTTGATACAGGCCCAACGGGTCAGTCGATGGACCTGTGATCAGTGAGTGGTTCAAACCACCACCAACTAGTGAATCGTTCGTATCCAATAACAGACCCGCAGCCGCTTGATGTTGGTGATCGGGGTCATCACCTTCATCCAAGTGGCCCTGCATGTTGAACTTAAGCTCGCAGTACCTATGCGGACTAAAGTTAACAAATGGTCATGGCACCAGTGTAGTGTTCTACCCCTCGATGCTAATCGAATCTTTCGATAGACAACGAAGAACAACTATTCAGGTTCCACTTAAAACTTTATTGTCAATAACGCATAGGCATCAGCCATTCTCGATGACAGTTTACAGGTAGTAGTGTTTGAACTACTAAGCACTTTCAACACTAGACGACTAGCACAGCCTTCTAGTGTCTATATTTATCAAGCCACATATACCTTCTCTGTGCAACAGCACAGAGAAGTATTACAACATGGTAGTCGGGCAGCCGCCAACCATTGCCCACGATGGTTCGTCACGACTGGACTGACCCTGAGGAAGGCCGTAGAACGGCCTTATATACACCAGAGTCGAGGGCCACGTAACAATGCGGTGACGTGGCGCTGGACTACAGCGCCCCAGGCATCGGGTAACAGAGGTGCTCTCAATGTCGCCCACGAGGACCACGAAGGTACCTTGAGGATGACTCGGGACCACCACATATATAATGCTGATAATCTCAATCATGAGAGGGGCCTAGATTCTAATACAGAATCAACTGCACACAAACCTGCTCATAGCTGTGTTTATAACACATGTAATTATATTACATCTGGATGTTAGGGGCGTGTTTCCTGACCGTGACCCAAAGTCTTTGCTTATACACTGTATGCTCTTTCACTCTAGTTTTATGTAAACACGATGTTTGAACCATTACACAACAGCCAGGCACAAGAAACTGCAGACCTCAGACATGCTCTTTGTTGCTGGCCACTCTCTCCCTGCCTCCAAATTATTGCCAACCTAGGGTTGACCATTACACAAGAGCCAGGCACAAGAAACTGCAGACCTCAGACATGCTCTTCGGGGCTGTGTACAAATTGTAGTAGTTCAGATTAATGCCTCGACTAGTTTGAAGTGAAAACCAGACAAGGTATCTCGGGTTAGTGCAACCGGCACATATTTATTGCGGTATATGTTTTACATCCACCTCAAAGTGTACTGCTTAGCTATCGAGCAAGCTCAGGTAAAGGTGGTCCGACTCCGTTGGCAGGCAGAGTCAGACTAACGCCTTCCCCAGCCCCAGGTAGGAGCTGGAGCGAGGCGAACAGTGCTGCCACCGCCCCGCAGAGACCAGGGGTCGAGGAGACCTCTAGTGACTACCGGTGATGGGGGCACCGCTCGAAACACCCTCTCGAGGGAGACGCTCACACTATATTACGATCTACGAGCCCCTTCAAAATGACGTCATGCATTTTTGACCATTTTTTACCCCCCTCCCCCCTTGTCATGTTTCGTCATACAACACTTGACCCCCCCTCAGCATGACGTCATGCAGAGAGATACCCCCCCCCCAAAAGTGCATGAATAGTGAAGGCCTATAGGCTATAAACAAATTAAAATGGTTCAAATACTCCAATACAGTTAATAGTCTGCCTTATTTGCAGCAAAAGCTGTACACTTGTCAGCAAAGAGAAAATCGAGAACAGTTATTATTAAGGATCAAATAGTTCAAGAGCTTGAATGTATTGATATATTGAATGTATTGATTTAATCTGTAAATGAACCATATACAAGTGTACTAAGGCAGAACACTCTGACTTAGTGACTTTCAGAAAGCATCACAAATTCTCAGGAGACCATCGATTGCAATCATAGTTCCAATTTATGATCTTACAAAGCAATTGAGTCACCTCAGCATTTTACTGTAGAATCTGCAAATAAGGTGAGTCCGATAGAGTTCCATTCAGACAAAGATGTGGAGAGTAAGTTTGGGGGGAGGTCCCCTTTACATCTCCCCTCAGTGAAAATAGCAACAGGGTGGTGGAGAGCTCCAGGGGAGTGTTCGTTATTTATCAACAGTGGGATTCAGGGAGGGGGTGGATTGGGGGAGGAGCAAAATAATTTTGACACCTCAAGGAGAGGGGGGGGGGAAATATCACACCTTTTCAAAAAGAAACCTGTGGATTACTATGGATGCTGCCCTGAGCCAACAGCAGCAGTTCAGGGGTATTTTAGATGCATCATTTTAGATCCTGAGGGCAGCAGTGGCCCTTTTCAAAAAGGTTAAATTGGTATAGGTAGGATAGAGTAGTAGTCCCTCCTTATAGTGGCCTGGACATCACCTTGATTTTACACTGACATTGATGGCAGTGACACTCATTGAGTGAGATGTCTGAGGAATGCATGCATGTAGGGCCTATAGGTAATAAATTTATGTCAGATAAATGCATTAAACTTCACTACCTTTACAAATCTTTTTACAAAAGTTTTTGTTCTTGCCAAAACAAAAGCATATTGTGATTTCTTGATGACATGATGTCATGCAGCCCATGACCCCCCCTCCCCCCTTGTCATGCTTGGTCATGGCAAGTGGGACCCCCCTCCCCCCTCCTACATGACGTCATTTGTACACAGCCCCTTCATTGCTGGCCACTCTCTCACTGCCTTCATCTTGGATGGATAAGTGACCTCACCCCCTTCTCTAACTATGTGCCCAAAGAACACCACTCTTCACAATTAGATGGTTTCACCTTTAGCTCTGCTGAAATTAGTTCATACGTACTGCATATTACAATTATGGTGATTATGATTGATTGACCAATAACTATTTTCAAACTCAAAACTCTTCTGCATGCCTTATTCCTTAAGTACCCTATATCTCCAAAAGCAAAACAAGAATGTATAAAAACGAACCTTGGTAATCAATGAAGCATGTACAGTCCAGTGACAAATGGAGAGAAAACATGCAGTACGTACCTTGAAACAATGTCAACTACACAGCAGAATTATAGGGTGCCATGAATACCAACGACTGAGCAGATCCACCATTTTTAACATTAGTTTCAAATTGATTGTTTTGGGAGGCAAATGACAATCTAAGGTATGGGAAATATCTCTGATGTTGTTCTGAGATTCAATTTGAATGGAGTAAACATTGGCATCAAGTTGAGCATAAACTTAGCAAAAGCCATAAAACCTCATTTCTGCTGGTTGGTGAATCAGTAACTGCAAAATCAATGGGAAATATCATGACCTACAAACCTGATTTTCTCACTTTTCTGCACATAGGCTGGGAGAGAAAAGTCTAAAGAATGGGCTTGAAGTGAAAAAATTATCTAAAGACTTGTTTGCATATTGCTAAATCAGCTGCACAATGCTAGGGTGCCAGTAATATCCCCCCCCCCACCATGCCAGTAATACCCATGGCTGCTCTAACCAAGTTGTTACCTTAATATTCCTCCTGATCTCTTTGTTCAAAACATTTGACTAGTACATTTTGACCTTACCTAGAGCTCCAGCCATTCAGATCCATCATTTTCTTTTTCTTGTAGCCGTTTTCAAAAATCACATTTCACATAAAATCCCCATAGATGCAGGCATCATTTGCATTTGTTATTATGACTTTTTTTTATCAAATTCTTCAGTTAACACAAGGCAAGGCCAGGTTGTCTGCATGCCAGATTGGGACCTAGAGTGTAATGTTAAAAATATCCGCTTTGCCACACAAAACCATACAAACAACTTTCTGTCTAGCCCTACATAGTGTTTAAATCATATTGAGGTTTTCTGTCACAACATGTCCACAGAATGTGTTACCAGATATCCACAGAGCACATATGTGACCCATCCTTACAATACGGTTCGGAAGTTGCAAATACAAAATGTTTAGTTATTGGCATATTCATTTACAGCTCATCAAGAGCTTTCATTTGGTATATAACACTTGCATAGTTGAACCAGGTGGTCCTCTACAGATCATCTGCAGGTAAATTTAGTGTGATTGATTAAAAAATGATTAAACTGAGATAATTTACATATTAAATAGTGATAATTTATAAATTATATATAACTTCTATGTAATTTTATATAACCATGTAAACTAGAGCTATGTTTTCCAGGCATTTGGGGCTTAAATTCAGTGTAGTAAGCAAGGATTCTGAAAGATATGTACTCATATGTTAGAAAAATGCTGAAATATCAATTTTGAAAATTCTGATATATTTGACACTATACCACTTGAAAGGGCCATATCTAGGCTTCTAAATCTGCGACTTCAGTACCATTTTGTTAGGATGGGACACATATTATTCTCCACACAAAATATCACAATGTGTCCATATAGATACCTTGTGAACAAAACGTCATTTGTGGATACTTTGTTAATATATCTGGTGTCCAGACAAAATGTATTTTGTGGACACTTTGTTACCATGCACTGTGGACAAAATGTGTTTTATGGATACTTTGTGATCAAAATTTGTGGTCAAAATATATTATTTGACAATTTGGGTTGATAGATTGTGGATAGTTTGTAATTTGTGTACACTTTGCTAAAGTTGAATGTGGACAGTGTGGTTTTTGTGGATGCTCTGTGGTAAATTATTGTGGACTAACAGTGTCTTTGGACATTTTGTGACAAAGGTATGACCCTTCTAGACCTCCTGGACATTGTCCTTAATACAAACCACATCCAATTCAATGGATGCCTCTTTATGCAGCGGAGAGGTACGGCGATGGGGACTAGACTCAGCCCATCATATGCAAACTTATTCATGGAACAAATCAAGACCAAATTTTTTGGGGATTACCCCAAAAAAACAACAGTTTGGTTACGGTTCATCAATGATATCTTCTTCGTCTGGAATGAAGGCGAGACAGAGTTGAACAGATGGTTTGACCATCTGAACTCAGCACATGAGAGCATCAAATTCACTATGGAAAAATCCAGAGAAGAAATCAATTTCTTGGATACCAAGGTAAGAATTGACCCTAAAACTAGGAAGGTTTATACAGACCTGTATAGAAAACCAACCTATGTAAATAACTATCTACATCACACTTCAGCAAACGCTCCATCAACAAAGAAAAGCTACCTTATTCACAGATGCTTAGGCTTAGAAGGATCTGCCAAAACTGGAAGATTATATATACCACAGTCAGAGAGAGATGAAAGAATTTGAGGGTACCCCAAAGCAATACTCGAAGAAGCATGTCAGAGGGTCCTGAGCATGGAGAAACATGCTACTCAAACCCAAAACCAAAGATGATGGGAAATCAGAGTCAACATACCTGATCAGTACATACAGACCAGGTAACAACATGTTGGACTAAACAGTGGGGAAAAATTGTGATATCCTAGGCAAATCCAAAAACAAAAAAAGTTCCTACGAAGGGGGGAGGCCTGGTTAAAGGGAAAAGACGCCTGGAAAACCTAAAAGACCATCTAGTAAAAGCGGCCACCAAATACCCCAGGTCAGACAATGAAGACAACATCCCTGAACTTCCAAAACACAAGAAAAAAGACTTGTGTTCAAAAATAAACTGTGACAATTGCCCTAAAATTGACAAAAGTTGATCTTTGAGATCCAAGACCACTGGGAGGAAGCATGCCACAAAAACAAATGTGACATGTATGAGCTTAATGTGATTTACTGCCTTGAATGCACATGCTGCAATACCCAGTACATAGGAAAAACAGAACTCCCAATTAAAAATGGATTAGGGAACACATAGGAGCCATAGACAATCAAACAGGAAAAACAGATGTAGCGTGTCACTTCAATCAAGAAGGCCACAAGCAATGAGAGGATGCCAAATTCTAAATAGTAGATTTCGTCGTCAGACACCCCAAAAGTGAAGAGGGAATATGACTGTTGGCACTCATAGAATATGAATGGATAGAGAAGCTCCCTACAAAATGCCCACAGGGCATGAATACCATGGACAGCAAATACGGTTAGAGTATCCAATAATGCCACGTAAACAAAACCCATCAAAACCCCCAGATACTTAACTTTTCCTTTACCAAATACGCATTAATGCGTAGTTTTGGCCAATTTTGGCTGACTTTTGACCGATTTTGATTACGCTATAACTTCCACAAAATCCATTGAAACTCTTTGATTATTTTGCTAAACTTAGCTTGAGTTCTTCACAGAGTCCAAAGAGTTAGTCTCTATCTCTTATACTTTTAACATGGCAGTTTTACAAACTTGAGACAAAATCTTACATTATCCTGAAAGTTTGCCATACGTTAATCAATATTTAGGCTAAAAATCATGAAAAATGTCAAGTAGCATTATTTTTTTGGTAAAAAGTTTTAGTGTATTTTGATGCATTATTGGCCATTTTGGCTGGTTACCATGGCAACAGATATGAAAAAATGCTGATTTTTCATGGTTTTGATTGCCATGGTAACAGAAAAAGAATGTCTTCCAAAATTCATTATCTGCCAAAATTCCAACAAAATTTAATATTTACTACAATATGCACTTTATATCAGTGCAATTGATACAGGGAGTGCTGAGATATTGCAATTTGAAGTGAACTCCTAAGATCAACCTTTCTCATCATATCATCACATTTATGATGATATATCTCAGTAATCAAAGTAGATAGAGACAACTTGGGTGTTGTTCTATCTGACTGATTAGCCTAGCTTAACCAGTCACCATTTCCCTTCTAATTTGAATATTCACACAATTCCAATGGTTTTTGAGAGTTTATATTATATAAACTAAAACCCAAAAGTTTGCTCTGAAATACTCTGGTAAAGGAAGAGTTAAAACCGGCTACTACGGTGCAATGACCTCCGGCAAGACTAAGGCTTGTTTATAAATTGAAAGGATCCAACGTGTCTACCATGTAGGATCCAACCCCAATTCACTGAATGCTGGACCAGACGGGAAGCCGGGTCCTCCTATATGGTGAACCAATGTCAGACCCACCTGATGAGACACCGATAGGGTTGAAACCACATGAATCAAGGGGTGCCAAGTGACACACCCCAACACATGGGAACCGCTCTAAAAAATCGTTAATACGGATTCTATCATAGACCTATACGGACACCCCATTGTATACATGAAATAGCCCCTGAAACAGTACCCGGGAGAACCACCCCCACCCACTCACCTATGGGTAGTGGGGGACCACAGCTAAGCTCACCTGACAGTGTCAAACCAACAGTGAAGCACACCGTGTGTCACCCCTATTCTAAGTATACAATATAGTGACAACAACACTGGTGGTGTAAGAGTCAGTCAAACTTACATAAACAAGGCCCGCCCGTCGGCTCGGCCATTAATGCTGTAGTGGTAACAGATATGGACCAAATGCCACATTATCCCACCTTGACAAAGGTATGTGGACAAACCATGTTTTAAGGATACTTTGTGATGATAGATTGTGGACAGAGTGTATTTTGTGGATACCATGATATTGTTGGTTGTGGACAAAATTTATTTTATGGACACTCTGTAAAAATAGTCTTTGGACAGTCTTTGGACACCTTGCACTGGGCCTTTGTGGACAAAATATGAAAAAATGTGATGTAGACAATATGTGTCCCATGGTTAAAGTGAAGCACAACAGTGTCCTGTTAGGCCAGAGGGTGAGCCCCACTAGTGTCCTTAGAAAATAAGTTTCGTTCCAACAAGAGGGGGGTATAAAATGTTTTGGCTTGTATAGGTAATGACCCTAGGAATCATATATCAAAAGTTCATCGCTCACCTCCCTGCAGTTTTTGCATAGGTCAAGGTCAAAGGTCAAGAATTTCACTCTTTATTCCTATATAAAGCTGTAAAACCCAGTAATTAATTGTATGTTTTCTGTGGATTTAGGCCGGGGGCTGATAGGGCCCACCATGCACCCTCCCCCACATCCCAACGCAACAGGTATTTTCTTGATCCTTAGGGTCCCCTGAACAAGATTCAACATTGATTATCTTGGGATGCACTACTGGTTTTTGCTCATTCGTAGCACTTTTTGGGCAATTTTGCTACCATGTTATTCAAGGGGTGTGCTCAATCCCAAATCTCAAGACTATCTTACCTTGTCTGGATCCTGAATCTATTGGTCTCGTTGGAAAGAAGACATAATAAGCTTTTCATTAAGCCCTAATACATGTTTTAAGTTTGGATTTGAGTGTACCAGATGGCAGGGAAGATGGAAGATTGAAATCACAAAGTTCCCTTTTTAACTGAAAACTTTAAATGCACTCCAGATACATGTATAAAACTTGCTCTTATCCCCATCTAACCATAATATCTTATATGATTTATGTAAGCCAAACCTGTCTGAGTAATATGAGACATTTTGCAGCATTCTTTGTTGACTATGAACCATGTTATTGCCTTAGATGCGAAGACACTACCATGAGACAATACGATGCTGTTCCATTTCAATAATCTCCTTCTTTATCTAAATGGATGTTTTTCCATGCTAAATCAATTGTCCCGACTCTAATGTAAAAAAGGGTGCTGATTAAGAATATACATGTTTCTACTTCATAAAATTTAATGGTGAGGCAGTAAATGGCTGAAATTCTAAATGGCCGACAATAGATTCAAATGTTACATTGAATTACATATATGAGCAGTCTAGAAAGTATCTGGTGGGTCCTACCCCCTATAAACCAGCTTAGTAGAATACAGTGGTGCTTTTGTTTTGTTGCTAGGTGGTGTGTTTGCCTAGCAACAGTAGCTTTGCATAGCAACCAAGCCTGAAAATATGATCTGATGTGCATATCTGAATGGTTTCCTTTCAGCAACATACTCCCCTGATGTAAACTTGCATATAACTCTTCTGTGACTTCCATCATAGACTAGGAATATAGGTGATAAAAGGTTGCTAGGTCGTGTGGTGGCCTAGCAATAGCAGTTTTGCATAGCAACAATGCCTAGATTCCTACCTGTAGGCATATACTATGTCTTGTGCATAGTCTCCCCTCAAGGACATAGTTCACTGATTTCAAATTGCATATAGCTCCCTTGTGCACATCACACAGTATGAACATAGGTAGTAAATGGTTGCTATGTCATATGGTTGCCTAGCAACAGCAGTCTTACATAGAACCCCATGTCCAAATCTCTGGAGATAGTCACAGATAAGTGTATAGTCTCGCCTGAGAAATGAATTGCAACATACAATTCTCAATAGTAGTGTAGGTTGGGAAAAGGCACCTTGATGGTAAAGAGCATCTATAGTCATGATTATGCTAGATCATTGTTTAAATAGAATAGAGACCTGGATAGGAGCTACAGACTTACTTACTCTTACTGGGGATGATGAGTGCTAAGATCATTGAGTGCTAAGATCAACAGACCTCAAATGACAGATAATTTTTGAAAGTAAACCTACATCATTAGAAGAGTATGGCTGGGTCAAGAGATGATCAATCCCAGAAGATCAGTCTAGTTGTGTGAAATTATTGGCCACAATAACACAAGAACAAGGTAGTAAATGTGTATTTATTTATACCATGCATTTATACTCCCAAGATGGAATGTTTATCTTTATGATAGCTCAAGTTAGAGATAGTGAGGAGGTTATTTTCCCCCAGATCCTGGGGAATAGTTCAATTGAACTCTAGTAGATGGGAGTTTTAGATCTCCAATCACATTTTATATTCCAAATATCTGTATAGGAGAGACAGGTAAAGCATTGGAGTGATAGAGTGGCCCTTACGAGTGAGGGCGAAAACAGGGGATGATTGACTGGTAACTTCTTGTATCAGGTCTCCAATATACAGGCAGGTTGCCAGCCAATATTCTAGAATGGCTAGCTTGAACTTACTAGCTACTAGTTACTTTGTGTCTATCTGTCAGACGTTATTTATACATGTATCTGGAGTGCATTTAAAATTTTCAGTTAAAAAAGGAACTTTGTGATTTCAATCTTCCATCTTCCCTGCCATCTGGTACAGTCAAATCTGAATTTAAAAACATGTATTAGGGCTTAATGTAAACCTTATTATGTCTTCCTTCCAACGAGACCATTTAGCTTCAGGATCCAGACAAGGTAAGATAGTCTTAGAGCTTAGCGATTGAGCACACCCCTTGAATAACATGGTAGCAAAATTGACCCAAAAGTGGTCCAAACCAGCACATGGATAATGAGCAAAAACATGTAGTGCATCCCAAGATAATCAATGTTAACATCTTGAATCTTGTTTAGGGGACCCTATAGATTGAAAAAATACCTGTCGCTTTGGGATGTGGGGGGGTGCATGGTGGGCCCTATCAGCCCCCGGCCTAATTAGGATAAAAGGCTAGAGGAGGATATTATGGTTTAGTGCGAACCAGAAAATCATGCTGATTTCAAATATAATTGATATATTGGTTTGAGTATAATAGAAGTACCCAAAAAATGGGATTTAAAAATAAAAATATTATGTATAATGTATAAAAATATATGAAAATATCAAAAAATCAGTAAAACATGATTAAACCCCTATAATCCACTTTAACACTTAAACCAGTTAGATGGTGGGTGAGAAGTATAGCAAGCATGACCTAGTTAGATTATTAAGCCTTGACCCATTTAATTAGGTCTAAAGTCACGGAAACAATATTTGCCATTTCTCTGGTTCTAGGAGGGCTTTCTGCACAATTTTATTTTCTAAATAGGGATTCCTACATCAATTGAATTAGGTTTGAACCTACTACTATGCACTTTTAAGTCTCAAAATCTGAAATCAATATTGAATGTCTGTGTGAATGCAGATTTGTGGCGAGAATGATTTAACCAGATAGCATCACAGGTAATATTGTAATATCCCATTTGTAATTGGTAGAGGGGATTAAAATAATCATATTTAGGCTGTCAAGTATTTAATCAGCTTGCAATAATTAGGTAGTTAGGCTTTGACCTATTTCTATTTAGGCCAAAGAGCACGAGAACCATATTTGCCATTATCTCTGGTTCTAGGAGAGATTTCTACACAATTTTAATTTCTAAATAGTTGTTTCTGACATAGGGAAATTTATTGGAGTAGGTTTTAACCTCCTAGAAGGCACTGTTGTCTATGTGAGCCTTAAACATGGAATTATATTCAGCTGTATCTCCAACCACCCATGTAGCAAGCCCGCTCGGGGCCAAATTGGTTTTACCTGGGATAAGGTGGTTCAAAGCGGGCAGTATTCAGTACAAGGGTTTTAGGTTCGGCAGATGCTGGGTTTCCAGTCAGGGCCACACAGGGCAGCCCAAATCGGGCAAACCCACTTGAGCCCGTTGGGCTCCCAACGGGTTTTGTCCTCAGCATACGGTCTGGGCCACATTGGGCCGCCCGATTTGGGCACTGGTCAGCTTTAAAATGGGCAACCACATTGGGCCCAGGATGGTTTCAAAATGGGCATCCCAAGATGGGTACTTAGCTGCATAAAGTCTTCCCAGTCTGGGGTGAGAGTGGGTTTGGACAGGGCAGCCTCATCTTCTGAACTGTTCTAAACTCTGTGATGAGTGTTCCCCCTCCCCTCTCTTTTTTGTTCGTCCCTCCCCTATCCATCCCCTACCCCTTACTCCTATCTCCTCCTCATTCCACTCAACCTGCCCTGCCCTTTCCCCCTCTCACCCCGCTCTGCCCTGCCCTTCTGTCACCCTGCCCTCCCTGGGCCTCCCTAGCCCACTTAAAAGGGTCTATTTCTCCTCTTTCCTATCCCCTCAGGATGTGTGTGGTGCACATATGCGCAGGCACTGACACATTCTTCTGTGAATTTGTGTAATGAGGATCTCACCATGAATATGACCTTAGCTGTCGAAATGGTGTTAAACATCTATTACTCACTCACTCTCACTCCCAGCCCTCACCCTGCCTTGCCCTGCCCTGCTCTCACCCTGCCCTGCCCTGCTCTCGCCCTGCCCTGCCCTGCTCTTGCCCTGCCCTGCCCTACTCTCATCCTGCCCTGCCCTCCTCTCACTCTGCCCTGCCCTGCTCTCACCCTTGCCCTGCCCTGCTCTCACCCTGCCCTAACCTGCTCTCGCCCTGCCATGCCCAGCTCTCACCCTGCCATGCCCTACTCTCACCCTGCACTGCCCTGGCATCTCCTTCACTCACATGCCCTGTCCTGCCCTGCTCTCACCCTGCCCTGCCCTGCTCTTACCCTGCCCTGCTCTCACCCTGCCCTGCCCTCTCACCCTGCCCTGTCCTACTCTCACCCTGCACTGCCCTGGCATCTCCTTTGCTCACATGCCCTGCCCTGCTCTCACCCTGCCCTGCCCTCATCTCACCCTACCTTGCCCTCTTCTCACCCTGCCCTGCCCTCCTCTCACCCTGCCCTGCCCTCCCCCCTCCCTTCCCTCCACCACTGCTGTAGGACACTTTCCCTATACCATTAATACACAGGTAGGTTCATAGTAGGGATCCAGATATTTCATGTAAAAGGCAACACTGACTAGTCCTGGAAAGAACAGCTTCATGTCTTTCTTTGTACTAGTAGGCTTGCAAGGTGTATTTGTGGTGTGGGGGCAAACAGGTCCCACACTTGGCCAGGTATAAGAGGACTATATGGGGGGATTCAACTTATGATGTATTTGGCCCTTTTTGGCTTCTGGGAGCTACAGCAAAATATTCAAAGCCCCATTCTTCTTTATTCTAAACATATTTGATAGAAAACATATAGGGGCTTAAAAAAAGGGCAAATTTGCGTATGTCGGCCTATTTTTTTGAGAGATATAGGCCTTCAAAGGTGAAAATTCACCAAAAAATGCCACTTTTTCACCTTTTCCTCTATGTTCAAGGTCATGTATTATATGATAAATCATTTCTAGGACATCCTGATTTATTTTTTCCATGAGGGGACACTCCTAGCTAATATTTCAATATCGTTCGGAGTTGATTGATCTCGTAAATTTTCCGCGGGAAGGCCTACTATGAAAAATGACAGGTTTTCTAACCACCAGGCATATAATAAAAGTAGATTAGCTAGCCTGCTAAAATACTAGCTTTATTCTTATAAATAGCCACAATGAAAGGGGTCCTTATAGGGGTCTATTGGGCAGAAAAAAAATTGGCACTACCTTGGAACCCAACATCACCACAGCCATCAACATAATTTTCAATTTCGAGAGTGTGACCAACGCTGAATGGTCATTTTCCTCAATTAATCAACAAATACTGGTCATTTCTATAATTATTCTACCCAAGCTATGTCAAAATATGTAGTTTCTCACCACAGAAGCAAAAAAGCGAAGAAAGGTTTCACAGGCTGGCCATAAGGGGGGTTTCTTCGTATGTTTCAGCATTGGTCACACTTTCGCGCTGAAATCAGCGCGGGAAAGAAAAACGACTTCCTGTTAACCGGCGGAAATGACCTACATCCAGGTGTCTTTGTAAACAACTCAGAGGAACCCAAGCTGTGAAACCATAGCGGTTTTCTGCAATTTTTCCTCAACTTTCGGGTCAAAAATCAACACAAAGGTAAGGAAATTTGATGAAATTTTCATGGAATGTTGTTGTGGAAGTGTGCAGGGATATGTAGATTGCTTTTTGTGTACTGCAATGATGTAATTTGGATGCTAGGGGGTAAAAACAATCTGGGAATGAAGTTTCCTAACCGCTACGGCCATTGGCTTGCCCGGGATGAGCGACTAGGCTTGGTCCGGTCCCTCTCCCCGGTAGCTTCAGCGTTGGTCACACTTTGCTCGCATGGCCGAGAACGGTCGAAATAGGTGGAATTTGGTGGGATTTTGCTGTAATTAAAGACTGTATCTGTAGATTAGGGTCTGTACTACATCTTTGAATGGTTTAGCACCCTTTTCCTCCATTTTGAGACAACCCCCGGGCACTTACGAAGCCAGGGTGGCAAAAATCAGCTGAAAAATACATGTTCTTAGGCCCAACACTTGCTTATTTTAAAAATTTTCATGGTTTTTGCATGTTAAAAATCCTGAACAGGCCTCCCTCCATTGTTTTATTCTATTTTGCTCATGTTTGAATGGTCAGCTTTCCCTCAGTGCAAGCCTATAGGTATTTAACCCGAAAATGTGACCAACGCTGAAGCCGAGTCAAGTTCGGCCCCACGTTCGCCCATACATATACACCGGAGTAAATTCTAGTCATCATTACTTAGATAGGACTAGTATCTAACCTCCTGGCCACATATATTCACTATTTGACATTTCCCCTCTTCTTTATGGCACATTTTTGAAAGTGTGACCAACGCTGAATCGATAAATTTTGGGCTATAAGGTATGTACGGTACACTTCCACTGCACATATGTCATTTATATTTGGCCATAAGATGGCCCTAAGGTTCCTCTAACTTATAGAAGTACCAACAAGTACATCCTGAATACTTCCTAAAAAAAAAATTTCTGGTGGTTATATTTTTGGTTTTCACAAGGTGTTTGGTAAGTATTTTTCCGTGTCATGTCTGTATGCGCTCATTTTTTTTCTTATACCTATAGGACATCACTTACATCATATAAGTGCCCCATAATGTGTGTTTCCTGCAATTTGTCACTCATTATTTACATTTTTCACCTGGTTCCAAAATTCTCAAAATCTATTAAAAATACCAATTTTATATTTGTAGACTAACCTCGGACATTGTATAACATTATATAGACATCGTATATATTTGGAATTATTTTCTGAGGGTTTTTATGTGTTTCTGGCTATATTTTAATCACTATTGGAATGTAACAGGGATGTAATCCAATAAGTTATATTGAGTGTATGGTGGAGTAATCAATATGGTGTCACCGCTTCAGCGTTGGTCACGTTTTCGGGAGTTTGCGAGGGTTCGGTGAAGGCCAAGATAAGTTCCTTGAGTTTCTCATAGATGGCCAAGGGTCCTTTTCCTGTATAATAGACCTTCTTAAGATAAAGCAGAGTAATTTTCAAGAGAATATGATAAGTTTTAGTGAACTGAGGGTAAAGTTAAAATTGTGGATCAATTTTCACCAAATTTTACACCTCGCGCTATATTACACAAGACCCATAAATCCAAAAGTTTAGATCCCCGGTTTTTGATTTTTGGTCAACTTAAACTACTATATTGTAGTATTATTGAAACAGCATTTGGTGACAATCCAAGCATTACTCAGTGTGGTATTGATGTTATATCTAAAAACGTGACCAACGCTGAACGATATTCTAAGGGTTTTACGCCATGGGCTTATAAAAACTGAACCCCTGAGAGTTGAATCCTTGAACGGACCTTTCTGATATACCAAGATATAGGGCTTTCAATAAAATAAAGTGTTATAAAGTAATACTGAGTTTGTAAATCTATCAGTCCTGAGCCAGATATGCATAGAAAGTTGAATCCCCCCATATATAGAGGCAATTGAGAAACCAAAAATATCCCCTGCCCCTGTAGGCCAGTCCATGGCAGACTCACTACAAAGTGGTTTCACAGCACTCCAGGCAGAATTCTACTACCCATACCAAACTTATTTCTTTTAGACATAGGACAACTGGAATAGACTACTAAATCAGATATGAAGTAATAATGTGCAGACTTTCTCATAGTCTGGAAATACTTAGATGTTTCTAGTCAAAAGTGCAAATCAAGGTCATCTGAGTAGTAGTGGAATGGCAACACCATTTCTATTGCACTGAACTTGGAACAAGAGCAGATATGCAGAGGTACAGTCATTATGAACTTGAAGGCTCTCTTCTCTACTCCTACATAGGGAATTAGTAGGGGAAGATTGAGGCCAGAATGTCACTTTAATGAATCAAAGTGCCTTGTGTTGGCTGAATGAGTTTGATTCAAATGAATGGTACTGCTCTGCCTTTCCACTTGGGTAGATATTGCATTTACTGCTTTGGTGATGGGGGGGGGGTTAGATTAGCTCAAGGATTTGTTGCTTATTGACCTTTAAAAAAAAGAAAAGATTTTGGATAGATTTCTCAAAAAGAATCTTTAACATGTCACCACTAATTTTTCATCAAATCGGGCAGCCCACTTTAGGCCACACCAAAAACCCATGTTAAACTCACTTTGAGCCCAAATCGGTGAGCCCAATTTCAAACAGATCTGTGCCCGAATCGGTTAGCCCAGTGTGGCCCAGACCCTTTGCTGAGGACAAAACCCATCGGGCGCCCACTGTGTTAACCCAGTATGGCCCACATCACGAGCCCGCTCTGGCCCAGACTCGGGCCACACCATTTTTGCTACCTGGGCATATACATACGAATCAATGAGACAGAAGGCTCTTGAATCAAGACATGAAACTGGGCGATTTTGATACAGAGAGTGAGATGAACTGTAGGTACTGTATACAGGTATCCCATCACAACAGTACAATTCTTTTGATCCCCGCAACAAACCCAACATAATTATGGTACTTCCTTTAGACAATTTGCCTATTCTCTACCATTGCTGTAGTGCCATATCTACTTTAATTTACTTAGTACTATATTTCCACCATTATCATTCAATGAGGATCACTAATACGAAACTATTGATGGACATGGTTGGTCAATACAACCAATATTGAGATAATTATGGTCATAGTAGTGAACATTCCCATATAAATCTTTTACGTAATGCCCGCCGGAAGCAGCCAAAGTGCGCAATTTTCGATGGTAGTGCCCCCTGCTGTATAAATCATGTATGAATCACGTGTATATGCTTGGTCTTGCTCAAAATAATGCAAGGATAGGGGCTGGGGTGGCCTGACCTATTATAAGAAGTGGAATGGCCACTTATGGGGAAGAATAAGGGGGAATGGTTAAGGCACACCCTCTTAGTCAGTTATCTTGTTGTTATACCTTGTGTATAAGGCTCAGATTAAACTAAATAATGGACCCCTGTTGCACCTTTTAGGTGCAGGGAGGGATTTCTCTCAAACTTTCCCAAGACTCCCTACCAGCATGCAATGGTATGGGGGGGATAGGGATTCCAACATGCCCAGGTGCAAATGTCATGCAAGTCCAGCATAAGAAATACCTTAAGTAATGAAAAAATAAACTTGTAGAACAGTACAAAAAGAAGCAAGAGGCACTCACTATATGTCAGGGACAGGGGTGTGCAGCTGACAAGGCCACATTTTGATGACAATCCATCTCACTGGGGGTCTAGTTTTCATGAAAACCTATCCCTTTTGAGGTAAATCCCTCTGATCATAGGTGTACCTCAGGATTAAGGGTCACCTTTATCCCAAAATCACTATGACCATGGATTTGTTTGTCACAGGCCTGGCTGTACACCCCATCAAAGGTAAATCGAGTGCCCCTCCCTACTACTTAGTCTCCAGGTTTTATGTACTAGGCACAGTTTTTAGCTTCTTCAAAAGGTGGAGGAATTATTGATTTAGGACTTATACACATGGCAGTGCATCCTAGGAGGTCCAAACAAGTTCCAATAGGTTCCTCTATGTCAGAAACCCCTATTTAGAACTTAAAATTGCATAAAAAGCTGTGCTAGAACCAGAGATATTGGCAAATATGGTTCGCATGCCCTTTGACCTAATAAAATATAGGTCAAGGCCAACAACCTAATTATTGTAAGCTGATTAAACACTTAACAGCCTCTGATGCTATCTGGTTAAATCATTGTCACCACACATCTGTCTTCACACAGACATTCAATATTGATTTCAAATGTTGAGACTTAACCCATCGAGGGCTGGCATCGACTATAGTCGATACCATGGTAGGCCTAGTGTCGACTATAGTCGACACCATGGCAGGCCTAGCGTCGACTATAGTCGAAGCTCGTTATATAGGATTAGTATAGGAATTGAAAATAGGCTCGTCCTCTAGGAACTATACCTTTTTTCAGAGGCTGTCCCCATGGCCAGGGCAACAATTTTTGCTCTGCCCTAAAAGGGTTAAAAGTGCATCCTAGTAGGTTTAAACCTAGTCCAATCGATTTCCCTTTGTCAGAAATCCATATTTAGAACTTAAAATTGTGCAGAAAGCCCTCCTAGAACTAGAGATATGGTAAATATTGTTTCTCTGACCTTTGACCTAATTAAGTAGGTCAAGGCTTAATAACCTAATTAGGTCAAGCTTGTTATGCTCCTCACCCACCATCTAACTAATTTAAGTGTTAAAGTGGATTATGAGGGATTTATATCATGTTTTACTGAATTTTGATATTTTCATATATTTTTCAATAATATTTTTATTTTTTAATCCCATTTTCTGGGTACTTCTATTATAACCACACCATTATATAAATTATATTTGCAATGAGCATGATTTTCTGGTTTGGACCAAACCATAATACGCTTCTATAGTCTTAAACCCTAATCCACAGAGAACATACAATTAATTACTAGGTTTTACAGGTTTCCCATAAAATTCTCAAAAAAAATTACAGGCTTTGTGACTTGATTTTGGGATTTTGGGATTTTGGAATGTTGGGATTTAAGCACATTTCCGATTGCTTAAAGTGACAATGTAAGCAACCTCAGGCTACCCAAAAGTTACCAAAAGCTGCTTAAATGTCATGATGACATTTAAGCAAATTTAGGTGACATTTACAGAACTTGCTGAAATAGTTGCTTTAAGTTATTAGAAATGTGCTTAAATCCCAATGTTCATGCTGTGTATGTGTCAATACATGGTGACACTATACTGTCTATGTGTCAATACATGGTGACAATGTACTGTCTATATGTCAGTACTTGATGACACTGTACTGTCTATATGTCAATACATGATGACAATATACTGTCTATGTGTCAATGCACAATGACACTGTACTGTCTATATGTCAGTACATGATGACACTGTACTGTCTATATGTCAATACATGGTGACACTGTGCTGTCTATATGTCAATACATGGTGACAATATATTGTCTATATGTCAATACATGGTGACACTGTGATGTCTATATGTCAATACATGGTGACACTGTGCTGTCTATATGTCAATACATGGTGACACTGTGCTGTCTATATGTCAATACATGGTGACACTGTGCTGTCTATATGTCAATACATGGTGACACTGTGCTGTCTATATGTCAATACATGATGACAATATACTGTCTATATGTCAATACATGGTGACGCTGTGCTGTCTATATGTCAATACATGATGACACTGTACTGTCTATATGTCAATACATGATGACAATATACTGTCTATATGTCAATACATGGTGACATTGTGCTGTCTATATGTCAATACATGGTGACACTCTACTGTCTACATGTCAATATATGATGACACTATACTGTCTACATGTCAATACATGGTGACACTGTGCTGTCTATATGTCAATACATGGTGACAATGTACTGTCTATATGTCAATACATGATGACACTGTACTGTCTATATGTCAATACATGATGACAATATACTGTCCATGTGTCAATAAATGATGACACTGTACTGTCTATATGTCAGTACTTGATGACACTGTACTGTCTATATGTCAATACATGATGACAATATACTGGCTATGTGTCAATACACGATGACACTATACTGTCTATATGTCAATATATGATGACACCGTACTGTCTATATGTCAATACATGGTGACACTGTGCTGTCTATATGTCAATACATGATGACACTGTACTGTCTATATGTCAATACATGATGACAATATACTGTCTATGTGTCAATACATGGTGACACTGTAGTGTCTATATGTCAATACATGATGACACTGTACTGTCTATATGTCAATACATGATGACAATATACTGTCTATGTGTCAATACATGATGACACTGTACTGTCTATATGTCAATATATGATGACACTGTACTGTCTATATGTCAATACATGATGACACTGTACTGTCTATATATAAATTCATAATGACACTGTACTGTCTATATGTCAATACATGATGACAATATACTGTCTATGTGTCAATACATGGTGACACTGTACTGTCTATATGTCAATACATGATGACACTGTACTGTCTATATGTCAATACATGATGACAATATACTGTCTATGTGTCAACACATGATGACACTGTACTGTCTATGTGTCAATACATGGTGACACTGTACTGTCTATATGTCAATACATGTTGACAATATACTGTCTATATGTCAATACATGGTGACACTGTGCTGTCTATATGTCAATACATGATGACACTGTGCTGTCTATATGTCAATACATGATGACACTGTGCTGTCTATGTGTCAATACATGGTGACACTGTGCTGTCTATATGTCAATACATGGTGACACTGTACTGTCTATATGTCAATACATGTTGACAATATACTGTCTATATGTCAATACATGATGACACTGTACTGTCTATATGTCAATACATGATGACACTGTACTGTCTATATGTCAATATATGATGACACTGTACTGTCTATATGTCAATACATGATGACAGTGTACTGTCTATATGTCAATACATGGTGACACTATACTGTCTATGTGTCAATACATGATGACAATATACTGTCTATGTGTCAATACATGATGACACTGTACTGTCTATATGTCAATACATGATGACACTGTACTGTCTATATGTCAATACATGATGACAATATACTGTCTATGTGTCAATATATGGTGACACTGTACTGTCTATATGTCAATACATGATGACACTGTACTGTCTATGTGTCAATACATGGTGACACTATACTGTCTATGTGTCAATACATGGTGACACTGTACTGTCTATATGTCAGTACTTGGTGACACTGTACTGTCTATATGTCAATACATGATGACACTGTACTGTCTATATGTCAATACATGGTGACACTGTACTGTCTATATGTCAATACATGATGACAATATACTGTCTATATGTCAATACATGGTGACACTGTGCTGTCTATATGTCAATACATGGTGACACTGTGCTGTCTATATGTCAATACATGATGACACTTTGCTGTCTATATGCCAATACATGGTGACACGGTGCTGTCTATATGTCAATACATGATGACACTGTACTGTCTATATGTCAATATATGATGACACTATACTGTCTATGTGTCAATACATGGTGACACTATACTGTCTATGTGTCAATACATGGTGACAATGTACTGTCTATATGTCAGTACTTGATGACACTGTACTGTCTATATGTCAATACATGATGACAATATACTGTCTATGTGTCAATGCACAATGACACTGTACTGTCTATATGTCAGTACATGATGACACTGTACTGTCTATATGTCAATACATGGTGACACTGTGTTGTCTATATGTCAATACATGGTGACAATATATTGTCTATATGTCAATACATGGTGACACTGTGATGTCTATATGTCAATACATGGTGACACTGTGCTGTCTATATGTCAATACATGGTGACACTGTACTGTCTATATGTCAATACATGGTGACACTGTACTGTCTATATGTCAATACATGGTGACACTGTGCTGTCTATATGTCAATACATGGTGACACTGTGCTGTCTATATGTCAATACATGGTGACACTGTGCTGTCTATATGTCAATACATGGTGACACTGTGCTGTCTATATGTCAATACATGATGACAATATACTGTCTATATGGCAATACATGGTGACACTGTGCTGTCTATACGTCAATACATGATGACACTGTACTGTCTATATGTCAATACATGAAGACAATATACTGTCTATATGTCAATACATGGTGACACTGTGCTGTCTATATGTCAATACATGGTGACACTCTACTGTCTACATGTCAATATATGATGACACTATACTGTCTACATGTCAATACATGGTGACACTGTGCTGTCTATATGTCAATACATGGTGACAATGTACTGTCTATATGTCAATACATGATGACACTGTACTGTCTATATGTCAATACATGATGACAATATACTGTCTATGTGTCGATAAATGATGACACTGTACTGTCTATATGTCAGTACTTGATGACACTGTACTGTCTATATGTCAATACATGATGACAATATATTGTCTATGTGTCAATACACGATGACACTATACTGTCTATATGTCAATATATGATGACACCGTACTGTCTATATGTCAATACATGGTGACACTGTGCTGTCTATATGTCAATACATGATGACACTGTACTGTCTATATGTCAATACATGATGACAATATACTGTCTATGTGTCAATACATGGTGACACTGTAGTGTCTATATGTCAATACATGATGACACTGTACTGTCTATATGTCAATACATGATGACAATATACTGTCTATGTGTCAATACATGATGACACTGTACTGTCTATATGTCAATACATGATGACAAAGTACTGTCTATATGTCAATACATGATGACACTGTACTGTCTATATATAAATTCATAATGACACTGTACTGTCTATATGTCAATACATGATGACAATATACTGTCTATGTGTCAATACATGGTGACACTGTACTGTCTATATGTCAATACATGATGACACTGTACTGTCTATATGTCAATACATGATGACAATATACTGTCTATGTGTCAACACATGATGACACTGTACTGTCTATGTGTCAATACATGGTGACACTATACTGTCTATGTGTCAATACATGGTGACACTGTACTGTCTATATGTCAGTACTTGATGACACTGTACTGTCTATATGTCAATACATGATGACACTGTACTCTCTATATATAAATTCATAATGACACTGTACTGTCTATATGTCAATACATGATGACACTGTACTGTCTATATGTCAATACATGGTGACACTGTACTGTCTATATGTCAATACATGGTGACACTGTGCTGTCTATATGTCAATACATGATGACACTGTGCTGTCTATATGTCAATACATGGTGACACGGTGCTGTCTATATGTCAATACATGATGACACTGTACTGTCTATATGTCAATATATGATGACACTATACTGTCTATGTGTCAATACATGGTGACACTATACTGTCTATGTGTCAATACATGGTGACACTGTACTGTCTATATGTCAGTACTTGATGACACTGTACTGTCTATATGTCAATACATGATGACAATATACTGTCTATGTGTAATGCACAATGACACTGTACTGTCTATATGTCAGTACATGATGACACTGTACTGTCTATATGTCAATACATGGTGACAATATACTGTCTATATGTCAGTACATGATGACACTGTACTGTCTATATGTCAATACATGGTGACAATATACTGTCTATGTGTCAATACATGATGACACTGTACTGTCTATATGTCAATACAGGATGACACTGTACTGTCTATATGTCAATGTGTATTTCACAGATACTGAGTTCTCTCCATGTGTTATCAGGCTGAAACATCTTCACATACACATGGCATAGACCCGTACATGTACATGTGTACTTGGTACCAGACACATGACGACACTTTGACAGAGGTCCTGACAGCTGACAGGTAGCAGCAGGAGACCTGAGGTCAGTCGTTGTAAACACTCTGATAATGTCAAACTGTAGATGCTCAGTGTTAGGAGACAGGATGACATCTAATCCAAAGGTGCTGCGGAACGTCCTGTTGTAGAAGAAGGTCATGACATACTGGGTGGTCTGCATGGTGAGGCATGTCTCATTATTGCCATCATCTAACACTGACGTGTTAAAGCTGGACATGAAGGGTCCTAATGAATGCCAAACTCTATCTGCAATGTTGATAAGATTCCTTATATAACCAAAACACGACTCATGAGACATAGTGATTTTATGCAAATAAGTAGAGTGACCCGGCTATCCCCTTGCCAATTGTATGTACCATAATACCGCACCTACAAGGCACACCCGGCAGGTAAGATGAACCCTGAGTTGAAGCATGTGTTATATAATACCGCACCTACAAGGCACACCCGGCAGGTAAGATGCACCCTGAGTTGAAGCATGTGTTATATAATACCGCACCTACAAGGCACACCCGGCAGGTAAGATGCACCCTGAGTTGAAGCATGTGTTATATAATACCACACCTACAAGGCACACCCGGCACGTAAGATGCACCCTGAGTTGAAGCATGTGTTATATAATACCGCACCTACAAGGCACACCCGGCAGGTAAGATGCACCCTGAGTTGAAGCATGTGTTATATAATACCGCACCTACAAGGCACACCCAGCAGGTAAGATGCACCCTGGGCAGCTGGGGTTTGATTTTGGTAACTGTTTAAGGGCCGCTAATGCAGGAGTGCCTCATGCCCATTGTTCGTCATGATGCACCATTGAAGTGCTGGTGAGACTGCTCGCCAGGACTTCATGTTGACCCTACAGGGTTGATACCAAAACGCCGAAGGGTTGGCATGATGCTCCAATGAAGTGCTGGTGAGTAGTCTTGCCAGCACTTTATTGGTGCATCATGATGACCAATGAGCATGATGCTTTAATCCATCAGTGGCCCTTAAAGGGTTAATCACTATTCTATAGCATCATATGACCAATCACCATGAAGCAGGTGAGTTACTCTCATGTAACAGGTTCAATGGTTCTGGCTGCGATACATAGGTCCCCTGACTGCCCCAATGTACGTATGTTTACTGGATAGGACATTCACTGACTTGTGGACAACCCCCCCCCCCCACTCACTTACAAACCTCCCCCTGTTGTGCCGCCTGCACATGTTAGCACTTTCAATGATTGTGTTGTTAGTCCCAGTAATGCTAGTCAAGGGGAGGTGACTGGTGAAGCCGCAGCTGTGGGTGGTCATATTTCATGGTTAGTGTAATGATGTATTGATTGACTCAGTGACAGTACTGGGTAGTGAGTTTCACTGTATCATTATGGGGTCAGGTAAAATGCATCGGAATGTGAGTGATGATGTAACAGTAGTATAGTATGTATCGGAACGGGACTATAGTTAAGTACTGTTTTTTACTCACTCGAACTGCAGCCAATCACAGGCCTCCCTTTTGGCGGGAAATTCAAATCAGCCAATCAGAGGGCTCCCTTTTGGCGGGAAATTCAAATGTGGGGTCACATGACCTAGACCCCCGTTGTGTGGCGGCGCCAAAATGGACCAATCAGTGCCCTCTGTTTGGTTGGCTGGCTGTTTATGTCACGTGACCTCTATTATGCAAATAAGGTCACGTGACCCTAATTTGAATGGACCAATCAGAGGTTAGCATTTCGGTTGGAAACTTAAAATTTGGTCACGTGACCTCATTAGCATAAAGAGGTGTGGTGGTTGGTTTATGATGTAGATGAGAGTGTGACTTATAGTGAGATTTTTTCATAGATGAAAAAAAGGCAAGCTGAAAGCTTGCCGAAAAAAACAAAAAAATATTGGGCAGCCCTTTGGGTGGGGGGCCCTAATAGTATGGGGAGGGGAGGGGTGGGGGCCCTTTGGGTGGGGAGGGGAGGGGAGGGGAGGGGTAATATGTTATTAATAGTATAATATGGTATGGCAGGATCACCCTTACAATAAAACTAAACTTCCGGCGAACCTGGAATGACTGGTTTCTGCAGCTCCATTCGGCGACGTACGAGTGGTGGCAAGCCACGTTGCTGTGGGTAGTGCCCTGGTGAGGATGGGAACATGGAGCCCCCTTTTCGTATGGTAATCCATGAGTGGTTCGGGTGGCGTCCATCTTAGCTGCAGTTCGTCATTCCAGTCCGTCTGATCCGGGTAGTCCTCTGAGAAATGAATCTCAGGCATACGGTATGCCTTTACACTCGGGTACTCTGAATTAACATGAGGAGGCCTGCAGACGGACACTTACAAGTCCTCGGACTCGTCTCCAGTGTCCATCTTCTCAGCTGGCTCCGGGTTGGGTTCGGGAGCTGAGCTGCTACTTCCCACAGAGAGAAGCTTAAGCGTATCAGTGCTCGTGTCGCTAAGCAGGCTTAGAATACCCATACCTTCAGAAGGGCTGTCCCCCACCGCCTCGGCACCAGCATCCGAGGGGCCGACTAAAGACGACACGGTGCCGTCCCAGTTGTCCTGCTCCTTTATCTTGTCTTCCTCCTTCTTCTGGATCTCATAGACCAGATTGAAGGTGGCTTCAGTCATGTCTCGCCAGTAGTCGATTGACTTCTGGCGATGCAAAGACTGCCACTCGCTCATAAGTTCGTTCTGGATCCGGCAGGTACGTTCGTCACGGTGGTCGACGAACGTCTCCGGATCCTGAAGACCCACCAGGGTACTACCTACCAACCTCATGGAGAGCCCTCAATCGTAGTCCCTCCGCTACCCCGCGCCTTCGGTCTACCCGAGGGAGTCAGGACCTGTGGCTCGGGTCCTGCGGGTCCCATGGCAGGGAACTTCGCCACGTACTCCTCACAAGCCTGGCGCTGTTCTCGACTGAACTCTCTCCAGCCCACCATGCACTGTGGCCAGTGCTTGAGCCAAAGTAGCTGGTCCAGTCATCCTGGCTTCCAGTGGCAGCACCTGGGGGGGCGCTGTGCTGTGTGGCCAGGTGGTGATGCTAAAACCTTGCTAACCACCCGATGGGTCTGGTTGCCAGGCATGTCCAAAGCCGAGACCTGTTGTCCCGACTGGCGGCGATCAGCTGGGTTGGCTGGTCTTGACTGATCCTTATTGCCAGCTGGGCTTACGGATCGGTCTGCTCGGGTTGGTTTGGAGGTGGAAGTGGCTGAAGACTGTGCCCCAGGGGCCCCCCTCAAACAAACCTGCTTTTCTTTCTCTCTCTTATCGTCACCCCGCCACTTCAGATGACCCTCGGTGGGCAACTGGAACTTAGAACGGGAGGGGTTCATGGCAAGGTAAGTGGTCACATTGCCACTCCTCCAAAACGCAGAACTCGGGTCCAAATGCCAACCCTCTCTCTCACTGAGTGTCAACGAAGCCCACTTCAACAGAAGCTCATTGAGACACTTCACTGCACACTTGCGTGTCTTTTCCAGGCCGGTACCATGAGCTTTCTGCAGATGCAGAGCCAGGTCCCGACGCCAGTTGGTCACGAAGGTGCCATCGCACAGCTTGCAGTCTCCGGGGACACACCGCATCAAGGGCTTATGGTGCAAGTGATGCTCCACAATATGCCTGGCGAACCGAGGCTTCATCTCGAAGATCTTCTCCCCAGTGGGCTAGAGCTGGCAGGACTCGAATGGGCACTTACGGCAGTTGCCGCTAGGTCCCCATTGCATCATAGCCCATTGAACCTTTGTCCTGGACTCGTAGTTGTAAACCATACCCAATTTGGACTTGACCTCTAGGGCATTTCTTGGGTACCGCGACCTTAGGCCCACGTATAGCGGGCTCTGGCTGTTGGTAACCGAACTCCATCTCTGGCGCTTTGCGTCCCTTCGAGGGCCTGAGCTTCCCTACATTGGTAGTCCATTTTCTACCAGTGTAGCAATCCTCCACCATCACTGTAGATTCAGAGAAGATGCGCACTACTTTAAACGGACCCTCCCAATGCGTTATGAGCTTCAACTTTTCGAGCGGCTCGTATTACCTTAGTACCTTGTCCCCTACGTTAAAATGTATTCTCTTTGCATTGGTGTCATACCCCACCTTCTGCCATTTAGCACTTTTTAGCAGTTCTTTACGAACAGCCTCGTATGCATGCTTAAACCTATCCCGCAGTGACTCCACAAACAACACAGTGCAAGGAGCCTCTGGGTCGATTCCAACCACTCCGTATACTAAGTCGGCGGGCATAATCATGTCCTCGCCGAACACTAGGAGGTTTGGGGTGCAATTAGTGGATGAATGAATGGTGTTGTTGTAGGCGTGTACTACAAACTCGCACTGTTCGTCCCAATCGTCCTGGTGGCTATTAACCAGGGGCTTTACAGTTGGTGGTCAGTCGGGAGTAGTTTTCAGAAGATCAGAGATAAGAGATAAGATAAGGGTCCAATTGAGGCCTTCTACTCCTGGCCCCTGGTTTACAAATCTCTCTGTTTTTCTTAAAGAGGTAATTTCTATTACTAAATAGGCTGATTTTTTTTTCCATATTTCATCAAGTCATTTCCTGATTTGTTTTAGATTTTCTGTAAATTTTTCTTATGACTTATCAATAATTTTGTGACTTTGGGTAATAGAAAATGGGAGATAATTTTCTCAGAGGTTTAGAGCCCCACTGCCTCTGCCCACATCACCCTCCCGGCTGGGGAGGTTTCAGATACGACTGACCTAGGCCTGTTTAGCACTTTTATCAAAGTCCTATTGAACCTTTCCACCTGGCCATCCGATTGTGGTCAGTATGGGTTGGTTTGGGTCTTACATATCGCTAAGTAATGGCACATTTCCTGCCATAACTCAGACTAAAACTCTCTGCCCTGGTCACTGTGCATCATAAGGAGTACACCCAGATGTAGCACCCAGCCTTTTACGAATGCCTCAGTGCACGTAGCAGCTTTGTGATTCGGAAAAGGAAACACTTAGTATAATAGTCGGTTACAACCATCATACAGGTATTCTCTCTAAATTCACTAATGATGTCGATTCCTACTAGAGCAAATCTGACACCAAACAATTCCTGGGTCAGGGGTAGCTTGCCCAGGCCGGGTCCTGGCTTGTTTTTACAACAATCCGGGCAAGTTGCAATCCACCGAAGTAGGTCACCCCTCATCCCAGGCCAGTAATATTGTCTTTGCAGACGCTTTTTCCCAAAATGGCCACTCGTTTGGTGTCCATGACAATAATACATGATATCCCTTCTCATCGAGGTGGGAATCACTATTTGCAACAGCTTACCGAGGTAAATCTGACATTGTAAATGCTTTTGCATCGTTTTCTAAAGTTGTCATCATAGATTTCCATATAAGAACTTTTTTTTTCTATTTTAAAAAAAAAAAGAAAAAAATAATTGTTATTTTTTCATCATGCATGCTACACTGTAGTTTCTATGCAATAAGATGATGCCCTATAACGCTTTGATGATTGTGTGACATATAATATACAACGCTACAATTTGACACAGGAGGAGCTGTTGACCAGATCTAAACAAAAAAAGCTGTTGACTACTAAACCCTTTTTTCACTGGTAGAAACTCTTGTAGCCTTGTTCCAGAAGTGGTCCCACACGTTTTTGAAGAGTTTGCACCACTTGAGGCATAACGGTGTGGCCACAGTAGTGTGAGCGGCAGGTGGGAAGGTTCGTGGCAGAATCCACAGAACCTTCATTTCATTTATGTAGGACCGAGTGTCAATTTGGATATTACATCCACCCTTGTAAAAGTTTACCAGAACCGAAAGAGGGAATGAAGCAGGCACTTCGTCCAAATCACTGTCCAATTCCTCTATGAGGTAAGGAATGGATGTCGTTCCGTTTGCCGATGAATAATCTGACCTGGGGAGGTGAAAGGATACTACACCTTTCAAAGGGTTCACCTATGTAGGAGCGAATGGACAGACCTTTCACATTGGGTTTCTTATACACCTCTATGTGTGTGTTTTTTCGTCACCTTCGGGGTAGAAAAAAAATTAAATAGGAGCGGGATACGCAATATTTTCAACCATGTTCAAAACTAGTCCCTCATCCTGTTCCTAACCCTGAGTGGGGGTGATGCAAGACCTGCCACCACCACCACTGGTTTCTTTTCTTCCTCCTCCTCCTTCTCCTCCTCCTTTTTCTCCTGCTCCTTCTCCTCCCCTTCCTACTCCTTTTTCTCTTCCTCCTCCTTCTCCTCCTCCTTCTCCTTTTTCTCCTTTTTCTCCTCCACCGCCTCCTCCTTGGTTGATGTGTGCATGTTGCCAACGATGTCTTTAGGTGATGGTGGCGACGATGACAGAGACGCTGTCATCAAAATTAGACTTGGCATTTTCCCCACCGTCCCATTCACTGTGACGGACAGTGAGCCGCTCACCACTTCTTATGAACCTTTACTTTTCCCCCTTCCTTCCTTCCTTCCTTCCTTCCTTCCTTCCTTCCTTCCTTCCTTCCTTCCTTCCTTCCTTACTCTCTCCCTCCCTCCCTCCCTCCACCAGCAGCCTAATGAGCCTGTATATGCAACCCTGTCTTTGTTTATGCTAGACTGACCACCAAGTTGCCACCGTGTGCAGTGCGTGCAGCAACTTTTTCCCTTCTCCCCCTTTTCCCCACCCTTTGTCAAACTGACCAACGAGTTGCCACTGTGACCATTGATGGTACAAGGTTTACTCACATTAGACAAGAGCTGCTCAGCTAATCATGACTCCTGCTTCACTACCTCTGAGCTTATCCACTTCTCACAAAAGAGAAACAGATGTTTTTATTTTAGACATAAGGGGTTGTGTAGAACAAGGTAAGCTGTTTCAACTGTGGCAGTATTGTCCTGATCATCATCCTTCAGACGCGTTCGTTCCCCCCAATTTGAATTTTACAGAGTGTTTCCTTCAAAACAACAGAACGGTAAACACTCCTTTTGTCCATCCATAAAAAAATTGATAACAAAAAGTAAAAATTGGCAGGTAGCAGGGATTGAGCTCACTCATAATGTAATGCACATTATGAGACGTCACACCATACCCTGCACATCCTCAATTTCTTTCACGTGCAAAAGGCCGAATACATTGTTTCTAAAAAAAACTCCAAAGGGTGAAAATTCAGTTTTCATTGATCCCACTTTGGTAGAAGCATTGATAAAAACAACGCTTTTTCAGGCAGACAAAATTATGTCATCCCCCTTGTCCCAAACAGAATCATTTACCAAAGGGTGTTCAAAACTGAAATTGGCCACTCTTCACTAGGCTGTTGTCATATAGTGAGGATGGTAACTCAAATATCTGCTGAAGGTTGCAAAGTTGTCACAGCTTATCCTGTTAACCATTTTACCCCTTACTGAAGAAAAATCAACTAAAAAAGCCTCTTGGGTTTTAGTTTTTACCTGTTGGTAAAAGAGTTAAAAAAACAAAAACATAAAAAAAAAAACGCCAATATAACATGATTTCTTTTTTGTTTGAAAAGAAAAGCAAGTTTAACAACATAGTTTTTTTCAAAAATATCTCGTGGGGTTCTAAACGCTAAGTTTCCACATGCTCCATGGCTCTTTTTTTTTAAATTGACTTTTTTCCATTGTGATAAAAGTTTCTTTTGCTTTTATCTTTGAGCTAACATGAAGGGTAGTAAAAGCAGGCATGCACCTAAGCAGGCGTGATACAGCATCATTTCAGACCATCTGTGCTACATACTCTAGGATATCAAAAGACAGCTGCACACCCAATGGTATCTGTGTTCCAGGATCAAAGCCAGTCGTCGGAATTTATTCCCCATACCTTTTAGTCCTACTCAATCATAACATTTCTTCCACCACAACCTCTTTGCAATGTTAAGTCTATGGTGAGCGCTGCATATTTTGCCACTATGTTAACTCTATGCCGACCACTCTGTCTATGTCAACTTTACAGTGTTGACTCCGTACTGCATGCTATGGTTGTGGTAAGGTTATTAAACCTATCAAATATGTTGAAAACTAGTAGTTAGTTTTCATCCTGTTTGCATACTGCATTACTGGTGTGGCATTGACACCTTTTCCACCAGGAACAATAAAAGACAGAGAAAGAGAGAGACAGAGACAGAGAGACAGACAGAGAGGATGAAATTTGTTTTTACCAAACTACAAGCGTTAAAAAGTGATGGCTTTTGCCACCTGCTTCCTGGCTCACTCATTATTGACCTTATCCCAACACACCATCACACCATTAAGCTCCCATATCATGATGTTTGAATTAGCAGTTTTACACCCTGTTTACATATTACACACTGTCCACGACACCTGTGCTACATGTTCCTTAATCAAAAAGGCTGCAGCAGCAAAAGGGTGTTGCATTTTACCTCTGCGGTTCGTTTTTTTTCATAAAATTCTCCATGAATGAACCAATCAACATGTTCTAATTAGTCTTTTACATGTAGCACTTTACCAATTAACCTTTTATATAGTGCACCCTACCATGGCATGCGTAACCCTCATCATGTCATTTTCCACACCACCATGGCCGCCGGCACCACACACCATTGCCGGTCACTGGTTCACGGATGAATAACAAACAATTTTCTTTTGATGTTTTCAAGATAGAATGAAGAAGGCGGAAAAAAAATTAGGTACAGTAGGTAGGGTAGGTAGGTGTAGAAGAGATGGGGTAGGGGTAGCGTAGGGTAGGGTGGGGTAGGGGTAAAGTATGGGGTGGGGGGCACAATTTTCTTTTGATGTTTTCAAGATAGAATGAAGAAGGCGGGAAAAAAATTAGGTAGGGTAGGTAGGGGTAAAAGAGATGGGGTAGGGTAGGGTAGGGTAGGGTGGGGTAGGGGTAAAGTATGGGGTGGGGGGCACCCCTTAAGTATTTTAGGGGAAACAAGGGGGCACCACATGCGTACATATGTATAACATACGCACTACCCCTACCCTACTTTACCCCATATAACCCTAACCTACCTACCAACCAGCCTACCTACCACCACAACAGGAGGTCAAATGTCACCCATTTTGTTTAACTACAGCGCAGGATGAAGGCCAGACAATGAGCATGACACAGGAGCAGAGCCAGTTGGATACTGGTTACAATGTCTTCACACATTTGCAGCACTGGAACGGAACTACACTGGAAACGCATTGATCACCAAGCGCACATATGCCGAGAGAGAGAGAATTGGAGAAGTGATTTTAGTGCTTTAGTGAGTTTATTTTTAGTGCTTTTAGTGATTTAGGAGAACTACACTCTAGTGAGACACTTTCTGCTGATCCCACAACCGAACCGACTGTGGTGACATGCTTGTATGTGACAATGAGTCTTGCGCTATGACCGTAACAGTTGGGGTACGGACCTCCTCAATAGCTACTAGGACGAAGCATACTTATATACCCATCGGTCATGTAGAACCCACGAATAAGGACTAAAGTAAAAAATAGAAAGCGAACAAACTACTGCATCCGTTGTATCTTGTCCAATTTATTCTATTGATACAAGCTGTGATTTTTCATTTTCAAATAAAATAGGACATATAAACCGCTTTTTTTCCAACATAAATGTAATACTATGTGCTTAGGTGGTGAGTGTTTCTGAAAAAAGCGCAAAGTGGTGGCACCTAGTGCAAAGCAGACGCACTAATGCTGTTTACACACACAGATGGCGCACCACCCGCTAAGTTGCTACACCGCCTAACCCACCTACCACCGCCGTCACGCTACCCTATATAACACGCTAGTAATGTTTCCCGCCCCATCATAACATACCTACCATCATGGAGAATTACCTTCCGGATAATTTGTTATTGGAAGTAAGCAACAGACTGACTATGGCAGAGTACACTCGGCTAGGCGTTTATTTAGGACTGAGAATGCGTCTCATGGAGTACATGAAAAGTGAAATTAGCATTGCTATAATAACCAGAGAAATGCTATCTTGTTGGTACAGGAAAAATGTGCACAGGGTTAAGAGATGCACTAAGTGAGATACGACGTAACGATTTGAAGGAATACTGCAGATAGTTCATGGCATATCACAACATGGCGGATCATAGTGAAATACTTGCAGGGGAATGGAAAACTTTGATTGTTAACCTTGCACAGAAGTTGGCGCGAGATTGGAAAGAATTGGGAGTGGTATTAAAGTTAAGTTTTTCTGAGCTTAACATCTGCTCTACACCAGTTTGCTCCAACAAAAGTGTACGAAACTCTGTCCTTGAATTTCTAAAGGTGTGGAAATACAAGAAGATATCTCATCCCAACAGTTTAATTGTGGTGTTAAACAACATAGGTCGTGCCGACATAGCTCTTTACTTAGAAAGTTTAACTGAGGTTTCAGTAACTAAAAAGACATCACTACTGTTGAGGCTTAAGCTTTCATTTCACCATGGATCAATAAGAGCTTACACCTCTTTCTTACCACCAGGGGGCTCCACTAAAACCCAACTGTAAGCAGTTCCAATAACATCCACTAGGTGTCAGGTGTAAGGATGGCACTAGTTTTTTTTTTAACCGCAAGAGGGCTCCACTAAAACCCAGCAATAATATCCACTAGGTGACAGGTGATTATGAGATGGTTGCCATTGCAACCACCTCTCAGCCAATCAAAGCACGAGAAACAAGGCCACATGCCCATATATAGTCATGGGCATGGCTTTCAGTGAAATGCTGGCTTCTGATTGGTTGAGAGGTCGAGGTCAAAAGGTCACTCCCAGTTTGTAAGTAGGTCAAAAGGATTTCAGTAGCTGTAGCCCCGCACTGAGTTTACCCCTATATATACTACTCCTAAGTAAGGCAAAGTAGTGCTTAACCCACATGTATAGAATGCACCTTATACATGTGGTGTTATGTGTGACTGGAGTAGTGACCCATGAAGACAGATCTACATTAAAGAAAGGATTAAAAAGCTAAGAAATAAATATTATTCCATGGTAGGTACGTAGTCAACGATAGAAATGAACAGAAAGCAATTCCCGGTGAAGGCGGGTGGAAAATGATTCTCATTCTTCATGATCTGTCTTTTCCGACTGCTCTGGGGTATGTGCATGCACGGCTTGCTATCTTAACAAAAACAAACATGGCGGCCATCTTGTCAGATTTTCATCAAAGCACCTTAATAAATGTGAGTTTTTCTGTAATTACTACTGTAAAACCATGAAATAAATACAGAGTTCCACTTTAAAGTGTTTCGACAATCATTTTCTTCACTCGTGGGTTTGTTGTCATTAAAGAAAAGATTAAAAAGCTAAGAAATAAGTCATACTAAATGAGTAGAAGCTAGGTTGAATGCTCTTACTTTTTTACTTGTAATTTTTGCTCAATAAACCACTCAATATCAATGTAATCTTTGTACATATTTTGATGCCTTACCACCACAGATGCATTCCTTGCCTGAATAGGTTATATCGATTTCACTGCACATCCATGTTTTGGTGAGTGATCCATCATCAAACGGGCACAATTCATGATACTCTACACTTATACTCCCATCAGCATGCAGGATTTCCGCATTATTGAACTGGAGAACTTCAAGAACAAAATCATGGATATAGAGAAGTGAGTCTCTAGTGAGTGAGTAATAAATGTTTAACGACATTTCGACAGCTTAGGTCATATCCATGGCGAGAACTACATTACACAATTTCACAGAGGAATGTTTCGGTGCCCACGCATATGTGCACCACACATATCCGAGGTGATAGACAAGAGGAGATATAGACCCTTTTAAGTGGGCTAGGGAAGCCCGAGTGAGTCTCTAAGTCTGTGACAGAACCAAGTGAAACAAAAGGTGAAGGTTAAAAAAGGTTTCGGAAAAAAACTGAGAAGTAAATCAATGTTCGCTCAATATTATTCTGAGTATATAACTCTGATATCAGAATTAAAACATTGATATCACATCTTAAAACTTTGATATTAAAGATAAAATCTATGATATCACAGCTAGAACTATTGATATCAGAGTTAAAAATGGTGATATCAAAGTTTCTGAGAAAAGGCTGTTTCACCCCGATACAAATATAACATGAAGAATAATGAATGAATTGCTCTGATTGGCTGGAATATCAGTCAATTAACCCCAATATCTGGTCTAAACTACATTATCAGCCTTATACAGCCTTATATAATCCAAATAAAGACCTCTGGGCACCTCCTCGGTTTTTATTTGGGAACAGATGCACACCCCATCCCTTCTGAGTGGCCTTATTCCTTATTCCTTAACCCTTTAAATGTCCCTGATGCATAATGTCCCTGATGCATTAATGCATCATGCCCATTGGTCGTCATGATACACCAAAGGCTGGTGACACTGCTCACCAGCACTTCATTGGAGCATCATGTCTACCCTCCGGAAGTACATGTATCACCTAGTACACTGCAAAAATGGTGTTTAGATTTTAAACATGTTTAGGTCTAAACCATTTAAAACCTAACATATAGGTCAGTTATGTGTCTCATCGACTACACATTTAGGAAATGAACACTTTTATTCTAACTACATAAACGTTTACGCTAAACATGTTTAGATGTTTAGAGTTAAAACAGTTGAATAATAGGTGTTTAGATTTAAACATCAATATGTTTAGATCCCTGGATGTTAAATCCACACCAAGTAGCAGCACTACCTTTGATTGGACTATCTGCACATATTTATAATCAATTGTTGTGACAAATGTCCCCAAATCCCATGTTTATCATGGTTTCATTTCATAGAATGTCATGTGAATAGAAAGGGCAATAGAAAATTGACTAGATTCACCTTATGCCACCATCATTAGCATAAAATAATCAATAATCTCCATGCCTGACACCTATTTGATGTTATTCTAGAATAGATAAGGCAATGCCCTTCCTGCCAAGCTGTTGTACTTTCTCAAGTCTCTCATTCTGATGCAGTGTGTAATACATGTACATGTATATAGCTGTGGCTGACATCTTTGGAGACTTTGACAAGTAAATACCTGCTGATGTCC
Organism: Acholoe squamosa; assembly: GCA_949317995.1. Classification (NCBI taxonomy): domain Eukaryota; kingdom Metazoa; phylum Annelida; class Polychaeta; order Phyllodocida; family Polynoidae; genus Acholoe; species Acholoe squamosa. The sequence continues at coordinate 1,401,776 of OX439051.1, read as the reverse complement.
CCCCCCCCCAGTAAATGAGAAAACAAACAATATATATCTCTTTTTTTAATGCACACATGTCTGAAAACCTTAACTCTCCATCAAATCATTTAAACATCTAAACACAAAAATTCATAAACACCTAAACACAAAAATTCATAGATATCTAAACACAAAGTCTTAACCTAAACACCTACATTTCTAAACACTTGAGCTAAGCATATTGTTTAGCTAAAGATGTTTAGGAAAATAATGTGATTACAAAAACGTTGCAAGAATATGTTTAGAATTGTGTTTAGGATCTAAACACCATTTTTGCAGTGTATGGTTGGCATGATGCTCCAATGAAGGCGAATGGACATGATGCACTCCTACATCAGCGGCCTTTATAAGGTTACCTATCAGTTAGGCTAGGTGTTTTACACCCCATGGAGGGAATTCTGCCTGTCCATTCAATGAATCCTGTATTCCAAATCAAGGAAAGACAAAAGATTCCTATGCTATAATTTCTGTGCATACATGCATCAGCAGGCCTTGAAGAGTTAAAGGTATACTTGAAAAAATGCTTTGTTGTATTTCTTTTGAAAAGATTCCGTCAAACAACGGTTCTATCAGCAGACTGTCTGTCTAGTCCAAAACTATCAACATAGTTACGGTACCTGTTTTTTCACAGAGCCCATAAAACGGAACATTAACTTCCATGTCACCATACTTATGGTATCCATTCATCAGCCAGAGTATACCGTACGGTTGGTACCCATAGTAGTGGTTGGGCTGATCGGAGTGCCAGCTACTCCATGTTAGAACAGTACCATCTGCGTACACAAAGTCCCAGGTCTTATCGACATCCTTCACACCATGAAAGTAGTGGTGTCTGTGTAAATGTAATACTCCATTAGGTTTTGATATTACTTTAGAATTTATTTAGACTGTCTGGTGAAAAGATATGAAGGATAATTGTTTCTAGGAAAAACAAAATGCTCACATTAAGAACAAAACAAGCAACTGTTTTTAAAACAGTTCCTGAAATGTTTTCTTTCCATTCCTTATTCAATGTTCAAAAACATTTATACTTTATCTTGGGTTTTACTGCTTAGATATAATGGAATATCATGTTTTTGGGCTTCACCCGTTGAGTAGCTTTTTAACACGTTCAAACTGTTGGATATTCCTGTTGGATATTCCTGATGTCCTCCAGCCGCCTGACAGGTGAGGAGGCTGTTGTTCCAGGTCTGTGCACTATCTGTTTGCCAGTAACAGGTCTGGGCATTGGGCGCATGCGCTGTGGGTACAGGGATTAAACAAGAAAGCACTAAAATACCTTGAAAAAAAATAGTGATTTTGCAAAATGTCATCACCTCGAGTAGTGATATGAGTATGAGTACTTGAGCTTAGTTTAGAGCCCTCCCCCTTTTGGCCTCTTATTCTAGCTCCCCTCCTTATCTCTAGTGATGACTCCTTCCTAAGGTAAGCATACCTGTTGAACATAATTTTTTTTTTTTGAATTATTGAAAAGATTATAACACTCGGATGAAGAAATGTCACAACTACCAAAACAACCCTGTACATTGTAACATTTTGAAAAGGTTTGGTTGATATCATTCATAGTAAATAAATTTCTAATTACCTTGAAAAGTGTGTATATTTTGAGTGTTGAATAAAAGTTCAAAAAGAAAATGTTTCAAAAAACTATTTTATTTGTTTTGTTGTGACCATTGAACAACATTAGCCTTTTTTAAATGGAATCAATCAACAAATGTTTTTTTTTTCTGACCTTGTACTCACCTACATCCATCTCACAGAGTATTGGGTAGCGTGTGTTACAGTCAGCTAGAGTCCATGTCTTTGTGCCCCCGGTAGTGACACATTTAGTTGTACCATCTACAGCTGGAGCGTCAGAGACCAGCAATGTTGGCCAGGTGAAGCTAACGCCACTATCCCCCCATGTAAACTCTCGCTCTAACACCACAGCACCAATCCATGTGGAATCAAACTTCTTCACAAGCCTGACAGTAAGAAAATATATTAACATTATGATCATTGGAGACCAGACAGGGGCTTCTTTCTAGAGTGTATGGCAAAGTGAAAGTGTGTTTTAATATTTGCTTTAAAATGTATGATCTGACAGGCAACATAGCACTGTCAAAGAGGCGTAGTCACTATTTTAGTTAATGATTAATTGATAAAGTAGGATTCTAGTAGCTTTAATCCTTTGAAGGCTGATGATGTAAGATTGTGACATAAAGTTGATACATGAGGTTGACACTCACAGGGGGTATCAAACTTGTAGTTTGGCATGATTCATGAGTGAAGCCCTCATGAGTTTCTCAACAGGGCTTCATACATGCATCAGTTTCCATCCCAGCACAGATAGAGCTATTTCTTGTCAACTAATTGAGTCCAGGCGTTTACAAGCTGGCAAGCGATTACCTGAATCTGTCCACCATGAGTTGTTCATCCAGGGACGTGATCCTGGCCATGTTGGCATTCGCCTGTCTACATGTGGTATTTGCTGCATGCCATGTCTTAGAGTTCATGTGGTGAGATGGACTGAAGTACAGCTTGTCTCGAGGACACTTCACATAACCTTATGATGGAGAAAAGTGATCACTATATTATATTTCTATGTAGGGTAACACACTGAGGACCCTTTATCTTGAAGACACAGCAATGTACATATTTCCCATGTTTTCATGGAGGATATCAATGGCTACTTTGAGAATCTATGACTTTGACATAGTTAATTTAGGATTTATTAGAATCATTGACCTTATTGTCAGTAGACCGTTATAGGTATTGTACTTATCATATTTATTTTTCACCTTTGACTCTACCATGTAACCCAGTGTCCGAGTCTACCCTCAAGCCAAGCCATACCCATAGACCAAAGGCTGGCGGTGTCAACTGCACTTAGTGACCCCGCCTCCTCCCACTGGAGGATACACCGTCAATCACAAGCAGCCTGCTGCATGCTGGAAATTCCTAGCAGACAATGTTTAGAAACAACTCCTCCTGCTGGAGGACATGCCCATTGATCATGAGCAGCTCACAGCATACCGGGAGTTCCCAGCAGCTATATTTAGAACCACACTGAACTCTGTGAACCCCAGTGCTATGTTTGGGATGCCCCCTACATAACTGCACTGGAGTTCCCCAGTTACTATATTTAGCTCACCTGATACTATTTTTAGGATGAGCTGGGTGAGCAGCCCCTACTATAAATACTTGTAGGTAGAGCAGCTCACCATCACTAGCATAGTATCTTTCCACCTTCATACTTCATACCTCACACATTCACGTGAGACCAAGGCCCTTGGCTCAAGGGCTAGGCTTGGACACTGTTGGGCACCTTTATACTGTATCACCAACTATACCTCGTGGACTTCAATGAATAAAGTGGATATCAAACTGGATTCCTGATTCGTCTGTATTCATCCTTATTCATCATTTACGGACTCGTTGACATTATGACCATTTGTCATGAATCTTCCAGAAGTGGGCTGTTCTTGTTCCCCTTTTGATAAATTCTTCAAACAAAGTTATATATGTGTCTTTATCATTTATTCTGGTCAGGATGTGATAGAGCTACAAGTGGTATATGGGTTTTGCCTATCTACGATGCACATTTAGAGAGCTGGGGGCCTAAAACTGCCCAAAATGAGGGTTTTTCAATAAGAAAAAATAAAAATTTGTACTGCAAAGTTGCAAAAAATAAAAATTAAAGGTCACTGGGTCCCCTAATTTGTTTTGGTATTTCCCCCATAGCAAATGGAAAATTTTAAGACCATAAAGGTGTATGTAGCCAAATAATGTTTTATACTGGGGCCAGAAATGTATTTGGGCAGTTTCGCGTGGCTCCCGTCAGAGACCCTAACATGGCTCCCTTGCTCTATTTTAAATATAGCAGGGGTATGAGAGAGATATACCATGCAAAGCCTTAACATGTCTATATATGCATACAAAAAAAAATTGGGCCTATCTCTAATATCCTACCTTGGGTGCTCCAATGATACATTTGGGGTAGTTTTTTTGCGGCACCCGTCAGAGACCCTACGGCTCCCGTCAAAGACCCTACTAGCAGTCCATCTCTCCATAATATATATAACATATTTAACTAATGTGTTATATATGATAAATGACCTTGTTACCAAGGTATTTCACACAGTAAGGATCAACCCCATCCTCCACCATTGGACAGAGCTATGCCAACATCACCTAGTGGCGCTGGCGGCTCCCGTCAGAGACCCGGCACCCGTCAGATACCCTAGCAACTTCGCCGCTCTACCCTGGATCACAAAATGATATTTAACCTACCCAAATATATGGAGCCTAAGCCCCAACACCTATACTATATGTACCCAAAAACTTTTTAGGCTGGTCCTGATTTGATTTTGGACCCCCCTGCCAGCCTACTTCTGGATGATTCATGACTTCCCACCAGAATTTGTGACATTTAGCATTACAGAAAAGGTCACCAATGGCTTATTTTCAGAATTTCTGACCTTGATATTACACCCAGGACTTACGGTCAGAATCGGTGTCCTTGACCTTGCGGACAAGGTCATTAGCCTCCCAGCAGGAACGAATATCTTGCTTGAATCTTGCCTCTTCACTTGCTGAAAGGTTATATAGAAAATGTTTTGCATTAGGGGCTTAGAGAGTCTTTGTGCATATTTAGCATCATCCTTATGCCAATGTATGATTTATGTTTATTCCAGGGGAGGCCATAAGAGTAGAAGACAATTAATTCAATTATAATAGACTAGGGTTACTTGTTACTTTAGTTGTAGGTTTCTACTGTCTCTACCCCTAAAATAGCCCTTCTTCTGAGTGCAAAAATACCTCACCTTCATTGACTTCACAAATGAACGGCCGGAGACTAGCACAGCCATAATCATATAGGCCATCTGGGTATAAAACTCCACAGTTCTGGGTAGTGCCACCCTGTGGCTCACCCATCTGCCATATGCTACCCAAGCCTACACAGAAAAAATAAAGAGGATCGGCTAGATTATCAGTCATTCTCTGGGGCTGCCTGAGTATCATGATAGGCTTACCTGGAGCCTCCTATCTAACAGACCATACTCACATTGAGTCTGCCACAATGCCATGCATTGGGAAATAGGATCAGCTTGAGTTTGGAACAAGGCTCAGGCATGGTGCCATACTCAGTCTGATCCTAGCTGGTGATTCAAGCCAAGCTGGGCTTTTTTGTAGTGTTGGTGTTTACTACCAGATGGGGGCACTTATCACATCTAGGGCTTGTTTGTAGGCCTATCTACAACTTAAGAGATCTTAGTTTGCTTGATTGAGTGAGACTCCTCTTTGATCTTAACTTCTGTCATAATGGAAACAATGATACAGCAAGACTGGATGCACTTTATGCATCAAGGCCATCAGCAATTTTTCATACATTATTCTGAAAGTATCATCTATATTTTCTAACCATTAAAGGGCTGCTGATGCATGAGTGCAACATGCTGATTGGTTGGCATGATGCACCAATGAAGTGCTGGTGAGACTGCCTGAGCATCATGATGACCCTCTGGGAGTGCATTAACCCCATAGGGTTGGCATGATGAATGAATGCAGCCCTGGTAAGATTAGCCAGGGCCGCTGCACTCATGCATCATGCTGACCGATGGACATGATGTATTAATGCCTCATTGGCCCTTAAAGTGGTAAACATGTTTACTTTGGCCATGATACCCTTGGGAAAACTCCCTTTGAAGGTTGGACAGGTTTACAGGTTGTATTTTCTTGTGGAAACATAGGGGAAGGCATGGTTTCCTTATTGTTTCTCTAGGCCTCTGGTTAAGAGAATATAATTGTTTTTATAAACATCATCTTTTGGATCAGACAGCATACAATCAATGGATCAATCTACGTGTAAAGAGTTAACCACCTTATAATATTAGTTACAGTTCCTTGTCTCAGTGATTGTGTCTAATTATACCACTGTATGGCCAAACACACCAATGCACTCCATTAACCTGTAGCTTTAGGGTAAGGTGACTATACCCTAATGACAACCTTAGGGAGTGTATATTGTTTATCAATGGGGGGGTGGTGAGTTTTTGCGCAGACATTTTTTTCGCCCCCTCTACAGTGGCGGTCAAAATTGTTTGTGCCCCCCCAGACCGGAGGAGGAGAACAATTTTGCGTCCCTCTTTGATCTATAGAAGTGTGCAAGCTTTTTTGACAAAAATAGGCTAAATATTTTTTAGCCCCTTAGGAGGGGTCTGTAATTTTTACCTGCCCCCCCCCACCCCATTGATAAAAAATGACCACCAGTTCCCATACACACAGCCTTGTGCTATTCTTGTTATTGGGGCCACATTTATGCACCTACAACCTTGATGCCCACTACAGTCAACTCCCAATATGCATCCTCCTTCTGTGAACATCCCTTGACACCAAACAATAGTTGACTGAGTGTTGAAGCGCAGTGAGATAACCCTCAGTCAGATGGAATCCTTGTCAAATTTTCTCTTTATTTCATGGTATCTTAGTCATACATGTTGGAATATCTTTTTATTTATTCTATTCATTTCAAGATCATTTGGCATGGTGTTAATGCCCTTGACATGCTGGGCAGGGTTATATCATGGGGAGTGTGAGATATAGCACCAACGTTGATCCTATGCAATATCAGTGTTCCACTATTTCCAATATGAAATGGAAAACAAATACATGGTCCTAGGCATGCCAAGAGCATGAAGCTTCTGCAGCAATGTGATGACCCTCCTGCTCCTGATTCCTTGTTCAAAATGCTGATCTAACTGACCACTGAATATATATGCTCCATTTCATTCATGATATAATGCATTCTCCTAGAGAGTTTATATTATTCATATGCAAGTACACCTTTAGCCAATATCCATATAGTCCCAAAGGCAGTCACAATAGAGGGAGGTGACTGTACCCCACACCAATCAACAGGTCAGCAACACATTGAGCCAAACTATTTATAGACCTCACTGAGGCACCTTTGTACTTATCACCTGACTGGAACCACAGAACTCCCCACAGGTCATCACACACAAACTTGAAGCTAGCCCAAGCCACAAGTGGTTTTCTACCCATCTAGGTGAGTATTCTAATGGATATATATATGTCAGTAATAACCTGTTTATACATGTCACCCTCCTTACCAGATTGATATCTACATACACAACAGATATGGAAATGTCTCTGTGACAGTGTATGGGTGTGGTCAGGGCCCTACATATGGAATAGGTGTTTACTTGTGCTCCACATTTTACACTGTCACTGGTACTGGTATCAGTCAGTGCTTGTGTGCTCAATACAGGTTTTCATTCTGTTCTCTGCCTCACCCCTTCCTGCCCCCTCTCTGTCTGCTCTCTCACCCATCCCTGTCCCCTCTCTTTCTGCTCTCTCACCCCTCCCTGTCCTCTCCCTCTCTTTCTGTCCTCTCTCCGACCCTCCCTGACCTCTCTGTCTGTCCTCTCTCCCACCCTCCCTGTCCCCTCTTTGTCTCCTCCCTGTAACCTCTCTCCCTGATCCCTGTCCTATCTCTATCCCCTCCCTGTCTCCTCTCTCATCCTCCCTGTCTCCTCTCTGTCCCCTCTCTCACTGCTTTCTGTTCCCTCTCTGTCCCCTCACTCATCCCTCCCTGTCCCCTCTCTCACTGCTCCCTGTCCCCTCCCTGCCCCCTCTCTCACTGTTTTCTGTCCCCCTCTCTGTCTCCTCTCTCACCCTCCCTGTCCCCTCTCTCACTGCTCCCTGTCCCCTCCCTGTCCCCTCTCTCACTGCTTTCTGTCCCCTCTCTGTCTCCTCTCTCACCCTGCCTGTCCCCTCTCTGTCCCCTCACTGTCCCCTCTCTTACTGCTCCCTGTCCTCTCTTTGTCCCTTCCCTGTCCTCTCTCTGTCCCTTCCCTGTCCCCTCTCTCATCCCTCCCTGTCCCCTCTCTCACTGCTCCCTGTCCCCTCTCTCATCCCTCCCTGTCCCCTCTCTGTCCCCTCTCTCACCCCTCCCTGTCCCCTCTCTGTCCTCTCTCCCATCCTCCCTGTCCCCTCTTTGTCCCCTCCCTGTCCCCTCTTTCATCCCTCCCTGTCCCCTCTCTCACTGCTCCCTGTCCTCTCTCTGTCCCTTCCCTGTCCCCTCTCTCATCCCTCCTTGTCCCCTCTCTCACTGCTCCCTGTCCCCTTTCTGTCCCCTCCCTGTCCCCTCTCTCACTGCTCCTTGTCCCCTCCCTGTCTCCTCTCTCACGGTCCCTGCCCCCTCTCTGTCCCCTCTCTCACTGCTTTCTGTCCCTTCCCTATCCCCACTCTGTCCCCTCTCTCATCCCTCCCTGTCTCCTCTCTCACCGCTCCCTGTCCCCTCCCTGTCCCCTCTCTCACTGCTTTCTGTCCCCTCTCTGTCTCCTCTCTCACCTTCCCTGTCCCCTCTCTGTCCCCCCTGTCCCCTCTCTCATTGCTCCCTGTCTTCTCTCTGTCCCTTCCCTGTCCACTCTCTCATCCTCCCTGTCCCCTCTCTCACTGCTCCCTGTCCCCTCTCTCATCCCTCCCTGTCCCCTCTCTGCCCCCTCTCTCACTGCTTCTTGTCCCCTCCCTGTCCCCTCTTTGTCCCCTCCCTGTCCCCTCTCTCAGTGCTCCCTGTCCCCTCTCTCACTGCTCCCTGTCCCCTCTCTTATCTCTCCCTGTCCCCTTTCTCTCCCCTCTCTCACTGCTCCCTGTCCCCTCTCTGTTCCCTCTCTCATATATCTCTGTCCCCTCTCTCCCCCCTCCCTGTCCCCTCTCTGTCTCTTCCCTCAACCTCCCTGTCCACTCTCACACTCATCCCTGTTTCCTCTTTCACCTTTGTCTTGAACTCGCCCTTACTGACTAAAGTACAGCTTATATGCATTTTCCATCATTCTTATGTACAAAAAAAAAAGATCAGTTGTGTTAGCAGGAATTGGAATGCTACAATACAACCCTTTGGACTAGGGAGATTCATGTGCACTTACTACACTCTGAAATAGCATAGGTCCCTATTTCAAATTGTTGACAGGTAGTAGCCCATGACCACCTACTCATGTATGACAGTTGTCTGAAATCAACAACACTATACACAGTACTCAGGTAGGCCTAGTACTGCATAGGGCAAGTTACAGGTAGGTCACTGCTATATCACAGGGTGGTTATCTGCAGGTAAATATTGTCCGCTTATGCTAAAGGTGCATGTGCCATGAGTAGAAACTCCCAAAAAAGATCAGTATTTATGTGACCCGTCCTTACAAAATGGTTCGCAAGTTGCAACCTGAAAATATTTAGATATTACTATCTTCATGTAAAGCACATTCACGAGCTTTCATTTGGTATGGGACACTTCTATATTTAAAACAGGTAGCCCTCTTAAGATCTTTTGTCAGTAAATTTAGTCAGATCTTTTGAAACTGAGAATAATACTCATATTTACATATCAAATATATAATCATTTATAAATCATAGTTCTATATTTGATCACAAATTCATAATTCTGCTGTTTAGGCTTTTGGTGCTCGAATTGAGTATATAGTTACCCAGAATTATATGCAACACCTTGTTTTTACTATAGCTCCCCATATCTTAACTTAGGGCTTCCCTAGCCCACTTAAAAGGGTCTATATCTCCTCTTTCCTATCCCCTCAGGATGTGTGTGGTGCACATATGCGCGGGCACTGACACATTCCTCTGTTAAATTATCAATCTGTGAAGCACGGGATAGCCACTTAGTGCCGCTAAAGTGCTGTAAAACACAAATCAATCAATCATATCTTAACTTAGATGGTCAGAGGACACTACAGTTCAGGGAATACCAAGAAGAGGGAGCATTGTATGTAGGTCAAGTGTAGTATGTCTATAGTGGTATTCACCTGGTATGGCAGAGATATGGGAGCCTGGGCCCTGTTTTTCCTTATCTTACAAACAGATACGGAGGTCCATATGTCACATATGGACCTCCATATGTTGGAAAATAAGATACAGCTAGGAGGGGTACCAGGTGGTATCATGAAAGTAAAATGGATGTCCGTATGTGATATACTAACCTCCATATGTGATATACGGACCTCCATATGTGATATATGGACCTCCATATGTGATATATGGACCTCCATATGTATTGTCCGTATCTGTTATTATTTTGTATAATTTTAATACAATTTAACATAGGGAAAGACAGGGCCCTAGGCATAAATTGACACACAGCCTAACCCCAAAGTGTACTATAATTGATTTATCCATATATGTTAGAAAATTGGCAAAAATTGGGGAAATTTGCAAAAAGCCTGTTCTTTCATATTCTGTCTGTCTCCTGAATTTGGGTTCTGAGAATCCTTTATATGAAGCCCTCTCCCCCCCTTTCTGTCCTTCTCTACACTTCATTACTACCCCCCTCACCATTGGCTGTTTCCATCCCCTCCTATTTTTACTCATTCCTGTCTTGTACCATCCCTGCCCTTCCCATTTGTGTGGGTCATTGTGTCAACATAAATGTACATAATTATTTCCTATATCTTTTTATTGAAAAATCTCATAAATCCAATCAATTAAGGAGAATTGGAACTTGAGACTCAGGACTTGGGTATTCAAGTGTAAATGTATTATACGTGGATCAACATGGTAAAAGGTATGCCTGCACACTCCCTCGAGGGCGTACCTTTTACTGTGTTGATCCACATATAATGCTGGCTTTTATTCCTGTAATACATGCAAATATGGAAGGCTCATTTGCATTACCAGCCTATAGACATGGTACATCTTTTTGATATTGACTACACTATGATCTTTCCCTTTTAATTACAGGTGATTGTTGAGGATCGGGACGACGTGTCTTACACAGAGCAAGCTCAATTTATCATTGAGTTGTGATCCAGTTGAGCAGCAAAATATCAAGGTAATATGGATTAGTTTCTTTATTGCTTGACTTTAGGAATAACTTGGTGTAGCTTTAGTTTGCTGGTATCAGTCAATGCGTAGCATCAGATTTTGAATGTAATAGATGTCATTGAATATATATCATCTGGGTTATATTTCCTTGTTATAGATTCGGTGCCTAGTATCAGGGTGCTGGTATCAGTGAGGGTGTATTATCACATTGTAGGTATCAGATAGTGCCTAGTATCAGGGTACCAGTACCAGTGAGGGTGTATTATTAGAGTATAGGTATCAGGCAGGGCCTAGTAACAGGGTGTTGGTATCAGTGAGGGTGTTTTATTAGAGTATATGGATCAGGCAGTGCCTAGTATCAGGGTGCTGGTATCAGTTAAGGTGTATTTTTAGAGTTTAGTTATCAGACAGTGCCTAGTATCAGGGTGCTGGTATCAGTAAGGGTGTATTATCACATTGTAGGTATCAGACAGTGCCCAGTATCAGGGTACTAGTATCAGTGAGGGTGTATTATTAGAGTGTAGTTATCAGACAGTGCCTAGTATCAGGGTGTAGATATCAGGCAGTGCCTAGTATCAAGCTTCTGGTATCAGTGAGGGTGAATTTTTAGAGTGTAGGTATTAGGCAGTGCCTAGTATCAAGCTGCTGGTATCAGAGAGGGTGTATTATTAGAGTGTAGATATCAGGCAGTGCCTAGTATCAAGCTGCTGGTATCAGTGAGGGTGTATTATTAGAGTGCATGTATCAAATAGTGCCTTGTATCAGGGTGCTGGTATCAGTGAACGCATATTATTAGAGTGTAGGTATTAGGCAGTGCCTAGTATCAGGGTGCTGGTATTAGTGAGGGCATATTATTAGAGTGTAGGTATCAAATGCTGCCTTGTATCAGGGTCCTGATATCAGTGAGGGTATATTATTAGAGTGTAAGTATCAAGCAGTGTCTAGTATCAGGTTTTTTTTCTTGATATATGTGATGCCATTGAATGGTTCTGTAAAGGACAGGTATAGATAGATATACATTTTCAATTGAAATGTGTTTTTGAAATCTGTTATGATGCACATCCTACAGGTTTGGTTTTAGCAATGGGGTATCTTTTCCCCTCAACAGGTCGTTCTATGTAATCACACCAAATTCTAATGTCTGGACATAAGTAGTTCTAGTAGGGTCAATAAGGTACTTGTAATTTGCCCAGGTTAATTGGATAAGTGGGGTTGTGCAGTGCATTTGTCACAGGACTCAGATAGGTACAGGCATTCTTACATATGTAGGAATAGGAGAGGAATTTTAGAATCTATCTAATAATTCTGATGTCAGAATATCTGTTTATCCATGCAAGCCATGGTCCAAATCAGTTTTTCTTTTGGTCTCAAGTTACCTAGAAGCTGAAAAAATCAAACTGGAAATATTGGATATGGGTGTTTTGGGAACACTAGTTTGTAGTGTGAATGGTGTCTGAAACTGTGATCTGGGAGTTGGTGCCTGCAGGCAGTCTGACAAGGCCAGTTCAGGCTGAGTAACAACTGGGCCTGCACACTCCAGCTAAGAGTAGGCAGGGTTGTTAACACACTAGGGTCTGTAAATAGATCATGTCATGAAAGAGCAGTCCGTACAGGTGCAGAGGCTTGACTGTCCACACTATAGCACCAATTAAGACACATGTTTGATTTTGCCTGTACCAAAATAAACCATAGAAGGGGACCCTCGGGAGGCCCCTCACAGAGGTCCCTTTTCCTGTGTTGATCGACATATGCACATTAAATCCTCATTAGCTTGTAGGGGCTTGCATCAAATAACTTCTGCATAATATATGTGTTGTAGATTATACTTAGGTACACCCCTGTTATGCAAATAATATTGGATGGTGAATATTGGGTTCAGTATGCACCATGAAAGGTATACCAATTGATAAATCACATTCAATAGACTAGATAGCTCAGCCTGATCTTTTTACAGATGGTTTGTTTTTGGCATCCAGTTCATTGTCCTTCAAACAAGCCAGATAACACTCTGTAATCTAGTAAGTTAAGGTGACTGTTAGACCAAAATCAGGGTGTGTGTGGGAATTCCTCTGTGCACAAAATATAGAGGCCTTACTTGTTAGCCTGCCACCTAGTGCCCTCTCCTGTACTTAACATATGGCCTCTGTGATGTGGTTGGGGGGGTCTAAATGTCAAATATCCAGGCCATTATTCCGAGCCCATAATAGTTACATAAGCCCCTAAGAGGTACAGTGTGTTATTTGGTCTGGAACTAGTTGTACTTGCTTGTCCTTATAAGATCGCAACAAAGAGGTCTATGACACTATGAACTCCTAAACATCACTAAATAAGCCAGGATACTGCTAAGGTGATGAGATGAGCTTTAAAACATTGTTTTTAGTTTATACAGTCTAGCATATAAGCCAGGGGTAGCTATACTATACCAACAAGACCATCCTCACTGAGGAAGTTGCCTCAAAACATCATTTTAGTCCCTTCAGGGATCTGGCATCTAACTTTTTTAATCCGATTTTCAGTGCAGTTCTATTGATTTGTAGTTTGATTGTTCTATAGTTTTATTGTTCTTTATGTGTGAGCAGGTGGGTAGAAAGGGACATTCATGTGGGTATTAAATCCTACCTACATTAGCTTATAATGATGGACATATGAACTCACAGTTTTGATATATACACATAAAGTAACATGGACTGCTACAGAATTGGACTGCTCTATATTTTGACCTAATTTGACCTCATTTGATGCAATTGACCTATTTTTGGAGTTGCAAGCAGTGTAAGCGGCCGGGATAATTTGGCCTCAGACTTTGAAATTGCCCAATTTTGGCTAATCTAACCTAATTGAAACCAGTTTGACCTAATTTTACCAACTTTGACCTATTTTGGCTCATCTGAGCTATCTTGACTCCTTTTGATCTCATTTCCCCCAATATTCCCAATTTGACCAAATTATTCTCAGTCTCATCAGTTTTATCCAGAATTGATCCAGATTACAAGTAGCTACTCTGTGTGGGAACCAACAGCTACTGGTTTTAAGAACTAGCAGCTATCTGATGTAGGAACCAGCAGCTACTGTATGTGGGAAACAACAGGTACTAGGTTTAGGAACCAGCAGATACTGGATGTAGGAACCAGAAACTGCTGGGTGTGGGAACCAGCAGCTACTTGGTATGGGATCCAGTACCGGTAGCCAGTTGGTGTGGAACCATCAGTTACAGTGCATCAGATACTCTGTGTGAGAACTGATAGCTGTCTGTTGTCAGAACCAGACAGCTATCAGTTCTCACACAGATTATGTTCCCTAATTGGCAGTACCCATGCAGGCAGAATTTGCTTTGAAAGATCTCTAAGCTCTCAGGATTGCAGGGATTATGGCTATAATATATGATTATATAGCCCATATAGAGAGACCATATACTAGAAAACGACAAATAGAAGGTTTTGGTAACTATGGTTACCAGGCCTGACCAGAAATACCCTACCCTTAACAGAAAGTCTTCAGCATTGTTCACTGGGTTATGAGTATTGGGAAAATGTACTGCAGAGCCCATATCAGAGGAGAAGATCAAAGTAACACATGGTCTTATCAACAAGGTGATACAATTGTGAAATAATGTAAAAACTTCAAATAATTCTGGGCACAAAAAGGTTAATGGGTTAAAGGTTTCAGAGATAGAAGTAAAATAATGTATTTAATAAATGCAGATATGTATTTAGCACTTGTATTTATATGACACAATGTATTCCTTGTATTTAGAGGTGCAACCCTCTGTTTGTGTTGTATGCCATATCACCTTAATTTTTCATTGTAAAACAGATTTTAATGTACTTGCATAATTGAGCTGTGATTTATCATAATGATTTCAAATAAAACTGCTTATGCCAAACTTATGTTTTTGTGTCATGATATGATACTCATAATGACATAGTAATAAAATATTGAAAACAATTCTAAACAATCCCTATGAAGGGTTCCTAGGATGCCTGAGTATGTTTCTAATGAGAGCCCAGCACTGCTAGAATCTCTTGAAAGGTAGAATCCAGCAATGCCTGATGATATTTATTGAGATACTCTGTCAGTACTTGACACCCTTGGTAGGAAAGCATCCTGCAATGCTGGAGTCTATGTAGGCAGGGTCCAGCTTTGCCTGACCCTCATCATAGAGATACTCAGGCAATGCCCTACACTCTTCTATTAAGTTACTCCAGCTGAGCCTGAGCCTGTCTCTAAAGAGACTCAGGCACTGCTGTAGTATGGCAGTAGTGAGGGTACAGCTAAGCCATATACCCTCTTGAGAATGTACCCAGGCAATGCTGGAGTATGCCCCCACCCCAGGCTCACCCTGAGTATCAAAACATACTCATTTTGGCGACATTTGCCTGAGCCTAACCCCAGACTCAGTCTGAGTATCAATATTTTCTCTGTGTACCGGTGTGTCATCCAGCCATCTGAACTCTCCCTCTACATCTAGATCTGAGCAGCCTACAAACATGTTGGGGGTGTCTGTGATCCAATTAGCCCTGCAGAGTGAGGTAAATGTTATTTACATAGACACATTGTGAAAAATAATTGTTAAATCTATCAATGACCCTCATAATTCTGAAAAGTGAACCACGTTAACATTGGTAAGTTTACCAACGTGCAGTGAAATTGTGTTATATATAGAGATCGTTGGATTTGACACAAACATGACAGTTTTCAGGCCCTTCTGAGGGGGATGGACAAATTTTCATAGCTTGCCCTTGGAATTTCAATGACCCTAGTTGTTGAATCAATTCAGACATAATGGTGATCAAAGAACATTGTGTATTTAAGTGAAATATGGTCCTCAAAGTGTTAAAAAGCACATACATGTACTGACATGACAGACTGACTCACCTGTTACTGATGATGTCATTCAGCTCATTTATGTCACATGTACTGACATGACAGACTGACTCACCTGTTACTGATGACGTCATTCATGTCACATGTACCGACATGACAGACTGACTCACCTGTTACTGATGACGTCATTCATGTCACATGTACCGACATGACAGACTGACTCACCTGTTACTGATGACGTCATTCATGTCACATGTACCGACATGACAGACTGACTCACCTGTTACTGATGACGTCATTCATGTCACATGTACCGACATGACAGACTGACTCACCTGTTACTGATGACGTCATTCATGTCACATGTACCGACATGACAGACTGACTCACCTGTTACTGATGACGTCATTCATGTCACATGTACCGACATGACAGACTGACTCACCTGTTACTGATGACGTCATTCATGTCACATGTACCGACATGACAGACTGACTCACCTGTTACTGATGACGTCATTCATGTCACATGTACCGACATGACAGACTGACTCACCTGTTACTGATGACGTCATTCATGTCACATGTACCGACATGACAGACATGACTCACCTGTTACTGATGACGTCATTCATGTCACATGTACCGACATGACAGACATGACTCATCTGTTACTGATGATGTCATTCATGTCACATGTACCGACATGACAGACATGACTCACCTGTTACTGATGATGTCATTTATGTCACATGTACCAACATGACAGACTGACTCACCTGTTACTGATGATGTCATTCAGCTCATTTATGTCACATGTACAGACATGACAGACTGACTCACCTGTTACTGATGACGTCATTCGTGTCACATCTAATGACATGACAAAATGACTCACCTGTTACTAATGATATCATTCATGTCACATGTACCGACATGACAGACATGACTAATCTGTTACTGATCACTTCATTCAGCTCATTCATGTCACATGTAATGACATGACAAAATGACTCACCTGTTACTGATAATGTCATTCAGCTCATTTATGTCATCAAACTTGACAAGGGAACCTCCGATATGTTCACAGTCAGTCTTAGCCTGATGCCACAATGTTTGGTACCCCGAGTAGTAATAAGACGAAATGCCGTGGACCAAACCTGTAATGTGATGATGAGTACGTTGTCATTGTGAAGACCCACCATCACAATTATAATCTAGATAGATGTTTGCCTTATACAAAACAGGCTCATACATTCATGCTTTGTTTTCAGTGCTCAAGAAATATTTCTATACATCCTCATCCCTTCTTGGTGCTAAATATACAAGACCAGAGCAAACCTGGAGCTCAGACAGGACTTCAAACGACTTCCCATCAGCTGTTGGGAAAAGGTCACAGAGAAAAGTCTGTCAAAAGGTTTTTCTTTTCCTTCTTTAATCTTTCATTACCTTTCCTTCTTTTTTCACCCTTTTACAAAAGATGATGATGTCCTAAATGGTTCTTACCTTGTTGCAGACTCAGTAGGAGTAATAGCAGTAACCACAGTGGTGACGTTGGATATTGGTGCAACATCTTTTCAGAAGTTTTAAACCAGAGCGTAGACCTAGAGGCATATGACAAACACCATCCGTAATGTTTAAACACCCTCAGGACCACTTTTACACACCTTAGATAAAGGCTTCTAGGCCACTTCTCAAAGTTTTTCCCTTCTTCATGTGCATTGACAATCATTTAGGTTCCAGTTGTACAGAACTCTTGTTTCTCTGTGTATACATGCCCAGGGTGGCGATGGTATGCCCCTGTTAATGTTACACTGATAACCATGCCTGCTGCTTTATTTAAGGATAGTTCTCCTTTTTTATTTAGAGGATGTTGACGTCAGCTGGCTCGGATCTGCTGAGTAGCTGTATAGTGACCTGCAACACTAGCCTATTAAGGACCACCAATGCCGGTCTGCGTCATTAGTGACCTGCAACACTAGCCTATTAAGGACCACCAATGCCGGTCTGCGTCATTAGTGACCTGCAACACTAGCCTATTAAGGACCACCAATGCCGGTCTGCGTCATTAGTGACCTGCAACACTAGCCTATTAAGGACCACCAATGCCGGTCTGCGTCATTAGTGACCTGCAACACTAGCCCATTAAGGACCACCAATGCCGGTCTGCGTCATTAGTGACCTGCAACACTAGCCCATTAAGGACCACCAATGCCGGTCTGCGTCATTAGTGACCTGCAACACTAGCCCATTAAGGACCACCAATGCCGGTCTGCGTCATTAGTGACCTGCAACACTAGCCTATTAAGGACCACCAATGCCGGTCTGCGTCATTAGTGACCTGCAACACTAGCCTATTAAGGACCACCAATGCCGGTCTGCGTCATTAGTGACCTGCAACACTAGCCTATTAAGGACCACCAATGCCGGTCTGCGTCATGCATGAAGCACCATTGGTGTATCATATTAACCCTCAGGGCGTGTATCAACCCCATTGGGATGCCATGTTGCTAAATCGATATTTTATAGATACATGTTATCAACTAGAGAACTTTACAATTATCATCATTGTTTCATATTTTTCACTACCTGTGTTCACAGTAACAGTAGCGCAATCAATATATGGAAAGACAAGCAAAAAGGGGGACCCTTTGGAGGATGCATGGGGCATCCTTCCTTGTGCTTTTCTACAATTATTTATACATAGTAAATGGTTAACCCTTTAAGGATCACTGATGCAGGAGTGCATCCTGCTTAATCATGCATAATGAAGCGCTGGCAAGTCCCATTGCCAGTATTTGTTTGGTGTATAATGCTGACGAGCGGGAAGTGTATAAGGGTCAGCATGATGCATGAGTGTAGCACTGGTAAGTAAGTCACCAGGGCTACATTAATCACTGTTAATGCATTATTGGCCCTTGAAGGACCAGTGCACCCAGTCTGGCACTATACCAGTATACATGTAGTATTCATTCTGTGTCAATGTGCTGATCATGAACCGTGACCGTATTGGCCAGGTTTGCAAAATATTGATTTATGTCAGTGTTGGCACTTTCCATGAACTATAAATATTGACTAATATATCCCCCTGTGCTACGTCAAACATGAATAATGACACAATCCTAGCCAGCACAGCAAGTGCAATCTACGTCATTCTTCCATGAAAACTCATCACATTTACATAAGAAGGATCTGGTTTCGATGACCGACCAGTGCTTGCAGGGGTGATATATTGTAGATAATGAAACAAAGGGCAAATAAAATCAACAGCTGGATGTCTTTACTCCACCGACTCCATATTTGAACCCGTGACAAGGGAAGCCGAGTGCAATAACCTTCAGTCAGACCTAACACGAGTGAACCTTTGTATTGATTTCATGTTATCTTAGTGAGACATGTTTAAAAACCACCCAAGATCAAATAAAAAGATGATAATCTATCTGTTTGAGGACGATTTGGGGTGCAAGGGTTATCGCACAGGGGTTATGAGATACGGACCTCCGATGTTAAGTCTATGGGACATTTGTATTCCATTGCCTCCAACATGAGATAAAAGCCAAAAGTCCCAACCTGGCACCAAAGGTCACTACATCACTTGTAGTAACCCCTGGTCTCATGCGCCATGCATTGTGGGATATAGCCTGTGAAGGCTAATTAGATGCAGGATCATTAAGCCAGGTGTGATTAGGTTTAACCAGCAGTTCAGAAAGTAGATCAAAGTCTATCAATGTCACATTTACATTACTACCATCAGGCCAACCAGAAATATGTCCTATTCTTTAGTAAGATGACTACACATTGCATAGAGAGCAATAACCTGAACATTACCTGCAGTGCGCTTCATTTGGCCCTACAATGATTAGTTACTATTTTGGGATTTAGGAGTAAGTGGTACTTACATATCAACTGTCCACAACTGGTCAAAAAAGGGTGGCAGGAAGAGACTTTGACTCTTAATCAGCGTATCCTCAGTTGGATTCCCTGTGTCTAGGTTTACTAGTGTAATGGTTCGGGTGTTTGACCGACATGTGCAAGAAACTTTTCATGTTGAACTTTTGCTACAGATCATACTAAGTTAAAATCACTTTTCAAACAGATACTTAGAGTTAAAATAACTATTCATATTTACAATGCACAGGATTGTTCAGGAAGTAAAGCAATCTAATCAAAAGAAATACACTAAATATCTGAAAATGTCTTGGCCTTGAAGTGATTCAAACCCACCAATCCCTAAATGAGAGTCCCAAATGAATAACCATTATACCCATGGGCTTACTGTACACAGGGCAAGCATATACATGGCCAAATACAATATCAAAGGGTAGTATATGCTGCACCTCCACCGGGTGTCTAGAGTAATCAACAGGCACTACTTTAGGACCCCTTCCAATCATGCACAGGGCAAAAGACCACAGTCTTGGAGGCTAGTACTTAACTCTAGGACCAGTTTGCCAATAGCCCTTCTGGCTATTGGTCTCATATTTCACACAGCATGAAACTCATTTTGATGCAAGTTAATTTTTTCTGCACGGATTGTATGAATGATGTCACATGTAAACATGTATGCAGATATGAATTACTTTTCTATTTGAAGTTTGTTATCTTGGTTCCCTAAATGGAGTCCAAATGAAGCTAGCTGTCTTCGGCAGCCTGTAGCTGTGCTGTGATGGCCATTACGGCATTCAGGCTGAAAAAGTGATGAAATTCCCCATAGCGTTAATACCAAGAATCCATCAGTGCTGCGTGCTTCAGGGCTGTGATGTCTGTCCACTGGGCTGCACAAGTTCACATCCTTCCTTCCAGGGCTGGATTTCTTCCTGGACAGTGGAAGAAACCTGGAAGAAACCTATTTTGTCCAGTTTCTTCTGGAAGAAATGGAAGAAACTGCAAGAAACTCAGAACACTATTGGAAAAAAGGATGTAAGCCATGACTTTTGCTAAGTTCATCTGCTATGGTGAATAGACAGAGTGATGGGGATCTATGAAAGCAAGACCTGACATAACAACATAAGTTTTCTTGCAACTGTAACTCAATTGCTTTTAAAATTTGGATTGATTTAGTGTCTATAGCCCCCCTTTCAAAATACCATTCCCATAGTGTTATAGTGTTAGCTCTAGCTTAGATAAGTGTATCAATTGTGCAATTGTTCAGTAGATGACATGACAGTGTGCCCCTGTTAAACTAATTCTTACCCTCAGATCAATTCTAACATTCTAGATATCAAGTGATGATTTGGTAAGCAATGGCTTCTACTTTGTAGTTTGTTCAATGTAATTAGAAAAACAAGGTGGAGAATAGGTGAGAGAAATGGGTTGCATCCATCTCAAAGCCAAAAAAAAAACTAGGGAAATGTCCACAATCAAAACATAAGCCCAAGCTCCAATAGGCTGCATGGGGAAGCAGCATGACAGGCGGTAAAGGTATTCCTTTGTTCTTTTGTTTTCATGTGTTTACATGTGTCACTGAGAACAAAGGACTTTGGCGTCCGCCTAGTGGAGCACTGGTTATGGTCAAGAATGTTATCACACAGTAGATCAGGTCTTGTTCTATACAGGTTATTTACCCGGGGTTTATTTCCAGACTATACTTTCAATATCTCTTTGGCTGTTCATCTTTAACTTTCAGTATCTTAACATTTATGTGATGATTATCTAGCTTTTAGAAAAGGTCTGTTTTCAGACAAATGTGCCAAACAGATATTGAAAGTATAGTCTGGTAATTAACCCAGGTTATACCACGATTTCTGGGTTACACAGTGCTTTTTGGTGGCTATTCCCATACACATATCTGTCGATATTGCACACCCCATAGGCCGTAACATCAATTTTGGAAGGCGTGCGGTTATCAATGTAAGGCGTGCGGTTATCCATGTAAGGCGTGCGGTTATCTAGGATAACCGCACGCCTCTCCCATGTCACATGTCACATGTCACATATTAAAACCCACGAAATTTACCAGGCCAGGGCAGGGCTCGAACCTACAGTCTCAGATCCCTAATCCAACTCCCTATGCATTGTGCCACAGGGACTGACGAGATACTCACGGTTAGAACCAGGTCTCGATATGATATGGGAAGGAGTCGACTGCGGGCTGACCTCTACCATAACCGCGGGACACATTCAAATATATCCAAGCCGACACGGCCGCTGAAGGAGGAGACGTGGTAGCCTAGTGGTTAGCACTTTGCGCTCAGCCGTCAGAGGTACATGGATCGCGCCCCGGTCCGGGCGCATCTTTTTTCGCCGTGTGCGCTGTCGCTGTCCGCTGCCGGGCGAGGAGGCGTATTTTATACACAAACATAACAGCGAGAAGCTTCTTTTTTCGCCGTGTGCGCTGTCGCTGTCTGCTGCCGGGCGAGGAGGTGTATTATACACAAACATAACCGCGAGAAGCTTCTTTTTTCGCCGTGTGCGCTGCCGCTGTCCGCTGCCGGGCGAGGAGGTGTATTATACACAAACATAACAGCAAGGAGCATTGAAATCTTTAGCCGTGTGCCGCTGCCTGTCCGAGCTGAGACGGCCGCTCTCGCTGTCCGCTGCCGGGGAAGGAGGTGTATGTACCTGTGTACACACACTATGGCTGGCTTCGATCGAGTCCCGGGGAGGGGGAATAATTTTTGTTTTCAAATTGAATTTATTGGTATTATATTGATTATTTATTGGTTTCGTGGTATAAAATAAGTAGTCAATGGATAACTCATGACTCGTGGGGGTTATCGACGATAATAAGACTCGGCCTACGGCCTCGTCTTATTATCCGTCGATAACCCCCACTCGTCATGAGTTATCCATTGGTTACTTGTTCAGTAATTAACCTGTATAGAATGAGACTCGATCTACTGTGTATAACAGAAGGGTAAACTATATAGCTTCATTTATAGAAATATCATTTGACTCTGTGTTAATCAGAGCGAGTTATTATATGTTAACTGGAGAACCCTGTGGGGTACATGTAGCTAAATAGCAGCCGATATTAGTGGCCACTTTTTATTTTTACATATAAGGGGCTCATTATACTGACCAGTAGTGGGTCGCTCCTGATGATTATCCTAGTCATAGGGGTCGTGAGCTACAGTATAATGTTGTGCAGTTTCCTCCAGATGTAAGCCTTATGAGGTATACACAGTTACACAGAGTGTCCTTATGAGGTACACACACAGTTACATTGTGTCTTTATGAGGTACACACACACACACACAGTGTTACTCAATGAGTCCTTATGAGGTACTCTGATGTTAGCCTTGTGAGGTACACAGACACAGTTACACAGTGGGTCCTTATGGGGTAATCTGATGTTAGCGTTGTGAGGTACACAGACACAGTTACACAGTGGGTCCTTATGGGGTAATCTGATGTTAGTCTTGTGAGGTACACAGACACAGTTACACTGTATCTTCCTAGGAGGTACACACACACAGTTACACACAGAGTCCTTATAAGGTACACCTCCCTGTAAATGGAGGTACTTCATAAGGGTACCTCACAAGGAATTTACCTCACAAGGACCAATTGTGGGCATGTGTGTGTGTGTGTGTGTGTGTGTGTCAGAAGTCCTTTAGATTAAGTTTGTGTGATCAAACATGTTTAATTTCTCCTTGGCCCATTGATGTAAGAAAAAACATTAATCTTTGTGTCCTTATTTATAATTTTGATAATTTCTTTTTTCGAATGTCAAAAAAAAATTTGGTACTATTAGTGGTTGTGAGATATGGGAGAGGAATATCTTACGGAAGGATATGTTTGAACCATGCAGTTAGCAGGTTGAACTAATGTATGTATATTCCTCTGTTTACAACATGAAACTTATAAATGTCCTTACCATTTTTTCACACCGGGGAGTGCTGTCTTCATAAATGGTTCGGTTTCTAATAACACAATCAAGGTCTGTATATCATGTCACTTCTATTTGGATGCATGGCACTGGTACAGTGTTCCAGGATTGCCTTAAATAATCATGAATTATCATATTATTGGGTCACAGTGCTGCAAGATTTTATTGCCAAGGAAAGAATAAACATCTTCATTTCATCATACTTTATTTCATGCCATATTTTTCTATGCATTTATTTCAAAATTAAAATAACAAAAAATGTGTCTATAGCTGGTTGTCATTCTCCAATATAGTCTGGTGGTGTAACATGTATTTTTAGAAATTTCGAAATACTTTTTGAAATACTTTTTTCTCTGTTGATTATTCAACTATGGGGTCTCTGGGACCATGTCCACTACTATGTGTTCATGGCAGGTTTGGGGAAATAGAAATGTTCAAAATGGCCACCACAATTCCATCAAAATCTTGGAAAAGAAATATCTCTGCTTCTAATCAACATAGAAACACAAGATAAAGTACTAAAAGCACATTTCTCAGGCCCATGAATCCAATCATGCCATTTAGAACCATGTAGGTGGCAGCAGTCCTTTTGAATTACTAATGAGTTACAGCTCATGTTATGCTATAGAAATAAAGACAAAAGGAATATCCACTTCTAATTAACAGAGAAATGCAAATTAAGTACAAGAAGTATATTTCTGAGGTCCAGGAATACATTCATGCCATTTAGAACTATGTATACCTAGGTATGGTAGCCATTTTGCATTTCTAATAAGTTCTAGCTTATGTAATATAAATATCTCCACTTCTAATCAACATACAAACACAAAATAGTGGTTTTAAGTTGAGGGAGTCAGTCATGAAATCAAGAAATGTATTGACATCTTGAATTAACAATGGGGTTTATCCTACATAATACCCTATTTCTTTATAAGGCATAGTATACTGAAAAAAGATCCATTTATTCATAAACAGTATGTACAAATCATAGGGCCTGACACCTGTCTCTGAATAATTGACTAAAAAAAAAAAAAGAAAAAGAACAGAAAGAAGAACAGAGAAAAGGGAGAAAGAGGGGAAAAGGAGATGGAAAAGAAAAGTGTAGAGGGTCAATTCAATTCTACAGGTTAATTACAACTCATTTCTTTAGGTTTCTGAGAACAGTGCTTGTATGAGGGTAGGCTGACTGGTGGGCGAGTTGACCAAGCGCTGGTGGGTGACTTTGAGAGTGGACGAGTTGGCTGCGGAAGACCTGGAGAGTGAATGAGTTGTCTGGCAAGCGGTGTATGACTAAAGGTCTATCACATGCCTTTGAATTTATTTCATGTTATGTTTTCAGAAACCTAAAAGAAAATGACTTGTAATTAACCTGCAGAAGTGAATAATGATGTTTTGATGGATATTTCACATGCCGTCAGAGGCTGTGTGACTTTGGGGGGTTTCTATTGTCCGATATTGAGGTCATTTGTGTTCACTATGAAGTACAGCTGCAGCTCTAATTTGTGAGACTTCTAGTAGAACATCTAGCTACACACAAAAATTCTAGAGTCGTCAAAGAGTTTAGGGCCTGGTACCGCAGGGTCGTCAGTTAAAAGACCCACCTGGCATATGCCAACCCTAAACTTTTTACTCACCTAGACTAAATTGGATCACCAAGCTACAAGGGTACTCTGAGAAGCCACTCACTAAGGTCCCATTTAGTCTGTTGATCTACTGAGATTCAGGTCTCATTCCCCTGTCTTGTAAATCAATAAAGGATAAAATGTGTATTGCTTCTTTATCACACTATCAAACTAATTTAGGGTGGTTATGTCACATAACAAGACTGGATACTATGCAGAGAGATTGCCATCTTTTTACTGCAATATCTTTTTCACAAGAGTTGGAACTTTGTATTCACTGACTGGATCTCTGAAAGGCCTCTCAGACCAGAATCAAAATGGCAGGAGGATACAATAATCAGGTGAGTGAATTATATCCCCTTTCCTCATGACATGAAGTATCCATCCATGGCTCTTAATACTGTAGTAGACACCTGAATATATGTAGACAACACTGTCATTTCTTCTCTCTGTATGTTCCATATGTATGGACGTCAACCTGTCCCCCTTCTTTCAAAAGTATTTGAAAATCATCCATGTCCAAATAATTGCCTTTGGCCAATGCACTCAGGCACTCATCCATGAGCTATGACCAGAAACTTCAAGGAAACCAAGATAGAAGCCCATAGTGGTTCAACAAGGCATTACATGTGGTAGACCCATAATGAAAAGGATATAAAATCTTTGATCTGAGGGATATCAAAAACCAGTCTTCCTACAAATTGGAAAGCTTTAGCCTCAGAGGTATATTCAAGTCATAGAGTACACATTCACGAGTGTTCATCTGATCTGTGTGATGTCCTGCATTGTGCATCATCAGAGTGAGTGAGTTGTGTGTTTGGATAAATCTGTGTGAAATCTTACATGAAACAAAAACAATCAAAAATGACAGCCTTTGTACACTGAAGTCACTATACATAGAGAACTGTAATGAAATTGCATGCGATAACTCTACATGATGTCCTGTATGGTGAATCATCAGAGTGAGTAAGTTCAGGATCTGTGTTTAACCTTACATCATCATACTGCCATGGGTGTAAATTCGTTGAACAAAAGGATACCAAAAACTTGTCAAAAGCTTAAGCCTCAGAGTTATATTCATTCAATAGAATATACATTCATAGCTGCAATACAGAATACATACAAAAGATTCATGATGAAAGTGATGCAAATTTCTAAACCAAAGAGATACCAAAAATGACAGCCTTTGTATATGGAAGTCACTATACATAGATAACTGTGCTGATATCAGATTTGAGAGCTCTACATGACGTCCTGCATGGTACATCATCAGAGTGAGTAAGTTCAGGATCTGTGTGTAACCTTACATCATCATACTGCCATGGGTGTAAATTCGTTAAACAAAAGAATACCAAAAACTCTTCAAAATCTTAAGCCTGAGAGGCATATTCATGTAATAGAATATACATTTATAGAATACATACAAAAGATCCATGATGAAAGTGATGCAAATTTCTAAACCATAGAGGTACCAAAAATGACAGCCTTTTTATATGAAAGTCACTCTACGTAGATAACTGTGCTGATATCATGTGTGAGAGGTCTACATGACGTCCTGCATCGTACATCATCATAGTGAGTAAGTTCTACCTCTGTGTGTATCTTTGTATCTTGACACTGCCATGGGTGTAAAATATTTGTCACACACATTTAGAGTAAGTTTTGTGAATCTCATTTGTCAGCACCGTAGAAATGCCACACATGGCATTCTAAACAATCCAATTCCATCAATTAACATAAGCTATATGGAATAATAGGAGAGAAGGTGTTTTAACACCGATCACAAATTGTAGGGAGGAGCACACATTGCAGTCTACAGGAAACAGCCAAACATCATGTGAAATATAACTAGACTCAATAATGTCTAGACTCAATAATATCTTGACTCCATGTTTCAACATTTCTTCTCTCTGTATGTTCCGTATGTATAGACGTCAACCTGTCCCCCTTCTTTCAAAAGTATTTGAAAATCATCCATGTCCAAATAATTGCCTTTGGCCTATGCACTCAGGCACTTATCCATGAGCTATGACCTGAAACTTCAAGGAAACCAAGATAGAAAAGCCCATGGTAGTTCAACAAGGGGTTATATGAGACCCCTACGGAAAAGGATGTAAAATTTTTGATCTAAGGGATATCAAAAACCAGTCTTCCTACAAATTGGAAAGCTTCAGCCTCAGAGGTATATATTAAAATCATAGAGTACACATTCATGAGTGTTCATCTGATCTGTGTGATGTCCTGCATTGTGCATCATCAAAGTGAGTGAGTTGTGCGTTTGCATAAATCTGTGTGAAATCTTACATTCAACAAAAACAGTCAAAAAGGACAGCCTTTGTATATGGAAGTCACTATACATAGACAACTGTAATGAAATTCCATGCGATAACTCTATATGATGTCCTGCATGGTGAATCATCAGAGTGAGTAAGTTCAGGAGCTGTGTGCAACCTTACATCATCATACTGCCACGGGTGTAAATTCGTTAAACAAAAGAACACCAAAAACTCTTCAAAAGCTTAAGCCTCAGAGGTATATTCATGTAATAGAATATACATTTATAGAAAACATACAAAAGATCCATGATGAAAGTGATGCAAATGTCTAAACCAAAGAGATACCAAAAATGACAGCCTTTGTATATGGAAGTCACTATACATAGATAACAGTGCAGATAACAGTAGATTATATTGAGCGTCTTGACTGGACCATGTCCAGTCCCCTTCTGCCGCTCGTCCGGCTTCTTAGTAGAAGCTGGACGCGAGGCATGGTGCTGCCCCCTCTTGTACCAACGGGGTATCGCAAAGCGACACCTAGCTGGCATAGAAGGAACAAGTACCACACGAACACGTCTCTTGGATGAACGGCACTAATATATATACAACGATGCCGGCCCCTACACCACCCCCACTAGACTATACCTAGGGTTGGGTGTAATTAACAAATACCTATTGTTAACTTTATACAGTAATATTATACACGAATAGGTAAGTCTATACATAAGTGTTCGTATAGAATATAGAACATTAAGGGGCATTATAAATAATATGTACATGATGAGGCATCGTCACATATAACCCGAAGTAACTAATAATAACAACTAGGAAGTGGCGCCTTATGCACCATCGACCTAGGGTGGTAGATAGTAACA
Organism: Acholoe squamosa; assembly: GCA_949317995.1. NCBI lineage: Eukaryota > Metazoa > Annelida > Polychaeta > Phyllodocida > Polynoidae > Acholoe > Acholoe squamosa. Next base: position 1,373,495 of record OX439051.1, on the reverse strand, counting down.
ATGTTACAGTGTTATTATAGTATAAGAGACGCGATAAAAAGTTGTAGACATGTAGTGAAATGGTATGAATAATACTTTACAGTAGTAACTAACCGACCCGAGGTGGGGTAAATAACCCGAGAAAAATTTTGTCTGTTTTAATTATAAGAATATAACTATTATATAAAAATAGCTTTACACAAAATATTAATACTGATAATTATAGGCGTCCTACCAGGGTAGCAGGATCGCCCTTACAAAATACCGGACTTCCGGCGAATCTGGAACGACTGGTTTCTGCAGCTCCACCCGGCGACGTGTATGTGGTGGCAAGCCACGTTGCTGTTATGTTGTGCCCTGATGAAAATGGGAAGATGGAGCCCCGGTTAGGTGTAGTAATCCTTTTGGTGTTTCGGGTTAGCGTCCATCTTCACTGCAGGTTCCGTCCCAGATCAGCGAGTCCAGTGTAAGGATCAGTACCTCTGGCATGATAAATGCTTTTACCCTCGGGTACAAAAGACACCGTCAGATGGACACTTAAAGATCTTCCGGATCCGTGTCCATCTTCTCAGCCGACTCCGCCGAGGTAGACGGAGCCGAGCTGCTGCAACTGCTTATGGAGAGCAGCGCGGAAGCCTCGCTGGGCGTGTCGCTCCCCAAGCTCAGAGTGCTCATCACCGCGGAAGGACTGTCCATTGCCTCGGATGCAGGTAGAGCAACCGGGGCGGCTGGGGCAGCCGGGGCGGGAGGAGCAGCCTGAACTGGTGGACCCGCCGGAACCGGCGGAGCAGCCGGGACTGGTGGAGCAGCCGGGACCGGTGGGGCAGCCGGGACGAAGCATAGGGACGACGGAAGGCCGCCCCACTCTTCTAAGTGCTTCCCGAATGCGAGGAAGAACTTGAGGTCAGCCTCCTTGTACCTGTGGATGTACCCGGCATTCTCAGCACGGTGGAACTCCTTAAGCTTTTCAGCTTCCATCTGCTGGCGCCAGCAGGATTGGAGTGCCTCCTCGACATTCTTCCTTTCCTGCAGCCGAATTTTCTCTTCCTCCCTCTTCTGGATCTCGTAGACCAGGTTGAAGGTGGCTTCAGTCATCACACGCCAGTAGTCGACTGACTTCTGGCGATGCAATGCCTGCCATTCCGCCATCAGGTCATTCTGGATCTGAGCCGTTTGGACATTGCGGTGGTCAACAAACGTGTTAGGATCCTGAAGACCTGACAGAGTTCCGCAGATAAGCTCCATAACGGGCACCCGAGGGACCGTTGGTGGAACTATAACTGGTGGGGGCGCGGCGGCCTCCACTGAGGCAGGCGGAGCGCCTGCTGGAGGGGCAGACGGGCCCTCAACCGTAACACCTCACCAACCTCGGCCACCGCCCAGGGAAGCTCGGGTGGACTCCATTCCACCACGGCCTCTACCACGGGGTTTAGACCGGCCTAGGGAGGTTAGGACCTGAGATTCGGGTCCCGCTGGTCCCATAGAAGGGAACTTCGCCGCGTACTCACTATACGTGGGGCGCTTGCCGGAAGATCCCTCTCCAGCCCACCAAGATGTATACCCGGATGGGGGAGCGAAGAGTTCGCCCCCATCATCCTGGCTGCCAGAGGCTTCGCCCGGGGGTTGTTCCACAGGTGCAGGTGTGGAAGATGTGGCCGGGGTGGCCGCCTGGCTAACCGCCCTACGGGTTTGGTTGCTGGGCATATCCAGAGCCGAGACCTGTTGTCCCGACTCACGACGATCAGCTGGGTTGGCTGGTCTGGGCTGGTCCTTGTTACCCGAAGGGCTTACGGACCGGTCTGCTCGGGTCCTTTTGGAAGCACCGGTAGCCGTGGCTGTGCCTCCGCTAGGACCCTTCAAGTGGGCTTTGGCCTTCTCCCCCTTATCATCTCCCCTCCACTTCTTCACTTTCAGGTGCACCTCACTGGGCATCCCGAACTTTGTGGAGGAGAAGTTGATTTGGAAGAAGGCCAACAAGTTGCCACTCTCCCACGAGCAGAATCCGGTCTCGAATGCCTGCTCCTTGATGTCCTTCACACTCAACGAGGCCCAGTTAGCCAGGAGCTCGTTGAAGCACTTGATGGCCCGTTTCCTCGTTTTCTCCAGGCCGATGCCATGGGCTTTCTGCAAGTGCAGAGCCATGTCCCGACACCGGTGAGTGTTGAACGAACCATCACATAGTTTGCTCGGACGGTCTCCGAGCACACACATCATCACGGGCTTGTGGTGCATGTGATGCTCCACTATGTGCTGAGCGAAGCGGGGCTTCGTCTCGAACACCTTCTCTCCCGTGAGAGCCAGCTGGCACGACTCGAATGGGCACCTCCGGCGGTTGCCGGATGGCCCCCATTGGGTCATCGCCCACTGGACTTTCGCCCGGGCTTCATAGCTGTAAATCGACCCCAGTTTGGATTTGAGCTGGTCAATCCAAATGAGGTAGAATTTACCCACTGGCGTATCCGAGGGGCCGGATTTCATCCACTCCTCGTCGTCGCTATCACCGTCTTTATTGACGGCGCCCGGACACATGTAGTGGACTGTGTCATAGGCACAGTCCGCGAAGCAGCGGGGAGTCCGTTCCTTGAACCCCTCGGCTGCATTCTTCCACATCCACTTCTGATTGTCATCCTTTGGGACATCCATGGTCATTTCTTCCCACGTTGTCACGGACTCCAAATCAGATTTGGCTGACTCGGGCAGCTCTGGGTCGCTTTCGCTTCCCTCGCTGTCCGTGTAAATGCCTTCTCCCCTACGGCCGGCTCGGCTGGTGGTAGTAGTACCAGACGAAGCCTTGGTAGAGGACTTGGCGCTTGCCCCGCTGGTGCTGGCAGTGGAAGCTGCAGTAACCGAGGTGGCTACTGTGGTTGGAGGAAGCCTTCGCCTTACTTTGGGCCTGTTGTTTCCGGTGGGCCCGACGAGCTGCGGTGAGCTGCTTCTGCTGTTTGGCGAGCTCGGCTCGCTTGGCTTCAACAGCAGCCTGCTGACGCGAGATGTCCTCTTCTGAGATCTCGCCAGGCGCCTCCGGAATGTCGGCACCCGGTTCCGTCTCGGTTGTGGACCTCTCGATGGCGATCCTTACGTCTTCAACCTCCAGGTCACTCTCGGTGAGAGGACCCTTTGGCGCAGGCTTGTGCGTCAACCGCTTGACCCGGTCGGTTTCCACCGAGGAGAGCGTGACAGAGTCTGTGTCCATGTCGGACTCAGACTCTCTTAACTCCGCGGCCTTTCGGGTGATGCCTTCGGAGATCAGCACTGCTCGGGCCAAGCTCTCGTTGACCGCCATCTTCTCCGCCAACTTTTGGTAGTTGCGGAGCCAAGAGACTGGCATACTGTCAGCCAACTCGTCGCTGCACCAGTCCATAACCAGAGTCTTGAAGTCGTCTGGTATGGCCTCGGGCACGCCTGGTTTCACTGCCGACGGTCCGTATCCGAACATGGAGGCGTGCATGGGGATGTAAGTCCCCCAGGAGGTGTATACAACACCGGCCTCGCAATCGACGTGTGCCATACGCTCGATGCGAGTCTTGTATCCCGGAGGATACATGGGAATGTCGAAGACATCAATGCTGCCACCCGAAGCTGCTGCTGTAGACGCGGGCTCCGGGTGCGGTGGTGGTGGAGGTGGCATCCTCTCCCGGTCGGTGGCCTTGGCCATCGCCGAGAGCGTCCGGGCTGCCTCCTCAGTCGAAGAGTCCATAGACATGGGGATATAAGTCCTCGCCTTGCTCCAACAGAACGTTGGCAGTTTGATGCGCGGCGTCAACCGTCCCCTGTGCCATGGCACTGAGGGCGACTTCCAATTTAATTGGCAAATGTGTTGGACTCCTCCCGAAGGATTCGTCCAACAAAGGTGTTCTTGTTAGGACAAGCTAACCCGACAGCTAGAGGCTGTATACTGCCAACACTAACCAGAGCGAAAACGGGTGGCGTCTTACCACCACGGGTCCGCTCTAGTTATGACCAATATGACGTCAGACCTCTCGTCTCGCAAGATCCCGCCATGGCTATCCGGTGACCTAGTTCCGCGCTTTCCCACCGCACCCGCGGCGCCACCTAGGGAACTAGATCCGAACTAACATTCGACTCGATATGCGAGACGCGGCCTACCACCCGAGTGCTATCTTCTGGAGCTTGGCGGTGTATACAACGCTTCAAAGCGAATGTACCGGTTAATCCGACCGCCACTCACGGGATACAGCTACCCGGGGAGGGCGCGTTCGGCATCTCCAGCCGTGGAACGTATGTTACCCGCCTACGGCGGACAACACGCAGCAGCTCGTTGTGTACTGAGTTAGGGTACAGCAGAACTCAACCGGGGACTGCGTCTAACGCCTTCGGTTAGCCTCTTATTTTTCCCGGCTTTACGTACGGCCTTTTCTGGGTTCCGCTTAGCCACTGCGGGACCTTTCCCATACGTAATGCCTTCACTCAGCGAGACATTTTTCCTTTTCTTATGATTAGGTCGTTTCCTGGCCTTCGTCTTCTTTTTCACCATTACCTCGTCTTCCGGCATTTTTCTCGGCCGGCCTCTAGGGCGCTTAATTGGTACTACCACGCTCGGTCCGCTAGGGACAGATTCAGGTGGTTTGTAACCGAACTCCCTCTCCGCCTCTTCGCGTCCCTTCCAGGGCCGAAGTTTTCCGACATTTGTCTTCCATTTCCTACCAGTTAGGCAGTCTTCCATCATCACCGTAGACTCGGAGATGACGCGAATAATTTTAAACGGACCTTCCCAAGGTGTTACGAGCTTCAGCCGTTCTAGCGGCTCGTAGTACCTTAGTACTTTGTCCCCAACATTAAAACAAATTCGTTTGGCATTGGTGTCATAACCCACCTTCTGCCACTTCGCACTCTTCAGCAGCTCTTTCAGAACGGCCTCGTATGACTGTTTGAACCTATCCCTTAACGACTCCACAAACAACACGGTGCAGGGCGCCTCCGGGTCTATCCCAACCACTCCATACACTAAGTCGGCGGGCATTATGATGTCCTCGCCGAACACTAGCATGTTTGAAGTGCAATTAGTAGATGAATGGACAGTGTTGTTGTAGGCATGTACTACAAACTCGCACTGTTCATCCCAGTCGTCCTGGTGGGTATTGACCAGGGGCGTTAGCACTTGTATCAGGGTTCTGTTGAACCGCTCTACCTGCCCATCCGACTGTGGTCGGTATGGGTTTGTTCGGGTCTTACAAATGGCTAGGTAATGGCACATTTCCTGCCAAAGCTCCGACTCGAACTCCCTTCCTTGGTCGCTGTGCATCATAAGGGGGACACCCAAATGCAGCACCCAGCCTTTCACAAACGCTTCCGCACATGTGGCGGCTTTGTGATTAGGAAGAGGGAACACCCGAGTGTACTTGGTATAATAGTCGGTTACGACCATCATGCAAGTATTGTCTCGGGGCGTTGTCTTGATTCCGCTGATGATGTCTATTGCCACTCGAGCGAATCTGACACCAAACAATTCCTGGGATAAGGGTTGCTTCCCCGGGCCGGGTCCCGGCTTGTTTTTACAACAATCCGGGCAAGTGGCGATCCACCGGAGCAGGTCACCTCTCATTCCAGGCCAGTAGTAACGCCTTTGTAGGCGCTCTATTGACCTCTTCTTACCGAAATGGCCACTCGTTTTGTGACCATGGCAATAATACATGATATCCCTCCTCATCGGGGCGGGTATCACTATTTGCAACAGCCTACTGTTGGTGGGAGTTGTCTTCCACCTACATAGTATGCCATCTCGGATCTCTAGCTCGGTCCATTGGGCTAGCAATCGCCTCGCTTCCCTATCTTCTAGGGACACTAGCGGCCTTGCCGGTTTAATACCTGACAGTAGGTATTCCATTATGCGCGCAGTGGTGGGATCCGACTGTTGGAACTTCTTGATGGTCTCCGGGTACCAATCGAGATAGCTACATACAGCCTCCTCCCAGGGGATATGGGGGGTGGTATAATTAAATACCAACCCGGCTACCACAGCATTGTGGGCTCCGCAGTCTTCACAAGTGGCATTTTGGCACCTTCGGATAGGTCGCCTCGACAAGGCATCCGCATTGATGTGTTTAGCACCGGGTCGGTGCTCTATTTGTTTATGCTCCAATCCAAACTCGGATAGATGAGCTAACCATTGTCCAATCATCCCCTCGGCGTCCTTAAAGTTAAGGAGCCACCTAAGAGACGAATGGTCTGTTCTTAAAGTGAAGTCACTTCCCCAGAGGAAATGCTTAAACTTCTTTGTATACACCACCACCGCGAGGAGTTCCCGCTTGGTGGTACAGTAATTACGCTGGGTCTTGCTTAGCGTGTTGCTAGCGAATGCTATTGGGACTTCGACTCCCTCCTGGACCTGAGAGAGAGCTGCCCCAATTGCATCGTTGCTCGCATCGGTGTCTAAGATGAAATGTCCCTCGGGAGTGGGATATTTCAACACGGGTGTGTTCCTAAACAAATCTTTTATTTTATTAAAAGATTCTTCTTGCTCGCTGGTCCATGGGAATGGGTTCCGTGCCCAGGGGGTCCAGTGAGCTAAGCACTGCATAGGAAAGCTGACACGAGAGTAATTCGGTATGAAAAAACGGTAGTAGGAACAAAATCCTAGAAATGATCTCACCTCCTTAGCACTCATGGGTCTTTCCCAATTCTCTACAGCTTCTAATTTCTCCGGATCTGCGCTCACCCCGTTAGGTGTGATGATCCTTCCCAAGTATGTAATTGTTTTCTTAAACAGATTACATTTCTTGGGTTTGAGTTTAAGACCCTTTGATAGTATCCGGTCGAGGACCAATTGCAGATTTGCATGGCATTCCTTGAACGACTTGCCGAACACGACCACGTCGTCCAAGTAGACCAAACATTTCTTCCACAAAAGATCACTCAACAAGGATTCCATCATGGCCTCGAATGTAGCGGGGGCGTTACACAATCCGAAGGGTAAGACATTATACTCGAATAGCCCCATATGACTGGAGAACGCTGTTTTCTCCATGTCATCCGGGTGCATCGGTATCTGCCAGTACCCGGATTGTAAGTCCAAGGTACAGAACCATTGGTTTCCACCCAAGCTATCTAAAGTCTCGTCTATCCTTGGTAAAGGATATGAGTTCTTCTTTGTCATACCGTTCAGTTTTCGGTAGTCGACACAAAAGCGGATTGTACCGTCTTTCTTAGTGGTCATACACACAGGGCTGGACCAGGGACTCGAGCTCGGCACGATGACCCCTAGGTCCAACTGTTTTTGTATTTCCTCTTCACAAATTAACTTCTTCTTGAGAGGAAGTCTACGATACGGGATTTTAAAAGGTTTCTCGTTACCCACATCTATGGTGTGCAACACCTTGTCGGATCTACCCACCGGTCCTCCTTCCCTACCAAAAGCACTCTCGTACTTTTGTAGGAGTTTCGCTAGGCAATCCTTATCCTCCGTATTCTGTAAATCTGACTGATCAATCAGCTTTTCGAATTCTTCATCCAAAGGATGCTTACTAACGGGGTTTAGTGGTTTATTGAACTTAGCCTCGGCGACGTGTTCAACCAAACTCATCCTACCCACACTGTCGCCTCACTTCAAGTAGACCACCGAACCACTTCGGTTAGTCATGGGTAATACAGTCCAAGCTGCATTAGCCACCAATGTATCCACTGAGTCCAACCGATACTCGACAAATACACCGTGTCGGGTTCATAGACTCAGGTTTCATTCCTTTGGGCCATTGATCCGCCACAAAGGACATCGCAAGTGGTACCCGGTGGGATCTTCACCGTGTGTATCACTGATGCAACCGAAGACACTTGTCTCAATACGCATTGGACATGCAAGCCATACGGGTTCCGTATACTCATTGTACCATCCCTCGGGTCCAAGACGGCCCCATATAAGCTTGCAAAATCCAGTCCGAGGATTCCGTCATCACTAACCTCTGCTATAGTCGGCGAAAGAACAAATTCTTTGCCTCCTATACGGATAGGCATAAACGTCCTACCAAAAGTACGCATACTGTCCGTCGGCCGTGCAAGCATTTACCCCCGTTTTGAGGTTCTCATGGCTGCCGGCCACTGAGTCGAAAAATCTTTTGGACACACAGGAGTGGCTGGCTCCAGTATCCACCAAGAATTCCCCTACCCGGCCTTTCACAGATATGGGTACATACCACCGTCTCCCCCCTAAAGGAGAGGGGTTACTGGTAAACTGGTGAAAGTCTCCCGAATCACCAAGATTCAATCCGGATGACTTGGGGGAAGGCGTGTCCCACACACTCGGATCAACTCTTTGATCCATCCTTCCTCTCCCCCAGTGCGGCCACTCGCCTCCATATGCTCACTCCCATACACATAAGCACTAGGGTCCCTGGCCCCGGCCAAGGTGCAGGGGTGCGCACCCACAGCCACCCGGCCTCCAGGTGTATTTGATTCGAAATCTTCCACCGGGTCACCCCCGGTAGCATTTTGGCATTCGTTCCTCCCCGGGGTTATACCCAATGCCGTGGATACAACCCCCACTAGTTTTCCACATCAGTGGAATCCGTAGCGTTCTCCCTTCCTTCCCCGTTGTCCTCGGCCTCATAGAAGGCGGCCATTACCGGCTTAGCAGCGGTACATTCGGATGATGAGTGTCCCATGCGCTGGCACCTGAAACACTTAACCGTTCGGCGATCCACTCTGGGTCTCTGCCGACTGGCTTGGAGGGCATCTGTAATTTTCTTACACATATCCTCCATAAGTTTGGTCATGTCCGGAGACTGACCCTTCGCTTTATCAGTGCTTACAAGAGGCTTGGCCGCCTTCTCGCTGACTTTCGGGTCACTCTTGACCTCGGATGATGGTCTAGAATCCCTTGGCTTATTGAACGCCTTCCTTGGAATATACTTCCTACCTGAAGCATTTTTCCTTAATTGCATCGAACAGAAGTTGCCGTCCTCCTGTTCGATTTCAATCAATTCAAAGTCGTCAGAGGCAATATTTACCTCAGACTGCTGGACTACTGATGCCAGGGGAACCGAGCCGCTGGCATAAGGTATGTCCCCGGCTAACATCGTTCGCTTCTTCACGGCCATATCTATGCCATTAAATATGCCGTGCAATGTTATGCCTTCCTTCCAGGCATCCCTCGCAGCAATCTCTCAGCGGTCTCTCAGACCCTTGACGAATTGTGTAATCAAATCGTCCATATACCAGTCCTGGTTTTCAGTACCGGGTCTGGCCTTGCTTAGCAGGGCATGGAGTTCCATACCGTATGCTCTGAAAGCTTCATTAGGCTTCTGTGTACGTTTCTTAAAGCGGACCATCGGATCCTCCTTGACCATGTTACATAACAGTCCACTAACAGATTCCACTAACTGCTCGAAACTCCCTACGAGACCGTACCAGGTCCGCCATTGCTCTACGGCCATGCGACTCGGCCCGCCTTTCAAACATCTTACTAGATGCGGCTTGGCCTCGTATGGGGTCCACCCATTACAATTCATCACATCGATGAAATCTTCAAACCACTCTTTCTATGGTCGAGTACCGTCATATTCCTTAGGAATCATGGCTACCCTTCGGGCGGAATTGTGAGCATACATCAATCTAGTGCATTGCTGTTTGCTCCATTCAATCGCCTTGGTTTCGTTCAAGGTTCGATTGCCCCCTATACCACCGAAGCTCGTGTGCCCGGTGGAGGTGGTGGCGGCGGCTGTGTATACGTCCACTGTGAACCACTGTGGTTCGTATAGCCTGCACCCCCCTGGTTAGGGCCGGTACCCGAGGTACTGCTGTTACCTGTGGTACCCGTAGCACCGCCCCCCCCCCTTGTGCGCCTTGGTAGCCGCCGTCGGACGGCTGGTTTCCCGTTGATTGACTGCCATCGTTCGATGGAGTTTGTTGGCCGCTGTCATTACCAGCTCCCAACCCCACACTTTCGGCCTGATCCACATGTATGTGGAATCCACTAGTCTCCGCGCTACTGTCGGAGGCATCCCGGGGTGCATAGTCCGGGTCTAAGTTGTGGACTATGGGGACTTCACTTATCCGGACTCTACTAGTTCGGCCATGCTTATCTTGGGTTCTGATATAAACTCCCCCTTGATCTACATTCCGCGTCGCATTGTCATTGACAAAAGGATTGTACTGCGGATGCTTAGGTGTAGAACAGGAGACTGGGTCACCCTGTTTAACGAACGTCGAGTTCGGGTTTGCGTCCTTACTCGCAGGAGGAGCATTCACTTGCTCTTGCTCCTGTAAATAACTCTCCATAGCAGACTTATTTATTGTGAGGGTAGCTACATCTGTAGTCAGGTTTCGCTGTTCCTCCCTCAGCTGTGCGTTTTCTGATAAGATCTCGGATCGAATCTTCTCATTTTCTGCAACAGCTCGGTTTCGCTCCTCTTGAGCGGCCAATGCCTCTCGCTTAAAAGTATCCTTTAGTAGACGATACTTTTCACCCTTCTCTTTCTGAGACCTCTGGTACTCATTGGTCTCCTTCCTGATCTCGGATTGTTCCGAGACCATTTTGGCCTCTGTCTCAGCCTTTCGGAGTTGAAGTTTCTTTAGCTTCTCCTCCATGGCATGCAACTCGGATTGTAGTCTGTTTACATCCCGGGCCTTAGCAACCTCCTCAACTCTAGCCTTTTCGATTGCTCTGAGTCTATTGGCTTCTTCGAGTTCCAACTCGGCCAATCTTTTCTCTTTTTCACGTTCGTCTTTCTCCTTTCGCTCCAATTGATGGGCTACGGAAGTTAGACGATATTTCAGGTCAGATTCTTTTAGAATCGCCTCCTGTTCAACGGATCGTAACTTTCCGATCCAAGATTTAGTTTCCTCTTCAATTTTCAATTGGGCTTCCATGAATTGTTCATGTTGCCTCTTAGCCTGCAACTCTACCTGCTCTTTGGCTTTCAAATAGGCCGAGGTAGTTTTATACCCGGGGCCCATCCAACGTCCGTATATCGACCTGCGGCTGCCTCCAGGGTTGAACATGGAGTCAGACAAGCCTTCGTCCAAAGATAGGCCTAGGTGATGCTTTTCCGAGTTTCTCGGTTCAGCATCCCGAGGCTTAGTCTTCGGATTTACTTTCGGGACCACTGGGTCCCTTATGGCTTTACCATCGTCGCTGTCATGGTCCGACGATGTCATTAATGGGGCTACTCCGTTTGCCCCCTCTGGTACCGCTCCCGGGGGGGTTGCAGTGCGCTGCATAGGGCTCTGTGCTATTGGGGTACCCAAGCTGCTAGCCGAGCCTGCTGGTGCAATAGGACCTAGCTGGCGTCTGCTAGTTATAACCTGGGACCAATCGCTCAAGTCCAAAGTTGGGGGTCTTAATACCCCCCTAAACAATCCTGTGTCTGGTGCTCCCGTTTGAGGTGTACCCGGATACAATTTTACGATGCCATCACCGGTGGCACCGTCCATCAGACCGGGTGTCGAGAAAACAGTTCGGACACCCTCTGGATTGTACATTTGTTGTTGACCGGGCTTCCAGTCTAACAACAGATGCTGGGATGTAAAGTCATCCTCTTCGAATCCCTCTAGCCCAGGGCTGGGGGGATCTGCTTCGGGTTTCCTGAGGCTTTCGGCCAATGTGGCCGCGCTCCACCCCCGAACCAACTGGTCACGGCACCAGTGTAATGGTTCGTATCGACTTATATGTTGGGTGGCTCGTTGAATCGCTTAACACTAGAGATACCAACACAACACGAGTAGTTCGGGTTGGGCAAAGCCCCAGATACCCCTACCTCTCGGGTAGGACTTTATTCAGTTTGTCAATAGATTATATTGAGCGTCTTGACTGGACCATGTCCAGTCCCCTTCTGCCGCTCGTCCGGCTTCTTAGTAGAAGCTGGACGCGAGGCATGGTGCTGCCCCCTCTTGTACCAACGGGGTATCGCAAAGCGACACCTAGCTGGCATAGAAGGAACAAGCACCACACGAACACGTCTCTCGGATGAACGGCACTAATATATATACAACGATGCCGGCCCCTACACTGATATCATGTGTGAGAGCTTTACATGACGTCCTGCATGGTACATCATCATAGTGAGTACGTTGTACATCTGTGTGAATCTTTGTATCTGACTGCCATGGGTGTAAAATATTTGTCACACACATTTAGAGTAAGTTTTATGAATCTCATATGTCAGCAATGTAGAAATGCCACACATAGCATTCTGAACAATCAAATTCCATCAATTAACATCAGCAATATGGAATAATAGGAGAGGAGGTGTTTTAACACCGATCACAAATTGTAGGGAGGAGCACACATTGCAGTCTACAGAAACAGCCAAACATCATGGGAAGTATGCCTAGACTCAATGATGTCTAGACTCAACAATGTCTAGACTCCATGTTTCAACATTTCTTTTCTCTGTATGTTCCATGTGTATAGACGTCAACCTGTCCCCCTTCTTTCAAAAGTATTTGAAAATCATCCATGTCCAAATAATTGCCTTTGGCCAATGCACTCAGGCACTCATCCATGAGCTATGACCTGAAACTTTGAGGAAACAAAGATAGAAGCCCATGGTGGTTCAACAAGACATTACATGTGGTAGACCCATAATGAAAAGGATATAAAATCTTTGATCTGAGGGATATCAAAAACCAGTCATCCTACAAATTGGAAAGCTTCGGCCTCAGAGGTATATTCAAGTCATAGAGTACACATTCACGAGTGTTCATCTGATCCGTGTGATGTCCTGCATTGTGCATCATCAGAGTGAGTAAGTTGTGCGTTTGCATAAATTTGTGTGAAATCTTACATTAAACAAAAACAGTCAAAAAAGACAGCCTTTTAATATAAAAGTCACTCTACATAGATAACTGTGCTGATATCACGTGTGAGAGCTTTACATGACGTCCTGCATGGTACATCATCGTAGTAAGTAAGTTCTGCATCTGTGTGTATCTTTGTATATTACTGCCATGGGCGTAAAATATTTGTCACACACATTTAGAGTAAGTTTTGTGAATCTCATTTGTCAGCACCGTAGAAATGTCACACATGGCATTCTGAACAATCAAATTCCATCAATTAACATCAGCTATATAGAATAATAGGAGAAGAGGTGTTTTAACACAGATCACAAATTGCAGGGAGGAGCACACATTGCAGTCTACAGGAAACAGCCAAACATTATGGGAAATATACCTAGACTCAATAATGTCTAGACTCAATAATGTCTAGACTCCATGTTTCAACATGTTCCATGTGTATAGATGTCAACCTGTCCCCTTCTTTCAAAAGTATTTGATATGCATCTGTTAATTATAAGAGAAGTTGTGTGATTGTTACACCAGTGCATAAATAATTTTGGACCATCTAGCAATCTAAGAACTATAAGCAGAATCTTCATAGACATCCATATTGGTCCTTAGACAGACGAGTGATTATGTGTAAAATCCAGAAAGACACAGATGTAAAATCTTAAACCAAATGGACATCGCGGTATTTTTAGGAAAGTTAAGCCTTGGAGGCGTGCCAGAGCATTAATTCATCATGCTCATTGGTTGTTATGATGCATGAATGCAGCCCTGGAGAGTAACTCGGCAGGGCTACATGCATGCATCATGCCGACCATACAGGATTGATACACAAACTCCTGGAGGGTCAGCATGATGCTAAAATGAAGTGCTGGTGAGCAGTTACTCCAGCACTTCATCGGTGCATCATAATGACCAATGAGCATGATGCATTAGTGCACAATAAAAGAATCATTCCTCATCATGTCACACACTCTATGTACTTGGCTGTAATGCTGACCCACAACGGTAATCTGTGATGTTACACTGAATGTGTACATCATTATAGTGCGAAAGTACCGAGTATATGCAAATCAGTGTGAAACTTTACAACATCACACCCACAGGAGCCAATTTGAACAACTAATCCATTTTATATCCTCTGAACAGTGTAGTGATAGAAATCAATGAACTCCTTACCTATCATAGATAATAGGTTAGAATATAATTAACGTGGAAAGAGGTATTCTGCACCAAAACTGGACATCACAGACATGAAAAATAAACACTTAGTTTTTATTTTCTCACCTTTTAATAGATAATGGTTGCACGGGACAATCTAAGAAATGTAACCAGCAAAAATGTTGATTGGAACCACTAATCATATGGAATATCATGTTAAGACAATAGCCATAGCAGTCCACATACTTGTTTATCCACAATGACAAGCATGTATGATCTTCAATCATAGGAACATGCAAAAAAAACAGCCGTTGTAAAGTTACAGGCTCAGAGAAGTATTTGTCATAGGCCATACATTTATTATATTTAGTTAGGATATTTGACAAAAGGTCCCAAAGCCACACTATGAAGAAAATAGGAAAAAACGATGGATATTTACAATACATAAGGAAATAATATGAATGTAATGGGCGTGAGCGTAATTGGCGTGAGCGAAACAACTTTCCCAGGCTTCAGACAGCAACTCAGCAATATAACCTCACCCAGAATTAATCTAGGCAATAAAAATAATCTAAGAATACTTATAGGATGCATTTGGAATGCATCAAGCCTGCCAACATGCTTGCAGTGCATTTTACTTACGCCCATTACGCTCACGCCCATTACGCTCACGCCCATTACATCTGTCAGTTAACCCCTCTTTTTGGCATAACCAATGCATGTAGAGACTCCCGTCTTTTTTTAAAATGACTTATTAACAATAGATCTTCAAGTTAGGCTGGTTGAAAGAAAGAAAACTTTGATAGTATTTGTCCTGGATGCAGAAATTTGAATGTAATGGGCGTGAGCAAAATGGACTTGAAAATACTTGAATATGTACTGCACAGTCATGCCTGCAAGTAGACCCTAAGTTTCTGTACCAGAAAATCCCCTATGATGACCCTAATCTTGGTGGGAAATAAGAAGATTGAGGGTAGTGTTTTAGTAGGCCTACCAGTGTACTTTCATTTTGCTCACGCCCATTACAGCACCTTTATTTGGTTATGGAAATGAACAGGGGAAAAGGAATGCCAACCAGAGCACCTCCAAACAACATGAAAATGTTAGATAGGACCCCCCACTAAGGAATAGATAAAATTATATTGGTCTGTTGCTGTTTGGCTTGATGGTATAGACCCTGGGATGAGGTGGAAATTGAATAAAAAGGCAATTTTTGGCCATTTTTGAACTTTTGGCCACCATATCTAAAAAAATAGCAGGCCGACATATGTAAACTTGCCCTTCTTTTGAAGCCCAAGGTGTTTTCTTTGAAATGAAACCAGAAATAAGAAGAATGGTTACTTACCTTTTATTTTACAGCCCCCTGTATCCAAAAAAGACCAAAAAAGACCCAGGTGCCCACTTTCGGTGGATTGACCCATATGATGTCCTGTATGGTGAATCATCAGAGTGAGTAAGTTTGGGATCTGTGTTTAACCTAAAATCATCATATTGCCATTTGTGTAAATTCGTTGAACAAAAGGATACAGAAAACTTCTCAAAAGCTTAAGCCTCAGAGGTGTATTCATGCAATAGAATATACATTCATAGCTGCAATACAGAATACATACAAAAGATTCATGATGAAAGTGATGCAAATTTCGAAACCAAAGAGATACCAAAAATGACAGCCTTTGTATATGGAAGTGACTCTACATAGATAACTTTGCTGATATCACGTGTGAGAGCTCTACATGACGTCCTGCATGGTACATCATCATAGTGAGTAAGTTCTACCTCTGTGTGTATATATCATCTTGACACTGCCATGGGTGTGAAATATATGCCTAGACTCAATGATGTCTAGACTCAACAATGTCTAGACTCCATGTTTCAACATTTCTTTTCTCTGTATGTTCCATGTGTATAGACGTCAACCTTTCCCCCTTCTTTCAAAAGTATTTGAAAATCATCCATGTCCAAATAATTGCCTTTGGCCAATGCACTCAGGCACTTATCCATGAGCTATGACCTGAAACCTCAAGGAAACCAAGATAGAAAAGCCCACGGTAGTTCAACAAGGGGTTATATGAGACCCCTAAGGAAAAGTATGTAAAGTTTTTGATCTAAGGGATATCAAAAACCAGTCTTCCTACAAATTGGAAAGCTTCAGCCTCAGAGATATATTCAAGTCATAGAGTACACATTCACGAGTGTTCATCTGATCCGTGTGATGTCCTGCATTGTGCATCATCAGAGTGAGTAAGTTGTGCGTTTGCATAAATCTGTGTGAAATCTCACATTAAACAAAAACAGTCAAAAAGGACAGCCTTTGTATATGGAAGTCACTATACATAGAGAACTGTAATGAAATTGCTTGCTATAACTCTATATGATGTCCTGTATGGTGAATCATCAGAGTGAGTAAGTTCAGGATCTGTGTGTAACCTTACATCATCATACTGCCATGGGTGTAAATTCGTTGAACAAAAGGATACCAAAAACTTCTCAAAAGTTTAAGCCTCAGAGGTATATTCATGGAATAGAATATACATTCAGAGCATCAATACAGAATACATACAAAAGATTCATGATGAAAGTGATGCAAATTTCTAAACCAAAGAGATACCAAAAATGACAGCCTTTGTATATGGAAGTCACTATACATAGATAACTGTGCTGATATCATATTTGAACATTTCTTTTCTCTGTATGAGCTACGACCAGAAACTTCAAGGAAACAAAGATAGAAAAGCCCATGGTGGTTCAACAAGGGATTACATGTGGTAGACCCATAATGAAAAGGATGTAAAAGTTTTGGTCAAAGGGATATCAAAAACCAGTCTTCCTACAATTTGGAAAGCTTCAGCCTCAGAGGTATATTCAAGTCATAGAGTACACATTCACGAGTGTTCATCTGATCTGTGTGATGTCCTGCATTGTGCATCATCAGAGTGAGTAAGTTGTGCGTTTGCATAAATCTGTGTGAAATCTTACATTCAACAAAAACAGTCAAAAAGGACAGCCTTTGTTTATGGAAGTCACTATACATAGAGAACTGTACTGAAATCACATGTGATAACTCTATATGATGTCCTGTATGGTGAATCATCAGAGTGAGTAAGTTCTGGATCTGTGTGTAACCTTACATCATCATACTGCCATGGGTGTAAATTCGTTGAACAAAAGGATACAGAAAACTTCTCAAAAGCTTATGCCTCAGAGGTATATTCATGTAGTAGAATATACATTCATACCTGCAATACAGAATACATACAAAAGATCCATGATGAAAGTGATGCAAATTTCTAAACCAAAGAGATACCAAAAATGACAGCCCTTTTATATGGAAGTCACTATACATAGATAACTGTGCTAGTAACTCGTGTGAGAGCTCTACATGACGTCCTGCACGGTACATCATCAGAGTGAGTAAGTTCTACCTCCGAGTATATCTTAATATATTACTGCCATGGGTGTAAAATATTTGTCACACACATTTAGAGTAAGTTTTGCGAATCTCATTTGTCAGCACCGTAGAAATGCCACACATGGCATTCTGAACAATCAAAGGAGGTGTTTTAACACCGATCACAAATTGTAGGGAGGAGCACACATTGCAGTCTACTGGACTCAATAATGTCTAGACTTAATAATGTCTAGACTCCATGTTTCAACATTTCTTTTTCTATGAATGTTCGATGTGTATAGACGTCAACCTGTCCCCCTTCTTTCAAAAGTATTTAAAAATCATCCATGTCAAAATAATTGCCTTTGGCCAATGCACTCACGCAATCATCTATGAGCTATGACCAGAAACTTCAAGGAAACCAAGATAGAAAAGCCCACAATGGTTCAACAAGTGATTACATGTGGTAGACCCATAATGAAAAGGATATAAAATCTTTGATATGAGGGATACCAAAAACCAGTCTTCCTACAAATTGGAAAGCTGATATCAGATTTGAGAGCTCTATATGATGTCCTGCATGGTAAATCATCAGAGAGAGTAAGTTCTGGATCTGTGTGTAACCTTACATCATCATACTGCCATGGGTGTAAAGTCGTTAAACAAAAGAATACCAAAAACTCTTCAAAAGATTAAGCCTCAGAGGTATATTCATGTAATAGAATATACATTTGTAGAAAACATACGAAAGATCCATGATGAAAGTGATGCAAATGTCTAAACCATAGAGGTACCAAAAATGAGAGCCTTTGTATATGGAAGTCACTCTACGTAGATAACAGTGCTGATATCACGTGTGAGAGCTTTACATGACGTCCTGCATCGTACATCATCATAGTGAGTAAGTTCTACCTCTGTGTGTCTATATCATCTTGACACTGCCATGGGTGTGAAATATTTGTCACACACATTTAGAGTAAGTTTTATGAATCTCATTTGTCAGCAACGTAGAAATGCCACACATGGCATTCTGAACAATCAAATTCCATCAATTAACATCAGCATTATGGAATAATAGGAGAGGAGGTGTTTTAACTCTGATCACAAATTGTAGGGAGGAGCACACATTGCAGTCTACAGGAAACAGCCAAACATCATGTGAAATATACCTAGACTCAATAATGTCTAGACTCAATAATATCTAGACTCCATGTTTCAACATTTCTTCTCTCTGTATGTTCCGTATGTACAGATGTCAACCTGTCCCCCTTCTTTCAAAAGTATTTGAAAATCATCCATGTCCAAATAATTGCCTTTGGCCAATGTACTCAGGCACTTATCCATGAGCTATGACCTGAAACTTCAAGGAAACCAAGATAGAAAAGCCCATGGTAGTTCAACAAGGGCTTATATGAGACCCCTAAAGCGTTGGTTCCACAGCCATACAATCTATCGGAATAGCCCTAATCCGACGATTTATAATATATCAAAAGTATAGAAAAAAATCGGTCGGATTAGTGCTAAAGCGCTGGTTCCACAGACCTAAATCGGTCAGATTAGCACTAATCCGACCGATTTTTTTCTATACTTTTGATATATCATAAATCGTCGGATTAGGGCTATTCGGACCGATTGTATGGCTGTGGAACCAACGCTTAATCCGACTGATTTAGGTCTGTGGAATCAGCGCTTAAATAAAAGGATGTAAAATTTTAGATATAAGGGATATCAAAAACCAGTCTTCCTACAAATTGGAAATCTTCAGCCTCAGAGGTATATTCAAGTCATACAGTACACATTCACGAGTGTTCATCTGATCCGTGTGATGTCCTGCATTGTGCATCATCAAAGTGAGTGAGTTGTGTGTTTGGATAAATCTGTGTGAAATCTTACATTCAACAAAAACAGTCAAAAAGGACAGCCTTTGTATATGGAAGTCACTATACATAGACAACTGTAATGAAATTCCATGCGATAACTCTATATGATGTTCTGTATGGTGAATCATCAGAGTGAGTAAGTTCAGGATCTGTGTTTAACCTTACATCATCATACTGCCATGGGTGTAAATTCGTTAAACAAAAGAACACCAAAAACTCTTCAAAAGCTTAAGCCTCAGAGGTATATTCATGTAATAGAATATACATTTATAGAAAACATACAAAAGATCCATGATGAAAGTGATGCAAATGTCTAAACCATAGAGGTACCAAAAATGAGAGCCTTTGTATATGAAAGTCACTCTACATAGATAACAGTGCAGATAACAGTAGATTATATTGAGCGTCTTGACTGGACCATGTCCAGTCCCCTTCTGCCGCTCGTCCGGCTTCTTAGTAGAAGCTAGACGAGAGGCATGGTGCTGCCCCCTCTTGTACCAACGGGGTATTGCAAAGCGACACCTAGCTGGCATAGAAGGAACAAGTACCACACGAACACGTCTCTTGGATGAACGGCACTAATATATATACAACGATGCCGGCCCCTACACCACCCCCACTAGACTATACCTAGGGTTGGGTGTAATTAACAAATACCTATTGTTAACTTTATACAGTAATATTATACACGAATAGGTAAGTCTATACATAAGTGTTCGTATAGAATATAGAACATTAAGGGGCATTATAAATAATATGTACATGATGAGGCATCGTCACATATAACCCGAAGTAACTAATAATAACAACTAGGAAGTGGCGCCTTATGCACCATTGACCTAGGGTGGTAGATAGTAACAATGTTACAGTGTTATTATAGTATAAGAGACGCGATAAAAAGTTGTAGACATGTAGTGAAATGGTATGAATAATACTTTACAGTAGTAACTAACCGACCCGAGGTGGGGTAAATAACCCGAGAAAAATTTTGTCAGTTTTAATTATAAGAATATAACTATTATATAAAAATAGCTTTACACAAAATATTAATACTGATAATTATAGGCGTCCTACCAGGGTAGCAGGATCGCCCTTACAAAATACCGGACTTCCGGCGAATCTGGAACGACTGGTTTCTGCAGCTCCACCCGGCGACGTGTATGTGGTGGCAAGCCACGTTGCTGTTATGTTGTGCCCTGATGAAAATGGAAAGATGGAGCCCCGGTTAGGTGTAGTAATCCTTTTGGTGTTTCCGGTTAGCGTCCATCTTCACTGCAGGTTCCGTCCCAGATCAGCGAGTCCAGTGTAAGGATCAGTACCTCTGGCATGATAAATGCTTTTACCCTCGGGTACAAAAGACACCGTCAGATGGACACTTAAAGATCTTCCGGATCCGTGTCCATCTTCTCAGCCGACTCCGCCGAGGTAGACAGAGCCGAGCTGCTGCAACTGCTTATGGAGAGCAGCGCGGAAGCCTCGCTGGGCGTGTCGCTCCCCAAGCTCAGAGTGCTCATCACCGCGGACGGACTGTCCATTGCCTCGGATGCAGGTAGAGCAACCGGGGCGGCTGGGGCAGCCGGGGCGGGAGGAGCAGCCGGAACTGGTGGACCCGCCGGAACCGGCGGAGCAGCCGGGACCGGTGGAGCAGCCGGGACCGGTGGGGCAGCCGGGGCGAAGCATAGGGACGACGGAAGGCCGCCCCACTCTTCTAAGTGCTTCCCGAATGCGAGGAAGAACTTGAGGTCAGCCTCCTTGTACCTGTGGATGTACCCGGCGTTCTCAGCACGGTGGAACTCCTTAAGCTTTTCAGCTTCCATCTGCTGGCGCCGGCAGGATTGGAGTGCCTCGGCGACATTCTTCCTTTCCTGCAGCCGAATTTTCTCTTCCTCCCTCTTCTGGATCTCGTAGACCAGGTTGAAGGTGGCTTCAGTCATCACACGCCAGTAGTCGACTGACTTCTGGCGATGCAATGCCTACCATTCCGCCATCAGGTCATTCTGGATCTGAGCCGTTTGGACATCGCGGTGGTCAACAAACGTGTTTGGATCCTGAAGACCTGACAGAGTTCCGCAGATAAGCCCTATAACGGGCACCCGAGGGACCGTTGGTGGAACTATAACTGGTGGGGGCGCGGCGGCCTCCACTGAGGCAGGCGGAGCGCCTGCTGGAGGGGCAGACGGGCCCTCAACCGTAACACCTCACCAACCTCGGCCACCGCCCAGGGAAGCTCGGGTGGACTCCATTCCACCACGGCCTCTACCACGGGGTTTAGACCGGCCTAGGGAGGTTAGGACCTGAGATTCGGGTCCCGCTGGTCCCATAGAAGGGAACTTCGCCGCGTACTCACTATACGTGGGGCGCTTGCCGGAAGATCCCTCTCCAGCCCACCAAGATGTATACCCGGATGGGGGAGCGAAGAGTTCACCCCCATCATCCTGGCTGCCAGAGGCTTCGCCCGGGGGTTGTTCCGCGGGTGCAGGTGTGGAAGATGTGGCCGGGGTGGCCGCCTGGCTAACCGCCCTACGGGTTTGGTTGCTGGGCATATCCAGAGCCGAGACCTGTTGTCCCGACTCACGACGATCAGCTGGGTTGGCTGGTCTGGGCTGGTCCTTGTTACCCAAAGGGCTTACGGACCGGTCTGCTTGGGTCTTTTTGGAAGCACCGGTAGCCGTGGCTGTGCCTCCGCTAGGACCCTTCGAGCGGGCTTTGGCCTTCTCCCGCTTATCATCTCCCCTCCACTTCTTCACTTTCAGGTGCACCTCACTGGGCATCCCGAACTTTGTGGAGGAGAAGTTGATTTGGAAGAAGGCCAACAAGTTGCCACTCTCCCACGAGCAGAATCCGGTCTCGAATGCCTGCTCCTTGATGTCCTTCACACTCAACGAGGCCCAGTTAGCCAGGAGCTCGTTGAAGCACTTGATGGCCCATTTCCTCGTTTTCTCCAGGCCGATGCCATGGGCTTTCTGCAAGTGCAGAGCCATGTCCCGACACCGGTGAGTGTTGAACGAACCATCACATAGTTTGCTCGGACGGTCTCCGAGCACACACATCATCACGGGCTTGTGGTGCATGTGATGCTCCACTATGTGCCGAGCGAAGCGGGGCTTCGTCTCGAACACCTTCTCTCCCGTGAGAGCCAGCTGGCACGACTTGAATGGGCACCTCCGGCGGTTGCCGGATGGCCCCCATTGGGTCATCGCCCACTGGACTTTCGTCCGGGCTTCATAGATGTAAATCGACCCCAGTTTGGATTTGAGCTGGTCAATCCAAATGAGGTAGAATTTACCCACTGGCGTATCCGAGGGGCCGGATTTCATCCACTCCTCATCGTCGCTATCACCGTCTTTATTGACGGCGCCCGGACACATGTAGTGGACTGTGTCATAGGCACAGTCCGCGAAGCAGCGGGGAGTCCGTTCCTTGAACCCCTCGGCTGCATTCTTCCACATCCACTTCTGATTGTCATCCTTTGGGACATCCGTGGTCATTTCTTCCCACGTTGTCACGGACTCCAAATCAGATTTGGCTGACTCGGGCAGCTCTGGGTCGCTTTCGCTTCCCTCGCTGTCCGTGTAAATGCCTTCTCCCCTACGGCCGGCTCGGCTGGTGGTAGTAGTACCAGACGAAGCCTTGGTAGAGGACTTGGCGCTTGCCCCGCTGGTGCTGGCAGTGGAAGCTGCAGTAACCGAGGTGGCTACTGTGGTTGCTGGCGTCTTGGAGGTGGGCGTCTTCGGGTCGCCCTTACCCCTCGGCTTGGTGGGGGGCGTGGGCTCCACCGGAGACGCTTTCGCTCCATTTTTCTTCTTCCGGCGCACAACCTTGGGTGGCTGCGCCGGCACCTCAGGACTGGAATCTGACTCCGATGGTTCCTTGTCCTTTGAACGAGGGCTTCTCCTACTACTGACCGGGGAGTCAGAGTCGGAGGAAGCCTTCGCCTTACTTTGGGCCTGTTGTTTCCGGTGGGCCCGACGAGCTGCGGTGAGCTGCTTCTGCTGTTTGGCGAGCTCGGCTCGCTTGGCTTCAACAGCAGCCTGCTGACGCGAGATGTCCTCTTCTGAGATCTCGCCAGGCGCCTCCGGAATGTCGGCACCCGGTTCCGTCTCGGTTGTGGACCTCTCGATGGCGATCCTTACGTCTTCAACCTCCAGGTCACTCTCGGTGAGAGGACCCTTTGGCGCAGGCTTGTGGGTCAACCGCTTGACCCGGTCGGTTTCCACCGAGGAGAGCGTGACAGTAGAGTCTGTGTCCATGTCGGACTCAGACTCTCTTAACTCCGCGGCCTTTCGGGTGATGCCTTCGGAGATCAGCACTGCTCGGGCCAAGCTCTCGTTGACCGCCATCTTCTCCGCCAACTTTTGGTAGTTGCGGAGCCAAGAGACTGGCATACTGTCAGCCAACTCGTCGCTGCACGAGTCCATATCCAGAGTCTTGAAGTCGTCTGGTATGGCCTCGGGCACGCCTGGTTTCACTGCCAACGGTCCGTATCCGAACATGGAGGCGTGCATGGGGATATAAGTCCCCCAGGAGGTGTATACAACACCGGCCTCGCAATCGAAGTGTGCCATACGCTCGATGCGAGTCTTGTATCCCGGAGGATACATGGGAATGTCGAAGACATCAATGCTGCCACCCGAAGCTGCTGCTGTAGACGCGGGCTCCGGGCGCGTGGGTGGTGGAGGTGGCATCCTCTCCCGGTCGGTGGCCTTGGCCATCGCCGAGAGCGTCCGGGCTGCCTCCTCAGTCGAAGAGTCCATAGACATGGGGATATAAGTCCTCGCCTTGCTCCAACAGAACGTTGGCAGTTTGATGCGCGGCGTCAATCGTCCCCTGTGCCATGGCACTGAGGGCGACTTCCAATTTAATTGGCAAATGTGTTGGACTCCTCTCGAAGGATTCGTCCAACAAAGGTGTTCTTGTTAGGACAAGCTAACACGACAGCTAGAGGCTGTATACTGCCAACACTAACCAGAGCGAAAACGGGTGGCGTCTTACCACCACGAGTCCGCTCTAGTTATGACCAATATGACGTCAGACCTCTCGTCTCGCAAGATCCCGCCATGGCTATCCGGTGACCTAGTTCCACGCTTTCCCACCGCACCCGCGGCCCCACCTAGGGAACTAGATCCGAACTAACATTCGACTCGATATGCGAGACGCGGCCTACCACCCGAGTGCTATCTTCTGGAGCTTGGCGGTGTATACAACGCTTCAAAGCGAATGTACCGGTTAATCCGACCGCCACTCACGGGATACAGCTACCCGGGGAGGGCGCGTTCGGCATCTCCAGCCGTGGAACGTATGTTACCCGCCTACGGCGGACAACACGCAGCAGCTCGTTGTGTACTGAGTTAGGGTACAGCAGACCTCAACCGGTGACTGCGTCTAACGCCTTCGGTTAGCCTCTTATTTTTCCCGGCTTTACGTACGGCCTTTTCTGGGTTCCGCTTAGCCACTGCGGGACCTTTCCCATACGTAATGCCTTCACTCAGCGAGACATTTTTCCTTTTCTTACGATTAGGTCGTTTCCTGGCCTTCGTCTTCTTTTTCACCATTACCTCGTCTTCCGGCATTTTTCTCGGCCGGCCTCTAGGGCGCTTAATTGGTACTACCACGCTCGGTCCGCTAGGGACAGATTCAGGTGGTTTGTAACCGAACTCCCTCTCCGCCTCTTCGCGTCCCTTCCAGGGCCGAAGTTTTCCGACATTTGTCTTCCATTTCCTACCAGTTAGGCAGTCTTCCATCATCACCATAGACTTGGAGATGACGCGAATAATTTTAAACGGACCTTCCCAAGGCGTTACGAGCTTCAGCCGTTCTAGCGGCTCGTAGTACCTTAGTACTTTGTCCCCAACATTAAAACGAATTCGTTTGGCATTGGTGTCATAACCCACCTTCTGCCACTTCGCACTCTTCAGCAGCTCTTTCCGAACGGCCTCGTATGACTGTTTGAACCTATCCCTTAACGACTCCACAAACAACACGGTGCAGGGCGCCTCCGGGTCTATCCCAACCACACCATACACTAAGTCGGCGGGCATTATGATGTCCTCGCCGAACACTAGCATGTTTGGAGTGCAATTAGTAGATGAATGGACAGTGTTGTTGTAGGCATGTACTACAAACTCGCACTGTTCATCCCAGTCGTCCTGGTGGGTATTGACCAGGGGCTTTAGCACTTGTATCAGGGTTCTGTTGAACCGCTCTACCTGCCCATCTGACTGTGGTCGGTATGGGTTTGTTCGGGTCTTACAAATGGCTAGGTAATGGCACATTTCCTGCCAAAGCTCCGACTCGAACTCCCTTCCTTGGTCGCTGTGCATCATAAGGGGGACACCCAAATGCAGCACCCAGCCTTTCACAAACGCTTCCGCACATGTGGCGGCTTTGTGATTAGGAAGAGGGAACACCCGAGTGTACTTGGTATAATAGTCGGTTACGACCATCATGCAAGTATTGTCTCGGGGCGTTGTCTTGATTCCGCTGATGATGTCTATCGCCACTCGAGCGAATCTGACACCAAACAATTCCTGGGATAAGGGTTGCTTCCCCAGGCCGGGTCCCGGCTTGTTTTTACAACAATCCGGGCAAGTGGCGATCCACCGGAGCAGGTCACCTCTCATTCCAGGACAGTAGTAACGCCTTTGTAGGCGCTCTATTGACCTCTTCTTACCGAAATGGCCACTCGTTTGGTGACCATGGCAATAATACATGATATCCCTCCTCATCGGGGCGGGTATCACTATTTGCAACAGCCTACTGTTGGTGGGAGTTGTCTTCCACCTACATGGTATGCCATCTCGGATCTCTAGCTCGGTCCATTGGGCTAGCAATCGCCTCGCTTCCCTATCTTCTAGGGACACTAGCAGCCTTGCCGGTTTAATACCTGACCGTAGGTATTCCATTATGCGCGCAGTGGTGGGATCCGACTGTTGGAACTTCTTGATGGTCTCCGGGGACCAATCGAGATAGCTACATACAGCCTCCTCCCAGGGGATACGGGGGGTGGTATAATTAAATACCAACCCGGCTACCACAGCATTGTGGGCTCCACAGTCTTCACAAGTGGCATTTTGGCACCTTCGGATAGGTCGCCTCGACAAGGCATCCGCATTGATGTGTTTAGCACCGGGTCGGTGCTCTATTTGTTTATGCTCCAATCCAAACTCGGATAGATGAGCTAACCATCGTCCAATCATCCCCTCGGCGTCCTTAAAGTTAAGGAGCCACCTAAGAGACGAATGGTCTGTTCTTAAAGTGAAGTCACTTCCCCAGAGGAAATGCTTAAACCACCGCGAGGAGTTCCCGCTTGGTGGTACAGTAATTACGCTGGGTCTTGCTTAGCGTGTTGCTAGCGAATGCTATTGGGACTTTGACTCCCTCCTGGACCTGAGAGAGAGCTGCCCCAATTGCATCGTTGCGGTGTCTAAGATGAAATGTCCCTCGGGAGTGGGATATTTCAACACGGGTGTGTTCCTAAACAAATCTTTTATTTTATTAAAAGATTCTTCTTGCTCGCTGGTCCATGGGAATGGGTCCCGTGCCCAGGGGGTCCAGTGAGCTAAGCACTGCATAGGAAAGCTGACACGAGAGTAATTCGGTATGAAAAAACGGTAGTAGGAACAAAATCCTAGAAATGATCTCACCTCCTTAGCACTCATGGGTCTTTCCCAATTCTCTACAGCTTCTAATTTCTCCGGATCTGCGCTCACCCCGTTAGGGGTGATGATCCTTCCCAAGTATGTAATTGTTTTCTTAAACAGATTACATTTCTTGGGTTTGAGTTTAAGACCGTTTGATCGAGGACCAATTGCAGATTTGCATGGCATTCCTTGAACGACTTGCCGAACACGACCACGTCGTCCAAGTAGACCAAACATTTCTTCCACAAAAGATCACTCAACAAGGATTCCATCATGGCCTCGAATGTAGCGGGGGCGTTACACAATCCGAAGGGTAAGACATTATACTCGAATAGCCCCATATGACTGGAGAACGCTGTTTTCTCCATGTCATCCGGGTGCATCGGTATCTGCCAGTACCCGGATTGTAAGTCCAAGGTACAGAACCATTGGTTTCCACCCAAGCTATCTAAAGTCTCGTCTATCCTTGGTAAAGGATATGAGTTCTTCTTTGTCATACCGTTCAGTTTTCGGTAGTCGACACAAAAGCGGATTGTACCGTCTTTCTTAGTGGTCATACACACAGGGCTGGACCAGGGACTCGAGCTCAGCACGATGACCCCTAGGTCCAACTGTTTTTGTATTTCCTCTTCACAAATTAACTTCTTCTTGAGAGGAAGTCTACGATACGGGATTTTAAAAGGTTTCTCGTTACCCACATCTATGGTGTGCAACACCTTGTCGGATCTACCCACCGGTCCTCCTTCCCTACCAAAAGCACTCTCGTACTTTTGTAGGAGTTTCGCTAGGCAATCCTTATCCTCCGTATTCTGTAAATCTGACTGATCAATCAGCTTTTCGAATTCTTCATCCAAAGGATGCTTACTAACGGGGTTTAGTGGTTTATTGAACTTAGCCTCGGCGACATGTTCAACCGAACTCATCCTACCCACACTGTCGCCTCGCTTCAAGTAGACCACCGAACCACTTCGGTTAGTCATGGGTAATACAGTCCAAGCTGCATTAGCCACCAATGTATCCACTGAGTCCAACCTGATACTCGACAAATACACCGTGTCGGGTTCATAGACTCCAGTTTCATTCCTTTGGGCCATTGATCCGCCACAAAGGACATCGCAAGTGGTACCCGGTGGGATCTTCACCGTGTGTATCACTGATGCAACCGAAGACACTTGTCTCAATACGCATTGGACATGCAAGCCATACGGGTTCCGTATACTCATCGTACCATCCCTCGGGTCCAAGACGGCCCCGTATAAGCTTGCAAAATCCAGTCCGAGGATTCCGTCATCACTAACCTCTGCTATAGTCGGCGAAAGAACAAATTCTTTGCCTCCTATACGGATAGGCATAAACGTCCTACCAAAAGTACGCATACTGCTTCCGTCGGCCGTGCAAGCATTTACCCCCGTTTTGAGGTTCTCATGGCTGCCGGCTACCGAGTCGAAAAATCTTTTGGACACACAGGAGTGGCTGGCTCCAGTATCCACCAAGAATTCCCCTACCCGGCCTTTCACAGATATGGGTACATACCACCGTCTCCCCCCTAGGGGTTACTGGTAAACTGGTGAAAGTCTCCCGAATCACCAAGATTCAATCCGGATGACTTGGGGGAAGGCGTGTCCCACACACTCGGATCAACTCTTTGATCCATCCTTCCTCTCCCCCAGTGCGGCCACTCGCCTCCATATGCTCACTCCCATACACATAAGCACTAGGGTCCCTGGCCCCGGCCAAGGTGCAGGGGTGCGCACCCACAGCCACCCGGTCTCCAGGTGTATTTGATTCGAAATCTTCCACCGGGTCACCCCCGGTAGCATTTTGGCATTCGTTCCTCCCCGGGGTTATACCCAATGCCGTGGATACAACCCCCACTAGTTTTCCACATCAGTGGAATCCGTAGCGTTTTCCCTTCCTTCGCCGTTGTCCTCGGCCTCATAGAAGGCGGCCATTACCGGCTTAGCAGCGGTACATTCGGATGAGGAGTGTCCCATGCGCTGGCACCTGAAACACTTAACCGTTCGGCGATCCACTCTGGGTCTCTGCCGACTGGCTTGGAGGGCATCTGTAATTTTCTTACACATATCCTCCATAAGTTTGGTCATGTCCGGAGACTGATCCTTCGCTTTATCAGTGCTTACAAGAGGCTTGGCCGCCTTCTCGCCGACTTTCGGGTCACTCTTGACCTCGGATGATGGTCTAGAATCCCTTGGCTTATTGAACGCCTTCCTTGGAATATACTTCCTACCTGAAGCATTTTTCCTTAATTGCATCGAACAGAAGTTGCCGTCCTCCTGTTCGATTTCAATCAATTCAAAGTCGTCAGAGGCAATATTTACCTCAGACTGCTGGACTACTGATGCCAGGGGAACCGAGCCGCTGGCATAAGGTATGTCCCCGGCTAACATCGTTCGCTTCTTCACGGCCATATCTATGCCATTAAATATGCCGTGCAATGTTATGCCTTCCTTCCAGGCATCCCTCGCAGCAATCTGCTCATCTCGGTCTCTCAGACCCTTGACGAATTGTGTAATCAAATCGTCCATATACCAGTCCTGGTTTTCAGTACCGGGTCTGGCCTTGCTTAGCAGGGCATGGAGTTCCATACCGTATGCTCTGAAAGCTTCATTAGGCTTCTGTGTACGTTTCTTAAAGCGGACCATCGGATCCTCCTTGACCATGTTACATAATAGTCCGCTAACAGATTCCACTAACTGCTCGAAACTCCCTACGAGACCGTACCAGGTCCGCCATTGCTCTACGGCCATGCGACTCGGCCCGCCTTTCAAACATCTTACTAGATGCGGCTTGGCCTCGTATGGGGTCCACCCATTACAATTCATCACATCGATGAAATCTTCAAACCACTCTTTCCATGGTCGAGTACCGTCATATTCCTTAGGAATCACGGCTACCCTTCGGGCGGAATTGTGAGCATACATCAATCTAGTGCATTGCTGTTTGCTCCATTCAATCGCCTTGGTTTCGTTCAAGGTTCGATTGCCCCCTATACCACCGAAGCTCGTGTTGCCCGGTGGAGGTGGTGGCGGCGGCTGTGTATACGTCCACTGTGAACCACTGTGGTTCGTATAGCCTGCACCCCCCTGGTTAGGGCCGGTACCCGAGGTACTACTGTTACCTGTGGTACCCGTAGCACCGCCCCCCCCCCCCTTGTTCGATGGAGTTTGTTGGCCGCTGTCATTACCAGCTCCCAACCCCACACTTTCGGCCTGATCCACATGTATGTGGAATCCACTAGTCTCCGCGCTACTGTCGGAGGCATCCCGGGATGCATAGTCCGGGTCTAAGTTGTGGACTATGGGGACTTCACTTATCCGGACTCTACTAGTTCGGCCATGCTTATCTTGGGTTCTGATATAAACTCCCCCTTGATCTACATTCCGCGTCGCATTGTCATTGACAAAAGGATTGTACTGCGGATGCTTAGGTGTAGAACAGGAGACTGGGTCACCCTGTTTAACGAACGTCGAGTTCGGGTTTGCGTCCTTACTCGCAGGAGGAGCATTCGCTTGCTCTTGCTCCTGTAAATAACTCTCCATAGCAGACTTATTTATTGTGAGGGTAGCTACATCTGTAGTCAGGTTTCGCTGTTCCTCCCTCAGCTGTGCGTTTTCTGATAAGATCTCGGATCGAATCTTCTCATTTTCTGCAACAGCTCGGTTTCGCTCCTCTTGAGCGGCCAATGCCTCTCGCTTAAAAGTATCCTTTAGTAGACGATACTTTTCACCCTTCTCTTTCTGAGACCTCTGGTACTTATTGGTCTCCTTCCTGATCTCGGATTGTTCCGAGACCATTTTGGCCTCTGTCTCAGCCTTTCGGAGTTGAAGTTTCTTTAGCTTCTCCTCCATGGCATGCAACTCGGATTGTAGTCTGTTTACATCCCGGGCCTTAGCAACCTCCTCGGCTCTAGCCTTTTCGATTGCTCTGAGTCTATTGGCTTCTTCGATTTCCAACTCGGCCAATCTTTTCTCTTTTTCACGTTCGTCTTTCTCCTTTCGCTCCAATTGATGGGCTACGGAAGTTAGACGATATTTCAGGTCAGATTCTTTTAGAATCGCCTCCTGTTCAATGGATCGTAACTTTCCGATCCGAGATTTAGTTTCCTCTTCAATTTTCAATTGGGCTTCCATGAATTGTTCATGTTGCCTCTTAGCCTGCAACTCTACCTGCTCTTTAGCTTTCAAATAGGCCGAGGTAGTTTTATACCCGGGGCCCATCCAACGTCCGTATATCGACCTGCGGCTGCCTCCAGGGTTGAACATGGAGTCAGACAAGCCTTCGTCCAAAGATAGGCCTAGGTGATGCTTTTCCGAGTTTCTCGGTTCAGCATCCAGAGGCTTAGTCTTCGGATTTACTTTCGGGACCACTGGGTCCCTTATGGCTTTACCATCGTCGCTGTCATGGTCCGACGATGTCATTAATGGGGCTACTCCGTTTGCCCCCTCTGGTACCGCTCCCGGGGGGGGGGTTGCAGTGCGCTGCATAGGGCTCTGTGCTATTGGGGTACCCAAGCTGCTAGCCGAGCCTGCTGGTGCAATAGGACCTAGATGGCGTCTGCTAGTTATAACCTGGGACCAATCGCTCAAGTCCAAAGTTGGGGGTCTTAATACCCCCCTAAACAATCCTGTATCCGGTGCTCCCGTTTGAGGTGTACCCGGATACAATTTTACGATGCCATCACCGGTGGCACCGTCCATCAGACCGGGTGTCGAGAAAACAGTTCGGACACCCTCTGGATTGTACATTTGTTGTTGACCAGGCTTCCAGTCTAACAACAGATGCTGGGATGTAAAGTCATCCTCTTCGAATCCCTCTAGCCCAGGGCTGGGGGGATCTGCTTCGGGTTTCCCGAGGCTTTCGGCCAATGTGGCCGCGCTCCACCCCCGAACCAACTGGTCACGGCACCAGTGTAATGGTTCGTATCGACTTATATGTTGGGTGGCTCGTTGGCTCGCTTAACACTAGAGATACCAACACAACACGAGTAGTTCGGGTTGGGCAAAGCCCCAGATACCCCTACCTCTCGGGTAGGACTTTATTCAGTTTGTCAATAGATTATATTGAGCGTCTTGACTGGACCATGTCCAGTCCCCTTCTGCCGCTCGTCCGGCTTCTTAGTAGAAGCTGGACGCGAGGCATGGTGCTGCCCCCTCTTGTACCAACGGGGTATCGCAAAGCGACACCTAGCTGGCATAGAAGGAACAAGCACCACACGAACACGTCTCTCGGATGAACGGCACTAATATATATACAACGATGCCGGCCCCTACACTGATATCATGTGTGAGAGCTTTACATGACGTCCTGCATGGTACATCATCATGGTGAGTATGTTGTACATCTGTGTGAATCTTTGTATCTGACTGCCATGGGTGTAAAATATTTGTCACACACATTTAGAGTAAGTTTTATGAATCTCATATGTCAGCAATGTAGAAATGCCACACATAGCATTCTGAACAATCAAATTCCATCAATTAACATCAGCAATATGGAATAATAGGAGAGGAGGTGTTTTAACACCGATCACAAATTGTAGGGAGGAGCACACATTGCAGTCTACAGAAACAGCCAAACATCATGGGAAGTATGCCTAGACTCAATGATGTCTAGACTCAACAATGTCTAGACTCCATGTTTCAACATTTCTTTTCTCTGTATGTTCCATGTGTATAGACGTCAACCTGTCCCCCTTCTTTCAAAAGTATTTGAAAATCATCCATGTGCAAATAATTGCCTTTGGCCAATGCACTCAGGCACTCATCCATGAGCTATGACCTGAAACTTTGAGGAAACAAAGATAGAAGCCCATGGTGGTTCAACAAGACATTACATGTGGTAGACCCATAATGAAAAGGATATAAAATCTTTGATCTGAGGGATATCAAAAACCAGTCATCCTACAAATTGGAAAGCTTCGGCCTCAGAGGTATATTCAAGTCATAGAGTACACATTCACGAGTGTTCATCTGATCTGTGTGATGTCCTGCATTGTGCATCATCAGAGTGAGT
Source organism: Acholoe squamosa (assembly GCA_949317995.1). Classification (NCBI taxonomy): domain Eukaryota; kingdom Metazoa; phylum Annelida; class Polychaeta; order Phyllodocida; family Polynoidae; genus Acholoe; species Acholoe squamosa. The sequence goes on along the minus strand of OX439051.1, from coordinate 1,340,676 downwards.
AAGTTGTGCGTTTGCATAAATTTGTGTGAAATCTTACATTAAACAAAAACAGTCAAAAAAGACAGCCTTTTAATATATAAGTCACTCTACATAGGTAACTTTGCTGATATCACGTGTGAGAGCTTTACATGACGTCCTGCATGGTACATCATCGTAGTAAGTAAGTTCTACCTCTGTGTGTCATCTTGACACTGCCATGGGTGTAAAATATTTGCCACACACATTTAGAGTAAGTTTTGTGAATCTCATTTGTCAGCACCGTAGAAATGCCACACATGGCATTCTGAACAATCAAATTCCATCAATTAACATCAGCTATATAGAATAATAGGAGAGGAGGTGTTTTAACACAGATCACAAATTGCAGGGAGGAGCACACATTGCAGTCTACAGGAAACAGCCAAACATTATGGGAAATATACCTAGACTCAATAATGTCTAGACTCAATAATGTCTAGACTCCATGTTCCAACATTTTTTTTTCTTTGTATGTTCCATGTGTATAGATGTCAACCTGTCCCCCTTCTTTCAAAAGTATTTGATATGCATCTGTAAATTATAAGAGAAGTTGTGTGATTGTTACACCAGTGCATAAATAATTTTGGACCATCTAGCAATCTAAGAACTATAAGCAGAATCTTCATAGACATCCATATTGGTCCTTAGACAGACGAGTGATTATGTGTAAAATCCAGAAAGACACAGATGTAAAATTTTAAACCAAATGGACATCAAGAAGCATTATTTTCAGGAAAATTACGCCTTGGAGGCCTGCCGGAGGATTAATGCATGATGCTCATTGGTTGTTATGATGCATGAATGAAGCCCTGGTGAGTAACTCGGCAGGGCTACATGCATGCATCATGCCAACCATACAGGATTGATACACAAACTCCTGGAGGGTCAGCATGATGCTCAAATGAAGCGCTGGAGAGCAGTTACTCCAGCACCTCATCGGTGCATCATGACGACCAATGAGCATGATGCATTAGTGCACAATAAAAGAATCATTCCTCATCATGTCACACACTCTATGTACTTGGCTGTAATGCTGACCCACACCGGTAATCTGTGATGTTAGACTGAATGTGTACATCATTATAGTGCGAAAGTACCGAGTATATCCAAATCAGTGTGAAACTTTACAACATCACACCCACAGGAGCCAATTTGAACAACTAATCCATTTTATATCCTCTGAACAGTGTAGTGATAGAAATCAATGAACTCCTTACCTATCATAGATAATAGGTTAGAGTATAATTAACGTGGAAAGAGGTATTCTGCACCAAAACTGGACATCACAGACATGAAAAATAAACACTTAGTTTTTATTTTCTCACCTTTTAATAGATAATGGTTGCATGGGACAATCTAAGAAATGTAACCAGCAAAAATGTTGATTGGAACCACTAATCATATGGAATATCATGTAAAGACAATAGCCATAGCAGTCCACATACTTGTTTATCCACAATGACAAGCATGTATGATCTTCAATCATAGGAACATGCAAAAAAAACAGCCGTTGTAAAGTTACAGGCTCAGAGAAGTATTTGTCATAGGCCATACATTTATTCTTACAGCAGATCTAGGTAAGAACTCTGTGACATTTTGTATGAAACACCATCAGACTGAGAAAGTACTGTTTGTGGATAACTTAAAGAATCAAAGAATGGAGTTTTTCAATGACACAAAGAAAGTTGAAGTGAAGTGGTGGAAGTATCAGAATGGCAGAGATGGGCTGTTCTGAGGCCTGTGCTGCCTTGTAGGTACATTCCATCATTAAACAGGGGTTCTACACACATAGTCACTATAGCCTCCAATCAGCAAGATAGATAGGTACCAGTGATACCTCCACACCAGGACAAGACTATGTATATCACTCTTATCTATGGGGTCACTAAGGGTGTTATAATAATCTGGATACAAGTTATTATAACGATATATATGTGTAGCGGATCTGCTACTATATATCCTTGGGTAGCACACACACTTAGAGAGCTCTACATGGCCTCCTGCATGGTACATCATCAGAGTGAGCAAGTTCTACCATTTAGTATATCTCTGTTTGTTACTGCCATGGGTGTAAAATATTTGTCACACACATTTAGAGTAAGTTTTGTGAATCTCATTTGTCAGCACCGTACAAATGCCACACATGGCATTCTGAACAATCAAATTCCATCAATTAACATCAGCTATATAGAATAATAGGAGAGGAGGTGTTTTAACACAGATCACAAATTGCAGGGAGGAGCACACATTGCAGTCTGCAGGAAACAGCCAAACATTATGGGAAATATACCTAGACTCAATAATGTCTAGACCCAAATTGTTTAATGTATGCAAGAAGTGTGGAATATCTAGGTGCTTCTAGCTGGAATGCACTGAACGTAGACAGGAGAAATGCCCCTAGCCTGACTCAGTTTAAAGCTGAATCTAAAAGCTACCTGGCAAATCTCTTCCCCTATGTCAGTCCATAGCGCCTAAAATTATTTTTTTTCTTGAAAATACTTCATGATACTTGATCAATATTACTACAATGCTAGTTATGAACCAGTAACACCAATTTCTAAATTTAATTCATTTTTATTTACTAGTAGTATAATTTCTGATTTGTAAATTTAACCTGACCCCCTATCGTCATAATTTTACAACATTTTCTCATTGTGTCACCTGTCTTGCTAAACTAGAAAATAGAAGAAAGGTAGAACCAGAAGAATCAACCCTTACACAGTAATCTGTGGGGATGAGGTTCTCTTCCTTCATTATTATCTCGATTCTTTGTCAAATTTTTTTTCTTTATATAAATACCCTGTTGGTAAGTCCACATCTGTTTACTTTGTTGATAATATCTTGATTTCCCGGAGACTTCTATATATAAGCATACTATACGATACCTATGTACTGTATGTCTATGTAAGTGACATATATAAACATTACCGGTAAATCTTGTGCTTACATGTATACATCATCGACTTATGTACCAACAGAATAAGATACAATTTTGTTTGAGATAATAAAGAAAATCTAAACCAAAAAAGACTCAATAATGTCTAGACTCCATGTTTCAACACTTTTTTTTCTTTGTATGTTCCATGTGTATAGATGTCAACCTGTCCCCCTTCTTTCAAAAGTATTTGATATGCATCTGTAAATTATAAGAGAAGTTGTGTGATTGTTACACTAGTGCATAAATAATTTTGGACCATCTAGCAATCTAAGAACTATAAGCAGAATTTTCATAGACATCCATATTGGTCCTTAGACAGACGAGTGATTATGTGTAAAATCCAGAAAGACACAGATGTAAAATCTTAAACCAAATGGACATCAAGAAGCGGTATTTTTAGGAAAGTTAAGCCTTGGAGGCGTGCCAGAGCATTAATTCATCATGCTCATTGGTTGTTATGATGCATGAATGCAGCCCTGGTGAGTAACTCGGCAGGGCTACATGCATGCATCATGCCGACCATACAGGATTGATACACAAACTCCTGGAGGGTCAGCATGATGCTAAAATGAAGCGCTGGTGAGCAGTTACTCCAGCACTTCATCGGTGCATCATAATGACCAATGAGCATGATGCATTAGTGCACAATAAAAGAATCATTCCTCATCATGTCACACACTCTGTGTACTTGGCTGTAATGCTGACCCACACCGGTAATCTGTGATGTTAGACTGAATGTGTACATCATTATAGTGCGAAAGTACCGAGTATATGCAAATCAGTTTGAAACTTTACAACATCACACCCACAGGAGCCAATTTGAACAACTAATCCATTTTATATCCTCTGAACAGTGTAGTGATGGAAATCAATGAACTCCTTACCTATCATAGATAATAGGTTAGAGTATAATTAACGTGGAAAGAGGTATTCTGCACCAAAACTGGACATCACAGACATGAAAAATAAACACTTAGTTTTTATTTTCTCACCTTTTAATAGATAATGGTTGCACGGGACAATCTAAGAAATGTATCAGCAAAAATGTTGATTGGAACCACTAATCATATGGAATATCATGTAAAAACTATAGCCATAGCAGTCCACATACTTGTTTACCCACAATGACAAGCATACATATATATAGCTGGATCAACTGAAGACCTCTGAGCTCCTGTCTTCCTAATGGACATTTAACGGTCTATTGACACCACACAAAGAGATTCTAGAGAAGTTGGTGGCTTTCTTCTTTTTTGAGAATCCTGACCTTATGGTGAAGGAAAAAGATCCCAACATAAGGGTCAGATGTGCCAATATTTCCTTTGTTTTTGGAACAGTTTCAATAATTGGAAAAAATAAATGAGATCACAGAAGTCAGAAAATAGAACCAATGTCACAGAAAATGCAAATCTATACAACCACAAAAAAAGATACAGAAGTGAAACATAAATCTATACAAGCACACACATTGTAAAGAAAATGGCACAACAAATGAATTGCTAGAGAGCTGTATATTCCAGTCACTAATGCTGGAAAGTGGAGCTTTGGCATTTAGCGGTTGGTAAGAGTTGGAACAAATTCCAGCCTTATATTAAGTAACCCTTGGGTACTGGACCCTTTGTTCTGCATTAAATCTGTCTGATATTGGATAGCTCCATTGAGCCCTTACTAACATAAAGGGAATAGAGATAAGCCTGTCTAAAAGGTTTTGCATTAGCAGTATGGGTCACACTGTAAAATACAATTTGTAAAATTAACAGCAAAATCCTCATCCTATAGGTTCCTAGATATCCATCATTATTTTCAATAACATTCCTTGTCCACCATAATGCTATATTGGGCTTCATTTTAGAAACTACACTGCCTCACTGCAATATTTTTGCAGTGGTCTACTAGTCAATAGATAGTTAAATGACTATTAGTATAGGAAGACAGAAACTCAGAGGTCTTCAGTTGGTCCATCTTTATTCCAGTTTGGTAGTACAGAGTGATCATAAAGTGTTATAACATGATCACTCACCAAGCCTATTGAGCCCACAGTAGTTGGGCCTAAGCTGAGCCTATGTCCTAGTATAAGGTGATGTAGGTTCTAGGTCTGAGGAGCAATGTAGGAAGAGATATTGACTGGACTATGCACTACTCTATCAAACATGTGTATCATCAGAAAATATTAACAACACCCCATGAAATTGAAAAGTTATACAGCCACAAAAATAATAGAATTGAAAGAGTATTGATACCTTCCATACGCTAATGTCGCAAAGTGAAGTTTGGCATTTAACTCCGGGGAAAGACAGAACAAAGACCAACCATTATATCAAGTACCCCTTGGGTATTGGGCTGCCCTGTTCTATTCTGCAGTAAATCCGGCTGATGTTGGTTAACTTGTTTGAGCTCTACTGACATAAAGGGATTACAGATAAGTCTGTCTGTAAGGTTTTTCATTAGCAGTATGGGTCAGAGCACAGGTCTGTCATTACTTTACTGTGTGACTTATACCCCTGAAAATGACCATGATGCATCATGACACTTGACATGGACTTTCATGGAGAACTAGTCGGCTATATATTCCATGTAATTTTAAGGATTATAACTGTCTCTCTTTCCTATTGGTTAATCAATTGATTAATTATATAGTTTTTGACTGTGTACAATGATAGGTTGAAATAACCTCCAGATGAATGTTTATATATATATATATATATATATATATATATATATATATATATATATATATATATATATATATACATATATATATAGACATTCCTATGAAGGACATGGAAGTCATGGAAGCCATCAATTATCCCCAAGACTGCTCTCTGCTCTATGAGGTGTAGATCTAACATCAGAGAGAGGCTCAGTGTGTGAATACACTATCAAGGATGTTTCTCATTAACTCACTCAACTAAAGCAGGCAAGATATTTGGATTTAATTGGATCACAGCTGATTATATCAACACAAAATCACAAAAAAAATAGAAAGATAATAGAAATGTTTGTTAACTAGTATTGGAAACTTTGAGGTGGAGAGATATTTGCTAAGGAATCATCCCGGTGTTAGCACATGTACATGATAGAAAAGAGTCCACTCCACTTCTGAGATAACAACATGATAGTGCTGTAGAAAATCACAATAGAAACTGCTGCAAAAATAGGAAATTAATTGATTCAAAAACAAGTTTATAATCCCATTTCTAGTACAATGGGTATTCCTAACCGGTCTCATTGCCCAGTGATTGCCAATGAGAAGTCATTTGGATCTCATACCCTGAATGTCTGGTGTTTGATGGGATCGACGTGTAGAGGCATACATACATATTATTTTACATCTACAGCCAGAAACTAGATATCACTTAACCTAAGTGGTAATCAGACATCTAAGTGGTCACTCTGGCCATAGTGGAAGACATTTACAGGGAGAGTGATGGTGGGTTATTTACATTCCATCTATGCAAAGAATTGTACAAAAGAAGGAATTTTAGACTGTTTAACATGATATGCATCTATTATTATATCTATTATTGACATAGAACAGTGTTCATGAGGCTTGCCCGATGCTTGAGGTTTGGATGATTATTTTTATGGCTCTGGGAATTTTATTATATAAGCAGAAGATGTTCCTATCTGGTTCATAACGCGACATGTATAGGTTTTGTAGTGTAAAGGCATGCTGTTTCTTAGGCCATTATTAGCATATAACAAGTTATGTCATAGCGGTTTTGTTATCCAGTTCTTAAGCAGTAAATTTGAGTGCTGACTGTAGATAACTCTGGTATGACAGTATACAAACTGGTGTGTGTTAATTCTTTGTGAATCAATGAAAACCTGTTATTTAGAGAGCAAATTAAAATGGCAATTGCTTCAAACCACTTTTGGGAGACCGGAAAATTTAATTTAAAACAGATAACATATCTTGTTAAGATCATGAGAAGGCACAGGTAAATCATTACTTATTTCTTAATGGTACATACTAACCTACAGAGGCAGGCAGCTACATGCTACTGTTGAAAGGTTTGCCGTTAAATAAAGTAGTTCCATGTCCTAGAATCCATCAGTTCTTGAGTGCTCAATTGTTTCCTACTTGCTGTAAATATATTTGTCTCTCAGGTGAGAGAAATACATCAGCATCAATTTCCTTGTCTGAGCTAAGACCACTATAAGGGTCTGAATGGGCATCAGTATTCCAATACTGAAATGGGTCTCCTTGACTAGAGAGCAGTTTGTTAAAGAGGGAACAAGAGACACCATCCATTGAATTTAGGTTAGAGTTAAGAACTTGATATCAGGTCTTTTTTACCTGAGGGAAGTTATTCCATAATAATGCTGATTCATCACTATTGTGAGACATCCTGCAGAAGTCATGTGACCTTCACACTTCTGCCTGCCTTCTACACTAGACGTATGCAGATGTCTTATAGTCATGCCATTACGTCACACTATCTAGGCTAAAAAAATGTAGACTAGAAAGGTCTAGTAGCAAAACAACTGACAAAATAGGTATTCTGAGAATGTCTCAATTTAGCATTAGAGGGATTTTTAACAACAAGATATTCTCAGAAATGCAGAGAAGTTCAAGTCTCTGAAGTCCCTTAGTGCTGGGTTGTTTGCGCAGAATTCCAATTACATGATGAAATGAGATCTAAAGTCATGTATAGCGCAGCCTGGCAGTCTGAATGATGGTTGTCCTGTTGATCCCAATACTGATTATCATATGAAAATCATATTCGGTGATATTAAATTAGGTGTAATTAGATACAAGTTGTATCTATTGTGAAGACCTCCTGACTCTAATGTAGACATGAGTGTTATTTATGATAAACTAACCATGCTTCACCTTGGGTGAATGAATCCAAGCAAGAGTCCATTACAAAATAGGTCCGATATACGGCTCTGGCTCATATAAAGAATGCAAATACAAAATACAAAGTTTTCTGACAGGAGGTTTCTGACCGGTTTCTGGTGGTAGTTTAAATTCTGTCACAGAAAATTATATATATATATTTTTAGATGATTTAAGTCTGTAGATGCATTACCTTACCACCTGTACAATGTTTGACCAATTTTCTCTCAAGGATATGGCAGTAGGCAGGCAGAAATACTGATACCCACTTAAATATTATTCTAGTTCATCTTTGAAATATTTCCTCAACAAATCTAATTTTTGGGTACTTTTAATCAATTTCTGAGGATCCTGATCACAAAGTTTGGATTCAGAAGGATTTCTGGTCTAGGTGATTCCTTCTTCCCCTTTACTATCACCCTGATAAAGGAATACCACAGCTCCTTAAACCACCTAATCCTCTAGAGAAATCAAACATGAAGACACAGGGGTACCTAGTTTCATGGTGGGTTGAGGGGGGTGGCCTGTTACACTCTACCCATAGGCTATACTCGGTAAACCCTCCTATAGTATCTAAATTTTTATCCCAATAGAAGCTTACCCTATGGGGCGTCATTCTAGATGTACAGCAAGATTTGTTGAAAACATCACATCTTATACCCTTTTGTTTTATGCAGAGGAAAATCTATTCTTTATTATATACTAAATAATGGGAAAGTTCATTTATTTAGTAGTAGGGGAAGCAACCTAAGTTGGATTCCTTCCTATTACTAAACAAAACTCAATATGGCCTTCATTTAGTATAGATATTGTATTGGAACAAACCTCATTTCTATTAACAAAAGCCCGATTTTCCCTTTTTCCCTCCATTTTGTATGGAAAAGAGCCTTACTCTATTCCACATTAATAGCCCTGCAGGGCAACCTTCTGTTCTATAATAGCCCTTCAGTGCAAAATCCTTTTCTATTTGGTGTTTGAGTTTTTAAAGTTTTATTTGGCAAAAATCAATTCAGGTTACAAATAGCTGTTCGTCTCTGCCAAAAAAACAAGAAGCAGACAGGTAAGGGTGCCATTTAGTAGTACAGCATCAATTCTTGTTACATCACATTTTGTACTCTTTTTTTCACACTAGAGGAAAATCTAGTTTTATTTCATATAAGAAACGGGGAAATTCCATTCATTTAGTATGTGTACTTAACTTCAATTCTTCCATATTACTAAGCCAAATTGCTTAATATTTAGTAGTGAAACAAACCTTAATTATTTCTATTCAAATACACTACTAATTAAAGCCTGATTTCCGCTTTATTTTGTATGTCCAAGGAGCCCCATTCTATTCCTTAACAGCCCTGTGGGGTAACCTTCCATTCTATTCCATGAAAGTTGCCCTATGGGGCAAAATTGTTTTCTATTTGGGTGGTGTGCCATTCCAGTAGTACAGCAACAATTCTTGTAACATCACATTTTACAATCATTTCTTTTACGCTATATAATAGTATTATATTAACTAAGGGCAAATTCCATTCATTTAGTAGTGAAAAAAACTTCAACTCTTCCATATTACTTAACAAAGCTGAATATTTGATAGAGGAACAAACTTTATTTCTATTCATTTATATTACAAACTAACAGTTGATTTTCCCTTTATTTTTTCTTTCTATGGAAAGGAACCTCTATTCCTTAAAAACCCTGTGGGTAAACGTTCTTCTGTTCTATTCCATGAGGGCAGCTCTCATTAATTTTGTAACATCAGATTTTATTCTTAGATCTGTATAGGCCTACAGCATTTATATGGTCTTCCCTATGAAGGAGACTGCTTTACCGACCTATGTACTAATAAGGTAGCAACGTTTTCACAAGCAATTGTCTTAAGTTTAAAACAAACAGGCTAAACACTATACTATGGTGGAGGGAGCCCAGTTGCACAAACTGCCCACTCTACTACAGTTGCTGTGCAGCTCCCTTTCCTGTTCTACCTCCCAACTACATAAATATGTTTACACACTCATGACCCCTATATATAGAGTCTGTTTTTAGATCACTCACACTGTACCTTTGTACAAATTAGAATGTGGGACTGCATATCATACCTTGCCTATCCCAATGTCCCAGGCCAGATGCACTCCCCCTCCTGTCAGTGACGGTCACACCTGACTTAACCCAACTGGGTGTAACGTAGTATGCAATAGGAGCTTTATTGTTTTACATGTAATTATAGGAGGCTGTCCATTCTATACAGTCCTAAATCCTGGTTCTACACATATAATACTTCAATGCTATAAACCCAATTGGAGGTCCGTCTGTTTTTAGGTGCAATACCATTTATAGATGTGTTTCCTTTTAGATACCACACCCAGCCTGTATAGTCCTACTCTAGTCATGTGGTCTTCCCTAAATATAGAGTACCATCCCCAGTCCTGTATAGGCCTACTGTTGTGATATTGTCCTATACAGATATCTAATGCTTCTGACCTTTAATTCTGTTCTTAACTATATTGGAATCATTCCGTAATCTGAATAAAGGTGATATTTCTCTGTGTGTGTCTGTGTGTGAGATGGGTATGGGAGCAGGGGCTTGGTGGGTGTGCGTGTCTGGGTGTTTGAGGCAGTATAGAGTGTAGTGGTCAATCAATGCAGGGAGCTGTACCTACATGTATTACGGTAGTAGTAGGCCTGCCCATTCCATATGAGTGATCCCAATGCCTGATTTTACTTACACCCTATCTACCAATGCTATAAACCCCATTGGAGCACTGCAGGCCATCCGTGAGGCACCCATTATAAGAGAACGCCTGGATAAACCACACAAATGAAACCAAAAGAAAAGAAGTAGCATAACAGCAAGTTGACAGTAGTAGCAATATTTATATTGGCATTAGGCTAGCAAAATCTTAAGAGAATTAAGAGAGGGTTCTTCACTGTTTGCTTGTCACACAGCCATTGATAGATTAAGCCCTATGCAGAGGATGGCTTATTTTGTTATTCATCATCATACTTATCAACCCCTAGAGCATATTATATTACTGTGCAATATAATTTTCACACAGCCTTGGAGACCAAGCTCATAAGAATGAGTGGATATATAGTGTTAATTATTGGTTTTTCCTAAAGTGATATATTATGACCATGTGAGATCTTCCTTCCTATAATTATTTGAATACAAGCTTCATGTAAGACACTGATCCTTCCTAGTTGATATAAGGCTGTGATCCAACACACAACCCTTTACAACTCTATTTACCAAGACAATGAGGGTTTGATTGACGACCCAAATTGCTATAAAAATGAAAGACCATTCACATGAAATATAGCAATAAACATTTGTTAAACTCAAGTCAACTCAGGTTTTAAGTCTCACCAGACCCTACATACATACCTCACTGTTACCCTGCCATTATCCACATGAGTAGTTGTCAGTTGGTTAAGCACCATCACAAAAGCTCAGTGGTAGTGAATTTGGTTAGTACCTAGTACCTAGGTCCAAGTTGTGATAGAACTCTTCCAATGGAGACAACTGCAAATTTTAATGCCAAAGCATGCTTTAAGGCAGGAATGCTGCATCAAAGATGCAATGTTACAAGAGTGCTGTGATTGATATTATTCTAAATTTGTATACCTGAAATTGAAAAAAAATACCGAGAGTTGTTTATATTTGTTTGATTCATTATACTGGTGGATGTATATATGTATGAAGTGTGGTGTCCATCAACCTCTTAAGGGGCGCATCAATCTATTATATGCAATTGTAGCTATTTGTGTTCAATAGACGGCCCTGAAAAGTTGATCGCATTGTCTTAAGGACAATATGACTAATCAATCAGTATTTGTTGACATTTTGCCTCAATGTAGTTTCTATCTTATCTGGATGCACATATCTTTATGACATACACAGCATCCTATGGCAGGTAAAGAGTAAAAGAGGTCTAATAAATAGCATCCTTTGCCCTCTTTCCATGTGATGAGTCTGACTAATATTTACGCCATTGATTTTCTATACATATATAGAGTCCCAGGGGGGTAGACACAAGCTTACTGATTCGATAATTAGGCACCACTCTACATACAGCCTTCTTAATTGGTATTGATGTGTGTGTATATAAAACACTCCTTTGACATAGATGCCCTGCTGTATTTTACGCCAATGGAAATACCATGCTGGTGCTGATCTCTTTTTGCAGTAAGTTGTGCAATTAGAGTATCATATGAGCTTATTGAGAAGTCATATATCTTTGCAATATATTAGATATCTTTAGTATAAAAATGTCAAATTGGTGATCTCTGTCCATCTAACATAAGTCTTACAGTGCACAGACATGGAGGATACATGGATAGAGATAGAGTTTGAGGATTAGATGGACCACCAACACTACCAGAAACAGACAGGATTTAGCAAAAGTACCATCCACACACACTGTCCAGCCTCCAATGAAAACACTTTAAAGTGTGTCTTCCATTAGAGTCAGACTTATCAACTAACAATTTACATGAATTCAAACTGGTATTTTTCACTTGGGGTTCGACATGACCATATCAGGACTGATTTATTGATTAATTATATGGTGAAAGGAGTTAAAAATGTATGATAGGAAGTAGAGCTATGATTTGTCGGAAATAACAATGTGTCAGAAAAAGTCTCCCGCTGCACTGACAGCCATGAAATGGCTGAAACATGTCAAAAACTATATCTAATAAGAGAGCATTTAATTTGATATTAGCACCCTCTTACCTTGACACTAAGTTGTTACTTGGGTACACTAATCTCACAGGACAACCACCTCCCCTAATCTCTACATCATCTTATCATAAATCAACCAATCCACACCTAATGCTGACCTTAACCTAATCAGGTGGAGGAAGGGTGCAGTAAACCAGGCTGATTATTCAGGCCGCCCAGGCTGTCCTGTACTCACAGGCAGCCTGGTTACCCTGCCCACAGCCAGCCAACTGGAACAGGCAGCCTGTTATTCCACGATGCCTTGTTCTATAGCCTACATTTAGTGCTTCTTTTCACTTAGAATGCAATGATAAAGTTGAAATTATTCAAAAATGCAACAGACCAGTTGCATATTGCATCCAGAACTTTGAAGTTAAGATGCCCATCTGTACACTAAATGGTGGTGTGCTTTTAGCAGATTTCCCATAAAAATCACAAAGTACATTCAATAAATGGTTAAGTGATTGCATAACACTTTAATAGGCCACTACTAAATATCAGGCAGAAAATTACCTGTAAAAGCAAGATGGGTGTATGTTTTGTTCTGGACCTTATTTCCCGGTGGTCCTCCACTTGCTAATGGGTATATTGGTTACTGACTGTCAGATCAGCTCATGTGATGACACCAGACACCATTCTTTCCAGGTTTTTACGCTCTCGTAAATCTTTGGAAGGATGGCCTGTCGTCTAGCTGCGTTGTTCGTGCGTACCAGCTTTTAACATTGGTTGACACTCCATTCTCCGATGGTCTCTTCGCTATGTGCGGTGTTAGCTGATTGATTTAACATATCCTCTAGCACACTGCTTCGGGTTCTACACCTCGAAGTTCCCCCTGTGGCACCACTAGCCCCTTGCAGGGGGGGGGGGGTGTCGGCCCTTGGGTTGCACCGGATGCACTGCCTCCTGTCCTGCCTAAGGGTTCAGGCTCGTTTACTGAGTCGTCGTCATATTACATCATTTTCGTTCATAGTAAAAGTTCTATGCTAATCTAGTCATTCAATATGAGAAGCCTCTGTATTTTGCTGAACTACAATATGCAATTTCAAGGCTAAATTTCGTTCCACTCATGCATGAGTACACAGTGGAAAATGTACCTATTATGACTATACACTTTCTACAAAATAGTAGATTTTCACACTGTAACCTTAATGTCCAAAAAAATAAATAGTTACACTGAAGACCTTGCAGGAGTAGCCAAAAAAGAATTCCAGTATTTGAACCTTCCAGTATTTGAACCTGGATGTTTATTTCTTAAAATGTATGCCCCTTGCCTGACATTGCCTGACATTGATTTTTTCAATATATATATATATATATATATATATATATATATATATATATATGTTCATATAGATAGTGATTATGTCATAACCCTGGTTGATTAATAGTTACCAAAATATATGACATATTTACCACATTTACCACATTAATTTTTTACCTCAGGAAAGTAATTCCGGAATACTGTTAATTCAACAGTATTGTGGGGCACCCTGCAAGTAGACAAAGTTTCAATTCCCCTTCACACTTCGTCCAGCTCTGTGTGCTGCAAATATGTAGGTATCATTTAATACACATGGTAGATTGAATATAGCTCGACACTTGTATACATAACTGAAAAGTGTCAGGGTTGTAAAAAGTGGTGAATATCAGGATATTATTTGTATATGTGACACCACAGTATGGATAAATAGATGGTTCAATTATGATCAAATACAATCAGGAAAACCCTACACTGAGGCTATTATCTATAGACCTAGAACAGATTCCCCATAGGTGATACTATTGTATGGACAAGGTGAACCTCTGTTTATTCATGTACAAATGTACTTTCATCTTTCTCTTTCCAACGGCATATATATTTCCATTTATGATACATAGTTTACACCTCAGTGCATTAAATGGATATAAGGTAACACTGTTTTAACGCCGTGTCGACTTGTGTAAATACTGGTAATGTCCATAATACTTGGACAATTCAGGTTCTAAGTTTGGATGTTTTTTTTTTGCGCTGGTCTTTACAAGCAGGAATCTCATAGCAACTCCTGTAACCTTCTCACTGTTTGTATGCCTCTCTCTCTCTCTTTGCTTTTGTCTCATGAGCTGCTTTGGTGTCCCTCTATCTTGGTTCTCAGTGTTTCTCTTGGTGCTGAGTTCAACTCTCAGTGAGCTGCTCCTACCCCCTTGACCCCCCTGGGTCTGAGTAGTGGGTGTATGCTGAGAATCACTAATCACTCTACAAGTGGCAATCTAGGACTTTATCTATCTATCTATCTATTACTAGTGAAAGGCTCACCAAAACCAAATCATGTTTGCGTAAAGGGGAGAGTCGAGCTCACAACCTTTAATTTCAAAGTGCTTCTCCCTCAACCAGTTATGCCACTGAGTTGACTGTATGTGGAGGGTAGGGTCAGTATGGATCATGCTTGTCAGAGTCTCATAAATTGGATGAGGAATTTATTTTATAGTGGATAAAAGCAATGAGAATTGCCAGGGACAATACATTTTCTCTACATTTTTTAATCTGCTTTCTTGGTTAAGAAGGTTTCTTGGAAAGAATTATAAAATTTTGCTATTTTGCCAATGACAATCTATGCATATTACGTTCATCAAGGTTGCTATAAAACAAAAATATTCCTTTTTTTTCATGTTTCACTTATCACAAAGCCTTTCAGGGCAGGTTGATATTTACAACACTTCACCCTGTGATTTCATGACTTGTGACCTGGCCATAATGAATTTGTGAATGTGTGTAGCAAACACAGCTATTAGGTAAGATATTATTTTTAAAGAGTAAAAGAGACTTCAGTTCCTCACCCACTACAACCCTGCAGGGGCCTCATTAAGTGTCTATAGAAGCTGGGCACCAGTCACCTGGGGTGTCTTAATGTGGCAATGGTTTTTGCCATTATGTAAAGGTTAATTATTGATATGTCAGGTGACAGCACATTTTGAAGCTACTATCAGCTAACTCTTCTGCCTGCTTGCTCCTGTGTACCCTTGCTGAACAGTGCCACGACCTCCAATTAGGAACCAATGTAATTAATCATCCAGAATAGTTTTTTACGTCCTGTGGTTGGTATATCCTAAAACTGCTCTTTTTCCAAAGTCTTGACTGGCACTGGGAATTTTAGGGAGGTCGGAGGTCAACTTCTACTAACACTCACCTCAAATTAGGGACTGTTGGATAGGAAATAGCAACGGCAGACAGGAAGTCACATGACATTAACCCCCTAGCCAACACTGGAGGTGTGTCAGTGTAGGTCAACATCAGATGAACAGGGAAGGCCTGTGTGAAATGGGTTCAGGTGGGCTTGAATATGCAAATTTGTGTTCATGTACTGCTGTTGAATCTCTTCATATTTCCTTTCTTCAGATGTCACCAGTTATTACAAGCTTATTTCTCATGTTACACTGACCTTTCATCATTTTTGCATTATTGTCTTTCATAACATGAAGTAAATCTCTCCAACCACAAGCATTCTCCTGTTAAGCTGTCTGAGGTCTCAGGTGTCTTTTCTCTCACTAAAACGGCCTTCATTGCCAATAGTATCAAATATTTCGCTGTATGTCCTTAAGTGGCTGGCAGTTTAGTTGAGTTTATTGAAGAGTGAACATGAAACTGAAGCGAGATTTTGATTAAGTAATGAGTGTGATTTACACCAAGTAGGTAAAATTCTGAGAATGTCTCAATTTAGCATTAGAGGGATTTTTAACAAAAAATATATTCTCAGAAATGCAGAGAAGATCAAGTCTCTGAAGTCCCTTAGTGCTGGGCTGTTAGCTCAGAATTCCAATTACATAATGAAATGAGATCTGAGGTGATGTATAGCACAGCCTGGCAGTCTGAATGATGGCTGTCCTGTCGATCCCAATACTGATTATCATGGATTCTACTGTAGATATCAATTCATCAATAATAACTGAGCAATATGAAATCATATGGCTTCATATTAAAGTAGGTGTGATTAGATACAAGTTGTATCTATTGTGAAGACCTCCTGACTCTAATCTAGACATGAGTGTCATTTATGATTATGAATGAATCCAAGCAAGAGTCCATTACAAAATAGGTCTGATATACGGCTCTGGCTCATATAAAGAATGCAAATACAAAATACAAAGTTTTCTGACAGGAGGTTTCTGACCGGTTTCTGGCGGTAGTTTAAATTCTGTCACAGAAAATTATATATATATTCTTAGATGATTTAAGTCTGTACATGCATTACCTTACCCCCTGTACAATGTTTGACCAATTTTCTCTCAAGGATATGGCAATAGGCAGGCAGAAATACTGATACCCACTTAAATATTATTCTAGTTCATCTTTGAAATATTTCTTCAACAAACCTAGTTTTTGGGTACTTTTAATCAATTTCTGAGGATCCTGATCACAAAGTTTGGATTTAGAAGGATTTCTGGTCTAGGTGATTCCTTCTTCCCCTTTAGTATCACCCTGATAAAGGAATACCACAGCTCCATACACCATCTAATCCTCTACAGAAATCAACAATGAAGACACAGGGGTACCTAGTTTCATGGGGGGTGGAGGGGGTGGCCTGTTACACTCTACCCATAGGCTATACTCGGTAAACCCTCCTATAGTATCTAAATTTCTATCCCAATAGAAGCTTTCCCTATGGGTAAGCTTCTATTGGGCATCATTCTAGATGTACAGCAAGATTTGTTGTAAACATCACATCCTATACCCTTTTGTTTTATGCAGAGGAAAATCTATTCTTTATTATATACTTAATAACGGGAAAGTTCATTTATTTAGTAGTAGGGGAAGCAACCTAAGTTGGATTCCTCCATATTACTAAACAAAACTCAATATTCCCTTCATTTAGTATAGATATTGTATTGGAACAAACCTCATTTCTATTAACTAAAGCCCGATTTTCCCTTTTTCCCTTTATTTTGTATGGAAAAGAGCCTTACTCTATTCCACATTAATAGCCCTGCAGGGCAAAATCCTTTTCTATTTGGAGTTTGAGTTTATACAGTTTCTTTGGCAAAAATCAATTCAGGTTACAAATAACTGTTTGTCTCTGCCAAAGAACAAGAAGCAGACAGGTAAGGGTGCCATTTAGTAGTACCGCATCAATTCTTGTTACATCACATTTTGTACTCTTTTTTTCACACTAGAGGAAAATCTAGTTTTCTTTCATATAAGAAACGGGGAAATTCCATTCATTTAGTATGTGTACTTAACTTCAATTCTTCCATATTACTAAGCCAAATTGCTTAATATTTAGTAGTGAAACAAACCTTAATTATTTCTATTCAAATACACTACTAATTAAAGCCTGATTTCCGCTTTATTTTGTATGTCCAAGGAACCCCATTCTATTCCTTAACAGCCCTGCGGGGCAACCTTCCATTCTATTCCATGAAAGTTGCCCTATGGGGTTAAATTGTTTTCTATTTGGGTGGTGTGCCATTCCAGTAGTACAGCAACAATTCTTGTAACATCACATTTTACAATCATTTCTTTTACGCTATATAATAGTAATTTTAGTCTTATCATAATATGATAAGACTATAATTAATATATTATATTAACTAAGGGCAAATTCCATTCATTTAGTAGTGAAAAAAACTTCAACTCTTCCATATTACTTAACAAAGCTGAATATTTGATAGAGGAACTACCTTTATTTCTATTTATTTATATTACAAACTAAAAGGTTTTCCCTTTATTTTTTCTTTCTATGGAAAGGAACCTCTATTCCTTAAAAGCCCTGTGGGTAAACGTTCTTCTGTTCTATTCCACGAGGGTAGCTCTCATTAATTTTGTAACATCAGATTTTATTCTTAGATCTGTATAGGCCTAGAGCATTTATATGGTCTTCCCTATGAAGGAGACTGCTTTACCGACCTATTTACTAATAAGGTAGCAACGTTTTCACAAGCAATTGTCTCACGTTTAACACAAACAGGCTAAACACTATACTATGGGGGAGGGAAGCCCAGTTGCACAAACTGCCCACTCTACAACAGTTGCGGGGCAGTTCCCTTTCCTGTTCTACCTCCCATCTACATAAATATGTATACACACTCATAACCCCTTATATAGATCACTCACACCGTACCTTTGTACAAATTAGAATGTGAGACTGTATATCATACCTTGCCAAGCCCAATGTCCCGGGCCAGATGCATTCCCCTACTGTCAGTGACGGTCACACTTGCCTTAACCCAACTGGATGAAACGTAGTATGCAATAGGAGCTTTATTGTTTTACATGTAATTATAGGAGCCTGTTCATTCTATATAGTCCTAAATCCTGGTTCTACACATATAATACTTCAATGCTATAAACCCAATTGGAGGTCCGTCTGTTTTTAGGTGCAATACCTTTTATAGGTGTGTTTCCTTTTTGATACCACACCCAGCCTGTATAGCCCTACTCTAGTCATGTGGTCGTCCCTAAATATAGAGTGCCATCCCCGGTCCTGTATAGGCCTACTGTTGTGATATTGTCCTATACAGATGTTTGATATTGTTCTATACAGATGTTTCTGACTTTAATTCTGTTCTAAACTATATCGAAATCATTCCGTAATCTGAATAAAGGTGATATTTCCTTTTATTTACGTGAGTTTAATAAAAGGAAAGGTTGGCTCCAACTCTAGAGAATAAATAGAAATGTCCCCTCATTACAATGCCGCGCTAGCCACCTCTACACTCACCCTGCCCTACCAATTTGGCCGTTCCTACCCATCCACACATACCTTGTATAGTGTGGATGTGTCTGTGTGTGTGTGTCTGTGTGTGAGAGGGTTTGGGGGCAGGGGCTCGGTTGGTGTGTGTGGTTAGTGTTTGAGGCAGTATGGAGTGTAGTGGTCAATCTATGCAGGGAGCTGTACCTAACCTAGTACATGTATTACGGTAGTAGTAGGCCTGCCCATTCCATATGAGTGATCCTAATGCCTGATTTTACTTACACCCTATCTACCAATGCTATAAACCCCATTGGAGCACTGCAGGCCATCCGTAAGGCACCCATTATAAGAGAACGCCTGGATAAACCACACAAATGAAACCAAAAGAAAAGAAGTAGCATAACAGCAAGTTGACAGTAGTAGCAGAATTTATATTGTCATTAGGCTAGGAAAATCTTAAGAGAATTAAGAGAGGGTTCTTCACTGTTTGCTTGTCACACGGCCATTGATAGATTAAGCCCTATGCAGAGGACGGCTCATTTTGTTATTCATCATCATACTTATCACCCCCTAGAGCATATTATATTATTGTGCAATATAATTTTCACACAACCTTGGAGGCCAAGCTCATTAGAATGAGCGGGCTTCCCTAGCCCACTTAAAAGGGTCTATATCTCCTCTTTCCTATCCCCTCAGAATGTGTGTGGTGCACATATGCATGGGCACTGACACATTTCTCTGTTAAATTGTGTAATGTAGTTCTCGCCATGAATATGACCTTAGCTGTCGAAATGGCGTTAAACATCTATTACTCACTCACTCATTAGAATGAGCAGATATATAGTGTTGATTATTGATTTGTTTCTATAAGTAATATATTATGACTATATGAGATCTTCTTTCCTTTAATTATTTGAATACAAGCTTTATGTAAGACATTGATCCTTCCTAGTTGATACAAGGCTGTGAGCCAACAAACAACCCTTTGCAAACTGTTTTTACCAAGACAATGAGGGCCTGGTTGATGACCCAAATCGCTGTAAAAATGGAAGACCATTCACATGAAATATAGCAATAATTATTTGTTAAACTTAACTCAATCTCTTACTCAGGTTCTGAGTCTCATCAGAGACTACATACATACCTAACTGTTACCCTGCCATTATCCACATGATAGTTGTCAGTTGGTTAAGCACCATCACAAAAGCTAAGTGGTAGTGCATTCGTTTGGTACTTAGTACCTAGGTCCAAGTTGTGATAGAACTCCAATGGAGAGAACTGCAAATTTTAATGCCAAAGCATGCTTTAAGGCAGGAATGCTGCATCAAAGATGCGTTATGACAAGAGTGCTGTGATTGATATTATTCTAAATTTGTATACCTGGAATTGAAAAAAAAAGTTATATTTTAGTTACTTCTCAAATAAAAAAAAATGAGAGTGTATTTTTTGTTGGATTCTACTGGTTGATGTATTATACTGGTGGATGTATGAAGTGTGGTGTCCATCAAGCTCTTAAGGGGCGCATCAATCTATTATATGCTATTGTAGCTATTTGTGTTCAATAGGCGGCACTGAAATGTTGATTGCTTTGTCTTAAGGACAATATGACTAATCATTCAGTATTTGTTGACATTTTGCCTCAAGGTAGTTTCTATCTTATCTGGATGCACATATCTTTATGACATAAACAGCATCCTATGGCAGGTAAAGAGTAAAAGAGGTCTAATAAATAGCATCCTTTGCCCTCTTTCCATGTGATGAGTCTGACTAATATTTACGCCATTGATTGTCTATACATATATAGAGTCCAAGGGGGTAGACACAAGCTTACTGATTTGGTGATTAGGCACCACTCTACATACAGCCTTCTTAATTGGTATTGATGTGTGTGTATATAAAACACTCCTTTGTCATAGATGCCCTGCTGTGTTTTACGCCAATGGAAAGAGCATGCTGGTGCTGATCTGTTTTTGCAGTAAGTTGTGCAATTAGAGTATCATATGGGCTTCTTGAGAAGTCATATATCTTTGCAATATATTAGATATTTTTAGTATAAAAATGTCAAATTGGTGATCTCTGTCCATCTAACCTAAGTCTTACATTGCACAGACATGGAGGACACATGGATAGAGATGTTTGAAGATTAGATGGACCACCAACACTACCAGAAACAGACAGGATTTAGCGAAAGTACCATCCACACACGCTGTCCAGCCTCCAATGAAAACACTTTAAGGTGTGTCTTCCATTAGAGTTTAGTAAATTGTTTTACACCTCATCCACTCTCTATAAATTAATGAAGAGTTTTTTTCACTGGGGGTTCGACATGACCATATCAGGACTGATTTATTGATTACTTATATGGTGATAGGAGTTAAAAATGTATCATAGGAAGTAGGGCTATGATTTCCCGGTAATAACAATGTGTCAGAAAAAGTCTCCTGCTGCACTGACAGCCACAAAATGGCTGAAACATGTCAAAAACTGTATCAAATTAGCATTTTAATTTGATTTTAGCACCCTCTCACCTTGGCATTAAGTTGTTACTTGGGTACACTAATCTCACAGGCCAGTCACTTCCCCTAATCTCTACATCCGTCTTACCATAAACCAACCAATCCACATGTAATGCTGACCTTAACTTAATTAGGTGGAGGACAGGAGCAGTAGACCAGTCTGACCTGTGCATACATGCAGTCTGATTATTCAGGCCGCCCAGGCTGGTAAAACAAGCTGCCATGTACTCACAGGCAGCCTGGTTACCCTGCCCACAGCCAGCCAACTGGAACAGAGAGCCTGTTATTCCACGATGCCTTGTTCTATAGCCTACATTTAGTGCTTCTTTTCACTTAGAATGCAATGATAAAGTGGAAATTATTCAAAAATGCAACAGACCTGTTGCATATTGCATCCAGAACTTTGAAGTTAAGATGCCCATCTGTACACTAAATGGTGGTGTGCTTTTAGCAGATTTCCCATAAAAATCACAAACTACATTCAGTAAATGGTTAAGTGATTGCATAACACTTTAATAGGCCACTACTAAATATCAGGCAGAAAATTACCTGTAAAAGCATGATGGGTGTATGTTTTGTCCTGGACCTTATTTCCCGCTGGTCCTCCACTTGCTAATGGGTATATTGGTTACTGAATGTCAGATCAGCTCATGTGATGACACCAGACACCATTCTTTCCAGGTTTTTACACTCTCGTAAATCTTTAGAAGATGGCCTGTCATCTAGCTGCGTTGTTTGTGCGTACCAGCTTTTGACATTGGTTGACACTCCATTCTCCGATGGTCTCTTCGCTATGTGCGGTGTTTGAGGTGTTAGCGGATTGATTTAACATATCCTCTAGCACACTGCTTCGGGTTCTACACCTCGAAGTTCCCCCTGTGGCACCACTAGCCCCTTGCAGGGGGGGGGGGTGTCGGCCCTTGGGTTGCACCGGATGCGCTGCCTCCTGTCCTGCCTAAGGGTTTGGGCTCGTTTACTGAGTTGTCGTCATATTACAACTCGAAGTGTCCATCCTCCCCATGCTGGGTGTGGTTGGGTTCGTTGTGGCTGTCATCCTCTTTACCCAGCAAATTCCCAGCCAAGCTGAATCTTATTTTGCGCTTTTCAGACTCATCTCGGCTAGTTTTATGTGTGGGGTTGTAAACACCATCGTTCCGGACATGTGCATCAGCATTCTCATTTACAAATGGGTCGTATCCATCTGGCTTCTTTAAGGCTCCGGCTGGCGTCGATGTTACTTAAGGTGTAGTTCCCTTTATAAAAGTCGAGTCAGAGGGTATGTCCTTATTTGACATTTGTTGGTGGTAAAGTAGATCCATTTGTGTTACTGGTACACTTGTGTCAGTTTTGAAAGATTTATCTTGTTCCTCGAGACATGTCTTTTCAGTTATGGTATTGTTCTCTGTTCCTGACACATATGTATCGATGGCAGTTTTCCAGTGTACATGTCCATCATGTGGATGTAGGGACAGGAGTAAGGCTGTCAAGAACTGCTAGATACCCGTTATAGCAAGAAGCTTCAATAGATAGGAGGTGAAACTCAGAGCTTTACCTATGGACACAGTGTAACAGCCCCCCCCCCTCTACCCCCTTCAAAGTAGGCTCCCTTTTGTGTTCAGTATTGAGTCCTATGTAGGATAAGGAATCTTTATCAGAGTGATATCAAATGGAAACAAGGGGCCACCTATACCACAATATCCTGCTGAATCCAAAATTTGTGATCTTGATTCTCAAAATTTGACCAAAAGTACCTAAAAAGGAGGTTTGATGATGAGAATATTTAAAAAATGTACAAAAGTTATATTGAAAATGATTGGAACTTTTTATAGATGCAACATGCTAATCAAAGTCAATACACCTGAAGGATAGGTAACCTCAAGGATATATAGCATGAGTGATCAGTAGATGTATGCTTGAGGTCGACTGTTGGATTTGTTCTTTAGGGGATAGGTTGACTAAGATATCATAACAAAGGTTGGATGTGAGCTATCCCAGCTGATCAAGCTGTGATAGGCAGGAAAGCTATAAATTGAGCTTGAGGGATAGGTATTGAAGAGGATGGGTAGCAAGGAGGATAGGTAATAAACAGTTTAAGAGATAGGTACAGAGGGTACCTTATAAGGTGAGCATATTCAAAAGATACATTGGTGCTAGGTAATATCACAGATGTGCCAGTCAAATATGAGGGATGTGCAGATTACGGGGATAGTCACCATGAGGGATAGGTAAAGTGAATGATAGGCAGATTGAGGATAGGTAGACTAAGGGTAAGAATGTACAGAGAAAATTAGGTACAAAGGTGAGGGGTAAACTTTAATCCTTTAAGCCATGTGAGGGAAAACCTAATTAAACTCTAGATGTTTCAGGGGATAGGTAGTATGAGTGATAGTCAGACTAAGGGATAGGCAGTATGTGGGAGAGGTAGAGCCATACACAAGCAGAGTACTTGTTAGGTTCGGATAGGCAAACATTGGGATATGAAGATTGAGGTACTGACTTTGATTAGCATGTTGCATCTATAAAAAGTTCCAATCATTTTCAATATAATTTTTTTACATTTTTAAAATATTCTCATCATCAAACCTCATTTTTAGGTACCTTTGGCCAAATTTTGAGAATCAAGACCACAAATTTTGGATTCAGCAGGATTTTTTGGTATAGGTGGCCCTTTGTTTCCATTTGATATCACTCTGATAAAGATTCCTGACATCTCCATAATACCCCTTATCTTACATAGGACTCAGTACTGAACACAAAGGGTAGCCTACTTTTAAGGGGGGGTAGAGGGAGGTGGCTTGCACTATAGGACTCTATGGAGTAACATATCCTAGGGAACCTATACTATTCTTGGTTATAGAGCATAAATGCACATGCCAATTATACACATTCAAGTACATAGACATTTGTGTAATGAATCATTTAAGACATTAAATATGTCATTGCAGTATGATACATATATAAGAGCTGACAGCTCTATGTTTTGGTCCTGTGAAATCAATCTAACACATCTAGTGTCTGGTGTTAGACCCCTGACCCTGGAAGTGTTGACAACAGAGAGACAGGCCCCACATGCTGCACCCACCCCACACTCTGACCTTTTTTTTCCCCTAAAACCTTTAGCCCCTGACCCATATTTCTAAAGAAGTCACCCTCCTGATGCTATACCCCCCAAGATAGCATTTATAACCCAAGTATATACATGTAAAATACAGCTAAAAATAATCTGTATTATGGGGTATTACAACAAGTCCCACTGAGCTCCCTAATTACCTACTCTAAGTGCTTAATGAGTGTTCATTGTTCTGCCTCCTCTGTCAAATCTGATAGAGATGATATTTGGCTGGAATTCATTTTAGTACAAACCTATGATAATCGAGTTGTATTTACAGTACACTACAGTAGCATACTGTTAGTAAGCAACCTGCAATATAGACACTAGAGTTTGTTAGGCTAGGCGCATAATCAATCAAGGGGCATCTATTCAGGACATGATGAGTGACAGTTTAATTAATACAACTATTGGTGTTCACTGTTGGAACCACTAGTAGGGGTATACCAGGAGCACTCAGTCTCCATATTCCTGCTTACCATGGTGTTTTTGATAGCTCCAGGCTGTCTGCCAACCAAGAGGCAAAAATTAATTGTTTTATCCGTATCTGAATAGTATAAGCCCCTCAAGTATAAAGCAGTTTAACCGCATGATCATTCTCAACGGGAGGTAACAGTATATCAGACAAGTGTTTTATTCAACTATCCTTGTTGATAGTAATAGATGGAGTTCACTATGATTTACAATTTGTTTGCTGTAAGACTGTAATAACACATGGCATGATGATCAGGAGGATGGGACACCTTCCATTCTGGAGGGATAATAACCAATTGCAGCCTCATAGAGGATATCTAAAATCCTTCTACTTGAAACATATTCAGCTATTTCCTGTAACTTTAGGTTTGGTCAGAGACTGGTCAGAAACCTCCTGATCAGACGTCTTCACATGTAGAATTGCACCACAGTGGAGAGCCATAGGCTAATGAGCAAAGGAAGTGCCCCAAATGATGAGATGCCATAATGACATCACAAAAGCTTTAGCATATTACTTCTCCATTGTAGAACAGTGCTCTCCATTATGACTGGTTCCTGAATCACTGAACCTAACTACTTTTAGAAGGCACTCATTGTCACTCCTTGTAACAATTTTGGTGCTGAACCAGGATACATTGCAATGGTCAGGACACGGCTCTTTATATAATCAGTGAGGGTCCTTCACTGGATGTGAGATTCTTGAATAAAGAATAAAGTGATGACTTTTTCTACAGTGCTGATAGGAATGGTGGAATTGGTCACAATTTTTATAAATGTAACTGTTTGACCTTTGAGTCAGTATATTTGATGGTAGGGGAAAGTGATTTCCCGTGCCTGGTTGGCTAACCTGCAGGGGTGGGACTCTGGGCAATCACTTGTCCCCTATCAGTATCATGCCAGTCCAGGCATGGGTGGAAGGTAGAAAACACATGGGGAAGTAGCTCAGCAGTAGAGCGGTAAGGCTGAGACAACCATAGATGATTTATAGAAAGTCAAGGCATAGGATTTCTATACATCCATCAATGAGAGGATCTATGGTATACATATGGTACCAGATAGTACCCTATGTAACACAAAACCATCATCCTGCCCCACGGCCTTATGCATAGGGTGTAGCACTTTGGATCAGAAGATTGCTGGTTCTATTCCCAACCATGCTGAGCTTTTTCGGTACCTACCATTGTAAAAGTTTCATAGGTATACCTGACCTGCTGTCTGGTAATAGTATAGAAAAAGTGTTTTAACCGTGGTATAAGTGCCTGTAGTGATGTACATCTAATTAAAGGCTAATAATCAGGTCTTCTTACAAAATTACTTTGGTGCATCAAGCATATAAGTAAATATTACCATCGGGATTACTTGAATAGAGCACGGAATATATAGTGAGAAGCATATCATGGGTCTCTTAAAGAACTACATAAGTAGTGACCTCTCCCTGTCTTCCTTATTACTGCTGCTACTCCTTGTAGATCCTTGTCTACACAAGGTCCACTGAGGTCTACACAAAATCAGTCTCATTGGATAATTAGGCACTACCAGACAGACTCATTGATAGGTATTGATGTTTGTATAGCAGGGTCCCATTCATCATTCCGCCCCTGGGCATTTTTGTTTCACAGAGTGGGATTTCACGGCTATAAGACTGCAATTCTCATTCAATCTGTCTTGATTGTTGTTTTCTTCTGTGTTTTTTTTCATTTAATGTCCAGATATCAAACAACTTATAATGGAGAAAATAATCAAATATAAAACATATATATATAGATCAGTTAATTCATTATTGAATACTGGTCCTGGCAAAGGGACATCATTTTTCCAAGCCTCCATTAGTGAAACTGTGATTTGGACCAATCATTCTGCAAAGGACAATGATAAGGTACAGCACACGGTGAAATGTGAGCTTATCCTACCAAAACAGGCAGCAGCAGTAATTGTCACAGAGGTAGAGGAGCATCTTTCATATCTTCCTATTGATTCTTCAGGAAATATGGGTTTTCTATGATAAATATCTGGACATCATTATTGAACAAGTAACCAATGGATAACTGATGACGAGTGGGTGTTATCGACGGATAATGACATGAGGCCGTAGGCTGAGTGTTATTATCGTCGATAACACCCACGAGTCATCAGTTATCCATTGACTACTTATTTTATACACGAAACCAATAAATAATCAATATTATACCAATAAATTCAAGTTGAAAACAAAAATTATTCCCCCTCCCCGGGACTCGAAGCCAGCCATGTACACAGATAAATACACCTCCTCGCCAGACAGCAAGAGCGCCCGTCTTGGGTAGCCTTGGCAGCGGCACACGGCGAAAAATAGTAGTGTACATACACCTCGTCGCCCAGCAGCGGACAGCGGCAGCGCACACGGCGAAAAAAGAAGCTTCTCTCGGTTATGTTGGTGTAGAATACACCTCGTCGCCCGGCAGCGGACAGCTACAGCGCACACGGCGAAAAAAGAAGCTTCTCGCGGTTATGTTTGTTAGTAATACACCTCCTCGCCCGGCAGCGGACAGCGACATCGCACACAGCGAAAAAAGATGGGCCCGGACCAGGGCGCGATCCATGTACCTCTGACGGCTAAGCGCAACGTGCTAACCGCTAGGCCACCGCATCTTCTCCTCCAAGTGCATCTCGCTGTTAAGCTTCTATACTAAATACACCTCGTCGCCCGACAGCGACAGCGCACACGGCTTTGTATCATATCCAGACTTGTTTCGAACTGAGCGTATCTCGTCAGTCCCTGTGGCGTAGTGCATAGGGAGTTGGATTTGGGATGTGAGACTGCAGGTTCGATCCCTACCCTGGCCTGGAGTATTCCATGGGTTTTAACATGTAACATATGACATGAGAGGCGTGCTGTTATCCTGGATAACAGCACGCCTTAGATGGATAACAGCACGCCTTAGATGGATAACAGCACGCCTTAGATGGATAACAGCACGCCTTAGATGGATAACAGCATGCCTTACAATATTGATGTTACAGGCTGTAGGGTGTGCAATATCGACAGATATGTGTATGGGAATATCCACCAAAAAGCACTGTGTAAGCCAGAAAT
Source organism: Acholoe squamosa (assembly GCA_949317995.1). NCBI lineage: Eukaryota > Metazoa > Annelida > Polychaeta > Phyllodocida > Polynoidae > Acholoe > Acholoe squamosa. The sequence goes on along the minus strand of OX439051.1, from coordinate 1,312,326 downwards.
CGTGGTATAGTGCATCTACAATAATGATTTACAACATCACAAAACTAGACTAGCATCTTGTTCATGCTATGTCAAAAATATATCAATGTATTGGATTCCTTGTGACCAGAGTGAGCTGTCAGTGCTTAATTGGTGATTTGTTTAAAAGTTCAATAGCGGCTGATGCAGGAGTGCATCTTGCCCATTTGTTGTCATGATGCACCAATGAAGTGCTGGCGAGAAGTTTCATGACGGTCCAATGAGGTGAGCAGTCTTGCCAGTACTTCATTGGTGCATCATGTTGATCATTTGGCATGATGCACTCCTGCACCAGCAACCCTTAAAGAGTTAATCATGGTGAAAACCATTAGCTTCATACAACTAGGCAACGGTAAGTGATGGCAACGGTAAGTGATGGCTTACTTCATACCGCTTGGAGCATGGGCGTGGACTAGCTACCAGGTTGCGTCTGTGTAGGTGTTATCCATATAGAAGGGTAGGACAGGAAAAGAAACGGTGCTGCCATCTGTTGGTTCTATTTACTATGCATAGACATTGGCTAAGTCCCCACTCACCTCCGTAACCAAGGTCTATACATAGCAAATAGAGCTGGCAGATGCAGCACCATTCCTTTACTGTCCTACCCTCACCCAGTCCAGTCCAGGGCAGAAGGGTCCCCTTACTCAACAATTTGAGTTTGCTATCCTTTTGAAGGAAAATTCATGGGCTTTCCGAATAATGAGGTCAATTTTTACAAAAATGGTGAGAACACAGCCATTTTGGAAGGTTTCCAAGGCAACTATGCAATTTTTATAGATTTTCAAACTAAACACAAATTTCTTTCTAATTCTGGAACCGTTAGAGCTACATGCATGATTTTTGGATATGAGGCAGGTATGTCTTGTCTGCCTAACTGAGAATAATCTTGTTGACCTTGGTCACATTAGGTGACCTTGAAATTCCAAAAATCCCCAAGATACTACCTATGACCCTGTTTCAACTCCTGTAGAAATGGAGAAATTGCTCAAGTCTCACATAGTTTGAGAACATCAATATTATTGATTTTGAGTGATTGGAGGTGAAGTCATGTGATCTGATGCCACGGTAACCATGCATTTTGCTGAGTCATCATATTTCAGCCAGGACCCAAATTGTCCATGCAATCTGCTATAGCATCCAGAGTTTGCAAGTTATATGAAAAATATTTGACACAGATGTCCATTGAAGTACTATATACAATAATATTATAGGCATATGCTGATGAACTTTGCAAAGGTCAAGGTCATCAAAGGTCACCATTTTGACCTTGAATTGTAATGAATTGCTGTATTGGTCCACTAACAGGACATGAGGTCATTTTAATATCTAAATGCTCTACTGCAGAGCTTTAGAATTTGGGATGGATCAAACTAAAGATGGAAATTGTAATTGATTTCCAGCCAGGAGCTAACAGCGGATAAACCACTGAGTTTATAGAGATATAAACCACCTGAACCCTGCACCCCTGTCTCCTACATCTTCTCTTTATGGGCAATGTGTGTGCTAGGTTCAGACAGATTTGTTAAATGATTTTGAGAGATGAATGGCTAATTTGGTAAATAAGATTCTGGAAATATTCCAGGATAATGATGAATGTTCAATCTCAGCTCTTTGTATAATGGATTTGGAAAGACAATTGGACGAGAATTTTATTTGAAAGATCCCCACAGCTTTCCATCTGTTTGGCTTTAATAACACCTGGTTCCATTTTTTAACTGAGAAAAACAAAGGTATCCATTCTCTCAACTTGAATTAAGTTAGTGTGAACAGACAAGCAAGGTTTACCTTCACATTACAGACCACAGCTATGAAATGAGAATTGACTCCCTATCGGCTTTATTTAGCTAGCTTGTGATTAACGCAGATAGATTGAAATCATTGGATGTAGAAATCTACATATGAAGCTTGCATTTAAATTATTTTTGTAATTCGGGATCTCTTACATATTGATTTATTTATCAATTTTTTAATTAAAAAAAAGCTTAAATCCTTGAGAATAAAATCAAGTATTTTCAAACATAAGTCTGTTAACATTAAGCTGATAGAATTCTGACTTGTCTGGTTTTGTACCTTCCATTCAATTCTATTTCCACAAAATGGGCTGGTGGATCAAGTCATTTTTCCATTAAGCATCATTAAGGTAAACTTAAATGTAGATCTTTTCATGCAGCTAAATGTTTGCACACCTGGCATAGAAACACTTTTTTGTGTACTCATATTTTTGGCCATACACAGGTTGAGTGTTCCAGTGACATTTAGGTTGCTAATTCTTGGCAACCAAAGTTATGGCTTATTCCATATGAGAAAAATCTTTTGGTAACAACTTTTCTTTTGTATTTAGAGACCTAAACTAGGAGATGGCCACTTTTTGTTTGTAATCTTTGCACACATCTAATTTTTGCTCAACTATGTGGGTGCTCGGAAATAGTAAAAATTAGTATTGCGCAAAATTAATATGTTACAGTAATCAAATTGGCATGGGATAAAAAATGAAGACAATAATATTTTAGATTAGCAATTTGCTCTTGTCATCATATATCTTTTGCACATACTATAATCTCTCACCTTAGGAAAGCTTTTGGATCTTAAAGTATTCTTGCTTTGAGTAATGTGCTAGTCTAAACTATCATCTGTTATGCAACTTCTGCAGTAGCGTTTCAGAGAATGTGTTAGGTATCACTACAAGGATGACACTAATTGCTGATATAAGATATTCATGAATAAGATATAATTAACTGCTGCTGCTACCCTTATGTCTCTGTAGGTGAATGGTGAGGGATAGAGGTTTGAATAATTGATTTATTGCCATCCATCTTTAGCACACTTGGCTCAGGATTCTGTAGTGCTCTAGATCTGTAGTACCAGAACAAAAACTCTGAACAGCATAACACACCAGGCACCATATGGAAAAGGATGTATGTATCAGTTCTCAGTAAGATCAAGGGGCACATATCAAGTTGTTGGCCAGAAGACTAGAATCTAAGAGTTAGTAATGAAAAAAAGAAAAAAAAAAACCGCTACAAGTTACCCCTGCTGAGGAATTCTGACATTATTGTGATGGCTACCTCATGTTCTACTGCCAACCTGTTTTGGCTTACATCACACAGTCCAGTCCAGGGCAGAACGTACAATGGCAGGAATGATGTGAGACAGATAGGTAGTAAGAGGTCTGCTTGAGGAAGAGCAGGAGATGAAAAAAATAAGATTTGCTTGGTAAAGTGTTGATACAACCAGCTTCTTCACACAAGGCTCTGGCTGTTACTAACAAGGTCATTGACTAAGTTGGGAACAGCCATACATGAAGTAACCTGGAGTAGCCACTCTTAAGTGCAAATATTATTTATCTCATTGTTTTATGGTGGTAAATAGACAGAAACATTGAATAAGTTTTTTAACCCGCTTTCACATATTTTGATTGTCATCTTTGCCCAAACATCAGTGCGACGAATGGCTAAATATTCCTGCATGCTCACCTTGGAAATGGCCTTCCCATGCAAATCCATCATAGTTTACCTTCTTACTATGAAATAATGGTTGTGTCCATATTTTGCAGTTGTTTAAATTGTGTCATGGAGTAAAACATGCACACAGCGAAATGTTTCAAATCTCAAACCAAACTTCTCCTCAGTACCTGTAAAATATAATCTTCATAGGGACTGATACTCAAAGGTAAAGATTCTCTAGGAAGGAGACAACCAGTTACTTGGATGCATATGGAACCCTGAGAACTCTCTTGTGGGCCGTTTACATGTTGGTCAGAGGACCTTTGCCCCTATTTAACATAAATCATGGTAGATATCCAGGAAGTATACCTACTGCAGAGGGGTTTCAGAATCTGCTCAGTCAGCCAAATCTAGTCATCTTGCTTTATGACCGGGTATACATATACAATATGTAAGCACCTGAACCTCTGCAACTATATACTCTATGACAAGCTTCGTGCTATGTTCAGACTGCAACGTATCATTGATGTTATCATCTCTTATACAATTTCTGTAGTTTGGTTTCTGAGAAAAATTAGATTTGCATTGAATAACAGGTGTGACTATTATTCGAAATAACAATTATCCAACCATCAGCGTCAATTGTATCAATCACTGATTCTACCTGTACAGTTGTCTCTAAATATACATTGTACTGAATAGAGATTTGATAAAGGATATCCATTAATCTCATGATAAATACATTGAAATACTGAGGTGCCATAGAGATGGCTGTATATTACACCTTAGCTTGGTGACCTTTTTGATGACATCATAGCTGCAAACTAGACTAACAACAAGTGATGCACATCAATTACATTATTTGGTTTTAGATCTCAGTGAAAAACAATGAGATAGATGCAAAGGAGCACTTCTGGGGTCTGTCTTAGAGTTATCTTACTTGCAGTATCGTAGACTTTCCCTATGTAAGTACAAAGCAATTGACCTAATGTTCTGCAGTGGTCCAGTTCTGTTCTAGATTAAAGTTCTGATTTACATACACCTAGAGAGAGTTGTCATTGTACAATTGGATAAGTTTATTGAAGCACTCAGAGGCAGGTGCAAAGATCAATTGTGAAAAGAGGGAACTTTGGTTGGATCTAAGACAGAAAATAAAAATAAAACCCCAGTATCAACTGCAACTGCTGAGGGTTCTGGTGATGTCTGCTTTATGTTTGATTGTCACTTTGCACTGACCTACACCACACATGGACATTTGGGTTTGGCAGATGGGAGGCAGAAGTGAGAGCAAGAGAAATGATATAAGCCAGATAGGCAGGTAGAGAGATCAGGTTTTGAGAGAGAAAAAGCAGGGCCAGAGATCAGTGAGCAGGAGGTGGTAAGGTGTACCCTGGACCAACTACAGCTAAAATCTTCCGGTTCACCATCTCAGGATTATCTCACATATATTCAATTAGAGCAGGGCACAAAATGGCCTGTGAGAGTTATTGCAGTGCCTGGAGCTTTCCTCCTGCTACCTCCTGATGCTAGCCTTAGATAACAGGACTGCAGTTACTGTCTGCTGTGACACAATGATGAATAATATTTTAACACATATCCTGGTGTTCTATTTCCAAATCACAGAAAGCACTGTATCCTAGTTGGTGAAACTGCATTGCAAAATAATCCAGGACCCTGGATCATTTTTAAGATGTGATTACAATGATTTAGTAAGGAATGGACCAGTCCCATTGTAGCCCTTGTGGCAGAATGGGGAAATGGAAGATTAAGGCTGGAATCAACCAGGTAAATATAATTTGGAAAAAATTTAGACTAGCTGCTCTGATTAATAATACCAGTAAAGGACACCGCTCAAATTATGTGAATATATCTATATAACTTATAATTCAGCACAGCTCGGTCTGTACCTTTAAGAAAAGAAAATATTACACATAGATATTACAAATGGTTGGTATGATTACTTAATTAACAACAAGAGTGAGTAAATAAAACAGATATTTTTTCCCCAGTTTGGAGTCTCAGAATTATCTCACATATTCAATAAGTGAAGGGTGCAAAATAACCTATGATAGTCATTGCAGCGATGGTAGTATGACAGCAGTGACAAGCCAACACACTCCCAACCACAACTGTGAAATTGGTATTGATTCAGACAAGCTTCTTAGATTTGTCTTGGTGTCTGATAATTAGTTCGGCTAAACTGACTAAAGCCTGCAGGATGAAGAGATTCTAGGGAGAGACAGGAAAGTTTCACTGAGGATAAGTGTTTTTTTGTACACATGGACAGTTCATGTCACTTTTCTCCACTTGTGTTTGAAAAAGTCTCCCAAAGTAAGGATGCAGGTTTTACATTGGTCTAAATTATAGTATTTTTCTGGAGGGTAGGTTCACAAAAAGACGGCCATTCCTATGCAGGTCTTGAATAAGGGATTTCTAGTAGCGAATATCTGTAAGACTAAAAGATCCTCAGGCTTCCCAAAGGTACTCAGAATAAGACAATTATTAGGACTTTTGTACCTGTTATCTTTTTGAAATCCATGTCTAATTTTAATATCTTGTTTTTCAACATCTTTGAGAACATCCGAATGGGTTCATTTAAACCTTGAGGTGTCCACTTTGCACTTTGAGACATCCACTTGATATGGACTCTTTTAATGGAGCTATTTCAATCAAACCATCATTTCAAAAATTTAGAAATGTCTTACATGGAAATACAATGGAATGACATTGTTAAATCTACTGCATGGTTACAAAGTTTATGTTTTATAGTAGCTAAATTAGAATGATACTTTCAGACAATGTTGTGCCCATCGATACTGCAAATCCCATGGAAATAGAGGTATTCTTCCTAAATCTGCATTAAAGAGGCTGCCCTTTGACAAACCTTTGATATGCACTATAATAAACCTGCCATAGACGTTATAATCATGCTCTCAGTACCACATACTTCCTGTTCATACCAATAATGGTAGTATTACAGTGAAAGTTGTAATATAGGCATCAGAGCAATGTCCAGTCAAATTTTGTTTTTGGAGCTATTCTGGGCATGAATCTTGAAATGGAATCCTATATAATCAATGATTTTTATCAAATGAAATGCATAAATAACTCAGCAAGGTGTGGTTGGCTGATAGCTCATGGTGAAACTGATATGTTCTAGAAAATAAGTCCTGCACAGAAAGTGTCTAACATTTCTGCGCTTTTGTTTTTGCTATCATCTAGTAATATTGTTTATCTATGCTTATAGCTAATATGTTGTAAATGTGAGCAATTTCAATGTTGAAAATGTGAGCAATTTCAATGTTCAAAATAAAGTTGGTCACGATAAAAACAATTCAAACATGAGTAATTTAGTGCTTTATTATACAATGACAACCACTTGTTATATTATAAAATATAATTCCGTGGGATACTATAACACCTCTTTTACAATAAGATTAGCATCCAATGCCCAGGGAATACATGGCAATGTAAGATAAACAAGATGACAGGAGGATATGTGGTCGTCTTTAGGTTAAGCTACCCTAACTCTTGTGACTTTTCTAGACTACGATATCTCCCACATTATGAGAAATGAAGTACCATAGTTTAATGACATTATAAAAAGGCTACATGTCTATTTATACTTCATTGTAAGAGAATGCACTCAATCATGATTAGTTTCTCAATCACTTTTACAAAGAACATAATTACCTCACTCATCATCCCCTCTAGCAGTTAATTTGATGTTGAATACGGAAACATCACATCAATCAGAAAAAAAGATTCCTTCAGCATTATTCAGAGGACTTATCACAGAAGACACTTTTTCAGTTCTTAATTTCTTTCCTGTGCTGCTTGGATGTTGTAAAGATATATATATATATATATATATATATATATATATATATATATATATATATATATATGTGTGTGTGTGTGTGTGTGTGTGTGTGTGTGTGTGTGTGTACTCTTATTTACAGCCATCACAGTGTCTATGTATACAATGGTAATACCAAAAAAAGCACCTAATGGTGCCCCTGACATTCACTAATACACATAGAAAGTTATTTAATAAGCTAATATATAACCAAACAACCATCACACAGTAAGTTTCCGTATTTCTATTCATGCAATATGAAAAGGAAACAGAAGAAATACCCAGTACAGAACATTTGGTCCCCACTGAAATTAGGCCCTTATCAGGTGTATTGTTACCTGCTAAACTCATAGCTCTACGCTATTGAACAAAATGTGAATAGGGAAAATGGAATGAAAACAGGAAATGTCTCAGACAGGAAGTAGCCATGGAAATTTTGAAGTACTTCTGGTGCAGCATTGTGGGTAATCTGTGAGACTCGCTGTCAGTCTGTGCTATTTCAACCCACTAAAGAAATAAGCGTGGATTCAGGGAGAGAGCCACTTAAGGTCAGGTATTAGTGAAAAGAGTCGGAAATATCTATCATGCCTTGCAGGCTCTTTGATAGCATGGGATGTGCAAGTGATATTGAAACTAAACGATGTCTGCAGACCTAGCATTTAAGAGGATTTATAGCGATTGGAATTCTGCTGCTGCTTTCAAATTCAGCCAAATTTGCAATTTAGAGGAGAGACTCAATAGAATGTGATAACAGGTTAGTAACTTTAAATTTTATTCATGGAGAGACCATGCACTTCCATATGTATATATTTCTAACTTCAATGAATTTTTTAACATACTAGGAAATAATGGCTCTTTTCTTTTGTATGTATTTTACTGCCTATTAAGAGTTGTGTTCCTTAAGTTTTAAACACAATATCCACTAGGTTATGCATTGAATATTACGACATAAGATGCAAGTTTCTTTTTTACTCTCCCATTGCAATACAAAACAAAATTCAAATTCCTCAGCCAAGAAGATGTTGACATGTCAATATTGACCTTGCATATCTTAAACAAAAATATATCAAGTTGGATATTGACATCTGCTAGTTGTTATCAGGTCTAACGTAATAGCCCCTCTTTAAGCACTGTGGTCTAAAATCAGTGCCGGTCTTAAATACGAAGCATGGTATAGAGGTCTTCCAATCTTAAGCACTAAAAACAGTGTTCAAATAAGTGCCTGTCTCAAATAAGGGTCAGGGATACAGAGGTATTGAAATTGATATGCCTGGACACCTAGCCAGGCCACTTTTATGGCTAGAAAAGAAGATACTTGCAATGAAGACACATTTCTTATCAGGATGCTTTTCTTATCACCAGAGGGTGTATATATAGTGCAGTGCACTCCTTTTTTTCATGTCGGGTAAAGAGGCAGAGGGGAGATTGAATATAGAGCTATTATTGCATGATGGTAGGATGTTCAGTCCAAATCAGTTTGTCCTATTTTATTGCTGGGTATAAAGAGTTATAAACCACCTGAACCCCTACACCCCTGTCTCCTATGTCTATTATATGGTCAAGACATGGGCAGTGTTCACACTGGTCAGTTTTACTGGTAATGTTTAATCTACTACTGAAAACATTTATTACATGTATGTAGTGAATTGTATTTTTGATGTATAGAGGTTAAGGTGTAATTGAGACATTTATCATGTACTGCATTGTAGTAAAATAGGCGCTTTTTCCTTTTCCTCCCCTGCGAAGGCACCACAGATGGCCTTGAGTGCGTGACTTAGAAAACAACCCAGAGGGTGTTCAGTGTGTTAACCTATTTAACAGTAATGAGAGGTATATATTTTGCTATCCCCCTGTGATCAGGCAATTCTCCTACCCTGTTGTTAGTTGGTTGGTGTCTCTAAAGCGGCCTCACGATTTTCAGTTAACCAGAGTATTACCACCTTTCAGGAAATTCGGGCTTCCCTAGCCCACTTAAAAGGGTCTATTTCTCCTCTTTCCTATCCCCTCAGGATTTGTGTGGTGCACATATGCACGGGCACTGACACATTCCTCTGTTAGATTATCAACCTGTGAAGCACGGGATAGCCACTTAGTGCCGCAAAAGTGGTGTAAAACACAAATCAATCAAAGTCTTTCAGGGAATTAACTGAAAGGGCATATGAAAATATGAAAGGCCTGGAAAATGATGATAAATGTGATACTAAACCTACTCGAACCTACTATTTATTGTTTTGATAAAGAAGCTTTCTTGATAATATCTCTCAAATTGCAATACATACAGTTACTTACATCAGAAGTTCAGTGACATATGTCAAAAGTTCTAATTTCAAGTTAATAACCAACTTTTAAAACCTTGGTTTCAGAGAAAAAATCAAATATGTTTTGAATAACATTCCAAGACACATTGATAATGACTACCATTTTAACAGTGTGAAATAGTTACCCACTGCCACCTGTACATAAACTGTTTCAATTAACGACATGCATCCTAAGCATTGTTACAGTTATCGAGGTTCTGTACGAGATTAGTATTCTGCACAACATAACAGAGCTAAGATGTAATACTCCCATTCTGTGAAATGTGGTCACATATATGGAAGAACCAGCGCCATCTCCATTCCCTATACATAAAACTTTTGGATCAGCCATCAGATATCGCTTCAAAGAAAGTAGAACTGATCTATTTCAAAACTACAATAAAAAAGATTATATAAAATGTGGCAAGTATTGTTCCATCCTCCAAATATAAAATTGGTTGTACTTTTAACCACTAGAAGTTGCTATATCTTTAAAATGGACATGTAGTTATAGACTGAAAATTTCATAGCCAGCTCAATTTTATAATGTTCTAAATAAGTGATGCTTTCATATTGATTTCCGGCAGTATCTTTTGTTTCTAAAATTGGTGTATTGGATGGGGTTGGGATTGAGTTTCCTTGGCAGCTGATGGTATAATTATCATTATTTCTGAAAAGGGCCCAGATAGGAAACACATCAGAGAGTGGTTGAGCCTGAGAGTGATTGATTTCTTTTTCTATGGACCTATCCCTTTTTTGAATCCACACTCTGGGGAAAATCTCTGACCTCTACTGGCTACTCACATAAATGTTTAGTTGAGGTCACTTTCCCAAACTTATTTGGAAATGATTGCTCTAGTAAGAAGGATTCTGTTTTCTCCTCCTTTACATCTATAGGCTGGGAAAAAAAGTTCTAAAGCTTTAAAATGTATTACAGGCCTAAAGTGAGTCCACAACACATTACAGAACTTACGCTACAGGAGGTCAGAGAAAAATGGCATTGATATGTGCCATTAAGTGATGAGGCAGTTACAACACCACTAATGAGATGCACTCCTCGGACTGATGGAGTGATAGGCAGGGCCTTCATACAACAATAAAACCTATTATTTGGTCATACTGAAGTGCTGTTTGTGCCACAAAAACAGTATTTAAAGAGGGGTTCATATAGATTGCTTCTAAATATATTTTTGTTGTCATGTCCCTTTGAATTCAGAAAATAAATTTAGAAGTCCCCTTTGACTAGGGTATCAGACTATTTTGTTGCTAGAAAAATGTTGATGGCCTTTTAGTCACATATGGTTAAAACGTCCTATTTGCAGTAAACTCTTGTGACACCTCCATTACCATAGCATGCATATTTCTTTTTCTTTGTTTTTGGAAAAGGTTTAAGACTTTCCTACGGGGAAATGCAAAGTGAAATAAGGCCATAAAATGTGATCAACACAAGAAATCTTAAGTTATACAGCAACAAAACATTGAAAAAGAATAATAGCATTAAAGGAGTGGTGCATTTTCAGTCACTATTGTCATAAAGGGGAGATTTGGCGTTTACCGCTTGGTATGAGATGGAACAATGAGCCGCCACTTTATCAAGTACCCCTTGGGTACTGGGCTGCTCTGCGGTGCAGTAAATCTGTCTGATATTGGATAGCTCCATTGAGCCCTTACTAACATAAAGGCATTATAGATAAGCCTGTCTGTAAGGTTTTGCATTAGCAGTATGGGTTACACTGTAAAAAAAAACTGTCGTCAAAACAACGGCAACATCTTCATCGGGCTTCATCATAGAAACTACACTGCTTCTGACACCATACTGCCCATACCAAACCCTTCACTGATGTCTTCCTGTCAATAGGTACTCAATAAAGATATCCAATATTAGAAAGATTCTACAGAAAAGAGTGGGAATCTAAGTCCTACTTGATATAATGGCTGAACTATGCTCTCTCTGACACCAATAGCTCTATTAGGGCAGTTAGCTGCAGGTGGAATCACCAGTCCACAAAAACTAACTCTTTAACCATTTCATGCTGATGTATACTTGCATCATGGCCATTGGCAGTCTTGATACATGTGATCCTAGTGAGTATCTTCCTTAGTACAGGATTGATGTAGTTCCGGAAGATCATCATGATGCTCCAATGAGGTACTGGTGAGCCGGGGAGAGATATTGAATTTTTGTGTGACATAGTAGCTATATAGCTTCTGGGGAATTAGGAAACTGAGAAGTTTGGATGAAAATCATAATCCAGAAACCAATGTCATGTAAAATTAGCCCCAGTTTACAGAACAGCTGATCCACTTCTCCAACTTTCTGCATGGTCAGCCAAATCATTTTTCAGCTCCTTTCATTACTTTGAAACTGAAATTAGGCTGTATCAAAAATCCAAGAATTTCTTCTAGAACTTATTGCAACAGGTAGTCACAGGAGGCCATTTCCTAACAAACTATGACAGATTTCCATCAAATCATAGTAATAGGCCTTACAATATTGTAATTTCAGTGCCAGACACTAGAGGTTACTAATCCCTTCACCTGTATGACTGCTCTACTAAGTCTTATGTGATGACTTCATAGTTGCTCATCGTGAAGAGCAATCGTAGGGCAATGCCCACAATAACCGGCCCTATTCTTGTCAGTCTCAAATCATAGCGGCTGTGTGTAGTCCAATTATCTTAAGAAATAACCTCCCACTGTAGAAATGACCTTGCCTAATGAAGCAATTTATATGGAGCTGATAAGTGCTGGGAGAGAGGAATATAGAGTGTAGATATTGAGTCTGACACAAAGTGATTATTGAACGTCAGCATCAGCACTAGAGTCCAGTGTTATTAGTATGCTTGTGATCATTATTACTAGTCTTCTAGGCAAAATCTTGAGAAGGAAAGAAGATGTTTTATCACCCTATAAACAATGATCCTATAGGTAATGCCATACAACTGTCTTTGTTGATAAGCATTTTTGTAGCAATCATATTGAGTTTGGTAGTACCACCATAGAGTGACTATTTCAGCTCTATATGTCCAATCCTATTGGATTCTAATGGAACTAAACTAAGGGTTTCTAATATGATTTGAAACTGAGCAGCTGTAGCATGTTAAGAAATAACCTCCTAAACTAAACAACTGAACTAAATGAAAAACTGAATGGTGAAACACAATGTATTTTATTTAATAATTTCTAGTTAATAAAATTTTTTTGTTTTCACCTGTGAGACTGAGCTAGAGCCGATAAAATTTCGATTATCACAAATTATGTTTTTTTAAGTTGAACTTATTGACTCTTATTTGGTGTTATAACTGCCTAATCAGTTAATGGCACATATCAACACCATTTTTTCTCTGACCTCCTGTAGCATAAGTTATGTAATGTGTTGTGGATTCATTTTAGGCATGTAATACATTCTAAAGCTTTAGAACTTTTTTCCCCAGCCTATAGATGTAAAGGTAGTGACATTTTGACATATCTCCTTATCTGTTCCCATACAATAGGGGAGAAAACAGAATCCTTCTTCCTTGAGCAATCATTTCCAAATAGTTTTAGGAAAGTGACTTGAACTGAACATTTATGTAAACAGCCACTAAAGGCCAGAGATTTCCCCAGAGTGTGGATTCAAAAGAGGGATAGGTCCATAGAAAAAAAAAAAAATCAATCAGTATCAGACTCAACCACTCTCTGATGTGATTCCTACCTGGGCCCTTTCCAGAAATGATGATAATTATACCATCAGCTGCCAATCTATACTCCGATTTTAGGAAACTCAATCCCAATCCCTTCCAATACACTAATTTTAGAAACAAATGATACTGCCTGGAATCAATATGAAAGCATCACCGATTTAGAACACTATAAAATTGTGTTGGCTATGAAATTTTCAATTGATAACGACATGTTCCACTTTAAAGATATAGCAACTTCTAGTGGTTAAAAGTACCACAAATTTTATATTTGGAGCATGGAACAATACTTGCCACATTTTAAATAATCTTTTTCATTGTAGTTTTCAAATAGATCAGTTCTACTTACTCCAAAGCAACTTTTGACATATTTAACTGAACTTCTGCCGTAAGTAACTGTAGGTATTGCAACTCGAGAGATACTATGAAGAAAGCTTTTTTTATAAAAACAATAGATAGTAGGTTCAAGTAGGTTTAGTATCACATTTATCATTATTTTCCAGTCCTTTTATACTTTCATATGCCCTTTTAGTTAATTCCCTCAAAGGTGGTAATACTCTGGTTAACTGATAATCTTGAGGCCGCTTTAGAGAAACCAACCAACTAACAACACGGTAGGAGAATTGCCTGATCACAGAAGGATGGCAGAATATATATATACCTCTCATTACGGTTTAATAGGTTAACACACTGAACACCCTCTGGGTCATTTTCTAAGTCACACACTCAAGGCCACCTGTGGTGCCCTTACAGGAGGGAAATGGGAAAAAAATTTTACTACAATGCGATACATGATAATAGTCTCAAATACACCTTGACCTCTATACATCAGAAATACAATTCACTACGTACATGTAATAAATGTTTTCAGTAATAGATTTAACATTACATGTAAAACTGATTTCAACTTCCTGTCCTGTCCTTGTTTTATCTAAGCTGAAAGACTCCATGGAATATATGTGTAAATGTTTTCTACTGCTGAAAACAACCTTTGTATGGTAGGTCTTTTATGTCAAATGGTTTTGGGCTTTGAGTAATTTAACAGCTAGCTAAATAAGGCTATATTTCAGAGTTGTGGTCTGCAATGTGCTGATGGACCTTGCTGCCCTGCAATCCTAGAAATAAATGTTGAATCTAACAGGGATCCTCATGAAACTGGACATTGATCCATCATAATTGCATTGCAGTGAAGCAGTGTAGTTCCTACAATGAAGCACGATATTAAACAGTATGGTGCTAGGAATCTCTTTGGAAATGGCCTTGGATCTTTGGCAAATGCATGGTGACTGTTATTGCGACGACATTTTTTGTTAACATGGTGTGTATGACTTCTAACATGATCAGTACTGCAATCATGTGATGTCTATATAATCTCAGGAGGGTGTTGCTCCTATAGTAAAAGGAAGAGCTGGCTAAAAATGCCCTCATTTCCAGTCCTTTCTTTTCATGTAGCTATAACTTGTCCCTTTTGTTGCTCACAAGTGGTCATTGAAATATGGTGCTAAAGAAGGGGGATTTGAGTAGGTACCTAGTTAGGAGAAGTCAGTCAGTATAATATACTATAAAGTGGGTGACATGAGTAGGTACCTGATATGCACAGCTCACTCTGTTTTAAACACGGCAAGTGACTTTTCAGACTGATGTGCTGAGTGCAAGTACTTTGGTGAAGCAGTGCACAACTTGTTTAGAAAAGAGGGCACTTACTCACAGCTCTTTTTACAATAGGATACTATTGCCTGTATACTACACATTATATGTTTATAAACATCTAGCTCTGTCAGCAATGAAAACAAATGTTCACAAAAAATATTTGATCAACAAGTGGATAATTTTCAGATTCTGATTTACCAGTTTAACCAACTAGTTGCACACCAAATCTCATACTTGAACCATATAATTTCCATTCTATACAATTCATTGAGCAAAGACCAGTCTGAACACTGCACATGTCTTGACCATATAATAGACATAGGAGACAGGGGTGCAGAAGTTCAGGTGTTTTATAACTGTATATACCCAGCCATAAAATAGGACAAATCAATTTGGACTGAACATCCTACCATCATGCAATAATAGCTCTATATCGAATCTCCCCTCTGCCTCTTTACCCTACATGAAAAAAAAGGAGTGTACTGCTCTATATATACACTCTCTGGTGATAAGAAAAGCATCTTGATAGGAAATGTGTCTTCATTGCAAGTATCTTCCTTTCTAGCCATAAAAGTGGCCTGGCTAGGTGTCCAGGCATATCAATTTCAATACCTCTGTATCCCTGGACTTATTTGAGACAGGCACTTATTTGAATACTGTTTTTAGTGCTTAAGATTGGAAGACCTCTATACCATGGTGCTTAATTAAGACCGGCACTGATTTGAGACCATGGCGCTTAAAATGGGCTATCATGTTAGACCTGATTACAACAAGCAGATGACAAGATTCAACATGATATATTTTTGTTTAAAATATTCAAGGTCAATATTGACATGTCAACATCTTTGTAGCCGAGGAATTTTAATTTTGTGTTGTATTGCAATGGGAGAGTACCCAAATAGCAAAGGTGGTGTGGCCCTACTGTGGCCCACACTTTATTTGATGTGGCTTCTGATGTGGGCCACAATCGGCTAACTGATGGACTGCTGACAGTTTCTGTCCTCAGTGAGGTGCGTGGGCCACACTGGTCTAACCAATATGGGCACAGATCAGTCTCAGGGTGGGTTTGGGTTCAACATGGCTTTTGGTGTGGCTGAAAGTGGGCTGCTCACTTTGATCACATGGCGCCATCTGGTCAAAATTAATCATTTTGGGGTCAACATGGGTTTTTGGTGTGGCTGAAAGTGGGCTGACCACTTTGATCAGATGGCGCCGTCTGGGATAGATATTATAAAAAATCTATTTTTTCCTCATTTTCTAAAATTCTGAACCCTGGAAATGCTATGCTAGCCTCCAGGTGCTAGCCCCTCCCCCTGGCCTCCATAGTTGGAGGGAGACTAAAGATACTGTATCACTCTCTGTATCATAATAATACAGTAGAACCATCAACTCAAACTTAGTTGGCCAAGGCATGTCAACCAGACCTAGTCAAGTAACATGCTAGCCTACAAGTTCATACTGCCTCCCAAAGGGTAGCATACTTCAATATAAAATGATTAGCACAGGAATGGTGTAGTCACATTAAAAACTGCTGACATCACCTAACTTTGCACATTTCAAATGTATTTTGCCAGTAGATCCAAACTCTGAGAAAAGTTGTGTACTGTTATGATTTATAGGATTCATTAGGCTATTTCTGTAATATCATACTAAAGAAAATCAATACTGACATGGGGGGGGGAAGCTGTACATCAGACATACTGGGGTCATTTAGTTGCAAAGTTCAGAACTCCCAGCTCAGAATGCCTTGTGCAAACCCATCCTCAACCCTGTCTGGGGAATTATCTTTGGAACTGTTCTATGCCTGATTCGGGGTACCCACATTGAAACCAATCTGTGCCCAAAGTGTTTGCCCATTTTGAAGCTGCTCTGTGCCCAAATCAGTTAGCCTTATGTGGCCCACACAACTTACTGAGGACAAAAACTGTTGGGAGCCCAACAGTCTTAGTTCAGTTTGCCCTATTAGGGCAACTCAATGTGGCTCTGACTGGAAACCCACCATTTGCCCAACCTAAAACCATGAATAGTGTTCTGCCCGCTTTGAACCAGCTTATCTGAGCTAAAACTGAATTGGCCCTAAGCTGGCTTGCTACATGAGTAACAAAGAAACTTGCATCTTATGTCGTAATATTCAGTGCATAACCTAGTGGATGTTGTGTTTAAAACTTAAGGAACACAATTCTTAATAGGCAGTGGAATACATACAAAGAAAAGAGCCATTATTTCCTAGTATGTAAAAAAAATTCAATAAAACTAGAGATATATTCATATGGAAGTGCATGGTCTCTCCATGAATAAAATTTAAAGTTACTAACCTGTTATCACATTCTATTGAGTCTCTCCTCTAAATAGCAAATTTGGCTGAATTTGAAAGCAGCAGCAGAATTTCAATCGCCATAATTCCTCATAAATGCTAGGTCTGAAGACATCATTTGGTTTCAATATCATTTGCACATCCCATGCTATCAAGGAGCCTGCAAGGCATTATAGATATGTCCGGCTCTTTTCACTAAACCTGACCTAAAGTGGTTCTCTCGCTGAATCCACCCTGATTTCTCCAATGGGTTGAAATAGCAAAGACTGACAGCGAGTCTCACAGATTACCAACAATGCTGCACCAGAAGTACTTTAAAATCTCCATGGCTACTTTCTGTCTCAGGCATTTCCTGTTTTCATTCCATTTTCCCTATTCACATTTTGTTCAATAGCGTAGAGGTATGAGTTTAACAGGTAACAATACACCTGATGAGGGCCTAATTTCAGTGGGAACCAAATGTTCTGTTCTGGGTATTTCTTCTGTTTCCTTTCATTTAAATCTTTATTGTATGAATAGATAAGATAGACTGAAACTTACTGTGTGATGTTTGCTTGGTTATATATTAGCTTATTGAATAACTTTCTATGTGTGTTAGTGGATGTCAGGTGCACAGTTAGGTGCTTTTTTGTTGTCATTACCATTATATACATAGACACTGTAAGGGCTTTAAATAAAAGTGCACACATTTATATTATATATATATATATATATATATATATATATATATATATATATATATATGTATATATATATATATATATATATATATATATATATATACATATAGATATCTTTACAACATTCTAGCATTACAGGAAAAACAAATAAGAACTGAATTAAATTGGTCCTACAAATAGGTTTTCTGTGATAGGTCCTCTGCTTAATCCTGAAGGAATCCTTTTCCTGATTGATGTGATGTTTCTGTATTCAACATCAAGTCAACAGCTAGAGGGGATAATGAGTGAGGTAATTATGTTCTTTGTAAAAGTGATTAAGGAACAAATCATGATGGAGAGCATTCTCTTACAATGAAGTATAAATAGACATGTAGCCTTTTTATAATGTCAATAAACTATTGTACTCCATTCCTCATAATGTGGGAGATATCCTTGTCCAGAAAAGTCACAAGAGTTAAAGAGGACCACATACCTTGAGTCATCCACCTTTTATCTTCTTTTTCTCACCTTAACATGTATTCCCTGGGCATGGGATGCTAATATTGTTGAAATAGATGTGTCATAGTACCCAACGGAATTATATTTTAGAATATAACAAGTGGTTGTATAATAAAGCACTAAATTACTCATGTTTGAATTGCTTTTATCATGCCCAACTAAAATTTCTTCAAAAATGTCATACTTTGGTTGCATATTTTGAACATTGAAATTGCTCACATGTACAACATATTAGCTATAAGCATAGATAAATGATATTATACGATGATAAAATAGAAAGTACAGAAATGTTAAACACTTTCTGTGCAGAACTTATTTTCTAGAACATACCAATTTCACTGTGAGACGTACACCCTTTCCCCTTAAGCCAACCACCCCTTGCTGATTTATTTATGCATTTTATTTGATGAAAATCATTGATTATATAGGATTACATCTCAAGATTCATGCCCAGAATAGCTCCAGATACAAGATTTGTCTGGACATTGCTTTGATGCCTATATTACAACTTTCACTGTAATACTACCATTATTGGTATGAACAGGAAGTATGTGGTACTGAGAGCATGATTATAACGTCTATGGCAGGTTTATTATAGTGCATTTCAAAGGTTTGTCAAAGGGCAGCCTCTTTAATGCAGATTTAGGAAGAATACCTCTATTTCCATGGGATTTGCAGTAATGATGGGCACAACATTGTCTGAAAGTATCATTCTAATTTAGCTACTATGAAACATATACTTTGTAACCATGCAGTAGATTTAGCAATGTCATTTCATTGTATTTCAATGTAAGACATTTATACATTTTTTAAAAATGATGGTTTGATTGAAATAGCTCCATTAAAAGAGTGCATATCAAGTGGATGTCTCAAAGTGCAAAGTGGATGCCTCAAGGTGTAAATGAACCCATTGGGATGTTGTCAAAAATGTTGAAAAAACAAGATATAAAAATTACACATGGATTTCAGAAAGATAACAGGTACAAAAGTCCTAATAAGTGTCTTACTCTGAGTACCTTTGGGAAGCCTGAGGATCTTTTAGTCTTACAGATATTAGCTACTACAAATCCCTTATTGAAGACCTGCACAGGAATGGCCGTCTTTTTGTGAACCTACCCTACAGAAAAGTCCTATGAGTTAGACCAATGTAAAAGCTGCATCCTTACTTTGGGAGACTTTTTCAAACACAACTGGAGAAAAGTGCCATGACCAATCCATGTGTAAAAAAAAAACAATTATCCTCAGTGAAACTTTCCTTTCAATCCCTAGAATCTCTTCATCCTGCAGGCTTTGGTCAGTTCAGCTGAACTAATTATCAGATACCAAGACAAATCTCAGGAGATTGTCTGAATCAATACCAATTTAACAGTTGTGGTTGGAAATGTGTTGGCTAGGCACTGCTGTCATACTATCACTGCTGCAATGACTATCATAGGGTATTTTGCACAATTAACTTATTGAATATGTGAGATAATTCTGAGATGTCAAACAGGGGAAAAAAATATCTGTTTTTTTCATTCACTCTTATTGTTCATTAAGTAATCATACCAACCATTTGTAATATCTGTGTGTAATGTTTTCTTTTCTTAAAGGTACAGACCGAGCTGTGCTGAATTATTAGTTTTTTAGATATATTCACATAATTTGAGCAGTGTCCCTTCCTGGTATTATTAATCAGAGCAGCTAGTCTAAATTTTCCAAAATTTTATTGACCTGGTTGATTCCAGTCTTAATCTTCCATTACCCCATTCTGCCACAAGGGCTACAATGGGACTGGTCCATTCTTTACTAAATCATTGTAATCACATCTTAAAAATGATCCAGGATCCTGGATTATCTTGCAATGCAGTTTGACCTACTTGGAAACAGTACTTTCCTGCATCATTTCTGTGATTTGGAAAAAGAACACCTGGATACGTGCTAAAATATTATTCACCATTCTGTCAAGGCAGACATTAACAGCAGTCCTGTTGTCATAGGCTAGCATCAGGAGGTAGCATTAGAGGTCCTTCACTGCTAAGTGCAGTCCATCAGCACCAAGTGATGCCTCCAGGACATGTGTCATTGTAAGTTACCGTATAGCATTGTCCTCCAACTCCCAGTCAAGAACAGCTCCAGGCACTGCAATGACTCTCACAGGCCATTCCTCGCCCTGCTCTTATTGAATATATGTGAGATAATTTCAAGATGGCAAACTGGAAGATTTAAGCTGTAGTTGGCCCTAAGTACACCTTACCACTTCCTGCTCACTGATCTCTGGCCCTGCTTTTTCTCTCTCAAAACCTGATCTCTCTACCTGCCTACCTGTCTTGCTGTCACTTCTGCCTTCTACCTGCCAAACCCAAATGTATGTGTGTGATGTTGGTCAATGCAAGTTGACAGTCAGATATAAAGCAGACGTCACCAGAATCCTCAGCAGTTGCAGTTGATACAGGGGTTTTATTTTTATTTTCTCTCTTAGATCCAACCAAAGTTACCTCTTTTCACAATTGATCTTTGCACCTGCCTTTGAGTGCTTCATTAGACTCATCGAATTGTATAATGACTACTCTTTCTAGGTGTATGCAAATCAGAACTTTAATCTAGAACAGAACTAGACCACTGCAGAACATTAGGTCAATTGCTTTGTACTTACATAGGGAAAATCTACAATACTACAGAAGTGCTCCTTTACATTTATCTCATTGTTTATCACCGAGATCTAGAACAAAATAATGAAATTGATGTGCATCGCTTGTCGTTAGTCTAGTTTGCAGCTATGATGTCATCAAACAGGTCACCTAGCCAAGGTGTAATATTCGGCCTGTGTTCTTCTCAGCCGCAGGGCCCCATCTCTATGGCACCTCAGTAATTTGATATATTTACCATGAGACTAAATGGATATCCTTTATCAAATCTCCATTCAGTACAATGTATATTTAGAGACAACTGTACAGGTAGAATCAGTGATTGATACAATTGACGCTGATGATTATTTTTCTCAGAAACCAAACTACAGAAATTGTATAAGAGATGATTACATCAATGATATGTTGCAGTCTGAACATAGCACAAAGCTTGTCCATATAGTGTATATAGTTGCAGAGGTTCAGGTGCTTTATTATTGTATATGTATACCCGGTTATAAAGCAAGATGGATAGATTTGGCTGACTGAGCAGATTCTGAAACCCCTCTGCAGTAGGTATACTTCCTGAATATCTACCATGATTTATGTTAAATAGGGGCAAAGGTCCTCTGACCAACATGTACACGGCCCACGAAAGAGTTCTCAGGGATCCATATGCATACAAGTAACTGGTTGTCTCCTTTCTAGAGAATCTTTACCTTTGAGTATCAGTCCCTTTAAAGGTAGTGAGGACAAGTTTGCTTTGAGATTTTAAACATGTCCCTGTGTGCACATTATACTCCATTACACCAGTCCAATTCATAACAACTGCAATATATATGGACACTACCATTGTTTCATAAGAAGGTAGACCATGATAGATTTGTATGAGAAAGCCATTCCAGAGGTGAACGTGCAGAAATATTTACCAATTCGTTGCACTGATGTTTGGGCAAAGATGACAATCATAATATGCAAGAGCGGGTGAAAAAAGTTATTGGATGTTTTTGTCTATTTAACACCATAAAACCATGAGATAGATAAAATTTGCACTTAATAGTGTCTCATTCCCCAGTTTCTTCATGCATGGGTCTCTGGCTGTTCCCAACTCAGTCTTTGGCCATGTTAGTAACAGCCAGATCCTTGTGTCAAGAAGCTGATTGTATCATCACTTTACCATGCAAATCTTATTTTTATCCTCTCCTGCTCTTCCTCCAGCAAACCTCTCGCTACCTATATGTCTCACCTCAATCCTGCCATTATCTGTTCTGTCCTGGACTGGACTGTTTGATGTAGGCCAAACAGGTAAGCAGTCGAACATGGAGTAACCTGTTTCAGCATAATACATACATTAAATTCATTATAAATCTCACCATATAGTAATCTCTGTATAAATTATCGCCTCCACTTATTTACCGCCTATACAAAGAGTCCCCATTAAAACAACTATATGTAGACCATACCACTAACAGTTTAGAATGTATTAAGAGTATACAAGGGATATCCATTATGCAGGATAACCATTATGCATGATAACCATTTTGTAGGGCTATCCCATGGTGAGACCTATAGACTGGTTCATTCCAGTATGAACCAGACCCATGGGACAGGATACCCATATCCCTATTAGTAGAACAAGTAGCAGCCCTGAAGGTCACCCAGCTCAGACGTAGGTTGTGCAGCCTTCCGGTATACAATATCATAGCCATGGAGCATCATGTGCTGCACCCTATAGGTGAACTAATATGCAGGCATGACAAGCCTGGAACCATAGACTTCCTATGGTGATACTGGAGTCCACAATGGAGATCATCACCATGGGATGGAAGGACTTTTTTTATTATATTGTAAGTTCCGTATGGAATCTCTCACAATAGAAATGTGTATCATCTCATTAGTCAATTGATAAGCCTATGCGGGTTCTTGAGTTATCTCCTCATCAATGTCATCGAGAATCATTACATCAAAAAGGATGTCTCGAGCCGACACCATCACAAGGATGTCAGAAACCCTCAGCAGCATTAACTTGTAGCAGGATCTTTTTTGCTTTTTTTCATCACTTACTCTTAGATTTCAGACTTCTGGCCAACTACATAATGTGTGCCCCTTGATTTTACTGAGAACTGTTACATACATCCTTTTCCATAATGGTGCCTAGTGTGTTATGCTGTTCAGAATCTTTTTTTTTTCTCGTACTACAGATCCAAAACACTACAAAATCCCAAGCCAAGTGTGCTAAAGATGGATGGCAATAAATCAATTATTCAAACCTCTATCCCTCACCATGCACCTATAGAGACATAAAGGTAGCAGCAGCAGTTAATTTTAACTTATTCATGAATATCTTATATCAGCAATTAGTGTCATCCTTGTAGTGATACCTCACACATTCTCTGAAACGCTACTGCAGAAGTTGCATAACAGATGCCAGTTTTGACTACCACATTCCTCAAAGTAATAATACTTTAGGATCCAAAAGCATTTTGTAAGGTGACAGATTATAGCATGTGCAACAGATATATAATGACAAGAGCAAATTGTTAATCTAAAATGTTATTATCATCATTCTTTATCCCATACCAATTTGATTACTGAAACATATTATTTTTTGCGCAATACTTATTTTTTCTATTTTCGTGCACCTATGTAGTTGTGCAAAAAATAAATGTGCTCAAAAATTACAAACAAAAAGTGGCTATCTGCTAGTTTAAGTCTCTAAATACAAAAGAAAAGTGGTCACTAAAAGATCTTTCTAATATAGAATAAGCCATAATTTTGGTCGCCAAGAAATAGCAACCTAAACAAAGATCATGCCCTAAAAGTCACTGGAACACTCAACCTGTGTATGCCCAAAAATATGAGTGCAGAAAAAGGTGTGTCTATGCCAGGTGTGCACAAATTTAGCTGCGTGAAAAGATCTACATTTACAGTATATCTTAATGAAGATTAATGGTAAAATGACCTGATCCACCAATTTTGAGGAAATAGAATTGATGTCCCTCTTGGAAGCTACAAAACCAGACGAGGCAGAATTATGTCGGCTTAATGTTGACAGACTTACATTTGAATACATTAGGTTTTATTATCCAGGATCTAAGCTTTCTTTTAATTATAAAATTGATAAATAAATCAATAAAAGAGAACCCCAATCACAAGAATGATCAATATGCAAGCTTCATATGTACATTTCTACATCCCATGATTTCAATCTATCTGTGTTTATCACCAGCTAGCTAAATAAAACCCATAGGGATTCAATTCTCATTTCATAGCTGTGGTCTGTAATGTGAAGGTAAACCTTGCTTGTTCACACTAACCTAATTCAAGTTGAGAGAATGGATACCTTTTTTTTCTCAGTTAAAAAATGGAACCAGGCATTATTAAATCCAAACAGATGGAAAGCTGTGCGGATTTTTCACATCATATTCTCGTCCTATTGTCTTTCCCAATCGTTAATACAAAGAGTTGAGATTAAACATTCATTATTATCCTGGATAAATTCCAGAATCTTACTTACCAAATTAGCCATTCAGTTGAGCCATATATATTGGCCTTTCTCTCAAAATCATTCAAAGAATCTGTCTGAAAATAACACACACATTGCCCATAAAGAGAAGATATGGGAGACAGGGGTGCAGGGGTTCAGGTGGTTTGTATCTCTATAAACTCAGTGGTTTATCCACTGATGGCTCCTGCCTGAAAATCAATTGCAATTTCCATCTATAGTTGGATCCATCCCAAGCTCTGCAGAAGAGCAGTCCAACACCCTCCAAGCGGTATGAAGTAAGCCATCACTGACACTTACCATTGCCTTGTTGTATGAAGCTAATGGTTTTTCACCATGGTTAACTCTTTAAGGGCTGCTGATGCAGAAGTGCATCATGCCAAATGGTGAACATGATGCACCAGTGAAGTACTGGCAAGACTGCTCACTTCATTGGAGCATCATGAAACAACTCAAGCACTTCTCACCAGCACTTCATTGGTGCATCTTGACAACGAATGGGCAAGATGCACTCATGCATCAGCGGCTTTTGAACTTGTTAACAAGTCACCAATTCAGTGCTGACAATTCACTCTAGTCACAAATAATCCACTACCTTGATAATTTTTTTTGACAAAGAATGTACAAGATCTCAGTATAGTTTTGTTTAATGTTGTAACTCATTATTCTAGATGCACAAAATGATGTCCAGATATTTATTATGAAAAACCCATATTTCCTGAAGAATTAATAAGAAGATAAAAAAGATGTTCCTCTACCTCTGTGACAATTACTGCTGCTGTCTGTTTGGGTAGGATAAGGTCAGCATCAGATGTGGATCAGTTCGGTGTACCCAGCTAACAAACAAGTGCCAAGGTTAGAGGACACTAACTCTGAGAATTGGCTCATAATTTATCCATGATAATAAAACTATATTAAGAGACATATTTCTATAAATAGGCTGCTGTTTCATCTGCTAGACTCTCTTTCAACATGTCTGTGTGTAGTACTTTATCATTGTCTTCTGCAGAATGCTTGGTCAAAGTCACAGTTTTACAAATGAACGCCTTGGGAAGGGACATCCCAGGAACAGTATTCAATAATGAATTAACTGGTCTATTTGTATTATATTTGATTATTTTCTCCGTGATAAGCTGTTTGATATTAGGACATTGAATAAAAAAAACAAAAAACAGAAGAAAACAATAGTCAAGACAGAGTGAATGAGAATTGCAGTCTTATAGCCATGAAATCCCACTTTGTGAACCAACGATGCCCAGGGGCCAAAAGATGAATGGGACCCTGCTATACAAACATCAATACCCATCAGTGAGTCTGTCTGGTAGTGCCTAATTATCCAATGAGACTGATTTTGTGTAGACCCCATGCAACCTTATGTAGACAAGGATCTACAAGGAGTAGCAGCAGTAATAAGGAAGACAGGGAGAGGTTACGACTTATGTAGTTCTTTAAGGGACCCATGATATGCTTCTCACCATATATTCCGTGCTCTATTCAAGTAATCCCGATGGTAATATTTACTGATGCACCAAAGTAATTTTATGAGAAGACCCGCTTATTGGCCTTTAATCAGATGTACATAACTACAGGCACTTATACCACGGTTAAAACACTTTTTCTATACTATTCCCAGACAGCAGGTTAGGTATACCTATGAACCTCTGACAATAGTAGGTACCGAAAAAGCATGGGTGGGATAGCACCAGCAATCTTCTGATCCAAAGAGCTACACCCTATGCATAAGGCCGTTGGGCTGGATGATGGTTTTGTGTTAGCCTAGTCTTATATCTGGTACCCAATGTATACCACAGATCCTCTTATTGATGGGTGTATAGAAATCCTATGCCCTGACTTTCTATAAATTATCTATATTTGTCTTTGGGCTTTGTGAAGCATTATAGATATCACTAATATTTCTGTTCTGATCTTGAATTGCTTATTTCTCTGAAACTGCTCAGGTCTTGATTACAGATGTGGCTTGAAATAGCACAGACTGACATCCATGTCTTGACATCTAATAGATTACCCACAAGACTCAACCTGAAGCATGTCAGCGTCCCAATGTCTACTTCCTGTCTGAACAACTTTTCTGTGTCTGGTAGTGATTGTCAGGTGCATGTCAGGTTGAAAAGCGGCAATGCATCGGGGAGAGGGAAGTAGCATTGCGGGGGGAGGAGGGTAGTAATTATTGAATGGTTTATGAGGGATATATAATAATGTTTTTCAATAGTCCAATATACTGACCCAAAGGGCAAACAGTTATATTTATGAAAATTGTGACCTATTGCCCCATACCACCACTCCTATCGATCACTGTAGATAAAGTCATCACTGAAATTTGGTATCGCATGCACCATGTTCACCGTAGAAGAAAAGAAAAACACCTCACACCCAGTAAAGGACCCTAACTAATTATATAAAGAGCTGAGTCATCACCGTTGCAATTGTAGGGTTATATCTGCGGAGCTTTGGTATTATGATGCAATGTTATATAACATATAATATTGGAATCTTATCAATTGTCATTTATTTGTATATTAATGTTGCAAAGGCATTCTGATACATATTTGGATAGAAATATGATGGGTATTAGAGTGCAACTGTGTGGGCTGTCAGCTGCAGGGTGGAGTTGGAGGTGCTAAAGCTGGTACTCCCACTTAGTTTCAGTGCCACCAGCCCCCCCCCCCACACACCTCCACCACTCAGGGTGTGACAACTAAGCCACACACTTTATTTAGAACCCTCTGCCTGTTTTTATGTTGTATTTTGTTAAGCTCTGGGACCTGAACTTTATTATATTGTGAACTGTGTATGGCCATGTACTGTGAGACTGGTATTGGATATTTAATAATATGAACTACTATTGAGAATATTGTGACCTTTTGATGGATATCTCCTGAGATAGTGAGTAACATTAATTAATATATTATAAACCGCATACTAGCTTCCCATTTGGTATTTTGTAATAATAGTGATAATGAGTGCCTTCTATGAGTGATTAGGTTCAGTGATTCAGGAACCAGTCATAATTGGGAGCACTGTTCTACAATGGCGAAGTAGTAGGCTAAAGCTTTTGTGATGTCATTACGGTATTTCATCTGTCATCATTTGGGGCAATTCCTTTGCTCATTAGCCTATGGCTTTCCACTGTGGTGCAATTCTACATGTGAAGGCTTCTGATCGGGAGGTTTCTGACCAATCTCTGACCAAACCTAAAGTTACAGAAAAAAACTGTAGAAGGATTTTAAATATTCTCTATGAGGATGCAATTGGCTATTATCCCTCCAGAATGGAAGGTGTCTGACCAACAGTTACTATATCCCATCCTCCTGATCAATCATGTCATGTGTTATTAAAGTCTTTCAGCAAACAAATTGTAAATCATAGTGTACTCCATCTATTACTATTGACAAGGACAGTTGAATAAAACACTTGTCCAATATACTGTTACCTCCAGCTGTGAATGGTCATAGGGTTAAACTGCTTTATACTTGAGGGGCTTATACTATTCAGATATGGATAAAACAATTAATTTTTGCCCCTTGGTTGGTAGACAGCCTGGAGCTATCAAAAACACCATGGTATGCAGGAATATGGAGACTGAGTGCTCCTAGTTCACCCCTACTAGTAGTTTCAACAGTGAACACCAATAGTTGTATTAGTAAACTGTCACTTGACATTTCCTGAATAGATGCCCACTAATTAATTGTGCGCTCAGCCTCACAAACTCAAGTGTCTATATTGCAGGTTGCTTACTAACAGTATGCTACTGTAGTATACTGTATATAAAACTTGAATATCATAGGTTTGTACTAAAATTACTTACAGCCCAATATCATCTCTATCAGATTTAAGTAACTTACCCCACCCGCCATCCTGATAGGACATTGCCTGATTATGGTAGACATGAGGCCCAACCAGCAGGTGGTGCAATAATGTAATAGTGACAGACTGACAGACAGAGGAGGCAGAACAATGACCACTCATTAATCACTTAGAGTAGGTAATTAGGGAGCTCAGTGGGACTTGTTGTAATACCCCATTGTTAAAGGAGCGTTAAATGCCCTTTACAGGAGTTTAGAGGTCTTCAGTTGATCCAGATTTTTTCCATTTGGTGGTACAGAGTGATTACAAGATGTTATCAGAGGACCACTCACCAAGTCTATCTAGGTCTGAGAGCTGACAAATCCCTGGGCTGGCTTGGGATGTCTTAACTACAAAGCAAGCTTCAGGTGGTGCAATAGCTGGGGTGTTGCCTTTTGCTGACCCCTGCAGGTTGCTGCTAAAAATAGGAAGCAGACCTTGCCCCTCAGGTCGGGTTGCTCCAGCAGCTGAGCTAAAAATAGGTGGCAAGGTTGTGACCCCCAGCAGGGATCCAAGAGTGAACCTGGGGTCACTGCTGGGGCAGGAAGGGTCAGAGAGTGCCTCTTCTAAGCAGGCCTGAAGCTTGGGATGTGAGTAGGCATGTAGGCAGAGCTCTGGATAGACTTAGTGGAGAAAAAGTAAATATATATCGACTAATTGTAATACCCAGAATGTTCCCTTGACACCATGTATGGGGCACCCTGTGTGTATGGGGCATCCTGATTTCAAAGTGCACCTGTGGTTCGATTTTTACATATATTTAATTTCCATTGAAGGATTCTTCTAAACATGAAACATGAATCATATTGATGATAAAATCATTTCAAAGAAATCATTTCCTTTGACATGAAATAGCCTGCTGTTAATATTCATTCTGTTCAAGGCCTTAAGAGCTGTCTTACAGAAAACAAGTAAAAAGTACCAAAAATAAAACTTTATATCAATGAAGTTTCCTAGTTCAGGTACCTCACTTGGCAGGAGGAGCGTGGGCATAGCACGAACCTTGCCCATATAGAGTAGCTAAAAGAGACATGGGTGCCAGGGTTCAGGTGGTTTATATCTCTATAAGTCATAAAATAAGGGGGCTTGATTTGGCTGAGTATGCCGATCCACTACTAGCTCTGCAATAGGGCAGTTCAGTGTTCTCCATGTAGTCTAAAGTAATCCATATGACTCTTTGTTCAAGTGTATGGTGTAGTGTGTATCAGAAAATATTGACTATCATCATTCAGGTATTTACATTTAAGTGTGTAAAATTAAAGTTTCAAACTGTCTTGGTGCTACCGAAAATGCCTTCATAATGTACTCTGTGGAACAGAAAATTTTTATTAATTAAACTACTGCAACACTTGTTTTGCCCTGTGTTGTGTTGTCATGTGCAGTATAACTTATATTTCCTGCACTCCATATCCAAAATAACAATAGAAGAATTGTGAGTTCAATATAGGACCATTATCTTGTGTCAATCAAGATCAGCGCTGCATCATTCCTGGGAGTTTTCTGACCCTTAGGGTTGGCATAATGCATGGAGACTTATCCGCCGAGGCTGCATCATGCCATGATGTCCAGTATTAATGACCTGCCCTAAAACTCTTGCTCACTCGGTACCAGTAATCATTGTTTGATGGCTTCGTCTGTTCTGCACACGTGTGGCTTCTCATGTTTTCTGTTCATCTAGTTTCCTGTGTTGATAACTTTTTCACATAAAACTGTCCTTAATACTGTGCTAGACTGCCTTGTGTCTATTGGTGAAAGGGTTCGCTGGTCCATTTCCCCTTGCCCTTATTCAGGTCTTTTTAAAAGACTACTTGTATGTTATTGCTTTAGGTATATTTCCAAACCCCAGCATTCACAGGAACACATGGTTAATTTGACCTGGTGCATAAATACAATATCAGAGTATGTGTATTCTTACCATGATATAAGATCACTACAATATATGCCTTATTTCTCCCAGTATTTCATTACACAGACTCATTAGCTTTTGCACACTATTTACATTTCATGATAAAATTGGTTTTGGAGATAGTTGCAAGTGCTGTTGAATTTAAATGTCAATGTGTGTAATACCTATGTATGTAGATGACGTAGCTGCTGAACTGGTGATAAAATGCAGCTTTTCATCAAAGAAATAGACTTCATCCCTCAAGCTGACAGGGATCTTTACCCCTTATAGTCAGCATGCTATATCATTGCTTATTGTTCAATGGCTTAAATGCAGAAATCCCCTCATCAACATTTCTCTGCTTCATTATGCAAACTCAAAAGAAGTATATCAGACCTATAGAGTAAGTGAGATATCAATAATGCAGCACCAGACTTTGCATTTGAGGGTCACATTCTCCCCTCATCAAGACAAAAGAGTAGAGTTTTATCAAAGCCCCTTGGTGTATTGAAAGAACTGCAGATTCATTATGTGTCTGCAAACAATGTCTGACTCCAGAGAGCACCTCTGTCATCAATTCTCATCACTGCCAGTTCATTGAAGAACTGCAAACAAGAGATAGTTTGTTGTCTGAATAAGTGCCTGAATGCTAAAGTGGTTTAAAATGATCTTCATGTGGCCTTGACTTTACTTCTATAATGATTGTTTGTAAACACAATACTGCTATAAAGACAAGTAAAACTACATGCTCTCTCTCTGGGGGTTGGACATGGACTAGTGCTGCCACCACTCTGCCTGTTACAAAACTAGGCTTGGGGCTCCTCTGATGCATTCCTAGAGCTACCACCACCATTTTGTTCTCATGCGCTAGAGAAATAGAGATCATATTCACATGTTATGTTATATTCCATGAATCATGGAATTTAGAGAATTACTAATGCTAATTTACAATGTGTCAAAAGAAATTTTAAAAAGTCCTTTGAGCATAACATAAAAAAGGTATAAGCAGGATGTTCTTCTGAAATTTTAGTCTAGAAATTGGACTTTAGAGACACCCATCATTCAAAGTGTCATCAGGCCATATCAGGCCCTATGACGTTGCATGTATACATTCCCATTTGGGTGAATTTAGCTAATGGGGGATGTACAAATAACTGTCCCTGCCTACATCATTACCAATTGATCAGCTTGTTTGTTGATTCATAATCATCTAATTTGTCCCTTTGTGTATAGCCACCTGTGACCATATAAAGACAATGTAATAAATTTTAGGAAGGGCATAAACGATGGACTGAGCCAAAGCACACTTAGTAACATCTATTCCCCAAATACTGCATATTTTAAAGCTCACTACATTTTGGGGTTATCCTGCATATGACACAATTAATGTGGAATCATTTATAAACACTGAATGATGACCAGAATGAAAAAAAAACACTGATCTTGCAAAGGTTTGTCACCACTGCTTATCAATGCCAATTGAATACAAAGTAAAGGGTTCATGAATGAATGAACAGTTACCTCTAAAACCATATCAGCTCTGAAATACAGCTTTGAAATATATAAAAACAACATGTCAAACTCAAATCTTTGATAGATGGTTATCTCCTTTCATCCTTATGATAAGTTGTTTGATTTCAGTCATTAAAACACAGAAGAAAAAAATAGTCAAGACAGAGTGGATGAGAATTGCAGTCTTATAGCCATGAAATCCCACTTTGTGAAACAAAAGATGCCCAGGGGCCGAATGATGAATGGGACCCTGCTATACAAACATCAATACCCATCATTGAGTCTGTCTGGTAGTGCCTAATTATCCAATGAGACTGTTTTTGTGTAGACCCCATGGGACCTTGTGTAGACAAGGATCTACAAGGAGTAGCAGCAGTAACAAGGAAGACAGGGAGAGGTCACTACTTATGTACTTCTTTAAAGGACCCATGATATGCTTCTCACTATATATTCCGTGCTGCTTTCATGTGATTCAGAGCTCTATTCAAGTAATTCCGATGGTAATATTTACTGATATGCTTGATGCACCAAAGTAATTTTGTGAGAAGACCTGGTTATTGGCCTTTAATCAGATATGCATCACTACAGGCACTTATACAACGGTTATTTCTTCTCATGTCATTTTTCAGTACCTCATTGGAATGACTGGATTGTCAAGTTGGCTGAATATAAATTAACTTAATTAAAAAGGTATTGATAATCAGCCTATAATTCTGAATGAGCAAAGCATCACTGCTCACTGAATTGTAAATATTTTTTCCCCCTTAGCTAATGTTCTACTGTTTACTGTTGTGTGTTGAAATTGCAATGGGTAATATAAGAGGGATGTTTTTTGTTCCCCTGATTCCCAGGGGCTAACCCTTACCTGGTGAGTTACCAATACTATCATGCATTGAAATCATTTTTCCAACTTTGTGATTATGCTGATCTATAGATTTGTCATTTCTTATTGGAAAGTATATATGTAGATCATCATGGTAAAAAAGGTATGTGGTACCCCTCCGAGGGGTATGCAAGTGTACCTTTACCATGTTGATCCACATAGGTGCCTGTTTTCCATCTTAGTTACCTGTGAATATTGGTCTTATTCCACTTCATATGAGAATGAGCTTTTGTAGATTTGGCATCTATGAGGTCTAAGAAATATGTGTTTTTCTAGAATAGCGTCATCAGCAGACAGCATATGCTGAAGGACAGACATGAGTACAAATCTAAATAAGTCACCTAATTAGAAAGAAACCCAATAACATGTGTCAGGTTTTAATTAGTTTGGGTGAAGGAGACAGTCATAGACATTAGTAGGGCAGAAAGCTGTCACTGCATACATGTTCTATCCTTTACTTTTGACTTAATCTTAGACTATTATGAAGAACACGCTGTTTTTCATGTTAACCCTGTATTGGCCCCTGATGCAGTAGTGCATCATGTCCATTGGTTGTCATGATGCACCAATCAAGTACTATAGAGCCATGTGGCAAGAAAGGGTGACTTTTTCATGAATAAATGTTGTATTTAGGTCAATTTTGGTGGATTGCTTGTAGTGACTGCATGTGCAAATGACTTACACTGAGGGATTCACAAGACAATTATCTCTCAATCAATGGGTATTACATGGCAGGCCTGACAAAGAAAGTTTGCATTATCAATAGATTCCCTAAGGAAAAGTCCAAAAACTTCAACAACCTCTCTGAAAAGTCACCCTTTCTTGCCTTAATGAGCTATAGTTAGATTGCTTAATGAGCTATAGTTAGATTGCTTGCCATGAAGGCAATCCTTTGGGAATTGCGTATCACTGTAGGGCTAGTTACTCCTCAGGGCTGCTTTCACGGATAATGTGTGTAATTACCTAGATGTGTTAATCTATGATGTGTTTCCAAAACTTGCTTAGTAAAATTGTATATCATGTATTCATTTTGACTTTCATACATTAAGGGACTAATCTATAGCCAACGAGTGTACAAGGGTCATGTATCTAATGCTTCTTTTTGCCCTTAGAAGAATTGAATTGGACATGTTGTACACAAATCAGAAGTGATCTTGAGGTTGGTGTGTCAGCTTTATTGCATTCTTGATAAGGCTACTTCTCTTCATCGCTGACGATGAGCTTCCTGTCCCCTCCTGTTTCTCCAAGCGTCAGGCGTCTGGTGTCACGACATGAGCTGATCTCACGGTTAGTAACCAATATACCCATTAGCAAGTGGAGGACCATCAGGAAATAAGGTCCAGGACAAAACATACACCCATCATGCTTTTAACGGTAATGTTCTACCTGGTATTTAGTAGTGGCCCATTAAAGTGTTATGCAATCACTAAACCATTTATTAAATGTAGTTTGCAATTTTTATGGGAAATCTGCCAAGAGCACACAACCGTTTAGTGCACAGATAGGCATCTTAACTTCAAAGTTATGGATGCAATAAGCATGGTCTGTTGCATTTTTGAATAATTCCCGCTTTATCATTGCATTCTAAGTGAAAAGATGCACTAAAGATAGGCTATAGAACAAGGCATCCTGGAATAACAGGCTGTCTGTTCCGGTCGGCTGGCTGTGGGCAGGGTAACCAGGCTGCCTGTGAGTACAGGGCAGCTTGTTTTACCAGCCTGGGCGGCCTGCATAATCAGACTGCATGTATGCACAGGTCAGCCTGGTCTACTGCTCCCGTCCTCCACCTAATTAGGTTAAGGTCAGCATTATGTGTGGATTGGTTGGTTTATGGTAAGACAGATGTAGAGATTAGGGGAAGTGACTGGCCTGTGAGATTGGTGTACCAAAGTAACAACTTAATGTCAAGGTGAGAGGGTGCTAGTATCAAATTAAATGCTCTCTTATTAGATATAGTTTTTGACATGTTTCAGCCATATCATGGCTGTCAGTGCAGCGGGAGACTTATTCTGACACATTGTTATTTCTGAGAAATCATAGCCCTACTTCCTATCATACATTTTTAACTCCTTTCACCATATAAGTAATCAATAAATCAGTCCTGATCATTCATGTTGAACCCCCAGTGAAAAATACCAGTTTCCATTTGTGTAAATTGTTAGTTGATAAGCCCGACTTATCAAATTGGTCAAGCACAAATCACAGATCGCACTAACAATCTAACAAGGAAATTGTCAGACATTTAGTAACACTTCCTCTTCTTCTGGAAAGGCCATGGGTCTGTTCATATCCTCTCTTCTTTATACTCCTACATTAATTTATAGAGAGTGGATGAGGTGTAAAACAATTTACTAAACTCTAATGGAAGACACACCTTACAGTGTTTTCGTTGGACCCTGGAAAGTGTATGTGGATGGTACTTTCGCTTAATCCCATCTGTTTCTGGTAGCATTGGTGGTCCATCTTCAAACATCCCTATCCATGTGTCCTCCATGTCAGTGCACTGTGAGACTTAGGTTAGGTGGACAGAGTTCAAGAAGTTGATATTTTTATATTAAATATATCTAATATATCGTAAAGAAATATGACTTCTCAAGAAGCTCATACGATACTCTAATTGCACAATTTACTGCAAAACCAGATCAGCACCAGCGCGGTATTCCCACTTGGAGTAAAACACAGCAGGGAGTCTAGGACAAAGGAGTGTTTTATATATATACAGACATCAATACCAATTAGGGAGTCTGTCTGTAGAGTGGTGACAATTATCTAATCAGACAGCTTGTGTCGACCCCCCTGGGACAATCAATGGCGTAAATAGGAATCAGACTCATCACGTGGGAGGAGGGCAAAGGATGCTATTTATTAGACCCCTTTTACCCTTCAAGAAAAACACTATCCTATTTTCATGATAATTTTTTCTGATGGCATTTATTTGAAAAAAAAATTAATATTCTGGTATGGTTATTGAGCAATGTGTCTATATATAGGAGAGCAGCAGGTTTATCTGGTGCATCTGATGATGTCATAGTTGACAAAATGCATCACAGTTGTCTTTGCACAGCAGTAAGGGTGCAAACACATGGTCTTTGTAGCTTAGTATCTGGTACATTTTGCTACTGCCTATGGCAAATTATTTAACGTAACAGAAGATCCCTGTGCAGCATCATCATCCTGCACCTTTTATTGTTCTCAGTATAACACATTTTGCGACACCTTCAATGTATAAGCTGCTCTCTACTTAGTGACACATATCTCAATAACGATGCCAGTATCTTTTTACTTAAAATAAAGGCCATTAGAAAATGGTATTTTGAAAATAAAGTGGCGTTTTTCTTTAAATTGCTGTAGGATGCTGTGTATGTCATGAAGCTATGTGCATTCAGATAAGATAGAAACTGCATTGAGGCAAGATGTCAACAAATGCTAATTGATTAGCCATATCGTCCTTAAGACAATGCAATCAACTTCTCAGTGTCACCTATTGAAAACAAATAGCTACAATTGCATATAATAGATTGAAGCAGCGCTAAAGGGGTTGATGGACACCAACCTCCATATTTACATCCAGCAGTTTACTGAATCCAACAAAAAATGAACAACTTTCATTTTTATTTCGCTTTGAAAAGATATAGTCTTTTTTCAATTTCAGGTAAACAAATTTAAATAGATATCAATCACAGCAGTCTTGTCATAATGCATCTTTGATGCATTATGACAAGATCATATTATGATAAGACTAAAATTACTATTATATAGTGTAAAAGAAATGATTGTAAAATGTGATGTTACAAGAATTGTTGCTGTACTACTGCAATGGCACACCACCCAAATAGAACAGAATTTTGCCCCATAGGGCAACTTTCATGGAATAGAATGGAAGGTTGCCCCGCAGGGCTGTTATGGAATAGAATGGGGTTCCTTGGACATACAAAATCAGGCTTTAATTAGTAGTGTATTTGAATAGAAATAATTAAGGTTTGTTTCACTACTAAATATTGAGCAATTTGGCTTAGTAATATGGAAGAATTTCCCCGTTTCTTATATGAAATAAAACTAAAAATTTCCTCCAGTGTGAAAAAAGAGTACAAAATGTGATGTAAGAAGAATTGATGCTGTACTACTAAATAGCACCCTTACCTGTCTGCTTTTTGTTCTTTGGCAGAGACAAACAGCTATTTGTAACCTGAATTGATTTTTGCCAAATAAAACTGTATAAACTCAAACTCTAAATAGAAAAGGATTTTGCCCTGCAGGGCTATTAATGTGGAATAGAGTAAGGCTCTTTTCCATACAAAATGAAGGGAAAAAGGGAAAATCGGGCTTTAGTTAATAGAAATGAGGTTTGTTCCAATACAATTTCTATACTAAATGAAGGGCATACTGAGTTTTGTTTAGTAATACGGAGGAATCCAAGTTAGGTTGCTTCCCCTACTACTAAATAAATGAACTTTCCGGTTAGTTAGTATAGAATAAAGAATAGATTTTCCTCTGCATAAAACAAAAGGGTATAGGATGTGATGTTTACTACAAATCTTGCTGTACATCTAGAATGATGCCCAATAGAAGCTTACCCATAGGGAAAGCTTCTATTGGGATAGAAATTTAGATACTACAGGAGGGTTTACCGAGTATAGCCTATGGGTAGAGTGTAACAGGCCACCCCCTCCACCCCCCATGAAACTAGGTACCCCTGTGTCTTCATTGTTGATTTCTGTAGAGGATTAGATGGTGTATGGAGCTGTGGTATTCCTTTATCAGGGTGATACTAAAGGGGAAGAAGGAATCACCTAGACCAGAAATCCTTCTAAATCCAAACTTTGTGATCAGGATCCTCAGAAATTGATTAAAAGTACCCAAAAACTAGGTTTGTTGAAGAAATATTTCAAAGATGAACTAGAATAATATTTAAGTGGGTATCAGTATTTCTGCCTGCCTATTGCCATATCCTTGAGAGAAAATTGGTCAAACATTGTACAGGGGGTAAGGTAATGCATGTACAGACTTAAATCATCTAAGAATATATATATAATTTTCTGTGACAGAATTTAAACTACGGCCAGAAACCGGTCAGAAACCTCCTGTCAGAAAACTTTGTATTTTGTATTTGCATTCTTTATATGAGCCAGAAACGTATATCAGACCTATTTTGTAATGGACTCTTGCTTGGATTCATTCACCCAAGGTGAAGCATGGTTAGTTTATCATAAATGACACTCATGTCTAGATTAGAGTCAGGAGGTCTTCACAATAGATAAAACTTGTATCTTATCACACCTACTTTAATATCAAGCCATATGATTTCATATTGCTCAGTTATTATTGATGAATTGATATCTACAGTAGAATCCATGATAATCAGTATTGGGATCGACAGGACAGCCATCATTCAGACTGCCAGGCTGTGCTATACATCACCTTAGATCTCATTTCATCATGTAATTGGAATTCTGAGCTAACAGCCCAGCACTAAGGGACTTCAGAGACTTGATCTTCTCTGCATTTCTGAGAATATCTTGTTGTTAAAAATCCCTCTAATGCTAAATTGAGACATTCTCAGAACCCTACTTTGTCAGTTGTTTTGCTCCTAGACTTTTCTAGTATACACTTCTTTTAGCCTAGATAGTGTGATGTAATGGCATGACTATAGGACATCTACATACGTCTAGTGTAGAAGGTAGGCAGAAGTGTGAAGGTCACCCTACATCTGGAGGATGTCTCACAATAGTGATGAATCAGCATTATTATGGAATAACTTCCCTGAGGTAAAAAAAGACCTAATATTAAGTTCTCAACTCTAACCTAAATTCAATGGATGGTGTCTCTTGTTCCCTCTTTAACAAACTGCCCTCTAGTCAAGGAGACCCATTTGGGTATTGGGAAACTGATGCCCATTAAGACTCTTTGAGTGGTGTTAGCTCACCTAAGAGACAGATATATTTACAGCAAGTAGGAATCTCAGCAAACAAGTGAGCAATCAAGAACTGATGGATTCTAGGACATTGAACTGATTTATATAATGGCAAACCTTTCGACAGTAGGATGTAGTTTGTGAGGGAAAGCTGCCTGTCCAAGTAGTTTAGTATGTACCATTGAGAAATAAGTAATGATTTACCTGTGCCTTCTCATGATCTTCAATTAACAAGAGATGTTATCTGTTTTAAATTATTTTCCAGTCTCCCAAAAGTGGTTTGAAGCAATTGCCATTTGCTCTCTAAATAACATAGATTCACAAAGATTTAACACATACCAGTTTGTATGCTGCCCTACCAGAATTATCTACAGTCAGTACTCAAATTTACTGCTTGAGAACTGGATAACAAAACTACTATGAAATCACTTGTTATATGCCCCTCTCTCATCATGCCTTTACACTACAAAACCTATACATGTTGTCGCGTTATGAACCAGATAGGAACATCTTCTGCTTACATAATAAAATTTCATAAAAATAATCATCCAAACCTGAAGCATTGGGCAAGCCTTATGAACACTGTTCTATGCCAATAATAGATATAATAATAGATGTGTATCATGTTACACAGTCTAAAATCTCTTCTTTTGTATAATTCTTTGCATAGATGGAATGTAAATACCCAGCCATCACTCTCCCTGTAAATGTCTTACAATATGGCCAACATGACCACTTAGATCTCTGATTACCACTCAGGTTAACTGATATCTAGTTTCCGGCTGTAGATGTAAAATAATATGTATGTATGCCTCTACACGTCGATCCCATCAAACATCAGACATTCAGGGTATGAGATCCAAATGACTTCTCATTGGCAATCACTGAGCAATGAGACCAGTGCTATTTGTTTGCTCCTAGTAATCAGTCTGACTCAGTCATCGTACCTAGTTTGGTCTTTGTGACTGTTGTGTCTTCAACCAGACATTAAGTATTCTCACTGAAACAGGCTTACAAGTATGCTTATCAAAGTCGTATTACGATTCTCCAAATTGCTGTACACAAAATATGATGAAACTATGCATACCCATTGGACTAGAAATGGAATTATAAACTTGTTTTTAAATCAAATAATTAATCACGTATGCAGCTGTTTCTATTGTGATTTTCTACAGCACTATCATGTCGTTATCTTAGAAGTGGAGTGACTCTTTTCTATCATGTACATGTGTCAGCAAAAGTCATTCCTCTTCAAAGTTTTCAATACTGGTTGACAAACATTTCTAACATCTTTCTTTTTTCTGTTGTGTATATATCATCAGCTGTGATGCCAAATTCCAATGAAATCCAAATATCTAGCTTGCTTTAGTTAGTGAGCTAATTAAACCAAACCTTGATGGGGGAGAAGCATGTAGTAGAGGCAATCAGAAAAATGTTGTTAGCCAGAACTTACTGGTTTCTGTTTGTAAAAGCTTTTTAATATTCCATCATACATTTAATTACAACAGACACCCATCTCTTTTAAAGATTAATCTCTGACCTTTCTCTATCAGAAAGTACAAGGTGCTTCCGATTACAAAGCACTTGTTCTTAGAATAGGTTAAATAAGCCAATCACACTTTGGATCGCGGCAGCTTAGTATCCAGGGTATTCTATTTTGAGCACTCAATTGCCATTTTGATGCACACAGCAGGTAGACAATTGAGTCTCATGTGATCTTCAGAGAATATGTTAACTTGATATGACTAATAGCAGTGGTATTCAGTGGAGCTCCAGTCACATCAAGTATTTATACCATGCAGCTAAATAGCATGCTCCTAACATAACCGGCAAATTTTAAGTGTTGACAAATACGATTTAGAATAGTCAGCTTATAGAACCAGCAAGTAGTAACAGACAATTCTCCTAAGTAGGGTTAGTCCGAGGAGCCTGCAGGATGATAAGACAAAATGGCTGCATTATAGTTGTGACCAACTTCTTTCTTAGGCCAAAAAAAAAAGAAAGAAATCCGACCTACCTACCTCAACCTATTGGGTTACCAGAAACTTACAATATATTTTGTTTGCCTTATTCAACCTTTCCTTACAAAGGGAGTTTGAAGTAGAACACATACTTTACTTTTATAATTAGGTACACCCTGTTAGATCTATCCTCTCCCATGTTTGGCTTATCTTTAGGCGACCCTAGATAGCTAATGTTTAATAATGTTGTGCTACTGTTATGATTTAAATAGGAAATAATTCGAGCAAAGTTATGTCTATCTTATACAGATTGCATTAACTAATGCAGCTACTACTGGTGTTGTTATGTTTTTTTTTTCCAGGTTCACAACCACAGTAAACTAGATCACCACTGCAGCAGTAGACCCTAAATCTGATCTTCCTTACTACAGAGCTGCTCGACTAGGAGTTAAATCTTATTATAGCGGTGAGCGGTTCACCTACAAAACTAGTGGTGATAAGAATTGGACATTTGCAAACTCTTCCACACCTCTTGGGGCTCAAAACAACTTACACATATGTTTTTATGTTTTGGAGATGGATTCGGCTAAAGGATCAACATACGCTTTGCTTAAAGACCTGTTCACATCAAGGGAGCACATTACAGATCCACTCAACTTAGTGCCGTGCCCAAAATAGCAGAGAGTGGCTTAAACACTGTAGTAGAGCTGTTCCATGAACCTTGAGTCCCTGAGAGCCAGCGCCCACTTTATCTACTTATTACGAGAACAGCTTGTGCACAAGGTGACTTAGGTTGCCAATGCAGGCAGTGGAGATCACTCCAGGCTATGACACTGCAATCATCCTATCCCCAGATCCACTCCTCTCAACACATAGCAGACTACAGCAAAAAGCTGTTTCCCTGCAGTAAGATAGTTCAGGTAAAGAACTAAATGTGACATGACTTGAAGATTTACTGACCTCTCTACAGCAAACTGAACAAAAATAGCTAAACAGGATAGGCATAGTGATCATTATTAACATTGGCAACTGTAGATCTGTTGCCATCCCCTCTTCCTAATTGCATTCTATGGTATCATACTCTATGTCCTCATTGTTTGGATGTTTAATATAGTTTTCTTGGCATAGATATGACCTTAAGAGTAATTACTCAATTATATCTCCTCCATAGCTTGGTGACGTCCTCTCACTACACCCTTCCACTTTCCCTTATATATCCATTTCTTTCTCAATCAACATTTTCAATTAGATGTAATTCCTCTTTCCCTAATCTGGGTTTATGTTTATTTCAGTTGTCAATCAAAATTCGAAAAAGAGAATTTCCAGATCACAGCAAAGCCACCCATAAATAAAGAAAAAGCTTAACACTAAAAGTTCAACCCTATTCACACCATAGAAAGACATGTTGTAAGGGATACAACTATTAGTGCGGGCAGGGTGACCACCGGATGTTTATTTTAGGGTGCTTGGCTTACTGGAAGAAATCACAATTTGTAAAATTAGGTAGATGGGCTGACTGTTAACCTTGGACTGCTTTTTGTTTTATAGATACCGATTTTGAATATTGTTTTATCTGGAAATATTTCTGGAAATCTTTTTTATTTGAACATCTATCTTGTCTGTGGGGTGACAATGTGGTATTTTGATAAGTCATATTTTCTACAACTCTGACACCTTTCAGTTTTATCCCAGTGTTAGTAAGTAATGCAATCTACTGTATGTACCACAGTATACCTATGTACTTGAAGTACTTAATCTGGAAGACGTGTGGAGAGAAATTGACACCTGGTGGAGTTATGTATCCAAGTGTCAAGCTATATTCAATCTACCATGTGTATTAAATGATCCCTACATATTTGCAGCACACAGAGCTGGAGGAAGTGTGAAGGGGAATTGAAACCTTGTCTACTTGCAGGGTGCCCAACAATACTGTTGAATCAACAGTATTCCGGAAAAACTTACCACCATGGTGTCTCACAGTAGTGATGAAGCAGCATTATTGCCTGAGGTAAAAGAGAAATCTCACTCATTACTTAATCAAAACCTTGCATTAGTTTCATGTTCACTCTTTAATAAAGTCAACTAAACTGCCAGCCACTTAAGGACATACAGCGAAATATTTGATACTATTGGCAATGAGGGCCGTTTTAGTGAGAGAAAAGACACCTGAGATCTCAGACAGCTTAACAGGAGAATGCTTGTGATTGGAGAGATTTACTTCATGTAAACTCTCAGTAAGGAATACAGCACTAGATTATTATACCATTATCAGGGATTTTCTGTTATGAAAGGAAATAATGCAAAAATGATGAAAAGTCAGTGTAACATGAAAAAGAAGCTTGTAATAACTGGTGACATCTGAAGGAAGGAAATATGAAGAGATTCAACTGCAGTACATGAACGCAAATTTGCATATTCAAGCCCATCTGAACCCATTTCACGCAGGCCTTCCCTGTTAATCTGATGTTGACCTACACTGACACACCTCCAGTGTTGGCTAGGGGGTGAATGTCATGTGACTTCCTGTCTGCCGTTACTATTTCCTATCCCACAGTCCCTAATTTGAGGTGAGTGTAAGTAACAGTTGACCTCTGACCTCCCTTTAGAGAACTGTGCCTCTAAAAAATCCCAGCGCCAGTCAAGACTTTGGAAAAAGAGCAGTTTTAGGATGTAGCAAACACAGGACGTAAAAACTATTCTGGGTGATTAATTACATTGGTTCCTAATTGGAGGTCGTGGCTCTTTCCAGCAAGGGTACACAGGAGCAAGCAGGCAGAAGAGTTAGCTGATAGTAGCTTCAAAATGTGCTGTCACCTGACATATCAATAATTAAGCTTCACATAAAGGCGTAAACCATTGCCACATTAAGACACCCCAGGTGACTGGTGCCCAGCTTCTATAGACAGTTAATGAGGCCCCTGCAGGGTTGTAGTGGGTGAGGAACTAAAGTCTCTTTTACTCTTTAAAAATAATATCTTACCTAATAGCTGTGTTTGCTACACACATTCACACATTCATTATGGCCAGGTCATAAGTCATGAAATCACAGGGTGAAGTGTTCTAAATATCAAGCTGCCCTGAAAGGCTTTGTGATAAGTGAAACATGATAAAAAATGGAAAATGTTTGTTTTATAGCAACCTTGATGAACGTAATATGCATAGATTGTCATTGGCACATAACAAAATTTGGAATTCTTTCCAAGAAACCTTCTTAACCAAGAAAGCAGATTAGAAAATAAATAGAAAATGTATTGTCCCTGGCATTTTCACATTGCTTTTATCCACTATAAAATAAATTGCTCATCCAATTTATGAGACTCTGACAAGCATGATCCATACTGACCCTACCCTCCACATACAGTCAACTCAGTGGCATAACCACTGAGTTGACTGGTTGAGGGAGAAGCACTTTTTTTTTAAAGTTGTTTATTGGGATAATTACATTTACAAAGTAAGTGCAATTGAAACCTGGTGCCCACGCGTTGTGGTATTTATACCAAGCCCCCTTCACATTTCAAATTTGACAAGACAGTCTTAGTGTATAGAATTAATCAGTAATGGCCTTTTACATGTAATGTTCATTTGACAGTATGTGATTAATACCGTATCAAAACAATTTCAAGAGCTGTAGCGATCGATCAATTAATGATGAGATGAGATG
Organism: Acholoe squamosa; assembly: GCA_949317995.1. NCBI lineage: Eukaryota > Metazoa > Annelida > Polychaeta > Phyllodocida > Polynoidae > Acholoe > Acholoe squamosa. Next base: position 1,268,099 of record OX439051.1, on the reverse strand, counting down.
AGGATGAGAATTAGCTTTCATAGTCACACAAAATTATTATTACATAAAACAGTCTGGGTAGTCTTTCTTAATACAGTTTTTAAACTCAGCTAGGGTCTCAATGGTTGTATATTTTGCTTTTAGTTGATTCCATCTGACACAGGCTCTAGATAGAGCACTTCGAATGACGATAGGTTTAAGACTATGTGGTATTAACAATCTTTTCCCTTGGTGATAACGAGTGGGTATGTTTCTATTGTCGACCATGTTTTCATTCTTTGACAGATAAAAGGCATAGAAAAGTAGATGTTGATCTCTTCTGTCAGTAAGTTCCAAACATTTACTTGCATTTTTGATTTGTTCTGTAGTCATGGTTGGATTTTCCTTCAATTTAACCTTATAAACAACCCTTAATGCCCAGTTTTGTAGTAGTTGCAGTTCTTTTGTTTCTCCTCTATAATCCCTATCCCACACAAAATCACAGTAGTCAAAAGATGGTAATATCATGGTTTTGAAAATGTCCAGAGCAGTAGAGTTATCAACAAATTTTCTAATTCTAGCCAATTGGAAAATTTTATGCCTTATATTCTGTGTACATTTTGCCCTGTGATTTACAAATTTTAGTTCTAGGTCGAATTCAACACCTAAGTATGTAAAACTGTACACTCTCTCTAATTCAGAGTTTTTTAGCATAAATATGCTATTTTCGTTTTTTGTACCATTATATAACATCCATTTGGTTTTGTTTTCATTAACAGTGAGAGAGTTATGTAGACACCAGTTATACACTGCTTTTATGGCATTTTCCATTTCTAATGGAGTATTTACGGTTATAACTGCATCATCAGCATACAAGGTGGTTTCAAAAGACCCAACAGTGGGGAGGGAGTTAATATAGACGGAGAAAAGCACAGGACCTAAAACTGATCCTTGAGGGACTCCATATTTCAAATTTTTTGAGGTGGACAGTACATCGTTTGCAATGGTATTTTGTGTTCTATTTTTAAGATAATTTTCAAAAAATTTACAAGTGGCAAAGTCCAGACCTAAAGTAGACATTTTTCTTAGTAATTTAGAGTGTGAGACAGTGTCAAAAGCTTTTTTGTAGTCCAAGTATAGACAGTAAGAAGGTTTATTTAATACGATGTTATTAATAATGGTTGATAGATGTTCCGTTATTGCAGACTGAGTGGAATGTCCAGCCCTGTACCCATGCTGGGATGGGCAAAGCAAATTACAGTTTTTCATATAGAGCTGGAGTCTCTTACATACAATCTTTTCCAGAATTTTACCTGGTATTTGTAGTAAACTTATAGGCCTAAGATCATTTACATCAAGAGAGTTTGCTTTTTTATGTAGGGGGATTACAGTCCCAGCTTTCCAAGCAGACGGAAATACAGAAGTACGTAGACACTGGTTATATAATGCCAATATTACATCTGCAATAGCAAAAAAAGCATCTTTGATAATAAATGATTTACAATTCTTTATGGCAGAAGGTTTCTTAATATTGATTTCTTTTATCATTTTAATCATATCTATATAAGAGATATCATACATGAGGTTAGTGTTCAAGATTTGATTTCCATACGGTACATTCGCCATTGGGACCCCTTCTCCAGGTGGTAGAGCTTTTGCTAAGTCTTCACCAATATTTACAAAAAAGCTATTTATGTACTCAGCGCATTCTTCAGGAGGAACAATTAAATTTGTTGTCCGATTTCTAAGTTTAATGAGGATACTGCTGGTTTTATGTGGTAGAAGTTTATGTATAGCCTCCCAGAATTTAGCTGGGTCTGTTTTTCTAAATCTTAATAATAGTTCAATTTCATGCTTCTGGCTGTAAAAAAGTTCTCGTTTAACTATAAGCTTATAATGCTTGGCAGCAGCCCAGTCACCATCTGATTTAGTGTACCTGGCCTTTCTATAAAGTTTGTCTCGTACCCTCATTAGTTCTAGTATCGGTTGTGTTAGCCATGGTGGAGTATAATCAGGTATGCTCATCCTTTTCATGGGGCATATGCTGTTCAGTTTAGTCAGGATTACATTTATAATTTTATTCCACATTGAAATTAAAGGTTGTGAGCTCGACTCTCCCCTTTACGCAAACATGATTTGGTTTTGGTGAGCCTTTCACTAGTCATAGATTGAGATAGATAGATAAAGTCCTAGATTGCCACTTGTAGAGTGATTAGTGATTCTCAGCACACACCAACTACTCAGACCCAGGGGGGTCAAGGGGAGAGGAGCAGCTCACTGAGAGTTGAACTCAGCACCAAGAGAAACGCTGAGAACCAAGATAGAGGGACACCAAAGCAGCTCATGAGACGAAAGCAAACAGAGAGAGAGAGGCATACAAACAGTGAGAATGTTACAGGAGTTGCTATGAGATTCCTGGTTGTAAAGACCAGCGCAAAAAAAGACAAAAAAACATCCAAACTTAGAACTTGAATTGTCCAAGTATTATGGACATTACCAGTATTTACACAAGTCAACATGGCGTTAAAACAGTGTTACCTTATATCCATTTAATGCACTGAGGTGTAAACTATGTATCATAAATGGAAATATATATGCCTTTGGAAAGAGAAAGATGAAAGTGCATTTGTACATGAATAAACAGAGGTTCACCTTGTCTTCACAATAGTATCACCTATGGGGAATATGTTCTAGGTCTATAGATAATAGCCTGAGTGAAGGGTTTCCTGATTGTATTTGATCATAATTGAATCATCTATTTATTCATACTGTGGTGTCACATATACAAATGATATCCCGCGTGGCAGGTGAGTCCAGTCGTTGGGTGTTCCTCAGGTTCCGGATAGGTGGCAGCATCGATCCGGGCCTGTGGGGACATCTGACGACGAACACCTAGGTCCATATATAAAGACCAGGGCTCAGCCGCTACGTCAGAGGCCCTCCTGGCCTCTGATCATGTAGTATCTTTATCTATTAGCTGCCCTTGTACCACCTTCCGGGTAGCCGTGAGTGTTAATGTAATAAATCATCCGTTGGCATACACTTGAATTACCGTCTTACTCCTTCTTTCCTGATCAGTAAGGCCCGAACCACCGAATTTGTAAGACTAAACCATTACATTGGTGCCGTGACCAGTTAATTATGGTGTATAGCCCGGACGTTATAACGTCCGAACGGCTAGTACATGGGTTAGATAGCCTCGCGGAAGCTAACCCAGAAGGGCAATGGGTCGTTGTTGATCCATACCCATTCAAACTCACAAGATGTAGATGCTGCATCTTGGAGAGATCCCGAACCTCACTATAAGATAGATAGTGAAGAAAACATACCGGACTCTGTACGGAGAGAGCAATCCATACAGAGAAAGAGTAATTTAATGAGTCAACAATCACTTGTTGACGAATTAAGTAATTCGATGTTCGAAGTTGGTGGAAGCACTAATCCAGAACATCCGGCACCTATGCCAAAAAGGGTTATGTTTGGAAAATTACCATACACTATACCCAGACCCGGACTACCGATTCTAGATTATAGCACCATAGACGGCGATGTAACATATGAGGTACCGGAAGGTGAGGAATTTAAACAACCGGAAGTCCTGTTGTTAAACGAAACCTATGTTACTTTGAACGAGAATTTGAATACCTTGATCAAAGTGAAAGATGAAGTAATCAATGAAAAACTGCATCTGGAAGAAGACTTAATCGGTATGCGAAATAATTTTCGAAACCAGAAAAAGTGAATATATGAAAGAATTAGAAAATGAAGAAAGAAAACTTCAAGAAATGAGGAAGTCATTCAATAAAGAATATGACAATAGTATGATATACCATTTTATTATTCCATAAATTGTAACATATTTTGTATTAATCAAAGGATATCTATGAAATTAATACATAGGTTGGTTCTAAGAGCTATAAGAGCGCTCAAACTTTGTATAAGAGCGTTCATGCCCCACTGCACACCAGCCACAGTCAGTTAGACTGAGTTTATGACATCAAAAGGTCCGACCTAATGGTTCACTGCACAATATAATAAGAATAAGGGTCTCAGTGTGCGACCTCATGGCAACCGGCCGTCACGGGTGCCTGAGCACCGCTGACGCCGTCATGAGTGTTTGAGCACTCTAAGGACTGAACAATGGGTTACATAAGCACGACGCCATAACCTTCCGGTCACTCTAGCGTCGCTCCTGAGCAAGCTAGGTCAAATATCAAAGCATTTATAGAAAGCCCATAATTAGACGGTCAAAATGAGCCCAAGATCAAGGCGGAACTCCCATTATTAAGGAAGTTATGCCATGGAGACTGAAAGGAGCTCCGAGTGCACCACAGACAAACCGGCGCAAATTACGCGCCTATCCAGCGGGCATTATAAACTTGGCCTATTCAACTCCGCGCAAGCCTAAAATGGCGGTTATAAACGCATAAACGACCGAGATATGAGGGTCTAAAGATGCAGAACCGACCAAGACAATGGGGGGCATAGCGGCGTCCATGGGGGTCCTTTGTCCCCCTGTGACACTTGAAAGAGTCCCCTCAAACAATTGTAGAGTTAGGCAGATGCTGCTGGCTCCAGCCAGTCTGGAGGTGCTTTTCCAAGATTTGCTACAAATAGCCTGTCTGCACCTCCAGGAAGACACATCACCAAGAACCGCTCTAGAGGTAACATCTCCAGTCATCTCCTGCTACCTGCTATACCACTGCACTATGGTGAAACTATGCTAGACAGGCATTGGTTTCCTACCATTAGTGGCCAGAGGCTATCTTCTTCAAGACTTCCACCAGAGGGTAAAGTTATCCATTATTACATTATTCCTCTAAGCAGCAGGTCAGGAGCTAGGTGTGGGAACCCACCTAGAAGTATGCTGGACACTGTATTATTAATACCTCACAGGTGGAGTGGAACTGAACATTGTACTTTATAAATTACTGTATGTTTACTGTATGTGCAAATTACCTACATACTAACTACTGTATGATTGATATATTCTTACATGTTGCCTAAAGCTGAATAAACCAGTGACAACTGGAAATAACACTATTTATAAGAGCCTTGAGATAATTACACTATATACCACTAGTCTTATGATATTTCTCATATGACAACTTGATCATGCCAATCACTAGTATGACAAAGTGGTGGAGAACATCCTACTAAGATCCCATCCCTCACAGGCTCATAAAATTTAAAGCTGGTAACACAACTAAAAACAATCATGCACACAGTAAGTTAAAGCTGGTACCGCAACTGGGAACAATCATGCACACAGTAAATTAAAGCTGGTACCGCATACACACAGTAAGACCCACTCCACCCACCCAGTGACCTTGACCTTGACACCATACCCACCAAGGTCACCAGTGAGATCTCCCACATACCAGTGAGATCTCCCACACATCAATGAGATCTCCCGCACATCAGTGAGATCCCACACACATCAATGAGATCTCCCACACATCAGTGAGATCCCACACACACATCAATGAGATCTCCCACACATCAATGAGATCTCTCACACAACAGTAAGATCTCTCATATATCAGTGAGGTCTCCCAAAACGTCAGTGAGGTCTCCCAAAACGTCAGTGAGGTCTCCCAAACGTCAGTGAGGTCTCCCAAACGTCAGTGAGGTCTCCCAAACGTCAGTGAGGTCTCCCAAACGTCAGTGAGGTCTCCCAAACGTCAGTGAGGTCTCCCACACATCAGTGAGGTCTCCCACACGTCAGAAGAGGTCTCCCACACGTCAGTGAGGTCTCCCACACGTCAGTGAGGTCTCCCACACGTCAGTGAGGTCTCCCACACGTCAGTGAGGTCCACCACACACATCAAGGCCTTATCAGTCAAGCTGGCAGAACAACACACAAAGACCTTACGTAGTCAGGGGCCTGTTGAAGAGGTCTCCCTCCCACCAAGATCTAGGAGGCCCACAGGAGGCAAACCAGCCTCCACTACAACAGACCCACACTCAGTAGACCCCACACCACCCACCCTGTCTACTCAGGGAACAACCAGTTCTCAGGGATCCAACATTTCCCAGGGATCTCTACAGGACGCCCAACTCACGCTATCTACCTCAGGGGAAGAAGGATCTGCCTCAGGGGGTGGATCCACACCCTCATCTAGATCCTCCACCCCAGCTCCAGCCTTTGACAGCCACTCCTCCAGAGACACCTCCCCCACACCCTCCATCATGGACACCGACGAAGGCCCCCAACCTAATCAGACAGCTGAGAAGATAAGGGCCTATGAGAAGGCCATCCAAGATGCAGTTACTGCCCTAGCGACCAACAAGTCCCAGCAGGAGGAAAGGGAGAGGATCCTCAACCAACAACTGGCGGAGAGGAATGCAGCAATAGATGCTCAACGGAAGGCCATGGAAGATCAGCGGAAGTCCCTAGAGAGACAACAACAACAGATAGCAGATCTCATGAAGATGGTATCATCCCAGACCCCACAACCTCCCACACCTGCCATCACACCTGTTGTCACACCATCTGCCTCTGGATCCAAAGATGACATCATAATCTCCATGGTGTCCAACATGACCAAACTCATAGACAGAAAACAACAGGATGACAGAAAGATCAGGATACATGAGGTAACAAAACCCAAAACCTTTTCACACCCATCACCACTCATGTCAACAGCATTATTTATTGATCACAAATTCCCAGAATATCTGAAGGATAAGTACAAAGTGACAGACAGCGACACCATGGTAACATATTTACCCAAGTACCTCGAAGGACAAGCACTAGCTTGGTTTGAATCCTTCAGGGAGAGTGCCACACCTGATATGTTGACATGGACCAATGTAGTGAATAAATTAAAAGAGTATTTTGCTACTCGAGACAATATAATCTCAAGGACTGCACTCCGTGCACAAAAGATAGATGAACCTGTTCTAGACTATGCATGCCATCTCAGGAAAGTGTGTAATGCCCAACGCCAGAGTGATGAAACCCTAAGCAAGGCATTTACCCAAGGCATGAGGCCCTGGATCTCTGTAGCTCTTGAGAACAAGAAAATAGACTCTTTTGACCAAGCCCTAGACCTAGCCCTAGAGGTTGAGACCCAAGAGAGATCTAGGAAGGTAAGAGATGCAGAATCCAACCCACAGCCTACTAAGAAAAAGGTCCAGGAAATCAGCACTAGTGCAGATGAAGATGTTAACCTAATGTCTAGTGCCCATGTAAGGCAACAGGAAGCTAAGGTTGCATCAAGAGACCCTACCGGTAGATACAGAGGAAATAACTATGACCCCAACTACCAATCCAATAGAGGTAGAGGTAGAGGGGGCAACAACAACAACCGGGGGGGTCACAACAGTAGGAAAGACAACAGCTCTTCCAACTCCAACAATGGTAACTCTTCATACAGTGATAGGAGAGACAGAACCCCAAGTAATGGCAGATCCTATAATAATCAAGGATCCAACAGTAGGAGCCAGAGTCCACATAGGAACTACAACTCTGGATCCTACAACAACTCTGGATCCTACAACAACAGCCAGGGTTCAAACAACTCTGGATCCTATAATCAAGGATCCAACAGTAGGGGCCAGAGTCCACATAGGAACTACAGCAGTGGATCCTACAACAACAATGGCGCCTACAACAACCAGAGATCCAACAACTCCGGTCAATACAGCAACTCTGGTCAATATAACCAGGGTTCCAACCCACGCCAGGAGGATTACAAACCTGACACAAGAGGTTACCAGGGGAACCAACAAAGTAACCCCCAAATACCACCTCATGTGATGGATCAAATCTCTAAGCTCCTGGTGGCAAGCATCTCAACCACCCCACAGAACAAGGAAAACTAGGATGTCACAGTGCCGATGGGCCAGTGCACTGTGACACCCCAAATACAAACAATCAATCAGGATTAACAAAGATCCAACCAGAGACAATTGCTAGTGCAAATCTACCATCTAACAGACAGAGACGTCCATCAGTGATATACATCACCCCACCAGATTCATCATCAAAGGATACAGGTGAGAGTACCAAGCTTTCTATTGTACTTCTTCAAAATGGCTGTATCAATGCAAATCTATATGATGTTTCAGATGTACAATGTTTGGTTGATACAGGTGCTACTATCACCTGTGTCAGACAATCATTCCTCATGGATCTCCAAAAGAGATTCCATATCCAACTGAGGAAATCTAAAATTAACATCCATTTGGCAGATGGATTGGTGTGTCATGTTAGACATTCAGCTATGCTGAACTTTAGAATCCAAGGTGTCAGATTCCAATACCAATTTGCTGTAATTCCCAACCTCACACAGCCCGTTGTTCTCGGCACAGATTTCTTAAGCACTACAAAATCTCAAATTGAATTTAATGTTGATCCTGAACAAATTCTCAAACCCATTAGGGCAGTGAGGGATTTTACCATCCCTCCATTCTCTGAACTTGCAGTATTGGGTAAGGTCACATCTACTCAATCACTGCAAGGGAAAACTGGAGTAGTAGATAACCTCCAAAGAAATAACAATGCCCCATATCTAGTTCAAAGGGCAGCAGTAACCCCCAGGGAAAATAACAAACATCCCCTAGTGTTACTCAACACCAGCAGGCGCCCACATAAAATCAAAAAGGGTGCCATCATAGCTCTATTTCAGGAAGTCAAGGAATCTGATTTAGAAAAACCTCAACAGGTGTCAGACACTACCCCACACACTGATCAATCCATCTCAGCCATGCGGCCTGAGGATGTAACTCAATTCAGTGACACAGACTCAGACTGTGAGTCCACATATGCTGACCCTGAACCCAACTCAATCAGACTCTCTGAAATAGCTGCTATACATAGTGAGGCACATGACCTCGAGCCAGAATTGGAAGAGAATGTTCCACCAAAATCTGTGCTCACATCCAAAGATCAGCATGATAGATTAGGATCACTGCTGACCAAGTATGATGATGTATTTGTAGGAAAAGATGGAGACATTGGTGCCACACACCTGTATACACACTCTATACATGTAAAACCTGAGGCAGTACCATGTCATTTCCTACCATATAGACAAACACCAGAAAAACAGGCCGCAATAGGGGAAGAGTGCGAAAGGCTAGTACAACAGGGCATTCTGAGAGAATGTGCTGAAGGCCCCTGGGCCTCCAGATCCTTTTTAGTACAGAAATCATCGGGAGGCCATCGGCTCGTCACAGATTTTCGTTATTTGAACCAGAACACGATAAATCAAGCCTTATCTACACCCCGGGCCGATGACACTCTAGACATGATAGGGTCACTCAGACCAAGAGTATTCAGTAAGCTAGATGCCCAACAGGGATTTTTTCAAATTCCTATAAGACAGGAGGACCAGCATAAAACCGCATTCATAGCAAATGACAAAAAATATGTCTATGAAAGGATGCCGATGGGTTTAGCGACGGCACCGGCGGGATTCTGCCATCTAGTCACATTAATTCTGAACAAACTCAAGTACAAATGTGCCCTACCATACCTAGATGACATATTGGTATTATCACCATCAATCGAACAACACTTCCATGACCTGGAAGATGTGTTCAACAGCCTAAGAGTTGGTAAACTCAAACTGAAGAAATCAAAATGTGAATACTTCATAGACAGAATAGACTTCTTGGGAATGAGAGTCACACCCATGGGACTGCAACCATCTCCCACAAAGGTGGAGTCAATCAAAACCTTCCCAACACCAAAATCAGTCAAAAATGTCCGATCCTTCACAGGCCTATGCCAATACTTCAAAAAGTTTATCAAAGGTTATGCCCAAATTGCTAGACCATTGTATGATCTACAGACACATCTCAAAGCATTTGTCTGGACAGAAGAGGCAGATAATGCTTTCAAAACATTAAAGCATGCCCTCTGTACCAATGCTCTTCTCAGATATCCAAACTATGAGAAAGAGTTCAGTTTGGCAACTGATGCTTCCAATGTGAGTTTAGGAGCTGTACTCTCACAGAGAGATAATGAAGGAGTGCTCAGACCAGTAGCCTTTGCAGGTAGAACCCTCTCAAAACATGAGAGAAATTACAATACCACAGAGAGAGAACTACTGGGAGTAGTGTATGGAGTATTACACTTCAGACACTATCTAGAGACCAGACACTTCCAATTATACACAGACCATGCAGCCCTAATCCCACTACTAACCAATACAGGACTCACACATAGATGGGCCAGATGGGCTCTAGACATACAACAATTTTCATTCACCATCCAACATGTGAAAGGTGATGATAACATACCACCAGATGCTATGTCTAGAAGAGAATACCCAGATTCTGGACCCATGACTAACCCTCCACCCCCACCAAGGAGAGTTAGAGCAGCCAGTAGAACCAAGTTTGCAAAAGTAACAAAGAAAGTACCATTCAAAAGGGAGGATCCACCCAACACCATTGAAAGGCCAGAGACACCCATTAGGGGTATCTTAAAGCAATCTACACACTATGTGTTTTGCCACTGTGAGAGAGAATACTCACAACTCTTTCCAGATAATGACTTCGAGCCTATTGAATTCTCATCACTCAATCAGATGCTAAAGGCAACTCCTAAGGAGCCACCCTTCACCCCACCTGACTCAGATGATGAAGATCCAGAAGACACAATATATGCTATTACTCAAGCAACTTCTAAATCAGTCAGATTCTTTGAACCAATGCAGGGAGAGGAAACATCAAACCATTTGTGTCCTATGACCACACGCTCAAAGACTAGAGAAATGATTCAGGAGGGCACACCAAAACCCCCCACACAATCACAAACTATTCTAAATGAGAAAAAGGTCACAGGAAACAAACCTACCAAAACCCCACCTGCCAGGAACAATGTCACAAAAGACACTGCATCTACTAAGTCAAAGAACTCTGAGACAAAGAAGAATGACAAAAAGCAAATTGTGCCTTTAAAGAAAAAGGTTGCCACTCCCATCAAGGCGAAAATAGGCCCTCCAAAGGAGCCTACACACCAAAACAAGAGTGACACACCCCAACAAAAGGCACAAGATAGGCCAAGAGTCGATGAAAAAGAAAAAGAAAGAGACAGAATAAAACAACATGTGCTAGATATAAATCAACTACTGGATCAGATTCCCGACACATCCATCTCAGGTACAAACCTTGGCTTGGAACAAAGGAAGGACAAGGACCTATTGCCCCTCATACAATATCTTGAGGATGGGACCTTGCCTGCACCAAAAGCACAAGGAAATAGAATCATCAACCAAGGCCAGACATACACCTTGGTAAATGGTACATTAGTCCATATATGCCCCATAAATTGGAGGAAAACCAATACCGTACCACTTCAAATTGTTATACCACAGCAATGGGTAGCAAGTACACTACAGTATTTCCATGACTCACCTACCGGCGGCCATCTTGGTTCAAGTAGGATGCTGTCAGCACTCCGACCTAGGGTATATTGGAAGTCTATGCTAGCAGACACAACAAAATATGTTTCCACCTGCCACACATGCCTCACAGCAAAAAGGCAAGTACACTCACACAAAACACCTATGACAGTGAGAGAGTACATGACTTCACCAATGAAGTTCCTAAACCTAGACGCGGTGGGACCACTTCCCACAACTGCCAGGGGAAACAAACATATACAAGTCTGCATAGATTATGCTACCAGATATGCAACAGCTTGGGCTACTACTGACTTAAAAGCTGAAACAACAGCAGCAGAGTTCTACAAGAACATAATTTGTCATCATGGAACACCAGCCACTCTTCAAACAGACAATGGGACATGTTATACAGGTGCAAAGTTCACAAAGTTAACTAAACACCTCAAGATCAAACATAAATTCTCCTCACCATACAGGCCACAATCAAATGGGCTTGTAGAGAGATTCAATGCTAGCATAGGCACAGCGCTCAGAGCATTCTGCTCAAAGCACCAAAACAATTGGGACTCATTTATTGAACCCATAACCTTTGCATTAAACAACACTGAATCCCAAACCACAGGATTCACCCCTTTCTTCCTACTCCATGGAAGAAACCCAGCCACCCCAATGGACTTAGGGCTGGGAATACAGGAAGACATATCCACAGTAGCAGACCATGTAGCTAACATGATAACAAATCAAGATACCTCTAGGAGGAAAGCTATAGAAAGGGTCGCCAAGCTACAAAAGGAAAGGAAGGATAGATATGATAAGAAACTTACACCACAGGAAATCAAGGTCACCGACATGGTGTACCTAAACATACCAAGAATCCTGACCAATACAGAGTGTAAGAAACTTCAACCCCTTTTTATGGGACCATATGTTGTAGTGAATAGACCTAGTTTGACAAGTGCCAAACTCAAAAACTTGGACAACAATCTATTGGTGGCCAGACCAGTGCACATAGACAGACTGAAAAAGGTTGTGGCTGTCAGAAACAATGAATTTGCACACAGGCTTATTCCACATGAGGCCAAATACTACAGCAAAATTGTAAGGAACAAAAATGATATCACCCTTACAAGAGAAACCACAGGCATAGGCCCTATCAAGCCTAGGCCTGCACACCACATACTAAGAAAGACATCTAGGTGTGGTGCAGTTTCAAGAAATTAGAAACAAGATTGAGATACCAAAGTCATAAGATTTTCAAAATGTATTACAAATTCTCTTCATCCACACATAAGACATGTGTGACTGATAATGAATTACTATGTATATAAGCCAATCAAATTTGTAAATATATCAGTAGGTTATTGCCTCTGAAAGGGTCAAAGACTGGGAGCCCCCAAGTAAAGCAGACATGAAGTCTAAGAAGAGTAAGGGTAACACAATGGAGTGTCTAAAGCCTAATCCCCACATGAAAGAGCGCGCTATGCCAACACAGCAGTCTATAGAGATCAATTGACCTTATAAGCTACACTCAGACAACTGTCTAGACGGTCATGAATGGCTGTCCTGGATGACAGGAGGAGCTAATTACCAGTACACAGACTACACAATAAACCCCGCAGTTAGCAGACACTGGAGATTAATGCATTGTCTCCAGAGAAACAATACCAGGCCCACAATGGATGTGGGTAGGGTAGGCTACATAAGAAGCACTGTGGACCATAGCCCACCATCAGTCTTCATCCAGCTGCAGTCTGGAACACAAGTCTACAGGACCCCACTTGGGAATTAGCCAGCCCACTTCTCCATTAGGAGAGACTGCACTAGGATAAAGAACACACCTACTTCACCTTCAACCTGACCTTACCATTTACTGGTCAACCTCTATAGACTCACCGGACATATTGCCAAGACAGCTCAATCTTGCAAAGGTACAGTTTGAACCACTTCATTTAAAGTGTTACACCATACACTTAGACTTTACCAGCACCAAATCACTACAAATTTGACAAGACTTTAAACAGCAAACTTGCTTTACACAAGCACCATGGGGACACTGAGAGTTTCACCCATACTGCTAACTATGCTGTTATTATATACTATTGAACCACTTACTGCAGGTTATACACCTGTGGTGAGACAAAACATAGGAGTAGTATTCAAACCTAGCCCTCAACCATTGGTCAATGGACATACAACCACAACACTGTTGTTAGCTATTCCCTACAAGATACCTCGGGCACCCGTTACCCAAGGATCCATAAGGGATAGACCACTCCTACTCTACAAGATCATACCTCTGGCCAAATTATCCAACAAGCTAAGGAGCTAGACACCTTGCTGGAAATTGCAGACAAGGAGATAAATGAAACACTAGCCTCCATCAAATTGTTCTTATCCAACCCCATAAACACATTGGACAAGGCCAAAAGAGAGGCCATACTGGGTTTTCTAGCACCCCTGTTTCGCGGTGTGCTAGGTCTAGCCACAGTAGAAGATGTAAACCAAGTAATGGGACAGCTCAAGAACATAGATGAAATACTAAGAAAATTTGCTAAACAAGATCAGGAAGCAGCTAGTCTCATTGAAAAGATCACAGACAGACAAGATAAGTTTGTTAAAGCATACATCCAAGATAAGAAGGTACTGGACAGCACAATCAACACCATAGGTGACATGGTCAACCTGTGGGCCTCCAACATGTCCAGGTCACTTGACTCATATTCAAGGCACGAGAAAACTCAAAGGGAGAAAATGCAAGTATTAAATGATGCACTAATTATCATAGCAGCAAGAATGAATACAGTTCAATCACTGCAAAGGACAAATGCAGCCCTGAGGATGCTATCATCAGGGATCCTAACCCCTGATATAGTACCACCCTCAGACCTTGCTAGATACCTAATTGACATTAATAACAAACTTAGGATTACACACCCTGGAGCACAAGTCGCAATTAATGACTTAGATTTCTATTATTCACAGAAGCTGACTTCATATACTTACTCAGCTCACCATATATATATTCATCTGGACATTATAATTCAATCTACCACCTCAACCTTCAAACTATACCAAATGATTACATCACCCATGCCTATAGACACACAGGAGACCCCCACCAGAGGAGTCACCAAGTTGCAAACCACAACTGAGTTTCTAGCAGTATCTTACGACGAATCATTATTCATCGAATTGGACTCAGCAGATATGCAGGCATGTGAAGGTACTACAGTAAAGGTATGCAGAGATGTAAATGGTAGAATCTATAAACACAGGCCTACATGCCCTGTAGCCATTTTTACTAACCAGGCTCAACAGATTAAGGAACATTGCAAGTTTACAGTTTCACCACTGCAAGCACCTACCACCCATGCTATTTCCATTTCTGAAGATGAGTATCTGGTCACTACTAATGAACCCCATTACTTTATCAACTGCCATGGTAAAACGTCTGAAACTCGGAAGGCCCAGTCCTACTCAATCATAGGTGTACCCTGTGGGTGCACGATCAGTGTAGGAGAATTTTCTCTTCCAAACACAAGGTTGCCCTGTAACTCAACCTTATCATTTCATTACATTCTCAAGACAATTAATTTACCATTCATGGCAGCACTTAACAAAATTTCTGAAACCAAACCAGATGAAAGAGAGAATCTTCCAAATTTCCCAGTAGTAAACCTTTCTAGAACCTTAGAAAAACTACAGGAAAATCCAATCATGGATGATATTACTCAACTAAATTTAGAGCCCTTTGCTAAAACAGTATTAAAAGATGCCTCCAACCTTAATAAGGAAATGGAAACGCGCTACGAGGAATCATACCTACGTCGAGTTACAGAGCATCCAATCTTCCAAAGCTTAGCACTCATCCTAGGGATATCAGCTCACATTTTTATAGTATACATACTACTCAAATTATACAGACTAGGAGGAACTGTAGCCTACCTGCCTACAGCCAAAGCATTCAGACTAGTCACCGAGCTGCCCCTACACAAAATGCTCCCAGATAAGAATCCTACCAAACTAACCCCTACAGAGGAAACCCACACCCCTTTCCTCACAATTCAGGAAACCCACACCCTGATAATTGCTATATTATTCACCCTGACCATCTACTCAGCCTACAGAATAATGAAGTACCTTAAGAAATTTGCACAGACACACTGTGGCAAGAAAAATGTGGCCAAGCGCACAAACCCCACAATATATTTTAAAATATATTGTGGAGACTCAAACTTCGCGCTACCCTTGAGGCCAATACCACATGAATTTGATGAGATTAAATCAGCAGCTGCCCCTACCTATAAGGATATAGTGGTTAAAACCTTCCCACTACCTAAGGCTATATTTACCTGGAATGGACCAGCAGTTATAACAACACAGAGAGGAGAATTTGCTTATCACCTCCCTCAGGTGATACACCTACCTTGGCGCACTAGGTTCAGTACTATACCAGCCCTTAAAAACAAAGGACTATACTACTCCATGCTTCTCCAGAATGATTGTGGCACCAGCCCGGTGACCATGACAGCACTGGAAAATACAACAGATATAATTATTGACGAACAACAGGAGGAGACCGCAAGGTCAAACATGCAGACTATTGCTAATTTTCTAAACCACCAGCCCTCCCCGGTGACTGTAGAAACAGCCTAGACTGCCCACAGCCTAGGCTGCCCCCAGTCCACCACCAGGAGACAACACATCAGAGACAGTATTCAGAACTTTTCGGACAATTTGCCGGCCCTGAAAAGGGCCTTTGGGATGGCGGGTTTTTACACCCTAGGTTTCAGTCAGTCGGGATCCTACCACAGATCCTCGGGTTCAACATCAATGGGAGAGTCCGGAGCCAAAGTCCGAGCCATACATATGGCCGTGATCCTGCTCCCACTCAGCGAGCCGGGCCTCCAGCATCCCCAGTCCATACTCGGCAGCCTTGGATGGATTCCCGGATGCCGCAAGATCGAGAAGGGATGCCGCCAACAGATAATCCCATAGCACTCGCTCCCGCGGCCCTAGGTTATAATCCATGGGCCAGAAACCCATATTACCCAAGGCCCTAGTCAGAAGGGCCACAGTGGCCCCCCGACGCAAGGCTGAGCCCAGGAAATAATGGCAGGAGTAATTACAGACCATCACATCACCATGCTCAATGATCTCTTTGAAATTACTCACTATGTACCCATAATGGATGGTCTGGTTAGACTCAACCAGGGCCCTAGCTGGACTCCCCACCTCCATCACCTGGGGGACAGGCAGAGCAAAGAGAGCTTGTAGGTGGGCCATGGTACTACAGCAGTGACTTCCAGAGAGGAACTGATGCTCCAATACCAGCCACACACTCCTTAAATGGACACACACACACCCCCCCCCCCCACCCTGAACTGTCCACTGACACCAAGCTAGGCACTGCCACAGACACATGCCAAAATCTGGCACCTAACACCTCAAGTGCCACCACTGCATGAGCACACCAGGGAGGAGACTCACATCTCACTCCTGACACACCTCCACTGTCAATGAAATTATCAAAGTATTAGAAAAAAAAAATTATATACACAGCCACTTGTTGATGTATAATATGAAAATCTATGGTATTCTCACAAAATCAATGATTAATGCGCGCATATACGCGCAAAATTGCGAAATTGCAAATTACAAATTGTAAAATTGTACAAATCTAACATTAATATACATGAATGCAGGTAGATAACTAAGACAGTTTTTGTACCCACTAGCACTTGTATACTATGCCAAGGTTTACTTAAAGTAACACACTTTAGGTATCCAAGAAAATTGTTGGAAAAATGAATGAAAAAAAAAAAAAAAAATTGTTGAGAAAATTGTTGACATAAAACATGTTTACTTAAGATACTCACCAAATAAATCTCTTTCAGGGACACATACTCAAAAGGCTAGGGGAAAAGTCAATTAAGCAGCGGCCCACTGCCGAAATTGCCAATTAATACACCCATATAGCAAAATCAATGAGTAACTCAGAGACAAACAAGCCTATTGTACATGAAGTACTTTGTTTTTCCGGCCCTCGGAAAAATTTGTCTCAAATCCCATAAATTGAATAGTGTAATCTAGATTGTACGTTTGTACCCAATTTGCACACACAATTGTATGTTTGCACACCAGATTGTACGCTCGTACCCAATTTGCACACTAAAATTGTATGTTTGCACACCAGATTGTACGCTCGTACCCAATTTGCACACTAAAATTGTATATTTGCACACCAGATTGTACGCTTGTACCCAATTTGCACACTAAAATTGTATGTTTGCACACCAGATTGTACACTTGTACCCAAGTTTGCACACAAAGATTGCATGTTTGCACACTAGATTGTAAGTTGTATCCAATTTACATTTGAATTATATGTTGCACATTATACTGTATGTCTGTACCCAATTCATACACTGAAGTCAGATTTTTAGAAAATCAACATTTCTATGTGTATCCAAGCTGTACGCAAAATTATATATGTACATACAGAAACTATCAATTGAACGCAAAATTAAATATTGGCATACTAAAACTGTGAAATGTACGCAAAAATTATATATTCGTACACCAAAAATTGCCAAATACACGCGAAATTATATATTTGCATGCTAAAATTGCCAAATGCATGTGAAATTATATATTTGCACACTAAAATTGCCAAATGTACGCGAAATTATATATTTGCACACTAAAATTGCCAAATGTACGCGAAATTATATATTTGCACACTAAAATTGCCAAATATACGCGAAAATTATATATTTGCATACTGAAATTGTCAATTGAACGCAATTACACGCAAAATTGTAAATTTGCACACTAAAATTGTCATTTATGTTCAATTTGCACGCTAAATTGAATATTGGATGCCAAAAATTGCACACTATTTGCCAAATTGTATGTTGTACATAAAAATGGAAAATTGTACCCAAAATTGATGTTACATAAGCAAATAAGCTCAGGTATGGTAAGATATAGAAACTCGGAAATGTACTTATACCCAGGAGAAAATTGTTTATACTGACAAAGCTCTACCACAAAAATTGCATTTGAAGCACTCCCCATTACTTCAAATCCTCTTACAATACAGTATATAACTCCAAAATAAGGTAAAAATTGTATAAATTGTACATTCCCTCGGCGAAATGACGGAGTTTCGCATTCTTTCGGGGGAGAGGGAGTATTCTATGATATACCATTTTATTATTCCATAAATTGTAACATATTTTGTATTAATCAAAGGATATCTATGAAATTAATACATAGGTTGGTTCTAAGAGCTATAAGAGCGCTCAAACTTTGTATAAGAGCGTTCATGCCCCACTGCACACCAGCCACAGTCAGTTAGACTGAGTTTATGACATCAAAAGGTCCGACCTAATGGTTCACTGCACAATATAATAAGAATAAGGGTCTCAGTGTGCGACCTCATGGTTCAATGCACAAATTAATAACTTGTAAGTGAATGCAACCGGCCGTCACGGGTGCCTGAGCACCGCTGACGCCGTCATGAGTGTCTGAGCACTCTAAGGACTGAACAATGGGTTACATAAGCACGACGCCATAACCGTCCGGTCACTCTAGCGTCGCTCCTGAGCGAGCTAGGTCAAATATCAAAGCATTTATGGAAACCCCTAATTAGACGGTCAAAATGAGCCCAAGATCAAGGCGGAACTCCCATTATTAAGGAAGTTATGCCATGGAGACTGAAAGGAGCTCCGAGTGCACCACAGACAAACCGGCGCGAATTACGCGCCTATCCAGCGGGCATTATAAACTTGGCATATTCAACTCCGCGCATGCCCAAAATGGCGGTTATAAACGCATAAACGACCGAGATATGAGGGTCTAAAGATGCAGAACCGACCAAGACAATGGGGGGCATAGCGGCGTCCATGGGGGTCCTTTGTCCCCCTGTGACACTTGAAAGAGTCCCCTCAAACAATTGTAGAGTTAGGCAGATGCTGCTGGCTCCAGCCAGTCTGGAGGTGCTTTTCCAAGATTTGCTACAAATAGCCTGTCTGCACCTCCAGGAAGACACATCACCAAGAACCGCTCTAGAGGTAACATCTCCAGTCATCTCCTGCTACCTGCTATACCACTGCACTATGGTGAAACTATGCTAGACAGGCATTGGTTTCCTACCATTAGTGGCCAGAGGCTATCTTCTTCAAGACTTCCACCAGAGGGTAAAGTTATCCATTATTACATTATTCCTCTAAGCAGCAGGTCAGGAGCTAGGTGTGGGAACCCACCTAGAAGTATGCTGGACACTGTATTATTAATACCTCACAGGTGGAGTGGAACTGAACATTGTACTTTATAAATTACTGTATGTTTACTGTATGTGCAAATTACCTACATACTAACTACTGTATGATTGATATATTCTTACATGTTGCCTAAAGCTGAATAAACCAGTGACAACTGGAAATAACACTATTTATAAGAGCCTTGAGATAATTACACTATATACCACTAGTCTTATGATATTTCTCATATGACAACTTGATCATGCCAATCACTAGTATGACAATAGACACACTCGTATCCAGACATACATAGATACGAATGATCAATTATGTCTTGATAAGGCCAATTACGAATCCGAAATAAGCCAATATCAAAGCGAATTGGAGAAATTGAAAGTTTGGTGCAGTAAGCAAGTTGAAAACAATGAAACTATCCGGATGGGCATTATAGCTTAAATAAACAACTGGAAGAAGACAGAAACTCACGAATGAGCTTCAGGATCTGCAGAATACTGCACTGACCCTAGATAAATACGTAGAAGCCGCACAATTGACTACAGGTACTATAGATCCAAATGTGGTATCTACAATGTTGGCAAATACATCCCAGGATGTAACGCCCAGCAGATACAACCCATTTGTTACTGATGGGGCGGATAAAAAAGTAGTTTCCGGAATTTACAAAAAAAACGGATCATTCCACATCGAGCGGATTAAGTGTTCCAAATAGTACCTCTATACAGGTTGGAATGAACAAAGGACCCACTAATAGTGCACCTACACCTCAGGCTCCTGTGCTTGATACGGTTGTAGGTCCGGCACCACCTATGCCAGATCTGAGTCATAAAACTAGAGCGACTCATGTTAATACAGCTAGTGGAAATAACACTACACCAGCGGCTCAACCACATGTACCGGGACCAGTGAGAAATTTACTTACACCACCATCGTATTTTTCTCAACCCGGACAAAGCACTCCAACAGGTGCAAGATTGCCCAACCCAACCTCGGGTCCAAGCAATGTACCTAATGGTGGACGATTCCCTAGACCGAATCCTCCACAACCCAATGTAATAGGGGGAACGTATTTACCAAGAGCAACTCCTCATGGATATAGTAATAACTATAATCCTGCAGGAGGAAGTAACTACTATTATGGGAATACATATAATCAGGGAGGGAATCAAAATAATTCCTATCCCGGGTTTGCATCTTCCAGAAGAACTGGAAATGCTGGTTATGGAGGTGGGTACCCAAACGGTCCGTCCAGGAATTACCCCAATAATGGTCCACCCGGAGGTAATCCCCCAGTTGGCCCTGGTGGATCTGGATCCGGAGGATCAGGATCGGGAGGAGATGGCAGGAAACCTAACAGGAGAACATCCATGCCAGCAGGGATGCAAAACATCTTTGATAGAAGCCAATGTATCCAAAACTTGGGCATTGACTGCTACCAGAAGGGAGCAGATGGCATGGAAGTAATGAACTGGAGCATGCGAGAAGCAGACAGACTACAAGGATGTAATAATCCCGCTCGTAGACAGGCAAGGATTCCTCCTCCCTATGATTCGAATGATCCATGGAAGGATAGGTATCAGGCTTTTGTTGATGAAGTCGACTGTAGTGGTTGGACAAAAGAAGAAGCTCTGCCTTATTTGATCTGTTGGTTGAACAAAGGCGGAAAAGTAGCCCTCAACCAATGGAGAGCAGCATACGGAATATAAGGCACCTTTGATCAATTGGTCGAATGTGCCGCATACCTATTTGGTTCAATCGGAAGAGAAGATCCATGGGTGAGCTTTAAGAAGAGGACTCAGAAACCAAAAGAATCTCATAAAGTCTTTGGTTTGGAGCTACAGGACTTGTTGTCAAAGGCACGTCCGAATTGGGCTCATGATGATGACTGCTATCTGCAAGAATTATTTACACAGTTCTATAGTGGATTGCGGGATCCGGATCACAAAAACGTAGTTTGGGATTCTTGGAAGGATGATACATCTTTCAGTGATCTCTTTATATCTATCGATGGACACGATATGAAGAAAAGGCTAGTGGGTCTAGGACCTAACCCGGTAAAAGCAGCTCCATTACAATACGGAGGTGCCCCTGCTCAAGTATATGAAACTTCCCAATTGGCCCCAGTTGATTTGCAGGAGGCTGACCAGGAAGAAAATGGAGAATATATTGGGTCAGTCCAGGTAGCTGGAAAGTATTACTGGTAGAAACGTATAGAAAGGTTTATCCGAAAGGAAAAGGAGGGTCCGTTGCTGATAAAATAGCTTCCAGATCTATTCAAGCAGGTAACAAAGCTACAGTCGCTCCTACCGTAGCAGCCACAGCTGCTCCAACAAATTTGGTAAAGACATTGATAGCTGGATTAACAGAGGCTCTGAAAAGACCTCGGGTAGATAAATCCCAAAAGAGATGCTTCAGATGCCAGAAATAAGGACACTATGCATCCGAATGTATGGCTGAAAAACCTGTCCCCCGTAGACAGGAAGGTGTCTCTAGTTCAACAACGGAGGAAAACTAAGGAGGGGTCCCCCTATGGGCAGAGAAGGGGATCCCAGTGACAAATCTTGCCATGATATCACCATCCCTAACGATAGTTTGCATGCAGTAGCAAAATCGCCTAACACCGGAGTGGTTGTAGACACCCAGAAGGTTAGGGAAGCCGATATAACAGGTGCCCAGGGAGCACAGGGGAAACCCAATATCGGTGACGAGGTAGGTCGCTATTTTTTAGCAAGGGTTGGTAGTGCCCACCTACCCGCAAGTCATCCTTGTCTGGAATACCTGAAAGGATGTGGATTGACTCCAGGTGTGAACAATGACGTCCCAATCGTCACGGACACACCCTCTGTTCTAAACGGTAGGCAGTGGTATGTTTGCCTGACTGTTAACAGAAGATCTGCCGAATTTCTTATGGATACGGGTGCTAGCCACTCCTGTATCTCCAAGAAGTTGTATGATCTTATTCCGAATGAACATGATACTCTCAGATCGGGAGGAAGTGCTCAAACGGCCGATGGCAGTACCATAGAAGAACTTGTGTGAAGTTGCAACTGGATGGGATACACGACTATATCATGAGTGCCACCGTTGCGGATATAGCAGATGAAGGGATACTCAGTTTGGATTTCGCATCCCTGTATGGGGTGGTTTTAGAACCACAATCAGGAGTGTTGAGTGTGAAATACCCATATCCTGTAAAGGTTAGGTGCGTACTAAGGCAAGTAAGCAGTATGGCTAGCGTTGCACACACTGTGCGAATTCCCGCAGGTGTAGCCTGTGATGTGCTTGTGAGAAGCGATCCTGCAATGCGCAATAAGCCTGCAATGATAGAACCAGATGTGGTTACTTTGTCAAGCATCGGATTGATATCTGTAGACACTATAGTAGTGAATGCATCCTGGTCGGTAGTGCCTGTTTCCAATACTGGAAACGCTACTATCTACCTAAAAAAGGGACAAGTTTTTGGAAACGTGACCCTTTTCGAAAATGTAACGGATAGTAAGTTGAACTTACAAAAGGTAACAGATGACGATGAAATTTCTGATGACTTGTCAAAGTTGTATGAAGAAACTTCATTAGAAAATCCGGAATATCGGAAAGAGTTTCATGAATTGCTCTGCCAATATAGAACTGCCTTTGTCAAGCCTGGTGAAAAACTAGGTACAACAAATAAGGTAGTACATAAAATAGATACTGGAGATGCGGAACCCTTTAAAATACCGTATAGGTGGTTACCTTTAGCAAAGAAAAGAATAGCTGAAGAGGAAATAAACAAGATGTTGGATCAGGATGTAATAGTCCCATCCAATAGTCCATGGAGTAGTCCTGTATGTATGGTAACCAAAAAAGATGGTACTATACGCTTTTGCATAGACTACAGGAAGCTGAATGGAGTTACGAAGAAGAATTCATATCCATTAATGAGAATAGACGAAACCATTGACTCCTTAGGAGGTAACAGTTGGTTTTGTACCCTAGACTTGCAATCGGGATATTGGCAAGTGGGAATGAACCCATCAGATATGGAGAAAACAGCATTTTGGACTATTCTAATATAACGTAATGCCCTGCGGCTTGTGCAATGCACCAGCTACATTTGAAGCAATGATGGAAACTATATTAAGTGATTTATTGTGGAAAAGATGTCTCGTATATCTTGATGATGTAATAGTCTTCGGAAAAACATTCGAAGAATGTTCTAACAATCTTAGATTGGTATTAGCACATATTATTTCTAATGGTCTCAAATTGAAACCTAAAAAATGTCACATGTTTAGAAAGTCCATAAATTATTTGGGCCGCATCATCTCTGAGGAAGGAATAAAAGCTGATCCCGATAAAATCGAGTCAGTTACAATTGGAATAGACCTAAATCACCTAAAGAAGTGAGATTATTTTTAGGATTCTGTTCCTATTATAGGGAATTTATTCCGAATTATTCTAGAGTCAGTTATCCATTGCAAGTGATAGCTAACTGGACTCCAGGAAGTACCAAGGAAAAGTTTCCTTGGACGCATGAACAGGAATCTGCTTTTCAAAAGCTAAAAGATCTGTTCACGAGTACTCAGGTATTGCAATATCTGAATCATACTGCATACGGATGCTAGTAATGACAGCATTGGTGCAGCCCTTTCGCAAGTCCAAAATGGGAGGGAGGTACCAATTGCCTTTGCTAGCAATACACTGAGCAAAACTCAGCGCAATTACTGCACGACCAAACGAGAACTGTTAGCAGTAGTTGTATATACAAAAAAGTTCAAACATTTTCTATGGGGGACGAACTTTACTTTACATATGGATCATTCCTCTTTACGATGGTTATTGAACTTCCGAGATGCTGAAGGTATGTTAGGTCGGTGGCTCGCCCATTTATCCAAATATGGGCTTGAACATCACCAGATTCAGCATAGACCCGGAGTTAAGCATTTAAATGCTGATGCTTTGTTCTATGATGTGTCATTTTCATTGACTTATTTTTGATGAGAATGTTTTCAAAGGGTCCCTGTCATACCCCTCCACTCCAAAATGTTTTAACCAGTCATGCCATATAAAACTCTTATACACACTTTATGAATAGCTTTTCAGTAGATGGCAGCACAGACCAGATATAACCAATTATTTTCAGCGGCCTGTCCCGGTGAAAATCTCTCTTTACACTTACGAGTTTCTCAGTGGATGGCACTGTGAAAAGTCACTACATATCACTGATTTTCACCAGGAAACCTGGATGAAAACAATTTTCACCAGCCCTTCACTAGCTTAAAAGGAGAAATATTAACAACATTGGGCAGACTGTGAATTATAATGAGAAATGTATGCAATAGGAAAAATTGTGCACACGATACGTTCATGGAAACCACCTGTATAACATTACAATTACACCCTGTACTCTATTTATATGATATATTGTATTTGGCGACTGATTGTAATAACTACCTATGTAGTGCTTTCTTTAGCCAATAAACAGTGTTAAAACTTCAAACTTCTTCCCGATGAAAATATCTAATCCATTCATGAATAAGCTTCTCAGTAGATGGCAGCACAGACCATATATAACCAATTATTTTCAGTGGTCTGTCCCAGTGAAAATCTCTCTTTACACTCATGAGTTCCTCAGTAGATGGCACTGTGAACTAAAGCAAATCATTTATTATCAAATTTCTTATTTCTTGTTTCATATTGGTGGCAGTGTCCTCTCCGTATGTTATACACAATATATGTATGCATCATATAACATGCGGCATTATAACCTCCCAGTAATCAGAAAAATGTTAAACAATGTAAAAAAAATGTTTTTTAACATTTTAAAACATGAAGCCATAATAAGGAGTCATTGGGAAAAGTTCTGAAAGTTTTTTTGTTATATAGTGGGAAGCAAAGAAATCTGGAAATGATAGGGGGCAATATTATGGGGATGTACGGAAATTGAATCAGAAGGCAGGGGAATGGAGCCCCTTGTATTTAGAGTTATATATTGCAGCATTTATGTGGGATTTTTTGTTTCCATATGTTGAGCTGAAACAGGTAAATTTCTGCATGTATTCACATCTAGACCTCCATATGTTTTCTTTTAACTTATGAAAATGTGAGCTGAAACAGAAATAGGCATACAGACAGCCATATGTGGCATAATTATGTGGTACTATATCTCTGTGGTAAAACACCCACCAAGAAATGTATTGTGTCTTTGACAATAAAGATGAGAATAAAAATATATAAATCAAACTTGTTACAGAACATACAGCAATTTGCTATTGTGCAGACAGTACAATATATTACAGTTTGTATATATCCCTTCCCCTCTTCCTAGATATCACTTATCATGCTGAGGGATAGCTCACAATACACAGCATATGGTGTTAGTTTAAGATGGTCGATCCTTCTTGCTGGACAAATAAACTATTCAGTTGATCAGTGTTGCTCACCTTATCTATCCTAACATTGACCCAAATACTAACCCTTCCCCTCACCCTAACCCTAGACTTGGGTTGAACTGGAGTTGAATTGGAGTTAGGTGTAGCTTTAGTATAAGTGGAAGTTTTGGGCTCAGGTTATAGGATTTTAGGAGTTGTTATGAGGATGTGATAGTGTCGGTATTGTTGTAAAAATTAGTGTTAGACTTGGATTCAGGATATGGGTTAAGGTTAGGTCTAGGGTTGATTTTAGGCTAATAGTTTCAATTCCCTGCACAGCTAAAGCTTAAAAGTGTATATCATTGTCTGTCTGCTAGTGCATTAGCCGACATGCCTACCAAAGGGTTTGGCATATTTGCAATGCTAAACAGGGTTAGTAGAAGGGTCAGGATTATGATTAGGATGAAGTATGGTAGTAGGGTTATAATTGGGCTAAGGCTCAAATTTTAGATTAGGACTAAGATTAGGTTTAGGGTCAGGGTTAAGCATTACTTAATATCAGTCGCAATTGTAATTGTTGGAGTTAATTCAGGAAAAGCGCTTTTATATGTCTCTTTCTTGGTGGGTGCACTCATACTTTACTCCAGAAATCCCAATGCAGTGCTCAGTGGCCGTCGCAAGACAGTCTACTCATAGATTCTAGCGTTACACATAGCATTAGTATAAAGATTAGGATTAGAGTTTAGGTTAATGTCAGGATCAGGGTCAGGGATTTAATGAGCATTACTCTAGAGGTACAGATAAGTTTGAAATTAGGGTAGGGGGTTAAACACCATGCTCTGAGGAGTAATCTGGACTGTTTTGGTGTGTGGTGCCATCTACTGAGTAGCTGATGAATCAAGAATGGATAGCATATTTTCACTGGGAAGGGCTGGTGAAAATTGTTTTCATTGGTTCCACTCTGTGAAAAATCAGTGATCAATGCAGCTCACAGAATTCTTTCGTATAATATTCTCTAGCCCAGTGAAGAAATTTTATTTGTTACAAATTCATGAGTTTGAGCTCAAGAAAGGTTTCTCATGTCTAAGCAGGAGAGAATACCTTCATACAGGAGAACTAAAGGCTGTTGCAAAAAGAATCGAATTGGAATCTCACTGCCGTAACTCACCATCTAGTTCCTGGCTGTTCTGCTGATCAGAACCAGCTTCTCACCTTACACTCAGAATCAATCCTCTTAGTGTGAGTCATACTGGGAAGCATTCCCCAATTCAAGACCACTTCAGAACCACTTCTATAACCAATTTCTTTGCTGTAAAACAGGGGAGAAGTAATTTCCTGATGGTAGTCAGTTCCCATTTGGGAATAGCACCTCTCATACAATGAATTTTATTTTCATGGTGTGGGGAAGATTTTCATGAATGGAACTCTATAAAAACATTTTCTTTGAAAGGACCTGTGAAAATATTTTCATATGAGACTACACAATGAAATATTCACTGGGTAGATTAAAGTTTTTCATATGGGAGGAATCGATGAAAATATTTTCATGGTGGAGAGAAGATTTTCATATGAGTACTCGCTGAAAATATTTTCATGAATGGAACTCTATGAAAATATTTTCATCGGAAGGGCCCATGAAATTATTTTTCATACGAGACCACACAATGAAATATTCTCTGGGTAGATTTTCATACAGAAGGAGTCGCTGAAAATATTTTCATGGCGGAGGGTGGATTTTCAAATGAGCCCTAACTGACAATGTGTAAGTGTATGAAAACATAAAATATATTTGTACATATATATATATATATATATATATATATATATATATATATATATATATATATATATACACACACACACACATGTATATATACATCCAGGTATGTAGTCTGGTCTTCTGAAAGAACAGAGGGAGAAAAAGGGGAAGGCAGGAAAAAGGACAGGAAGGGAGAAAAGTGGGTACAGCTGAGAACCGGAAGGGAGGTACTTATATTTTAGAGAGATGGGGTGTAAAGGAGGGGGAGAAGAGGGGAGGAAGCTAGAGGTGGGAGGGAAGGGGATGGAGTAGGCAGAGGAGGAATAAGGAGACATGGGAAAGATGGAGAAGGGAAGGGAGGAAACGGGGAAGGAGGAAGAAGGAGGAATTAAAGGGGCAGGAGTAGAGGGAAAAGCTAAGGAGGGAGGAGAAGGGGAAGAAAGGAGAGAGAAGGAGGGGAGACAGGACTGCATGGCAAGGAGCAGAGGAGAAATGACATTTTCTTCAGGTAGCATACAATGAAAATTTTCGTACGAGTGTAGATCATAGAAAACTAGGCATGGTGCAGATGAGATCAGACTTATCATCGGCCCAGGCCCTAAGAACAGAAAGCTTTTCATATGAGTACTCTCCCGTAGAATACAGGTGACTGGGGTGTCAGACTGAGGCCGAGCGTTGGGCTAACGCCAAATCCCGGATTCAAAACCCGGATCCCAACGTGTTTCTCAGACTGTGCATACGGAGTAAAGAAGGACGCTTCTACTCTGTATGCCTGTCTGGATACAGTAAACAAGAACGGTGAATCCGACGACGAGGATTGGATGCGTCTTTTGGACGAAGATCCTAATCTGAGCAAAGCCTATCGTAAGATGTGGCTTATGCTTAACCACACTGAAGGGTATTATACCTATAGCCAGAGGCGCAAGCTACGTTGGGCACTTGAGAAGTGGTACGGAGACAATCAAAAGTCTTGTCCCTTCTCCATCTGCCAGGATGCTAGCGATGTCTCGGTCCGGACCTGGAGCACTTCAGCCCGGTTCCAAAGGCATCTGGTAGAGGCCCACTTCCACCATCACCCGGTTTACATTTGTGACCCGAGTTATGGTAAGAAGGGGAAGAAATGTACTACGAAGGTCCAATACAACCGGCGTAGCGATCTGGCAAGACACCAGAAGAAGGCCCATGCCGAAGGTCTAGATACAGCCCGTAAACAAATTATGGACATGCATCAGGAACTCATGAAGGAGTTTGATAGTCTGAGTGAAGATGCTTGGTTGAAGATCCGACCAGGGGACCAAGTCCTCTGCGAAGTTCCGAAGACCAAGGATTCGAAACTCCGCGCTAAGATTGTCTTAACTCCCGGTAAGGACAAACTAGACATGCATGAGTCTCTTTGGCAGAAATGCGAGGAGTCCGGAAAAGAAGGAAAAAGAGCGAGACCAGAGGCGACTACAGCATATTCTATATGTGGGCAGCAGTCCCAATCTACTCATGATCGATCAAATGCCTTACACACAGTCACTCATAGATAGAGGCTCCATAGAGGTACTTAGATCTTTCATATCCTAATGCTGCTTCATAAACAACTACTAAAGCAATGGGTCTACTGTTTAACACCAAGAAATGTACATTCAATACCCATGTGGAGTCTCCTGTATGGCTCAGAAAATAAAATTTCACTTTTTTGCGACTAATTTTTTTACAAACCAGATGGACCAAAAATTAACTAGGATTAGCCAAACAGGCCTAAAATACCAGCCACACATGTCTAGTAACAGATTAGATAGCAGTAGTACAGCTCAGATAACTCTCAGGTTGACCACAACCGATGAACCAATACCATGTCAAATGCCCTCCGCGGGGGCGGATACTGGTCAAGCGCGTTACACACAGTCACTCATTAACTAGGAGTATCCAAACAGGCCTAAATTACCAGCCACACATGTCTAGCAGGAGGTGCTTGAGCGGGCTGCCTGGAGGTGCCCTCCCCTGCAGCTACCCTCTCTGCTGCCTCAGCCTCCTCCCCCGCAATCTCGGCGTCAACCCACTGAATAAGAAAAGGGTCATTTGAAAATGTTTATGCTATACTAGAACTCTAGATTTAGAATTAAGAATTCATAAAGAGTTAATTTACATGTACATTACATAATAAGTGAGCTACTACATTGGTTGTATGTCTGCTATGGTTTGCATTTTTTTGTCCTATTACTATTACTAATTATGTACTTAATTTCATTATTTCATACCTCAGCCACATTCATTGGGGTCCAAGCGGGAGCCGCCACCTTCCTCGCTTCTTGGCCTCGTCTATGGCCCTCTTCTTGCCACCCGGAAGGCCCCCATCCTCCTCTTCCGCTCCTTCCCATGGTCAGAACGCACTGCATCGCTCCCGCTTCCTCTCATTCTCTCGGAGGTTCACAACATCCGCGCCCTCCCTCTCCCTCAGACGGTCCATGTAGGACGTCTGTCACTTGCAGTGAGTCACCTTCTCACCCTCTGGCAGCTTCTTACGTCCCATGCTGAGAAAAAAGTAAAAATCAACTATGTAACATGTACAACAAATAGGTAGAAATATATCTATTGTCTAACCAATTGATTTATTGACGATGCTAGGATACTGTGCAAGATTACCGACACATTGGGAGACATCCTGGAAGCGACATGTGTATTGTATCTGAGAATTTATCAAAAATTGACCTACCCCAGATACATGTTTTTTTGTTCAGAAATGAAAGGATGACCATTCCACATGATAGAGGTACCATAGGCGCACATTGTGTTAAATTTTGGGGGGGGGGTAGACTACAGGATAAGTACATTTTTTATGCATAATAGTGGTGCCGTAACGCGCTTGATCAAAATAAATTCTTCTATAAATGATAGTAATTAAAGTCTAACACACATCATATTAGGTCTGGACATTGGATAGTAGTCCGAAATAATATAATAACACCAAAGAAGCATGAGTTTGCTATTATTGTGTACAAGGGAGGGATTTGGTACCCAAAACAGTGCCAGCAGGGAAGAGAAAATAATTTGGCATGGGTGGGGGGGTCCAAAATGGTGGAGAAGGTACCAAACCTGCACTAAGGCAAAGCCAAGGCCTTATTCTATGATATTAAACACAGTTATTCACCATTTTTGCCCTAGTAAGAATACTACACCCTAGGATATCATTTTGATCAAGCGCATTACCGCCGACTAGAAATATTGGTCAAGCGCGTTACACGTTATTTTGACCCACAGTAGCTACCACAATGGCGTCTGGGCTTGGATTTTTGCCCTCGCCCATCGTCTTGCACGTATTCTACATGATTTACATACTTTTGGTACACAAAAACAACATTAAAAACATCCATCGGCATTAAACATCAAAATTTCATCAAGTTTCGATCAATATCACTCACCTTTTGGTTGTTTTCTCGAAAACTGTTGGCGTTAAACACCGGGTAACCGATCCTAAACAAGTTCAGAACCAGTTGACAACTTCTCGGAAGGCCCGGATGAAGGCCACTTCCGCCCGGGTAACATGAGGTGATTTTCTTCTCCCGCCATAATTTTGCCGAATACCGGTCAAGCGCGTTTTTTTTAAAACGACACCTCGACAATACACACTGTATAATTGGTGAGATAACCCCTAAATGATTTATATAGGCTGCACAGAGTAAAGTGTTGCTTCAGGGGGTGTGGGGATTACTGACTTGAAAATTACTTGGATGTGTATTGCGCGAACAGGGCAAAAGATACAAAAAAAAATTTTTTTACCCAAAAAAACCCCATATGGCCCCCTCTATGGTGATAGATGAGAAACCACAGACAACTGTTCTAGGATCTATTACATTGATTTTCAATTTTGATCAAGTGCGTTACACGTACCATTTCAACTCATAAGAACTGATGTTAAAAAAAATTACTGGACATGTCACCTCCAGCTATGAAATAAATAATAATATGGTGGATTATTACTGCTTCCCTTGATGATATTTGGCCTGGAATAAGGTGGAAACTGAAAAAAAAAAACAATTTTTGGCCATTTTCCAACTTTGGGCCACCATAGCTCAAAAAATATTGGTCCGACATACGCAAATTTGCCCTCTTTTTGAAGCCCACCATGTTTTCTCATGAATGAGACCAGAAAAATAGGAAGATTGGTTGAACAATATTTATTCTGGAGTTACATGTATCCAAAAAGACCCCAAAAACCCAAAGGTGGGGCAGTTCACAGGAATATTTATATATAATATATATATATATATATATATATATATATATATATATATATATATATATATATATATATATATATATATATATACAAGTTACCCTGGTGTTATTTCTGCTTATAACACATGATGCCCTATAACAAAGATAGGTGGCAGGTTATCTTACTTGGAAGTGTTTTTGATCACAGATATAGATTCCCACATCTAGAGTAATGGGATTCTTGGCACACACCTAGTACTAAGACCCAGAGATGGCAAAGGGCAATGGAACGGCTTGACATTATTGTATTATCCTATTTGTATGGACAAAGGGGAAGGGAAGGGATTCCCCATGTCCCCGGGCCTTCACACAGGCCAAGTTTTAGGCTAGATCAGTGTAAAATCCATAAAGTGACAGTTCCTAGATAAGGGCGGTCGGCAAAGAAGGAGGGGCACACTCTCATTGTTGAGGATATTTTTGGGGACCAATATAACCTAATAAACTCTTAATCAAGGAGGGGGTGTAAGCCCCCGCTCCCCCAATCTAAATCCGCCACTCCCATACAGATGCAACTTCATCACTTCATGCTCGATATAAAAACTGAGAACCAGGAGGGAGAATAAAATGAGAGACATATATCATATACCATTTTATTATCCCATAAATTGTGACATAATATTTTGTTTTGATCAAATAATGTATTGTATAAGGAATCAATACATAGTTTGGTTCTAAGAGCTATAAGAGCGCTCAAACTTTGTATAAGAGCGTTCATGCTCCACTGCACACCAGCTATATCAAATATACACAAGTTACATCACCCAGGGCACTATATAATAACTTGTAAGTGAATGCAAATGGCCGTTAGGGGTGCCTGGGCACCGCTGACGCCGTCATGGGTGTCTGAGCACCCAAACACTGAACAATAGCTTACATAAGTCACGACGCCATAACCTTCCAGTCGCTCTAGTGTGGCGCCTGAGCAACCTATCAAAGCATTTATGGAAAGCCCATAATTAGACGGTCAAAATGAGCCCAAGATCAAGGCGGAACTCCTATTATTAAGGAAGTTACGCCATGAAGACAGATTCGACCTCCGAATGCACTACAGACAAACCAGCGCAAGTTACGCGCTTGGCAAGCGGGCATTAGTAACTTGGCATATTCAACTCTGCGCATGCCCAAAATGGCGGTTGTAACGGCGTAAACTTCCGAGATATGAGGGTTTGAAGTTACAGAACCGACCAGGACAATGGGGGACATAGCGGCGTCCATGGGGGTCCTTTGTGCACCCTGTGGCACATGAAAGACCCCCCTAAAACAATTGCAGAGTTAGGCAGATGCCACTGGCCCCAGTCAGTCTGAGGTGCAATGCCAAGATTTGGTACAAATAGCCTGGCTGCACCTCCTAGAAGGCAGAACATCCAGAACCGCTCCAGAGGTAACATCTCCAGTCATCTCCTGCTACCTGCTATACCACTGCACTATGGTGAAACTATGCTAGACAGGCATTGGTTTCCATCATTAGTGGCCAGAGGGTATCTTCCTCAAGACATCCACCAGAGGGTAAAGTTATTCATTATTACATTATTCCTCTAAGCAGCAGGTCAGGAGCTAGGTGTGGGAACCCACCTAGAACTATGCTGGACATTGTATTATTATTACCTCACAGGTGGAGTGGAACAGAACATTATACTTTATAAACTATTGTATATTTACTGTATATGGAAATTACCTGCATATTAACAACTGTGTGATTGATATTTCTTACATGTTGCCTAAAGCTGAATAAACCAGTGATAACTGGAAATAACACTATTTATAAGAGCCTGTTGGATTTACACTATATACCACTAGTCATATGATATTTCTCATATGACAACTTGATCATGCATAATTACTAGTATGGCAAAGTGGTGGAGAACATTCTACTATGATCCCATCTCTCACAGGCTCATAGAAATTAAGCTGGCAACATTACTAAAAACAATCATACACACAGTAAACCCCACTCCACCCACCCAGTGACCTTGACACCATGTTCAAAAAGGTCACCAGTGAGGTCTCCCACATGACAGTGAGATCCCCACATATCAGTGAGATCTCCCACACATCAATGAGATCTCCCACACATCAATGAGATCTCCCACACGTCAGTGAGATCTCCCACACGTCAGTGATGTCTCCCACACGTCAGTGAGATCTCCCACACATCAGTGAGATCTCCCACACATCAA
Organism: Acholoe squamosa; assembly: GCA_949317995.1. Lineage (NCBI taxonomy): Eukaryota > Metazoa > Annelida > Polychaeta > Phyllodocida > Polynoidae > Acholoe > Acholoe squamosa. The sequence continues at coordinate 1,233,944 of OX439051.1, read as the reverse complement.
TGAGATCTCCCACACGACAGTGAGATCTCCCACACGACAGTGAGATCTCCCACATATCAGTGAGATCTCCCACATATCAACGAGATCTCCCACACATCAATGAGATCTCCCACACGACAGTGAGATCTCCCCACATATCAGTGAGATCTCCCACATATCAATGAGATCCCCCACACATCAATGAGATCTCCCACATGACAGTGAGATTTCCCACACATCAGTGAGATCTCCCACATACCAGTGAGATCTCCCACACATCAATGAGATCTCCCACACGTCAGTGAGATCTCCTACATACCAGTGAGATCTCCCACATGTCAGTGAGGTCTCCCACATGTCAGAGAGGTCTCCCATACGTCAGTGAGGTCTCCCACACGTCAGTGAGGTCTCCCACACGTCAGTGAGGTCTCCCACACGTCAGTGAGGTCTCCCACACGTCAGTGAGGTCTCCCACACGTCAGTGAGGTCTCCCACACGTCAGTGAGGTCTCCCACACTTCAGTGAGGTCTCCCACACGTCAGTGAGGTCTCCCACACGTCAGTGAGGTCTCCCACACGTCAGTGAGGTCTCCCACACATCAGTGAGGTCTCCCAAACATCAGTGAGGTCTCCCCAATGACATTCTCAGTGTGATCTCCAACATGTCAGTGATACCTACAACACACCAGTGATCCCACACCTTCCACCATGGCCGACGCTGAAGAAGGTCCTCAACCCAATCAGGCAGCTGAGAAGATTATGAGAAGACCATCCAAGATGCAGTTACTGCCCTAGAAGCAAACAAAGCCCAACATGATGCTCATGCCCTTGCCTCAAAGGAAAGGGAAAGGATCCTCAGTCAACAGGTGGCACAAAGGAATGCGGAACTAGATGACCATCGGAAGGCCCTAGGACAGGCACAACAACAGATATCAGATCTCATGAGGATGGTATCATCCCAGACCTCACAGCCTCCCATACCCACAACCACACATTTCGTCACACCATCTGCCTCTGGATCCAAGGAGGATGTCATGATCTCCATGATGTCCAACATGACCAGGATCCTAGACAGACAACAACACAACGACAGGAAGATCAGGCAACACAAGGTAACCAAACCCAAAACTTTTTCTCACCCATCAACACTTATGTCAACAGCACTATTTATTGATCACAAATTCCCAGAGTATCTGAAGGACAAACACAAATTAACAGACAGTGACACCATGGTAACATATTTACCCAAGTACCTTGTAGGACAAGCATTGGCTTGGTTTGAAACCTTCAAGGAAAGTGCCACACCTGATAAGTTGACATGGTCCAATGTAGTAAATGAACTAAAAGAGTATTTTGCTACTCAAGACAATATTATCTCCAGGACTGCACTCCGTGCACAAGAGATAGATGAACCTGTATCTGATTATGCAATGTATCTCAGAAAAGCGTGTAATGCCCGATGCCTAAAGGACGACACCTTATTTAAAACATTCACCCAAGGCATGAGGCCCTGGATCTCTGTAGCTCTTGAAAACAAGAAAATAGACTCTTTTGACCAAGCCCTAGACCTAGCCTTAGAGGTTGAAACCCAAGAAAGATCTAGGAAAACAAGGGATGCAGAGTCTAACCCACAGCCTACTAAGAAAAAGGTCCAGGAAATCACCACTAGTTCAGATGAAGATGTTAACCTAATGTCTAGTGCCCATGTAAGGCAACAGGAAGCTAAGGCTGCATGCAAAGACCCTACCGGTAGATATAGAGGAAATAACTATGACCCCAACTACCGCTCCAGTAGAGGTAGAGGTAGAGGGGGCAACAGCAACAACCGGGGGGGTCACAACATTAGAAAAGACAACAGCTCTTCCAACTCCAACAATGGTAACTCTTCATACAGTGATAGGAGAGACAGAACCCCAAGTAATGGCAGATCCTATAATAATCAGGGATCCAACAGTAGGAGCCATAGTCCACATAGGAACTACAACTCTGGATCCTACAACAACAATGGTTCCTACAACAGCAGCCAGGGTTCAAACAACCCTGGATCCTATAATAATCAAGGATCCAACAGTAGGAGCCACAGTCCACATAGGAACTACAACAGTGGATCCTACAACAACAATGGTTCCTACAACAACCAGGGTTCCAACAACTCTGGATCCTATAGTCAAGGATCCAACGGTAGAAGCCACAGTCCACATAGGAACTACAACAGTGGATCCTACAACAACAACGGTGCCTACAACAATCAAGGATCCAACAACTCCGGATCCTACAGCAACCAGGGTTCTAATAACTCTGGACAATACAGCAACTCTGGTCATTATAACCAGGGTTTCAACCCACATCAGGAGGATCACAAACCTAACACAAGAGGTTACCAGGGGAACCAACACAGTAACCCCCAAACAATACCTCAAGTGATGGATCAACTCTCCAAGCTCCTGGTCCCAAGCATCGCAACCACCCCACAGAACCAGGAAAACTAGGATGTCACAGTGCCGATGGGCCAGTGCACTGTGACACCCCAAATACAAGCAATCAATCAGGATTAACAAAGATCCAACCAGAGACAATTGCTAGTGCCAATATACCATCTAACAGACAGAGACGTCCATCAGTGATACACATCACCCCACCAGATTCATCATCAAAGGATACAGGTGAGAGTACCAAGCTTTCTATTGTACTTCTTCAAAATGGCTGTATCAATGCAAATCTATATGATGTTTCAGATGTACAATGTTTGGTTGATACAGGTGCTACTATCACCTGTGTCAGACAATCATTCCTCATGGACCTCCAAAAGAGATTCCATATCCAACTGAGGAAATCTAAAATCAACATCCATTTGGCAGATGGATCGGTGTGTCATGTTAGACATTCAGCTATGCTGAACTTTAGAATCCAAGGTGTCAGATTCCAATCCCAATTTGCTGTAATACCCAACCTCACACAGCCCGTTGTTCTCGGCACAGATTTCTTAGGCACTACAAAATCTCAAATTGAATTTAATGTTGATCCTGAACAAATTCTCAAACCCATTAGGGCAGTGAGGGATTTTACCATCCCTCCATTCTCTGAACTTGCAGTATTGGGTAAAATCACTTCTACTCAATCACTGCAAGGGAAAACTGGAGTAGTAGATAACCTCCAAAGAAATAACAATGCCCCATATCTAGTTCAAAGGGCAGCAGTAACCCCCAGGGAAAATAACAAACATCCCCTAGTGTTACTCAACACCAGCAGGCGCCCACATAAAATCAAAAAGGGTGCCATCATAGCTCTATTTCAGGAAGTCAAGGAATCTGATTTAGAAAAACCTCAACAGGTGTCAGACACTACCCCACACACTGATCAATCCATCTCAGCCATACGGCCTGAGGATGTAACTCAATTCAGTGACACAGACTCAGACTGTGAGTCCACATATGCTGACCCTGAACCTAACTCAATCAGACTCTCTGAAATAGCTGCTATACATAGTGAGGCACATGACCTCGAGCCAGAATTGGAAGAGAATGTTCCACCAAAGTCTGTGCTCACATCCAAAGATCAGCATGATAGATTCTCAAACACCAAAATCAGTCAAAAATGTCAGATCCTTCACAGGCCTATGCCAATACTTCAAAAAGTTTATCAAAGGTTATGCCCAAATTGCTAGACTATTCTATGATCTACAGACACATCTCAAAGCATTTGTCTGGACAGAGGATGCAGATAATGCTTTCAAAACATTAAAGCATGCCCTCTGTACCAATGCTCTTCTCAGATATCCAAACTATGAGAAAGAGTTCAGTTTGGCAACTGATGCTTCCAATGTGAGTTTAGGAGCTGTACTCTCACAGAGAGATAATGAAGGAGTGCTCAGACCAGTAGCCTTTGCAGGTAGAACCCTCTCCAAACATGAGAGAAATTACAATACCACAGAGAGAGAACTACTGGGAGTAGTGTATGGAGTATTACACTTCAGACACTATCTAGAGACTAGACACTTCCAATTATACACAGACCATGCAGCCTTAATCCCACTATTAACCAATACAGGACTCACACATAGATGGGCCAGATGGGCTCTAGACATACAGCAATTTTCATTCACCATCCAACACGTGAAAGGTGATGATAACACACCACCAGATGCTATGTCTAGAAGAGAATACCCAGACTCTGGACCCATGACTAACCCTCCACCCCCACCAAGGAGAGTTAGAGCAGCCAGTAGAACCAAGTTTGCAAAAGTAACAAAGAAAGTACCATTCAGAAGGGATGATCCACCCAACACCATTGAAAGGCCAGAGACACCCATTAGGGGTATCTTGAAGCAATCTACACACTATGTGTTTTGCCATTGTGAGAGAGAATACTCACAACTCTTTCCAGATAATGACTTCGAGCCTATTGAATTCTCATCACTCAATCAGATGCTGAAGGCAACTCCTAAGGAGCCACCCTTCACCCCACCTGACTCAGATGATGAAGATTCAGAAGACACACTATATGCTATTACTCAAGCAACTTCCAAATCAGTCAGATTCTTTGAATCAATGCAGGGGGAGGAAACATCAAACCATTTGTGTCCTATGACCACACGCTCAAAGACTAGAGAAATGATTCAGGAGGGCACACCAAAACCCCCCACACAATCACAAACTATTCTAAAAGGGGAAAAGGTCACAGGAAACAAACCCACCAAAACCTCACCTGCCAGGAAAAATGTCACAAAAGACACTGCACCAAATAAATCAAAGAACTCTGAGAGACAGAAGAATGACAAAAAGCATATTGTGCCTTTAAAGAAAAAGGTTGCCACTCCCACCAAGGCGAGAATAGGCCCTCCAAAGGAGCCTACACACCAAAACAAGAGTGTCACACCCCAACAAAAGGCACAAGATAGGCCAATAGTCGATGAAAAAGAAAAAGAAAGAGACAGAATAAAACAGCATGTGCTAGATATAAACCAACTGTTGGATCAGATTCCCGACACATCCATCTCAGGTACAAACCTTGGCTTGGAACAAAGGAAGGACAAGGAATTATTGCCCCTCATACAATACCTTGAGGATGGGACCTTGCCTGCACCAAAAGCACAAGGAAATAGAATCATCAACCAAGGCCAGACATACACCTTGGTAAATGGTACATTAGTCCATATATGCCCTATAAATTGGAGAAAAACCAATACTGTACCACTTCAAATTGTTATACCACAGCAATGGGTAACAAGTACACTACAGTATTTCCACGACTCACCTACTGGCGGCCATCTTGGTTCAAGTAGGATGCTGTCAGCACTTCGACCTAGGGTATATTGGAAGTCTATGCTAGCAGACACAACAAAATATGTTTCCACCTGCCACACATGCCTCACAGCAAAAAGGCAAGTACACTCACACAAAACACCAATGACAGTGAGAGAGTACATGGCTTCACCAATGAAGTTCCTAAACCTCGACGCGGTGGGACCACTTCCCACAACTGCCAGGGGGAACAAACATATACAAGTCTGCATAGATTATGCTACCAGATATGCAACAGCTTGGACTACTACTGACTTAAAAGCTGAAACAACAGCAGCAGAGTTCTACAAGAATATAATTTGTCATCATGGAACACCAGCCACTCTTCAAACAGACAATGGAACATGTTATACAGGTGCAAAGTTCACAAAGTTAACTAAACACCTCAAGATCAAACATAAATTCTCCTCACCATACAGGCCACAATCAAATGGGCTTGTAGAGAGATTCAATGCTAGCATTGGCACAGCACTCAGAGCATTCTGCTCAAAGCACCAAAACAATTGGGATTCATTTATTGAACCCATAACCTTTGAATTAAACAACACTGAATCCCAAACCACAGGATTCACCCCTTTCTTCCTACTCCATGGAAGCAACCCAGCCACCCCGATGGACTTAGGGCTGGGAATACAGGAAGACATATCCACTGTAGCAGACCATGTAGCCAACATGATAATAAATCAAGATACCTCTAGGAGGAAAGCTATACAAAGGGTCGCCAAGCTACAAAAGGAAAGAAAGGATAGATATGATAAGAAACTTACACCACAGGAAATCAAGGTCACCGACATGGTGTACCTAAACATACCAAGAATCCTGACCAACACAGAGTGTAAGAAGCTTCAACCCCTTTTTATGGGACCATATGTTGTAGTAGATAGACCTAGTTTGACAAGTGCCAAACTCAAAAACTTGGACACCAATCTATTGGTGGCCAGACCGGTGCACATAGACAGACTAAAAAAGGTTGTGGCTGTCAGGAACAATGAATTTGCACACAGGCTTATTCCACATGAAGCCAAATACTACAACAAAATTGTAAGGAACAAAAATGATATCACCCTTACAAGAGAAACCACAGGTATAGGCCCTATCAAGCCTAGGCCTGCACACCACATACTAAGAAAAACATCTAGGTGTGGTGCAGTTTCAAGAAATTAGAAACAGATTGAGATACCTAAAGAACATAAGATTTTCAAAATTTATTACAAATTCTCTTCATCCACACATAGGCATGTGTGACTGATAATGAATTACTTATATAATATAAAGCCAATCAAATTTGTAAACATATCAGTAGGTTATTGCCACTGAATGGTCAAAGACTGGGACCCTCCAAGTAAAGCAGACATGAAGTCTAAGAAGAGTAAGGGTAACACAATGGAGTGTCTAAAGCCTAATCCCCACATGAAAGAGCGTGCTATGCCAACACAGCAGTCTATAGAGATCAATTGACCTTATTAGCTACCCTCAGACAACTGTCTAGACGGTCAGGAATGACTGTCCTGGATGACAGGAGGAGCTAATTACCAGTACACAGATTACACAATAGACCCCCACAGTTGCAGACACTGGAGATCAAGACCTTGACTCCAGAGAAACAATACCAGGCCCACAATGGATGTGGGTAAGGTAGGCTACATAAGAAGCACTGTGGACCATAGCCCACCATCAGTCTTCATCCAGCTGCAGTCTGGAACACAAGTCTACAGGACCCCACTTGGGAATTAGCCAGCCCACTTCTCCATTAGGGGAGACTGCACTAGGATAAAGAACACACCTACTTCACCTTCAACCTGATCTTACCATTTACTGGTCAATCTCTATAGACTCACCAGACATATTGCCAAGACAGCTCAATCTTGCAAAGGTACAGTTTGAACCATTTCATTTAAAGTGTTACACCATACACTTAGACTTTACCAGCACCAAATTACTCGAATTTGACAAGACTTTAAACAGCAAACTTGCTTTACACAAGCACCATGGGAAGACTGAGAGTTGCACCCATACTGCTAACTATGCTGTTATTATATATTATAGAACCACTTACTGCAGGTTATACACCTGTGGTGAGACAAAACATAGGAGTAGTATTCAAACCTAGCCCTCAACCATTGGTCAATGGACATACAACCACAACACTGTTGTTAGCTATCCCCTACAAGATACCTCGGGCACCCGTTACCCAAGGATCCATAAGGGATAGAATACTCCAATTGACCACTCCTACTCTACAAGATCATACCTCTGGTCAAATTATCCAACAAGCCAAAGAGCTTGACACCTTGCTGGAAATTGCAGACAAGGAGATAAATGAAACATTAGCCTCCATCAAATTGTTCTTATCCAACCCCATAAACACATTGGACAAGGCCAAAAGAGAGGCTATACTGGGTTTTCTAGCACCCCTGTTTCGCGGTGTGCTAGGCCTAGCCACAGTAAAAGATGTAAACCAAGTAATGGGACAGCTCAAGAACATAGATGAAATACTAAGAAAATTTGCTAAACAAGATCAGGAAGCAGCTAGTCTCATTGAAAAGATCACAGACAGACAAGATAGGTTTGTTAAAGCATACATCCAAGATAAGAAGGTACTGGACAGCATTAATCAACACCATAGGTGACACCGTCAACCTATGGGCCTCTAACATGTCCAGGTCACTTGACTCATATTCAAGGCACGAGTAAACTCAAAGGGAAAAAATGCAAGTATTAAATGATGCATTAATCATCATAGCAGCAAGAATGAATACAGTTCAATCACTGCAAAGAACAAATGCAGCCCTGAGGATGCTATCATCAGGAATCCTGACCCCTGATATAGTACCACCCTCAGACCTTGCTAGATACTTAATTGACATTAATAACAAACTTAGGATTACACACCCTGGAGCACAAGTCGCAATTAATGACTTAGATTTCTATTATTCACAGAAGCTGACCTGATACACTTACTCAGCTCACCATATATATATTCATCTGGACATTATAATTCAATCTACCACCTCGACCTTCAAACTGAACCAAATGATTACATCACCCATGCCTATAGACACACAGGAGACCCCCACCAGAGGAGTCACCAAATTGCAAACCACAACTGAGTTTCTAGCAGTATCTTACGACGAATCATTATTCATCGAATTGGACTCAGCAGATATGCAGGCATGTGAAGGTACTACAGTAAAGGTATGCAGAGATGTAAATGGTAGAATTTATAAACACAGGCCTACATGCCCTGTAGCCATTTTTACTAACCAGGCTCAACAGATTAAGGAACATTGCAAGTTTACAGTTTCACCACTGCAAGCACCTACCACCCATGCTATTTCCATTTCTGAAGATGAGTATCTGGTCACTACTAATGAACCCCATTACTTTATCAACTGCCATGGTAAAACGTCTGAAACTCGAAAAGCCCAGTCCTACTCAATCATAGGTGTACCCTGTGGGTGCACAATCAGCGTAGGAGAATTTTCTCTTCCAAACACAAGGTTGCCCTGTAACTCAACCTTATCATTTCATTACATTCTCAAGACAATTAATTTACCATTCATGGCAGCACTTAACCAAATTTCTGAAACCAAACCAGATGAAAGAGAGAATCTTCCAAATTTCCCAGTAGTAAACCTTTCTAGAACCTTAGAGAAACTACAGGAAAATCCAATCATGGATGACATTACTCAACTAAATCTAGAGCCCTTTGCCAAAACATTATTAAAAGATGCCTCCAACCTTGATAAGGCAATGGAAACACGCTACGTAGAATCGCACCTATGTCGAGTTACAGAGCATCCAATCTTCCAAAGCTTAGGACTCATCCTAGGGATATCAGCTCACATTTTTATAGTATACATACTACTCAAACTGTACAGACTAGGAGGGACTGTAGCCTACCTGCCTACAGCCAAAGCATTTAGACTGGTCACCGAGCTGCCCCTACACAAATTGCTCCCAGATAAGAATCCTACCAAATTAACCCCTACAGAGGAAACCCACACCCCTTTCCTCACAATTCAGGAAACCCACACCCTGATAATTGCTATATTATTCACCCTGACCATCTACTCAGCCTACAGAATAATGAAGTACCTTAAGAAATTTGCACAGACACACTGTGGCAAGAAAAATGTGGCCAAGCGCACAAATCCCACAATATGTTTTAAAATATATTGTGGAGACTCAAACTTCGCGCTACCCTTGAGGCCAATACCACATGAATTTGATGAGATTAAATCAGCAGCTGCCCCAACCTATAAGGATATATAGTGGTTAAAACCTTCCCACTACCTAAGGCTATATTTACCTGGAATGGACCAGCAGTTATAACAACACAGAGAGGAGAATTTGCTTATCACCTCCCTCAGGTGATACACCTACCTTGGCGCACTAGGTTCAGTACCATACCAGCCCTTAAAAACAAAGGACTGTACTACTCCATGCTTCTCCAGAATGATTGTGGCACCAGCCCGGTGACCATGACAGCACTGGAAAATACAACAGATATAATTATTGACGAACAACAGGAGGAGACCGCAAGGTCAAACATGCAGACTATTGCTAATTTTCTAAACCACCAGCCCTCCCCGGTGACTGTGGAAACAGCCTAGGCTGCCCACAGCCTAGACTGCCCCCCAGTCCACCACCAGGAGATACTGAGATGACACATCTCACACGTGACACACACCTCCACTGTCAATGAAATTATCAAAGTTTTGAAAAATTGATTTAGAAAAAAAAATATACACAGCCACTTGTTGATGTATAATATGAAAATCTATGGTATTCTCACAAAATCGATGATTAGTGCGCGCAAACACGCGCAAATTGCAAATTGTAAATTGTACAAATCTAACATTAATATACATGAATGCAGGTAGATAACTAAGACAGTTCTTGTACCCACTAGCACTTTTATACTATACCAAGGTTTACTTAAGGTAACACACTTTAGGTATCCAAGAAAATTGTTGGAAAAATGAATGAAAAAAAAAAAAATGTGTTGAGAAAAATTGTTGACATGAAAAAAAAAAATGTTTACTTAAGATACTCACCAAATAATCTCTTTCAGAGACACATACTCAGAAAGGCTAGGGAAAAGTCAATTAAAAGCAACGGCCCACTGCCGAAATTGCCAATTAATACACCCATGTAGCAAGATCACAGAGTAACTCAGAGACAAACGAGTCTATTGTACATGAAGTACCTTGTTTTTCCGGTCCTCGGAAAAATTTGTCTCAAGTCCCAAAAATTGTATAGTGTATACTAGATTGTACGTTTGTACCCAATTTGCACACTAAAATTGTATGTTTGCACACTAGATTGTATGTTTGTACCCAATTTGCACACTAAAATTGTATGTTTGCACACTAGATTGTATGTTTGTACCCAATTTGCAAACTAAATTGCCATTTGCACACTAGATTGTACACTTGTACACAATTTGCACACTAAAACGTATGTTGCACATTATACTGTACGTTTGTACCCAATTCATACACTAAATCGGATTTTTGCAAAATCAATATTTTCATGTGTATCCAAACTGAACGCAAAATTATATATTTGCGTACTAAAATTGTCAATTAGACGCAAAATTGTATATTTGCATACTAAAATTATCAATTGAACGCAAAATTGTATATTTGCATACTAAAATTGTGAATTGAACGCGAAATTGTATATTTGCATACTAAAATTGCCAAATGAACGCGAAAACTATATGTTTGCATACTAAAATTGTCAATTGAACGCAATTACACGCGAAATTGTAAATTTGCACACTAAAATTGTCATTTATGTTCAATTGCACGCTAAATTGAACATTTAATGCCAAAATTGCACGCTATTTGCCAAATTGTATGTTGTACATAAATTTGGAAATTTGTACCCAAAATTGAAGATACATAAGCAAATACACCCATGTATGGTAAGATATAGAATTACGGAAATGTACTTATACCCAGGAGAAAATTGTATATATATACTGACAAAGCTCTACCACAAAAATTGTATTTGAAGCACTCCCCATCACTTCAAATCCTCTTACAAACAGTATATAACTCCAAATAAGGTAAAAATATATATATTGTACATTCCCTCGGCGAAATGACGGAGTTTCGCATTTTTTCGGGGGAGAGGGAGTATTCTATCATATACCATTTTATTATCCCATAAATTGTGACATAAAATTGTATTGATCAAATAATGTATTGTATAAGGAATCAATACATAGTTTGGTTCTAAGAGCTATAAGAGCGCTCAAACTTTGTATAAGAGCGTTCATGCTCCACTGCACACCAGCTATATCAAATATACACAAGTTACATCACCCAGGGCACTATATAATAACTTGTTAGTGAATGCAAACGGCCGTTAGGGGTGCCTGGGCACCGCTGACGCCGTCATGGGTGTCTGAGCACCAAAACACTGAACAATAGCTTACATAAGTCACGACACCATAACCTTCCAGTCGCTCTAGCGTCGCTCCTGAGCAACCTAGGTCAAATATCAAAGCATTTATGAAAAGCCCATAATTAGACAGTCAAAATGAGCCCAAGATCAAGGCGGAACTCTTTTTATTAAGGAAGTTACGTCATGGAGACGGATTCGACCTCCGAATGCACTACAGACGAACCAGCGCAAGTTACGCGCCTAGCAAGCAGGCATTAGTAACTTGACATATTCAACTCTGCGCATGCCCAAAATGGCGGTTGTAACGGCATAAACTTCCGAGATATGAGGGTTTGAAGTTACAGAACCGACCATGACAATGGGGGACATAGCGGCGTCCATGTGGGTCCTTTGTGCACCCTGTGGCACATGAAAGACCCCCCTCAAACAATTGCAGAGTTAGGCAGATGCCACTGGCCCCAGTCAGTCTGAGGTGCAATGCAAAGATTTGGTACAAATAGCCTGGCTGCACCTCCTAGAAGGCAGAACATCCAGAACCGCTCCAGAGGTAACATCTCCAGTCATCTCCTGCTACCTGCTATACCACTGCACTATGGTGAAACTATGCTAGACAGGCATTGGTTTCCATCATTAGTGGCCAGAGGGTATCTTCCTCAAGACATCCACCAGAGGGTAAAGTTATTCATTATTACATTATTCCTCTAAGCAGCAGGTCAGGAGCTAGGTGTGGGAACCCACCTAGAACTATGCTGGACATTGTATTATTATTACCTCACAGGTGGAGTGGAACAGAACATTATACTTTATAAACTATTGTATATTTACTGTATATGGAAATTACCTGCATATTAACAACTGTGTGATTGATATTTCTTACATGTTGCCTAAAGCTGAATAAACCAGTGAAAACAGGAAATAACACTATTTGTAAGAGCTTGTTGGATTTACACTATATACCACTAGTCATATGATATTTCTCATATGACAACTTGATCATGCATAATTACTAGTATGACACATACATAGTTAGAGAGTGGAAAGATGCCATGGAGTTTCTCTTTGTAGAAAAAAAAAACCTTTTTGAATATGTGAATATCTCCTCAGGCTACCATCTTTCTGTACAGATGATTTATTAGAAAACACAACAAATGTAAACTTGGGAAAGCCAGTCAATACGATATAATGCACTGTATCCAGGCTCCATAATAGCCTCAGTGTAGGGTTGCTAAGTAAACAAGTGTCAGAGTCAGACTGGACACTGTCCATAGTAACCTGACCCTGATTACTGTCTATTCTGTGTCAGTCTTTTTACACATGCAGCTCTGACAAAGGGTCCTTGTGAATCCCGGTCCTAATGGAGGTACTATAGGATCATCATATACAATAGCTCACCAGTCTGGAAAATGGTGGCTTCACTAATGTGTTGCTTACCTAAATATGATGCAAACCTAGTTCCCCTATGTAATGATGATGCACAGTAATGCTTAGAAAAATAACCGAAACAGCAGATAACAAAACCTTTTTGTTATTAGGGCTTTTTTCCACTACCTGTCTGTTTCCAAACTGGTTCTAACAGCCTTCTTTATAGACACTATTGAAACAAGCTCCAGGATCGTGTTTCAATAGTTACCACGACAGGTTCAGCCAGCTATGACTGGAGATGGGTAAAATCTTGGCAGGTGATCTTAGAATTTTGGCCTTGGTGACTAAATAGCTGGCTACAATACTAGGTGATTGTACAACCTACTGGCTAAATAGCCAACACAGCAGTGACTCAATAAGGGATCCTGTATGACAACCCTCTGTGTGAATAATTAGTGGGTAGTCTAGCTCCTGCCCTCTGCACTCCTTTGCTCAAATGTACCCAATCTGGGCTCTTAACACTACAACCTATAACACTGTGGCCAGGGCCTTTGGCTCTGGGATGGCAGTTTTTTTTTCCAAAGAATAAAATATCATTGGAAAAGTGTGGTGTTTCACCTAAGAATTGAGCATTACGGCCACACATGGGCCAACTATGTAGTTACTAGTATGCAGTGGTGTAGATAGAGCACTAGGCCTTACAAAGCTGTCATGCCTGTCATACCTAACCCTAAACCACCATGGCTTTTTAATAAGATTACAAAGGATATCATACCTAACTGACACCTCAGCCCTACTATTAAGAAAGAATAAAGAGTGTACATTGTTTTAGATACAACAAGTGGCTTCGCCACTAGATTATGGGGGCAAAGGCTTTGATAATACGTATAATCATGCTACCCCCTGGTGACTTACATTAGAAGTGCATGAGTTAATGGTGCGTAACGTAGCAACAGCATGTAACGTAGCAACTGCGTGTAACGTAGCAACAGCGTGTAACATAGCAACGCCAAACAATTTTTCACTCTCCCAGCATATTCTCTCGGAGATTATTTCAGTGCATTTCCCTGGAAGTATTCATCAGATCTTAACATATGACCTATCAAACTGTAGGTCTCCGATAGTAAACTCAAGATATGTAATCGGGTAACAGTTCCCTCTATGAATAAAATATTGAGCCAGTAGTTGAATAAATAGTAGCTGCTTTATTGTGGCTACTAAATACTTGACCTTTTTGAAATCTATTTTGAGAGTGATATTTAATTTGTGATACTATAACCAACATTGTTGTGTTATGCAGTCGTCCCTTTCTTCCCAAGATTTGGAAAATTTAGTGGAAAAATACTTGAGGAAGCAATTTATCAAAGAGGTTTCTAGTGGCACTTTCCACCTCACTCTGTCATTAGAAATCCAGATTTCTAGCTATGACTTATTATGATAGGCACTTATAGACCCACTGTAAAAATGGCCTGGTCTAATGAAGCAATTTATATGGAATAGCTAACGGCTTGAAGATGGGATAATAGCGTGGAGATATTGAGTCTGGAACAGAGTGATAATTAAACTTCGGCATCGGTACTAAAGTCTAGAGTAATAAACATCCACACAATCATTACTTCCACTCATTTAGATCTGTGTGGCAAAAATGTCATGAGAAGAAAGGAGACTATTTGACACGGTAGTGCCAGTGATATTTGGTAATGCCATATCCCTGCTTTGTATGAATACCACTTGTGTAGCAATCATGTAGATGTTTGTAAGGCTACCGTAGTGCCAAAGACACTACATGACCAACATTATTGGGCTGTCATGTCACTAATGTAAGGGTTCCCACTCAAATCTGAAAGTGAGCAGCCACACCATATTAGGAAATACCCTCCGCAAGTAATTGAAGGATTGACATGTAAAACACTATGTCTTATACTTCAGAACCCTTTGTAGATAATGTCAATTAGGTTTCTCTGAAGGGGACATAGCTACAGCCTTTACAGTTTCAAATATCATAAATGATTTTCATTGAAATGGAAATTATTAACTGCTGTTTCTAGGAACTCACAACTCCAACCTGAAGGGTTTTTTTTCTAATGTAAAATCAGCTGAAATCTTTAGGGAATCAGTTATGGTAAAATATATTAGGACCCTCTAGATGTTCAGGATGAAGGTTCGATTACTGGCACGCAATCATTTTGCTGAAAAACTAATTCATTTACTTGCACTGATCATGTTTGCTTTGCACATTCGGTATTCTCAAATTCTAAAATCAGAAGAAGCCTGCATTCACAGTGGTGGATGTCGAGAGTGGTGAAATCAAAATCTATTCATAGCTAAAATTAATGAAAGTGCAATTCTAACACAGACCGATTGTATGCATAAGTGGCCAAATCAATAAAAGCATTCATGCCATCTCTCTGCACTTGGTGAGTTGTTCCCCAGGATTCAGACATGTCTTTATTCCTAGACCTGTGTGATTGAGTTTGAATTGAGAAGTGTTATTTAAGAACTGATGCCAGTGAAATGAGTACACAGTGGAACTTCTTACACTATTTTGATTTAGAAGAGATCTCAATTGCATCTAATTGTCAGGACTGTTTAGGTCTTTCATGCCATACTACTGAGTTTGAGGGTGCTGGGGCTGTGGGCTCTGTTAGATGCAGTTCATTTCCACTGTATAATCCAACACCATACACTTATTTTCATAAATACAGCTATATTTCAAATTGGTCAATACCCAGTTTTTATCATTTTGCTGACTCCAAACTCCAAACTTATTTCAAGTAAAGTCCAGGATTAGTTTCTTGATGTTGTATAACTGTTAAAATTTGTCACTCTTATCTTTATTGATTTTCAACTTTTCTAATATCAAGAATTGCAATCTGAAACACCTGCAAAAAAAGCTACTCTAAATCATAGTTTGGACAAGTGTTTGTCATTGAACAGTATTCCATCCAATAGTAGCTAATTTTTAAAATCTTGATTTACACAAAACCATTAACTGTTACATTATTTTGACGATTTGGGTTCTCAGATAATGTAGGCTTGTGTATTGCATAACCTAATATTATACATGGATCATTTGAGGTCATGGCTATGCAAGGGCATAGGAAAGGGGGGAGGGGCAGGGGGGCCAAGGCCCCCCCAATCACAGAGGAGGTGGGCCTGAATATGTCTCGGCCCCCCAAAATGAGTCAAGCCCCCCTATAAAATGTACAAGATTCCCACAGCTCAGCACACAAATTGGACAAATATGTAATTAAGATAGGGAAAATGGCAGATATGTTTAAAGATAAGTCATCAAGGAGTATTCTTTTATATAAATCAAATACAGTGATGCATCAACACCAGCGTGCTCAAGCCAACAATTTCTGGTGGCTGGGGTGGGGCCCCCCTGTGCCCCCCCAATGAAGATTTGCTTCCTACACCTCTGATATCGCAAATAGTATTCGCCTAAAACCTATAGAGAATGGCTTGCTTCCAATCTCTCTCACTATAAACCTCATGATCACAGAGAGGTTAGGGTGTCCTCACACTGAGCCTATCTCTGATGTTAGATCTACACCTCATAGAACAGAGAAGAGTCTCAGAGATAGTAGGTGCCTTCCATGACTGTAGAGTCTCATAGCAATGTGTATATAAACAAATTTAGGTATACAGGCTATTTCAACAAAAGAAAAGGTTCCAAATAGATGTATTGCAATGGTAACATACAATACAGTATTGCAGTAATGTTCAAAGCGGTACTAAATGGACATGGTTTTTAAGAAAACTAGTGCCTTCGGCACTAGGGGTGAGGGGTAGCATCCATGATTTTCCGTCAGTTTGTATGAGCATAATATGCCTACTATGGGACTGGGAGTTTCCATATGTTTAGGGGTCTAGATGGGGGGGGTGCCAATGTCCCTTGTCGATTTTACGAAAAGCCCAGGTCTAATGTCACTAAATTTGTATTTTCCTCTGTCCTTGTCACTAGGCTCCTTGTCAAATGTCGATCTTAAGAAAAGTCCATGTCCCTTGTCAATATCTTTTTTGACCCTTGTCCATGTCCCTTGAAGCTCCATGTCCTTTGTCAATTTTAAGAAAAAGCCATGTCACACTGTCAATTTTAGGGGTCTAGACCCATATGTTTTAATGAAGATATTTGAAATCTTGTGCAGCCCCCTGGTGTCTTGCATAAGAAATGCGTAACCTACCGTAGCGTTACTTGGCAACATCATGTTACATAGCAACGTTACGTAACAAAGCAACAGCAAACAATCTTACACTCTGCCAGCAGATCCTTTCGGACATTTGAATTTTAGAGAGATCTCAGGAACTACTCGTCAGATCTTAATGTATGACCTATCAAAATGAAGGTGTTGACGTGTATGATTTATATCTATTCAGATAAAGTACATTGCAGTAAGAATCAAAGAGGGACGTTCACCATTATGTTTGAATTGAGATCCAAGATGGCCGAAAATGCAGAAAAAATAGGCTGACCATTTTGAGGCTTAGAGGCTATAGTTTTAAATACTATCTATTTCAAACCACGATTTAATCTTATAATTTCCTTGATGAGAAGAAGGTACAAAACTTATAGCCCCCTCAAAATGCTATTATCCACGAAATTCTGAAAGAAAATCGATTTAACTTTGAAAAGAATACAATAACCTCCCTTGACTAATCTGGTACTGGCTTGTACTTGGCCTAACTCTATCATAATGACTGCAGCTGACCTAGCTCCAAAGAAGCAAGGCCATTTTTAATATGGGGTAATAATAAGAAACAGTAATAAGAAATACTAAAAAGACATTAAAATAAACAGGAAGAAAGCCATCTACATTAAATCTTTCTATGGTCAATAGTTTTACTGAAGTAAGAATTATGTGAAAGTGCATGCTCTATCCATGGAGACATCAGACTGTACAACCAATCATTCAGCCTCAACTCTAATTGTGAATTCAGCTGAACTTAAATGCAGCAGCAGAATTTTGATCTCTACAAATCCTCTTTAATGCTGGGCCCTCGCTTTTACTTGCCCATCCAATGTCAGGAATGCAAATGCAGGGACATTATAGATAAAACTGCTACTAACCTAAAGTGGTTCTCTCTCTAAATCCACCCGTGTGCCAATTCCCCCAGCCGCCTGAAATGGCACAGACTGACATTGAATCTCACAGATTACCCACAATGCTGCACAACTATCACTTCAGAGTCTCCATGGCTTCTTCCTGTCTGAGAGACATCCTGTTTTCTGACCATTTTACCTGCAATTTTTATGTACTTTGGTTATGAGTTTAACATATACCTGACGAAGACCAACTATGAGCCAAAGTGTTGTGTAATTTCATGTAAATCAAAAATAATGAAACTTAATCTGCAGTGATTGTGTGGTTGCGTAATATTAATAAATACATTAATGGTTATTTAAGATATTGTCTGAATTATGCACCTAGATACCACTGGGTAACACCATTCATGTGCTCTTTTTGATGTAGTTGGAAAAGATAATATATTCAAAACTTATCCAGGTATTGTTGCTCTTTTGTTCTGTGTCTTTTATCAATGACTGGTTCCATACTGGCGCAGAACTTCTGTTCTTTTCGAGGCGATCCAATTGGAAATATTTAAATTTCAGTTGAAGTGCAGGAGTCCTATATGTCCACCTGTCACATGAAGGCAAGTTTAGGTATATATTGGTACTGCATCCTAGTGTATAGGACGGTGAAAATATCTAGGATCACCGGGACTCAAACCTGGATCTCTAGCATGACATTCCAGCATGCTAACCGTTACACCATGATCCATTGCCTGATATTTCCACCTTCCAACTACACCTGGATCAGTATGATACACACTAAGAGAGCAGTGATTATCAGGTAACTGGCCCCTGAGGGTCAATGTACTGGGCAAAAGGATTTTTGGTCCCCTACACTAGCACCCTGTTAAAAGCACAAGAGAAACATTCTGAAATGAAGGCAGTTCTACAAATAAGTCCATTAATTATTGTAGAAGGAGTCTTGTCCTGAGTCCTGAATATGAGAGATTAAGAAACCAATCATTATGGAGAGCATTGCACAGCAATATAGTAAATACACATAGATCTTTTTAGGATGACAATAAATAATGGCACGTATTTTCTCATACTTGGGGAGATCTCTCTGTACTGAATCATAACATCAATTAGAGTACTATCCGATAAATCACGCAAATAAATAACCTACATCCTTACCTTGGAAACCTTTTTGCTTACAAACAACAAAGAACAGTGACCTGTCTGGTCTATATACAAAATAAATATACTCTGTAGAAATTTCCTATCAATTCTGAAAAATATCCCTGTTCTTTTATCCTTCAGCTAAAGTAATTATCAGATATCCAAACAGATTTCAGGAGAGGAACTGTGGATGGGAATGTGCTTACTGCCATGTTATCGGTTTTCCAGGTTTAATGACATTAGATACAATTTCATCTAGTTAATGCACAAAAAAATATTTTAATGAATTAATGTGCTCCTTTTCTTAGATGAGTATTCATTAAAACCAATTGTTATACTTGCATTTGTCATATGAGAAATATCATAAGACTAGTGGTATATAGTGTAAATACATCAGGCTCATATAAATAGTGTTATTTCCAGTTGTCACTGGTTTATTCAGCTTTAGGCAACATGTAAGAAATATCAATCATACAGTAGTTAGTTTGTAGGTAATTTGTACATACAGTAAACATACAGTAATTTATAAAGTACAATGTTCAGTTCCACTCCACCTGTGAGGTAATAATAATACAATGTCCAGCATAGTTCTAGGTGGGTTCCCACACCTAGCTCCTGGCCTGCTGCTTAGAGGAATAATGTAATAATGAATAACTTTACCCTCTGGTGGATGTCTTGGGGAAGATAGCCTCTGGCCACTAATGATGGAAACCCATGCCTGTCTAGCATAGTTTCACCATAGTGCAGTGGTATAGCAGGCAGCAGGAGATGACTGGAGATGTTACCTCTGGAGTGGTTCTTGGTGTTCTGTCCTCCTGGAGGTGCAGACAGGCTATTTGTAGCAAATCTTGGAAAAGCACCTCCAGACTGACTGGAGCCAGCAGCATCTGCCTAACTCTACAATTGTTTGAGGGGAGTCTTTCATGTGTCACAGGGGGACAAAGGACCCCCATGGACGCCGCTGTGTCCCCCTTTGTCTTGGTCGGTTCTGCATCTTCAGACCCTCATAACTCGGTCGTTTATGCGTTTATAACCGCCATTTTGCGCATGCGCGGAGTTGAATATGCCAAGTTTATAATGCCTATTGGATAGGCGCGTAACTCCCGCCGCTTTGTCTGTAGGGAACTCGGAGCTCCTTTCAGTCTCCATGGCATAACTTCCTTAATAATGGGAGTTCCGCCTTTATCTTGGGCTCATTTTGACCGTCTAATCATGGGCTTTCCATAAACGCTTTGATATTTGACCTAGCTTGCTCAGGAGCGACGCTAGAGCGACCGGAAGGTTATGGCGTCGTGCTTATGTAACCCATTGTTCAGTCATTAGGGTGCTCAGACACTCATGACGGCGTCAGCGGTGCTCAGGCACCCGTGACGGCCGGTTGCATTCACTTACAAGTTATTAATTTGTGCATTGGACCATGAGGTCGCACACTGAGACCCTTATTCTTATTATATTGTGCAGTGAACCATTAGGTCGGAGCCTTTGATGTCATAAACTCTGTCTAACTGACTGTGGCTGGTGTGCAGTGGGGCATGAACGCTCTTATATAAAGTTTGAGCGCTCTTATAGCTCTTAGAACCAACCTATGTATTAATTTCATAGATATTCTTTGATTAATACAATAATATGTTAGAATTTATGGAATAATAAAATGGTATATCATAGAATACTCCCTCTCCCCCGAGAGAATGCGAAACTCCGTCATTTCGCCGAGGGAATGTACAATTTATACAATTTTTACCTTATTTTGGAGTTATATACTGTTTGTAAGAGGATTTGAAGTAATGGGGAGTGCTTCAAATGCAATTTTTGTGGTAGAGCTTTGTCAGTATAAACAATTTTCTCCTGGGTATAAGTACATTTCCGAGTTTCTATATCTTACCATACCTGAGCTTATTTGCTTATGTAACATCAATTTTGGGTACAGTTTTCCATTTTTATGTACAACATACAATTTGGCAAATAGTGTGCCTTTTTGGCATTCAATGTTCAATTTAGCGTGCAAATTGAACATAAATGACAATTTTAGTGTGCAAATTTACAATTTCGCATGTAATTGCGTTCAATTGACAATTTCAGTATGCAAATATATAATTTTTGCGTACATTTGGCAATTTAAGTGTGCAAATATATAATTTTCGCGTACATTTGACAATTTTAGTGTGCAAATATATAATTTCGCGTACATTTGGCAATTTTTGGTGTACAAATATATAATTTTTGCGTACATTTGACAGTTTTAGTATGCCAATATATAATTTTGCGTTCAATTGATAGTTTCTGTATGTACATATATAATTTTGCGTACAGCTTGGATACACATAGAAATGTTGATTTCTAAAAATCTGACTTCAGTGTATGAATTGGGTACAGACATACAGTATAATGTGCAACATACAAAAATGTAAATTGGATACAAACTTACAATCTAGTGTGCAAACATACAATTTTTGTGTGCAAATTGGGTACAAGCGTACAATCTGGTGTGCAAACATACAATTTTAGTGTGCAAATTGGGTACAAGCGTACAATCTGGTGTGCAAACATACAATTTTTGGGATTTGAGACAAATTTTTCCGAGGGCCGGAAAAACAAAGTACTTCATGTACAATAGGCTTGTTTGTCTCTGAGTTACTCATTGATTTTGCTATATGGGTGTATTAATTGGCAATTTCGGCAGTGGGCCGCTGCTTAATTGACTTTTCCCCTAGCCTCTTGAGTATGTGTCCCTGAAAGAGATTTATTTGGTGAGTATCTTAAGTAAACATGTTTTATGTCAACAATTTTCTCAACAAAATTTTTTTTTTTTTTTTTTTTTCATTCATTTTTCCAACAATTTTCTTGGATACCTAAAGTGTGTTACTTTAAGTAAACCTTGGCATAGTATACAAGTGCTAGTGGGTACAAAAACTGTCTTAGTTATCTACCTGCATTCATGTATATTAATGTTAGATTTGTACAATTTACAATTTGTAATTTGCAATTTCGCAACTTTGCGCGTATATGCGCGCATTAATCATCGATTTTGTGAGAATACCATAGATTTTCATATTATACATCAACAAGTGGCTGTGTATATATTATTTTTTTTTTTTCTAATACTTTGATAATTTCATTGACAGTGGAGGTGTGTCAGGAGTGAGATGTGAGTCTCCTCCCTGGTGTGCTCATGCAGTGGTGGCACTTGAGGTGTTAGGTGCCAGATTCTGGCATGTGTCTGTGTGAGTGCCTAGCTTGGTGTCAGTGGACAGTTCAGGGTGGGGGGGGGTATGTGTGTGTCCATTTAAGGAGTGTGTGGCTGGTATTGGAGTATCAGTTCCTCTCTGGAAATCACTGCTGTAGCACCATGGCCCATCTACAAGCTCTCTTTGCTTTGCCTGTCCCCCAGGTGATGGAGGTGGGGAGTCCAGTTAGGGCCCTGGTGGAGGCTAACCAGACCATCCATTATGGTTACATAGTGAGGAATTTCAAGGAGATCATTGAGCATGGTGATGTGTTGCTCTGTAATTACTCCTGCCACTATTTCTTAGGCTCAGCCTTGCGTCGGGGGGCCACTGTGGCCCTTCTGACTAGGGCCTTGGGTAATATGGGTTTCTGGCCCATGGACTATAACTTCGGGCCGCGGGAGCGAGTGCTATGGGATTATCTGTTGGCGGCGTCCCTCCTCGATCTTGCGGCATCCGGGGATCCATCCACGGCTGCCGAGTATGGACTGGGGATGCTGGAGGCCAGGCTTGTTGAGTGGGAGCAGGATCACGGCCATATGTATGGCTCGGACTCGGACTCAGACTCTCCCATTGATGTTGAACCCGAGGATCTGTGGTAGGATCCCGACTGACTGAAACCTAGGGTGTAAAAACCCGCCATCCCAAAGGCCCTTTTCAGGGCCGGCAAATTGTCCGAAAAGTTCTGAATACTGTCTCTGATGTGTTGTCTCCTGGTGGTGGACTGGGGGCAGCCTAGGCTGTGGGCAGTCTAGGCTGTTTCCACAGTCACCGGGGAGGGCTGGTGGTTTAGAAAATTAGCAATAGTCTGCATGTTTGACCTTGCGGTCTCCTCCTGTTGTTCGTCAATAATTATATCTGTTGTATTTTCCAGTGCTGTCATGGTCACCGGGCTGGTGCCACAATCATTCTGGAGAAGCATGGAGTAGTACAGTCCTTTGTTTTTAAGGGCTGGTATAGTACTGAACCTAGTGCGCCAAGGTAGGTGTATCACCTGAGGGAGGTGATAAGCAAATTCTCCTCTCTGTGTTGTTATAATTGCTGGTCCATTCCAGGTAAATATAGCCTTAGGTAGTGGGAAGGTTTTAACCACTATATCCTTATAGGTAGGGGCAGCTGCTGATTTAATCTCATCAAATTCATGTGGTATTGGCCTCAAGGGTAGCGCGAAGTTTGAGTCTCCACAATATATTTTAAAATATATCGTGGGGTTTGTGCGCTTGGCCACATTTTTCTTGCCACAGTGTGTCTGTGCAAATTTCTTAAGGTACTTCATTATTCTGTAGGCTGAGTAGATGGTCAGGGTGAATAATATAGCAATTATCAGGGTGTGGGTTTCCTGAATTGTGAGGAAAGGGGTGTGGGTTTCCTCTGTAGGGGTTAATTTGATAGGATTCTTATCTGGGAGCAATTTGTGTAGGGGCAGCTCGGTGACTAGTCTGAATGCTTTGGCTGTAGGCAGGTAGGCTACAGTCCCTCCTAGTCTGTATAATTTGAGTAGTATGTATACTATAAAAATGTGAGCTGATATCCCTAGGATGAGTGCTAAGCTTTGGAAGATTGGATGCTCTGTAACTCGACGTAGGTATGATTCCTCGTAGCGCGTTTCCATTTCCTTATTAAGGTTGGAGGCATCTTTTAATACTGTTTTGGCAAAGGGCTCTAAATTTAGTTGAGTAATATCATCCATGATTGGATTTTCCTGTAGTTTTTCTAAGGTTCTAGAAAGGTTTACTACTGGGAAATTTGGAAGATTCTCTCTTTCATCTGGTTTGGTTTCAGAAATTTCGTTAAGTGCCGCCATGAATGGTAAATTAATTGTCTTGAGAATGTAATGAAATGATAAGGTTAAATTACAGGGCAACCTTGTGTTTGGAAGAGAAAATTCTCCTACACTGATTGTGCACCCACAGGGTACGCCTATGATTGAGTAGGACTGGGCTTTTCGAGTTTCAGACGTTTTACCATGGCAGTTGATAAAGTAATGGGGTTCATTAGTAGTGACCAGATACTCATCTTCAGAAATGGAAATAGCATGGGTGGTAGGTGCTTGCAGTGGTGAAACTGTAAACTTGCAATGTTCCTTAATCTGTTGAGCCTGGTTAGTAAAAATGGCTACAGGGCATGTAGGCCTGTGTTTATAGATTCTACCATTTACATCTCTGCATACCTTTACTGTAGTACCTTCACATGCCTGCATATCTGCTGAGTCCAATTCGATGAATAATGATTCGTCGTAAGATACTGCTAGGAACTCAGTTGTGGTCTTCAATTTGGTGACTCCTCTGGTGGGGGTCTCCTGTGTGTCTATAGGCATGGGTGATGTAATCATTTGGTACAGTTTGAAGGTTGAGGTGGTAGATTGAATTATAATGTCCAGATGAATATATATATGGTGAGCTGAGTAAGTGTATGAGGTCAGCTTCTGTGAATAATAGAAATCTAAGTCATTAATTGCGACTTGTGCTCCAGGGTGTGTAATCCTAAGTTTGTTATTAATGTCAATTAAGTATCTAGCAAGGTCTGAGGGTGGTACTATATCAGGGGTTAGGATTCCTGATGATAGCATCCTCAGGGCTGCATTTGTCCTTTGCAGTGATTGAACTGTATTCATTCTTGCTGCTATGATAATTAATGCATCATTTAATACTTGCATTTTTTCCCTTTGAGTTTTCTCGTGCCTTGAATATGAGTCAAGTGACCTGGACATGTTAGAGGCCCACAGGTTGACGGTGTCACCTATGGTGTTGATTGTGCTGTCCATTACCTTCTTATCTTGGATGTATGCTTTAACAAACTTATCTTGTCTGTCTGTGATCTTTTCAATGAGATTAGCTGCTTCCTGATCTTGTTTAGCAAATTTTCTTAGTATTTCATCTATGTTCTTGAGCTGTCCCATTACTTGGTTTACATCTTCTACTGTGGCTAGACCTAGCACACCGCGAAACAGGGGTGCTAGAAAACCCAGTATGGCCTCTCTTTTGGCCTTGTCCAATGTGTTTATGGGGTTGGATAGGAACAATTTGATGGAGGCTAGTGTTTCATTTATCTCCTTGTCTGCAATTTCCAGCAAGGTGTCTAGCTCCTTAGCTTGTTGGATAATTTGGCCAGAGGTATGATCTTGTAGAGTAGGAGTGGTCAACTGGAGTATTCTATCCCTTATGGATCCTTGGGTAACGGGTGCCCGAGGTATCTTGTAGGGAATAGCTAACAACAGTGTTGTGGTTGTATGTCCATTGACCAATGGTTGAGGGCTAGGTTTGAATACTACTCCTATGTTTTGTCTCACCACAGGTGTATAACCTGCAGTAAGTGGTTCTATAGTATATAATAACAGCATAGTTAGCAGTATGGGTGAAACTCTCAGTCTCCCCATGGTGCTTGTGTAAAGCAAGTTTGCTGTTTAAAGTCTTGTCAAATTTGTAGTGATTTGGTGCTGGTAAAGTCTAAGTGTATGGTGTAGCACTTTAAATGAAGTGGTTCAAACTGTACCTTTGCAAGATTGAGCTGTCTTGGCAATATGTCCGGTGAGTCTATAGAGATTGACCAGTAAATGGTAAGGTCAGGTTGAAGGTGAAGTAGGTGTGTTCTTTATCCTAGTGCAGTCTCTCCTAATGGAGAAGTGGGCTGGCTAATTCCCAAGTGGGGTCCTGTAGACTTGTATTCCAGACTGCAGCTGGATGAAGACTGATGGTGGGCTATGGTCCACAGTGCTTCTTATGTAGCCTACCCTACCCACATCCATTGTGGGCCTGGTATTGTTTCTCTGGAGACCATGCATTAATCTCCAGTGTCTGCTAACTGTGGGGTCTATTGTGTAGTCTGTGTACTGGTAATTAGCTCCTCCTGTCATCCAGGACAGCCATTCATGACCGTCTAGACAGTTGTCTGAGGGTAGCTTATAAGGTCAATTGATCTCTATAGACTGCTGTGTTGGCATAGCGCGCTCTTTCATGTGGGGATTAGGCTTTAGACACTCCATTGTGTTACCCTTACTCTTCTTAGACCTCATGTCTGCTTTACTTGGGGGGGTCCCAGTCTTTGACCCTTTCAGAGGCAATAACCTACTGATATATTTACAAATTTGATTGGCTTTATATACATATAAGTAATTCATTATCAGTCACACATGTCTTATGTGTGGATGAAGAGTATTTGTAATACATTTTGAAAATCTTATGTTCTTTTGGTATCTCAATCTTGTTTCTAATTTCTTGAAACTGCACCACACCTAGATGTCTTTCTTAGTATGTGGTGTGCAGGCCTAGGCTTGATAGGGCCTATGCCTGTGGTTTCTCTTGTAAGGGTGATATCACTTTTGTTCCTTACAATTTTGCTGTAGTATTTGGCCTCATGTGGAATAAGCCTGTGTGCAAATTCATTGTTTCTGACAGCCACAACCTTTTTCAGTCTGTCTATGTGCACTGGTCTGGCCACCAATAGATTGGTGTCCAAGTTTTTGAGTTTGGCACTTGTCAAACTAGGTCTATCTACTACAACATATGGTCCCATAAAAAGGGGTTGAAGTTTCTTACACTCTGTGTTGGTCAGGATTCTTGGTATGTTTAGGTACACCATGTCGGTGACCTTGATTTCCTGTGGTGTAAGTTTCTTATCATATCTATCCTTCCTTTCCTTTTGTAGCTTGGCGACCCTTTCTATAGCTTTCCTCCTAGAGGTATCTTGATTTGTTATCATGTTGGCTACATGGTCTGCTACTGTGGATATGTCTTCCTGTATTCCCAGCCCTAAGTCCATTGGGGTGGCTGGGTTTCTTCCATGGAGTAGGAAGAAAGGGGTGAATCCTGTGGTTTGGGATTCAGTGTTGTTTAATGCAAAGGTTATGGGTTCAATAAATGAATCCCAATTGTTTTGGTGCTTTGAGCAGAATTCTCTGAGCGCTGTGCCTATGCTAGCATTGAATCTCTCTACAAGCCCATTTGATTGTGGCCTGTATGGTGAGGAGAATTTATGTTTGATTTTGAGGTGTTTAGTTAACTTTGTGAACTTTGCACCTGTATAACATGTCCTATTGTCTGTTTGAAGAGTGGCTGGTGTTCCATGATGACAAATTATATTCTTGTAGAACTCTGCTGCTGTTGTTTCAGCTTTTAAGTCAGTAGTAGCCCAAGCTGTTGCATATCTGGTAGCATAATCTATCCAGACTTGTATATGTTTGTTTCCCCTGGCAGTTGTGGGAAGTGGTCCCACCGCGTCTAGGTTTAGGAACTTCATTGGTGAAGTCATGTACTCTCTCACTGTCATTGGTGTTTTGTGTGAGTGTACTTGCCTTTTTGCTGTGAGGCATGTGTGGCAGGTGGAAACATATTTTGTTGTGTCTGCTAGCATAGACTTCCAATATACCCTAGGTCGGAGTGCTGACAGCATCCTACTTGAACCAAGATGGCCGCCAGTAGGTGAGTCATGGAAATACTGTAGTGTACTTGTTACCCATTGCTGTGGTATAACAATTTGAAGTGGTACAGTATTGGTTTTTCTCCAATTTATGGGGCATATATGGACTAATGTACCATTTACCAAGGTGTATGTCTGGCCTTGGTTGATGATTCTATTTCCTTGTGCTTTTGGTGCAGGCAAGGTCCCATCCTCAAGATACTGTATGAGGGGCAATAGGTCCTTGTCTTTCCTTTGTTCCAAGCCAAGGTTTGTACCTGAGATGGATGTGTCGGGAATCTGATCCAGTAGTTGATTTATATCTAGCACATGTTGTTTTATTCTGTCTCTTTCTTTTTCTTTTTCATCGACTATTGGCCTATCTTGTGCCTTTTGTTGGGGTGTGTCACTCTTGTTTTGATGTGTAGGCTCCTTTGGAGGGCCTATTCTCGCCTTGGTGGGAGTGGCAACCTTTTTCTTTAAAGGCACAATTTGCTTTTTGTCATTCTTCTTTGTCTCAGAGTTCTTTGACTTAGTTGATGCAGTGTCTTTTGTGACATTTTTCCTGGCAGGTGGGGTTTTGGTAGGTTTGTTTCCTGTGACCTTTTTCTCATTTAGAATAGTTTGTGATTGTGTGGGGGGTTTTGGTGTGCCCTCCTGAATCATTTCTCTAGTCTTTGAGCGTGTGGTCATAGGACACAAATGGTTTGATGTTTCCTCTCCCTGCATTGGTTCAAGGAATCTGACCGATTTAGAAGTTGCTTGAGTAATAGCATATATTGTGTCTTCTGAATCTTCATTGTCTGAGTCAGGTGGGGTGAAGGGTGGCTCCTTAGGAGTTGCCTTCAGCATCTGATTGAGTGATGAGAATTCAATAGGCTCGAAGTCATTATCTGGAAAGAGTTGTGAGTATTCTCTCTCACAGTGGCAAAACACATAATGTGTAGATTGTTTTAAGATACCCCTAATGGGTGTCTCTGGCCTTTCGATGGTGTTGGGTGGATCATCCCTTTTGAATGGTACTTTCTTTGTTACTTTTGCAAACTTGGTTCTACTGGCTTCTCTAACTCTCCTTGGTGGGGGTGGAGGGTTAGTCATGGGTCCAGAATCTGGGTATTCTCTTCTAGACATAGCATCTGGTGGTGTGTTATCATCACCTTTCACGTGTTGGATGGTGAATGAAAATTGTTGTATGTCTAGAGCCCATCTGGCCCATCTATGTGTGAGTCCTGTATTGGTTAGTAGTGGGATTAGGGCTGCATGGTCTGTGTATAATTGGAAGTGTCTGGTCTCTAGATAGTGTCTGAAATGTAATACTCCATACACTACTCCCAGTAGTTCTCTCTCTGTGGTATTGTAATTTCTCTCATGTTTGGAGAGGGTTCTACCTGCAAAGGCTACTGGTCTGAGCACTCCTTCATTATCTCTCTGTGAGAGTACAGCTCCTAAACTCACATTGGAAGCATCAGTTGCCAAACTGAACTCTTTCTCATAGTTTGGATATCTGAGAAGAGCATTGGTACAGAGGGCATGCTTTAATGTTTTGAAAGCATTATCTGCCTCCTCTGTCCAGACAAATGCTTTGAGATGTGTCTGTAGATCATACAATGGTCTAGCAATTTGGGCATAACCTTTGATAAACTTTTTGAAGTATTGGCATAGGCCTGTGAAGGATCGGACATTTTTGACTGATTTTGGTGTTGGGAAGGTTTTGATTGATTCCACCTTTGTGGGAGATGGTTGCAGTCCCATGGGTGTCACTCTCATTCCCAAGAAGTCTATTCTGTCTATGAAGTATTCACATTTTGATTTCTTCAGTTTGAGTTTACCAACTCTTAGGCTGTTGAACACATCTTCCAGGTCATGGTAGTGTTGTTCGATTGATGGTGATAATACCAATATGTCATCTAGGTATGGTAGGGCACATTTGTACTTGAGTTTGTTCAGAATTAATGTGACTAGATGGCAGAATCCCGCCGGTGCCGTCGCTAAACCCATCGGCATCCTTTCATAGACATATTTTTTGTCATTTGCTATGAATGCGGTTTTATGCTGATCCTCCTGTCTTATAGGAATTTGAAAAAATCCCTGTTGGGCATCTAGCTTACTGAATACTCTTGGTCTGAGTGACCCTATCATGTCTAGAGTGTCATCGGCCCGGGGTGTAGATAAGGCTTGATTTATCGTGTTTTGGTTCAAATAACGAAAATCTGTGACGAGCCTATGGCCTCCCGATGATTTTTGTACTAAAAAGGATCTGGAAGCCCAGGGGCCTTCAGCACATTCTCTCAGAATGCCCTGTTGTACTAGCCTTTCACACTCTTCCCCTATTGCGGCCTGTTTTTCTGGTGTTTGTCTATGTGGTAGGAAATGACATGGCACTGCCTCAGGTTTTACATGTATTGAGTGTGTATACAGGTGTGTAGCACCAATGTCTCCATCTTTTCCTACAAATACATCATCATACTTGGTCAGCAGTGATCTTAATCTATCATGCTGATCTTTGGATGTGAGCACAGATTTTGGTGGAACATTCTCTTCCAATTCTGGCTCAAGGTCATGTGCCTCACTATGTATAGCAGCTATTTCAGAGAGTCTGATTGAGTTGGGTTCAGGGTCAGCATATGTGGACTCACAGTCTGAGTCTGTGTCACTGAATTGAGTTACATCCTCAGGCCGTATGGCTGAGATGTATTGATCAGTGTGTGGGGTTGTGTCTGACACCTGTTGAGGTTTTTCTAAATCAGATTCCTTGACTTCCTGAAATAGAGCTATGATGGCACCCTTTTTGATTTTATGTGGGCGCCTGCTGGTGTTGAGTAACACTAGGGGATGTTTGTTATTTTCCCTGGGGGTTACTGCTGCCCTTTGAACTAGATATGGGGCATTGTTGTTTCTTTGGAGGTTATCTACTACTCCAGTTTTGCCTTGCAGTGATTGAGTAGATGTGACTTTACCCAATACTGCAAGTTCAGAGAATGGAGGGATGGTAAAATCCCTCACTGCCCTAATGGGTTTGAGAATTTGTTCAGGATCAACATTAAATTCAATTTGAGATTTTGTAGTGCTTAAGAAATCTGTGCCGAGAACAACGGGCTGTGTGAGGTTGGGAATTACAGCAAATTGGGATTGGAATCTGACACCTTGGATTCTAAAGTTCAGCATAGCTGAATGTCTAACATGACACACCGATCCATCTGCCAAGTGGATGTTGATTTTAGATTTCCTCAGTTGGATATGGAATCTCTTTTAGAGATCCATGAGGAACGATTGTCTGACACAGGTGATAGTAGCACCTGTATCAACCAAACATTGTACATCTGAAACATCATATAGATTTGCATTGATACAGCCATTTTGAAGAAGTACAATAGAAAGCTTGGTACTCTCACCTGTATCCTTTGATGATGAATCTGGTGGGGTGATGTGTATCACTGATGGACGTCTCTGTCTGTTAGATGGTAGATTGGCACTAGCAATTGTCTCTGGTTGGATCTTTGTTAATCCTGATTGATTGTTTGTATTTGGGGTGTCACAGTGCACTGGCCCATCGGCACTGTGACATCCTAGTTTTCCTGGTTCTGTGGGGTGGTTGAGATGCTTGCCACCAGGAGCTTGGAGATTTGATCCATTACATGAGGTGGTATTTGGGGGTTACTGTGTCGGTTCCCCTGGTAACCTCTTGTGTCCGGTTTGTAATCCTCCTGGCGCGAGTTGGAACCCTGGTTATATTGACCAGAGTTGCTGCACTGACCGGAGTTGTTGGATCTCTGGTTGTTGTAGGCGTCATTGTTGTTGTAGGATCCACTGTTGTAGTTCCTATGTGGACTCTGGCTCCTACTGTTGGATCCTTGATTATAGGATCCAGAGTTGTTTGAACCCTGGCTGTTGTTGTAGGATCCAGAGTTGTTGTAGGATCCAGAGTTATAGTTCCTATGTGGACTATGGCTCCTACTGTTGGATCCTTGATTATTATAGGATCTGCCATTACTTGGGGTCCTGTCTCTCCTATCACTGTATGAAGAGTTACCATTGTTGGAGTTGGAAGAGCTGTTGTCTTTCCTACTGTTGTGACCCCCCCGGTTGTTGTTGTTGCCCCCTCTACCTCTACCTCTATTGGATTGGTAGTTGGGGTCATAGTTATTTCCTCTATATCTACCGGTAGGGTCTCTTGATGCAACCTTAGCCTCCTGTTGCCTGACATGGGCACTAGACATTAGGTTAACATCTTCATCTGCACTAGTGCTGATTTCCTGGACCTTTTTCTTAGTAGGCTGTGGGTTGGACTCTGCGTCCCTCACCTTCCTAGATCTCTCTTGGGTCTCAACCTCTAGGGCTAGGTCTAGGGCCTGGTCAAAAGAGTCTATTTTCTTGTTCTCAAGAGCTACAGAGATCCAGGGCCTCATGCCTTGGGTAAATGCCTTGCTTAGGATTTCATCACTCTGGCGTTGGGCATTACACACTTTCCTGAGATGGCATGCATAGTCTAGGACAGGTTCATCTACCTTTTGTGCACGGAGTGCAGTCCTTGAGATTATATTGTCTCGAGTAGCAAAATACTCTTTTAATTTATTCACTACATTGGTCCATGTCAACATATCAGGTGTGGCACTCTCCCTGAAGGATTCAAACCAAGCTAGTGCTTGTCCTTCGAGGTACTTGGGTAAATATGTTACCATGGTGTCACTGTCTGTTACTTTGTACTTATCCTTCAGATATTCTGGGAATTTGTGATCAATAAATAATGCTGTTGACATGAGTGGTGATGGGTGTGAAAAGGTTTTGGGTTTTGTTACCTCATGTAGCCTGATCTTTCTGTCATCCTGTTGTTTTCTGTCTATGAGTTTGGTCATGTTGGACACCATGGAGATTATGATGTCATCTTTGGATCCAGAGGCAGATGGTGTGACAACAGGTGTGATGGCAGGTGTGGGAGGTTGTGGGGTCTGGGATGATACCATCTTCATGAGATCTGCTATCTGTTGTTGTTGTCTCTCTAGGGACTTCCGCTGATCTTCCATGGCCTTCTGTTGAGCATCTATTGCTGCATTCCTCTCTGCCAGTTGTTGGTTGAGAATCCTCTCCCTTTCCTCCTGCTGGGACTTGTTGGTCTCTAGGGCAGTAACTGCATCTTGGATGGCCTTCTCATAGGCCCTAATCTTCTCAGCTGTCTGATTAGGTTGGGGGCCTTCATCGGTGTTCATGATGGAGGGTGTGGGGGAGGTGTCTCTGGAGGAGTGGCTGTCAAAGGCTGGAGCTGGGGTGGAGGATCTAGATGAGGGTGTGGATCCACCCCCTGAGGCAGATCCTTCTTCCCCTGAGGTAGATAGCGTGAGTTGGGCGTCCTGTAGAGATCCCTGGGAAATGTTGGATCCCTGAGAACTGGTTGTTCCCTGAGTAGACAGGGTGGGAGGTGTGGGGTCCACTGAGTGTGGGTCTGTTGTATTGGAGGCTGGTTTGCCTCCTGTGGGCCTCCTAGATCTAGGTGGGAGGGAGACCTCTTCAACAGGCCCCTGACTACGCAAGGTCTTTGTGTGTTGTTCTGCCAGCTTGACTGATAAGGCCTTGATGTGTGTGGTGGACCTCACTGACGTGTGGGAGACCTCACTGACGTGTGGGAGACCTCACTGACGTGTGGGAGACCTCTCTGACGTGTGGGAGACCTCTCTGACGTGTGGGAGACCTCACTGACGTGTGGGAGACCTCACTGACGTGTGGGAGACCTCACTGACGTGTGGGAGACCTCACTGACGTGTGGGAGACCTCACTGACGTGTGGGAGACCTCACTGACGTGTGGGAGACCTCACTGACATTTGGGAGACCTCACTGACGTTTGGGAGACCTCTCTGACGTTTTTGGGAGACCTCACTGATATATGGGAGATCTTACTGTTGTGTGAGGGATCTCATTGATGTGTGGGAGATCTCATTGATGTGTGTGGGATCTCACTGATGTGTGGGAGATCTCATTGATGTGTGGGAGTTGTCATATGAGAAATATCATATGGCTAGTGGTGTATGGAGTAAATACATCAGGCTCATAATAAATAGTGTTATTTCCAGTTGTCACTGGTTTATTCAGCTTTAGGCAACATGTAAGAAATATCAATCATACAGTAGTTAGTATGTAGGTAATTTGTACATACAGTAAACATACAGTAATTTATAAAGTACAATGTTCAGTTCCACTCCACCTGTGAGGTAATAATAATACAATGTCCAGCATAGTTCTAGGTGGGTTCCCACACCTAGCTCCTGGCCTGCTGCTTAGAGGAATAATGTAATAATGAATAACTTTACCCTCTGGTGGATGTCTTGGGGAAGATAGCCTCTGGCCACTAATGATGGAAACCCATGCCTGTCTAGCATAGTTTCACCATAGTGCAGTGGTATAGCAGGCAGCAGGAGATGACTGGAGATGTTACCTCTGGAGTGGTTCTTGGTGTTCTGTCCTCCTGGAGGTGCAGACAGGCTATTTGTAGCAAATCTTGGAAAAGCACCTCCAGACTGACTGGAGCCAGCAGCATCTGCCTAACTCTACAATTGTTTGAGGGGAGTCTTTCATGTGTCACAGGGGGACAAAGGACCCCCATGGACGCCGCTGTGTCCCCCTTTGTCTTGGTCGGTTCTGCATCTTCAGACCCTCATAACTCGGTCGTTTATGCGTTTATAACCGCCATTTTGCGCATGCGCGGAGTTGAATATGCAAAGTTTATAATGCCCGTTGGATAGGCACGTAACTCCCGCCGGTTTGTCTGTAGGGAACTCGAAGCTTTTTTCAGTCTCCATGGCATAACTTCCTTAATAATGGGAGTTCCGCCTTGATCTTGGGCTCATTTTGACCGTCTAATTATGGGCTTTCCATAAATGCTTTGATATTTGACCTAGCTTGCTCAGGAGCGACGCTAGAGCGACTGGAAGGTTATGGCGTCGTGCTTATGTAACCCATTGTTCAGTCATTAGGGTGCTCAGACACTCATGACGGCGTCAGCGGTGCTCAGGCACCCGTGACGGCCGGTTGCATTCACTTACAAGTTATTAATTTGTGCATTGGACCATGAGGTCGCACACTGAGACCCTTATTCTTATTATATTGTGCAGTGAACCATTAGGTCGGAGCCTTTGATGTCATAAACTCTGTCTAACTGACTGTGGCTGGTGTGCAGTGGGGCATGAACGCTCTTATATAAAGTTTGAGCGCTCTTATAGCTCTTAGAACCAACCTATGTATTAATTTCATAGATATTCTTTGATTAATACAATAATATGTTAGAATTTATGGAATAATAAAATGGTATATCATACATTGAATGTATTTCTGTCTGACAAACAGCAGAACCCAGTGGGCACAGAACGCATCAACACTGACAACTAGTTGATATTGTTTTAATTGTGCTGATCAACCTGTCCTCCACACTTTTTTAATGATTCTATATCAAGGTTGTCAACCATCACCATTTCAACATCTAATCAACAACTGACATATCAATGTTGAAATACTGTTCTCAATTCAATGGTGATTTTCTCGTTTCATAATTCAGTGTTCAAATTGAACTTCCATAAAGATCCTGAAGTGGTAAATCCCATGGCATTAATTTCTAGTAGAGCCACATGGTCGAGCCTCTCACCCATTACTTGATCAATACATTTGCCTTCACTAGGGACAACTCATTCAAGGAAGTAGTCTCAACTTAGCACAAGCCTTGCCCATATAGAATTGATAGAGGAGACAAAATAGATAGATTTAGCTGACTTAGCAGATTCAGAAACTCCTCTGTATTGGGTATACTGCTTGGACAACTACCATGATTCACATTCAACAGGGGTGGAGGTCCTCTGGCCAACATATAAACTGCCTATAAGAGAGTTGTATATATGCATACAGGTGACTGGTAGTCTCCTTCCTATTAGTAACCCATCCTAACAAAGTGGTACTGAAGTCCCACATTTAGAAGCTTAGATATGCCCTTTTAAAGTGGTATAGTGTCAAAAATATTAGATTTTTCAAATTGGTATTTTGGTATTTTTCTATTTGTAGATGTCTTTCAGAACCTTTGGGTATTTAATAAAATTTGAGCCACAATTACCAAGAAGACATAGCTATAGAATCTTTGGTAATATATTAGTACATAGGAGTTATATGGGAATTATTTTATGTTTAATATTTAAATTCTCTCAGTTTGACCAATTTTTAATTGATCTGACTACATTAGTTGCCAGAAGATATCCAGAAGGCAACCTGGCTCAAATATACCGAATGAAAGCTTGTGATGAGCTGTATTTGGATATGACAATATCTAAATATTTTGCCACTCACTTCGTAATTCATTCGGACAATACATTCCAAAGAATCTAAATCTAAATGTAATAAGATTTTCAGCACCTTGGCTAAATGTTAATATAGCAACTCAATGATACATTTGTCTTTAAACCAATGGTGAGCCACGTATATCCTAAAGAGTTTATACCCAGTAAACACCATACCAAACTGCTACTTAGATCTTTGGTATAACTAGGTTTGGTCCCTCCCAAATTGGTTTGGATTACGGTTTTTATGCTTGGTATATGGACGTTCAAACATTAAGGTTTAACTATGTTCTAGATATGTAGCATCTAAAATACATTTTCTACGTATTTTTACGTTTTTCTTGTACCAAAAAGCTACCTAAAAATTTAAGAAAAAAAGAAAAAAAAATTATAATGATACCTATATAAAAATCATTTTGAGGTATGGCCTGGGATTGATCCCAGGATCCCTGGATTTGAAAAGATTTGCTCTACAGACTGAGCTATCCAGGCAGTCAATGTATATCCAAGAGCATAGTATATTCTCTTGTACGTTGGTGGAAGGTAATACATAATGGACTTTTCATACACAAATCTTTGTCAGAATCTATAGCGCAGTGGTAGGAAGCAGGCATTAGATGTGGAAGGTCTAGGGCTCAAGGCCTAAACTTGATGGACTTTTAGCAACGTTTTTCTCTTTATTTTTTCTTCCTTCCCCCTTTTATTGGGTAGCTCTTTGGTAGTAGAAAAACGTAAAAATATGTAGAAATACATATTTATTCTTTATCTATGTATCTAGACTGTAGATAAACCTTAACGTTTGAACGTCCACATACCAAGCAAAAATATGTAGTTGCAACCAAAATTCTATGTAAATATACCTCTTACAACATCCATATACGAAGTTGTGTTTACTGGGTAAGAGATGTCCCTGCATCTGCCATAACTTCTCTGCTGTATTTCAATTAGGGAGGAAGAGGTCAGCAATGCGAGTGCATTGCTTTATTTATGGTGAGGGGGTAACATAGAAATTTGGTTTGGTGACTGTCCCCTGAAATTGGTACACCCACGTAACAACCTAGTGCCAAGGTCAGGGGTAAAATTAGTGTAAATGTCAATTACTTACAAATAGGTATTTGCCAAAAGAATAAGTGTATCCAATCTTCTGGAGACTTTAGATGGGGTCCATAATGGTCAAATCATATATTGGACAGACCCTAAGCCATACTTCCCACAGGCCCTAACAGTATGATATGATAAATTCAATATGAAAATGTGTGTCTATTCCTAAATTGACATGGCTGATCAGTATGGTGCCATGTACCAAAATCCTACTCGATGTTATGGCTGATATGTGTTCTGTTTCTGTTATGTTGTGTTGATATATACTGTCATAAGACAATCAAGACCCCCTCTTGCAGTCTAAATAAAGAATCTTAAATTCAAACTGAATTGAATTGTGCATTGCTAAGAGCATCAGATACACAACCAAGAATTTTGTGGACATAGATAGACATTTCTCAACAGAGTACAATTATACATAGCCACTAAGAATTAAACTTTTAAAATTAGAGGGGGTGATCATAGGTGATGAATTACAAATGCTAGGTACGGACAATACTCAAAGCAATATTTTTACAATGATTGTCTCCACTGAAAGGTTAAGGGGCCCAGACATACTCAAGCCCCACCTCCTTTATTATAGGGGGGTCCAGGCCCCCCTTGGGCCAACTTTTTCCTATGCCCCTGTGTCTAGCTGCTATTTTGGGGTGAATTTGCTGTGTCTTATAACACTGCCTCAAGATACATCCGTGCTTCTGACTGTAGGAGAACTGACTGGATACATGATAATTGAGTGGCAGGTTTATTTCCTTATAAATTCTGGCATTAGCGCTGCCCTGGGAAGTAGCTATTCAATGGTGCATTGATGCATCATGCCACATGTTACATCCGGCAACTTTAAACAATATGTAGGTTGTAATGATACCGGAAAAATAGTATTCAATGATAGCACACACCATCATACTATTTCAAAGAGACCATGCCTATGACTCTAATGTAACATTTCTTTAAAATTAATGTTCAAATTAAGATTACCATGACTATTTCATTTTTTTCTGATGCTGCTAAATATGTGTCACATGCTGCTTAGTACTAAGAGCAACCTACATAAACTTTACTAAGGAGTAATATGCATGATACTTTGATACGCTATGGTCAGCACTTGATATGTACTGGTTGATTTACTCCAAGGACGATGTAGAAATTATGTTGAGAGAATATCTGTCGAGGTAAGCATCACCAGGACACAATCTAGTGCAAACCTCACAACATGCTAATGTGCAATTTTCTGACAACAGCTTAGTTTAAGTCACTTATACTGGCGACCCGTTTTGGTGACTAGCATTGTGGCTTATTCCATGTAAGAAAAGTGTGATCACTCTTTAGCATCTACGATATTCCCTATCCAGCAGCCTAAACATAAGTTGAGCTGTATTTTCTGCTAGAAGCAGCTTTATATATGTTGGAAAATGCATTATTGACCTCACTTCTTAAGCTGACGCGGATCTGTGTTCAACTTTCTATTTGAGCCAGTACAGGGCCAGGTTTTCTCCTTGTGATATATAGACCCGTATAGTTTATGGGTATCAATTAGAACCCCTTGTTGTAGTAAAGGGACAGCTCATTCATTATGTGCCTACAAACAATGTCTAACTGCAGACAAGGCTTCTGTCATCAATTCTCATCACTGTCAGGGTTTTGAGGAACTGCAGACAACAGATCGATGGTGGGAGCTATAGTGCAGTATAATAACATGTATCCCCAAGGATTGTATGTTTTAAATCACGGAGCATTCTGGTGATATCCTGTCTATCAGATTATTTGTGCCGGGTCTTGAAATTTATTTTAAACACTGAATGGGGACCTTCAAGACATGCTGCTCATGAGTTTGTTATTGCAGCTTATAGATGACAATTGTAAAACAGCTTATGGATGAATAATTGGCTTCAAAACCATATACTACCTTGAAATATATGAAAGCAACATTTCAAAATCTAATTATTGAGAGAAGGGTTACATCCTTTTGTCCTTTCGTTTTTATTTTAATTTTCAATATCTCATTACAGTGGCTGACTATGGGTTCTACTTTGACAAAAGAAATGGGATATGGAAAACAAGGCATTGATAGTCACACTATATTTCAGAAAGAAAAAAAGGACAAATTTGTGGTAAGCATCCCTCAGAAATAAGGCCTTTGATTCCCTTTAGTTAAAAGTCGAAGAGACTTCCATCACGTCTTAAAAAATGAAATTGAAATACTCAACTTTTGCTGATCTAAAAGCTTAGCATGTGTTATTGTAAAAGATCATGCTACTTGTTGTTATCTGTTACATATTAGTGTTATCCCACCTCATGTTAGAAAAAGGTTTTTACACTATTGCCATATATGACGTCAAAGACACAGTTTCATAGGAGATAGAATATCCCGACAGGCTGAGAGGAGTAAAAAGCACTGTCTACTAATGAGAAAGAAACCTAATAAGACATGTCACAGTTTAATTAGTCTAGGTGCAGCAGCAGAAATAAGTAAGACAGATGGTTGTCATCCCTTGCTTATGCCTTAATCTTAGGTTACGTGTCACGCCTTTGAGGACAGCTGCAGATGGAGTATATTATATCCCTTTCTTGTCTGGAGGCCATTTCTTAACACATTACGACTGCTGTCCTTCAAGCTGTAGTGAGAAGCCTTCAGTTAATGCCATTACTGTATTTTGCACTAGTAATAATTAATAACTGTTCTACCAAACCTTATGTAATTACTGCATAGCTGCTGATAGTACAGAGCAGTCGTAGGGCCTTACCTATGATAGCCCGGCTTATTCTTGGCAGCTTTAAATCATAGTGAATATCTGTGGTCGTAGTACATTAAGACATGGCCTCCAGGTGTGTATATATGCAGACATTAATAGTGAACAAGTAATCAATGGACAATTTATGACGAGTGTGTGTTAGCAAAGGATAATTACATGAGGGCGTAGCCCGAGTGTGATTTTCCTTTGCCAATTGTAAAACAGATTATGGATGAATAATTGGCTTCAAAACCATATACTACCTTGAAATATATGAAAGCAACATTTCAAAATCTAATTATTGAGAGAAGGGTTACATCCTTTTGTCCTTTCTTTTTCATTTTATTTTTTGATATCTCTTTACAGTGGCGGACTATGGATTCTACTTTAACAAAAGAAATTGAATATGGAAAACAAGGCATTGATAGTCAGACTACATTTCAGAAAGAAAAAGGACAAATTTGTGGTTAACATCCCTCAGAAATAAGGCCTTTGATTCCCTTTAGTTAAAAGTCAAAGAGACTTCCATCACGTCTTAAAAAATGAAATTGAAATACTCAACTTTTGATAACGTATCCATGATGATATACGTTGATGTAAGAACTTTCAAATTTAATTGTATACTTTTTGATTATGCTGATCTAAAAGCTTAGCATGTGTTATTGTAAAAGATCATGCTACTTGTTGTTATCTGTTACATATTAGTGTTATCCCACCTCATGTTAGAAAAAGGTTTTTACACTATTGCTATATATGACGTCAAAGACATATTTTTTCTTAACAGTTTCATAGGAGATATCCCGACAGGTTGAGCGGAGTAAAACTCACTATCTGAAAGAGTCTTCTAATGAGAAAGAAACCTAATAAGACATGTCACATTTTAATTAGTCTAGGTGCAGCAGCAGAAATAAGTAAGACAGATGGTTGTCATCCCTTACTTGTGCCTTAATCTTAGGTTACGTGTCAAGCCTTTAAGGACAGCTGCGGATGGAGGATATTATATCCCTTTCTTGTCTGGAGGCCATTTCTTAACACATTATGACTGCTGTCCTTCAAGCCATAGTGAGAAGCCTTGAGTTAATGCCATTACTGTATTTTGCACTAGTAATAACTAATGACAGATTTACTAAACCTTATGTAATTACTGCATTGCTGCTGATCATACAAAGCAGTTGTAGGGCCTTACCTACGATAGCCTGGCTTATTCTTGGCAGCTTTAAATCATAGTGAATGTGTGTAGTCGTAGTCCATCAAGAAATGATCCCCAGGAGTGTATCTATGCAGACATTAATATGTAGTCATTTAAATGAGAATGTAAGTGGTATATAAATTCCTGCTGGTCTTTCTCCGTTCCTACTGTATTCCTTTACAATATCTTAATATGAAGCAGACAGATGGAATCACTGAATAAAAAAAAACAGGTTACAGTTAAAGTCAGGTTAGCCAGGGGAAACAAGTGCATTCTGATAATAATGGACTATTGCACTCATTAAGCAGGAACCTATGCTCTCCGAGGTCAATTGGCAGAGATGCTGGCCATTTGTCGAAGAATTTGGGTGTCATTTTGGGACCCCCTTGGTAGTTCACATGGACAGAGGTAGGAACTTTACACAAAGGCGGATCTAGGATTTTGAAATGGAGGGGACGCGCCCTCTATTTAATAGTTGGCTAAACTTGATGCTTAAAAGCAGTAAACAGACTCTTAAATACTGGGGCGCCCCCACACCCCCGTCTAAATCCGCCACTGTTACAGCTCAGTTGACTTTGATGATATTGCTGCAGACATGGAGGTCACACAGATTTGCCTTCTGCCCCTGATCTGACAGGTTAGTGGAAAGATTAAATCGCACAGTATCAATTAAAATGTTCTATCAAGATGCATGGTCCCTTACTTGAGTATGCCAGAGATAAATCATTTGATTCAAGTTGTCCTAACCAAATTTGAACCTGAATTATCCACTGGACCCTTCCCATCTTGTGGTAAGTATTCTAGATAATTCTTAAGTGATATATCATATTGGTGCAGCGATCTCTGTAAGGACTTGTCCCTTTTTTCTCTTTTTAAATGTTAGTAGATGGAATAAATGAGGTGCCAACAAGGTAGAAAACTTGAATACAAAGAAAACTCTGGTTAGTGCAGGAAATTCCCGTTCATCACAAATTGATATCGATCAACCTGACCAAATGAAACAAACTCCCTCGGATGGGGAATGGATAAGCCACCTCGGAGGGAGAGATTTGATATGGACACTGTATTAAACTGTAGGGCATGATAATACCTGGCACAGATATGTCATACAATCGAATGATTTTTAGTCCAACTATCACATGTAAGACTGTCCAAACATCACGTCAGATAAAAATAAACTGCATTAAGTGTCTATATTATACATAAAAGTTTGAGATGATATATATGGGCAATTTTCATTTGAGGGGTCTCAACTTTCAGGCAAATCAGATGCATCAAAATAGTGTAAAAACAACCTCTTTTTGTTCCCTCATCCTAACAAAAGTATCTGAGCTAGATTAATTGGTTTTTGCATAATGGCTGAATATGACCTGACAATGACATGAACGATATGATCTAATACACAGGTTATATCATAATTTTTCTGTGAGACATTTACTGTAGGTATTTAAGGTGTAAGATCCAGCAAGTCCATTGTCCACAGCATTTTGTGAGTTATGTATTGCACCATACAAAGCAAGGTAATAGGGATAGCTCTTTGAAAATTAGAATGGACAAAGTGTCCATGAATATTAAGTTACTAGTGATTTTACAAGGAATTTACACTTATATTGAAGGAATTCTGGCCATGTTGCTGGATCTTACATGGCCCTAAATTTATAGATACATGTGATAATCATCAAAAATCAAATAAATGCTTTCAGCCCCATATATATATTGTCTGTGCCATCTAACAGCATGATAT
Source organism: Acholoe squamosa (assembly GCA_949317995.1). Classification (NCBI taxonomy): domain Eukaryota; kingdom Metazoa; phylum Annelida; class Polychaeta; order Phyllodocida; family Polynoidae; genus Acholoe; species Acholoe squamosa. The sequence goes on along the minus strand of OX439051.1, from coordinate 1,191,003 downwards.
AACTAAAACAAGTACTGGGGTCTGAACTTAAGTGTGTATTGATTCAGGGTGGATCAAATGTGAAATTTTAGTTATATTTTAAAGGATAAAACCACTAAAAATCATCCAAATCTGTAAATTAAAAAAAATCATTTTTAGATCTTTATGTCTACTGTACACCTATGACTTCTGAATTGATTTTTATATATGTATATATATATATATATATATATATATATATATATATATATATATATATATATATATAATATATATATATATCAATAAAAGGGATATATATATATATATATATATGTATATATATATATATATATATATATATATATATATAATAGGGTTGAATCTTATGTAGCTCAAAAAAATGCATGGACTGCCACATATTCTTTGCACATATGAGAAGTAGATATCATTTTGTGTCTCTGGCTTGAAATCTCAAGCTAGAAGTACAAAGCCTTGGCATAGGTGAATGATGCGTCACTCGCCTTTATACCACGATTTCTGGGTTATTTGGGTGTTATCGACGGATAATAACATTATCATTATCCGTCGATAACACCCACGCGTCATGAGTTATCCATTGGTTACTTGTTCAATACCAATCCTTTGAAGGAGCCAATGCTTGGAGTTGTTAGCTACCAGCCCTATACCGAGTGAGGGAGGTGGGGCCAGGGACCAGCCAACCAGATGTGAGGACTTGTGCCAGACTTCAGTTGGAAAAAAAAAACCCACAAAAAAGCCCCAAAAAATGGATGTTATAGAGAAAAGGATGGGTACAGACCACTCTCAGCTCTTTTCCATCTCCCTGTCTTTATTTACCATCCACTCTCCTGTCAAGATGGTCTCCATGCTGCATTGTATGATGATGTAGTATATTCACTGCGGGAGGGATATCTGTCAGCTCTTATATACCTGTTCATGATATGTATGCAGTAGTGGAGTGAGTGAGTGAGTAATAGATGTTTAACGCCATTATGACAGCTAAGGTCATATTCATGGTGAGAACGACATTACACAATTTCACAGAGGAATGTGTCAGTGCCTGTGCATATGTGGACCACACACATCCCGAGGGGATAGGAAAGAGGAGATATAGACCCTTTTAAGTGGGCTAGGGAAGCCCAATGCAGCATTAAACCTATAGCTTTAATGCATTGGTGCACCATTTGTGTATCATGCCGCATTCATACGATGCATGTTATAACCCTTTAAAGGCTGCTAAGGCAGGAGTGTATCATGCCTATCAGTCGTCCTGATGCACCAAGGAAGTGATAGCTAGCAGTCTCGCCATCACTTCAATGGAGCATCATGCTGACCCTATTGGGTTGAAATATAAACTCCCAGAGGGTCGGCATTATGCTCCAATAAAGTGCTGGCAAGCAGTCTTGCCAAAACTTTGTTTGTGCATCATGACGACCTATGGGCATGATGCATTAATGCATCAATGGCCCTTAAAAGGTTAACATGATGCCGAATCATGCCTATCCTCCAGATGTATATATTCATCCCAATACCTATACCTAAATGTGTAATTACATAAAATATACCCATCCCAGGAAGTGTAAGAGGCAGACAAAGGTGAAGATAACAAACCAGTCACTGCCTATGTTGTACATAATTATGAACACCATTGAGACCTTGAGTGATATCTAATGGTATATATGACATAAAACACTCATACTAGCCTATTTTTGAGTTGCCCTCTTTTGATAGTATTTTCATTGAATCAAAAGATTCATTCATACCTTCGAGCACATCTGCTACAGTAGGGTAGCAGATGTTAAAATTAAATCTTTTCTTTAACCGGACATAATTACATAGGGATTCAGGTCTCTATTCATGCATGCAGGTAGAGATTGAAGTGGTCAAGATGAGAAATGAGTGAGGCGTCTACATTGGACGTAGTATGCTTCTTTCCCTGGATGAGGCGAGCCAAATGAAGAGGATTGTCTGATTTATGGCATGACGGATTAGGAAATTAGGTTAGGTGACTCTCCGCTGAGATTGGTGAACCCAAGAAACAACCTACTGCAAAGGTCAGAGGATGTCTATGTCTTCTTTTTTCATGACACAACATCTCTTGATGGTGATTCATAAAAAGCTAACTATCCTTCTGTCTTTTTATTATGCATTTGCACAAATTTTGAAAATAAAAACAATAAAGGTAACATGGTAAACATAATGGTCAAGATGCTGCTGAAACGGACAACTTTTTCCATGATCTTCCTAACCATAGGTTGAAGTCTACTAGGACACAATTGCTGAGGCAAGATGAGGCGCCCCTTCTTTGAATAGGTAAAGTTGTGCATATAGCCCATCATGGTGGAAAGATCCTCGAGTGCTGAACAGCTATTTCTCATGTACTGCCTAATCGACAAGAATAAGTGCACTAATTCTTGTATTAGTGTGTTGAACTACCATCAGGACATTAGGTCTACACGATCTGTTATATACCATGACACTCCCAGCTATCTACCAATTATAGCCAACAGAATGTGATAATAAAGTAATCAAAGATGGAGATGGTAATATCAAAATTACCCATTTAGTGCCTATTTAGGGACAGTAGATGCATTCATTGTTGGATAGTCGTGGTGCATTACAATTTAGTGCATTAGGTCTACATGACTTAAACTTGTTATACACTTGGCCCTCTCCCATCTAACTACCCAAATTATTAAGGGTGAATCTTTAACCCTTTAAGGGATCCTGATGCCAGATGCATTGAGGCACAATGATCTTTATTTAACATGGTGCATGAATGCAACCTGGTATTGTAGCTTGCCAGGACAAAGCTTAAAAAATATCACTGCCCATTGTACTCCATGACACTTTTGACTACACACTATTGCATAAAAAATTGCCTGAGCAGCCTTTTATGGATCTTTTTTTATCATTTTACTGGACATTCCATCATTGTGAAAGGGGGTTGTATTTGAAAGGTATTATGTTATGACCGCCCCTCCTTGATTTAGAAATCGATGACCACACTTAGTACTACAAAAGTGTAGAAAAAAAAGATTTGTGCCACTAAGTTTCTGTACGGTGAATCGTTACAACACACACTGTAGGGAAATGCATAGCATTTGTGAAACAAGCTGAGACACAAGGAAAGTTGCTGCACTCAGTGGTTTTTCATGCTAGGACCACATTTGGTACTGACCTATTGATTTGATTTTCAGGTATAAGCAGTACTTCTACCTACAGCTGGTGCAATAGAGTAACTGGGGGAGACATTTCTTGATGTTTTTCGACTGCTAACAGGCACTAACGTTTGAAACTCTTAGAACTAGAGGTAGAGCCCTTCACCTCTTTTGTCGCATTCACGAAGAGATTGGCAAAGCTGTCATACTATTGCAAACATAGATAAATTATATAGTTCCTACTTTCTCCGATGAAGGAGGTGTTGTAATATACTAAGACATGTACATGATGCAGTAACTGTCAGAAACTGATTGAATCAGTTAGCGCAATATATATGTCCATCTACTTCACAATCAAGTATAGTCAAATGAAGACATCCCCTATTTAAGAACTGTCTAAAGGTAAAGTTGATGGGGAATCGGGTTGAGTTTACCTCTGGTGTAAAGAAGGACTGAAAGAGTTGTGCCACATATATACCTGGATAGGATGTTATCCCAGATTATTATATGATTTCTGGGATTCTGAGTGCTTTTCCTGGATATTCCCATGCACATACCTGTCGTTATTCCATGACTTCTGTGATTTTGGGTGCTTTTTCTGAATATTCCCATGCACATACCTGTCGATATTGCACACCATGAAGGCTGTAGCATCAAATTTGTAAGGCGTGCAGTTATCCATGGATAACCTGCATGCCATGCAGTTATCCATGGATAACCTGCACGCCTTACATGTCCTTACATGTCATATGTTACATGTTAAAACCCACAAAATTTTTAAGGTCAGGGTAGGGATCAAACCAGCAGTCTCAAATCCCAAGTTCAACTCCGTATGCAGTGTGCCACAGGGACTGACGAGAAATGCTTGGTTAGAACCAGGTCTTGATATGTGGACAACCATGGGAAAAGGGACCTCCAAAGAAAAAGTCTATTTTGAACATAAAGTCATAAGCTTTAGAATGGTTTATCTCATTAGTCTATACCTTCAGAAGTTTTCAAGACATGTCATTATAAATATGGGTGCCCATGATCCTTTTCTTATAGGGAAAAGGCTCTCTATATATAATTAATAAGAAGATATTAATTTAAATTAGCATAATTATGCTAATTAGCAAAATTCTACAATATTAAGTCATAACTTTGGATCTAGAAATGGGATTTTCATTCTGTTTTCACTATTATTATCTCTGTGAGAAAATTAATCAAAAGGATTCTTTGATTTTTCAATTTGGAATGGAATTTACGTTACCATGGCAACCAATATTGATCCTAGCGAGGGAGAAACAGGGACAAGGTAGCCACTTTGGCCCGCATGAACACGCCGGCCTATTTATTAACAACTTTTAACAACTTAAACAAACAAGAAAAGAAAAGAAAAAACAAACAGACAGAGCTGAACTTAACTGGAATGTCTGTGCCTGCCTGTGCAGGTGAGTGGAGTGACTGGACTGAACTGCCTGGGCCTGCCTGTGCAGGTGAGTGGAGTGCAGGTGAGAGGTGTGTGACAGGTAGGAGACTGGGTCACACAGGTGGGAGACCCCCTAGGTACCAATACCCCGAACAGGGTATAACCGCTTGTTTGATACCATTGATCCTAGCGAGGGAGAAACAGGGACAAGGTAGCCACTTGGGCTTGCGCAAACACGCCGGCAACTCCCAAACTAGGAGTAATTGTTCATAATTGTAGATTGGTACTTAGGCACTTAGATACAATCAGGTCCGTGTCCAGGCGGAGGTGATAATGTTTTGTGAGATAGATTAGGGCAGCCATACTGTTCCAGTTCCCCGCTTGACGGATGTCCTCCAGGGTGAGACCAAGGCTATATATATAGAGTGCCCCTGCCCGTCTTAGAGAGTGCATGCTCGTCCTCTGTGGGTTCATGCCTGCTGAGATCATAAGTTTTTTTAGGTACCCCAACAGCATAGGGTAGGTTACCGGGATGAGGCGATTCCCTTTGGGTACTACAAAGGCTGGGGACATGGCATCCGAGGATGGAAATTCCTCATGGTGATCCCGTACCAGGGAGGCTGCACAAAGGGGTGAACCCCGACTAAAAGTTATAGGTATTTTGTGGATTGACTGACCATATTGCACTGACTTAGACGAGGAGATACTGAGTTCTATGCCCCATTGTGTGAGACCTATCACTCCGCGTCGAAGATAATGGCCCACTGGGTTTGATGCCGAATCAGGGACGATGTTTGATTTCCGTAGCAGGGCCCGAAACGATACCGCTATACAAGTCCATAGGACCCTCTCCTCCACCCGATCCCAGTTAACACAGTCTGATAACAATAATAAGTCCCAAAGAGTGAAAGACGGGCGAGTCGGTTCCGGGTCACCAAGCCTACGGCGTATACCTGCTAGGGTGGCGATCAACTCGAACTCTGATCTAACACTTTTAATGTCGTAACCGGAATAATTGTTCAGGGATATCACTGCACTGATATAGTTCTGGATTGATCTGTATTTCAGGTCTGGAACCAAACTGACTGCGTAACGACACAAAAGGGTTGTGTCTGTGGGTACTGCCGGGCATCGAATTGATGCACAGAACTTGATATATTTGCGCCACTGAGATGCTTTAGTCTTCCAGGTACTCGGCGCCCATGCCTGACTGCGAAGCTCCGCTGTGAGGTAGTCCAGTTCCCGGATTCGCTGACGGGCCTCTGCAACACAAAAAGACCGGTAACTCTTTGATGAGGGTAGCTCTGGAGAGAGTATCCGCTACCAGGTTGTCCTTGCCCGGTAAATACACTCCCACCAGATGGCAGTTGAACATCACTGTCAACCAAAATATTGAGCGGAGGAGGTGCATTGAAGCTGAGTCTCCGCTCTTACCAGTGTTTATAGCCGCAACCACTTGCGTATTGTCCGTGACGCATTCTACCCGGTGGTCCACCGACATGTGGCCCCATCTAGTGAGGGCCTCCAGAATAGGGTACAGTTTTCTAACATTAATATTACAGGGTACATCATGGACTGGTTTGGGGACACAGTGGTTGTGGCGGTCTCCCTTCATCTCGGAGTGCAGGTGAGAGGTGTGTGACAGGTAGGGGACTGGGTCACACAGATGGGAGGCCCCCTAGGTACCAATACCCCGAACAGGGTATGACCGCTTGTTCGATACCATAGACAAATACAGTCATTTTGGCCCTAAAACATTCTTTTTGATTCCAAATATGGAATGTTTTGAAATAAAAATAGAATTTTGAAAATAGATTTATTGTATTCCTCATCAAAAAGTACCTTTTATCAATTTCTGTTCAATGTATTACTTATTTAGGCCTCTAGGGCCCCTGGTGGTCAAAACCAGTACTAAAATCCTGCAGGGAGGCACATTTCTCTGTGTTGATCCACATATGATAGGCGGGACGAGTCCCGGTCCGGGCTGTCGGCTGCCATAGCCACGAGACGCGGGAGGCATTCAAACCAACCTAAGCCAAGCCGGGTGCCGAGGTGTGTCGCGCCGTGGTCTAGTGGTTAGCGCATTTTTTTTTTCTCCGTGTGTTCGCTGCTATAGCCTTGTCTTGATATGATACAAAGCCGGGGGAGGTCACTCACATATAACTATTATACATTCAAAGTGTGAAAATCCCCAGCAGTCTGGGTTGTGACCCCCCAGCTTTGTCGCTACTGCTCGCATTACGGGCAGACGCAGGACCCGTTCAAAGCAAACGGCTGCTGGGCGCCAAGCTGTGTGTACTGGTGGTCTATTGGTTAGAATGCCAACCCAGAGGCTGCTTGGCGCAGAGGTGTGTGTACCGATCCTGTACACACACTATGGCAGGCTTTGAGTCCCGGGGAGGGGGAACAATTATTTGTTTTAAACTTGGATTTATTGATATTTTATTGATTATCTATTGGTATCATGTAATAAAATTCCCACTCAGCTGTACCCCCATGTCAGTGGTGTAAGTTAGATGGGACAGGACACCAGTGTATTTGGGACATCAGCATCTGGGATATCCATCAGACAGGGCCAGTGCATTTATTTATAAAGCAATATACCCTGCATTCAGTGCTCAGTGTGCTCAGTGTGTACAAGGCGATCTGTGGGTTCAGAGCACCACCACCATCTAGACCTGTCACCACTCTCACAGATTCACACACTGTACTATACCATACAAAGTTATATAAAATGTTGAGATCACCTTTCTCTGAGTCTTGTTGTCTCTTAATCAATGTCATCGAGAATCATAGATGTAAAAATAAATCTCTTGACCCAACAATATACTAATAACTTTGTAAATCATATAACATAATATGCCTATATAAGATTATATAGTAAACTATATAAGATTATATAGTAAACTATATAAGATTATATAGTAAACTATATAAGATTATATAGTAAACTATATAAGATTATATAGTAAACTATATAAGATTATATGTCCATAAGGTGCACCCCTACTTTGGACTAAGCTGTCAAGTGCACCTTCAACAGCGCCAAAGTAGCACTTTCAAAGCATTATCAGCAGCCTACAGCTCATTCCAAAGATTACAAGATGCAATCTCACTAGTACCTTGACATAAGCCAGTGGGAGGAGTTGAGAGTCAGGACAGGCTTTATGACAAGTTGTTCTACAGGGACACAATACATCATGGTGCTAAACACAAAATGTATACAGCGGGTGAGTGTACTGTGCCACAACACACTGAAAACCTGGAAGTTCCGAAACTAGTGATTAGTGACAACTTTACATCCTCAGGTTGACAATACCAAAATGACGACTTTAGGTTGTCAACCTGGAGACCTAAGTTGTTAGTATTATAACAATTCTGTATTGTCATACTGATGGCTTAGGTCATCAGTATGACTACCTAATTATTATTTTCACACCGGCACTGCTTGACGGCCAACAGCTGGCCGCCAACGCTGATTATGAAGTTATGACCTCAGGACCTAATTGGACTAGGAATGAGGCACTGTGCCATCAGTGATGATGTATTACATTACCATTACCCCATGACATATTTCTATACGTGTTCAGACTAAAGATGAATGTTCAATGTTCTTTACTTGGCTGCAGGGGCTCCCTGGTTGTGAGAGAATTTTATCTACAGCTCATTAAAGCAGCTGGCCAGAAAGGGTCAGAAACCTCCATTTCCTATTTTCTTCACTTACACAAGACACAGAACTGGAAGGCATTTCTCAAGATAGTTTGACTGAATCATCTTCAAATTGTAGAAGGATCCTTCAATGCAATGGCATGTTGTGGCCAACAATTATTGTACGGTTACTACTGCACTACCAAACCCTATGGAAGCACACCATTAAGTGCTGATCATACAGAGCAGTCGTGGTGCAGGAGCTTGTTTTAAAAGATCCCGGGATTTCTACCCCTGCGATCTTAGTGTAGGCACATATCATAGGACCTGGCCAGTCTACCCTATCTAATGCAGTGCTTGCAGGCCTGTCAGGAGTAGCAAGTCCTGAGATCAGTTCACTATTCCTTTTTCAGCGCTACGATCACTGCGATCTTAGTGAAAGAATTGCATAGTGGTTTCACCTGAGTACAAGAGTACTTACAGGTAACACTCCTGATCGAAAGAGTAAATAGCCTGCTGCATATATATAGAGGGGAGGGAGGACCTTTGCTGAGGGTCCTTGAGGGCTCTTTTGTTAGGCCATATGGGGACGGGGAACGATGGTATAAACACTGTTGTGAAGAAGAATGACTGCACAGCTATTCCTTTATTTTGGGACACTTACCCCTGTGCCCAGTCAGTACTTCTTGGAATAGTGTAGGAGGGCTGAGGCTAAGATCGATACGATCTTAGTGCTGGCTAGGAAAAGTGAATGTTGTCTAATCTTAAGATTGCTTAATAGGATAAGGCAGAATAATTCCTAAGATCACTGAGGTTGCAATCCCAGGATCTTTTGAATTAACCTCCAGGGCTTACAAGGAATCAATAGGTGATCTGCATATAAATGTAAAATTTAAAATGAGCAATTACTTATAACATTTTGTTTCGTATGATATGAAACCTACTTTACAAAATCCAAAGCTTTAAATTAAATAAAATTAAATCTTTCCATTTGTCCCTGCAACACATTGGTCTGTCGAGCCACAGCTCCTCTGTCTTTGACCATAATATTTATAAACATTTCAACCTACTTTGGGGTAATAAGTGGATGTCTTATCTTAACCATCGGTTGATATAATTTGAAAAGTTTAATTAAAGGAACTTTGCATGTCATTAAAGCTTTGTTAGGGCTGTTTTTTTTTTTTCATTTTGCAGCCTTCGTACAACTTTAAAACAAGTACACAAAACACAAAAATTAGTTTACCCTTGTTTTCGAAGTGAAGCCCTATTACAGCAGTAATTACCTACCTTTTACTAAGGTTTCTGTAATAGAGTTGATAAAACCTTCAGAGGTCTTGTTATGCCTTTAAGGCTCATGTTCCTTAGTGCTTGTAATGCATGAAAAGTATGTGGTGGAGTCGTCCTCCTTACATCTGTAGAACACTAATTTATCCAAATAATTAATGAGGAATTATCGCATTATGAAAGCAATAAGGAGGTAAATAAGGACACTGACAAAAGTGAAACACTTGTTATTGAATTATGGTAAACACCTTAAGGCAACTGAAGTAAAGAGATTAGTAGGTTGTTATTTTTCTCTTCGTTCATTCATTTACTTTCAAGACTGGGGATTAGGATACTATGCAGAATACACAGGTGTTGTGATAACAGTATTGATTAATGAAAAAGGATCCATCAAAGCATTTTTGAAAGCATACATTATTTGTGGAACTAATCACTAAGTTTATTCCATGTATTTGTTTCTTCATACATTATATGCCTCATATTCATACATTGTAGAAACAATTGTTCAATCTAGACCAATGCCAAGTGGCGTAATTCTATATTCTTTGCAGCATCTTCTGGCAGCCATCACCCTGACATAGAGTCTCTATCAGTTTCCCCTCTTGGAAGATGACCAAGGAGAGTGTGGTATTTAGAGCATGATGAGATGCAAATTTTGGTTGGGCTTACGCTGTATGAATTTCTCCATAGTTTGACAGCCAGCGGCATACAGCTGGGTTACATTTATGCTTCTATCAACAGATGGCAAAATTTCCATATATGATTGATTAGCTCAGGAGGCTATTTCTTAATACACTACAACTGTTCACCCTTAAATCGTAGTGAATGGCCTAAGGATAGTGTCATTACAGTATCATACACTCGCTGGTACTAATACCTGCACCAGTACGACTGCTCTCCCAAGCCTTATGTAATTACAATATAGGTGCTAATCGTATACAGAGCAGACATAGGACAGTACCTAACATTCTGCTGCACTATTCCTGGGAGTCAAATTGTAGTCGTAGTACCTTAAGAAATGGCCTCCAGAACCTTAGAAATGAAACCTGCCAGCTTAAGCCCAACAGGCAAATAGGGTATCCCATGCAGCCACCTGCAATCCCTTTTCTTCCTAATACGACTATATTCTTACCACTTAGGAGGCACACCTGTATACCTGTGTGTACATGTGAAGGTCTAAGGAGAAGTGATGTAGGTATGAGGCACACCTGTATACCTGTATGTACATGTGGAGGTCTAAGGAGCAGTGATGTAGGCAGGAGGCACACCTGTATACCTTTGTACAAATGTGGAGGTATAAGGAGAAGTGATGTAGGTAGGAGGCACACCTGTATACCTGTGTGTACATGTGAAGGTCTAAGGAGAAGTGATATAGGTAGGAGGCACACCTGTATACCTGTGTATGCATGTGGAGGTCTAGGGAGCAGTGATGTAGGTAGGAGGCACACCTGTATACCTGTGTATACATGTGGAGGTTTAAGGAGCAGTGATGTAGGCAGGAGGCACACCTGTATACCTGTGTATACATGTGGAGGTCTAAGGAGCAGTGATGTAGGTAGGAGGCATACCTGTATACCTCTGTATGCATGTGGAGGTCTAAGGAGCAGGGATGTAGGTAGGAGGCACACCTGTATACCTGTGTATACATGTGGAGGTCTAAGGAGCAGTGATGTAGGTAGGAGGCATACCTGTATACCTCTGTATGCATGTGGAGGTCTAAGGAGCCGTGATGTAGGTAGGAGGCATACCTGTATACCTCTGTATGCATGTGGAGGTCTAAGGAGCAGGGATGTAGGTAGGAGGCACACCAGTATACCTCTGTATACATGTGGAGGTCTAAGGAGCAGTGATGTAGGTAGGAGGCACACCTGTATACCTGTGTATACATGTGGAGGTTTAAGGAGCAGTGATGTAGGCAGGAGGCACACCTGTATACCTGTGTATACATGTGGAGGTCTAAGGAGCAGTGATGTAGGTAGGAGGCATACCTGTATACCTCTGTATGCATGTGGAGGTCTAAGGAGCAGGGATGTAGGTAGGAGGCACACCTGTATACCTCTGTATACATGTGGAGGTCTAAGGAGCAGTGATGTAGGTAGGAGGCACACCTGTATACCTGTGTATACATGTGGAGGTCTAAGGAGCAGGGATGTAGGTAGGAGGCACACCTGTATACCTGTGTATGCATGTGGAGGTCTAGGGAGCAGTGATGTAGGTAGGAGGCACACCTGTATACCTGTGTATACATGTGGAGGTTTAAGGAGCAGTGATGTAGGCAGGAGGCACACCTGTATACCTGTGTATACATGTGGAGGTCTAAGGAGCAGTGATGTAGGTAGGAGGCATACCTGTATACCTCTGTATGCATGTGGAGGTCTAAGGAGCAGGGATGTAGGTAGGAGGCACACCAGTATACCTCTGTATACATGTGGAGGTCTAAGGAGCAGTGATGTAGGTAGGAGGCACACCTGTATACCTGTGTATACATGTGGAGGTCTAGGGAGCAGTGATGTAGGCAGGAGGCACACCTGTATACCTGTGTATACATGTGGAGGTATAAGGAGAAGTGATGTAGGTATAAGGCACACCTGTATACCTGTGTATACATGTGGAGGTCTAAGGAGCAGTGATGTAGGTAGGAGGCACACCTGTATACCTGTGTATACATGTGGAGGTTTAAGGAGCAGTGATGTAGGCAGGAGGCACACCTGTATACCTGTGTATACATGTGGAGGTCTAAGGAGCAGTGATGTAGGTAGGAGGCACACCTGTATACCTGTGTGTACATGTGAAGGTCTAAGGAGAAGTGATGTAGGTATGAGGCACACCTGTATACCTGTGTGTACATGTGGAGGTCTAAGGAGCAGTGATGTAGGCAGGAGGCACACCTGTATACCTGTGTACAAATGTGGAGGTATAAGGAGAAGTGATGTAGGTAGGAGGCACACCTGTATACCTGTGTGTACATGTGAAGGTCTAAGGAGAAGTGATATAGGTAGGAGGCACACCTGTATACCTGTGTATGCATGTGGAGGTCTAGGGAGCAGTGATGTAGGTAGGAGGCACACCTGTATACCTGTGTATACATGTGGAGGTTTAAGGAGCAGTGATGTAGGCAGGAGGCACACCTGTATACCTGTGTATACATGTGGAGGTCTAAGGAGCAGTGATGTAGGTAGGAGGCATACCTGTATACCTCTGTATGCATGTGGAGGTCTAAGGAGCAGGGATGTAGGTAGGAGGCACACCTGTATACCTCTGTATACATGTGGAGGTCTAAGGAGCAGTGATGTAGGTAGGAGGCACACCTGTATACCTGTGTATACATGTGGAGGTCTAAGGAGCAGGGATGTAGGTAGGAGGCACACCTGTATACCTGTTTATACCACGATTTCGGAACTTCCGGTGGGTTTATATGCAGTTTAGCCGTGCATTATTCTGCATATACCACACTTGTGCATTTTTGAAATTTTTGGTATATACTTTTTCGAGGTCAAGTTGGACTTAGAATATTTTTGGAGACGCTGGCGGACATAGAAATTTGGTCTCGCCATTGTTTCAATGTGAAAAATCGTCTCAACTCGTATCAGGATTGAACCCCGGCCGCAGTGGTGGTAGGCGAAGGCCTTAGCCATAGCGCCACACTGAACGGTGATGAAATCCAATGCGAAGGGAAATAAGTTCTAACCTGCTATGTTTCCAGTCAGTTTTCGTATGGAATCCAACCATAACATGTTATAATATTAAAATCCCAAGAAGTATTTGATCCATAGACGAGTAATGCGTGCTAATTTTCTCCATTTTCTTCGAAATAAATAAGAATCCATTGATTTTCCCAACGTACGCGAGTAGCGGCCCGGTTCGCTCTGTGCGAAGCCATTGCTTTTCTTCCTTGACCTATATCCACATCCGGGCTACTGACACACTTTCGCCGAACAAGGAGGCGGGTGGGAATGGCCGGACTGCGACTCGCGTACGTTGGGAAAATCAATGGATTCTCCTTTATTTTGAATATATCGGACATAATACGTATGGAGGGATCATCTAGACTATCTAAGGATGTGTATGTTCTAATTTGAAGACGTGTCATGGCTGGATTCCATACGAAAAGTGACTGTATACACAGCGGCAAGGAACAAAAACAATGGCTTCGCGCAGAGCGCTGACCCGGGCCGTATCGCTTGCTTTTACAAAATGTCTTCGCCTGGCTATATTCTTTGGATTTCAGGTAAGAATTTGATACAAAATGGAGGAAATGGTGGTATAAACCTATTAGTTGATGGCTGTCGGGGCCCACGGGCTGTATATGCTGTATATACCCTCGCCGCTTCGCGGCTCAGGTATATACAGCATATACAGCCCTAGGGCCCCGACAGCCATCATCTATTAGCTTAGTATACATGTGGAGGTTTAAGGAGCAGTGATGTAGGTAGGAGGCACACCTGTATACCTGTGTATACATGTGGAGGTCTAGGGAGCAGTGATGTAGGCAGGAGGCACACCTGTATACCTGTGTATACATGTGGAGGTCTAAGGAGCAGTGATTGCAGACTGGTCCCTATTGGCCAATATTTGACATTGATGTAGACATGAAGCCCTAATATGTCAGAACTGCATTTAAACATCATACCTCCCCTACCTATGAGAGGCCTTAAAGGCATCTTGTCATTCAGGCCTTGTTGCAGGTTCAAAGGAATCCTCCCAAAGTCAGGATTTGGCTTGTACAGTTATGTTCAATTGAATTACAGTGGTCCCAGCTATAATGAACGAGTTGTGTCTTGTACACCACCTTAATGCTACCTGACACTGTATTTTAGGGGCAGTGGCAGCATCCCATGTACCTAACAAAAAAAAAACCCACAAATTAATTAATGAATTTTCTTATCTGTTTTTACTGATGCCAGACTTAGGTTTCAGAGAGAGAGAAAAAAATACATGTTATAGGGAGATGGATTGGTACACACAACAGTCTGATCTTTCCCTTCTCCCAGGGTCTATCTACCACCCACTCTCCTGTCAAGATGGTCTCCATGCTGCATTGTATGATGATGTATTACACTCATTGGATAGACACCGGTCAGCTCATATATACCTGTTCATGATATGTATGTACAGTAGTTGAGTTCTTAACTATAATGCTGTGCTCATGTTACATATATCAGGCTGTGTCCATAATGCCTGTTTCAAGTTTGATGCTGAAGCTACTTACATCATGCCTATCCTGCAGGAGTATTATATTGATCCCGTAGGTAAATGTGCAATCTGATATGATACAACCATCCATTTTGGTGTAAGAGGCAGAGAAAGGTGAAGATGGCAGAGCAGTCACTGCCTATGTTGTATACATACACTGCAAAAATGGTGTTTAGATTTTAAACATATTTAGGTCTAAACACGTTTAAAACCTAAACATATAGGTCAGTCAGGTGTCTCATCGACTACACATTTAGGAAATGAACACTTTTATTCTAACTACATAAGCGTTTACGCTGAATATGTTTAGATGTTTAGAGTTGAAACCATTGAATAATATGTGTTTAGATTTAAACATCAATATGTTTAGATACTTGGATGTTGAATCCACACCAGGTAGCAGCACAACCTTTGAATGGACTATCTGCACACAGTTATAATCAATTGTTATGACAAATATCCCCAAATCCCATGTTTATTATAGTTTCATTTCATGGAATGTCATGTGAATAGAAAGGGCAATAGAAAATTGACTAGATGCACCCTATGCCACCATCATTAGCATAAAATAATCAATAAGCTCATGACTGACACCTATTTGATTTTGGAGACTTTGACAAGAAAATACCCGCTGATGCCCCCCCCAGTAAATGAGAAAACAAACAAAATATATCTTCTTTTTTTTTAATGCATACATGTCTGCAAATCTTTACTCTCCATCAAATCATTTAAACATCTAAGCACAAAAATTCATAAACACATAAACACAAAAATTCATAAACACATAAACACAAAAATTCATAGAAATCTAAACACAAAGTTTTAACCTAAACACCTACATTTCTAAACACTTGAGCTAAGCACATTGTTTGGCTAAACATGTTTAGGAAATTAATGTGATTACAAAAACGTTGCAAGAATATATTCTTGCAGTGTAGGCAAAGGACCACAAGTATCTTGCATGACTGAGGGTTATCTCCAAGTGGACATTGCATTTATTTCATGTTATTTTGAAAACCGATGTTCAAAAGTATTTAACAATTACACAAAACAGATGATTATTGAGATGTTTTGTGATTGTTCTTCAAACTATTACCGTCTGTGAGATACAGAGGTGGTCTATCTCACGTGGGTGTGAGATGGCGAGCTCCAAGGTTAAACCTATGAGGCATCTATATTCCACTGTTTTCACCATTAGTGTTACATGGTGGGACACATATCTATAAATCACTCCTGATATAGATTAGATCCAGAGAGTTTTATTTAAGTGTTATGCTATGGCTCAATTGGCAAATGATGATGTAGGTCCCTTGTAAATCAGACACCTTAAGGAGGAAAATAATTTAACTAATGCTACCATCTAGGTTGAGTTTTAGATTACACCTTAGCCTTCTTAACTGGACATAATTATATAAGGGTTCAGGCTGCTACTTACGAATGTAGGTGGAGTTTGAAGTGATCAAGATGAGTAATGAATACATCCTCTACATTTGACGTAGTAAGCTTCATTCCCTGGATAAAGCTGGCAGGAGAGGATTGTCTGATTTATGGTGTGATTGCACAGGTAACCTCTCTTAGGTTATTTATTGATGTTTGTTAAAAGAAAGAAAAAGAAAGAAATCATAGAAAAAGGTGCAAACAGTATCTGGTTGCATCCGTAATATGGTTTGCAAGTCCTGCTTGGGGGTATTATTTGTGTCGGATGTTGATGATGACATAGTGTGTATGATTTAGCTAGGAACCATATTCACTCTAAATAATCATTTCTGAGAAAGGGACATGAATTTATTGACAGAAATCAATTCGGCCTCATAAAAGGTAGATCTACGGCACAGGCAGTCTATCTACTCTGTCAGGACTTATATGAGGCAAGGAATAGGGCTGAGCTGGCGCTGGTTGTCTTCCCCGATCTTAGGAAGGCTTTCGACACTGTAACCTACCCCCTCCTACTCAGAAAATTACAAGATATTGGTTTTTCACCCCTTGTGGTTGAGTGTTTTAGGTCCTACCTATGGGACAGGCCACTCTAGCCAATGGAGTTACTTCTGAAGAGTTATAAATTAGATGTGGTGTCCCTCAATGGTCCGTTCTTGGACCCCTGCTATTTAATATCTATATAAATCATCTACCCAAAGTCTTGTCCAACTGCAATGATCTGGTTATTTTTCTAAGTGGACCTGACACTGAAAATATGAAAACTCTGATGCAGGCAGGTTTAGATTGTGTTTTGAGTGGTGTTGTAGACATAAACTCACTGTGAACAGTGCAAGAACAAAAGCCCTATGGGTGTATTCAGATCGAGTCCAGCCTGATCTCACTAACTCAATCCTGCATCTCTGCAACAAAGAACTAGAAGTGGTCTTAGTCTTAAACTATCTTGGTGTCTTAATTGATTGCCACTTGAGTTTTAAACAATTCTGTACTAAGGTAAAAGATTCTGTATTTCTGAGAACATATCAGAAGTTATAGGCGTGGTTCTCTGCCATTAAGCGCATTATGTCTACATGTTATGTTATACGACACAACCACTCCCATCTATCTACCAATTATATCAACCAGAATGTGATTATAGAGTAATCAAAGATGGAGAAGGCAGAACTAAAATTGCCCATTTAGTGCCTATTTAGGGGTAAGAAGGGCATTATTTGTTAAATAGGTGTGGTGCACTACCATTTAGCACATTAGGTCTACACGATCTGTAAAAGGGGCATGTGTGAAAATGTAAGCAGTCGTGTTGCGCCTTCCGCTAGTTTATCTAGAAGTCCCAGACAACGCTTACAAAGCGTGAAAGAGATTTGAGCCACTCACTACTGGACTGTTGAATTGTGATCTACATGCAGCTGGTACAGTACACACTGTAGGTAAAAGCATAGCATTTGTCAAACAAGTTGAAACAGAAGGCAAGATCCCACTGAACAGGACTCGAGTTGGGAACATTCACAACTTAGGCAAGGAGAACGTGATTTTCCCTGGAAATTTGGACATGCCAGAACATCTTATACTCGGGAAAAAAAAGTCCAATTCCTGGGAATTTTCTTAGTCTTTAATGGAATAGTCTTTCCCAAGAATTTCCTGAGAAATTCTCGAGATCTAGACTTGAGAATTTTCTCGAGTGTAAGATGTTATGGCATGTCCAAATTTCTGGGGAAATTCATGTTCTCTATTCTTGTTGTATTCGCAAGTCGGGAGTTGAGAAATTCCTGAGTAATTCTCAAGATCTCTTTCAGTGGGATCCTACACTCAGCACTTCTGATGCTAGGACCACATTATGAAGTTTCAGTAGAGAGCAAAACACTGGAGACTGATTTGATCCGCAGTGATTTTCAAAATGAAATACATTTTTGTATGACCTGTTAACCACTGCTTTTTATCTATATCTGATGTAAGATTAATCAATAAAGTATGTTCTTTGACTGCATACAGGCACTAAAATATGAAACCCTTAAAACTAGAGGTATTGCCCTGCAGTCCACACAGAGATTGACAAGGCTGTAATACTAATGCAAACATAGGGAATTAGTTTCAGTTTAATGTAGAGATGGACTGAGATGCCATGGAACGTGTGCCTCAATAATATGTTATCCCAGAACAGAGACTTAGGTTTGATAAAACATGACGTTTACCTTTTCATGGAATATCTTTTAAGCCTTCGTTGATACCCTTGATATAAAGCATAAAGCAAACATCGAGGTATCAGAAGGACAGCTTTGTGAGTGTGTTCAAACTTTTGCTGATACAAGCAGAAATGCACCATCAGATGAAGAACTATAGTTTTATCTCCACATCTCACTTTCCCTGTGTGCGTTGTTTACTTTTTACACGGTGAATGACATAAATGAATGTTTTGCTGTAATACTAAAAGATCTCTGACTGCTCAATCATCAGCAAAAGATGAACTTACTGTTTCTACTTTTTTTCTCCTTATCTTCATAAAACATTACCTTTCTATCAGGAGAATAACAAAGGGTTTTCATGTTCAATATCTGCTTGAATGACTGTTTATATTTTTTCATGAAATATCTTCTGACCTAAACTCTGCATAAGTACATATAATTTTAGCTATTGAAGCTTAATGAAATATATATTATGCAAGAAGTAACATGTTCATATTTTTCAAAGGTACAAGAGTGTGTGCACTCTCTATGAAATGGCAAATTACAACTTGAGCCTTTATAGACATTATTGTTCTGGTCTTAAATGCCTGTTTGCTCAAAGGCTCCAGGTCATATACATATGTCAATATTACACTCTCAATGAAATAGGTGATATATGCAATGGTGTCTTACTTGGTTTCTCCCTACAATGGAAACAGCTCAGGTAAGCTCAAGATCCTTAGTTGATGAACTTACAATGACCAGTGTGACACTCATTCTCAATCATAGGCTCAGTGTGGCCTTGGTAGGATTAGCCTCTTGGGGACTGGAGAGGTGTGTTTGGGGAATGAGTGTGACCTTATAACGGAAGGGATTTGTCTTCACATTTAGAGAGTTTGTAGCTTGACTTCACCACTATTCGGTAAATCCTAAACTACCAGCATTTTCTCCAAATCACTTGGGATCATATTAGTTTTATGTATTATGAGATAGCTGTAGCAATAAAAACCATGGTTCATTGTGCTAGTTTCAGATTTATTGACTTTTGAAGATGCAGAATCCTTAACTATGGCTTCTTATGGGAGAAAACCCCATTTTTCATCATTTTCTCAAATATTGAAAATTGACAAGTAATATCTTAACTAAACTTCTCACATGTCTAGTACACATCATTTGTACCATGACCAAACAATAAAAATAAATAGTCATTGGACATCCAAGAGAGCCATGAATAATTTAAGTAAAAAAGTTGAAATAAAAAGTGTTCAAATTTCTTACATTTCTCATTACCAGAAAAAAAACTGGCGGGAATTTGTTCACTACACTTTGCAGGTATTGAGATACAATCATTATGAACATTTTATGAACAAAAAATTGGAAGGTTAGTGGCAGAATATAGAAGGTACAGAAAAAAAAAATCTTTTTACCCCAATTGGAGAAATCTTTAAAGTTGGCCAGTAGTGAATTTTAATGTTTTGCCGGGAGAAATGCAAAAGTCTGATATTCAACAGCTTGATAGTTATTAGTTAGGGCATACACAAAAGGGATATAAGCACATATCATGAGTTTAGGTAAAATTAAGGAGTTTCACTTTTTGTCCACCAGGTGGCAATAGAATAAACGGTGGGAAATCCCTTTGAAGTTAATGACTTTACTTGTTCACCTTGATGGTTCTAATCCTCTTCTTTATAATTCTTTACACAAATGTGTAGGAGATATTTATCAAACTACTAATAAAATATGTAAGAAAAATGAAATATGTCTCATCTTACTTGGACTTATGTCAAACAGCTGTATTTTAAAAGGAATAACAAAAACAAACTTGGATAGCAGGTGTCATAGATGGATGTATATACATAGACATTGTCCAATGTCACTCTTTCTTGTGGGTAAACCTACCACCTGCTTCCCTGTGAAGATGCTGCCCATGCTGCAATTATCACTTTGTACACCTGTCAGCTGGTATCTTCCCCTGAGGAAAATGTCAATATGATGAATCAGTGCATTTTGCAGGGCTGGGATAGAGCATGATTTGGCAACATACACCATAAGTATTGCTGTAATGACAACATACATCTTTTACACCATTTCATCTTCATGTTATAAGAATACGTGCAACTGTGCAGAGTCAATATTGTCAGCATATTCATGTGTCTTACTCGAAACAATCTCACAAATCCATAAGTAGTATATACATGCAAACTGAGCGCAATGGATTAGCTACTAACTAGGTCATGACCTACTGGTAGACCGAAAGTGACCTAGTTTCAGCCAATCAGAGGGCTGGATTTGACAGGAAGTGACGTCATAAGGTCATGACCTAGTTTTTTTGACCAATCAGAGAGCTGGATTCCATTTGACCTAGTGACCTGACCTAGTTGCATAAATTAAAAGAATTGTGCAATACCTAGAGCTGACCTACTTACAAACCCGAAGTGACCTACTAACCTACTTGCAAAAACGTATGACCTACGTATGAGGGTGTATTGTGCAATCCTTGAAACAAATTACACAATAACCATGACTCATTTTCTGATGCAATGTTCCTATGAATTTACGCAATACTTATGACTCACTATTTTGATATGAGATTAAATGCAACAAAGACACAACTCGGTTTTTTTTTAATTCAATCTTTTTATTTTTTTCTTCCTATCAGAGTACATGCTAGGTATGAATCATTATAATCAGATATGCTTTGCAAGCAGAGTACATGGATATTATATGGAAAATGAATTCTTGTTGCAGTACCAACTGCACCCGGTCTTGGCTGGAGTAGGACTTTGACTACGGTCCTCTAAGGCCCGCATTCTCTCCATTAAATCCTTCAAGGCCTTTCTTCCTATGTCGTTCTCCTCCAGGGCTACCACTTTGTCCATTAACTCGGCCATGATGATGAGAATCTTGTCTATTACTTCCGCCGTGCTCTGAAGCCCGTCTATCACGTCCAGTTCACGTTTAACTTTTCCTTTCACCAAAAGATTGCTCACGTCTGCTTTGACTGCTACTTCTTCTGGACTCATCTCGAAATTCATTGCCTCTTCTTCTCTCTTTTTCTCAGGAAGGGCCTGACTATTTTGTCCATTAAGTTGAAGGGGACCTGAGAAAACCTTTTCACAGTGTGGTGTGGATCCTTGGTCCGACATGTTTCTATGAGGAAGTTAATGCAGTGGGCTCCACACGTTTTAGCGTAAAAGTTTTGCACTTGTTTTCTGCTGAACGACCCGTGACCATCTGACGACTTTTGCATGAACCTCTGGTGATATATAGTAAACGGAGGTAGGCCATAGGGATCAAAGTAGAATACATTCCCGTTATGAGAAACGTAAAATGCCACCCAGTGCTGACCAGGTTTAGAGCTTGGATCTGTGTTACTGACGAAACATGTAGAGGGAATTGGTTTTTTAGGACATTGATTACTGGCAAAAGTTCCCAGGTAGAACCGCCTTGTGTGTGGATGGTTTCCCAGTGCACCTGTTATGTCTGAAGTTCTCATTTTTTTCTCAGTTCATGTGGTAGTCTGTGACAGGAAGACAGTCAGCCGTTAGTTGGATGTTGTTGTCGTAGAAGGAACACAAGACGGCAGATATGGCGTGAGTAGTCGGGGCGGCAAACCTAAGGGAAATGCCCAGCTTTCCTTGCTTGATGAGATTTATACGACTGTCTTCAGGTGCTCTGTCTGGGGTGAGGTCGAAAACAAAGAAGGAATATCCATCTTTGAAATCTTCCAAAGTTATGCCACAGTCTTGCCCCAAAGCCGACAGCCCACTGTCTATGAACATTTGACTGTAGGCTCTGATGCAGTTGCCTGTTTCGAAGTCGGTCTTCAACTCAAACTTTTGATCGTCATATCTCACACATATTTCCTTCACGTTGAAATGCCTGCAGTTGAAAGGATTTTCTGTCTTAGTCCCAGCAGCTGCTGTTTCCTTTATCATACACAAGACTATCCTGGTGGGGATCTGAGTAGTGTCAGGTTGAGTCCAACTGTAGTCTTGTGAGCCGCCGTCCAAAGTGTGTTTAGTTACTTTACACCTGGCTATGTGATAGTTGAAAGGGCCCCAATGTGGATTCCTGACACTGCTGACGTGAGTTTTCACCACCTCGTCGTCGACACATTTTTGGAGAAGTGTCATTTCAGCTTTGGTGATTTTGACCCAGTAGTTTTGATCGGCTGCTTGCATCATGTAGTAATTGGGCTGATTTTTTTCGAATATGAACTTGATTTCACAGTTCGGAGGCAGCACCTTGCACTGTTTAATTAAATCCAGGTGCGGCTTCATTACTAAGGCATGCTTGTTGCGGGCACTGAACTCTGCTCTCCGTGCCGTCCATCCAGCATTTTCGCCCGCTCTGGCTTCCATGTGACCACAGGTGTCTTTCATGTACTTTTGACACCCTTTCAACCGAGTCTCTTTGTCTTCTTTGTTGCAACAAATTGTGTCCAAAATGTAGGCCTTGAGACCATAGTCTTCATTGTTGCCGGTGACTTTCTCCCCATTTATCAGCAACTGGCAGGAAGCAAAGAGAGCGTGTGCCAAGTTGTTGACTGGAGCAGCTTCTATGCCTACGGCAAGGTGAGTTGTTCCGTCTGCCGCCACGGCTTCCAGTTCCATGTACAGCTCAGTTTCTGAGAGGTCTGTGTACAGGTTGCTTGGTTCGAAGGTGAAGTCAAATGATTCAGTGTGTGGAGTCAGGGCATTGTTGGTAGTTTTGGTTATTTTTTGACATTTTAATATGTCCTTTTGAGTGACAGGCAAGGCGTGTAGGTCTAGTTCACCTACTGCACATACCTGACCCTTGGGATGAAGGAGACTCATGACTAGAACAAGGTCCTTCCTCTAGCTTGTCCTCTGCCTCTGCCGCGTTGCCCCTTACGTCCTCCGCGCTTGCCGGTTGCTCGTCGTTTGACTGGAGGAGGTTCAGATGTACCTTTTATGTATCCTTGAGCAGAAGAAGCAGCCCTTTTGAGTAAGTTCTTCCCTGTAGCTTTACTTCTCCTAACTACACTTTTCTTGAAACCTTTTCCTGTTACCACGTCGGACAAGACTCCAGCTCCTGTAGTAAGCAAGGCTTTGCCTGCAGATTTGGCAGCCGAGCGTCCTATTTTACTTAAGAGGGGAACAGCTCCTCTCAGTAAACCACCTATTAACGAACCAAGTCCGTGCCCTCTTTGTCTGCCCCTGCCACCGTACGCTGGTAAAGCACCGTTCCCAAACTGTGATTTTCTGTAGTATTCAGCGTACTGACCCCTAGGGGCCAGGTATGGAGGTGTTCCATAGTAGTGAAGCATGGTAATATACTCCTATCCTTGAAGAGGTCTGAAGGCAAGTACCACCGACACTGATCCGCTTTCAAATGGTATAGGTTCCCCAGTCTTGTCTCTTAAGTATATCCCTATCTGTCTGAAGGTGGTTTTAGTGACTGGCAGATATATCAAGTTCTGGAAACTTATGGTCTGCATGTCACCGTTGTAGCGATTTATGTTGATTTGCCTGAGAAGGGGTGCTTTAGAATCACCCACAAGACTGTGCTTGACTATGTCAGAGTACACGAAAGCACATCGACTTTTGAACTGAAGGTCTACCACGTAGGGGCTTTGTGTCTTTCCACTTAGGAAAACACTTCCGTCAAAACCTAATTGTTTCCCTAAGTTTTCTGGGAGTTGCATGACCACACCAGGAGGCAAGGAAACTACACTTTTCATTGTGTATTTGTTGTAGTGAAACACGGTGGCTTTGTTGTTTTTCCTGTAGTTTCTTAGTTTTCTCACCAACATGCTCTGTAGTTTATTTATGGTCCTGTTCAAGTATCCTATCAACTCTGAGTTGCTTTCCAGGTTCACACCTTCTAAGGCAAACATATTGTAGATACTACCTTCCTTGAAGTAATACTTAGACAGGTATCTGCTAATTTCCTTGAAGCGTGTACATATTTTCACAGCCTGTAACTGACTGGGAGAGAGCGGAGAAACATTAGCAGAGTCTGTGAAGACGGCCTTTTCTTCAAAAAAAGAAAGAGACCTTTTTTCCCTGTCATCCATAGACATCACTTCAGCCACAGCCGACGATATTTCCCTTTTCTCTCTGCCTGCCGTGTCACGCTCCCCCTCAGCCTCCTCCTCTTCCTTTTCCTCCTTCTCTGGCGTGGGTTGGTTAGAAGTGAATCCTCCAGATGGCGTCTCAGTCGCAGCAGCAGGAGTTGGTGGACTTTCACTTGCAGGACCAGCAGGAGGAATGGTTTCAGTCGATCCCACAGGGTTGACATGACGTAGGTTTTTTGTTATTTTTACTCCTCTCTTCAAAGCAGATTGGGCTGATAAATTTGATGTAGAGCTTGAAGCTCTACTGAAGACACTATGGGCTCCTGGTTTTTCCAGAGGAAAAAATTCTCTTCTGCGTTTGTTCAATAAAGCTACTACAGAGCGGAGGTTGTTTGTCAGGTCGTTTTCTCCCTGTACCAAGAGGATGGGTTCTTCTTTGACGTTGTACCACGTGGTAGGACAGGTTATTTCTTGAAGAGCACACTCTAACTGAGTAGGAGAGTTAATGTATTCTGCCAAAATTGTATTGTAACTAGTTAAAGTGTTGTCAGGAAAAACGTTCATAGATGAGTTACTAGGTAAAGTTAAGGTAAACGCCATTTGTTTATGTTTTTGACAGGTTCCCAAGAGTTAAACTTGTCTCCATAACCCTTCCACTTGATCAAGGCTTCTCTTTTCTTGCCTTTTCCTCTGTATTTTACTATTTTTTCTATGTTGTAGCGTCTTCCGTGACGGACTTGCACCTTCTGGACCTCAGGTTCGTAGAAGCTTCCTTTTATCTCTTCTCCAAGGAGATCTTTCAGGTGGTACCCTTTGGGCGAAATGTTGTCGACTGTGTATATTTCCTCAGTCCAGTTAGGTTCGTACCCTCTGTTAAATGTTTTCTTTGTTTTCAACATTCGCACTTGATTTTTTCTCTTCAACTGAAGGACAGGAACTTTTTTCTTTTGAGGTTGATCGTACAACCTGTAGAACAAGACTTCAGAGTTGTCTTTATTTATGTCTGAAGGGGCAGCTCCTAAGGCTTTGTGGTAAGTCAAATTGTAGGACTTAACCAAGTCGGGCAGCAAGTCAACCCATTTGTAGTTATTGAAATGAGAAAAACATCTCCACATTTTTCCTTGTAAGGTAGAGTTGAACCTTTCGGCTAAGGCACACTTCACGTCGTCGTTCTCTCCTGTGAAAAAATTGATTTTTTGATCTTCACAGTGTTTTTTGAAAATTTTGTTGACAAACTCTTTGCCCTTGTCAGTTTGAATTTGTTGAGGTTTTCTTTCTTTGCTCATTTTTTTGAAAGCCTCTGTCACGTCATCAGCTCTCTTACTTTTCACAGGTTGTCCAAAACCATACCTTGAAAAAACATCTATTCCCGCTAGAATGTACTGGTATCCTTTGTTTTCCTTTGAAAATTCTCGCATGTCTATGAGGTCAAGTTGCCACTGTTTGTCTATGCCCCATGTTTGTGTTTTTCTTCTTGGAAATCTTCTCTTGTAAGGTTTGTGTCTGGTGTAAGCGTCTACATCTTCCAAAGCTTGTTCTATGTTTTTTTTCTTTGTTTTCTTGAAGTGATGACGTTGAAGTTTAGAAACGCTGGTGAAACTTCCAGGTTGTTTAGGATTTGTGTAAAACCTGAGCACATCTTTTTTCAAAGCCTTGTGCGCCATATAAACTTACGTCCAGTTCCTTTTTGACTTACTTTCCTCTTCTTTATAGGGGAAGCTCTTTTCAAGGGACTGGCAGCAAAGGAAGGACTGTGCCCTGCAAAAGCCGACTTGTTTTTGACAAATTTTAAGGTGGGGTTCAGCCTTTTAACTGCTCTCATGAAAACCTGGCTTCCTTTAGGTTGGTCCTTTTTCAAAGACTTTGGTCGGGCAGCAAAAGCTAACAAATCTGTTATGTCAGTTCCAGGCACACGTTCCCCGTTAACATATATTTCTCCGTCTCTGTTCCAATTCAAAATTTGACTTCCGTGACGAGATAATTCTCTGTATAGATTTTTAGCAGTCGTTCTGTAACTTGCAGGTATTCTTTCTTTTATGTCGGCGTCCATACCCTCTGTGTTGTCTCTTGCACGAGGTTTAAAGCCTTCCTCCCCTTTGAACTCGTCTACACTGTCTCCGTCTGAATCGTCAGGAAGTGGTGGATCGTCTCTAGTCTCTGTGAAAGTGTGGTCAGCATCATCGTCGCCGTCGTCGGTGTCTTCTAAAGAATTGTTTACACCCCCAGCTGCTGCTGCTGCTGCTCCTGCAGGACCTTGTCCTACTGCTCGACCAAAATAGGGACCTTCCCTACGTTGTCCTAAGGCCTTGGCTTTTTTAGTTAAAATTCCCGACTTTATCATAAGTTGATTGTACTGCCTTAACTTTTCCTTCAGTTTGAGGTTAGGAGAGTTAAGCACCTCATGTGCTTTACTCTGAAGGTGGTTCAGGACTTGAACCAGGCTGGAATCAGGAGTTAAACCTTCTCTTAAAAGTTGAGTGCTGTAGTACTGGTCTTGAACACTAGGTCCAGGCTGGGGAGGAGAGGAAGGACTAACAAAAGAAGATTTTTTTTCTCGGGGAACAAGATCCGCCCTTACGAGGGCCATCCTTGAATAAGACATGATTTTTTTATCGACGTGCTCCTATGAGACCTGTTATCAGGGGTAAGGCGAGGCCCAAAATGGTTCCCAAAAATCCTCCCTTTTGCTCAAAGGTTTTCCTCTTCTGCTTAACGGTAGCCTTGTGCCTTGTGACTGACTTGAGTTCTTTCTTGTAGGGTGATAAACGTTTGACTGCGTCGGACTCGTTACGCAACAGGTTTTTGTTCATTACGTTGACGCAAATTTGACTCATCAACCTAATGACCTCATCGCTGAGACCTTTGATAATGTGGGAACACTCTGCCGAGGAACACTTGGATATGTGTTTCAACAAGTGGTAATGTTTCCTAATTGTTTTAAATTTTCCTCCAGAAGGAGATCTTTTGGTCACCATTCTATCTTTTTCTTTTCGAAGCTGAAGCTTGAGGAATGAAAACCAAGGTGTTCCAAGGAGTTGTTATGCTGTTTCTTACCCTAAGCTCGTTAGGTGTGCTCTGCTTAAAGTCCAATAGGATGTATGAATGCTTCTCTTTGGTTTCTGAGTTATATACCTCCGTCAAAAAGGATTTCTGTCCTGGAAAGGCCTGTTTGCTGATGTGCCCTATCTGACTCATGTCTCTAGGGTTTTTAAAAACAACTAGGTAGTGTGCATTTAAGCTCAAGGTTCTGAAGGCAGGATTGTTGAAAAACAAGTTTTGAGTAACAAAAATTACACTTAAACTGCGATGGTGAGAACCCACAGTGAAAAGTTTCATTATGGTGGGAACGTACTCGGGATCCATGAGATCGTCTATTACGACCAGTCCATGTTTAGTCACGTCTCTTTCATCCTCGAACAAAAAGTCTTCTGAAAGAAGACCTTTGTTAAACTTAACCCCCAACTTCACCATTTCGTCGAATCCATCTTGCCATTGACTGTAGCAGTAGTATATGTCGTGTATTTTTGGAGTAACAAGCTCGTCTACACCTTTAATCAACTTGAAAACAAGTTGACTTTTCCCACAAGAAGTAGGTCCAGCTATGATCATTGTGAAGGGGCTTTGTAGACGTGGGTCAAAAATGATCTCCTTTTCCTTGTGATCCATGTTGGACGATATCTTAGACCAAAGTGACCAAAGGAGCAACCTCGTCCTCTTTTAAACCAGTAGAACCCTTGTTCAAACCTTCCACGTAAAGAGCTACATCAGAAAGTCCCATGTTGTATAGACTGGCTATTAGGCAGCTTGGATGAGATATTTCTCTATATTTCCAAACCATCAGAACTTCGAACACAGGATTTGTGACACCTTTTTTCCCTGGAACAGGGGTGGATATCAGGTTAAGCTCGTGGTCGCTCATTCCAAGTTGAGTTCCCAGTTTCCTCCAGTCCTAAGTAAACTCCTAATCGAGGGTAGTCTTTTTCAGATATTTTTTCACTGACCTTGAATAACAACTCGTCCGAAAGGTGAAACTCCATAGCGTCCAAATAAAAAGTGTTGAGCAAGTAAGGCAGGCAGGTAGGAAGGCAGGCAGGTTATGACAGGCTAGAAAGCATACAGTTGACTTATATAGGGTAGGGTAGGGTAGGGTAGGGTAGGGTAGGGTAGGGTAGGGTAGGGTAGGTGGGTAGGTGGTTTAGGTGGGTGGGTAGGTGGGTGGGTGGGTTAGGTGGGGTATTTTGGGCGGCCAGCCCGGGCCAACAAGCCCCAAACCCCCCATACTTGAGGGGTGCCCCCACCCCCCCACCCCATAGTTTTTTAAACCCAACCCCACCCTTTCCTACCCTACCCTACCCTACCCTACCCTACCCTACCCTATTTTATCCTACCCTATTCTATCCTATTCTATATATCTCTCCCGTTCCCTTCCCCCTGTTTAGGTAAGCATGTTACATCGTTCTTCGTTCGTTTAAATTTGTTATGACGTTGAGTGTAAAGCGAGCTGATTGTGGTGAAAACAGTGAGTAAGGGAGATAAGCTGGGTGCACCACATAGCCAGATAAAACCAAACTTTTTCTTTCTCCTCTACACTGAAACGATCCAGGGACGATGATGGGATGTGAAATATGGGGCAGGAGGAAAACAAAGTTTTGGTTTCTAAGCACTCAGCTAGAAGTTCCAAAATAGACATGAAGAAATGAAGACGCTGGTTAAGTAGGCGGGGATTTTCTTTGGCGTGATGCTCTTCTGCCGCTTTCAATGCTTCCACATGGAAGGGGTTTTTCAGTGGGCCTTTTCCCTTTCTTCCATGCTTCAGGGCATAACCCAAGGTTTCCACCGCTGAAAATTTCGACAAGTTATGACTCAAAACCATTTTCCTCAAGGTTTTTCTGTCTTTGGATGTAAAACTTGATTGCACTGAAGAAAAAACTAAGTAAAATTTTTTTCCGGTGAAGAACACATTCTTTCAAGTATTTGCACACGTACCTGAAACAAATAGAAGAGCAACATATAATTTCATTTCTTTCCCTCACATATGTCAGAACTTGAGTGTCGTCGGGGTGACGTTGTTCTAATACACGCTGCAGGGAGTAACGCGACATAGTAGGTCGAAGGTTGTTGTGTCAAATAACGATGGTTTAGTCCCCGTTTAACCTTTATAGGAAACCTGTCAGTCTTTCCTTATCGCAATTTCCTGAAATGATTTATTGCTCAAGGACGAAACAAACGTCAGGGTCAGTGCCTGAGCGTTCTAAAAAGAGGGGAAAACATGTGGAAGGGTGGGTTTGGCCCAGGGGCCTTACCCGGAGGATCATCGTTTATTTTTGTTCAGTTTTATTAGGAGGACCAAAAATTAGATACGGGGTAGGCTGTTACCACCTTCAGCTGACCTTTTTCATGGGAGGCAGTTATTTCAGTAATAACTCTCACAACATGACAGCATCCATGGTAATTGTGGCCAATCTCTGTCCTGAATCCTCTTTCATAGAACATTTTTGAACCTAAAGAGTGTGTAATTTTGTCTGGGTGAAGTAAAGTGGCTTTAATTAAAGCCTTCACCATAGTAGAATCGATGAAAACTGAATTACCAGGCCCTCCCCCCAAAGGTTGATCCCTTAGAAAAAAGGGTTTTTGTCTGTCTGAAATGAATTTCTTTGAACTTCCAGAGGAAATGGAATGTCTAGACATTAAGTGTACCATGGCACCATGTCCCAAAAGAACACCTGAAAAAAAACTTTCCCCATTTTCTGAGATAAGTTTTTTCACAGAGGGTCCACCAGGAACCAATGCAGTGGTTTGGTTGTGCAAAAAGCATTGTTTGAAGTTACAGTTAGGAGGGATGTAAAGATCCCTGTTCAAATTTTCAGGACAGAATTTCCACACAGCCCACACCTTACCTTCTTCTACGCCCCTCCTGATGTCTGAAATAAACACCTCCTGACGCCTTTTGTGACCTACGGTCAAAGACAAAGGCAAAGGACAAAAGTTAGCCATGTCTGCTTGAGAGAAGCTAGTTCTGATAAATGACGAATGGTCTGCGTTAATTACAGAACGGTAACAACAAGACTCGTTTTACAAGCCTCACCCTGAACGTTGACTGAACGTTATCACGTTTTTTATTTGAGTTAAGCTTTTTTACTTTTTTCCAAAACAACACTGACTAAGTGTAAAACATACTATGAATGGAAAAGCACGGTTATCTACGACTCATGGACGTGGTTGTACGTTATCTGAACGACAAGGGAACGTCCCAGCATCGTATCAGGATAGTTACTATAAAGTAGACTTGAGCTGCTCGATCTTCATCAAACCTTTTCTGACGTTTGTCTGCTGTTCGCCGTCCTGCTCCTGCACCTTCCAGCCCTGCCACCCTTTCATCTTCAAGGAGAACAATGCCTGGTCGCATGAAGACGGGACTTAGTGTCAGGAGAGGAGGAGCTAAAAAACTGGCTCCACTAACTTTTACTACTTCTAAACAGACAGTGGAAAAGGCGTCGGGCATCGCCCCTCCTCCTACCTCTCCAGCCTCACCTGATAAACCACCTGCAACTCCTGCTCGGCTTCCAACTGAAGTGCCTGATGCAGGAGAACAGGAAGCCGCTCTTGCAGCTCTTCATGGCGAAATCACTGATTTCCTGGATCGCGTCCGGGATCGCTCTCCTCAGGAAGCTGGCGACGGCGATTTTGACATCAGGGAATACATCAATCCCCCGGCACCTTTGAACTACCAACCCCCCACTGAAACACCTACGTCCGCCTCTTACTCACCCGTGACTCCGGAGGAACCTTCTCCCCAGGTCAGTCCAATTAAGGTTATAGACCTTACAACCTCATCACCGGCAGTTAAACCCATAGAAGTGGTGGACTTAACACAAGGGACACCTTCACCTGCTCACCGCGGGGGGTATTCGCAGGTAGAGGTTATAGATTTAACCGGCCCTTCTCCTCTGTACTCTCTCCCGGTTCCAGTAGAGGAGCTGCTTCTTAAAAGCCCGCCGGAAAAAAGAAACTGTTCCAGTGAGAAAGAAGGGGAGCCTAAGAAAAAAAGACAGAAGCGCGCCTACCACAAGAAAACCCCTGTCTCTACCCCTGCTTCAGATTCCTCAGCGACTTCATCCTATGGTGCCGAGCCAATTGGTTCTGTCCCAGGTGTTCCTTCTCCTAAAGACAAGTCACACAGGCAAAAGTTTGGGGAGGGAACTGCCCCCAGTTCTTCCAGCAAGCTTGTGGGCTTTAGGTCAGTGCCTTTGGTGGTAAAAAAGTGGCCTGCTCGATTTGGTTTCCAAGAAAAGTCACCTGCCCCCAACCAGGTTTTTTATCCGGAAGGGGATAACAACGCCTGCATAGAAATATACAGGGAACCTAGCATCAGGGGAGTATGCTTGAGAACCTACCTGGACAAACCTTACGAGCGGTGCTTGAACCTAGAGGCGCGTGAATTCAGGAACTTAGTGGACCAGATAGAGTGCATCCTAGGAAAGTACAAGGAGTTACACCGCCTAGCTGCCCTTGGAGAGAGGAAGGTGGATAATCTTTTGTTGTCCTTGAACCAAGACTGCACCGACCCCAGTGGAGGCCGGGCTATGGTCCTGGTAAACTTGTACAAGGGAACTCCTAAAGTTCACATAGGAACAACCAGCTACGTGGAGGAAATGAATGCCTCGGTGTCTTCCAGCTTCAGAATGCCCCCCTCAGCCACACACTGCAGACACACTGTGTCCCCCTTCATTCTGGAGGACATAAAATCACGAGTTGGTCCCTTCCTAGACGAAACGACTGATTTCTACTCTGGGTAAGTGGTCAACTTTGTATAGTGTCTGGTCAACAGCTCCTTGTTAAGTGCTTTTACATTATGATGTATATCAGCTAATTTGTAGTTAGATTTAGATGTACTCCGTTATTAGTCAACATAGCCCAGCGTAGGTTTAAGTTCCATATGTACTCCATGTATACTTAGGTTAGGTTTTTAGTTATAAGTTTGTATATAGAACATAAAGTGAAACAAGAAAAAGAAACCTTAAAAAAAAATGCCGCCCAAAAAGGTAAAACAACTTTACACCGTCAACTGTCCAATGTGTAACACCCCTAGACCTCCACGTTTGGTAACTGTAGAAAACAGTGGAAAAACTTTATGTAACTCAGATTCTTGTAGAAGAGAAACTTTTTCCGACAGCTTAGAACTTCCAAAAGAAATAGAAAAAAATTCTTTGCATAAAAGCAGTTACCGTGACAACTTCAAGTCCATAGCTTCAGGTTTGGCTGTGCTTGGTAAGCTTCAGTCCATTTTCAACGTCAGAATGACAAGTTTCAACAAAGACTTGGGAGCCAAACAGGTAATAGAGGCGCTTACCTCTATTCATAGAAATCAAGTTATGGCTTACAAAGTGGCTGTCTCTTTTGGAAGGTTGTTGTCTTCCTCTAAGGAGGAAGAAGAAGAAGAGAAAGTCATGTACTTTCATGCTTCTGCCAACAACTCGTCTTTGTTCTATGACAGTGAAAGTCATAGAGACCCTTACATTTTTATAAGGGACGACAAAGACTTTGCAGAGTGTTTAGATTTAATAGAAAACAACATTAAAGAAGACACTCAAAGACCCTCTACTAAATGGAGTGTAATAGGCAACGTGAACGCCAACATCACACTGATAAGGGCTACGGGAGGAGAATATCTTTTAGGTAAAATGAAAACTGTTCCACCAGGTTTAAGACAAAGAGGAATGCAACACTTTCACAGAGACCCTAAAACCAAAAGGGCTTACAAGGACAACTTGTGTTTCTTTAGATGTCTGTCTTTCTTCCTGTATGAATCTTTAGAAAAAACTCAAGAGCTTTTCCTTGAAGCCTATCCAGGGGTGAACAAGGAGACTTTTGAGGGCGTTAACATAAGAGATTTAGACAGGTTAGAAAAAATGTTTGAAGTTAACATAAGAATCTTTTACCTTCCCTCTTTTGGTAAAAGAAAGGGTCGACCTAAAATTATAAGGTCAAACATGTGTTCATCCAAGAAAATCATGAACTTGAACTTACACAGAAACCATGTAAGTTTAATAACTAACATGGGACTGTATGGTAAAATGTACCCCTGTGAAAAGTGTCATAAAGTTTTCACTCGTAGCTTCCTTTTGAAACAACACAATGGGGTGAAAAAAGATTGCACCAAAGTCAGCTTCAGGTACAAAGGTGGAGCATACAATCCATCCAAAACAGTTTTTCAAGTTTTAGAGGAACTGGGAATAGTTTGTTCACCTGAGAAAAAAATATACCCCTATAAAATTGTTTTTGACTTTGAAAGCTATTTCGTCCAACCTGAAAATTCGTCCCCAGAAAATGCTAACACTGTGATAGAAAAAACTCACATACCCCTTTCTGCCAGTGTAGCTTCTGATTTTCCTGGGCATACAGAACCAGTGTGTTTTGTCAGAAATTCCAACAGGGACGACGATCCTTTGGTTAAAAATGTGTTGGAACACATAAACAACTTGGGGCAGTTGATAGGAGAACAGGTGAAAGAGAATATTAGAGATGTTTTAGACGAACTAGACTCTCTAGAAGAAAAACAAAAGGAACTAGAACATAAAGCTAGCAAAGTTTTTCCAGCAAAGAACAAAAAAAATCCCCAAAAAAAAATCTCCCATGTTCTTGAAGTGAAGGAAAAACTTCTTACCTACATAGAAAGAGTCCCTGTTCTAGGTTTCAACTCTGGAAAGTATGACATTAATTTGATAAAAAAGGAATTTCATTCTTTTTTTATAGACACAGACAAAACAGAAATGAAAACCATAAAAAAATGCAACAAGTACATAGCAGTGTACACAGACCATCTTCTTTTCCTTGACATGTTTAACTATTTGGCACCAGGTTATTCCTACGCAAACTACCTGAAAGCCTTCCTAAAAGGGAAAGCTGAAAAAGGTTTTTTTCCCTACGAGTGGATGGACAACATAAGAAAACTGAACAACAAAGCTCTTCCTCCACGCCACTGCTTCTACAGTTCTTTGTCGGGTGGTGGAATAAGCAAAGAAGATTATCTTAAATGTAAGAAGGTCTGGAAAGAAAACAAAATGAAAACTATGAAGGACTACTTGATATATTACAACAACCTGGATGTTAAACCCTTTGTTTTAGCCATAAACGAGCACACAAAATTTTTTATAGATCGTGGGGTAGACATGTTCAAAGACGGTTTAACTTTGCCAGGTTTAACCTTGAAGTTTCTTTTCAACAACACTGCACCTAATGCCACTCCTTACATTCTTTTTGGTGAGAAAGAAAAGGATGTTCACTCCTTGCTCAGACGCAACTTAGTAGGGGGTCCCTCTATTATTTTTCACAGACATCACAAAAGTGGAGAAACAAGAATAAGACAAAAAAAATACGGGTCACAAAGCAAAGTATGCAGACACATAGTAGGGGTAGATGCTAACAGCTTGTACCTCAAGTGCATGGGTGAAGAGCACTGCACAGGTTATTATGTGGTGCGCAGGAAAGAAAACGATTTTCAAGCTGTTTGCAGTCAACAAATCAGCTACTCAGCCACAGAATGGTTGCGATACAAAACTGTGACAGACAAAGTCAAGATATTACACCAATACAACTACGGGGAAGTAGTATTGGGTTCAAGGAAAATAAAAGTGGACGGATATGATCCAGCTTCAAAAAAAGTATACCAGTTTCACGGGTGCTACTGGCATGGTCACATATGTCACCTTACTAAATCAGTTTTGAGAGACCCCAATGGAAAGGCATGGTTAGAAGAAAAAAACCAAAATACCATTTTGACTACCCTATATCTTCAATCGTTAGGTTACCAAGTAGAGGAAAAGTATGAGTGTATGTGGTTGAAAGAAAAAACTGAAAACTTGTGCAGAGAAACAAAAAGTGAATGGGAAATTAAAAGACCGTTGTGCCAAGGCAGAAAAAGTCAGGATGAAATACTGAGAGGGGTTTCTAAAGGAACAACTTTTGGACTTATCCAGGTAGACATAGAAACACCTGAACACTTGAAAGAAAAATTCAGTGAAATGACACCTATTTTCAAAAACTGTTTAGTAGGAAAAAAAGACGTAGGTGAACATATGAAACGTTACCTGGAAGCAGCAGGTAAGCTAAAACAACCGCAACGCCAACTTATAGGCAGCTACCACGCAGAGGGAATTTTGTTGGGAACTCCTCTCTTGAAGTGGTACCTGGAAAAAGGTTTGGTAGTTACGACAGTACACCTTCTCGTAGAATACACTCCAGAACAGACTTTTTTACCCTTCATGGACGAAGTAACCAAAGCTAGGAGAAAGGGCGACGAAAATATAGACTGTAAGATTTTGTCAGATCTGTACAAACTTTTGGGAAATGGTTCATACGGAAAAACCATATGCAACAAACAAAACTTTGTTCAAACAAAGTATCTTCACCCCTCTAAGGCAAGACGTTTGGCCATGCACTGGTCAGTGCAAGATGTGCAAGACATAAGTGACAACACGGTAGAACTGTCCTGTTTGCCCACCTCCATCACCTACGATCTCCCAGTTCAAATAGGGTTCATGGTATACCAATATGCCAAACTTAAAATGTTGGCTTTCTATTACGACTTTCTCCTTGAATACATAGACGAGAAAGATTTTGAAATGTGTGAAATGGACACTGACAGTTTTTACTTTGCTTTAAGTGCAGAGAAAATAGAAGACGTAATTATTCCTGAAAAACGTGAAGCTTTCTTCAGAGAACGTCACAAATGGTTGCCCTCTGAATCATGTGACAACAGTCACCACAGAGAGACCTATGTTCAGACCAAAGTATTGGGTGAGCTGTGGCTGCCTCAACCATGTTGTAAGAGCCGTCTGGCGTTTGACAAGAGAACCCCCGGGTTATTCAAAGTGGAGTGGGAAGGTGACGAAATGACTGCCTTGAACTCCAAATGTTACATAGGCACAGGAGTAAATGTGCCCGTTAAAATGAGTTGCAAAGGTGTAATTCAAAAACAAAACCCCCTGACCACTGACAAGTACAAAGAAGTACTGGACAGTGAAAATGTTGTCACGGTAGTCAACAAAGGATTTAAAGTAGTAAACCACAGCGTTACGACTTACTCTCAAAGGAAACAAGGTCTAACCTATCAGTACATAAAGAGACAAGTATGTGAAGACGGTGTAAGCACCCTACCCCTTTCTATATAAAAAATGGTTTCTTTTTCTAGTTTCACTTCCAGTTGTACATTTCGTTGAAAGAAAAAAAAGTTTTAAACAAATTGTTCAAATGAACAAATTTCCTTCATAGAAAACAGTGTTAAAATGGAAAATGTTCATTTGAAAAATTGTTCAAACGAACATTTGTTCAAATGAACATTTTTCCCCATAGAAAACAGTGTTAAAATGGAAAATGTTCATTTGAACAATTGTTCAAACGAACATTTGTTCAAATGAACATTTTTCCCCATAGAAAACAGTGTTAAAATGGAAAATGTTCATTTGAACAATTGTTCAAACGAACATTTGTTCAAATGAACATTTTTTCCCATAGAAAACAGTGTTAAACTGGAAAATGTTCATTTGAACAATTGTTCAAACGAACATTTGTTCAAATGAACATTTTTTTCCATACAAAACAGTGTTAAACTGGAAAATATTTTTTGTTCAAATGAACATTTTTCAAATAAAAAAAATGTGTACTGTATCATGAAAAAAAACTAATAAAAAAGTAAGAAAAGTGAACTGTATCACCCAAAAATAAAAAAAAACTTTTCACAAAAGTGAACGCTGTACATGTTCACGACAAAAAATAAAAAATCCGGCGCTGAAGAAATTAAGTTGGAACAGAAAAAAAAGTGGTACCAGATTTCTTAACTCATAGCGTCACGTTCACCAGACTATTAGTATCTGGTTAGATTTAAGCAACCATTTTAACATGGAAAGTTTAGAAGCTATGCTTGTGGAGCAAACCACAGAAACTCCACCTTATGACTATTACATGCGTCCAGTTTTACAAAGTGTTGCTTCATATAATCAAGCTTCTTCTATAACACCTGACAATGATATAAGTTCTGTAGCATGTGGATGTTCAGAGAATTTCTTTTGGGAAATAATACCTGCAGAAAACATTGGTTATTTTAGAGGAGCTGAACCAGACACTGTTGACCACTGTATAACTAGTGTTAAAATGTACAAATATTTCTCTTCAGCTTTTTGGGACGCCTACAGAAACTGCATGTACTATTGTCGAGTGAAAAAAGTTAACTTAATAATGCAT
Source organism: Acholoe squamosa (assembly GCA_949317995.1). Taxonomy (NCBI): domain Eukaryota; kingdom Metazoa; phylum Annelida; class Polychaeta; order Phyllodocida; family Polynoidae; genus Acholoe; species Acholoe squamosa. Next base: position 1,153,455 of record OX439051.1, on the reverse strand, counting down.
GATTGGTGTATAGGAGTATATCAATTGCACACTGAACCTGGCTGCCCAAGACACTACACAAGGTACACTTTAGGAAGTGTAAGAAAGTTTGCTCTTACTCTCCAAGAGTTAGAATGTAATCCCATAGTAGGAGTGTTTTGTCAGTGTAATTGTAAACTGGAAGTATCTGCTATTGCTAAAACTATTTGTTTCACATGTCTGCAGGTCTCTCTGGAACTTCATGCCTTAAGTATACCTGGAGTGAAAAATCATTTCTCCTTTGAGGTAAACTTTAAGGATGGTTTTTTATCTGGTCTTTTACCTGGACCCAAAAACAGTCAAACTTACTTCCTGGCCCAGGCTTTGTTCGAGCATGCTATATCTAACATAGCCAAACTTAACAGTTATTGTTTCCACAACACATGGAAAACAAGTCTTACTGGCCAAAGCTGGTATCAAGCAAGTAAATTCACACACAACAAATGTTTTTGTAGTATATGTGCACGCCCCGGAAATGGAAAATCTGTCTTCATCTGTAAATATTGTGTCTAATAAAAAATATAATCTGTTATGTGAAATAAATGAGTTGTGTTTTATTTTAATGCATGAGTCATAAGTATTGCGTAAATCCATAAAAGTATTGCATCAGAACATTGTGTAAATTCTTACAAGCATTGCGCAATGCACCCTCATACGTAGGTCATACGTTTTTGCAAGTAGGTTAGTAGGTCACTTCCGGTTTGCAAGTAGGTCAGCTCTAGGTATTGCGCAATTCTTTTAATTTATGTAACTAGGTCAGGTCACTAGGTCAAATGAAATCCAGCTCTCTGATAGGTCGAAAAAACTAGGTCATGACCTTATGACGTCACTTCCTGTCAAATCCAGCCCTCTGATTGGTTGAAACTAGGTCACTTCCGGTCTACCAGTAGGTCATGACCTAGTTAGTAGCTAATCCATTGCGCTCAGTTTGCATGTATATACTACTTCCATATGATCATTTGAAGTTTGACTTTTTCTCTTATATATTGGTACACAACCGCCATTTGTTAATTACCTTCAGGATAGGAATTCCATGTGTCAAGCTGCATTTACTATAAATTGCAAAAGAAAAACTGAATATTTTTCAATTTAACAGACTAAATGAAGGTCTCATGAAGAAACAGTGAGTGTGGAGTAATTCTCGTGAACCTCTGTCTATGTGTTATACGTTGTGAAGTAAGTTTGATGCATCGAGTGAGTTCTGCATGTAAGTGATGCGAAGTCTGGAGGCCATTTCTCAATGTACTACGACTACACACAGCCACTACAATTTAAAAATGCAAAGAATAAGCCAGGCTATCGTATGAACTGCCCTAAGACTGCTCACTACGATTAGCAGCTATGCAGTAATTGCATAAGGTTTAGTAGGGCAGTCGTACTGGTGCAGATATTAGGGACTACTAGTGCATGGTACTGTTATGGCCAAATTATTAGGTTCTCACTACGATTTAAAGGGCAGCAGTCGTAGTGTGTTAAGAAATGGCCTCCAGGTCTGTGTTGTGAGTGTATTTACAAAGGACTCTCTCCGTCCACTCTGCACGCTGTGTGTTTATCACCATGATGTATTGCATCCCTGTGGGACACCTTGTCAGGTAGACAGTGCTGAGTCTCATCCCTATTGTCATTACATCTATCTCTATGCAACCAATGTCAGAGCTAGAATATTTTTGGAGTAAATGTGCCCTGCTTCTAGCATGTTAGCAAGAACAAAAGAACATGTTACAAAAGCTGATCAAATTATGAAAGGGTGGAGAGACAGAGACCTACCACCTACAGGATTCTTGACATAATTCTGAAAAAGGAAAGTACCAATGCCAAATAAAAAAGTGTTTGCTAAGACTACCTTACTAAGCTAAGCCCTATTACAACAGTAATTACCCTACTTCCACTAAGGTTTCTGTAATGGAATTGATAAACCTTCAAGGGCCTTGTGATACCCTTTGGCGTTTGTTTGTTGTTTGTAATTCTTTTATTTATACAGTCTATAGTAGAGGGTGATACCCTTTTTTGATACAAAGCCTGTTGTAATATCAAAATCATACAATGATTGTTTCTTACAGTTGGATAAACAATACAAAATCAGAGACCAAACTGGTTTGTAAATTAAGTTATAAGTCACCGCATTAGCGGGAACCTATAAACTTGTCCATTAATCACCTAATTTATAAAGCAAGTTGTGTTAGAATTCCAAGGCCTATTGCCTACATCAGTGCTAGTAAGATAACAATACCTTGGCAATCAGGAGTACTAGGAATAAGGTGCCGGTGTCAAGTATGCATCAGTAGAACTGATAATCAAGAAGAAGATACAGAAAGAAGAAAAGAAAAAAACAGAGGTAAATTAATAGCCACAAGTGCACCCACACGCATATGTGCACACATATATACCCAAACATACACACATATGAAAATGCATAAGCAGGTGCACAAGCGGGGAGATAAAAAGGGGGGGGGGAATTTGCAAGTAAGGCCTTATTGTTCTTAGTGTTCTTCTTAAAAATAGCCAGGTTTATATCACCGAGATCATATGATCTCAGCAATAAGTTAATTGGGTCTGTCACTAGGTTTGGTAGGGTTGGCGTCATGTTACTTTGTGGTTGTGTTAGTTGTATTGTCTGCATAGAGCTCTTGTGCACCACATTCACACTTTGTGGGCTGAGAAAGTAGGAGCGTATCATGTCTATTGGTGAGTATGCTGAACCAATAAATGAAGCCCTGGTAAATTACTCCGAAGGGATGCATTTGTGCAATGAGCCATCCCCTAGACTATTAGTTTATCCAAACAAGGTCGTGAAAGATTTCTATGTTTTTCAGTCCTTTTATAGATGTAGGGGTATGGTATTTACACTTGTACATTCATGCACCAGTGGGACTCAGACCTAGATCTTAGTGTGTAGTGGGGGAATCCGGATGGCAGGTGGCAGCACCTGCCTCTGGGTTCGTATCCACTACACCAGGGGGCCTACCACTCGTCCGCCACACGTCACGTGGCCGGTCTGAGTTTCGGAGGTGGATTTAGATAAAGCCTCCTGTAAAGAGTTGAATAGAACTAACCAAGAGATAAGTTCAACTCAATCAGCCCATGGCAAGTATCAAGAAGAGCTGAAAAAGATCAAAACAGCCTTCAAAGATGCATGACATATGTATTTAGGTACGGGAGATATTGGAGGTGCTTCTACAAGTGGAATACAACAAAATCACTCAGTAGGAGCTTTCAACTTTGACGGCAGATGGCCACAACAGTCACCTTTAGGGGGACCAAATGGCCCTTATGGAACCAATGTCAGAGCTAGAATATTTTTGGAGTAAATGTGCCCTGCTTCTAGCATGTTAGCAAGAACAAAAGAACATGTTACAAAAGCTGATCAAATTATGAAAGGGTGGAGAGACAGAGACCTACCACCTACAGGATTCTTGACATAATTCTGAAAAAGGAAAGTACCAATGCCAAATAAAAAAGTGTTTGCTAAGACTACCTTACTAAGCTAAGCCCTATTACAACAGTAATTACCCTACTTCCACTAAGGTTTCTGTAATGGAATTGATAAACCTTCAAGGGCCTTGTGATACCCTTTGGCGTTTGTTTGTTGTTTGTAATTCTTTTATTTATACAGTCTATAGTAGAGGGTGATACCCTTTTTTGATACAAAGCCTGTTGTAATATCAAAATCATACAATGATTGTTTCTTACAGTTGGATAAACAATACAAAATCAGAGACCAAACTGGTTTGTAAATTAAGTTATAAGTCACCGCATTAGCGGGAACCTATAAACTTGTCCATTAATCACCTAATTTATAAAGCAAGTTGTGTTAGAATTCCAAGGCCTATTGCCATCATCAGTGTTAGTAAGATAACAATACCTTGGCAATCAGGAGTACTAGGAATAAGGTGCCGGTGTCAAGTATGCATCAGTAGAACTGATAATCAAGAAGAAGATACAGAAAGAAGAAAAGAAAAAAACAGAGGTAAATTAATAGCCACAAGTGCACCCACACGCATATGTGCACACATATATACCCAAACATACACACATATAAAAATGCATAAGCAGGTGCACAAGCGGGGAAATAAAAAGGGGGGGGGGAATTTGCAAGTAAGGCCTTATTGTTCTTAGTGTTCTTCTTAAAAATAGCCAGGTTTATATCACCGAGATCATATGATCTCAGCAATAAGTTAATTGGGTCTGTCACTAGGGTTGGTAGGGTTGGCGTCATGTTACTTAGTGGTTGTGTTAGTTGTATTGTCTGCATAGAGCTCTTGTGCACCACATTCACACTTTGTGGGCTGAGAAAGTAGGAGCGTATCATGTCTATTGGTGAGTATGCTGAACCAATAAATGAAGCCCTGGTAAATTACTCCGAAGGGATGCATTTGTGCAATGAGCCATCCCCTAGACTATTAGTTTATCCAAACAAGGTCGTGAAAGATTTCTATGTTTTTCAGTCCTTTTATAGATGTAGGGGTATGGTATTTACACTTGTACATTCATGCACCAGTGGGACTCAGACCTAGATCTTAGTGTGTAGTGGGGGAATCCGGATGGCAGGTGGCAGCACCTGCCTCTGGGTTCGTATCCACTACACCAGGGGGCCTACCACTCGTCCGCCACACGTCACGTGGCCGGTCTGAGTTTCGGAGGTGGATTTAGATAAAGCCTCCTGTAAAGAGTTAAATAGAACTAACCAAGAGATAAGTTCAACTCAATCAGCCCATGGCAAGTATCAAGAAGAGCTGAAAAAGATCAAAACAGCCTTCAAAGATGCATGACATATGTATTTAGGTACGGGAGATATTGGAGGTGCTTCTACAAGTGGAATACAACAAAACCACTCAGTAGGAGCTTCCAACTTTGACGGCAGATGGCCACAACAGTCACCTTTAGGGGGACCAAATGGCCCTTATGCCCAGTACGGATGGAAACAACCCCACACAGGAGCGAATCCATCCGATAGTAATGCCTGGAATGCATCCAGAGGAACATCCGGACAAACATCCGGGAATTCCCGTGCAACTGGAGGACAACCTGGATACTCCCAAGGATCCGGATCCTCAGCAGGTAGTTCCAGAGGTAACCCCTTTGCGGGTGGAGCTGGTTTCAATAATGGAAATCAGTCGTCTGGAACAGGAAGAAACACTAATAACAATAGCGGTTTCTTTAGTTTTGTTGGAAGTACACAGTCCACCGATAATCCAGGGTCAACTCCTCAAACCGATTGAAACACCTTTTCACAGGTGCCTACATCCGGGGCAGGAGGATCAGGGGGTGGAGGAGGGTGGAGGAGAACCTGTGGTATGAATCCTCCATTGAAAAAGAGACTCAGTCGACGAGTATCTCTTTCTCCAGGGTTGCAAGCACTGCATGATTCAAATGCAGCGATTGCTAACCTAGGTGTTAATTGTTACAATCAAGGTCTGGACGATACAGAAATCATGGAATGGAGTAGGGGATTAACCCTTACTGGATCCACTAATCTGGCTCGTAGGGTAGCTAGGATACCTACTCCCTTTATTGCCAAGAATCCTTGGAAGGAGGAGTATCAAGGCTGCACAGATGTCTTTACCTGCAATAGATGGGGTAAAGAGGAAGCACTCCCCTATCTAGTATGCTGGTTAAAGGAAGGCAACGGTAAAGGAGTCGTAGAACAATGGAGAGATTCCTACATTAGGGGACTCTCAGCCCATATGAAATATGATGAACTCCTAGAGATTGCTTCATATTTATATGGAAACATAGTTGGGGAAGATCCTTGGTTGACGTTCACTAAAAGAACTCAGAAACCTAAGGAATCTGCCAAAGTTTCCGGCTTAGAATGCCAACGACTGTTGCTTAAAGCCAGACCTCAATGGAGATTAGATGATGAGTGCTTCCTAGATGAAATGTTTAAACAATTCATCGAAGGATTGCGGAATCAGGAACACAGGACCGTGGCCTATGAAGCTTGGAAAAAATGATGCCTCTTTGGCAGATTTGTTCCAGTCCTTAGATCAATATGATCGTAAGGCCCGGATCTTTGCCAGGAAGGTACCCCAATGGATGTCAGCTATGATAGTCCTGGAGGGGATACCTGAGACCGATTCATCCGAATCAGGAGAACCTGATGACGATGAAAACGTTGGGGCCATTGGCCAAGGAAACCCCCAGTATAACCGGAACTGGGGAAAGAAACCGGGTTATGTCAAGGAGAAAGTGATTGCCACTAAAACTCCTGAGACAAAACCTGATACCAAACCGAATACCGGTCCATCTTTATCAGAGGACCTGGTTACCACCTTGGAACAGAAGATCACTGAAAATCTTAGAAGGCCTAGGCCTGATAGGAGTGTAGTGAAGTGTTTCATATGTCAGGAAACTGGGCATTATGCTGCTGAATGTGAAGCAGATATGCCGGTATATCATAACGCTCGTTACCGGAACCATCCGGATAAGTGAAGAAGGAAAACTGAGAGGGGGTGTCCATGATGGCAATCAGATTACCCCCAGAGTGAGTGATTGCCATGACTGCCAGCCTATCACCGCTTGTAGTACTAGTGAGAATCCTTTAGCGATTTCGCCCAGCAGTGAAGCTAAGGAACCTGATCAGTTCCTTACTCATGAGGCTGGGGAGACTGATAGTACACCAGGTGTCAAGAACCGTCAGAGGAACACAGAAAGGAAACCCGATATCAGTCAAGAAGAAGTGGCCAATGGGTTGGCCAGGGTGGGGTGTGCCCAGCTTTCCCCAGGTCATCTTTGTCTCGAATTTATGAAGGGATGTGGATTTGACCTCCGCGCTAAGATGGAACTTGCCAAGTATGCAAGTTGTCCTACCTTCTTGAAAGGTAGGAGGTGGTACACAGTTGTATCTGTGAGTGGTAGGTCTGCTGAGTTTCTTGTCGATATGGGTGCTAGCCACTCCTGTATTGCTAAGAGGCTCTATGACCTTTTGCCTACAAATCATGAAACTTCCATGATGGAAGGATATGCTTGTACGGCCGACAGTAGCATGATGCAAACGTTTGGTAGAACATGTATGAGGTTCAGTCTACAGAAGGATAAGGATTTTATCCTTACTCCTACTGTGGTGAACATTGCAGATGATGGTATATTTGGTCTGGATTTTGCTGCATTATATGGAGCAAGGTTATTGGAGGTTAGAGACCCATATCATCTTGAAGTACAATGTGTACTCAGACAAGTAAGTACCCACTTGGCAAAAAACGTGTTTTTAACATTTGCAAACGTTTTTATTTGGTTTGGATAAAAAACGTTTTTAAAAGACGTTGTTTTGACGTTTAAAAAACGTTTTTAAATGTTTTTTCAACCAATTTTGAACCAAATAAAAACGTTTGCTTTTTCAACCAGTTTTCAACCAAATAAAAATGTTTTTTATTTACGTTTCTTTTACGTTAAAAAAACATTTTTTTAACCTGATATAAAAACGTTTTTATAAAAACGTCAAAATAATGTTTTTTTGAGTACATGTAAAAACGTTATTTTGATGTTGAAAAAAAATGTTTTGCAAACTTAGGAACCAAAATAAAACGTTTTTTTGACGTCAAAAAAACGTTTTTCTGCCAACTGGGTAGTCTAGCCAGTGTAGCCAAGACTGTTAAGATACCACCAGGCACTGCCTGTGATGTCTTATGTTGAGCCGATAGAGAGTTTTTTAGGAAAAACTGGAGTTATAGATGTGGCAATGTTGTCAAGTATCGGATTGGAATCCGCTGATGTCCTAGTAGCAAATGCTGCTTGGACAGTGGTTCCTATATCCAATACCGGTAACAAGACTGTCTACGTTCAGAAGGATACAATCCTAGGGTCGGTTGTCCACTCTGAAATAGTAGAAGGCTGTGAGCATGCTTTGGCACCCGGAGTCCCTTCCTCATCTGAAAGGAACCCGGAATTAGATATTCTAATAGCCAAAAGCCATGTTAAAACTGATGAACAACGTGAAGCCCTAACTGACTTGCTAGACAAGCACAGTAAAGCTTTTGCTCCAGGTGAACAATTTGGGCGTACTAACAAGGTACTGCATACGATTGACACTGGTGAGAATGAACCTTTTAAGATTCCTTATAGAAGACTCCCGCTAGCCAAGAAAAAGGTAGCTGAGGAGGAGATAGCTAAAATGCTTGAACAGGATGTGATAATTCTATCAACCAGTCCTTGGTCTAGCCCTGTGTGCATGGTGACTAAAAAAGAAGATCCGTTTTTGCATAGATTACCGAAAATTGAATGGTATGACCAACAAGAATTCATATCCCTTACCATGGATTGATGAGACTATAGACTCCCTTGGAGGTAAGCAATGGTATTGCTCTTTAGACTTACAATCCGGGTATTGGCAAGTGGGTATGCATCCAGTTATATTGGGTTATTCCAATATAATGTGATGCCGTTTGGGTTGTGCAATGCACTGGCGACATTTGAAGCCATGATGGAAACTTTATTAAGTGACCTATTATGGAAGAAATGTCTCGTCTATTTGGACGATGTGATAGTCTTTGGAAAGACATACGAAGAATGCTTGGAAAATTTAGGTATAGTTCTGGAATGGATCATAGCTAATGGATTGAAGCTGAAGCCCAAGAAAGTGATCTCTTTATGAGATCCATCAATTACTTGTGACAAATAATCTCGAATGAAGGGATTAAAGCCGATTCAGAGAAACTGGATGCTGTGTCAAATTGGCAGGCACCAACAAATGCTTAAGAAGTTAGATCCTTTCTTGGATTCTGTTCCTATTACAGGGACTTTATACCAGGATATTCGAGGGTCGCCTTTCCTATTCAGAGTTTGTCCCATTGGACACCCGGAATGAGGAAAGAACGATTTCCTTGGGAATCCGAGCAAGACGAAGCCTTTATGAAAGTTAAGGAGTTGTTTCATAGAACACCTGTGTTGAAGTACCCAATGGAGAATGATCATTTCATTCTAGATACTGATGCTAGTAATGAAAGCATAGGAGCTGCCCTTTCTCAGGTCCAGGATGGGGTTAAGGTTCCTATAGCCTTCACTAGTAACACGTTGAGTAAATCTCAAAGAAATTATTGTGCCACTAAACGTGAGTTGTTGGCTGTGGTGGTCTATAGGAAGAAGTTTTGTAAAGCCGTCTGGGATGCAGAAATGGCTTTCCACAGGAATAGCTTTTATAGGCCTTCCTATGTGTCTGACAAAAAGGGTTACACCGGTGTCAAGGCAGACAAAGTCTCTAGGTACATTGACCGAGACCAGATCCTATTTCTAGGAACAGCAGAGGAGTACGAAGCAGCAGGTAACACTGTTGTGGATTACTGTCCAGGGGTTCCCATCACGTCTCAAACTATTGAGGCAGAGGAGCCCCGGATTGGTGTGTCTCCATTAGTCAGACTCGGGGTAATCCAGGACCTCGTAGTACTACACTTGGAGAGGCAGTATGCACTGGCGCACCCTGAGCTTGTCCCTGGGCCAGCACCCTTGCAAGTGACAGCCAAAATGGCTGATTGGATGGAGCCTCTCATGTCTCCTGCTGAAACTCCTACCACAGGAGGTGCGGTTGAAGTACCTGAGAAGGCTCCACCTGCTCCGCCTCATGCAGATAGTTCCCCTAAAACTGCTCAGTCTACCCCTCCGAAGACTGAAAAGAAGTCAGGGAAACTAGCCAGTGGAAAGGGTAAGAGTACCCCCACTAAGAACAAGGCTTCGGATGTCTCCGGCAATGATATGGATACATCCGAGTCTGGCACGCCTACTAGGGCCAGACAGAATAAGAAGAAGGTTACCCAACGTAAACCGGAACCTATTGAGGTAGATTTTCAACTCAAGACTCCAGAAGTTGAACAGGCTGTTCCAACCGTTAAGGTTGAGCTCGGTGTGCCAGTAGTCAAGCTACACGACGTAATGGCCGATTTGAGTGGAGACGCTCAAGATGCCGCAGCCCAGGTTATCGCAGGTCAACAACCTGTTGATGTACCATCCGACCCTGAGGGAGAGGAGCTGGTTGACCCAGTTATGGACGCCATCCCTACTGACGAGCAAGAGGCTGCTATCTGGGATAATGCCAATAGCAACTTTGCTGACTTCATTCCTCTACACAGGGGACATCTGAAGGGGAGTAAATCCATATGGAAAACCTGTGAAGGGCGTGAAGACATGGAGGAGTGGCTTCGTAAGAAACTCTCCGACAGAAAACCAGCCTATATGTATTGCATCTATTGGGAATTCGTTAAGAATTCACCCAATGGCCTTTACAATTACGACCAGAAGGGTAAACTGAAGTTTGGTCTAGATGAGTACTATGGGGAGGATTGTAAAGATTGTCCCTTTCAATGTTGTACCCAGAGTGAAGGTGAGGTTGAATTCTTCATCGAGAAAGACGAGTTCCTTTGTCATCTTGTGGAGTTTCATATGCACCAGAGACCGGAGTATGTCTGCGATCGAGAAGTTGGCAAGAAATGTGCTAAGTGCACAGGATGTGTCACTCCCCGACACGGAGATATGATCCGGCACTATGTAACTGCACATGGAGAGGGTCTGGATGCAGCCATAGAGAGTGATGTAAATTCACTCTGAGCTCTATGGTAACCTCAAGAGCCTCAGTGCCGAGAAACTTGCTTCACTCACACCGAGCATGAAGCAGTTTGCGCTAACAGTTCCTGGTACTAACCAGAAGCTGAAGGGTAGATTTGCCCAGACTCCCGGGTCTGGCAAACTCCAATATGCTCAGGAGGAGTATGATTTGTTGAACGAGTGGAGGAGTAATGAGGCCTGCCGGCAAGGTGGGGCTTATGTAACTCCATCCGGAGAGCAAATCCGAAACCGCAGGGATTACCGTCAGGGACCATCTGTAGCAGATAGGAAGAGACAGGGGTCTGAATCTCCTAGCCGATCCAGGTCACCACTGGAAGCGCTGGAGAGACAGGCAAATGGGGGACGGAAGAAGCCACATCTTCTACTGGAACTCCTTCCAATTATGGACGAGCACCAGCCCCGCAGGGTGGTGCACGAAACCCAACATTCTTTGGTGTCAGTGGACCGGGTGGTCACCCCTCCCGAACATGTACACCCTTGAATGTCCGAGACCCGAAGCAGTACCCTGCCATGGGCCCACCCGGACCAGAGATGCAAGTCTTTGATCAGTACGGCAGGGTCAAGCAGAAACTGCCGGCAGGAGGAGGGCAAACTCCATGACCAACAATGAGTGCTGTGGTGAGACAACGTCCACCCGCACCATTGTTGACTGCTAAAGACCTCAGAAGGGAATTGTCTCAGTTGCCCCTAACCCAGGGACTACCAAACCAAGGCCCTCCTACGACCACCGCTAGTGTGGCTACTACTGCAGTTGCCTCATCGCATATGCAGGTAGCCGTCACTCCGAGTGGGTCTGGTTCACAACCGAAACCTCAGAGTCAGGTGCCCCCATCTGGCGCTGTGGTCCACCGGCCTAAAGTGATCCAGACAGTGGAGACCTTCTTCAAGAAGGAAGATAAATTGTCTTGTGCCATACAGACCAAGCAATTTGAGACGTTACAGCACCACCTGGAAAACCTCCATTTGGATATGTACGGTCGGACCGTGTCGAGTACTCTCCAGTGCATAGACACGATCCAGAAGTCAGAGATTAACAGAATCTCTACTCAGATAAAGGCTGATGTTGCCAAAGAGAAGCAGGAAGCTGCTAATCTGCTGCAAGAAGCCTTATCCGAGAAGGAAACAGCTTCTCAGATGCTCAACTTAGAACGAGCAACGAACATGAAGTCTTTGGAGTTATCATGGATAACTGGGACAGCACACCTGGACATGCTTTGACCTTGTTTGAAGCACGCCAGAAGGTGAAACTTGCACATGTTGTCCCCGCACTTCCTGTACCTATGGATTGAGCTGGTGTAGACCCACCTGTTCAGCAACCAGCTCAATAACCGGGTCCAAACCAGCCAACCGAGGAGAACATGGAACAGTAAAAACTGTTGCATGTACATAGGACATAATTGTGTGTCCTGGGGTGTTATTACCTATATACTGTTGGATGGGAATTCATTTTCTCATCCAACCCGTTAAGTATTGATTCCAGTATAAACTGTACCCTAATCTGGAAACTGAAAGCAGAAAACAACCTACCTTGGAGAAGGAGTATGAATGCTGTCTATAGGAAATACAACTAGTGGTGTCACTCTACACTTGTTCGTATACTGTGCTATTACCTAGGGACTGTGCTTATTACCATTGAACTATGGACTTTTAAACTGGATTACGTTATTATGGATTTAAAACTACAGCTTGTCAGCTAGCACTACAGGCATCCGGGTTTAGCTACGCCCACAAAAGTCCATCAATACTCTACAACTGGATTTACTACCCCCTCCAGTTAGCTAGCACTACAGGCAACAGGGTTTAGCTAAGCCCATAAAGTCCATCAACACTCTACAACTGGATTTACTACTACCTCCAGTTAGCTAGCACTACAGGCAACAGGGTTTAGCTACGCCCATCTACATATTCCTATATAGCACTTCAGGCATCAGGGTTCAGCTCGCCCAAAATCTACAAATTTCAAGATTATATAGCACTTCAGGCATCAGGGTTCAGCTCCCCCATACCAAGACATCAGCAGCATCTGGCTCCACCTATATTCTCCACCTAGAAACAAAAAAACTTTGTTAATATTATTGTATTGCATGTAAGACTGTATTTATAACTTTAATATCTTTCATAAAGATATATTATTATATAAAGGTACTTACCTATAAGTATACTGGATCTGCGTATCCTAAAGGTTATTTAAGGCTACTAGTACTAGACCTATGATTATCTAAATAGGTCATTCCTGGTCTCAAATATTAGGAGACTATAATTCTTCTGTACTTTGTAAATATCAAACAGTAAGGTATAAATTGAGCTACGTCTCAAATATATAAATATTTTTCTTCTATAAAATAGACATGGTCCAATGGATTTCTCTAATTTAGTATTATATTACTCAGGTTTGAAACCTTATTGTGTTCAAAAAAAATAATATAAGCATACCAGTGTGGGTGATATATATGTTTTTTTAAGGTATCAGATTGATTATTCATATCTGATATTTATTGTTCAGTTCACTCTAATGTGGATTAAGTTGTTAATTTAAAAAGTCAGAAATTTTTTTTTCTGGGTATAATAACTGTATTACGGTCAGGACTTACAACCACCAGTCCTTTTCAGGACTCTATTATTGTCAAAGTTAATATAATCTGTGATACTTACACTTATCATAGGTGGTTGTCATGGATACTTGTGGAACTGTGATGAACGATACTCGATGCTATTATTGTATAATTTTTCAGAAATAGGATAGTCTCATACTAAAGCCTATTTCACATTGAGTGAGTGTATTAAATACCCCTTTTAGTAGTGTCAAACAATTACTTGCTAGGTTAATAATACACTGCGGTTTAATTACCCCCAAGTTATTGTCTAAGGGGGGCAGTGTAGGGGTATGGTATTTACACTTGTACGTTCATGCACCTGTGGGACTCAGACCTAGGTTTTCCGGTGTAGTGGGGGAATCCGGATGGCAGGTGGCAGCACCTGCCTCTGGGTTTGTATCCACTACACCAGGGGGCCTACCACTCGGCCGCCACACGTCATGTGGCCGGTCTGAGTTTCGCGGGCTTTTCCCCTATATAAGGGCAATTCCACCCCCATACTCTCCAGTAGTGGTCCTACCCACTGCTCAACCTGGTCGTTACCTGAAAGGGTAACCAAATGCCCTGGCAGCATGTAGTCCTTTAAGGCTGTGATAGTATGTAACAAAAGCTTATGCAATAAAAGCTCGGTTGCCTACCCAGAAACTTCTTCTCTCTTCGTTATGATTTGATCCAACTTATTGAGACAAACCACTACATAGATAAGGATGTTGATTAGGAGTCTGGTAAAAGTTAAAAAAAAAAAAAACTTCTCATTGAATTATGGTAAACACCTTAAGGCCACTCAACTAGCCAGATTAGGTAGTTTTTGTTTATTCATTTACTTTCAGGTTCTTTCAAGATGGGGGATTAAGATACTAGGCAAAACACATAGCAGTTTTAATCAAAGAATAACATCCATTATAACTTTTTGTATTTTTTAAAGCATTGGTGGTGGAACTAAGCACTAAGATTGTTCCATGTATTTGTTTCTTCATAAATTATTTGGCTTATTTATAAACTTATAGAAAAAATTGCTCAATCTAGACTGATGCCAAGTTGTGGAATTTGATATTTTTTGCAGCATCTTCTGGCAGCCGTCCTCACATAGAGTCGTTTTCACTTTCTTCTCTTGGCAGATGGCCAAGGACAGTGTGGTGTTAAGAGCAAGATGACATGCAAATTTTGGTTGGGCTTATGTTGTATGCATTTCTCTATACCTTGACAGCCAAAGGCATACATCTAGGTTATGTTTATGCTTTTATATGACGAAACTTCCATAGATGATTGATTAGCTCAGAACTTTGGAAATGAAACATGCCAGAATAAGCCGAACAGGCAACTAGGGTCCTCCATGCAGCCATGCCCTTTTCTTCCTAATATGACTATGTTTTGACCATTTCCACTATAGGAGGGGAGAGGAAGGAAGCCTATGATGTGGTTTTTAATACCTGGGTATAAATCACACCTTATACTTAACACAGATACTGCAGCTTATACGGTCTCCAGAATGTCAAGATGTGGCTCATACCACAGCAGATATTCCATATCTGTTGCTGTCCTGCCCCACCCGTGATAAATTCCCCTACAGGCCTATAGAGGGAGTGTGGATCAGGTTGTGGTGAGAGCAGCTCAGCAGTCTCAGGTTAAGTTGTCAGCAGTGGGCATTGAGCAGTACAAGGAGTAGCTCATCAGCAGCTCACCATCTATAGACTAGCAATAAACCCAACATACACTCACCATAGACTCACCATTGAGCATAGACTCACCATAGAGCATCACCTACCTGGTTCTTCTCATCCATGCCCTACCCTTGATTAGTTCCCCCACAGGCTTATACGGTCCCCAGAATGTCAACATGTGGCTTATACCCTGGCTATTCCATATATGCTGCAGCCCTGCCCCACCCATGATTAGTTCACCTACAGGCCTAAAGAGGGAGTGTGGAGCAGGTGGTTGTGGTGAGACCAGCTCAGCAGCCTCAGGTTGAATTGTCATCAGTGGACATCGAGCAGTACAAGGAGTAGCTCATCACCGGCTAACCAGAGAGTCCACATAGACTTACCACAGGTCATAGACTCACCTTAGACTCAGCATAGAACAGGGAGGAGTGGCACAGGCTGTAAGGTACCTGGCTGTATATATGCATGGAGCAGTGACAGCATTTATAGTGACAGTTGGTGGTAAGACATACACTTGGGCACATTGGATTTATTGCAGTTTGGACAAGTTCAAGTGGTCATAAAGTAAGTAGTTTGATACCTTAGTTGTTTGATGTGTATCCCAGGTAAAATAAATCACACTCTCAATTCAAAAGCAATCTACTTAGGCACATGCAAGTCATATTATGGTCACTTAAACTGTGATATTAGGCCCAGTTGTACATTGGGATATGTTGACGTAAGTTGGGTATTTTAGTTGCATTAATGAATATAGAAAATTATAAGAAAAGCTCAGAAAGTCCTTTGAAAGTTAATCTTGGTCACTGTGCAATCCAGCACCACGAGCTGTGCTTAACCTGCTTTGCAGAGCCCTTTAAAGCGTCTCGTGAAGTTGTGTGAAGGTTTTTGTAGCTTAAATGGACTGCTCCTAAAATATTGTACACCCTGTCAAAAGGCCGATGATATCCGGACGAGATTTCCTGGGAAACGCGATTCTGAGAAATGGGACTTTATTAGGGAAAAGAGACTGAGAATTATCCCCATGAGATTTTCTGAGAGACAGGACAGGCTACATGAAACTGGGAAACAGGACATTGTACACGATCTGGTAAACAGGACCTATAATAATAGGTCCCGTCTACCAGGAAAATGATTGTCCTGTTTATCAGAATCCCGTTTCCCAGAATATCTCATCCGAATAAACATGTCCTGTTACTCAGAACAAGTCCTGTTTCTAAGATTCCCGTTTCCCATAAGATCTCGTTGGAATAAAAAGCTTATTCGGACGAGGATCTCTTCCGAATAGCCCAGGCCCGGTCGAAACAACCCAACACTGTATTTCACAGGCATTTGATGTACAAACCAAAGAAAAAAGGAGAGACGGATTTTCTTTTCTGATTTTGAATTCTGCTAGTCTTCACAAGGTTTTAGAGAGAGAGAGAAATAGAGAGAGATATGGGTTAGACTGCTCTAATCTCTTCTCCCTTTCCCTGTCTTTATTTTCCATCCACTCTCCTAGTATCCATGCTTCGTTCTATGATGATGTATTACACTCAGGTCTGGAGAGAAAATTGTTAGCTCTTATATTCATGTCCTCATTATGCAGACAGAAGTAGATATATTTAAAGCACAGCCAGTCTTTGAACAGCACTAATACATAAGTATTTGCTGAGAGTTAATGTATCATGCTGAGTTGGCACGATGCATGATATTGACATGATGCAGACACTACACTGAAAACCTGGAAGATCCGAAACTAGTCAGCGGTGACGACCTTAGGTCCTCAAGTTGAAGATACCTAAAACTACAGCTTTAGGTAGTCAAAATGATGACTTTAGTATGACTTCAGTATGACAATACTGACAGTACAGAGTCGTCATACTGATGACTTAGGTCGTCAGGATGATGACCTAAAGTCGTCATTTTGACTACCTAAAGCTGTAGTTTTAGGTATCGTCACTTTGAGGACCTAAAGTGGTCACCGCTGACTAGTTTTGGATCTTCCAGGTTTTCAGTGTACTGACCAACACTTTACTGGTTGACTTAGCAATCTCTAAAGCTATATCAACCCCCCTCTGAAGGAAATGTACACTTCGGCATGATAATATGTGGATCAACACGGTAAAAGGTATGCCCACGCCGGCATACCTTTTACCATGTTGATCCACATATACTCACCCATGAAGTGTAAGAAGCCAACAACGATAAAGATGGAATAGCTGTCACTGCTAAATAGTACTTTATTAGGGAGATCATTGAAACTAAGTCCTGGATGGCTGTATACATCACATAAAGTACTCTAGTATAAATCAGAACTAAGGCTTTAGTGACAAATGATAGATTAGGGCCCACGTAATCAGACAGCTTAGTGAGGAAAAACACTTTACTGATCTAAACATCTAGAGCTGAAGTTTTTTTACTTAATTATCGGTAATTTGTGTGACAGTATAGAGGGGTAAAGGTCGACATTCAGTCAAGCATGTACACATTGCAATGGTCAAGATGAGAAATGAGTAACTCTTCTACAGTTGGCATAGCAAGCTTCTTTCCCAGGGTGAGACTGGCAGAAGGAAAGTATTGGTGAGAAGGATGTAGAAATAAGGTTCGGTTACTGTCCATGGAAATTGGTGTACCCAAGTAACAACACAGTGCAATAGTCATTAGATGCTTATGTCCATATTAAATTGGGGCAAACATTGAAAATCCATCTGAGTTCATCATATTACGCATTGGATTTATTTACAAACATTTTTGAAAAGTATGGAAGAAAAGCTTATGAACCTCTTTTTCCATGATCTTCTCAATGGTAGGTAGTAGGGTAATGGCCCGCCAATAGCTGAGGTAAGTCAAGACCCCCTTTTTGAGAATGTGTATAATGGTGTTCATGGCCTATTGTGCCGGTGAATTGCTGGTTTAGATTAAGCCGCCTTGCCTCCATTGGCGGTATAGGTGTGGCACAGCTCTGTTGTTGTCAGCATCTTTTGGATAAAACATTCTTGGTTGCGTAATTCATTTCCCCATTGTACCTTTGAGGCATGACTACTTTGCTGCTGCAGTATAGTCTTTCACTAAGACGCACATGTCGGCTCTTTTTGTATCACTATTCAATGTATAACCTATATTAAAAGAACAATAAAGAGCACTGTGCCTTAATCAGAGGGAAACATAAAAAGACATATCTTGTTTAATTTGTCTTTTTGAAGGAGGGAATGACAGGCAAAAAAAAGGGTATAGAAAAAAGCAAAAAAAAGGGTCTGTGCTAAACTGACAGGCATCAAGACTTGTGAGAGCATACATAAAAACATAAAGTGAACACCACAGGACGCATACCACCATAGGCTATATCTCATAACTGTGGTTTCTGACTGGACATGATGATGTAGAAAACAGCTCAATTCCATAATGGATTGATGGAACAAATAATTCTCTACACCTTTGAAGTGAAGACTAATCTCAGATACCCTTTATGATGCTGAAGGGGCTTGCTGTTCGCGATAAAATTCAATCTACAGCTCAGTATGGCAGCTGGCAGCTGGTCAGAAACATCAAGAAACTGGTCAGAAATGGTCAGAAACCTCCAATTCCTATTTACATCACTGATATAAGAAATAGTTATCATTGGTGTTGGAGGTTGTGATAACAGAGGGTGATGTGTTCAGCAACCATATTCAGTCTTCATTCTGATTGAAACAAAAGCCAAAGGCGGCATCTACTAATAGTGTGATCTAAGATGGAGAATGCAGAACAGCTACCGATCATTTAGTGCCTAATTAGGGACAGCAAGGGCACTAATTGTTGGATAGGTGTGGCTCGCTGCCATTTAGTGCATTGAGTCTACATGATCTGTTATACACCTGGGCCACTCCTATCTAACTACCCAAAGTATTTACCCATTAAAGCTCACTGATGTCTGATGCATTAATATATCATACCAATTTGTCATCATGGTACATCGGTGTACCCTTGTAAAGTAAGTTGCCGAGACAACTGTTAAGGATTAAGGGAACTGTATGGGGTTCATAAACTCTTAGACACCTGATATATCACACCACTGAAATGCTGTTGACCAGACTATGAAGAACTTCGTTTGTCTACCAGGATGACCTTTTAGCATATTCGTGTTAGCAGCACATGATGGTAGCACTTGAGCCATGGTTTAACAAAACGTATATTTGTTGGCAATAGTAGGACCTTAGTGCGAATGTCAGGTGTGGCCCGCGACCTGTACCTATTTATTAAATTATCAAAGACAATACTAAAACGTTTGTACAGGAAAATTGCTTTGGATACAGCACACCTTTGTGTAAAAGCATACCATTTGTGACATATGTTGAGACAGAGTACAAGATCCTACACACAGTGCTGCTCATGCTGGAATCACATTCCATTGATATTGATGAGGATGTTTCACTAGTGAATAGTTGTCCAGCATAAGGCGCTGAATATCGTTTTGATGTACGTCAATTTTTTGCAGTATGAGTAAGTTGTTATTACATACACAAATAACTCTAGTGGATTAACACTTATGTTTAACACTTATGTTTAACACTTATATACCAATCACACAGGGATTGGTAAGACTTATGTTTAACACTTATATTCCAATCACACAGGGATTGGTAAGACTTATGTTTAACACTTATATACCAATCACACAGGGATTTGTAAGACTTATGTTTAACACTTATATACCAATCACACAGGGATTGGTAAGACTTATGTTTAACACTTATATACCAATCACACAGGGATTTGTAAGACTTATGTTTAACACTTATATACCAATCACACAGGGATTTGTAAGACTTATGTTTAACACTTATATTCCAATCACACAGGGATTGGTAAGACTTATGTTTAACACTTATATACCAATCACACAGGGATTGGTAAGACTTATGTTTAACACTTATATTCCAATCACACAGGGATTGGTAAGACGTATGTTTAACACTTATATTCCAATCACACAGGGATTGGTAAGACTTATGTTTAACACTTATATACCAATCACACAGGGATTGGTAAGACTTATGTTTAACACTTATATTCCAATCACACAGGGATTGGTAAGACGTATGTTTAACACTTATATTCCAATCACACAGGGATTGGTAAGACATATGTTTAACACTTATATACCAATCACACAGGGATTGGTAAGACTTATGTTTAACACTTATATTCCAATCACACAGGGATTGGTAAGACGTATGTTTAACACTTATATACCAATCACACAGGGATTGGTAAGACGTATGTTTAACACTTATATACCAATCACACAGGGATTGGTAAGACTTATGTTTAACACTTATATACCAATCACACAGTGATTGGTAAGACTTATGTTTAACACTTATATACCAATCACACAGGGATTGGTAAGACATATGTTTAACACTTATATACCAATCACACAGGGATTGGTAAGACATATGTTTAACACTTATATTCCAATCACACAGGGATTGGTATGAGTGTGATTCTGGTGCAAATACACTGGTCACCACATATCTAAGACAGAATGACAACAAAACTAAAGCGCTCCTAGGATATGGAGGAGAGGAATGGGATAGAGATGTATGTGATTGTCACAGGCTGAGTGAAGCAATAAGAACACCTTGTGCCTCTACTTCACCAAATGGTATTGGCACATAAGGAAGACCCTTGCTCAAAAACCGTGTGAAGATAATTAGGTTTACTGCTCAATCGCTGACAGTAGATGGACATATGTACTACTTATATCAATGATGAAGTCTTTCATGAGACACAAACGTTTTCCAATTTTTTGTATATGGCCATCATTGATTACAATTCATTGAAATTGATTTAGGAAGTTAAACGTTCACAATGTGAGTCTGACAAACTGACAAACACATTTTCGCAGGTTCTCCTTCACAATTTTAATCTTCGTCTTCATATATTTTTTTTTTTTTACAAATTTTCCAGATTTAGTTGGCCTACTGTGTTATGTGATGCAGATATTGATCAAGATATTGTTCTTGAACTACTTAATAAACTGTGATAAACACAAAGAAATCAAAAAGATCAAATTAAAAAAAACAAAAATACATTTATTCTAATTTTGGGATTCTTTCAGTTATTTCATTACGATTGACAATATTTAAATCTGAAATGGTCTTAAGGGCTATGCTCAGAGGCTTTAACTCTTAAGCACTGGAGATATATCCTATTTATAATGGCAGGCAGCTTGGTGACCTTTAATATTCAAAAGAAAAAAAAAAGGAATAGAAAAAAAGAGAGACATAAATAGGAGTGTAGAGCTCCAACTTATGCCGGAACATAATTATCTTATTTGGCTTGGACTCATGCCTTAGATGTGCATTTTCAGAAGAAGAAAGAAATACAACAAAACAAACTGGGATAGCAAGTGTCATAGAGAGAGGATTGAGTACACACAGCCATCGTCTCTTGTGCCTCCTCCTCATGGGTAAATCGACCACCTGCTCTCCTGTCAAGAAGCTGTCCATGGTATATCTGGAGGGTGTTGCTCCTATTGTAAAAATAGCTGTGAGTATGTGCCCTCTTTTCTAAACAAGTTGTCCACTGCTTCACCTAAGTACTTGCACTCACCACATTAGTCTGAAAAGTCACCTGCCTTGTTTAAAATAGAGAGAGCTACACTACCAGGTACCTACTCATGTCACACGCTCTTTAGTTTATTATACTGACTGACTTCTCCTAACTAGGTAGCTACTCAAATTCCCCCTTTTTTAGCACTGTAATTGAATGACCACTTGTGAGCAACAAAGGGACAAGTTATAGCTACATGAAAAGAAAGGACTGGAAATGAGGGTTTTTTAGCCAGCTCTTCCTTTTACTATAGGAGCAACACCCTCCTGACGTCGATGTATTACAATCATATCGGGACACCTGTCAGTGCGTATCTTCCCGTTATAAGACCCTTACCTATAAAGTCAACAAAGGCCACTGATGCAGACGTTCATCATTCCTATTGGTGCATGAAGCAGGGCTGGCATGATTCATGATTTTTTGAGCATTCCTATCTCTGACACATAGCTTTCTATATATCATCTGATGATCATGCATTGGTTTCC
Organism: Acholoe squamosa; assembly: GCA_949317995.1. NCBI lineage: Eukaryota > Metazoa > Annelida > Polychaeta > Phyllodocida > Polynoidae > Acholoe > Acholoe squamosa. The sequence continues at coordinate 1,131,570 of OX439051.1, read as the reverse complement.
ATAGCTGATGAGTAGATACAAACAGACAAATGGAGAATAGGCCATGATACAAATGCTTAAAATTGTACAAACGTGTGATGCACCAATATCATAAAATTAATACATTTAGGTATTTGAAGGTCTCATATTTTCTTCATTGAAACATGACCAACCTCAAAATTGCTTACTGAGATATTCACAAGCATAAGATTTTCCTTTTTTTTTCTCAAATAAATTTGCGGACACATACTTATCGTTTTTTAACCAAGGACAATATCAATGTCTGTATGGCCAATGGACATTGTACATGTGGCTGGTACAGCGACCAGATGAGCCGCATTAAACCTGAGCCGACCCAGAGCACAGACTGACTCAGACAGGCGCAGGAAGGATATCACCTACAGCCGTTTCCTGGTATGAAGCAGCAAAACAGTATATACCCAAATAGTACGGAGGGCTTTTAGGGGCTTATCTCTTCGATGACGAATTTTCTTCAAATTGTTGCCAGATCCAGATTTAGCTTATGTAATATTGTCAAACAGCGTACTGTAATGGGACATACTCTTATAAATTACAGCTTGTTGTCGCCCCGTTTTACCAGACCTTAAGAGTGCAATCAGTGGCTGTTCAGTGTATATCAAATATTAAGTGCCTAGAAGTCATTACATTCTTGCACCCATTTATTTGGACATCTAAACCTCTGGTGTAAATCTAAAGATGTGATACATCGGACTCACATAGGTACCCATAATAGTTTTTTTTAAAGGAACACACCAGCCAAGTTTGTAACGGGTGTATCCAGATTACCTCCAGGGGAAAAAAAGGTGGTCAATGGCAAAGGAAAAGTATTTGCTTAGACTTCTTAATTTTCTGAGCTAAGCCCTATTACAACGGTAATTACCCAACTTCCACTAAGGTTTCTGTAATAGAGCTGATAAACCTTCAAGGGTCTTTTGATGCTCTTTGGTGTCATGTTACGCATTGGTTGTAATGCATAAGTGTTGTCTTAGTTGTATTTTCTGCATAGAGTGCTTGTGCACAATATTCAGACTTTGCGGGCTGAGAAAATAGGAGCGTACCATGTCTATTGGTCAGCATGATGACCCAATGTATAAATGTAGTCCTTGTGCATTAACCCCTAGGGCTGCCTCTTGACAACTAATGAGCACCAATATAACGATAATTCATCCAAACAGTCAACGGCCATTAGGAAATAATGCACTATGTATCCCTTTAAGAGATATGAGGGTTAATAATGGAACTGATAAAAGTTAAAAACTTGTTATTGAATTATGGTTAACATCATAAGGCCACTTAAGTAATGTGATTAGGTAGGTTGGTGTTCTTTTTGTTTGTCATTTACTTGCGAGTTCCTTTAAAACTTTGGTTTAAGACACTAGGCAAAACACACAACAGTTGTGATAATGGTTTTAATTAAAGAATAAGATCCATTAAAACTGTGTTTTTTTTTTGTTTTTTTTTAAAGCATATATTAATTGTGGAACTAATCACTAAGTTTATTCTATGTATTGGTTTCTTCATAAATTATCTGACTTATTTATACAAAAATTGAAGAAACAATTTCTCTAGCTAGACCAATGCCAAGTTGTGGAATTTGAAATCCTTTGCCACATCTGATGGCTGCCCTCATCTTGGCAGTCCTCACATAGAATCTACTTCACTTGCACCTCTTAGGAGATGCCAAGGACAGTGTGGTATTTAGAGCAAGATGACATGCAAATTCTGGTTGGGCTTATATACATGTTGTACGCATTGCTCTTAGCTTGACAGCCAAAGGCATAGAGTAAGGCTATATATATATATATATATATATATATATATATATATATATATATATATATATATATATATATATATATATGTGTGTTTATCAACAGAGGGTAAAATGTCTATATATGATTGATTAGCCCAGATATGAAACCTACCAGCTTAAGCCAAACAGGCAAATAGGGTCTTCCATGCAGCCACCTGTGTGCCCTTTCCTTCCTACTGCATTTTGACCTCTTCCTCTCTTGGAGGAGAGAGGGAGACATGGATCCTGATACCTGGGTAAAAACCACACCTTATACTGCACAGGGACACTGTGGCTTATAGGGTCTCAAGAAATTGGCTTTTACTTCTGCTTTTCCTTGTACAAACACGTGCACTATAAGGAATGGCAACATTTTCAGACACAAACTATCTCTTCGAAGAAGCCAGTCATTCATGGTAACATATAGGCGAGAGTGTATGATTCTGCGGTAATTTAGGTTTGTAGTCACGACTTTAGAAATATTCATTGATGTGAGTGTAGACAGAAAGGACCTGAATCTCACCATGGGTGTGTGGCTTAGTTGTGGGTGCAGCTTCTGTGCAAGGTTCTCTGGCCTTTTAGGCAGGTAGACACAACTGTGGTGTTATTCATGGACAGTCAGTCAGAGAGGAAGGACACCGGGCACCATTGATTTATCATATATCTACCTATCCAGCTCAGCTCGGCCCGGTGCTACCGTGATGAATTCCCCTACAGGCCTATAGAGGGAGTGTGGAGCAGGTGGTTGTGGTGAGAGCAGCTCAACTCAGCTTATACGGTCTCCAGAATGTCAAGATGTGGCTTATACCCTGGCTACTCCATATCTGCTGCAGCCCTGCCCCACCCATGATTAGTTCGCCTACAGGCCTATAGAGGGAGTGTGGAGCAGGTGGTTGTGGTAAGAGCAGCTCAACAGCCGCAGGTTGAGTTGACAGCAGTGGACAGTGAGCAGTACAAGGAGTAGCTCTTCAACAGCTCACCATCTATAGACTAGCGATAGAGTTATCATATACTCACCATAGAGCTCAGGGCAGACCTGTGTATCTGGATGTAGATAGAGCAGTCACAGTTCCTGTTAGCACACAGTGGACTTATTGAATTCTGGACATAGAATCAAATAGTGCATCAGGTGAGTAGTTTAACAATGGGTGTACAAGGCATACCCTATGTCAAAGCTCACAAAAGGGAAACCTCAGAAGGTCCTGATGTAAACCATTACCATTTTCCTTCCATGCATAACTTATATCTTTGCATGAATAACTAACACAAGATGTTGTTAACCTCTTAAAGGCTACTTTGTGGTGGCGTAGCATGGCCATCGGTCGCTGTGATACATGGATGTAGTCACAAGGAGTAAGTTGTCAAGATTATGTGAATGTAAATAATTCCCCTACCTATGATAAGCCCTCAAACATTTTGTTGATTGTCATCGGGGCTTATTGCAGCTAAATGGGATCCTCACCAAGTCAGGGTTAGGCCTGTGCAATTATCTCAAGTGGTATCATAGAAGTTCCATTCCTTTAAATAACAAGCAATGTCTAGCATTTCCCCATTGTCATGGTAACAGACACGACATATTCATTATCAATTTACACTTTTTATGAACTTAGGCTTCTCTTCAAAAAGACAGGTCAATTAAAACATAATTATGTACTAAATGCTGGATACTTAATGCAGTAATTATAATTAGATAGGTAGAGCCTGCTTAATGATATACTGGGAGGAAATTGCATTATGAGCCAAGTGCCCTTTCTATTTAAATAAAATGGTCCCCACGTCTTTAAGCCATAACTGATAGAGGAAGTGTATCTTTTAAAATCAGAAATATTGCTGAGAGAATAGACTATTCTAAGGGTTCTTGAGTCTGGGATAGAAAAGAAGGAGTCTAAAGTTGATGGCACAGGCCTCTTGACAATCCTCACAATATTGAACAAGTAATCAATGGATAAATCATGACCAGTGTGTGTTAGTGAAGGATAATGACACGAGGCCGTAGGTCATGACTTATCCATTGTCTACTTATTTTATACCATGAAACCAATAAATAATCCATGGAATACCAATAAATTCAATTTGAAAACAAAAAATATTTCCCCTTCCTGGGACTCGATGCCAGCCATTGTGTGTACACGATCAGTACATACACCTAGGCACCCGGCAGCGGACAGCGACAGCCCCGGTCTCGGCTAGCCTTGGCAGCAGCACATGGCAAAAAATAGTGTTTGTACACGATCGGTACATATGCCTCGGCGCCCGACTAGGCCTCCTTTGGTTGGTTTAGTTCTAGCGGTGAAAAAAAATGTGTCTTGCTGTTATGTTTGTGTATAATACACCTCCTCGCCCAGCAGCAGACAGCGCCAGCGCACACGGCGAAAAAAGATGCACCCGGACCATGTTACTAACTGTTAGATTAGATATATACCTCATCGCCCGCCAGCGGACAGCGACAGCGCACAAAGTGAAAAAAGACGCGCCTGGACCGGGAATCGATCCACGGACCTCTAATGGCTGAGTGCAAAGCGCTAACCGCTAGACCACCGTGTCTCCTCCTCCAGCGCCCGTCTCGGCTTGGCTATGTTTGACAGTAGGGAACGAAAATATATGCCTGGACCGGGATGCGTCCCGCCTACCTCTACAATCTTACCAAGCAAACCCAGACCATCACACGTCAGTCCCTGTGGCGCAATGCTTAGGGTGTTGGATTAGGTATCTGAGACTGCAGGTTCAAGCCCTGCCCAGGTGATAAGATTTAGTGAGTTTTAACATGTAACATATGAGATGGAAGGAGATGTAAGGTGTGCTGGTTATCCATGGATAACGGCACTGGGTGCCTGTTATCCATGGATAACCGCACACTTTACAAAATTGATGTTAGAGCCTACAGGGTGTGCAATATTGACAGATATGTGGATGGGAATATCCACCAAGAAGCACTAAGTAACCAAGAAATCGTAGTATAAGGGTGGATGAATGTAAGCTCATTATACCAATATATCCCCTGAGGGGCACAATGGTCTCCAAGGCTCTCATTGTCGCGATGCAGCACCCGCCTGACCTAGAGGCATGACATCACAAATTACCTAGATCAATACACATGCTTCTTGAGATATTGGCTGCATTTATACAATACAATAGTTATGCTAGATGCATTAGATCTCACTAGATGAGAATCATTTGCAGTACAACTATGGGGTGAAGTTACTTGATTTAAAATAGAATTCATATGGTATAGACATATACAAATTTATTTGATTTAGAATAGAATCCATATGATATAGCAGCAGAGTATTCTAATAGGATATTCTAGTCCAATGCTACATGGTGGCAATGCAATGGTGAGATATGTATTAATCAATGACTTAAACACACCATTGCAAGACTGCACCATGCCCGATGGTTAGCTCTACTCATGAGTGTTGTTCATTTTTGCTAGATATCAGATGATGTACAAATGCAGTCTTGACCATGAAGGGTTCAAGGCCCACAGACAATCAAAGAGGATCTGGGAGCAGGGACTAATTTTGTAATAAATCAGAATGGGAGGCTGATGATATGGAGAGTTTATTAGTTTGTGTAATGTATGAACATTCGGTAAAGTTTATGGTAAAGTCTGAGAACTAGGGCACAAGGAACAAGCTAAGTCATGAAAACACGAGGTGTTGGTTGTGAGATGAACACAACGTATAATAGAACACAAGGGTCATGTGAGTTTTTATCCCAGATTCCGTAAAACCTTCCAAAAAACAGGAACGTTACTGGTTGTAATCAATCAAACATGAATAACACCACTAATAAGACTCCTAAAAACACCAATTAATTAGGCCAGACTTATACAATGTATGACTTTCTGTATAACAAAACGCTAAAGTGAGGCTCAAAAACTCTTGAAGTTACGCATTGGTGGAAAAGTTGGTAACTCTTAAAATTTAGGAATTTATTCTCCCATTTCTTAACTTTAGCCTAAATTATTCAACATCTTTCATACAATGACTATATTAACTCTCCATTGTCTCTAGTAGACCTACTGTACACAATGATTACAATTGGCCCGATATTTAATACTTGTCCTGCATAGTCAGTGCCTGCATAGAGGCCATATCGCATGTACCATCAGTAATGTTCCCTATTCATTAACCTCTCAAAAAATGATCTCAGCTCATAGATGCATCATCATATACCATTGGCATCACATAAACAATGATAGAAGAGATTGTACTACATATATGGGCAGATCCACTGAGCAATGTTTGGGCCTATTTTGAGAGGATTTTAGCTTTGAGCAGCTACAGTAAAAAATGTAGACCACTATTCTTCATTATTTTAGTCACATCTGATAGAAACAAATTGTGTTTTAAGTAGAGGGCAAATTTATGTATATCAGCTTATAATTTGATGAGGCTCGAAGTTGGACAATACACCAAAAATTCCCTTTTTAGTCCAATTTTCCATCATTCCCATCTATCTATTGTTAAGGTAGGCAGTATTAGAGTGTGATAAACCTATTTTGCCTTTGGTGAGAGGTCATAGCTATCTATTAAAAATACTTTTGACATGTCCCTTCCTCAAATGTCTTTCACACATGTGTTATAATATATAACTGTGAACATCCTCACATACGTAACACTTTTTTTACACCTTAAACTTCAATGCTAAAAAAGTATCCTCACTGCTGTTATTACCTGTGTTGAGCAGGGTCCCTAGGGGGGTTTTGATGGTAAATAAATGAAAGTGCTGGTTTGCTGCAGATATAGGGCCCTAGACAGGGGGGTCCCATGTCCATTGTCGATTCTAAGAAGTGGTTGTTGTCCTTTGTCTCTCAAACCCATGTCCTTTGTCGATTTTAAGAAATGGCCTTGTCACTTGTCTCTAAAGCCCATGTCCCTTGTCGATTTTAAGAAATGGCTTTGTCCCCTTGTCGATTTTACCTGTCTGGGGCCCTAGATATGAGCTAGGTCTCAAAAACCAAAATTCAACTCCACAAAATGTTATGTATGTGAGGTACATTTTTAGATGTCTGTAGGCTATCTAAATAAATGCTTCTTTATTTTTAGTCTATTCTAGTGTAGTATGTATATGAATTAAATGATTAAAACAAAGATTATGGCTCAAGTCTGCATAGTAAGGCCACAGAGGGGGTCTATTGGTATCGGTGTGGAAATCCTCACATACGTAACAAAAATATGTGGCCTGGCAGAAATGACCGACCACTGGAAGTCACTCAGAGGATCTCAAATTAGCTAGTGAGTGAGTGAGTGAGTAATAGATGTTTAACGCCATTTCGACAGCTAAGGTCATATTCATGGCGAGAACGACATTACACAATTTCACAGGGGAATGTGTCAGTGCCCGCGCATATGTGCACCACACACATCCCGAGGGGATAGGAAAGAGGAGAAATAGACCCTTTTAAGTGGGCTAGGGAAGCCCGTCAAATTAGCTAAGCTCACAGTCTACTGTGATTTTGCAGCTCCATTTACACTGAAATTTCTCAAAAAGGTAAAAAAGGAATTTCAATCAAATTCTCATGAAATAGTGTGTGTTATATATGTGAGGGTCAGCAATTGCATGGAAATTAAGTATTTTGGGTTATATTTCCCTCTGATTGAAAGTCCCAAGCCATAGACTGGCCTTAGCAGCTTGGTAATGCCATTTAATCTGGCCAGGAAGCCCCATACTCTTTAAGGCTTTATTTTCCTTACATATGTAACGTTTTCACTGGGGAACGGAAATTGCCCTTCCTGAGCTACTCCTGCTGTATATTTATCCCCAAATTATTGTTATTTGTTGAAATTAGGGTCTACCTTTACTGCTACAATTGGATACAAATGATAGAAACACCATACGATATAGTAGGTTGGTATTATAAAAGTAGAACTCTAATCATCTTAAATTGCTTATAGCCATCAGTAACATTGCCTATTCATATGTGGTGCTAAAATTTATCTTTACATACACTAAGTACTCTTTTTACATAAGCCAGACACGTCTACAATTGAGAAGAAATGCTACAAACACTATACAAGGTGGTAGGTTGATACTATGAAATTATAACTTTGAACACCCAGTTATATCTGTAACCATCAGTAATGTCTCTGGAATGTTACTGATTGCGGTGTGCATTGAAAATCACTTATATGTACCTGGCATGGGTAATTCCCAGAGTACATCAAATATTTTTTTTATGGAAGATCCCCCAGGGTACGTCTTAATTACATATAATAAGAAGACTGGTAATATTCCCTAAGCAGGTAAGATGGACTCTATCAGTAATGTTCCAATCGTGAAAATTCATAATTAAATGCAAATAAAAAAAATAATTATGCTCCAAGACCCACCAAAACCATATGGAAATCTTAGCTATGACTCCCCACTAAGGAATAAAAATATCATTAGTGGTGTAGAACTGTTTCTCTTGCTATTATATGCCAAAGGAACCACATGTCCAGTAACTTTTGGAATTATCCACATATATAGATACTAAGGATCAACTATGTATGTAATAAGATGAAAAAGTAGGCATCATATTATTTGCCCAGAAATCAGAGTTCTCATCTGGGTTCTAGGTAGTGTTAAACTCAACACTCTACTAATTGGGCACTGAGGATTAAATCAAATTTATAACAGGTTGTGTTGACAACCATTTTTCCACATTGGCATTTCAATGCTGTCACCCTTCTACCTAGGTCTACACATCTGGTCAACTCTCACAGTTTGTAGTAAGCAGACTAAATACCATGACCTTGATCTAAGGTAGATCCCCATCTGCTGTTTATTCATTTTGATATCTATGATGAAGGCAGTGGTACATAGCCAGTATTGAACGAGCATGACTTGTATTTGGCATATGGCTCGAGAGGCATATATGCCTTTCATAAGACATTATTCTACCAAATTTATCATATTTTGATGTTGTGTTGGCTCTTTTGGTGTTAAATCAGCACACTTTTGATGTTGTATCAGCGAAATTGTTGTTGTTTACACCACCATTACCATATTACGTCATTAGGAGATTGCTGTTTTTGATTGGTCAATAGAGAAAAGGGGGCATGACTGACCTACAAAACTGGCTTCTCATTGGTCTAGAGCTACAAAAGTCATACCACATGATCGTGTGGTACGCCCTGACGTACCATAGCCCATCCAAATAACCTAGGTTCTCTTAATTCTATATAAATTCTAGCAAAGTCATATTTCAATTGTTTGTGACTGGTCCAAGTAGACTTTACCAAACGCTCTTTAAAACTCAATTGTCCAGGATCTTAACGGTATGGCCCTCATATAAGGCTCTGTACAAGTTCATTATGTACGTTGTATCAAACTATTCCTTAACTGTGCAACCTAAGATGGGGCAATACTTGTATTGCACAAAATTGATGAGGGGCATTTCCGGTATCATCCTATTTCCTACTTTGCGTGTGAGATCCTTTCTAAGCCAATTACTGCTTGCATGTTCCAGAGGAACTGAGTCCCTTTAAAATGGCCATATTTTGTGATTACAGACAGACATGGCAGTGTTTAACTGGAACAGCCATACAGGATGGCAAGCAGTCATGCCGTTTCTAATATCAAACGTGTCTGATGTTTCTGTTAAATAAAAGAAACATGATGAGACTATATCATTGAGCCTTCCTGTGTGCGCCACATAGCTTTCTAGATATGATCTGACGATCATGCATTGGTTGCCAGGGTTACAGAGAAGACTATGATACAAATGCTTAAAAGTGTACAAATGTGATGCACATATATCATACATCAGCAATTGAAATACATTTTGTATTTGAAATTCTGAGAAATTTCTTTATTGAAACATTCCCAAGCTCATGAATAATTGCCTACTGAGATATTCGCAAGTATAATCTCCTTTTCCTTTTTTTTCTCAAATAAGTTAACATTGCAGACACACACTTATTGTTTTTAATAAAGGACACAACTGAAGTCTGAATGGCCAATGGACATTGTACATAAAACCGGGGCCAGTGATGGGCAGAAACCAACTCTGACGGGGACAGGAAGGATATCACCAGAAGTAGACACTAAGATTTTGAACCTTTGGCCACCCAGGCCGGTAGACTTGTATACAGTAATGTGTTTTTGCATATCCTACTGGCCAAATTCAAAGGAAATCTAGAAATAAGCACTGGCCCGCAGCCAAAACTACTGGCCATTGGCCACCGGGCCAGTGTTAGTGTCTACCCCTGTATAATCTATGGCTATTTTTCTAAAGCAGAACAACTGAGTACACCTGACCGGTACTATTTGGGGCTCCTTTATACACCTCAGACTCTGATGACAAATGTCCATTAAGTGGTAGAGTCATGCGTAATGCCTTTTCTGTAGGTTCTGCTAAGGCCTGAGGTTAGCATTTTGGGCATGAAATAGCTGTCGTGATAAGGGCTTCATTGCAGAATATGTGATCCATTAAATAATCCATTAAATTAATTTAACATTAATTTAGGATCTATTCACTGAAGTATGTCCCATATATTAACTTCTGTATAAGCTGTTTGTCTTATTTTCTTTTTTTTTTATATAACAAATCAATGTGTTTGCCCAGACCCATGCCAAGTGGTGGAAATTCTATATTCTTTGCAGTAATTCTGGCAGCCCTCACCTTTGCAGTCCTCCCATGGAATCTATTTAACTTGGACCTCTTGGGACATGGCCAAGGACAGTGTGGTAGAGCACCATGACATGCAAATTTTGGTTGGGCTCATTCTGTATGCATTTCTCCATAGCCTGTCAGCCAAAGGCGTACAGTTACATGTGTTTCACAACAGAGGGCGAAATTTACATAATATGATTGATTAGCTAAGAAATGCTCTGAAATGATTCCTGCCAGCTTAAACTGAACAGCAAAATAGGGTCATCCATGCACCCAGCTGCATGTCACATTCTGCCTACTCTGACTATATTCTGAGTAATTCCAGACTAAAAGAAGGGACAAGGCTTTGATATAGATGCTTTTCAAACAGCACATTACTTACTATTTCAAGGTGATACTGTGGAGTAAGTTTCCCCATGTCAGAATGCACAGCTTTTCCATGTATAGACAACCTGACTGTAAGGAATGGCCATCTAAGGAATGACAACCTAAACTGTAAAGTTATTCCATGAAGCCAACCACTCACATCGCAGATAAAGTGTTATTTTAACCTATGCGTAGGGTTTTTGGTACATAGAGATATTTATTGGTTTTACGGAAAGCATGTCAAACTTATCACTGGTCTGTGGCCTATATGTGAGTGTGGCTTACAGTGTATGCTGGGTCTTTTGTTACTTCATTCAGGGTGACACAACTGTGGTATTATTTGTTGATCAACATGGTAAAAGGTACGCCTGGTAGGGGGTGCACGGGCGTACCTTTTACCATGTTGATCCACATTTATTGATGGGCAGTCAGTATAAACCTCATCATTGCTTTACAATACTCCTACCAACCCAGCTCAGCTCAGCCCTACACTTTCCATGATTAGTTCCGCTACAGGCCTATAGAGGGAGTGTGGAGCAGGTGGTTTTGGTGAGACCAGCTCAGCAGCCTCAGCTTGAGTTGCCAGCAGTGGACATTGAGCAGTACAAGGAGTAGCTCATCACCAGCTCACCAGCTATAGACTAGCGATAAACTCATCATAGACTCGCCATACACTCACCATTGAGCATAGACTCACCATAGAGCAGGGAGGGGAGGCTCATGAGTAGCTTGGTCCGTACAACTCCTGTGGATGTGGATAGAGTAGTGACAGTTGTTGGAAGGACATGTACACCTGGACACACTAGATTTATTGTAGTCTAGATAATTATACTCAAGTGATGTATTAGGTACGTAGCTTGATACCTTGTATATATAGAGTATCCCAGGTTATCATAAACTTAGTGTTAAATCAGTGCTAGCCAAACAGAAAATCATGGGCTATAGTTGTAATGAACTCTATAATTGATAGGGGGCATAAGCAGGCCGCTCTAGTGTGTTAAGTTGCAATACCTCTCAATTGAGAGGTTTGACATAATTTCCTCAAACTGACAGACCATTTAGTACATAAGTAGATAGGTTTATAACTACTGGGAGGATGTTAAATTATCAGTACTCTTTCCGATGGAATGAAATGGAGTCCTCATGGCTTTTAGCTATAACAGATGATGTAAATCCGAAATCTACCTACACATTGAAGAGCCTTTAGTTTCTGGGATAAAAAGAAGGAGTATATATTCGGTTGTCCAGACCTCCTACAGAAACCACATAATATGGGTGGACGAATGTAAGCTCATTGTACCAATATATCTTCTGAGGGAGACCTTACTCTACCAGGGCTCCCAGTGTCGCAATCCAACACCCATATGTCCTAGAGGCAAGGCCTCATGAGCTCCAACCTATACACATTCATACTGTGAATTCGTACTTGAACACTGTACAATGACAATCGAGTTTTATGTCTTACCAAATTAGAAACATTTGCAGTTCAATGGAGGAGTGAACTCATTTGATTTAGCATAAAATTAATAATAATGATGATGATGATGATGATGATGATGATGATGATTATTTATTCCACGATTTAAACACTTATGCGTCACATCATTTGCCCAGGAGGGCATTTCTCAAGATGATATACAGAGTGGGTGATCGTACGCAAACCACTATGACTACTTTGTACGATCAGCACTTGAGGGGGTTGGTAGGGCAGTCGTACCAGTGCAATTATTAGCGACCACTAGATGCAGGTCTGTAATGGCATTCAACTGAGGGATCTCACTACGACTTGAAGGGGGTCTAGTCGTACCATCTTGAGAAATGCCTTCCAGAAACCAGAGGATGGTGTATTGCTTCCCATCTATTCTCCAGTACTTCACGACAACATGACAACACAATGGTCATTGACCAATGTCATTGAACTCAGGGTGGTTTGTATCTGTACAATTCGCTTATAAAGCTTGATTGCCTTAATAGGTATAATTTTGAATTCAAAGGAGCTGATGCAATCTTTGTTTGTCACAGAATGGGTCTGAATAGAAAAAAAAAAAATGATAAAACATAAAACCATTATAATTGCTGAAACCACCCTATAAATTGATGCTATTGGTTCAATATACTCCAGGAGGATACTTCACACAGCACAAAAAAAAAGACAGGTCTCTCAGTTTGTAGTCACTTGAATATAGCGGCAGACATTGTTCAAAGCTCACAGTGCTATGACTGCTCTGATACCCCAGATGGGATCTTAATGTGGCTCTGTTGCTACATGCTTAGATATGGGATGTTTGAAATTGGTGGAACTCAATAATATTGGGTGTTGTAAAAAAAGCTGCTGAGCCGGCTACTTTGTAGCGCATCAAAAACTAACAAATACCTCTTGCCTTTGCCGCCCACTCATGTGACAAATAACCTACACTGCCCCCTGTGACTCTCCCTCAATTTGCTCAGGCGTATTGACTTTCAGACCAAAGGGGTCATTTCTGTTATTTGCATTGAGCAAGTGTCAAACATTGACCACATTCAGTAGTACAAATAAAATAGTCCAAATATGGTCTGATAAATGTGCTTACTATGACAAAGATAGTACTGCTATATTCTAACAAAACCCATTCTAACATGCATTTTGTAAATCAATATGTAAATTTACTTTAGCTCATGCAAGAATATAAAGTTAACCTTAGATCATCATAGATGATGAATGAGTGGAGCAGTGCTGATTTGTCCAGTTTCAGACCTTTGGAACACGAAGGTGTCAGCGATATTTGCTCCATTTTTTTGTAAACCTAATACTTGACGCAAGTCGCTTTTGCATTTTCGCCAGTTGTCAGGTCCAGATGGAAAGGAGCCAAGTTTCCTAGGTTCATTTCCAACAAATGTCTATGTTGCCATTTCCGAGCCAGAGTATCAGGACTAAGATTGTCCTCGATAGCTTTGGCAAGATTGCAACCAATGTCTATGTAGTACCTGTTGAATAAGTTTGATACATCCAGCCCCTCTGTCATCGTGACATCAGCATTCTTGATGGATATTTTGGGTACAGTTCTCTTCCCATCCCAGAGTTCGGTAATAACAGCCAAGAATATTTTCAGGTCATATTTGAACTGTCGTAGGTCAGAGTTTATTTCTGCCTTGACATTTCTATCTATCTGGACCTTAATATGTCTGTCGATATTGTGCACGTTTTTCAGATGGACATTTCTTTCATCTCGCTTTAATCGCCACATTTTTGCTTTTAAGTAAGTGATCAATGTTGACATCATAACCTTTGGGGCGAGAAGGGTCAATGATGAACGTACTTATCGGATGGTGTTCATTTAGATATTTTTTTAATTTCTTTCATGAGTGCTCGATAGACCTCAGTGGGTCAAACGTTGTTAGCACAGCAGGTGCCGCTATTCAGATGTAAGTTGCAGCTGCCCAACCAAGGGACTATGTGTTATTCATAACAAATAACCTTCCCAAGCCCCCGTCCATTAAACCCAACAAATGTTAGACTAGATGCTAGTTACACAAAAATGAGCATATTACAGAAAGGGTGCATTTTGTATCCATATCTGCCCCTCCTTGCTCTCCTGCTGTTTGCGTGACTCTACAAAGGACTTAATTTCTGAACAAAATGGGACAAACTATCCAACATGTTTCATTATAAGTATAAACTATGGGAAGCAGATCTATCTATTATATAATTTACAGCATCATGCCCTTTCCTGAGGGTTCATCTATCATTGCCGTATCACTTGGATGCAATCCAACCATCAAACCATAGGCATCATATTATTTGTCAAGATACCGGAGAATGACCTATTGCTTCCCATCCTTACAGAGAACGTCTATATCTGGGTACTGGATAATATCATGTCCTCCTTGACCTTCAGATGTTTGACCTTCTGAACCACCTTGTCGCTACATGAGGATGTCAGCAAGACTGTCAACGACCAATGTTTGCCTTTTTGATGACAGTGATTCTGACCTAGGTCTTCTAAGTGGGAACTCCAGACATTTATACATTTTTTTTTTTCAGAATGTTCACAATATCGACATCAGGTCTGGGGTAGGATGCAAATTCTCAAGAATGTACCCAAACAATGCACAAATACATAAGAAAACAAAAAAAAAAAAGATATATAGGGATTCGAAGGGCCTAAAGACATTTTCCTTAATTCAGCTTGCTTTATAAAATACACTCCCAAGCATAAGTCCCCTCCTTGGTATCTCAAGTAAGTAAAGCCTCCAGACTCCAGCCTCCAGACTCATACTTATCATTCTGAACTAAGGAGAGTGACCATGTCTGTATAGTCAGTGCACTGATACAAAGATCAGGTGAGCCACGTTAAACCTGAGTCAGCCCTTGGCACAAACTGACATTGACAGGGGCAGGAAGGATATCACCTACAGCCATTTTCCTGATATGAAGCAGGGAAACTGAGTATGGTACACACCTCAGGTACCATGAATCTTCCGGAGGCCCATTTGCATATCTCTGATAAGAACCTGTATCCTTTGAATCTGAACGAAAATATTTTAAGAATGCAGTTCTTTCAAGTACATCATCATCATTACACTCATTCAATGTCAGAATAATACAGCGGAGATATGACTGCCCTATCCTCCCCTATGAGGTCAATACCTCGATGGCACTCTAATGCTACCAGTGTAATGGAGTTTCAAATTGAAGTCATGAGCAATATATGGATTAGTAAAGTAACCTGGTGATTTGGCTTCTCTGAGGTGCCTTATGCAGAAACAAACTGCTCTCACCTTTGCCACCAATTCCCATGACAAACCACCTACACTGCCCCTTGTGCCCTGCTCAATGAGTCACAAGCTGGTATACCTACAGGAGGCCATTTCTCAATGTACTACGACTACACACAGCCACTATGTTTAAAAAATGCCAAGGATAAGCCAGGCTATTGTAGGAACTGCCCTACGACTGCTCACTACGATTAGCAGGTATGCAGTAATCACATAAGCTTTAGTAGGGCAGCTGTTCTGGTGCAGACATAAGTGAACAAGTAACCAATGGATAACTCATGATGAGTGTGTGTTAGTGAAGGATAATGACACGATGCCATAGGCCGAGTGTCATTAGCCTTTGCTAACACACACGAGTCATGAGTTATTTATTGACTACTTATTTTATACCACGAAACCAATAAATAATCAATATAATACCAATAAATTCAAGTTGAAAACAAAAATTATTCCCCCTCCCCGGGCCTCAATCAAAGCCAGCCATAGTGTGTGTATAGGTAGAAACACCTCCTCGCTCGGCAGCGGACAGCGACAGCGCCCGTCTCGGCTAGGCTTGGCAGCGGCACACGGCGAAAAATAGTGTACATACACATCCTCCCCCGGCAGCAGACAGCGGCAGCGCACAGGGCGAAAAAAGATGCGTCTCGCTGTTATGTTTGTGTATAATACACCTCGTTGCCCAGCAGCGGACAGTGACAGCGTACACGGCGAAAAAAAGATTCACTCAGACCGGGACACGATCCGCGGACCTCTTACGGCTGAGCGCAACATGCTAACCGCTAGGCCACCGTGTCTCCTCCTCCTGCGGCAGTCTCGGCTTGGATTAATTTGAATGCGTCCTTTGGTTATGTATACATGATCGGTACACACGCCTCGGCACCTGGCTAGGCCTCCTTTGTTTGGTTTAGTTCTAGCCAACCACATCTCGTCAGTCCCTGTGGCGCAGTGCATAGGGAGTTGGATTTTGGATGTGAGACTGCAGGTTCGATCCCTACCCTGGCCTGGAATATTTTGTGGGTTTTAACATGTAAAATATGACATGGAAGGACATGTAAGGTGTGCTGGTTATCCATGGATAACGGCACCAGGTGCCTGTTATCCATGGATAACCGCACACCTTACAAAATTGATGTTACAGCCTACAAGGTGTGCAATCTCGGCAGATATGTGGATGGGAATAGCGTGTTAAGAAATGTCCTCCAGACCACATGTGGCCATTATTGGCAAGCAGCAAGTGGCAATCACTTTAGGACTTGGAAATGCAATGGTCTAAATACGGTTAGATAAACATTGGCCACACACCTGCTCGTTGGATCTCTTTTTATGAGTGGATTACGCAGAAACCCGCTCAAAGTTCATGAGGGATCTATGTATTGCCTTAAATTCTAACCCTGGGCTGTCGTGATGTTTGTGATCTTTTTGACAACATCATTATCACAACAGGTGCTTCTCATGAAGATTTAAGTAGCAATCTTCACCTCGGCCTGTTGCTTTATACACAGCAAATAACCTCACCAAGTCCCCTTATATTATGCTTAACACATGTGCTGTCAACTGTCCACTTGATCTATTGAGCAGAAATAAGCTTACCTGGAAGGCATTTCTAATTATGGTACGACTAGACCCCTTTCAAGTCATAGTGAGATCCCTCAGATAAATGCCATTACAGACCTGCATCTAGTGGTCGCTAATAATTGCACTCGTACGACTGCCCTACCAAACCCTATGTAATTACTGTCTTAAGTGCTGATCATACAGAGTAGTCGTAGTGTGTTACCTATGATCATCCACTCTGATATTGAGGGTTTCAAGTCATACTGGTTGTGTCTAGTCGTACCATCTTAAGAAATGCCCTCCAGGTCTACCATCCAAAGATGTTTCTCATAACTGAGTCGTTTTGTTGCATTGGAAACGAAGAAAAAACTAAAAGAAGAAAGACCTTCCTGCATTGGTAAGATCAACACTCTTCCCGGGAGGTACTGACAACTGAATCAATATAAATGCTGTTTTGTGTTCACATTATTGATAACTCAATCTTCAACATTGCCATTTCAACTTTAGCTATATCGACATCTGGTCAATTCACACAGTTTGTAGTAAGCAAACTACATACCATAACTTTGATCTTAGGTAAATTTCAAACAACTCGTTCCCTTTGAGGTACTTTGTGGATTTCTCACAGCTGTTCTAACATTGGACAGTTTCCTCCACCTTGAGTGGTAGGTCAGTGTCCTTCCTCTCACTGTCTAGTCACTTTGATGGTTATGGCAAAGGCAACGTTACAATGGGTGGGAATGTAGACAGAGGCTCACAAGGAGTATTCCAATGTGAGTGTTCTTTGACTAAATAGCTTCAAATCAGGATTCCAAGAGGTGTAGGATGTGATGAACTTATACCCATACACTAGAATAATCCCCTCATAACAAGTCAATTCCTTTGAAGGGTCAATGGGCAGTAAATCACCTAGTGTAAGGGGCCAGCAACAACAGGATCAAGCATCTTTATTTATAATTGGACTACTCTAGCCTATAGGTTTACCTCAATATGTTTCTTATATCCCTCTATCAGAGTGAGATAACTAGCTCACCATGGGTAGCTTTCTGTGATACTCTGCATCAGGCTCAGCTTACCCTTCATCTATGTGTTACAAACAGATAAAGCCGTCATATGGATTATCATATTTTTTTTCTCTCTTTTCATATTACTTTACTCCTAATCAACTGCTAAAAAGTCTGTATTTGATGTATGTTTTAGCTATGAACATAGGTACACGAGAGCGTGCCCATAGTTGCATGATGTCATGCCATTTCCAATCGCCCATGCCCATGCTAACTGACAGGCTCACTAGAAACATAAAAATAGCTCTGTCATGTACATACTGTAGACATGATTGTGCTGACAAATCCATTCTACTTTCCTTTAAGATGGTGCCTTTGTAAATATGCACCCAGCAGTGCACCTTATTTACAAACAGTCATCGATCAAAGGGTATGCTCTATCATAATCACCCTACATGATGGTTAGGGCTGTTTCAGATCGTAGTTGCTGTGGACACTAGGAGCCCCATTGGATAATGTATATTCACTCCAAAAAAAACATGAGAATCATGTTACCACTCTCGTAAGAAAATGTACAGATATCTCTCATTCTGACATAAGTAGTCAAATTCCTAGAATGACTGTTGAGTATGCCATCCAATACCTCTTGCACCCATTTGACGTCATGCTATATGATGCTGCCCATAGAAACTCATGAAGGTGGTGGGGGTCAGGTTCTAGAAGTAGGTTAATGGTACTCAGTTTCTTTTGACAGCTGTCATCTCCACAAAGGCTAATATAATCATATACACTGTGATCCCAGCGACCCAGTTTTACAGTGGATTGGGTATTATTCAAGTCTACAGGGGGTATTGCTGTTGAGGTGGGTCGCTACTATTGAAATTGGACCTGCCGCACAGGTTCCGTCACATATTTTTGATATGCTTATACCTACATAATCCCTGAATGTCCACAAGAAATCCTGGACGATTTCGTCTAAAATTGACTATTTTATGGCAGTTTGAAATATTGACATATTTACATCTTGATTTTTCCCATCATTCTCAGACATTTTTTTGTACCATAATATAATTATAACCCTCACATTACATAGACAATGCTGTATAGAAGTGATTGGCTTCTCCCACTGACGAAGAGCTTATAGAGAAATAGTTTTATGGCAGGGTTTATGCATTTTACTCATCATCCAGTGCTTTGAATATGGATTTTTGCAAATTTGTCTAATACTTTTTTATTTCAAATGACCAAAACTTGAGAATTATGCCTGGGACACCATATCAAAATTACTATTTAAGGGGGAAATTATCTGAAGAATATTTTAGATAAATACAAGAAAAATCTAGTGGTTTTTATTTTGAAAAAAATAAAAGATTTATCCTTCCTTTGTTCGAATCATGAGGAATTTACCAACAATGCAATGTAATGGAGGGTCAAACAAAAATCTTTATTAGACAAGGATATTAGAACTTAAATCATACGAAGTTTCATATTTCTGTGTTTATTGGTTATGATAGAAAAAATTCTAGGATTCTAGGGACTTGAATTCAATGGTAGCGCCCCACCTTAATACAAATCTAACGACCCTACAGTGGATTGTCCTGTACTAAGTACACGGCAATCGTGTGCCTATTTACAAACCAGGCTCCGAGAGTAGTCGCCAATTGTGCACCAGGTGCAAGCACTGCGTGTACAGTGTGTTATGGGAGAAGGGTTTCTTTATAAAGGTAAATTTCATAGTGTGAAAAATGTTAATGTAATTCCACCCAACTGCTACTCCATGTAAATGGCCGATAAGTGGTAAAGGGTTCACTTACACTAATCTGATTGTGTTAACCAGGATACTGTAATTTCATTCCTCTTCTAAAGTGTCATGGCTCCCCGCTATTCCCTTTACAATACCATAATTAAGACACTTCTTACGAGTGTTTAGGTTTTCAACATAGCAATATTCATAGCATCGTTAAGACTAGTATGGGAGTTTGTGCTTGATGACTAACTCTCTGGAATCTATCGTCATGATCTAAAAACTGGCATCAGCCGCAGTAATGACTGCGGTAGGTTAACCTAACATTGACATGCTGATCAATGTTGGATCATTAGTCTGGCCAAATTGCAATAATCAGCAGCCATAAAGCATAAAACCTTCCCCGCTGTAAACACAACACCCAAAAACCAATAATTATGTTACTCCAAGTTGCTCAACAGCTGAAAGTTTGGGGGGAGCAAAACTGATCTTAAGCTACATCCGCAATAAAGGGGCTAATTTTCAACTGGAGTTTATGAAGAATGTATACCTGAAGACGGACACACTATATTCCTCTCTTTTTCTAGAGAAAATGGACGAAAAATATCATTTTCTTTTACCAGGGAGATTAATTTCCATTTCTGGATTTAATTGTCTCATATTTTGTCTGGATGTGCATACATATCAACTTATAACTGAGGGTTGTTTACCAACATAGGAAACCTGTACTCTATATGTGGCAAAAGGGTATTTTTGACAACTGATCATCTAATAACTTTTTGCAGTAGGTATGTAAAATTGAATGGAAATAATTTGAACTACCGTAATAGTACGCATATAAGGCGTGTCTTATATGGGAGTTTTCAGTTCTCATTGGATCCACAAGGGGGACACCAAGACCTTTCTTTTGATATCTTACATGCCCCCTTGGTTATAATAGGATCTAAGGGGGGGCCAGGGGAGTCCGGGATGGCCCAAGGTACCTATAGTTATTTTTGAATTTTAAAAATTCATTCCGTAGAAACAAAGTTATGAATTTTTCATTTTTTTGAGAATTTTCCAAAAATTTTCCAGAATATTTTCAGGTCATATTTGAACTGTCGTAGGTCAGAGTTTATTTCTGCCTTGACATTTCTATCTATCTGGACCTTAATATGTCTGTCGATATTGTGCACGTTTTTCAGATGGACATTTCTTTCATCTCGCTTTAATCGCCACATTTTTGCTTTGAAGTAAGTGATCAATGTTGACATCATAACCTTTGGGGCGAGAAGGGTCAATGATGAATGTACTTATCGGATGTTCATTTAGATTTTTTTTAAATTTCTTTCATGAGTGCTTGATAGACCTCAGTGGGTCAAACATTGTTAGCACAGCAGGTGCCGCTATTCAGATGTAAGTTGCAGCTGCCCAACCAAGGGACTATGTGTTATTTATAACAAATAACCTTCCCAAACCCCAGTCCATCAAACTCAACAAATGCCCTGGCAAAAATTATGTTAGACTAGATGCTAGTTACACAAAAATGTGCATATTGCAGAAAGGGTGCATATTGTATCCATATCTGCCCCTCCTTGCTCTCCTGCTGTTTGCTTGACTCTACAAAGGACTTAATTTCTGAACAAAATGGGACAAACTATCCACCATGTTTCATTCTAAGTATAAACTATGGGAAGCAGGTCTATCTGTTATATAATCAATAGCATCATGCCCTTTCCTGAGGGTTCATCTATCATTGCGGTATCACTTGGATGCAATCCAACCATCAAACCATAGGCATCATATTATTTGTCAAGATACCGGAGAATGACCTATTGCTTCCCATCCTTACAGAGAACGTCTATATCTGGGTACTGGATAATATCATGTCCTCCTTGACCTTCAGCTGTTTGACCTTCTGCACCACCTTGTCGCTATATGAGGATGTCAGCAAGACGGTCAACGACCAATGTCTGCCTTTTTGATGACAGTGATTCTGACCTAGGTCTTCTAAGTGGGAATTCCAGATATTTATACATTTTTTTTTCAGAATGTACACAGAGAAAAGAACACTGATCGCTTTGACGCATACTGCACAGGTCACAATTTGTCTCCCAGATGACATGTATGAAGGCATGTCAAATGAGGTTGACCCTCTCATATTTGGTTCGTCAACTCCATTTGACATGTGTAATGAAGACACGTCACATATTTCTGATCCATTCACCTGAGTGCTAGGTAATACTGTGAGACAATTATGTAAGGGTCAAGAGCAGTCAATAACTATGTACCAATGGTTCAATCAAGGGAGGCCTATAATAGAAGGCAGGGGATATCATAGTCCCACAGGCCTGCAACACTAAGGCACTTTTTCCTATCTACAGAACTCCTACTTGACTGAGGACCTCTATGCAGTCCATAAGACAAGGGCATGGAGGTGCATGGCAATGCCATATGTCTCCCTGTACTGTAGATACTGAGATTATAGATTGTGGGTTAGAATACAGTCCTTTGGTATTTTCACTGACCCACACATAAGGTGTCTAACCACTCCAGTTGGAGTATTCAGGATGGTGGGTGTCTATTTTGATATTCAATAACAAATGCAGATTTAACAACGAAATAGAATTCACTACCATTCATTGATAGTATTTACAGACCTTAGTGATCTATTCTTCATGAAAACAAAATGACACAGATACATCAAATGTCTCAAGTGTTGGTAGTACTTCTTGGTAGTGATTAGTCCTGATACCAAAATGGTTGTTTGCTCCATCTAGTGGAATATCCTAGAACAATTATGTATGTCAAACCATCACATGTCAAGTGCCTTCGACATGGCCGTGACCCTAGTCAACTCACAGATGACATGGCATTTTAAGGCATGTCAAATCATATGAGGATTACTGTGTGCTACAGTTGTCATGGTGACATATGTGCACATGTCCCAATGACGTGTGCTCTCTGTGTCAAATCAAGTTGACATGGGTATACATGTCACTTTGTCAGGAAGAATTTTCTCAGTGTACACAATATCAACATCAGGTCTGGGTTAGGATGCAAATTCTCAAGAATGTACCTGAACGATGCACAAATACATAAAAAATTAAAAAAAGACATATAGGGATTTGAAGGGCGTAAAGACGTTTTCCTTAATTCAGCTTGCTTGATAAAATACACTCCCAAGCATAAGTCCCCTCCTTGGTATCTCAAGTAAGATTACCCTCCAGACTTATACTTATCATTCTGAACTAAGGAGAGTGACCATGTCTGTATAGTCAGTGCACAGATACAAAGATCAGGTGAGCCACGTTAAACCCGAGCCAGCCCTGGCCACAAACTGAAATTGACAGGGGCAGGAAGGATATCACCTACAGCAATTTTCCTGATATGAAGCAGGGAAACTGAGTATGGTACACACCTCAGGTACCATGAAGCTTCCGGGGGCCCATTTGCATATCTCTGATAAGAAACTGTATCCTTTAAATCTCAATGAAAATATTTTAAGAATAGATTATGTCTATGATTATAAATGCAGTTCTTTCAAGTACATCATCATTATTACACTCATTCAGTTTCAGAATAATGCAGCAGAGATAGGACTGCCCTATCCTCCCCTATGAGGTCAATACCTCGGTGGCACTCTAATGCTACCAGTGTAATCGAGTTTCAAATTGAAATCATGAGCAATATACGGGTTCGTAAAGTAACCTGTTGATTTGGCTTCTCTGAGGTGCCTTATGCAGAAACAAACTGCTCTCACCTTTGCCACCCATTCCCATGACAAACCACCTACACTGCCCCTTGTGCCCTGCTCAATGAGTCACAAGCTGGTATACCTACAGGAGGCCATTTCTCAATGTACTATGACTTCACACAGCCACTACGATTTAAAAATGCAAAGGATAAGCCAGGCACTACAATTAGCAGCTATGCAGTAATTACATAAGGTTTAGTAGGGCAGTCGTACTGGTGCAGACATTAGGGACTACTAGTGCATGGTACTGTTATGGCCAAATCATTAGGTTCTCACTACGATTTAAAGGACAGCAGTCATAGTGTGTTAAGAAATGGCCTCCAGACCACATGTGGCCATCATTGGCAAGCAGCAAGTGTCAATCACTTTAGGACTTGGAAATGCAATGGACCAAACACGGTTAGATAAACATTGGCCACACACCTGCTCGTTGGATCTCTTTTTATGAGTGGATGATGCAGAAGCCCACTCAAGGTTCATGAGGGATCCATGTTTTGCCTTAAATTCTAACCCTGGGCTGTCGTGATGTTTGTGATCTTTTTGACAACATCATTATCACAACAGGTGCTGCTCATGAAGATTTAAGAAGCAATCTTCACCTCGGCCTGTTGCTTTATACACAGCAAGTAACCTCACCAAGTCCCCTTATATTATGCTTAACACATGTGCTGTCAACTGTCCACTTGATCTATTGAGCAGAAATAAGCTTACCTGGAAGGCATTTCTAAATATGGTACGACTAGACCCCCTTCAAGTCATAGTGAGATCCCTCAGATAAATGCCATTACAGACCTGCATCTAGTGGTTGCTAATAATTGCACTCGTACGACTGCCCTACCAAACCCTATGTAATTACTGTCTTAAGTGCTGATCATACGGAGTAGTCGTAGTGTGTTACCTATGATCATCCACTCTGATATTGAGGGTTTCAAGTCATACTGGTTGTGTCTAGTCGTACCATCTTAAGAAATGCCCTCCAGGTCTACCATCCAAAGATGTTTCTCATAACTGAGTCATTTTGTTGCATTGGTAAAGAAGATAAAACTAAAAGAAGAAAGACCTTCCTGCATTGGTAAGATCAACACTCTTCCCGGGAGGTACTGACAACTGAATCAATATAAATGCTGTTTTGTGTTCACATTATTGATAACTCAATCTTCAACATTGCCATTTCAACTTTAGCTATATCGACATCTGGTCAATTCACACAGTTTGTAGTAAGCAGACTACATACCATAACTTTGATCTTAGGTAATTTCCAAACAACTCGTTCCCTTTGAGGTACTTTGTGGATTTCTCACATCTGTTCTAACATTGGACAGTTTCCTCCACCTTGAGTGGTAGGTCAGTGTCCTTCCTCTCACTGTCTAGTCACTTTGATGGTTATGGCAAAGGCAACGTTACAATGGGTGGGAATGTAGACAGAGGCTCACAAGGAGTATTCCAATGTGAGTGTTCTTTGACTAAATAGCTTCAAATCAGGATTCCAAGAGGTGTAGGATGTGATGAATTTATACCCATACACTAGAATAATCCCCTCATAACAAGTCAATTCCTTTGAAGGGTCAATGGGCAGTCAATCACCTAATGTAAGGGGCCAGCAACAACAGGATCAAGCATCTTTATTTATAATTGGACTACTCTAGCCTATAGGTTTACCTCAATATGTTTCTTATATCCCTCTATCAGAGTGAGATAACTAGCTCACCATGGGTAGCTTTCTGTGATACTCTGCATCAGGCTCAGCTTACCCTTCATCTATGTGTTACAAACAGATAAAACCGTCATATGGATTATCATATTTTTTTCTCTCTTTTTATATTTCTTTATCGGTGTATGTTCAAATGAAATCTTAAGGTCCAGGAATCAGTACTTGTGAAATGTACTGCTGATTCATTGTGTACCTGGTCCTGGAAAATCATGCTACTAATGAACTGCCACAAATCTGTATTTGATGTATGTATTAGTTATGCACATAGGTACACGAGAGCGTGCAGTGGTTGCATGATGTCATGTCATTTCCCATCGACCATGCTTCTGATACTTCTGTCAACAAAAACAGCATGCCCATCCACATAAATGTCTACATATTGCCAACTCACAGGCTCACTTGAAATATAAAAAATAGCCCTGACATGTATATACGGTAGACATGATTGAGCTGACAAATCCATTCTACTTTCCTTTAAGATGCTTTTGTCAATATGTATCCAACAGTGCACCTTATTTACAAACAGTCATAGATCAAAGGGTATGCTCTATCATAATCACCCTGCATCATGATTAGGGCTGTTTTAAATCATAGTTGCTGTGGACACTAGGAGCCCCATTGGATAATATATATTCACTCCAAGAAACCATGAGAATCAGGTGAAATTAAATAATTAACCATGATAAATGTGATGCAGAGGTACAGAATAGTTTATGAATGCTGAAAGGGGCAGTACAGCAAAGCACATCTATGTCTTACATGGAATATCTCTAAAAATATTTTGAGATTGTTGTTCCAAAGATGCTGGCGAACCACATTTTCTCATAATGTATGTGCATCCTTTATAAGTTATAACACCACCACCCCCCGCAAAAAAAGAAAATAAATGTTACCACTCTCGTTAGAAAATGTACAGATATCTCTCATGCTGACATAAGTAGTCCAATTCCTAGAATGACTGTTGAGTATGCCATCCAATACTTCTTGCACCCATTTGACTTCATGCTATATGATGCTGCCCATAGAACCTCATGAAGGTGGTGAGGCTCAGGTTCTAGAAGTAGGTTAATGGCACTCAGTTTCTTTTGACACCTGTCATCTCCACAAAGGCTAATATAATCATATACACTGTGATCCCAGCGACCCAGTTTTACAGTGGATTGGGTATTATTCGAGTCTACAGGGGGTATTGCTGTTGAGGTGGGTCGCTACTATTGAAATTGGACCTGCCGCACAGGTTCCGTCACATATTTTTGGTATGCTTATACCTACTTAATCCCTGAATGTCCACAAGAAATCCTGGACGATTTCGTCTAAAATTGACTATTTTATGGCAGTTTGAAATATTGACATATTTACATCTTGATTTTTCCCATCATTCTCAGACATTTTTTTGTACCATAATATAATTATAACCCTCACATTACATAGACAATGCTGTAGAAGTGATTGGCTTCTCCCACTGACGAAGAGCTTATAGAGAAATAGTTTTATGGCAGGGTTTATGCATTTTACTCATCATGCAGTGCTTTGAATATGGATTTTTGCAAATTTGTCTAATACTTTTTTATTTCAAATGACCAAAACTTGAGAATTATGCCTGGGACACCATATCAAAATTACTATTTAAGGGGGGAATTATCTGAAGAATATTTTAGATAAATACAAGAAAAATCTAGTGGTTTTTATTTTGAAAAAAATAAAAGATTTATCCTTCCTTTGTTCGAATCATGAGGAATTTACCCAGAATGCAATGTAATGGAGGGTCAAACAAAAATCTTTATTAGACAAGGATATTAGAACTTAAATCATACGAAGTTTCATATTTCTGTGTTTATTGGTTATGATAGAAAAATTCTAGGATTCTAGGGACTTGAATTCAATGGTAGCACCCCACCTTAACACAAATCTAACGACCCTACAGTGGATTGTCCTGTACTAAGTACACGGCAATCGTGTGCCTATTTACAAACTAGGCTCCGAGAGTAGTCGCCAATTGTGCACCAGGTGCAAGCACTGCGTGTACAGTGTGTTATGGGAGAAGGGTTTCTTTATAAAGGTAAATTTCATAGTGTGAAAAATGTTAATGTAATTCCACCCAACTGCTACTCCATGTAAATGGCCGATAAGTGGTAAAGGGTTCACTTACACTAATCTGATTGTGTTAACCAGGATACTGTAATTTCATTCCTCTTCTAAAGTGTCATGGCTCCCCGCTATTCCCTTTACAATACCATAATTAAGACACTTCTTACGAGTGTTTAGGTTTTCAACATAGCAATATTCATAGCATGGTCAAGACTAGTATGGGATTTTGTGCTTGATGACTAACTCTCTGGAATCTATCGTCATGATCTAAAAACTGGCATCAGCCGCAGTAATGACTGCGGTATTTGAACTGAACATTGACATGCTAATAAATATTGGATCATTAGTTCTGGCCAAATTGCAATAATCAGCAGCCATAAAGCATAAAACCTTCCCCGCTGTAAACACAACCCCCAAAAACCAATAATTATGTTACTCCAAGTTGCTCAACAGCTGAAAGTTTGGGGAGAGCAAAACTGATCTTAAGCTACATCTGCAATAAAGGGGCTAATTTTCAACTGGAGTTTATGATGAAGACGGACACACTATATTCCTCTCTTTTTCTAGCGAAAATGGACGAAAAATAGTGTTTTCTTATACCAGGGAGATTAATTTCCTTTTCTGGATTTAATTCTATCATATTTTGTCTGGATATGCATACATATCAACTTATAACCGTATTCTCCTGCATATAAGGCGCGTCTTATATGGGGGTTTTAGTTCTCATTGGATCCACAAGGGGGACACCAAGAACTTTCTTTTGATATCTTATATGCCCCCTTGGTCATAATAGGACATAAGAGGGCCAGGGGGTCCATGGTGGCCCAAGCTACACATGGGTTTTTGAATTTTGAAAATTCATTCAGTAGAAATAAAGTTATGAATTTTTCATTTTTTTGAGAATTTTCCAAAACTAGGTGCGCCTTATACGCTGGCTGCACCTTATACGCTGGAGATTAGTGGAGCCTCAATAATATAAACCAGTATGTATCTCTATAGTACCTTAACATACAAGCTAGATTATGCGTCTTATGCTTTTGTGCATCATATTATGGCCTTCAACCTTTCCTAATACTATTTCTATTAAGATGATGACGGAATACATCATGTTTCAGATTAAATCAGATTGTAGGAATAAGTGTCTGACTCTGGGTAAAATCGGTGTCCGACTCTGGGTGAAATTACGTTGTTAATATAATTAATTATATTTAGCCAAGAGCTTACATTTCAGCAAACCTTTTCCAAGTATCTATTTAAGAATATTTAGGCGCTTCATCTGATACCAACAAAGAATAAAGATGCATAGGCACATACTCATAATTAAGTAACTTTTAACTCTATTTGCTTTCACAATTCTGACATCAAAATCATAGAATACATCCTGACTTTAATGAGTAGAAAAGCTCTTAAAGGCCAACGCTAACTGTCTACTAGCTTCACAGTCATCAAGGAAAACATGTGAATTCTTTATTTGACTGAGAATTCCACCTTATCTTGTAGACTTCAACATGAAATCAGTGCTCAAAAGTGTCCGACATAAGGTATGCGTCCGTCTTAGGGTGAATTTACCCTACTTACAGACCACAGGTCGCCGCTCTGGTTATCGGCAACCAGCAAGTGTCAAGCAGTTGATTTTTATCACATATGGAAATGAAACATGATCCATCTGTTCTTACATTGCTTCTACTATAGAATAGTTTTCGTATCTCCTAGATTATTGAGGAATGAAAGACTTTGAGATATAAGACCTATTGTCATACTGTTTTTCCACTAGAGCATATCATTTTATCTATCATTGCCAAATTTTTCAAAATGTCCAAATCCTACTCAAATATGTTCCATACACTGTAAAAGCATCATACTTAGAATTGATCAACATTCAATATAAAGTAAGAACGGGGAACCATGGGCTTATCCCAAGGGGCTTTATGGTTGTGGATGGACTCCATAGGTAGAAAATAGGATACAGACCATGTGGTTCCTTCAGAAAGGAGCTGCCCTGAGGAGAATGAGAGTAAACGGAGAAGTTCCTATGAATGTGTTATCTATGTTGATATTCTTGGTCATTTTTAACAGATATCTGGCAAGTCTAGAACGAGGATTATATTGTACTTTTCACAATATTTTTTACAGTTTAAATTTTTCACAACCTTTTTTTACAATACAGGCCTTTTACATGACGAGGGTCAGGAGGAGGGTATCTCTTGGCTTATAAATGTCATGGATTGGGTGTTCGATCTATGTAGGGCAGATGAGACAAATGTTGTCTTTCTAATAGTGTGACAGCAGTACGTTGTCAGTGCTCCTAAATTGAACCATTCCCCTTATCAAAAATATAAGTGAAGATCAGCCTTTAATATTTTCAACAAGAATATTCTTAAAGAACTTTGGTTCAGGGATAAAAAATGAGGAGTCTATATTTAGTGGTCCAGGCCCCTGCAGAGATCACACAATATGGGTGGACGAATGTAAGCTCATTATACCGATATATTCCCCTGAGGTGCACAATGGTCGTCGAAAGCTCTCAATGTCATAATCCAGCACCCACATGTCCTAGAGGCATGAATCATACACATCCATACTGACGCTTCTAAAGGATTTATATGTTACAATAAGCACACTGTTACTTGAACACTGCAGGATGGAGATTAAGTATGATACCTCATCAGATTAGAACTATTAACCCTGCAATTGTGGAGTGAATCCTTTGGATTTAAAACAGAATTCATATGGTAAAGCAGCAAAGTATTATAATTCAATAAAGGGATTGGCCTGTCATGAGACTATTTGTCATAATGCAGACTACTGCTAAATTAGAGCAATGCAATATTGATATATAGGCATCAATTCACAACTTAAACTTGCTGTTGCAGGACTGCATCATGGTCGATGGTTTGCTCTGCTCATAAGTTTTTTTTTTTCTTCATTTCTATGATCAATGGAATTGTGTATAGATGCAGTACTTTCTACAAAAGGGCTCAGGGGCCACATGAGAATTGAGGACCTTTGAGAAGTGACTAAGGCCAACAGGATAACAAATTGACACAGACCTAATTGGATAACTTCAGCATAGAAACTGCCCTCCGTAAACCCGTTGAGGTAGGTGAGATAACTAGTTGGGCAGGGACCTGTCCATTTCTTGTTTTACTTTGCCTCAGGCATAGATCACCCTTTAACCAGCGAGAGTGACAGTCCTCCATATGTACTATAGTATGTTTTAAAAAAAAAACTTGATCCATAAAGGAACACAGGGCATATCTAGGTTGTTGTGTGTCACGATGCACTGGGACTGTTTTAATTAGTAACTATTATTCAGCAGTCAAATTATTATCAGCTGTACAATTTACTTGAAAGGTTTGTGTGTAGAACAAAAAAACACTCATCATCTATTTGATGTTATTCAATATATTCTGTAGAATTTTTAATGAAAGTTATAGACCTTTACCATAGAAGATGGGAGGTGCAGCAGATAGGGCACTGCAGGAATGATCTGCAGCCATACGCCGAGAACAAACTAGTACTGTGTTTCCCCTTGTTAATGTACCATCAAAAAGTTACTAAATAGGTCAAATGTATCAATTTTGCCCCCAACACCAATTTTTCTCTCAGTAAACCTAATTGAATGAATTACAATGCTTAATATTATTGACCTTAATGATGAATTGCATTGTGAGACAATGGAAAACTAGCTCTCTGTTACAACAGACCTAGTGGAGCCAACATCTTGAATTTCGCTCGTTGAGCTAAAAGCCACTGATAAGACATACCATGATGGGTACCTTGTTCCTGGTTAACACCCACTTCCAGGGACATGCTGGTCCCATCTTATCAGTTTTAATCAGTGTGTCTCTCCAGAACCAGCTCCAGACAAAATAGTGGCCAATACCTCAAAATGATGTTAACATCTCAAGTTAAATTTGCCAGATACAGATCATTGCATGCATGTTCGGAAAGAGTTAAGTCCCTTTGACAGGGCCATATTTTGTTATCATAGACAGACATGATAGCATTATACTGGAACAGCAATACATGCTGGCATGCATTCATGCCATTTCTGATATTAGCCACTACTGATGTTTCTGTCAATCCAAAGGAAAGAAAAAAATTATGAGACTGTGAAACTAAGCCTTCCCATGTGCCACACATAGCTTCCTACAACATCTGACAGCCTGAATCTGCTGCCGTACCTGAGTAGGCTACATTATCTTCCTCCTTACTGGTTTAGATATATAGTTATGGTTGATGGGAACCTTTGAAAACATATCCATTACACTTACTCTACTTTCTTTCTGCATGCAGCTACATGTAGTTCCTGCACTGTACATCGACCTTGGTGCTGGATCCTGTCCTTACGTAGAGTATCACACAGCGGTCATTAACTAAGAATATATGGGAGCCCATGCCGCAAAAGCCTATGTTCATAATTCAAAGGAAAGCCAAGAAGTGCTAGAGTTGTACAGTTTAAGACCCTCACAATCTAACCATGGCTGCCAGTGATGTTTGTGATCTTTTCATCACAATCGTTTGCATAACAGGTTCTGTTCATGAAGATTTAAAGTAGCACTCTCCATCTTGGGCCATTACTTTATACACAGCAAAAGAAAACTTCACCAAGCCCCCTGACATCTCCCTTGACACATGTCCTGTGAATGATATTTTCATAACTGAATGTTCTGCTACCTTTGTAAAGAAGAAAAAAGTGTCATTGAAAGAAGTTTTGCTGCGTTCTTATGCCGGGTACTGAACATTGAATCAATGTTTATAGTGGGTTGTATTGACAATATTTACTGACCTGTCTTCAACATTGCCATTTCAATGTTGTCAAGCCCTGTCAACATCTGGTCAATTCTCAGTGTTTGCAGTAAGCAAACTACATACCATGACCTTGATTTGATGTAAATCCCCATCTACTCATTCCCTTCGAGGGACTTTGTGGTAGGTAAGGTCCTTCCTCTCCCTCTCTAGTCACTTTGATATCTATAGTAAAGGCATTGGTACAAGGGGTGAAAATTTAGACCGAGGTTCACAGGT
The DNA here is from genome assembly GCA_949317995.1 of Acholoe squamosa. NCBI lineage: Eukaryota > Metazoa > Annelida > Polychaeta > Phyllodocida > Polynoidae > Acholoe > Acholoe squamosa. Next base: position 1,099,187 of record OX439051.1, on the reverse strand, counting down.
ATTACTCCAAACCTCTTCACTCAATAGCCTCAAAACGTGAGGAAAAACTGAGTGTAATCCTGTTTTGAGGCTATGAAGCTGGATTCAAAGAGGCGGTGGGTGCTGTAACAAACCCTCACACATATAGGTTCCCAATGCAATGGATTCATACCTAAACACTGGAATAATCCCCTCATAACAAGTCAATTTCCTTAAAGGGTCAATGGGCAGTCAATCACCTGATATAAGGGGCCAGCAACAACTGGATAACTCAAGCATATAAGTCTACTTCACTATGTTTTGTATATCCCTCTAGGGGAGTGAGATAACTAGCTCACCATTCGTAGCTTTCTGTGTTACTTTGTCTGAGGCTCAGCCCACCCTTCATCCATGTGTCACAAAGAGATGAAGCCTTCAATATTTTATTTATTTTCTCTCTTTTTATTTTACTTTATTTATGAGTGCAAATATCATCTCAAGGTCGATGGATCAGTACTGGTATAACGTATTGCTGATTCATTGCGGGCATGTTCTGAAGAGATCATGCCCCTAATCCATTGCTATAACTATTTGTTATATGCATTCGATACACACAGAGCATACCTCAGAGCCAGCCCATGGTTGCATGCTGTCCCACAAATTTCTATCAGCCATGCAGTGTGCAGTCGTAGTGCCTTAGGAAATGGCCTCCAGTTCCCTAGCATTACCTTTAAGAGGACCTTAAGGGTGCTTTGGGTTTCAGCATAGCATTACCCTAGTTAGTATAATATACCAAGGGAGCAGTGCAACCATTGCTGAAGCTGTTTACCAGCAGTTATCACAGATTTAACAGTTACAAGATGACTGCCATGTCAGTAGTAAAAGGTTCAGATAAATTCATTGGCTGATAAGTGACCCTGGTATGTAAGGTGGTATAGAGTCATTATAGTAACGCTCAGAGCGCATGTTGTTCTTGATGCTTAACTGTCTGAAATCTGTCCTCATAATCTAAAACCTGACATCAGTCGCAATAATGACTGAAGTAGTTGAACTGGACACACTGATAAAAGATGGATCATTAGTCCTGCCAAATTGCAATAATCAGCAGGCAGAAAGCATAAAACCTCTGCCAATGCAATTGCTGATATCACCACAATAACTAAAAACCCAATGCTATTAGAATGAATTGCTTGATAGCTGAAAGATTTTTGGCAGACAAAAACTAATCTTGGGCTATATCCGGGATAGATATAATTTAATAACTAAGCTATAAAAGCTTTCTATGAAGATGTTATCAATGCATGTTGTTCATTATAACAGCTCCTCTTTTAGAGCCATGGTTACTGTTAAAGCATACTATAATTAAAGATAGTTGTACGGATGATGAAATCGAGCAAATAGAACTTATAACATTGAAGTCTATGACAAAACTAGTTATTTAAAATGCAAAAGATACAATACATTTGATATATCGGCACAGATATAGATGCACCATATAAGGATGCTGCATATGAAGCTAATATTAAGGTCCTCTGTGTGAGCCAATATGACATGGCTGATGTTGATTTTGTTCAACACTTGCAGTGCTGTAGGAGTGCTAAATCATCCCTGTGGGATCATTTTCTAGGTACGTGTCATAGACAGTGGTGATTTAGGAACTTGAATTTCGAATGGGTCACCTTAGTGTGTTGTAAAGAAACTGGGGCTGGCTACTTTGGATTGTGTCAGACACTAAGTAGCTGTCGTCATTCTGTCCACCCACTAATGTGCCAAACGGGCTACACTGTACCCTGTGCCTCTCCTGAAATCCTCACAGCCTATTGTACTTACAGGCTGCAGGTGGTCATTCTGGTTGTTGCCAAGAAGAAAGTCTCAATCAATGCGCTTCTCTATTACACGGAAATACAAGTGTCCAGAAATTAGGATAATGGGAGGAATATTTATTGTTATATGGTCTCACTGATCTAATAGGTCAGAAATTACCAATAAAGGCAGGAATACTCAGATGAAGTCAGGAAATATATAGATGATGTCAAAAACAGTTTGAATACGTCAGAAAATTAATGTGTGATGTCTGGAATTATTTGATGAAGTCAGGATATTAATTAGTAAGATCGGAAATAATGAGATGAAGTCAGGAAATTAATGAGGGAGGTCTATTTCAATTGCATATTAAAATATTGTAGCATAATGCATAAAAAATGCCATTATTGGAAAAAATAACAATTTTTAAACATAATCATCCATAATATTGGATCTAGAAGGGAGAATTCAATTCTGGTATTAGTTATGAAAACCTTATGGACAGGTTAATACGATAAAGTAACGTTTTATTCAAAAAGAACAAAATTATGGTTTCCATGGCAACCAAATGTCAACAAGACTGCTAAACTTAGGGAAAAACATTCTTTTTGGATTCCAAATAAGGTAATTTTAGAATGAAAAAAGAGCTTTGGCTATAGCATAATCAAATTCATCAGGAAACGTTACCCCATACTTGTTTTCACTTAATTTTTTACTCTTTTGGTCATATCTACTTAAATATTTCATTTAGAGCATTTGTGTGTATTTACTTTAATGTTATCATTTTCCCTGTTTTGTCACAATTTATGATAATCATTACCAACCTGCAGAACCTAATTTGTCATTTGGCCATTACTCTCATTGAAGAAAATCGTTGTGAAAACAACTAGAAAATATTTACGAGAAATGATTGTGTAATGCAGGTATCCTTGTTGACATATAACAAGACATTTTTTTACAATTTTTAATAATGTTTTTTTTTTTAATTCTGTAATGATCTTTGATCTTTATGACCATCATAATGCCATATTCGCTGTTTCTGCAACGCCCCCTGTGGTCATTTTAATTTAAGGCAGTTTCAGTGAATAAACCTCGCTCTCACTATTTTAAAAGTCTACAATCTTCATGATTCAGTATTACACTTTGACAGAAACATTTTAATACTATTGTCACCTTAAACAACCATTTTATGTGAGAAGTATCTTTTTTCTCAATGAGAAGGAAATTGAGTTCTTTTCAAAGCCCTCACTACCTGTAGCCAATGGTTTGCCCTAATACTAATACTGTATATGCAGATTTATCTTTTTCACATGTGTATTCCCAGAGAAGGTTTCAAGTAGGAATGTGTGGATAATTAAGGAGTAACATGTAGGACTACTGGTATGCCAGTGAGAAGTGTGCCATGATAAGGCGGTGGAGGTAACCGGGGTAGGCATTAATCATCAGAGGCTAAACGTCATAGCTGGCTAATCCATACAAGGTCACTGTAGGTAAAATATAGAGTAATTTCCTTAAGGGAAATGGCTAGAATAAGTACATCTAGATTATAAGGTACATTCCAAATTCCCTCCCCGAACTGACTCTGTGGTGCATTGTGTTACATCTCTGCCTTGTACACAAGAGGTCTGGAGTTGAAATCCATATCCATTTTTGCATATTTTGTGTTCATAATTTCAATAGGCCCGACCCCTGGTGTCCAAATAGTGAACTGACAATCCCCGCCAGCCACCTTAAGGGCAACAATGTCCTTTGAAGCTCACCAGAGTTCCATTCCTACATTATTCAAACTCTGTTGATGCACCAATATTACATCATTGGTGGAAGATTGCAGACATTGATATTAAGCTTGAGCAATCCACATGAAATCTAACAATGTACTTTCTGCAGAGCAATGGGAGGGGGGACCAAGAGGTTTATAAAGAATTTACTTGCCTTGCCTGTAGTCAAAAGAAAACTCGACACATCATTTCATCGAGGAACATGGTCAATCTAAACTGTTCATTCACCAAAGATATTATGTGTCTGACATAACTTGCTGAAACGACACATTGTGATTACTGTTTCAATCATTTCTGAGATATTGTGAGTTGAATGCTACTAAAGTAATGAAACACAAAGTGTGTTGCCCTGAATTAGTGGGTGTTCAATTAATGGATATCAAGGCAGCATCATTCGCAGCCTTCAATTCAGAGAGGGTTCTTATCTGTTCACCGGATAATATCATGTCCTCCTTGACCTTCAGCTGTTTGCCTTTCTCCAGCACTTCATGCCTACATCAGAAGGTCAACACAACGGTCATTGACAACAGCTCATATGGTGCTCTTTGTGGGCTATTTCACTTTTTAATGCATATTGGGCTCAGAACTGATGAATTAAGCAACTCAGTATTAATTAAGAACACTTTATTTGATTTGAAGCCCTATATCTTGGCTATTTAAAAAGGTTTATTCAAGTCACTAACTCCAAACAGGTCAGTTTTTACAGCCCGCGGCGTAAAACCCTTCAAAACTCTTTCAGCGTTGGTCACATTTTTAGATATGACATCAAAACTACAATGAGTTATGCTTGAATTGCCCCCAAATTTTGTCTCAATAATACTACAATTAATTAGTTTATGCGTACCAAAAATCAAAACCAAGGATCAAAACCGTTGGAATTGCAGGGCTTGTGTTATATAGTGCAAGGTGTAAATTTTGGTGAAAATCGATCCACAATTTTAACTTTACCCTCAGTTCATGAAAAATCATCATATACTCTTAAGAATCACTATACCTTCCCTACAGTGTGTCTACTACAGAATACAGTTACCCTCTGCCACCTATAAGTTATTCAAGAAGCTCAGGAAGGCCCTTGCTGAAAATGATCTTTGGCCTTTTTTAGACACACTTCCGACTCACCGCAGGACAGCCCTTACAGAAAAATAAATGGACATAACTCATTTTGTCATTTTTATTCAGCCAAATATGTCTTCTAACCAATACAAAACAGTTCAACACCTTAAAAGATGATTGCTTAGACTGGTGAGCACTCTACATAAACAATCACTTTTTGTGACTTACGCTGAATTGGGCCAATTCAGTGTAGGTCAAACCTCTAGAGTTGAAAATTGGTTCCAAGGCTGTGGTGATGTAGGGTTTATAGGTAGAGCCAAACTTTGTTCTGCCAAATAGACCCCTATAGGAACCCCTTTGATGGTGGGTATTAAATAGTCTATATATATGATAAGCTTGGTGAATAGAAAATCTGTCATTTTTCATGGGAAAAGGTACCTTGAAAAAATGATGTGATGTATGAACTCCAAATGACGTGTAAATGTTATATAGGACCTCCCACTATGGAAAAAAATAGTTCATAATGTTCTAGGACTACTTAGATAAGCAATAAATTACATAGAAATTTGAGAAAATTGCCCAAAAATGCAAAATCGTGGAAATCTTTCACCTTTGACACCCAATATCTCAAAGGATTAAAGGCTGACATAAGCAAATTTGTAATTTTTTCAAAGCTCCAGATGTTTTCTATCAAATATGACTAGAATAAAGAAGAATGGAGTTTTAACTTGTTTATTGCAGCTCCCTGAAGGTAAAAAGACCCAAAAACATTGTTTCTTGAATCAGTCCCATAGTTTTTGTGAGCAAATGCATCTGCCACAATTTCTCTCTATTTCAATTCTCAACAGACTACGGAATCCATCTGGTTCTAATTAATGTCTGGTGTTTAGGAAATTCAGAGACTATCCTTTTTACTTTTGGAATGATATAATTTATATGATGTTAGGTTACAGTGGGATAGAAACTTTATAGTATCATATCTCACACCCCTTTCAGATAATCCACCACTGCATCCCATAACGAGTAAACACACCTCAAATATTCATGAAAGATATGAACACCTGCCATTTCAAACTTGTTTGGTACATGAAAATGACATAAAATAAATGCAACGGTTCAATGTAATTGGGTAATCTCAAGAGTTTTCTCATAGGACGAATATGACTTCATTGACCTTTAGCTGTTTGTGCTTCTCTCCCACTTCACTTCACGATAAGAGAAAGTCAACATCGTGTCGTTACAATAGGTCCAGACTTACACCATGGGCAGTCACCTTTACATGGTTGGACTCCGCTACACATGTTTGCAGATGTGAGTGTCAGTGATCATAGGTGATGCTCTATGACTGCTCCATATGATCAGCACTGTTGTGGAGTTTAGAATGACAGGCATAGAACTGTTATGGTCAAGTATTCCGAGTGTGTTTGTCTTATGCGGAAAGAACTACCAAATGACAGACTCTGGTTACATAAGAGGCAACAAGGTTTTATTCAGGATTCCTAATTACAGATCAACTAAAGGTTTCTGAGTTCCGCATCAATGTGCCAAAGTGTTACCTACCCATATAAGTTCTTGGAGGTAGAGGAGAGAAAGCACTCCTGATTTGTACAGAGTCCCTAAGGATTCTGTCTCCGCCAGTCACCGACCAGGCTTTATATAGCCACAGGGGTTGGGTGGCGACCCCTTAAGTCTAAGTCGGGAAGCCAAGTGCACCCGACCCAGATCCAAGTGTCTGCCCCACTCGGGAACTGACCAACTCGTACCTATCTAACACTATCACAAACCGTGCCCCTACAAAACTGTAGGCACTGCACGTCAGATACTTTGGATTGCAATTATACTAGGTGAAGGCTACCCACTACAATTTGAGGGTGAGAAACCATAGTGTGTAAATACATTACCACCCTTTCTGGTGTATCATGCAACGTCTGGGAGAGTGAATCACCATGATGCAAAAATGTATCAGGAGATGCTCTGGGCTTTTGAAATGACCTACTAATCGGCACAATAACAGTTACTGGTTAAAGTTTAACTATCGAGATCTCCCGCGCATAAGGCTCGTCTTATACAGGGGGTTTTAGTTCTCCCTGGATCCACAAGGGGGACACCAAGACCTTTCTTTTGATATATATATGACACTCCCATGTAACCCAATCAGCCGTATATGGGGTCCAGAGGGGTCCAGGGGTCCAAGAAACACACAGCTTTTTAAATTTTGAAAATTCATTCAGTAGAAAAGAAGTTATGAATTTTTCATTTTTCTGACCAAATCGTAAAACTCTAGGTGTGCCTTAAAGGTGGGGTGCACGTTTTATGCGGGAGATGACGGTAAGTTTGTGAAATTCAATTTATCATAAGTCTTCTACAAAACTTTATTCTTCTGCCACAAGAGAGTGTCTCTCTATTATTTTTGAAACATGAAAAATAATATTTTATATGGCTGATGGGCACAGTGTCCTGATACCAGCTGAGCCTCATTAAACCTGATTCAGCCCTAAGCACAGACTGACCCTGACAGGGGTAGGACGGATATCACCTACAGACTTTTCCTGATATGAAGCAGCAAAACTGAGTACACATGTTAGGTCTTAGGAAATAGTCAGGACATTTACCCAAAGACAACGGATGTATTAATGTTTCATACTGACCCCAGTTGTGTCTATTTACTTGTTCGTAGGGTGAATACAATGCCATAATACATTAAACTCACCATTACAGTTGATGCATAACCGAGTTTATTACAAGTATTCCTAAAAGAGCTGATAATTGTAAGGAGAACGAAAACAACAACAACAACAACTTATAGCTGTTGTTTTTCTTTCCTCTGGGCAAGTCAGATGGGATGAACATTTCAACTTTCATGTTTGAGATTAGAGGAGAAATAACATTGGGACACTTTCAATCGGGTAATGCTCATTGGTTATCATGATCTATATCATACATGATGACAATTAAATGGTTAATACTTGACGCACCCTTCTCCCCTACATACTAGGGGGGTATGTGGGGCTCTTATCCCTCAAACAGCTCTTAACCCGCAAACAGGTACCTGTTTGCGGGTTAAGAGCAGCCACAGGAACTTATCCCTCAAACATGTGTCTTAAGCCTAAAATGCTCTTATCCCTCAATCACTCTTAAGCCTCAAATGTACTTACTTGCCACAGGTGGCCATTCTGGTTATTGGCGATATGCGGGTGTCAAGTGCTGGGTTTCACTTTTACATGGAAATACAACAGTCTAGACATGGTTTATAATGGAAAGCTACTGAGGGCCTGATGGCTCTTCGATTTCTCCTCTTCCTCCCCCTCGTTACACATGTTGTCCAATCTTATTCGTTCTATAATACTTAGACACTTTGTCGTTTACATAATGCCACTTCTCCGGGCATTGCTATGTTTGATACAGTGCCAAATATGAACAGGTTTAAACCATTGCATAGCAACATGGCGGTGATGTTTGTTTTCTCTTCATCACCTTGGTTACTGCAACAGGTGCTGCTCATAAAGATTTAAGTAGCAGGCCTGCACCCAGGGGCCCTTGTGTCATCCATAACAAATATCTTTTCTAACCCCCAATTTATCATACTTAACACATGCCTTGTCAGCCAACCACTGGGGGTAATAACTGATAGTGTAAACACTAATTATCTAACTCTGTCGGGACTTTAGCCAACAATTGTTCTCTTTGCAGAAGGTCGTTTTTTTTTCTTTTGAACTAGCAATTTGTCATAAAAGGGAGGTGGAATATAATTGACTACCATAATCATTCAATTGAGTAAGTGTCCAGCCGCTGGAAAAACATGACCCTTCAAAGATATTTGCATATACACTTGTGGGTGTGTATACTATCATGAGCTGGTACAAGACTGCTGTATGAATAGGGGAATTACATATATACATTAGAATCCAAGGGTTTCCCAAGAATGAATTCAAAGGAGCTAGATATGTCAATCTAGGTATGAAAATCAACCAGGAAAATAAGAAAACACTGGTTCTTTGCTTTACAGCAATGAGCATCAGCTGGCGCCCTCACCATTAGCTGCTCCCCTCACCATTAGCTGCTCCCCTCACCATCAGCTGCTCCCCTCACCATCAGCTGCTCCCCTCACCATCAGCTGCTCCCCTCACCATCAGCTGCTCCCCTCACCATCAGCTGCTCCCCTCACCATCAGCTGCTCCCCTCACCATCAGCTGTGCCAATCACCATCAGCTGTGTCAATCACCATCAGCTGCTGCCCCACCATCAGCTGCTCCCCTCACCATCAGCTGCTCCCCTTACCATCAGCTGCTCCCCTCACCATTAGCTGCTGCCCTCACCATCAGCTGCTGCCCTCACCATCAGCTGCTGCCATCGCCATCAGCTGCTGCCCTCATCATCAGCTGCTGCCCTCATTATCAGCTGCTGCCCTCACCATCAGCTGCTGCCCTCACCATTAGCTGCTGCCCTCACCATCAGCTGCTGCCTTCACCATCAGCTGCTGCCCTCACCATCAGTTGCTCCCCTCTATCAGCTGTTTGTTTCACCATGAGCTGCTCCCCTCGTCATTAGCTGTTCCCCTCACCATCAGCTGCTCCCCAGCTAGCAGCTGTTCCCCTTACATTAGCTGATTTCCTCATAATGCTCACCTTAAACATCTTTGTGCAGAATAGCTCCCATACGTTCTGAAGGGATACTCTTGCACTAAGAGTAGTATATACATGCAAACTGAGCGCAATGGATTAGCTACTAACTAGGTCATGACCTACTGGTAGACCGGAAGTGACCTAGTTTCAACCAATCAGAGGGCTGGATTTGACAGGAAGTGACGTCATAAGGTCATGACCTAGTTTTTTCGACCAATCAGAGAGCTGGATTCCATTTGACCTAGTGACCTGACCTAGTTGCATAAATTAAAAGAATTGCGCAATACCTAGAGCTGACCTACTTACAAACCGGAAGTGACCTACTAACCTACTTGCAAAAACGTATGACCTACGTATGAGGGTGCATTGCGCAATGCTTGTAAGAATTTACACAATGTTCTGATGCAATACTTTTATGGATTTACGCAATACTTATGACTCATGCATTAAAATAAAACACAACTCATTTATTTCACATAACAGATTATATTTTTTTATTAGACACAATATTTACAGATGAAGACAGATTTTCCATTTCCGGGGCGTGCACATATACTACAAAAACATTTGTTGTGTGTGAATTTACTTGCTTGATACCAGCTTTGGCCAGTGAGACTTGTTTTCCATGTGTTGTGGAAACAATAACTGTTAAGTTTGGCTATGTTAGATATAGCATGCTCGAACAAAGCCTGGGCCAGGAAGTAAGTTTGACTGTTTTTGGGTCCAGGTAAAAGACCAGATAAAAAACCATCCTTAAAGTTTACCTCAAAGGAGAAATGATTTTTCACTCCAGGTATACTTAAGGCATGAAGTTCCAGAGAGACCTGCAGACATGTGAAACAAATAGTTTTAGCAATAGCAGATACTTCCAGTTTACAATTACACTGACAAAACACTCCTACTATGGGATTACATTCTAACTCTTGGAGAGTAAGAGCAAACTTTCTTACACTTCCTAAAGTGTACCTTGTGTAGTGTCTTGGGCAGCCAGGTTCAGTGTGCAATTGATATACTCCTATACACCAATCATGCATTATCAAGTTAACTTTTTTCACTCGACAATAGTACATGCAGTTTCTGTAGGCGTCCCAAAAAGCTGAAGAGAAATATTTGTACATTTTAACACTAGTTATACAGTGGTCAACAGTGTCTGGTTCAGCTCCTCTAAAATAACCAATGTTTTTTGCAGGTATTATTTCCCAAAAGAAATTCTCTGAACATCCACATGCTACAGAACTTATATCATTGTCAGGTGTTATAGAAGAAGCTTGATTATATGAAGCAACACTTTGTAAAACTGGACGCATGTAATAGTCATAAGGTGGAGTTTCTGTGGTTTGCTCCACAAGCATAGCTTCTAAACTTTCCATGTTAAAATGGTTGCTTAAATCTAACCAGATACTAATAGTCTGGTGAACGTGACGCTATGAGTTAAGAAATCTGGTACCACTTTTTTTTCTGTTCCAACTTAATTTCTTCAGCGCCGGATTTTTTATTTTTTGTCGTGAACATGTACAGCGTTCACTTTTGTGAAAAGTTTTTTTTTATTTTTGGGTGATACAGTTCACTTTTCTTACTTTTTTATTAGTTTTTTTCATGATACAGTACACATTTTTTTATTTGAAAAATGTTCATTTGAACAAAAAATATTTTCCAGTTTAACACTGTTTTCTATGGAAAAAAATGTTCATTTGAACAAATGTTCGTTTGAACAATTGTTCAAATGAACATTTTCCAGTTTAACACTGTTTTCTATGGGAAAAAATGTTCATTTGAACAAATGTTCGTTTGAACAATTGTTCAAATGAACATTTTCCATTTTAACACTGTTTTCTATGGGGAAAAATGTTCATTTGAACAAATGTTCGTTTGAACAATTGTTCAAATGAACATTTTCCATTTTAACACTGTTTTCTATGGGGAAAAATGTTCATTTGAACAAATGTTTGTTTGAACAATTGTTCAAATGAACATTTTCCATTTTAACACTGTTTTCTATGGGGAAAAATGTTCATTTGAACAAATGTTCGTTTGAACAATTTTTCAAATGAACATTTTCCATTTTAACACTGTTTTCTATGAAGGAAATTTGTTCATTTGAACAATTTGTTTAAAACTTTTTTTTCTTTCAACGAAATGTACAACTGGAAGTGAAACTAGAAAAAGAAACCATTTTTTATATAGAAAGGGGTAGGGTGCTTACACCGTCTTCACATACTTGTCTCTTTATGTACTGATAGGTTAGACCTTGTTTCCTTTGAGAGTAAGTCGTAACGCTGTGGTTTACTACTTTAAATCCTTTGTTGACTACCGTGACAACATTTTCACTGTCCAGTACTTCTTTGTACTTGTCAGTGGTCAGGGGGTTTTGTTTTTGAATTACACCTTTGCAACTCATTTTAACGGGCACATTTACTCCTGTGCCTATGTAACATTTGGAGTTCAAGGCAGTCATTTCGTCACCTTCCCACTCCACTTTGAATAACCCGGGGGTTCTCTTGTCAAACGCCAGACGGCTCTTACAACATGGTTGAGGCAGCCACAGCTCACCCAATACTTTGGTCTGAACATAGGTCTCTCTGTGGTGACTGTTGTCACATGATTCAGAGGGCAACCATTTGTGACGTTCTCTGAAGAAAGCTTCACGTTTTTCAGGAATAATTACGTCTTCTATTTTCTCTGCACTTAAAGCAAAGTAAAAACTGTCAGTGTCCATTTCACACATTTCAAAATCTTTCTCGTCTATGTATTCAAGGAGAAAGTCGTAATAGAAAGCCAACATTTTAAGTTTGGCATATTGGTATACCATGAACCCTATTTGAACTGGGAGATTGTAGGTGATGGAGGTGGGCAAACAGGACAGTTCTACCGTGTTGTCACTTATGTCTTGCACATCTTGCACTGACCAGTGCATGGCCAAACGTCTTGCCTTAGAGGGGTGAAGATACTTTGTTTGAACAAAGTTTTGTTTGTTGCATATGGTTTTTCCGTATGAACCATTTCCCAAAAGTTTGTACAGATCTGACAAAATCTTACAGTCTATATTTTCGTCGCCCTTCCTCCTAGCTTTGGTTACTTCGTCCATGAAGGGTAAAAAAGTCTGTTCTGGAGTGTATTCTACGAGAAGGTGTACTGTCGTAACTACCAAACCTTTCTCCAGGTACCACTTCAAGAGAGGAGTTCCCAACAAAATTCCCTCTGCGTGGTAGCTGCCTATAAGTTGGCGTTGCGGTTGTTTTAGCTTACCTGCTGCTTCCAGGTAACGTTTCATATGTTCACCTACGTCTTTTTTTCCTACTAAACAGTTTTTGAAAATAGGTGTCATTTCACTGAATTTTTCTTTCAAGTGTTCAGGTGTTTCTATGTCTACCTGGATAAGTCCAAAAGTTGTTCCTTTAGAAACCCCTCTCAGTATTTCATCCTGACTTTTTCTGCCTTGGCACAACGGTCTTTTAATTTCCCATTCACTTTTTGTTTCTCTGCACAAGTTTTCAGTTTTTTCTTTCAACCACATACACTCATACTTTTCCTCTACTTGGTAACCTAACGATTGAAGATATAGGGTAGTCAAAATGGTATTTTGGTTTTTTTCTTCTAACCATGCCTTTCCATTGGGGTCTCTCAAAACTGATTTAGTGAGGTGACATATGTGACCATGCCAGTAGCACCCGTGAAACTGGTATACTTTTTTTGAAGCTGGATCATATCCGTCCACTTTTATTTTACCTTGAACCCAATACTACTTCCCCGTAGTTGTATTGGTGTAATATCTTGACTTTGTCTGTCACAGTTTTGTATCGCAACCATTCTGTGGCTGAGTAGCTAATTTGTTGACTGCAAACAGCTTGAAAATCGTTTTCTTTCCTGCGCACCACATAATAACCTGTGCAGTGCTCTTCACCCATGCACTTGAGGTACAAGCTGTTAGCATCTACCCCTACTATGTGTCTGCATACTTTGCTTTGTGACCCGTATTTTTTTTGTCTTATTCTTGTTTCTCCACTTTTGTGATGTCTGTGAAAAATAATAGAGGGACCCCCTACTAAGTTGCGTCTGAGCAAGGAGTGAACATCCTTTTCTTTCTCACCAAAAAGAATGTAAGGAGTGGCATTAGGTGCAGTGTTGTTGAAAAGAAACTTCAAGGTTAAACCTGGCAAAGTTAAACCGTCTTTGAACATGTCTACCCCACGATCTATAAAAAATTTTGTGTGCTCGTTTATGGCTAAAACAAAGGGTTTAACATCCAGGTTGTTGTAATATATCAAGTAGTCCTTCATAGTTTTCATTTTGTTTTCTTTCCAGACCTTTTTACATTCAAGATAATCTTCTTTGCTTATTCCACCACCCGACAAAGAACTGTAGAAGCAGTGGCGTGGAGGAAGAGCTTTGTTGTTCAGTTTTCTTATGTTGTCCATCAACTCAGAGGGAAAAAAACCTTTTTCAGCTTTCCCTTTTAGAAAGGCTTTCAGGTAGTTTGCGTAGGAATAACCTGGTGCCAAATAGTTAAACATGTCAAGGAAAAGAAGATGGTCTGTGTACACTGCTATGTACTTGTTGCATTTTTTTATGGTTTTCATTTCTGTTTTGTCTGTGTCTATAAAAAAAGAATGAAATTCCTTTTTTATCAAATTAATGTCATACTTTCCAGAGTTGAAACCTAGAACAGGGACTCTTTCTATGTAGGTAAGAAGTTTTTCCTTCACTTCAAGAACATGGGAGATTTTTTTTGGGGGATTTTTTTTGTTCTTTGCTGAAAAAACTTTGCTAGCTTTATGTTCTAGTTCCTTTTGTTTTTCTTCTAGAGAGTCTAGTTCGTCTAAAACATCTCTAAAATTCTCTTTCACCTGTTCTCCTATCAACTGCCCCAAGTTGTTTATGTGTTCCAACACATTTTTAACCAAAGGATCGTCGTCCCTGTTGGAATTTCTGACAAAACACACTGGTTCTGTATGCCCAGGAAAATCAGAAGCTACACTGGCAGAAAGGGGTATGTGAGTTTTTTCTATCACAGTGTTAGCATTTTCTGGGGATGAATTTTCAGGTTGGACGAAATAGCTTTCAAAGTCAAAAACAATTTTATAGGGGTATATTTTTTTCTCAGGTGAACAAACTATTCCCAGTTCCTCTAAAACTTGAAAAACTGTTTTGGATGGATTGTATGCTCCACCTTTGTACCTGAAGCTGACTTTGGTGCAATCTTTTTTCACCCCATTGTGTTGTTTCAAAAGGAAGCTACGAGTGAAAACTTTATGACACTTTTCACAGGGGTACATTTTACCATACAGTCCCATGTTAGTTATTAAACTTACATGGTTTCTGTGTAAGTTCAAGTTCATGATTTTTTTGGATGAACACATGTTTGACCTTATAATTTTAGGTCGACCCTTTTTTTTACCAAAAGAGGGAAGGTAAAAGATTCTTATGTTAACTTCAAACATTTTTTCTAACCTGTCTAAATCTCTTATGTTAACGCCCTCAAAAGTCTCCTTGTTCACCCCTGGATAGGCTTCAAGGAAAAGCTCTTGAGTTTTTTCTAAAGATTCATACAGGAAGAAAGACAGACATCTAAAGAAACACAAGTTGTCCTTGTAAGCCCTTTTGGTTTTAGGGTCTCTGTGAAAGTGTTGCATTCCTCTTTGTCTTAAACCTGGTGGAACAGTTTTCATTTTACCTAAAAGATATTCTCCTCCCGTAGCCCTTATCAGTGTGATGTTGGCGTTCACGTTGCCTATTACACTCCATTTAGTAGAGGGTCTTTGAGTGTCTTCTTTAATGTTGTTTTCTATTAAATCTAAACACTCTGCAAAGTCTTTGTCGTCCCTTATAAAAATGTAAGGGTCTCTATGACTTTCACTGTCATAGAACAAAGACGAGTTGTTGGCAGAAGCATGAAAGTACATGACTTTCTCTTCTTCTTCTTCCTCCTTAGAGGAAGACAACAACCTTCCAAAAGAGACAGCCACTTTGTAAGCCATAACTTGATTTCTATGAATAGAGGTAAGCGCCTCTATTACCTGTTTGGCTCCCAAGTCTTTGTTGAAACTTGTCATTCTGACGTTGAAAATGGACTGAAGCTTACCAAGCACAGCCAAACCTGAAGCTATGGACTTGAAATTGTCACGGTAACTGCTTTTATGCAAAGAATTTTTTTCTATTTCTTTTGGAAGTTCTAAGCTGTCGGAAAAAGTTTCTCTTCTACAAGAATCTGAGTTACATAAAGTTTTTCCACTGTTTTCTACAGTAACCAAACGTGGAGGTCTAGGGGTGTTACACATTGGACAGTTGACGGTGTAAAGTTGTTTTACCTTTTTGGGCGGCATTTTTTAAGGTTTCTTTTTCTTGTTTCACTTTATGTTCTATATACAAACTTATAACTAAAAACCTAACCTAAGTATACATGGAGTACATATGGAACTTAAACCTACGCTGGGCTATGTTGACTAATAACGGAGTACATCTAAATCTAACTACAAATTAGCTGATATACATCATAATGTAAAAGCACTGAACAAGGAGCTGTTGACCAGACACTATACAAAGTTGACCACTTACCCAGAGTAGAAATCGGTCGTTTCGTCTAGGAAGGGACCAACTCGTGATTTTATGTCCTCCAGAATGAAGGGGGACACAGTGTGTCCGCAGTGTGTGGCTGAGGGGGGCATTCTGAAGCTGGAAGACACCGAGGCATTCATTTCCTCCACGTAGCTGGTTGTTCCTATGTGAACTTTAGGAGTTCCCTTGTACAAGTTTACCAGGACCATAGCCCGGCCTCCACTGGGGTCGGTGCAGTCTTGGTTCAAGGACAACAAAAGATTATCCACCTTCCTCTCTCCAAGGGCAGCTAGGCGGTGTAACTCCTTGTACTTTCCTAGGATGCACTCTATCTGGTCCACTAAGTTCCTGAATTCACGCGCCTCTAGGTTCAAGCACCGCTCGTAAGGTTTGTCCAGGTAGGTTCTCAAGCATACTCCCCTGATGCTAGGTTCCCTGTATATTTCTATGCAGGCGTTGTTATCCCCTTCCGGATAAAAAACTTGGTTGGGGGCAGGTGACTTTTCTTGGAAACCAAATCGAGCAGGCCACTTTTTTACCACCAAAGGCACTGACCTAAAGCCCACAAGCTTGCTGGAAGAACTGGGGGCAGTGCCCTCCCCAAACTTTTGCCTGTGTGACTTGTCTTTAGGAGAAGGAACACCTGGGACAGAACCAATTGGCTCGGCACCATAGGATGAAGTCGCTGAGGAATCTGAAGCAGGGGTAGAGACAGGGGTTTTCTTGTGGTAGGCGCGCTTCTGTCTTTTTTTCTTAGGCTCCCCTTCTTTCTCACTGGAACAGTTTCTTTTTTCCGGCGGGCTTTTAAGAAGCAGCTCCTCTACTGGAACCGGGAGAGAGTACAGAGGAGAAGGGCCGGTTAAATCTATAACCTCTACCTGCGAATACCCTCCGCGGTGAGCAGGTGAAGGTGTCCCTTGTGTTAAGTCCACCACTTCTATGGGTTTAACTGCCGGTGATGAGGTTGTAAGGTCTATAACCTTAATTGGACTGACCTGGGGAGAAGGTTCCTCCGGAGTCACGGGTGAGTAAGAGGCGGACGTAGGTGTTTCAGTGGGGGGTTGGTAGTTCAAAGGTGCCGGGGGATTGATGTATTCCCTGATGTCAAAATCGCCGTCGCCAGCTTCCTGAGGAGAGCGATCCCGGACGCGATCCAGGAAATCAGTGATTTCGCCATGAAGAGCTGCAAGAGCGGCTTCCTGTTCTCCTGCATCAGGCACTTCAGTTGGAAGCCGAGCAGGAGTTGCAGGTGGTTTATCAGGTGAGGCTGGAGAGGTAGGAGGAGGGGCGATGCCCGACGCCTTTTCCACTGTCTGTTTAGAAGTAGTAAAAGTTAGTGGAGCCAGTTTTTTAGCTCCTCCTCTCCTGACACTAAGTCCCGTCTTCATGCGACCAGGCATTGTTCTCCTTGAAGATGAAAGGGTGGCAGGGCTGGAAGGTGCAGGAGCAGGACGGCGAACAGCAGACAAACGTCAGAAAAGGTTTGATGAAGATCGAGCAGCTCAAGTCTACTTTATAGTAACTATCCTGATACGATGCTGGGACGTTCCCTTGTCGTTCAGATAACGTACAACCACGTCCATGAGTCGTAGATAACCATGCTTTTCCATTCATAGTATGTTTTACACTTAGTCAGTGTTGTTTTGGAAAAAAAGTAAAAAAGCTTAACTCAAATAAAAAACGTGATAACGTTCAGTCAACGTTCAGGGTGAGGCTTGTAAAACGAGTCTTGTTGTTACCATTCTGTAATTAACGCAGACCATTCGTCATTTATCAGAACTAGCTTCTCTCAAGCAGACATGGCTAACTTTTGTCCTTTGCCTTTGTCTTTGACCGTAGGTCACAAAAGGCGTCAGGAGGTGTTTATTTCAGACATCAGGAGGGGCGTAGAAGAAGGTAAGGTGTGGGCTGTGTGGAAATTCTGTCCTGAAAATTTGAACAGGGATCTTTACATCCCTCCTAACTGTAACTTCAAACAATGCTTTTTGCACAACCAAACCACTGCATTGGTTCCTGGTGGACCCTCTGTGAAAAAACTTATCTCAGAAAATGGGGAAAGTTTTTTTTCAGGTGTTCTTTTGGGACATGGTGCCATGGTACACTTGATGTCTAGACATTCCATTTCCTCTGGAAGTTCAAAGAAATTCATTTCAGACTGACAAAAACCCTTTTTTCTAAGGGATCAACCTTTGGGGGGAGGGCCTGGTAATTCAGTTTTCATCGATTCTACTATGGTGAAGGCTTTAATTAAAGCCACTTTACTTCACCCAGACAAAATTACACACTCTTTAGGTTCAAAAATTTTCTATGAAAGAGGATTCAGGACAGAGATTGGCCACAATTACCATGGATGCTGTCATGTTGTGAGAGTTATTACTGAAATAACTACCTCCCATGAAAAAGGTCAGCTGAAGGTGGTAACAGCCTACCCCGTATCTAATTTTTGGTCCTCCTAATAAAACTGAACAAAAATAAACGATGATCCTCCGGGTAAGGCCCCTGGGCCAAACCCACCCTTCCACATGTTTTCCCCTCTTTTCAGAACGCTCAGGCACTGACCCTGACGTTTGTTTCGTCCTTGAGCAATAAATCATTTCAGGAAATTGCGATAAGGAAAGACTGACAGGTTTCCTATAAAGGTTAAACGGGGACTAAACCATCGTTATTTGACACAACAACCTTCGACCTACTATGTCGCGTTACTCCCTGCAGCGTGTATTAGAACAACGTCACCCCGACGACACTCAAGTTCTGACATATGTGAGGGAAAGAAATGAAATTATATGTTGCTCTTCAATTTGTTTCAGGTACGTGTGCAAATACTTGAAAGAATGTGTTCTTCACCGGAAAAAATTATACTTAGTTTTTTCTTCAGTGCAATCAAGTTTTACATCCAAAGACAGAAAAACCTTGCGGAAAATGGTTTTGAGTCATAACTTGTCGAAATTTTCAGCGGTGGAAACCTTGGGTTATGCCCTGAAGCATGGAAGAAAGGGAAAAGGCCCACTGAAAAACCCCTTCCATGTGGAAGCATTGAAAGCGGCAGAAGAGCATCACGCCAAAGAAAATCCCCGCCTACTTAACCAGCGTCTTCATTTCTTCATGTCTATTTTGGAACTTCTAGCTGAGTGCTTAGAAACCAAAACTTTGTTTTCCTCCTGCCCCATATTTCACATCCCATCATCGTCCCTGGATCGTTTCAGTGTAGAGGAGAAAGAAAAAGTTTGGTTTTATCTGGCTATGTGGTGCACCCAGCTTATCTCCCTTACTCACTGTTTTCACCACAATCAGCTCGCTTTACACTCAACGTCATAACAAATTTAAACGAACGAAGAACGATGTAACATGCTTACCTAAACAGGGGGAAGGGAACGGGAGAGATATATAGAATAGGATAGAATAGGGTAGGATAAAATAGGGTAGGGTAGGGTAGGGTAGGGTAGGGTAGGGTAGGGTAGGAAAGGGTGGGGTTGGGTTTAAAAAACTATGGGGTGGGGGGGTGGGGGCACCCCTCAAGTATGGGGGGTT
This sequence comes from Acholoe squamosa, assembly GCA_949317995.1. Classification (NCBI taxonomy): domain Eukaryota; kingdom Metazoa; phylum Annelida; class Polychaeta; order Phyllodocida; family Polynoidae; genus Acholoe; species Acholoe squamosa. The sequence continues at coordinate 1,079,893 of OX439051.1, read as the reverse complement.
TGGGGCTTGTTGGCCCGGGCTGGCCGCCCAAAATAACCCACCTAACCCACCCACCCACCCACCCACCCACCCACCCACCTAAACCACCTACCCACCTACCCTACCCTACCCTACCCTACCCTACCCTACCCTACCCTATATAAGTCAACTGTATGCTTTCTAGCCTGTCATAACCTGCCTGCCTTCCTACCTGCCTGCCTTACTTGCTCAACACCTTTTTTTTGGACGCTATGGAGTTTCACCTTTCGGACGAGTTGTTATTCAAGGTCAGTGAAAAAATATCTGAAAAAGACTACCCTCGATTAGGAGTTTACTTAGGACTTAGACTAAGTTTAATGGATTACATGGAAAAAATACCGTCTCTTCGTTCTATGGGGAGAGAAATGCTTATTTCATGGAGTAGAAAGAACGTGCGTTGCAAGTGGATGGTATTGAGACATGCATTAAGTGACATAGGTCGTTACGATCTAACTGATTATTGTAGATGGTACATGGGATATTACAACGTAGTGGACCATTGTGAAATTCCTCCAGAACAGTGGAAAGTTGATACTTTGTTCGTCAACCTGGCAGACAAGTTCGAAAAGCTTGACTGGAGGAAACTGGGAACTCAACTTGGAATGAGCGACCACGAGCTTAACCTGATATCCACCCCTGTTCCAGGGAAAAAAGGTGTCACAAATCCTGTGTTCGAAGTTCTGATGGTTTGGAAATATAGAGAAATATCTCATCCAAGCTGCCTAATAGCCAGTCTATACAACATGGGACTTTCTGATGTAGCTCTTTACGTGGAAGGTTTGAACAAGGGTTCTACTGGTTTAAAAGAGGACGAGGTTGCTCCTTTGGTCACTTTGGTTTAAGATATCGTCCAACATGGATCACAAGGAAAAGGAGATCATTTTTGACCCACGTCTACAAAGCCCCTTCACAATGATCATAGCTGGACCTACTTCTTGTGGGAAAAGTCAACTTGTTTTCAAGTTGATTAAAGGTGTAGACGAGCTTGTTACTCCAAAAATACACGACATATACTACTGCTACAGTCAATGGCAAGATGGATTCGACGAAATGGTGAAGTTGGGGGTTAAGTTTAACAAAGGTCTTCTTTCAGAAGACTTTTTGTTCGAGGATGAAAGAGACGTGACTAAACATGGACTGGTCGTAATAGACGATCTCATGGATCCCGAGTACGTTCCCACCATAATGAAACTTTTCACTGTGGGCTCTCACCATCGCAGTTTAAGTGTAATTTTTCTTACTCAAAACTTGTTTTTCAACAATCCTGCCTTCAGAACCTTGAGCTTAAATGCACACTACCTAGTTGTTTTTAAAAACCCTAGAGACATGAGTCAGATAGGGCACATCAGCAAACAGGCCTTTCCAGGACAGAAATCCTTTTTGACGGAGGTATATAACTCAGAAACCAAAGAGAAGCATTCATACATCCTATTGGACTTTAAGCAGAGCACACCTAACGAGCTTAGGGTAAGAAACAGCATAACAACTCCTTGGAACACCTTGGTTTTCATTCCTCAAGCTTCAGCTTCGAAAAGAAAAAGATAGAATGGTGACCAAAAGATCTCCTTCTGGAGGAAAATTTAAAACAATTAGGAAACATTACCACTTGTTGAAACACATATCCAAGTGTTCCTCGGCAGAGTGTTCCCACATTATCAAAGGTCTCAGCGATGAGGTCATTAGGTTGATGAGTCAAATTTGCGTCAACGTAATGAACAAAAACCTGTTGCGTAACGAGTCCGACGCAGTCAAACGTTTATCACCCTACAAGAAAGAACTCAAGTCAGTCACAAGGCACAAGGCTACCGTTAAGCAGAAGAGGAAAACCTTTGAGCAAAAGGGAGGATTTTTGGGAACCATTTTGGGCCTCGCCTTACCCCTGATAACAGGTCTCATAGGAGCACGTCGATAAAAAAAATCATGTCTTATTCAAGGATGGCCCTCGTAAGGGCGGATCTTGTTCCCCGAGAAAAAAAATCTTCTTTTGTTAGTCCTTCCTCTCCTCCCCAGCCTGGACCTAGTGTTCAAGACCAGTACTACAGCACTCAACTTTTAAGAGAAGGTTTAACTCCTGATTCCAGCCTGGTTCAAGTCCTGAACCACCTTCAAAGTAAAGCACATGAGGTGCTTAACTCTCCTAACCTCAAACTGAAGGAAAAGTTAAGGCAGTACAATCAACTTATGATAAAGTCGGGAATTTTAACTAAAAAAGCCAAGGCCTTAGGACAACGTAGGGAAGGTCCCTATCCTGGTCGAGCAGTAGGACAAGGCCCTGCAGGAGCAGCAGCAGCAGCAGCTGGGGGTGTAAACAATTCTTTAGAAGACACCGACGACGGCGACGACGATGCTGACCACACTTTCACAGAGACTAGAGACGATCCACAACTTCCTGACGATTCAGACGGAGACAGTGTAGACGAGTTCAAAGGGGAGGAAGGCTTTAAACCTCGTGCAAGAGACAACACAGAGGGTATGGACGCCGACATAAAAGAAAGAATACCTGCAAGTTACAGAACGACTGCTAAAAATCTATACAGAGAATTATCTCGTCACGGAAGTCAAATTTTGAATTGGAACAGAGACGGAGAAATATATGTTAACGGGGAACGTGTGCCTGGAACTGACATAACAGATTTGTTAGCTTTTGCTGCCCGACCAAAGTCTTTGAAAAAGGACCAACCTAAAGGAAGCCAGGTTTTCATGAGAGCAGTTAAAAGGCTGAACCCCACCTTAAAATTTGTCAAAAACAAGTCGGCTTTTGCAGGGCACAGTCCTTCCTTTGCTGCCAGTCCCTTGAAAAGAGCTTCCCCTATAAAGAAGAGGAAAGTAAGTCAAAAAGGAACTGGACGTAAGTTTATATGGCGCACAAGGCTTTGAAAAAAGATGTCCTCAGGTTTTACACAGATCCTAAACAACCTGGAAGTTTCACCAGCGTTTCTAAACTTCAACGTCATCACTTCAAGAAAACAAAGAAAAAAAACATAGAACAAGCTTTGGAAGATGTAGACGCTTACACCAGACACAAACCTTACAAGAGAAGATTTCCAAGAAGAAAAACACAAACATGGGGGATAGACAAACAGTGGCAACTTGACCTCATAGACATGCGAGAATTTTCAAAGGAAAACAAAGGATACCAGTACATTCTAGCGGGAATAGATGTTTTTTCAAGGTATGGTTTTGGACAACCTGTGAAAAGTAAGAGAGCTGATGACGTGACAGAGGCTTTCAAAAAAATGAGCAAAGAAAGAAAACCTCAACAAATTCAAACTGACAAGGGCAAAGAGTTTGTCAACAAAATTTTCAAAAAACACTGTGAAGATCAAAAAATCAATTTTTTCACAGGAGAGAACGACGACGTGAAGTGTGCCTTAGCCGAAAGGTTCAACTCTACTTTACAAGGAAAAATGTGGAGATGTTTTTCTCATTTCAATAACTACAAATGGGTTGACTTGGTTAAGTCCTACAATTTGACTTACCACAAAGCCTTAGGAGCTGCCCCTTCAGACATAAATAAAGACAACTCTGAAGTCTTGTTCTACAGGTTGTACGATCAACCTCAAAAGAAAAAAGTTCCTGTCCTTCAGTTGAAGAGAAAAAATCAAGTGCGAATGTTGAAAACAAAGAAAGCATTTAACAGAGGGTACGAACCTAACTGGACTGAGGAAATATACACAGTCGACAACATTTCGCCCAAAGGGTACCACCTGAAAGATCTCCTTGGAGAAGAGATAAAAGGAAGCTTCTACGAACCTGAGGTCCAGAAGGTGCAAGTCCGTCATGGAAGACGCTACAACATAGAAAAAATAGTGAAATACAGAGGAAAAGGCAAGAAAAGAGAAGCCTTGATCAAGTGGAAGGGTTATGGAGACAAGTTTAACTCTTGGGAACCTGTCAAAAACATAAACAAATGGCGTTTACCTTAACTTTACCTAGTAACTCATCTATGAACGTTTTTCCTGACAACACTTTAACTAGTTACAATACAATTTTGGCAGAATACATTAACTCTCCTACTCAGTTAGAGTGTGCTCTTCAAGAAATAACCTGTCCTACCACGTGGTACAACGTCAAAGAAGAACCCATTCTCTTGGTACAGGGAGAAAACGACCTGACAAACAACCTCCGCTCTGTAGTAGCTTTATTGAACAAACGCAGAAGAGAATTTTTTCCTCTGGAAAAACCAGGAGCCCATAGTGTCTTCAGTAGAGCTTCAAGCTCTACATCAAATTTATCAGCCCAATCTGCTTTGAAGAGAGGAGTAAAAATAACAAAAAACCTACGTCATGTCAACCCTGTGGGATCGACTGAAACCATTCCTCCTGCTGGTCCTGCAAGTGAAACTCCTGCTGCTGCGACTGAGACGCCATCTGGAGGATTCACTTCTAACCAACCCACGCCAGAGAAGGAGGAAAAGGAAGAGGAGGAGGCTGAGGGGGAGCGTGACACGGCAGGCAGAGAGAAAAGGGAAATATCGTCGGCTGTGGCTGAAGTGATGTCTATGGATGACAGGGAAAAAAGGTCTCTTTCTTTTTTTGAAGAAAAGGCCGTCTTCACAGACTCTGCTAATGTTTCTCCGCTCTCTCCCAGTCAGTTACAGGCTGTGAAAATATGTACACGCTTCAAGGAAATTAGCAGATACCTGTCTAAGTATTACTTCAAGGAAGGTAGTATCTACAATATGTTTGCCTTAGAAGGTGTGAACCTGGAAAGCAACTCAGAGTTGATAGGATACTTGAACAGGACCATAAATAAACTACAGAGCATGTTGGTGAGAAAACTAAGAAACTACAGGAAAAACAACAAAGCCACCGTGTTTCACTACAACAAATACACAATGAAAAGTGTAGTTTCCTTGCCTCCTGGTGTGGTCATGCAACTCCCAGAAAACTTAGGGAAACAATTAGGTTTTGACGGAAGTGTTTTCCTAAGTGGAAAGACACAAAGCCCCTACGTGGTAGACCTTCAGTTCAAAAGTCGATGTGCTTTCGTGTACTCTGACATAGTCAAGCACAGTCTTGTGGGTGATTCTAAAGCACCCCTTCTGAGGCAAATCAACATAAATCGCTACAACGGTGACATGCAGACCATAAGTTTCCAGAACTTGATATATCTGCCAGTCACTAAAACCACCTTCAGACAGATAGGGATATACTTAAGAGACAAGACTGGGGAACCTATACCATTTGAAAGCGGATCAGTGTCGGTGGTACTTGCCTTCAGACCTCTTCAAGGATAGGAGTATATTACCATGCTTCACTACTATGGAACACCTCCATACCTGGCCCCTAGGGGTCAGTACGCTGAATACTACAGAAAATCACAGTTTGGGAACGGTGCTTTACCAGCGTACGGTGGCAGGGGCAGACAAAGAGGGCACGGACTTGGTTCGTTAATAGGTGGTTTACTGAGAGGAGCTGTTCCCCTCTTAAGTAAAATAGGACGCTCGGCTGCCAAATCTGCAGGCAAAGCCTTGCTTACTACAGGAGCTGGAGTCTTGTCCGACGTGGTAACAGGAAAAGGCTTCAAGAAAAGTGTAGTTAGGAGAAGTAAAGCTACAGGGAAGAACTTACTCAAAAGGGCTGCTTCTTCTGCTCAAGGATACATAAAAGGTACATCTGAACCTCCTCCAGTCAAACGACGAGCAACCGGCAAGCGCGGAGGACGTAAGGGGCAACGCGGCAGAGGCAGAGGACAAGCTAGAGGAAGGACCTTGTTCTAGTCATGAGTCTCCTTCATCCCAAGGGTCAGGTATGTGCAGTAGGTGAACTAGACCTACACGCCTTGCCTGTCACTCAAAAGGACATATTAAAATGTCAAAAAATAACCAAAACTACCAACAATGCCCTGACTCCACACACTGAATCATTTGACTTCACCTTCGAACCAAGCAACCTGTACACAGACCTCTCAGAAACTGAGCTGTACATGGAACTGGAAGCCGTGGCGGCAGACGGAACAACTCACCTTGCCGTAGGCATAGAAGCTGCTCCAGTCAACAACTTGGCACACGCTCTCTTTGCTTCCTGCCAGTTGCTGATAAATGGGGAGAAAGTCACCGGCAACAATGAAGACTATGGTCTCAAGGCCTACATTTTGGACACAATTTGTTGCAACAAAGAAGACAAAGAGACTCGGTTGAAAGGGTGTCAAAAGTACATAAAAGACACCTGTGGTCACATGGAAGCCAGAGCGGGCGAAAATGCTGGATGGACGGCACGGAGAGCAGAGTTCAGTGCCCGCAACAAGCATGCCTTAGTAATGAAGCCGCACCTGGATTTAATTAAACAGTGCAAGGTGCTGCCTCCGAACTGTGAAATCAAGTTCATATTTGAAAAAAATCAGCCCAATTACTACATGATGCAAGCAGCCGATCAAAACTACTGGGTCAAAATCACCAAAGCTGAAATGACACTTCTCCAAAAATGTGTCGACGACGAGGTGGTGAAAACTCACGTCAGCAGTGTCAGGAATCCACATTGGGGCCCTTTCAACTATCACATAGCCAGGTGTAAAGTAACTAAACACACTTTGGACGGCGGCTCACAAGACTACAGTTGGACTCAACCTGACACTACTCAGATCCCCACCAGGATAGTCTTGTGTATGATAAAGGAAACAGCAGCTGCCGGGACTAAGACAGAAAATCCTTTCAACTGCAGGCATTTCAACGTGAAGGAAATATGCGTGAGATATGACGATCAAAAGTTTGAGTTGAAGACCGACTTCGAAACAGGCAACTGCATCAGAGCCTACAGTCAAATGTTCATAGACAGTGGGCTGTCGGCTTTGGGGCAAGACTGTGGCATAACTTTGGAAGATTTCAAAGACGGATATTCCTTCTTTGTTTTCGACCTCACCCCAGACAGAGCACCTGAAGACAGTCGTATAAATCTCATCAAGCAAGGAAAGCTGGGCATTTCCCTTAGGTTTGCCGCCCCGACTACTCACGCCATATCTGCCGTCTTGTGTTCCTTCTACGACAACAACATCCAACTAACGGCTGACTGTCTTCCTGTCACAGACTACCACATGAACTGAGAAAAAAAATGAGAACTTCAGACATAACAGGTGCACTGGGAAACCATCCACACACAAGGCGGTTCTACCTGGGAACTTTTGCCAGTAATCAATGTCCTAAAAAACCAATTCCCTCTACATGTTTCGTCAGTAACACAGATCCAAGCTCTAAACCTGGTCAGCACTGGGTGGCATTTTACGTTTCTCATAACGGGAATGTATTCTACTTTGATCCCTATGGCTTACCTCCGTTTACTATATATCACCAGAGGTTCATGCAAAAGTCGTCAGATGGTCACGGGTCGTTCAGCAGAAAACAAGTGCAAAACTTTTACGCTAAAACGTGTGGAGCCCACTGCATTAACTTCCTCATAGAAACATGTCGGACCAAGGATCCACACCACACTGTGAAAAGGTTTTCTCAGGTCCCCTTCAACTTAATGGACAAAATAGTCAGGCCCTTCCTGAGAAAAAGAGAGAAGAAGAGGCAATGAATTTCGAGATGAGTCCAGAAGAAGTAGCAGTCAAAGCAGACGTGAGCAATCTTTTGGTGAAAGGAAAAGTTAAACGTGAACTGGACGTGATAGACGGGCTTCAGAGCACGGCTGAAGTAATAGACAAGATTCTCATCATCATGGCCGAGTTAATGGACAAAGTGGTAGCCCTGGAGGAGAACGACATAGGAAGAAAGGCCTTGAAGGATTTAATGGAGAGAATGCGGGCCTTAGAGGACCGTAGTCAAAGTCCTACTCCAGCCAAGACCGGGTGCAGTTGGTACTGCAACAAGAATTCATTTTCCATATAATATCCATGTACTCTGCTTGCAAAGCATATCTGATTATAATGATTCATACCTAGCATGTACTCTGATAGGAAGAAAAAAATAAAAAGATTGAATTAAAAAAAAACGAGTTGTGTCTTTGTTGCATTTAATCTCATATCAAAATAGTGAGTCATAAGTATTGCGTAAATTCATAGGAACATTGCATCAGAAAATGAGTCATGGTTATTGTGTAATTTCTTTCAAGGATTGCACAATACACCCTCATACGTAGGTCATACGTTTTTGCAAGTAGGTTAGTAGGTCACTTCCGGTTTGTAAGTAGGTCAGCTCTAGGTATTGCGCAATTCTTTTAATTTATGCAACTAGGTCAGGTCACTAGGTCAAATGGAATCCAGCTCTCTGATTGGTCGAAAAAACTAGGTCATGACCTTATGACGTCACTTCCTGTCAAATCCAGCCCTCTGATTGGTTAAAACTAGGTCACTTCCGGTCTACCAGTAGGTCATGACCTAGTTAGTAGCTAATCCATTGCGCTCAGTTTGCATGTATATACTACTACTAAGTCTATCTCCTCTCTAGGCTGTTCCAGCACCATAAGCTTCTATTGTATTAACTAGTAGCTTTCTGTCCCCTCCTGAGCTCTGTCCGTCAGAAGCAGCAATCCACCATTCATAGTTGCTCTGCTCTTTCCTCATCTCCTTTACCTGGGCTCTCCTCATCTTGCCACGTGCCCTTCCCTCCCTACCACAAGCTCAACTTGTTCCCCCATTCTGCCTCACCCTGCGCTGCCATGCTTCCTCCAACCTCAACTCCAATCATCTTGATTCCCCTCCCTCCCTCCTTCCTTGCCTCAAGCTGCTCATCCACTCACCTTCAGCTGCCCCCCCTCCCCACCCAGAGCAGCTCCTTCAGCTTGCATGTTGCATGACAGGAGTACATACAGGATGTCTTTATTTCCTCTGTCCATGTGGATTTGTCCGGAGTTGACTGTACTGAAGAGATGTTTATGTGGGGATCGCATGGAAGGACTTTAACAGTGTCCCTGGTAATTATTCTCACACAGGGTGAGGGGGAATTTGCAGAATCAATAAACCATAATTAAAAAAACAAAACAAAAAAACATGTGTATGGATATTACACATGAGGAATGAATTCCCTTCAGCCAATCTGGTTGGAAGCCTTTCAATATATCAGTTCGTAATTACAAACTGAGGAAGGTGTGATAGGAGAGAGCAGCAGGGTAAGCGTGATGTCCTGTAAGGTGTCTCCTGTGGCCTTTGGCACTTTCAGGCAAGGAGACACTTCACCTCAGGTGACCATCTGTTGATTGATCAGTGTCAACAGTTACATGCATGGGTTAGTGTAGCACAGCTGAGCTAGAGCTGGAGGTTATTTCTCAAGTCACTACTACTAAACAGAGCCAATGAGAGTCTACCAATAATAAGCCAGGTAATTTCAGCTCCTGCCCCATGCCTGCTCTGTATGATTAGCACCTATGCAGTAATTATATAAGGTTTGGTAAAGTAGTGATAATGGGACAGGCATTTGTAACAGGTAGGGAATCATATTATATTGACACTAACCCCAAGCTCCGCACTATCATTGATTTAAAGGAGGGCAGTCACGGTGTGTCAGAGGTCACATCCTTTATAACTATGTGGTAATGGTCGCCACATAGATGTGCTAATTATCATAACATTTGAAAGAGATTCTTCCAGAAAAGGGATTTTTGAAAAGCAGATATCTATTTGCATCTGGTTTAACACATCTAAGTCACCCTATGTGTGGGCTCGTACTTTCCATACACAGGTACATAATCTGTATGAACATGTTTAGTACAAAAGTGTCATGAACACGTTCTACAGGTAGTGTATATTGACAGAGATGACAGAATGACATTGGAAATTGCCAATATGATCCCAGTGGTGGGTTAGCTGCATCGGAATTGAGAAGAGAATGAGAGGCAGATAAGATAAAATAGAAAATCTCCTTCATCCATTCACCAAACTGAAATATAGATAAAAGGAGAACACTGTGCCTGATAATTTTAAAACAGCTTCTAAAAGGTCTTCATTCTAAGGTTCTAATCTCAAGCAATTACTTTAATTTAACTGAGTAGGTCACTCTCTCTCAATGCTATTTCACGTAACGGCACCTCCTTGGTTGTCATTGTTCTATTTCACGTCAACAGTTTTATGTAGGGTTGGCCTAGTACAGAGCAAGCGCACCTAGTGATATTTCTATATTTCTACCTAGGTACATTTGGATTGTGTACATTTCAAAAAAGATTTGAAATGGTCACATTTTATGTCATCTAGTATGTCTACGTATGATTGTCTTCAGCCTTATAGTTACTTATCATATGCTATAATACTTGTGATTCTGTATGCTAAAGAAGATTCAAAACTACTTGGTTCTTGTTCGTACAGTGATACTTAAATGTTAAATAAAAAATGCACACATACAAAAAAAGAAATTATTCTCTATCTCAACAAAGATGAAAAAGACTTCTGGCCTGGGATATTTCTAAGGGTTTTAAATCTTTGAATTTAGGTTAAAGGAAATAGAGGACTACAAGAGTGGATTTCAACCTTATCGTTTTTAGCATTTTATGTCAATACATCAGCCCCTCACTAGGTGTCTAGGATATTAAATATGATATATATAAATCTTATACATTGCTTCCAGTCAAATTTAATTGATTCATTTAATGTGTCAATCTGATTCTCTTTGCAGATTCAGTCGCAAAAATAGATAACCATGGGTGCCAGATAAATACCCTGTCCATGTGGATAATGTCTATCCGACCTATAAATTAACACCGTATGAGGTAAGATTGCCTTTCTGTAAGAACATCTTCACTTTATGATAAAATATGATAAAAGCATTTATAAAACAAATATATTTCTGAGAAACTTAGAGGAGAATACGTCAGACCTGCAATATTGAAAATATCTATCCTAGCTCTGAATTACATCAGACGTGGGTACAACAGCTTCCCAGTATTGCCACCATGTGCACTGGTAAAGCCGCAGCATCATTGTCTTAAGCTGACCGCAGATGGGCCCGACTGGAACGGCCGATCGGGGAGTCGGGAAGGTCTGCGGAGGACATCCAATCCAGTCTGTCAATATCACACATGTTTGATGTCCCCTGATCCGATGGGCCACCCTTCCTTAACTACTGACTGAATCGGCCCCATCTGCAGTCGCTTTTAGGCTATCTGGATAGAGAAGCCGATTGACTACTTTACTCCCTTCACTTAGCTCACATCCAGCACCCAGCATGTTCTGGTGTATCTATAGGGGACTGGGCTACATATATGCACCTGCTACCTTTTGTAACTAGGTGGATCCTATATAGTTCAGCCAACAATTCTGCTGGGTAAGGCAAATTAGGTCTCACCTAAACCATGACGTGAGATGATTGCTAAACTTCATTTGGCTAATATCTAGTGGTATTTGGTGATAGCAGGTCACATTGGGCATAATTGTTTTATATAAGTTTTATCCGCAGACATGAGGATATTACTGGGATGAAACAAACAAGATATGATCATCCATTTGTCTCTACATGTAAATGCATGTCATGTCAGTGTTTGATTTAGCATCAAAATTTTAAAATGTTTCTCATTCAAAATCTGAAAATTGAAATTATGTTCGAACATATTCAACAATATAATACCAAGATAAAGTAACTACATATCACATGTACTTATAAATTATTCACTTCAAAAATATTATGGACATGATTTATTGATGTAGTCTAAGCAAAAGGAAATAACTGGTGAATCTAATTATTACACACACAGTGCTTATGTAACCTTCTGTGTTAGAAAAATAAAAATATCATGTACTAATTCTACCTTGTTTATTTTCTTCCAAAGGGTTGCCTCGAAGAAATGTTTCCCAGTGCTAATGACAAATCCTGTCACTACATCAGCTATAGAGACAGGAGCTTTGTTAGAAACCATCTGGTATCTTCTGTGGAGACTGCCCTCTTTAGTTACTAATCATCAACTTCAATGGCCATTGAAATCCTCAGTGAAATACCAACATCAGTGACATCACTTTAAATATAGGATGTCGTGGGAAGATTCTGACATCAGCAACAACTGCAGTGATGTGACGTTAAACTGTACGCCACATGGCGCTTCTCAACAGGAGCCAGTGGCGAACTGGGACTACTACTTCCATATCATTCTCTACAAAACAACTGTCCCAATACTATTTGGGATGATTACCAGTGTCGGAATAGCCGGGAACTGCATCGTCGCTTTTGTCATCCTATCTAAAGCCCACATGAGGACCACTATAAATCTCTCACTGCTGAATCTCGCCTTCTGTGACCTTACATTCCTGACCGTCTGTGTGCCGTTTGTCGCTTATCATTATGCAGCAGACAACTGGAAGATGGGCGACATAATGTGTAAACTCTCCCAGTTCTTACTCTATGTCACTGTCTATGTGACTGTATACACTTTGGTATTAGTTTCTGCATTACGCTTCTTATCAGTCGTCCATTTCTCAACAACATCACGAATAAGGACGAAACGGAATGTCATTGTGTTCATCAGTGTAATCTGGGCTGTCATGTTGCTAGGCAACACACCAATACTATTTGTGTACCGAGTCAAAGCTCTCTATCTCGATGAGACTGAGACTGAGCCCTACCGTTACTGTGGAGTTGAGAATATCATGATTGGGAGGAACATATTTATGTGTTTTTTCTTCCTTGCCTACCTCATACCCCTGGCCACGATTATGACTCTCTACCTCTCCATACTGAAATACCTGAAGAGGAAGCGTTCAGAGTCCTTCCGTCACAGTACCACGCCACGAGGCTGTAACGGCCCCTGTGTCCATGCGGCTGAGAGAACCTCACATGCAACAAAGATAGTCATCATGGTAGTGGTCATATTTGGTGTATGCTGGCTACCATTGCATCTACACCTACTACTTGTATACTATGGTAAACAGCCGAGTAACTACATCTACCAGGTATACCGTATTCTCTGCCACTGTTTTGCATATTCCAACTCATGTATGAACCCGTTCATTTATCACTATGCGAGTAAGGACTTTAAACAGGCCTTTGATGATGTGTGGACAAGGTTTGTAGCTTGTCTGAGATGTAAGATGGGTTGTAAGGCCCCTCCACAGGAAAACCTGGCCCTCAAAGCATATGAAGCAAGTGCTGTCTAAACATTTGTTTTCATAGCAATAATCTTGATATGGCTTGGAGGTTGTTACTTCTAAATAAGGATCTCTGGTGAGGATAATGAGAATATGTGAGGACAATCAACAATCCAATTTCATATGGATTGAAATAAAACAGCACTCATGGATATTTTGTGAAGGAAAATATAGCCAGCAATGATGTAGCATTCAAGGCTTACAAATCTAGTAACCCCTTATGTTCTCCAATGGTGTAATAGTGAAAGGAAATGGCTCTCAAATATAACTATCAGTGGGAGGGGAGATAGAATGGATCCCGTATAATAAAAGTGCCATTTGATGATCTCAAATGCAGTTACAGATGTAGTAAGGAAGCTCTGATGGTGTGTGAAACCAGTGCTCGCTGATCGTTCAACCCAAGTTTGGAGCACATTCCCTAACATTGTTTGACTAGACACAGCTATCATACCAAGGACATCTTGCGGCCATATGGAGTAGTCATATAAAAAGGACTCTCATCTGATGAAAGTGAGGAATGTTTTCTGGTGGTACGATTGGAGGCTGTAATATAGCCCGACATGATGCTTGTGGTATGATTTTAAGATCTCAAGTCATAGACTATTTAGAAGGATGCAAGGATACAGCATTGAAAACACTGCATGCTGCATTGTCCACTATCTGCAACAATTTGTAAACATGTGAGTTTCTATGAACATTTCCCAGGAACATTTTTAGTGACAAAGAAATTGACATTCAAATGTGAGCTCTAAAGAGAACTCAAATTCTCAAGTATCGTCATTTCATTACACTTGTGGAGCATAAACCATATGACATTTTCATATCTAGCCGTCGTTATGTACAAATCAAAGTCCTGTGAAGAAAAATGACCAATTCATTGGACATTTTCATAATGGCAATGCAAGTGCTGTGAACATGATGTATATAAATTACTACTCCTGATTGTATATAAGCCTCGCTTGTTAATATCACTAAGTCACATTGTTGTCATTAACAATTAGCTGTACTGCACTGTTTTTTTCATCGATTTTATGATAATTATTTTGTGGAGATTGTTAGAGTTTATATAACGCTATGTTTCAAGACACAGTGGATAGATATGGGCAATTGCTAGTTGTGTTAGTATCATGTTTTTATTAATGCAATTTAGAACTGTCATTACTTGTGGATATGTTGCTCTCATACTCAAGGCACATCCCAAGGGAGTCAAGTAGACTTTACCCAGGACTTGTCTAATGTAGAGGGGTATTATCCACTTGTCAGAGTTGCAATTGAACATCTAGACCACCTGATAAGGGAACTAAAATTAAATGTAAAACTGCAGAAGTTATTACTTTTTTTCTGGTTACAACCAATGGACCTGAAACAAAACTGAAAGGTCTAATTGTCAGTTTGTTACAACCATTCAAAAGTAATTTTAAACACACCTGCCTTTATAAATACCAGGGGCCTGTTGCTCCAATACTTACTAGTATGGACTTGTGTTAACGTAAATAAATTGGAAATTATCCATCACCAGGGGATTACGTTTAGAGACTCTTTCTCTGAGAGTACTTGCAACTTTTTTTCATACTTGCATTAACGCAAGTATGCAAACTTGACACTAGAGACCAAGTATAGTGAGTGATAATAGGGGTAATCACCAAGAATTTGCAAAGTTGTGAGTAGGGCACAAAGTTGCTTTAACACAAGTCCATCATTCATATAAGTAGTAGTATGAGTTGGTGACTATTAGTACCGTACTAGTAACTTTTAGCATACTTGCAAGTTTTGTACTAGCAAGTGGGACATACTTGCAGGAAATTCTAGGACAAAAATTTTGGTGTCGTAATTTTATTTATATTCATAACAACAGGGTATGCATGTTATTTAATTGTCAATTAATGTAATATTATTGATATCAAAGGGTATGGAGTGACTGGCTTAGTCAATTATACATTTTTTGTAACTTTTAATCAGAATGTTGGACTTGTTTTTTTTTCAAGTCATATTTTTTGCAAGTACACACTTGCTAGAAGGGGAACTCAATTTGCGAGTATGAAAAAAGGAAATTGGCAAATAGCCTACTTGCAGCTTTTTCATACTCACAGAAACACAATCAATGAAATAACCACTGGTAACCATTGGAGCAACAGGCCCAAAGTGTATGTTTGACAATGCACTTATACAGGACCTGTGTTAATTTGAGACTTTTTCAATTACAGGTGTCGCCTCACCCCTGTGTGGAAATGCTACCTGTCCTCCTTTGAGAACCCTTTCCTTAATCACATAACAGTATACCCAATTTTATTTTGGTTCTTAAGTTTGCAAAACGTGTTTTATCAACGTCAAAATAAAGTTTTTACATTTACTTAGAACACGTTATTTTGACATTTTTATATCAAGTTAAAAAACGTTTTTTAGCGTAAAAGAAACATAATAAAAAACGTTTAAAAGCGTTTTTTCAACGTCAAAAAACGTATTTTAAAATCGTTTTTTACCTAAACCATATAAAACATTTGCAAACGTTAAAATCGTTTTTTGCCAAGTGGATATGATTTGACAATTCAAACTTGTAATACAACAATGGAGTAGCTAAATGAATTTAAGGACATGCAAGATGCCAAGTACTCAACAACCCAAAGATGATTCATTATAGTTACATAGGTATCGGGAAATTGATGATGATACCATTTGAATATGGTGTACATGTATATGACAGAAATGAATTACTATAATCATGGTTAAAATGCCCAGAGTTTCTCTCTCTGACTGAGTGCCTAAGAGTGTGTATATAGCTTATTCTTACTTTAAAACATGTACTATTACATTTATCTTCATCCACATTGGGAAAAAAAAAAAGAGACATTCTCTCTTTTATAGACAATTTGTGGGCATTTGTGTGTGAATATGAAATTTGATGTTGCTTGATAAGAAACGGAAATGATGATTATAGATAAAGTGCAGGCGAAGCCTTCACTGTTGTGATATAGCTAAGGTTATTACTCAATTTAGAAGTACTTGTTAAAACATAAATTCAAATTTACTTTTCTTTTCTACAGTCATATTCAGATGACTTACATTAAGAAAGAGCATCACGTATTGATATACCTAAGTGTAACACTTGTTAAGTACTATGGAAAAATGTCATTGTGTTGATGGAAATAAAACAGTAAAGGTAAAGCCTTTCCTTTTTTCTTCTTTTCATATTTAGGGACACAAAATTTGTTGATCAGGTTCTGTAATATGTCTTATAAGATGCCCCTATTTGCTGGAAGTGTACTATTAATGTTACACAATATTTTTGTTCAGTCTGATATTGTCCGGTCGATTTTATTCATTTTAATATCTATGATTCTCAATGACATTGATTAAGAGACAACAAGAGTCAGAGAAATGTGATCTCAACATTTTATATAACTTTGTATGGTATAGTACAGTGTGTGAATCTGTGAGAGTGGTGACAGGTCTAGTTGGTGTTGGTGCCCTCAACCCACAGAGCACCTTGTACACACTGAGCGCTGAATGCAGACTATGCTGCTTTATAAATACATGCACCGGTCCTGTCTGACGGATATCCCAGATACTGATATCCCAAATACACTGGTGTCCTGTCCAATCTAACTTATACCAATGACATGGGGGTACAGCTGAAAGGGACAGGTAACTTACATTGAAAAGGATAATTATAATTATCTATTTATGACATATAACTAACTGGCATAATGGAGTCATATGATCATGTGCTATACAAGTTAGAGGCTTTAGAATACAACAAAGAAATAATGTTAGCAAAAGGATCTGTTATGTGCAATTCTGGTTATATTTTGAAACATTAGTGTGCATCATTTTTACATACAATGACACAGTTTGCCTCATGAATACATAAGTAAGAGACAGAATATACAAGACACCAATTTTCAGAATGATTCACTGTATAATAGTAAGTATTATCCTGTTGTATTGCCAGGAGGTTAATTCAAAACACTGGTAAAACGCTAGTAAATTAGCACTGTTTTGAATTAACCTGCAGTAGGACCAGGGCATCACAATTACCCTTTCTGAGGGTTATGTGTCTGATTGTGCCGCTAGTTAACATAGTGATGAGCCACAGGGAACCTTACACACTGAAAACCCGCCGCTATTGGAAAGTCGTCATATATGATGAATTTAGGGTCGTCACAGGGTCGTCATGCCTTGCTGACGACCTAAACTCATCTATTAGTGTATAGTTGATCCATAAGAGGGCCCCGCTATCCAAAGCCCAAATTCCTATGATCAACCCTAGGATATTTGTTGACTATTATCTGCAATTAACTTGGTACATTGCCAGTTGAAACATATTCGGGGGATGTATTATTTGATATTAAAACTTACCTAAAAGAAAATAAAATGTTGGGAGAATATTCACGGTAGAACACTAACATTACTATAACGATGCCTCTTTTGTGTTTGTGAATTTTCTATAACTCCCTATTGGTTGAAGATATTCGTTAACATAAACCAAGTACTGGGGAGAGTGCTATGGCAATCTCACATAATAATGCACAGGGTTGAAATACCCTTGCGGAGATTGAATGGAAGGGTATGGGGTGGCTTCCAACAAAAAAAAAATTAATAATGAAAAAGATAAATGAGATACAATATGCACCTATAGTACAATATTACAGTGGAAATGTCTTGCCAAAGTGACGACTCTAGGCCATAAATGACGACCTAATGTCGTCACCTATGATTACTCCATGATGACGTAAAGCTGTAGTTTTGGGTATCGTCAACCTGAGCACCTAAAGTCGTCATTATTGAAGAGTTCTGGAACTCATAGTTTTTCAGTGTACTGAGGCATTTATAGAGACAGGATACAATGCCTTTTATCGCGTTGACTGGCTTTAATCTCCAAATCCACATTTTGTATGTGATAGATCCCAGGTTGTTGTACAAATGTAATCATTAGTGACCACTAGATGCAGGGCTGTTATAACATCACAATGATAAACTGGACAAAGTAATGCCTTTTGTGTATATGTCGTAATAATTCAAGAAACGATGTCCCGACTGGTGAAGTACTATGATCCTTAGTAGTTAGGATGTGACTATCAATGGGACCCTTTCTGGATGCCCCATGTGCACTGATGTGTGAGGACACGACACACAGACTAGGGACATGTTACTATGGACAGTGTCCAGTCTGACTGTTACCCTTTGTAACATAGTGATGAGGCACAGGGAACCTTACACTGAGGCTAATATAGAACCAGGATACAACAGTGGGTAGGCTGGCCTTCTGCTTCCACATCTATCATATTTTGCATGTATTCTATATCTAGATATGGGTGGGTTTCAGTAGTGGATCCTAGATTCTTAGCATTGATGATACCAAGGGTGATTGGAAAGTTCAGAGAATAATCTAAGAGAACTGGGTGTTAGACACAATGTGCAATCATTGGCAATCCTCTTGCAACAGTTGAACTAAGCTGCAAGAGAAAAAAAGGAGATGGTTTTACGTGTCTTGAGTTCAAATCCATTCTGAGCATAAGCTAGGGATCCACTGGTGCGAGTTTCTTGCGACTTGCACTCGTGCGTATTTTCTCGCAGAGCACTCGCAAAAATCAAATAATTTTGATTTTTGCGAATGTCGTCGCACGCCGCTCCGACTTCGCATGAAGTTTCTCGCAGCAGCATATCCACTGCTGGAACGTCTTCTGCGAGAAAATACGCACGAGTGCAAGTCGCAAGAAACTCGCACCAGTGGATCCCTAGCTATAAATAGGTGATGATGCGGACAATTTCTGAATCTCTAAAATGAGATTCCAGTACATGTTAATTCATGCTCATTCTATGATTCACATTAAGAAGTCGACAATACTTCAGTCACTAACACTTTCAAAGATCAAGAGGGATTAATCTCACGCTTCTTAGTATACTTTAAACAGAGCTACCGTATGCCAAGTGAAAACAAATAATGTTTGACTCTGTTGGTGTTAGTCCCCTTCCTCTTCCCATGCATACACATGCTGTAGCACAAGATGACCGGGTCCCTCATAAGTGCCAGGTCTGAGTGCTGTGTATTTGCTTTGAATCTATACATACTTTACAAGTGAGAAAAAAAATCGCCCTGATCAGAACCAATAAGCCCTACCTCTTTAGATTATTAGGTTGTCAGAATGTTTGGAATTGTAAGACTAAGCGCAACCCTGGTGCATTAAGAAAGGGGCCTCCTCAGGCACTTTAGGTGTCCACTTTTTTAAATGAACCTTGGTTCTTGGGATTTACTAGTAAAATATCGACTTATAAGATATGCATTGATGCGCCGGCCGACATCTCTAGGCCGGTTCTATCAAGTACAACAAAGGATTATCAATGTTATTAAGCCAGGCGTGGTGCTTACACCCTTTTAGCTTATAGGGACCAGACACATTTCTTTTTTCTTGCCTGCTGGTCTTCTATTTAGATTATTTTGGACATCACATCGAACTAGACTTTATCTGATATGACACACAGATCTGACACTGAAATAGAGAGTTTTTCATGCATCCAATTTCCTCCTGTATTCCTTGCTGAAAGCTGTAGGGGTATAGAACCAGCTAACCTATTGCATATAGGTCAGATCGGTCAATCTATAAAACACAGTGAAAGTGTTTCATTGAAGATGTGATCAATATTTGAAACGATAATAGTAGGATTGGAGACGATATGTTTTTTTTTCTGCAATCATGTGGAACACCCTAATTTTTTTTTTCTTGAAAGGTGTAAATAGAGGAATAATAATCGGGTTATCATTTAATGTTGAAAACTGTAGTTCATACAGAACGGAATATGAGAGACCACACTCAGCAGGGATGTGGAAGATAAAACTAATGGACCCTTTTCGTATGGAATACTCCTTAAACTCATAAAAAGCATTAAGTTCTGAGTGATTCTTGTTAACAAATGTGTTTATTTCAATGGGATATATGCAGTGCATTCAGAACCCTGATTTAACCCATGGGGCAGCTGTATGTTCCATAGAAAATCAATTTGTGCTGCACACTCTGTACACATAGAGCTGTGGCAATGTGAAGGTGTGTATAAAACCAATATAAGGACACCTGATACCTGCATTAAAAATAACAACCTAAGCCAGCAGTTACATTGACCACATTGTACTTCAGGAGGTCATTTCTTAATGTACTACCGCTACACACAACCGCTACGATTTAAAATTGCCAAGAAAAAGCCAGGTGATCGTAGGTACTGTCCTACGGCTGATCTGTATGATCAGCACCTATGCAGTAAATACATAGTGGAACTAGGGCAGTCTTAGTACTGCAGCCACAATATAGCCACTGACATTGGGCTGTAATGTTACTAAATTAAAGGTCCCCACTACGACTTGAAGGTGAGCAGTCGTAGTTTGTTAAGAAATAGCCTCCCAAAGCTTTTAATTCTGAGTAACAGTCTTAAGGTGATGGAGGAAATGACCATTTCATAAATTGAAAACATGTTTACAAACATCGGGGTAAGATCTGTTTAGCTGAGATTCTGAGTTTTAAAAAAGTAATTCATTGATATTTTGCTGGATCAGCATGTATTTACAAAATAACAGCTTTACCAAGGTACTATGGTGTTATTGTTCATTCCCAAGCAGTAACATACAGGTTATTTCACAGAATAGTCTTTTATGAAGGTCTATAGAATAACTAAACAGTGAATAAAGAAGTAATGTGTGGCAACATTTTCTCCCAGAAAGACTGCAGCCATCTGAAACACTCTGTCAAAGCGACAATACAAGGGCAGCGTACAGTTAGGTCTCAACAAGAATGGTCAAATCAATGCCGCATTATTAAATACAGCGATTCCCTCTTTAACTCTGACATAAACCCCTTCACACCTCCTTTGTTAGTACAACAGGCCTGGAAAAGACAATCCCTTTACAAAATGAAACTAATGAATGGAATTCTTAAGAAAGTGACTGATCCAGAGTAAACACCCTTTGATGTCAAACACAAATTGGTCTGTGGACCATCAATGTTTGGATTGATTATTTCTCTGATTTCATTTCCCTCTCCCACTCCAGCCC
The DNA here is from genome assembly GCA_949317995.1 of Acholoe squamosa. NCBI lineage: Eukaryota > Metazoa > Annelida > Polychaeta > Phyllodocida > Polynoidae > Acholoe > Acholoe squamosa. The sequence continues at coordinate 1,058,838 of OX439051.1, read as the reverse complement.
CGTCCTTTTTATTTCCTTCACAAATATTGTAACATTGTGAATGATTTGTGATAGCAAAAAAAAGACACTTGAAATTACCTGTCCATATTCAGATGATCGACTAACCATGACATAAAAAAAGATGCCACTCACTGTTAATTCATCAAGCACTGCTTTTGTTTAAGCTTCAGATCTAGAAAGATGAATATACAGTAACAGATATGATTTGGGCAAAGGAACTAGATTCCATACTTTCTTCTTGCTGCCCTTTTTAGGTTAGTTTCAGGTCTGAACGACTTCATTTGAAAATAGACATATTGCGATTTGACATACACATCTGCATGGCATTTCAAAATGATATCTATAGCTATGGTTTTGAAATGCCCCCTGACACTGATAGCCTTATTGTCAAATATTACATAGACTGGTAAAAGGGGTCATAGTAACACCCCTTTCCACAGATCGTGTCACATATATTCAATTAGATCTGTCTTACTGGATCATTAAAGGCTGACTGGTTCACAAGGGTATAAAACTGTCTTCACTAAGCAACATGTTTACACCTGGTGAAATACCTCTGGTAAGTAACCCATTGTTTGGATATTCAAATTCATTCATGAACCGACATTTCCTACTGAGAATATTAAGATCTACTTGGCTCTAAAATTGATTAAGTCTAAATAGGCTTTCTATCATCGCTTTGATGAGCTGAACAATCCTTGCAATACAGGACAGGTGTAAAATATGCAGCATCATGATTTACCTGAGGGAACATCTGCATTATCAATGAGAAAGATGCATATACAAAAGGTAATGCCCAGAGAGAGAGAGAGAGAGAGAGAGAGAGAGAGAGAGAGAGAGAGAGAGAGAGAGAGAGAGAGAGCAAAAATAAGGACATCTGATCTCTGCAAATAACAACATGAGCTAGGGATTAACCTGTTCACAATGTACTTAGGCAGCTTTCAGTGCTGAGTGGGGGTCTCAAGAGGAAGAATCGAAATGGATCCGTTTCCTGAATTGAAAACATGTAAACAGAGGGTTATGATCTGCCTTAGCTGAGCTTCTGTTTTCCAGAATAACTCGTTGTCATCCTGCCGATTATACTGAATATTATACTTACCAATGTACAATCCCAAGGAGAAGCTGACAGGTAGTGTTCATAAATATTTGAGTAGCTTCATCCCAAGGACTCCTCATATCATCCATAAAATATATATAAATCCTCTCAATATGAGGGAGGGGTGCAGTTTCTGGAGAGAAGTAGGCGAGGGAGGGATTGCACGTTGGAAACTTCCTTAAAGCCTCTAGCCAGTAGATATTGAACTTACAGAATAAGCATAGACTTTATCCCAGCCAATGATCGAATAATAGAGCCAGATATAGAATGGCGTAATGCTCTTCAAGGCAGTATGTCCCACAGACAGAGGTGAGACCTTATTGGCCAGGACTCATGGTCTGTATAGAGAATATATATATATATATATATATATATATATATATATATATATATATATATATATATATATATATATGGCTTGTTCAAAGAAATACTGCACATCTGGTTCGTTCGGCATTATAAGAGCAAGGGAAACACTTCTACACCACCAATATTCTTTTCATTCCTTTGTGGGGGGTCATAGCTAAAATTTCCATATGGTCTGGTTGGGCCTTGGGGCATTATCTATTTTTCATAAGCATTTAATTATGAATTTGCACAGGGGGAATATATTGACAGTCGTCTAACCTGGTTAGGGAATAGGACCAGTCCTGTGTCCTCTTATTATATGCAATCACTAGGTACCCTTTTGGGTATCATCCATAGAAATGTAATCTAGGAATTACCCATGCCAGGTACATATAAGTGATTTTCAATGCACACCACAATCAGTATAGTCCCCGGGCATTTTGCCTCTAAATACAATAAGAGAAATCAAATGCATACAAATTCCAGTCTATGCCCACTTTTAGGGTATATGACTGATAATCATTAATCATCGTTATCTGGCCTGTTCCAGTTCTCCCCTCAATAAAAACCTCATATATAGTAATATATGTGCACTGAAAACATGGAAGATCTGAAACTAGTCAGGGGTGACTACTTTAGGTCCTCAAGTTGACAATACCTAAAACTACAGCTTTAGGTAGTCAAAATGACGACCTGAGTCATCAGGATGACAATACTGACAGTACAGGGTTATCATACTGATGACTCAGGTCGTCAGGATGACGACTTAAAGTCGTCATTTTGACTACCTAGAGTTGTAGTTTTAGGTATCGTCAACTTGAGGACCTAAAGTGGTCACTGCTGACAAATTTCCGATTTTCGATGTTTTCAGTGTGTCTTTATCATTTATTTTGGTTGGGATGGGATAGACCTACAAGTGGTATAGGGTTTTTGCCTATATATATATATATATATATGGGGGGATTCAACTTATGATGTATTTGGCCCTTTTTGGCTTCTGGGAGCTACAGCAAAATATTCAAAGCCCCATTCTTCTTAATTCTAATCATATTTGATAGAAAACATATAGGGGCTTAAAAAAAGGGCAAATTTGCGTATGTCGGCCTATTATTTTTAGAGATATAGGCCTTTGAAGGTGAAAATTCACCAAAAAATGTCATTTTTTCACCTTTTCCTCTATGTTCAAGGTCATGTATTATATGATAAATCATTTCTAGGACATCCTGATTTATTTTTTCCATGAGGGGACACTCATAGCTAATATTTCAATATCGTTCGGAGTTGATTGATCTCGTAAATTTTCCGCGGGAAGGCCTACTTTGAAAAATGACAGGTTTTCTAACCACCAGGCATATAATAAAAGTAGATTAGCTAGCCTGCTAAAATACTAGCTTTATTCTTATAAATAGCCACCATGAAAGGGGTCCTTATAGGGGTCTATTGGGCAGAAAAAAAATTGGCACTACCTTGGAACCCAACATCACCACAGCCATCAACGTAATTTTCAATTTTGAGAGTGTGACCAACGCTGAACGGTCATTTTCCTCAATTAATCAATAAATACTGGTCATTTCTATAATTATTCTACCCAAGCTATGTCAAAATATGTAGTTTCTCACCACAGAAGTAAAAAAGCAAAGAAAGGTTTCACAGGCTGGCCATAAGGGGGGGTTCTTCGTATGTTTCAGCGTTGGTCACACTTTCGCGCTGAAATCAGCGCGGGAAAGAAAAACGACTTCCTGTTAACCGGCGGAAATGACCTACATCCAGGTGTCTTTGTAAACAACTCAGAGGAACCCAAGCTGTGAAACTGGAGCCAATCAAAGCAAATTGTCCTCAACTTTCCATTGGAAAATCACCACAAAGGTAAGGAAATTTGATGAAATTTTCATAAAATGTTGTTGTGGAAGTGTGCAGGGATATGTAGATTGCTTGTTGTGTACTGCAATGATTTAATTTGGATGCTAGGGGGTAAAAACGATCTGGGAATGAAGTTTCCTAACCGCTACGGCCATTGGCTTGCCTGGGATGAGCGATTAGGCTTGGTCCGGTCCCTCTCCCCGGTAGCTTCAGCGTTGGTCACACTTTGCTCGCATGGCAGAGAACGGTCGAAATAGGTGGAATTTGGTGGGATTTTGCTGTAATTAAAGACTGTATCTGTAGATTAGGGTCTGTACTACATCTTAGAATGGTTTAGCACCCTTTTCCTCCATTTTGAGACAACCCCCGGGCTTTTACGAAGCCAGGGTGGCGAAAATCAGCTGAAAAATACATGTTCTTAGGCCCAAAACTTGCTTATTTTACAAATTTTCATGTTTTTTGCATGTTAAAAATCCTGAACAGGCCTCCCCCCATTGTTTTATTCTATTTTGCTCATGTTTGAATGGTCAGCTTTCCCTCAGTGCAAGCCTATAGGTATTTAACCCGAAAATGTGACCAACGCTGAAGCCGAGTCAAGTTCGGCCCCACGTTCGCCCATACATATACACCGGAGTAAATTCTAGTCATCATTACTTAGATAGGACTAGTATCTAACCTCCTGGCCACATATATTCACTATTTGACATTTCCCCTCTTCTTTATGGCACATTTTTGAAAGTGTGACCAACGCTGAATCGATAAATTTTGGGCTATAAGGTATGAACGGTACACTTCCACTGCACATATGTCATTCATATTTGGCCATAAGATGGCCCTAAGGTTCCTCTAACTTATAGAAGTACCAACAAGTACATCCTGAATACTTCCTAAAAAAAAAAAATTTCTGGTGGTTATATTTTTGGTTTTCACAAGGTGTTTGGTCAGTATTTTTCCGTGTCATGTCTGTATGTGCTCATTTTTTTTCTTATACCTATAGGACATCACTAACATCATATAAATGCCCCATAATGTGTGTTTCCTGCAATTTGTCACTCATTATTTACATTTTCCACTTGGTACCAAAATTCTCAAAATCTATTAAAAATACCAATTTTATATTTGTAGACTAACCTCGGACATTGTATAACATTATATAGACATCGTATATATTTGGAATTATTTTCTGAGGGTTTTTATGTGTTTCTGGCTATATTTTAATCACTATTTGATTTATTTTACAGATGTCATCAACCAGCTCAGACACAGAGCCAGTGTCTCCAGAGCCGGTCAAAAAGAAGATCGCCATGACGCCCGCGGAACGTAAGCGGAAATCAAGGGCAAAACTCAAGATGGTCCGGGGCGAGGAGGCCATCAACATGAAGAATGCGGCAGACATGAGGGTCAAGAGAGCTAGGGACAAGCTCACTGACACGCCAGAAGAGCGTAGGAGGAAGCAAGATCTCTCCAACCTCGGCTCAAACAAGTGTAACGCTAAAAAGGTGTGTTGATCTTCCAGTGGGTTACAGGTAAAAGGTGTACAATAAGATTCAATAACAAATAGAGAAATCATAGGTATATCAAAATGTAATATTGGTATGGATAAAGTAGTAAGTATGTATTCACATGCATGTTGTATGTACTCAATTTCTCATTCCTTTTTCTTATTCAGCGTGAGCGGAAGAGGACGGGGCCAGACCCAGGTGAAGGTACATCTGCGGGACCTGCAGCACCACTGCCAGTGACCACACCGTCGGCAGCTCCCGCAGTGGCACCATCCCGCCAGGCTGATGCAGGTACTCCTGCTGGTACCTCGAGCAAGGGCAAGGGCCGTGGTAAGACAAGCGCCACCACGCCTGCCGGTCGCCCTGGCCGAGGACGTGGTGCCAGCATGCCGGTGGCGCTCTTCCTCCACGGACAGCCCCGCCCGAAGTACCCACAGGTGTCTGCATCATCGTCTGGCGACACCACCGGTGTAAGTATAATACAAAGGTTCTAGACTTTAAATATTATAAAGTAAAAAGAAAGCCATCGATTAAAGGGATCTGAATAATAGTGTTTAGCAGTAGCATTTATCTCATTACCTGTACTCATGTGTAAATGTATCTGACTCCTCAGCATTAAAACCTTACATTCTATATTGTGTCATTTCAGGAGACCCCAGAGTCACCCGTAGTGGTCGGGTCATCGGACGACAGTGACGTCCCTGTGGCACCTCCCGTGGAGACTCCGGTCCAGTGCACGCCCTCGTCACCCGTGGTGGAGGAAGAGGAAGCAGCCAGCCGTCGTCCGGTCCGGCAGGTTACGCTTCGGCAAGAACCACCAGCCAGGCGTAGCGGCAGGTCGTCCGGAGGGCGGCCAGACTCCTCTTCCCCACCACCGGTCAATGTAGGGATAATGGAAGACATCGCGTAAGTATAATTATCACTCACCAGAACTTCATTTATGCATCATGCCAAGATTATGGGTTTGGTATAATTTTTGACAGTCTGCACGATGCTCAAATGAAGTGCTTGTATTGTATTATATTAATGAAGAATTTAATTCTTGATAGATTGTCAGTAGTGTGAAAAAAGCATCAATAGGAGATTTTAATATGGCCATTCTAAATTTACAGCACGATGCTCCGCAAAGACTCCAACGAGTGAAATGTAATTGTACAGTAGTTACAGTAATAGTTGAAATGCATGTTGAATTGTTGCTTGTTGCCTGTTGAAATGTTGATTACCTTGAAGTTATCAAATAATTAATGCATGCATGAATTTTCGATACAATATATATATATACATGCATTCGATACAATATATACATGCATTATGTAGTATCATCAATGTACTTCTTCAATTAACACTCAATTTCAAATGAATAATATATATGTATAGTATAGAATCTCAATTTCTATCGATTCAGCGTTGGTCACACTTTCGAAAATATTAGATATTAGTCTAGAACTAACACTAGATCCAATACATTGAATATGAAAAAGCATGAATTAATCAGGCTACTTGATATTTTCCATATGCCACAATGTATTATTGTCAATTCATTACCTTCCAGCCCGTGCATACGGACCGGTGACCAGATGACAACCCCCGGACCGCCCCCCGACACAACACCGAACACCCCACCAAACCTGAAGTACACAACGCGAAAAACAACAACACCTAGAACTAACCGCCGCAACTACCAGACACGGGTGTTAGTGGGCAGGGCGGAGGTCGCAGAACAGGAGGTGGCCAAACTGCGCGCCCAGATCACCAAGGCCACCCGAACCCACAGCGTAGCACGCGAGTCTAAGCGTGTTGCACCGGATGGCGAACTACCCCCGGCTGTAGCGCACAGGGAGGAGCGCGTTGCACCGGACGGCGCAGACATCAACACACCAGCTGAGCCAGCAGTCCACCAGGTTTTGCTCCAGAGCATCACCCAGTTGGACAACCATACAAAGATCAGCCTCCTCCGCCAAGCACTGCCACTTCAAGTCCGTAAGGAAAAGGCTAAGGACTTGGCAGCGATTATGGGGGTTGACAAACGTACAGTTGCCAAAGCTCCTGTGGATAAGCCTCACCAGCACACGGTGAAACACGCAGAAAAGGTCAGGCGCGTGGTGGAGTTCTTGTCAGACCCAGAGAACTCCATCATGCTGCCAGGGAAGAAGGACTATAAGACTGTCAATGGTGTTCAACATCAAAAGAGGAATCTGCGGGACTTTGTATATTCCCTGGCAGACAAGTTCCAGGAAGCCAACCCTGACCTGGCCTGTCGACGCACAACCTTCTACAAAATCAGGAAGGACCACCCGTGGTTCATTATCGTGGAAGACCAGCCTGCTAATGAGTGCCTGTGCGAAAAACACCAGAACTTTGTTCTCAGGCTGCGGGCTGCTGGCATCAATGAAGCTCCGCCCACACGTTGTTGAGGCGGAGCCTCGTGCTGAGTTCATCAAGACCCTCACCGATGAATTCACCACCATGGCTGAACATGTGTCCCGTGCCCGTAACCAACACCGCGTTGTGCGACACCTCAGGGAGAGTCTGTCTTCAGTGGAGGTTACAATCCAGATGGACTTTGCGGAAAACTGGCTTGTAACATACCCCGATTCGCCACAGAGTGTGTACTACTCCAAGGATCCAGTGACACTACACCCTGCGGTCATCCACTACAGAGATGAACCCACCGGCATCACCAAACACCACTCTCTGGCGATCTGTACTGATGACAGGAAACATGACACTGGTGCCATCCTGGCCTTTCTGCAAGTCCTGGCAGTGTTCCTCCGTGAAAACCTGCCCGAGGTCAGGATGGTCCACTACGCGTCGGACTCTCCCTCCAGCCAGTACCGGAACATTTCGGTGTTTTCGTTGCTGGTACGCCACGAGGAGCTACTTGGCGGTCTCAAAGGTCCTTGGACTTACTTTGAGGCGGGCCACGGCAAGGGTCCCTGCGACGGCGTTGGCGCTGCTGCTAAGCGTAACGCAGACAACCTAGTTGCCAGGGACCACATAATAAGGAACGCAGCGGAGTTCGTCTATGAGGGAAACCAACTCGACAGCCTCGTCCACTATGTCTGTGTTCCGGTCGTAGACATTGCAGCCGCCCGTCTCACCATGGTCTCAGCAAAAGCAGACAAGGCAGTGAAGGGCACCATGCGTGTGCACGCTGCTGTCCCTGCCGAAGCCGGAAAGTCACTCGCTGTCCGTGACACATCATGCTTTGACAACTGCTGCTGGGACCATGAAACCTGTGAGTCCAAGCGTGGATGTCCGGGATGGGTGACACATCAGCTGAGGTTCATCCACAAGGCCCCTCCCCCACCAGAGCAGACTCGTGGCACGCGGCGGAAGAACACCCGACCCATCCGTGCCCCTGCTGAGATGGACGTCGCGGATGCCATCACTCCTCCTCTACCAAAGCAGGGCCTGGTCCAGATGAAACCTCGGCCTGCCAGAGCCCCTGCTGCGGTGGACCCTGACTACGATCCGGTCGTTCGCACCACTGCCTGCAAGCGACCCAGGGACGGCTCAGCAGTTGTGGGACGCAAGCACGCCCGAAGTGACCGGGTGCCTACTGCTGCCACAACCAACAAAGAGAATGTCGCCCCGTGTGCCGCACGAAAGCGTGCCGCGGAGCGCGTCATCGCCATCCCCACCAAGCAAGTGCGACCAGATCTACCCACCTCACCCCTCCAGATCGAGGACGGACCGCCCATGGACCCTCGCGAAAAGATGGTGTATGTACAGGACCAGTACGAGTATGGTGACTATGTCATTGTCGCTGAACTGCACTCAACAGATTCGTCAAAAGACACATGGTTCCCTGGGAAGGTGAAATGTAGGCACGACGTCGGTTACGAGGTCACCATGATGTTTCGTACCAAAAAGAAATACAACGAGGAGGAAATCATTCCTGCCTTCAGTTGGCCCAAAGAAGAACTTGTGATGACACTCGAAGTTTCTGACATCCTGGGCAAGGTGCACCCACCAAGGAGGTATGGCACCACATCCTACACTGCTGCCTACCTCCTGTCCGAAACCACTTTGGACCTTGCTGACCGAAAACTCAAGAGGAAACGAGACGACCTGACCTTGTAACTGACTGTCGTGCTTCATATCACCCTCCCATATCAATTGTCTATGATATCAGTTGCCTATCCCAGAGGGTTGAGACCATGGTGGCTGAAAAATAAACCAGCTACTATAGCCTCAATACATCTGATTTTCCTAATTTATTAACGCTTCAGCGTTGGTCACGTTTTAGTATGTTCATAGTAGAACGCTTACCATCATCATGTATCTTCCTGTAGGGTGTTAAACTGTTCTATATTGCTTAGTAGAAATGTTTGGCTGGTTCAAAAGGGCAAAATGAGTTATGATGGTGTATTTTTATGTAAGGTGTGGCACACTCGTAGTTGTAAATCTTGGGGAAAAGAAGTGAAAATTAATTTCAAAGTCATGATAGGGACCCTATATGTGCCTGAAATCTGTATATTTTTTCTCTATTTAATAGAGGAAGAGGTTCTGTGCCTTGGAATGTAACAGGGATGTAATCCAATAAGTTATATTGAGTGTATGGTGAAGTAATCAATATGTTGTCACCGCTTCAGCGTTGGTCACGTTTTAGTATGGTCATAGTAGAACGCTTACCATCATCATGTATCTTCCTGTAGGGTGTTAAACGGTTTTGTAATGGTTAGTAGACCACTCAGGCTAGTTTATAAAGACAATATGAGCTACCTTTGTATACTTTTATGTTAGGTGTGGCTCGCTGGTAGTTGTAAGTCTTGGGAAAAAAAGTGAAAATTAATTTCAAAGTCATGATAGGGACCCTATATGTGCCTGAAATCTGTATATTTATGCTCTATTTAATAGAGGAAGAGGTTCTGTGCCTTAGAATGTAACAGGGATGTAATCCAATAAGTTATATTGAGTGTATGGTGGAGTAATCAATATGTTGTCACCGCTTCAGCGTTGGTCACGTTTTCAGGGATTCTGATGAATTTGAGGAGCTTTAGGTAATATGCTTACCAGCCCAATGAATCATGTTGTATGGTGTTAAACTGTTTTGTAATGGTTAGTAGACCACTCAGGCTAGTTTATAAAGACAATATGAGCTACCTTTGTATACTTTTATGTTAGGTGTGGCTTGCTGGTAGTTGTAAGTCTTGGGAAAAAAAGTGAAAATTAATTTCAAAGTCATGATAGGGACCCTATATGTGCCTGAAATCTGTATATTTATGCTCTATTTAATAGAGGAAGAGGTTCTGTGCCTTGGAATGTAACAGGGATGTAATCCAATAAGTTATATTGAGTGTATGGTGGAGTAATCAATATGTTGTCACCGCTTCAGCGTTGGTCACGTTTTCGGGAATTCTGATGAATTTGAGGAGCTTTAGGTAATATGCTTACCAGCCCAATGAATCATGTTGTATGGTGTTAAACGGTTCTGTATTGCTTAGTAGAAATGTTTGGCTGGTTCAAAAGGGCAAAATGAGTTATGATGGTGTATTTTTATGTAAGGTGTGGCACTCTCGTAGTTGTAAGTCTTGGGAAAAAAAGTGAAAATTAATTTCAAAGTCATGATAGGGACCCTATATGTGCCTGAAATCTGTATATTTATGCTCTATTTAATAGAGGAAGAGGTTCTGTGCCTTGGAATGTAACAGGGATGTAATCCAATAAGTTATATTGAGTGTATGGTAGAGTAATCAATATGTTGTCACCGCTTCAGCGTTGGTCACGTTTTCGGGAGTTTGCGAGGGTTCGGTGAAGGCCAAGATAAGTTCCTTGAGTTACTCATAGATGGCCAAGGGTCCTTTTCCTGTATAATAGACCTTCTTAAGATAAAGCAGAGTAATTTTCAAGAGAATATGATGAGTTTTGGTGAACTGAGGGTAAAGTTAAAATTGTGGATCGATTTTCACCAAAATTTACATCTCGCGCTATATTACACAAGACCCATAAATCCAAAAGTTTAGATCCCCGGTTTTTGATTTTTGGTCAACTTAAACTACTATATTGTAGTATTATTGAAACAGCATTTGGTGACAATCCAAGCATTACTCAGTGTGGTATTGATGTTATATCTAAAAACGTGACCAACGCTGAACGATTTTCTAAGGGTTTTACACCATGGGCTATAAAAACTGAACCCCTGGGAGTTGAATCCTTGAACGGACCTTTCTGATATGCCAAGATATAGGGCTTTCAATAAAATAAAGTGTTATTAAGTAATACTGAGTTTGTAAATCTATCAGTCCTGAGCCAGATATGCATAGAAAGTTGAATCCCCCCATATATATATATATATATATATATATATATATATATATATAAAGCACTATTCAGCCTTCAGATGGTTCAGGTGAGCACAGCCCTAGCAGCAGCCACACACTGCCTCCTTCCTTGGCCTGGGTCTGAGATGACGCACACCTGTTCCCTTCACACTAAGCACTTTCTAGTTTCTCACAGATATTAACTTGCCTCCTTACCTTAACTACCTTCTCCTGTAGACTTTGAGCTGTAAGTGTCCTTCCTAAGATCTCAGCTGCTGCAGAATACTTGCCTCATGCCCCATTTTAACCTCCTTCTGAACACTGTATTTTTCCTCCAATTTTACTGTCAGAGTTCCGTGACTATTCTTTGGTGGATGACTTTGTCCCAATGCCATTTCATTTAAGCACACCTCCTTCGGTGTCTTATGTAGGGTTGGCATGACACAGAGCAGTCACACCTACTACTGTTTCTATTTCTGCCCTAGGACAACATATAGTATGGCTCCTTGTCCAACTACTTTGCAAAATAATCACTTTAAACATGGTCTCTATCAGACATTGCATATGTATGTCTTTCTGGATCGTGTTTCAATAGTTTCCATGACTAGATACCCTGAAATCGTAGTGGGAGGTGTAAGAAATGACTCCATACCAGGGACTACATAGTGAGCTCCAGTATAGGCCTCAAAATAGCAGTTGCTATTTATTCAACTACTGGCTCAATACACACCACTATGAAGTCATAGCACCCAGTCATAGCGGCCACTATTGGCTACATAGTGACCAGTCATACCTCCTTCATGGTCTAGTATGCACTCCTGTGTTCAAATGAGCATAGGGCTGCAGTAACTACCCTAATGTCTCATATAGGAGCCGGGCCTTGAATAGCAGCCTCCCTTGAATAGGGGCTGGGATAGGAGGGCTGTCAAATCAATAGGGGCCGGGCCTTGAATAGGGGCCTGTTTGGGCCAGTTTTAGGTGGTTTTAGGAAGACAACTGAAACCCATCAGCCCAAAAGATGTATAATTGTTCTAGATAATTCCCTTTCAAATCACATATGATAGATCTATATCTGTGACATGTACTGGGAATAGGGCCCTTATTGTAGCCTGAACTAAGGGCCTTTTTCGCAGAACGTGTTACATAAATTTTAATGACCTAATTGTGTATAAAACAATGTACGCTCTGTTATTCTTTCTTAATAGTAGGGCTGAGGTGTCAGCTAAGTGTGATATCCTTTGTAATTTTATTAGAAGGCCATGGTGGGTGAGGGTTGGGTATGACAGGCATGACAGCTTTGTAAGGCCTAGTGCTCTATCTACACCACTGCATACTAGTAACTACATAGTTGGCCCATGTGTGGCCATAATGGTCACAAATCATAGAAAGTGTGCATATGGGGCCTCACATGTCATTCGCCCAGACATGTGCCCAGAATCATGAAAAATAATTCTTATAAGTATGCTTCTTTTATGATAGCAAGGACACATCTGACATAAATGATACTGTGATTTTCTTAATCTACAGGTCGAAATAGTCTGGACCTGAGATTTTCATGGAGGTATGATGAATGTTTCTGTAGGAAATGAAGCCCCTAACATGGCTTGTAACTTAGGCCCCTAAATGTCGCCCAGACACAATTTTGCCCAGACAATTTCAGGCCCATTTTACCCCCCTGGAGCCCAAAATATTTATATGGGACCATCAAAACCCATATGTAACACAAAGATCTCATCCAGCCTGACACTTTGAGCCCAAAAAAATAGAGAGGGAAACTAAAATTCGAAGAGTAGGGGCTGGAATACCTCGAAATTCGTCATATGCAAACCTTCTATGATTTTCGACCTAATGCTCAATTCTTAGGTGAAATACCACAATTTTCCAATGATATTTTATTCTTTTGAAAGAAAAAAACCCTGCCATCCCAGAGGCAAAGGCGCTGGCCACAGGGTTATAGGTAGTAGTGTAAAGAGCCCAGATTGGGTACATTTGAGCAAAGGAGTGCAGAGGGCAGCAGCTAAGGCTACCCACTAATTATTCACATGGAGGGTTGTCATACCAGGATCCCTTATTGAGTCACTGCTGTGGTGGCTATTTAGCCAGCAGGCAGTACGATCACCCAGTAATGTAGCCAGCTATTTAGTCACCAATGCCAAAATCCTAAGATCACCTGCTAAGATTTGACCCATCTCCAGTCATAGCAGGCTGAACCTGTCGTGGAAACTATTGAAACACGATCCTGGTGTCTACCATCCCTATCCAGGATGGAACCTGTCAGAGACTTAATTAGTCAACAGTCGAGCGGAATTACAGACCTTTTCATAAAGAAGGGTTCAGACAAGAACAGGTCAATCTATTTGGGAAAGAAAAGAAACTAACTGGGATTATGCATGATTGAATGGAAAACCCTCTGTGAGGAATGGTGTAATCCCTCAGGATTGTGTTTCAATAGTTTCCACGATAGGTTCAGCCAGCTACGACTGGAGATGGGTCAGATCTTAGCAGGTGATCTTAGGATTTTGGCCTTGGTGACTAAATAGCTGGCTACATTACTGGGTGATCATACTGCCTGCTGGCTAAATAGCCACCACAGCAGTGACTCAATAGGGGATCCTGGTATGACAACCCTCCATGTGAATAATTAGTGGGTAGCCTTAGCTGCTGCTCTCTGCACTCCTTTGCTCAAATGTACGTAATCTGGGCTCTTTACACTACTACCTATAACCCTGTGGCCAGCGACTTTGGCTCTGGGAAGGCAGTTTTTTTTCCCCTAAAGAATAAAATATCATTTGGAAAAGTGTGGTGTTTCACCTAAGAATTGAGCATTTCGTCCACACATGGGGGCCAACTATGTACTTACTAGTATGCAGTGGTGTAGATAGAGCACTAGGCCTTACAAAGCTGTCATGCCTGTCATACCAAACCCTCACCCACCATGGCTTTCTAATAAAATTACAAAGCATATCACACCTAGCTGACACCTCAGCCCTACTATTAAGAAAGAATAACAGAGCGTTTTCGATATAATTAGGTCATTAGATATAGATCTATCATATGTGATTTGAAAGGGAATTCTCTAGAACAATTATACATCATTTGGGCTGATGGGTTTCAGTTGTCTTCCTAAAACCACCTAAAACTGGCCCCAACAGGCTCCTATATGAGACATTACGGTAGTTACTGCAGCCCTATGCTCATTTGAACATAGGAGTGCATACTAGACCATGAAGGAGGTATGACTGGTCACTATGTAGCCAATAGTGGCCCCTATGACTGGGTGCTATGACTTCATAGTGGTGTGTATTGAGCCAGTAGTTGAATAAATAGCAGCTGTTATTTTAAGGCCTCTACTGGAGCTCACTATGGAGTCACTGGTATGGAGTCATTTCTTACACCTCCCACTATGATTTGAGGGTGTCCAGTTGTGGAAACTATTGAAACACGATCCAGAACAAATAACACTTTCTTCCAATTACATCTAATCCTTGCATATATAGAATATAAGTTTTATGGGTAGATACATGTTTTGATTCATTTTGAAACAAATTAGATGATCCATGCAATTATGTAGCAATGCTTCAAATGACCTAAAATTAATCAGTATAACAGTCAATAAACATTCATGCCTTGAACATCTCCTTGTATGCAATCATACATGTAATTAGCTTCCTAATTGAAATGATAGCAGTGTTAGGCATTAAAGTGGCATGTTGATGTGATGAGACGTAAACACTGAATCTTTCGATTCAACTGATAGGAGGCCATATTTTCACATGACCAGAGACATAGGGGCATGTGATGGGAACCTGGTGTATAAACTTGTGGCACATGTGTAACAGCCAGGGGTCACTTTGATCATGGTATCTCCTGACAATGGTGCTGTACTCTATAACTGGGGTTCTGTTCAGTAGAATTGCCACAATTGTTTATTTAGATTCTCAAACATTGCAACTGATATTCCAGGATGCCACCTCAAACTGCTCAAATTATCAGCATAACAAACCTGACATCACAAAAAGTGATATCAGGTTGTACAGATTGTGGTGCATTACCTAACACGTACTATCAACAGGCAATGTGTATCTAGTAGCTCGATCCATATTGCAGCTAACACAGGAAACTAGATGGGAGAAGACCCAAGTGGTATTCAGACAGGTCGGTGGACAGATCAGACAGCTGAGCAGAAATGGTATACTAATCTAGAAGGAATTTCTATTTTTCTGACTTAGGTGGACATCTAGGTTCCTACAGTAGAGAGAATTCCATCCTTTCATCACGACATCACTGCTGGCAGGAGTCACTTTGGGACAATGTTGAACTGCAAAATCATAATAAGGATTGTTATTAAGACCTTTATGTACCACAAGTTAAGAAGTCAAATAATATTTACTTTCACTTTCAGAGATCAATAGCTAAAAGCACTGAACTTCTTGGTATATGGGTCAAGTCATTGAAAAGTGCTACTTTATGTTTTTAGGGTGTTTTGGGGATTTGCTGGCTCTCCAAAGAAGAGTTCTCAATTGATATTGGTTTTATTATTTCCATCATATGGGAAACTGTTAGAGCTTTTAGAAAAATGCTAATTTGCCTATTTACGTTAAGGACATTTCAAGATATGGGCTCCCAAAATTAAAAGAACTGGCAAAAAATGACATTTTTGAGATATTCATATTTTTCATCAGCACCTCATCTTAAGAACAGCAGCTTTAGAGGGCCCCAAACCTAATTTTTGTACAGGATATGTTCTTAGGTAACATTGTCCTCTCTGACGTGAAAAAAAAAAAAATACCAGGATGCTTTGTATATAAAAAGGAATGTTATGTCACGTCCGCCACTTCACTTTGGCACCCTGAATCCCTAAGATATACTTAAGTTAAGAGATTTCTTTTTCAGTTTGGGGATAGGTCCTGTGTAGGTTTTGTATCTCTGAACATATTTTTGACCTACTGCTATTTCTCTGGGAGCTAGGTCTATTCAAGTGAAATTATACTGAGATTTGTGGCGGACGTGACATTCATATTTTCTGCAATATGATGCATTAGGTGCTAAAGCAGATGTACACCTACTTTAAGTTGTAGGTTTTTTAAAGTCACAAGGTTGGCTGTGTTATGCACAGGGGACAAGATATTAGGCCACAACGAAACTTTGACAAAACAGTGTCACATCCGCCACATCAATCACTTCAGCGACTTTCACATTGGTATTGAATCCCTGCAGCTAGATTATGATATCTGACCTACATAAGTCACAATATTTTGAAAGTATAAACTGTCTTAGATGCAATACGCTGTATTTAAAGTGTGATATGATGGGATTTTGGACATTTTTGTGGTCTAAACATGGTCATGTCTGCCATATGGCACTTTTTCAACCTTCCATGACCTACCACATAATCAAAACAGGTGTAATGACATCTCCTCGAGGTCCATTAGGTGGATAAGGATAACCTCTCTTCATATGAAGAGCTAAAGCCATTATTGTATTCACATTAAGTGTATAAGGGACTGATTTGTTTCCAAAAGTGGCGGACGTGACATGTAAGTCAAATGATAATATTGAAGCTCAAATTGCCTGGTATAAGAAAAGTTGTGTGTGTATGCTTTAAAAGCTATATCTGTTGGATAGAGGGTGTCTTAATGTTAATGTGTATTAATTTATTTCTGTTTAATGGAGCATAATTGAGTTCACAGTGGTAAAGTTGTGCCTTTGTTGTAAAAAATGCACACAATTTACAGTTTTCAGTGATGTATAACAGCCCAGGTCTTTTTGAAATAATGCATTTTCTACTGCTTTTAAACTTTATATTGGCCATAGATATTGTGTGAAGCGATATAAAAGGTTAGAAATCAACAGTAAGAAATATCTAAGTGTCACCATGAGATGTACAAATAACAGGTGGCGGACGCGACATTTCTAGGTTTTGTTTCGAAAGCTACAGACACTGAACCGCTGGTCAAAAGTCAGTATAATGAGGTTTTTCTGGCAGGGGAGATGTACCTTTACAAATGTGATGAAGTCATGTAATGGAATTAAGACTTTGAATTATTTGTGACTGATAAGCCAACAAAAATAGCAGAAATTGATGACTTGACCCTTATAGAGCGACCAAAGCCTGTATGCAAACACATCATGGTTGACTCTGTAGGTGTTAGTCCCCTCCCTGCATCCCATACATACAAATACTGTACTACAAAGACCACCGGGTCCCTGCGGAGTGCCAGGTCTGAGTGCTGCATATGTGCTGTGAATTTCTAAGTACTTTACAAGTGAAAATAAATGGGGTTAGGGCATTTTCAGGGACTACAAACCTTCTTCCATAAAAGGATCTTTTAAGTTTGTCAATAATTGAAAACAGATGTCTATCTCCATCTGGTTATTTGTGGGTGTGTTATCTCCATAAACAAGTACATAACTTGTATCTAAACAGATTTACTACATCAGTTTCATGTTGTACATACATGTAGAATACAGCTAACTTGCCTCATGTTCAGGTGTGAAATGTGTATATAATTACATAAGTGCATCACCTGTATGAACATGTTCACAACATAAGGTTCTTCAACATGTTGCACATGTAGCGAATACTGACAGATCACACAATGAGCATGGAAATT
Source organism: Acholoe squamosa (assembly GCA_949317995.1). Classification (NCBI taxonomy): domain Eukaryota; kingdom Metazoa; phylum Annelida; class Polychaeta; order Phyllodocida; family Polynoidae; genus Acholoe; species Acholoe squamosa. Next base: position 1,041,152 of record OX439051.1, on the reverse strand, counting down.
CACAATCTGATCCCAGTGTTGGGTTAGTCAAATCAGAATTGAGCACAAATCAAGAGCAATACGATGTAGAGATCCCCTTCATTAATTTACCAAGCTGAAATACAGGTAAAAGGAGAAATCTAGACCTGATGATTTTAACACAGCTTTGGATAAGTCCTGATTTTTAGGTTCTAACCTCAAACAAATAGGTTGGTTGATAACACAATGAAAAATTAGTGTGTCATAATACATGTAACTGTATGAGGGTCAGGTCATCAGAAAGTGTAAGATTTTGCCCTTGAAGGTCCTGAAAAATTAATTAGCTAATTACTTTATGTAACCTTAACAAATTTGTCAAGGTATATGTCCTCAGCTCAGAAAAACAAAAAATACCGATCTAGGACATCCGGTTCAATTTTTATTGCTTGTTTTGTGTCATGTAACGTCCTGTACCAAAATGATGAAATATGGAGGTAATTGAAGTTGCTCTCAGTAATATAAGAATGTCTCATTATGCATACCCTAGAAACAAGTCAGGTAGAATCACGGGACTGACTGGTGAATCTGTGAGCACATAATCACCAGTCAGTCCTGGGACTTACACCCCATATTCACGTGAAAACACAGGATTTCACCAGAGAGCCATCTAGTGAGATTTATTGACCCCAACTTACATCTGCAGCATAAAGTGTATTTGTCATCCTCCACCAGGTGCCTCTGCCTGAATGTAAATGTCCATTCCAAGAGAGAGGGAGAGAGAGAAAGAGAGAGACAGAGACAGAGAGAGAGAAAAGGAGAGAGGGAAAGAGAGACAATGGTAGAGAGAGACAGAAGCAGAGTGAAAGGGCAAGGTAGGGATAGAGAGAGAGGGGCAGACAATTTCAGATAGAAACTGAGAGAGGAAGAAGTGGGGAGGTAGAGAGAGAGAAAGAGAGAGAGAGAGAGAGAGAGAGAGAGAGTGAGAGAGAGAAGAGAGGTAATGGGAGAGAGAGAAAGATAGACAGAGAGAGAGAGATACAGAAAACAGAGATAGAGAGAGAGGGCAGTACTCAACTAATTTAAACTATTGACATGAATGATTATAATCCATTTAATTCATCATAATATTATGTGTGTTGCTCTACTACAGCCTTTCTGGCATGATTTGATTGTTTGCGAGACATGGCTTAAGTACATTTGAGATATGCTGGCAAATAGGCACTCAATGATTAGAGGCTGTTCTAGGTTGGGAAGGGCTGTGAGGTAAAGAGTCAGCTAAATTTAGGTTTTCTAGGTCATGGGCTGCAGACAAACAACCTGTGGTGCACACACACTTACAGAACAAGTCATTTTAGTGGGGTGGGGAGGGTGTGGGATATTTACATCATTTCATTTCTTACTTGCCACCCAAGCAAGGAAGAATTGATTCTATCATGAAACATAGGTGGAATGAGACAATGTAACAATATTTACAGGTATGATATAGGGACAGCAAAGCAAAAGTTCATCCTTGTGTATAAGCTATGCTTTATACGGTATAGGGAATATGCATGAAGAGCAGTGCACCCCTTCTTTCTCTCTATCTGGCAATATGTTTAACCCTTCAAAGGCTGCTGTTGTAGGAGTGCATCATGCCCATCGGTCATCATGATGCACCTATGAACTCCTGGTGATACTGCCATCATGCAGACCTTACATAGTAGATAAATTAACTTCTGGAGGGTCGGCATGATGCTACAAAGATGAGCTGATGAGCAGTCACACCAGCACTTCATTGGTGCATCATGACAACCGATGGGCATGATGCATTAATACATGAGTGGTCCTGGTATGGTTAAAGATTACAAGCTGAACTAATCATAGCTTTCAGAAGAAACAACAAACCTTGGTGAAATGTAACATGCCGTCTCAATAAGATGCTGTATTGGTAGGCATAACTGACTCTGTGGTAATGTGCTAATAGATTTGTTTTAGCACCCCACCACTCCTGGCCATTGTTTGAGACCAGATCTAATTCAAGAACTGTTCCTAAAGAACTATGTGCTAAATGGAAATGCACCCTTCCCTGTCCCCCACCAGCCCCCGTTCTGATACCTACTGACCACTCCCAAACACCAACAGGACTGACCACTTTGGGCTCCACTGCCCCACCTGAGCTGCCATTTCTACCTGTCTCACCTACACATAAGTCATGCAGTGCTCACCACTCCAACACCTGGGGTAAGTATACATGTACTTTTTAGTATTTCACTATATCATTATTATGTATAAAGGTGACCACCTGTATGCTGCTACATTTTCAGAGGCTGTAATGATTCTATATAAGAAACTAGTATATAATGAACGATGCTTCTCATTTGGCTATCTGTAGTGTATTACCAGTGCACCTATTAGTTGCAACTCTTAACAATCTTTAGCACTTCTAAAATTATGCTTCATTACATTGATCTATGAAAAGTAATGCTATTTGACTGAACTATTATCTTTACTTTATAATTATAAATGCTATTTCAAGAACTGCATTCTTTCCCCATTGACAATCATGTTTTCCCATATGGGCATAGTAGCAAGAGTTATACTTGTGTAGCCACTAGTTGTGTTCAGAAATAGCCCTTATACTGCAGGGGCACAGTAGTCAGTACCACTGGTGTGAGAGGCAGTTAGCCCCCTTCCTCTCCAGTATACCAGCATTGTGTCCACTGGGTGACCTGTGACAGTGTACCCCTGTACAACCATTCTAAGTGCACTCTAGCTTAAGCCTTCTCTCTTACACAACAACCATGTCCCTACTGCTGTCTGAATCACCTTAGACATCTAGGCACCCCAATAATTGGCCCTCATACTGAACTCATCCTGGTCTAGTTAAGGGTTTGTAAACTGCATGCCACTCCCCAGATCAGTCTTTGCTGGAATTGTATTTGGGGGCAGGCCAGTACATATCATTGGCTTGTGAGATATCCAGCTGGCATACCACCACTATAATAGGACCCACCTATATGTCACTCAACTCAATAATATGCAGAGAGCCATCAGTTGGGAAGACAGTATTAACCAGAAAAGTGTGGAGTATGCTTTATTTAGCAGGGTGGTGGTAGTGGTTGGGGTAAGGTAGTTGCCTAAGATCAGGCCTTGGACCAGCCTGGATGATCCATGCCCATACTTAGGGCCTGGACCGGTCTTAACTTGTGACTTTTGATGCTATAAAATGGGCAGCCTTGGATGCCCATTTTCAGCTGAGGGAGGCCAAGGGCCAAGTGAGGGTTCTTAGGTTCTTGGGCACCCCTTCAGCAATAAACTCCCATGTTCAGTGCATAATAGAGGAAAGTTATATCTTAGCAAAGTCATGTATATATATATAGGCCCTAGGTATGGGGGGGGGTGATAAATCTAGTTTTCTTTGGGGACAGGCTCAAACTATGCATTTGGACCCCTAAACAGGGAAATCACTATCGCAATTTTGGAGGTATTAAGTCTTATTCAATCCAGTGCTTATTCTGCCATGATATATCCGAAAGAGGTCAGATGAGGCAGAGTAGACCAGTTTAGAGCCTCCTTGAACAGGGGCAGATCCAAGGGGACACCTGCCAAGACACCCTACCCCCACCCTGTGGGGCTCCCCCCACCTTAAATCGCTTTTGACACCCCTACTAGCTAACAGTACATCTAAGAGAGACAACCTATACACTCCCACAAAATCCTAGATGTGTTGATATATTTGGTAAGATTCTTACTTGAAGCATTCAGCCGTCATATCCAGTTTGTGTTAAAATTCAGGACACTCAATGAGGCAGAACATAGAAACATGGGGGAAGAGCATGTCTTGGTTGGTGGATTTGGGTCCTTGTTTGATAATTTCACTTATATCTGTTACTGTATCACAGTATTCTGCAGCAATGTAATCTAAAAGATATCATGATACCCTACTTGGTATCATCTATGGTGGTTCAAATGTGGTCTACATGCCTATCCTGAAAATCCTAATGGTAGTGGATCAGTAGGGGCCTATTTCTATGGTTGGCCTGAATCATAAGGATATTGTGTTGCCCCCTATAAAATGGACTTAGAATAGGGAGAGAGCAGGCCTAAGCCAAATTCTGATTGGGTCCACCGGGATATCTGTGGGTTAGTCATTTAGATCCATTTGAAAAGGCTTGAGTGAAAGGGATATGTGTGTTTTAAATCTTGTAGCCTAATGGGTGGGGAGGGGTCCAGGAGGCTGGGTCCCCTGTCAACTGTCCTTTTCTTTCCTATGTGTTTGGGACAGTTGAGGTTCAGGATTTTATGTATCTTTATGGTCTTAGCCAATTCTTTCTATGCCTTGACATTCATTTTGGCTCATTTACTTTGGATTAAGATGGAACCTGCTGACCAATACATGAGTTGTGACAGTGACATTAGCCCCCCCCCCTCATTTATGTCATGAAATTATGTTCCAAGAGCAGGCAAAGGGAGTAGAAAAGCATACTCAATAATATAGTGCAATCAACATTTGGATATGCCTTGTATATACTGCATATTGTAACAGAACATGCGGTGTAGGGGGTGGGGCAAGAAGTGGGCAAGAGGGGGGGGGGACTTGGGGATTTGAGGTAAAAATGATCAGTTGGCCTTTTAGGAAGATCTCCACTGCCTAATACCTCATGAATTGCTGATTTATTGGTATTTTAGCAAGGCCGACCCCCCTCCCCTACTAGGTATCAGAATAGCCTTTGGTGGTGCACAGTGCAGCCTCTTTCGTTTGGCTCTAGGAGTATTGTGCTCTCAGCTGTGACCAGGCCCTTTACTGCAATGCACAGGTAGTTAGCAGGATGGTAGCAGTGGGGGCATGGTGATCAAAAATGTAGGACTGGCCCAGGCGCTATATTCCAATACCGCCTGGGGTCAGAGGCTGGCCTTTGACACACTTTTTCTGGGGGGGGGGCACTCCCACAGATTTGGATACTATGTGCAAACATGACTCCAAAGCAAAAGGGGCTCACTGGGCCCAACATGGGCCCTGGGCGTGTCCCCTACAGGGCTCATGACTAGGAGTGCTGTTTGGCCAATTCTGAAAGGGTAGGGACATATATTATATCCATCTTTTACCTAAGATGCAAATATTACAATAGACAGAGCAAACTTCAGTCTGGGCCATCCATTTGTGTGCAACAGCATGGGATTTTCAGGCCTATATATAGTGTTATATGTCTATAGATAATAATTTTGAATAACACTTCTGGGTAGATACTGCCTCTTGATGAGCATTATTTGGCACTTTTCTACAAAATGGGTCACAAATTCTCAAGTCCTTCACCCATGACAATAGCTTTGAATCAGACGGTTTGCTTCTGCCTAGAAAAAGGAGTGACTCCGCTGACATATCCTTTAGGCTCTAAAGAATAGCATAAAATAGTGTTTCATTTCGTCTTGCCCAAAAATCGGCCCTTTTCTCAAACTTTATCATATTTTAAACCTTTGTAAAATGAAGATGATAACAAGATTTTTACTCTCTGACTAAATAGTATCAAACAAGAATAGCTGTTTTTTTTGCGGTTTTAAGGTGTAAAGGTTAACTCTAATTAGTCTGCTCAAAGGTTTGCCTGACACTCTCTCCTTTTAAACATTGCTTGTGTAGAGGTACGTTAATACAAACCATAGTGTTGGGTACCGTCTGGCGTGGCGGGTGAGTCCAGTCGTCGGATGTTCCTCAGGTTCCGGATAGGTGGCAGCACCGATCCGGGTCTGTGGGGACATCTGACGACAAACACCTAGGTCCATATATAAAGACCAGAGCTCAGCCGCTACGTCAGAGGCCCTCCTGGCCTCTGATCATGTAAACCTTTATATCCATTAGCTGCCCTTATACCATCTACCGGGTAGCCGTGAGTGTTCATATAATAACTTATCCGTTGGCATACACTTGAATCACCACCTTGCTCCTTCTTTCCCGATTAGTAAGGCCCGAACCACCAAGTCCGTAAGACTAAACCATGAGTTTGAATATGTGAGATCTGTGCTAGGTATCAACTGCAGGTCACACTCTAAACCCAACCTTAATACTCAAAAATGTTCAAAAAGTGATCACTCACACAGCTGGCAATGAAGAACCCAGCAGCAGGTTGACTTCAAACACTCTTCCTGATCATCAGGCCAAGGGTCAAGAAATGATATAAAAATCACCATTAAGTTCCCTCAATGGCCACCCAAAATTCAGAATTTGGGCCCAATTCTTGTAAACTGGGGGTAGGCTTTTGAGGAAGGTTTCGATTACATCACTTTTGGTTAAAAGTGGTTTTGATTCTGTCAAAATCCAGCTCATGTAATTCCCTCAGGTTAGGGGGGTTGGCTTCTGAGGGAGGTCTTATGAAATATGCTAGGAATATTTGGTATGTAAGGGAGTCTTCCACTAGTTAGTAATATTATTCATCACCTCTATTATCTAGATGGAAACAAACCCTTATTAGGTTTTAACAAAAGGTATAAAAAGGTATAAAAGATAACACTTTAGATGGATGGTCAAGGGCCTCCCGCTGACCCATGAAGGACCTAGTTATACCGAGTAGAGTGAGGGCAACAACCTGGCGGGTGGAAGTGATGTCATCTGATATGTGTACCCCACAGTCAATTGATGCCAATTGTTAATTAGCTCTCAATGTATTCCTGTTTATGCTAAGTGTCTCAACATTGCTTTTTAGGTCGGTTTGGGAGGTGTGTAGGCCCATATTCCAAATATTAATTTTCGACATGTACTGGCGAACAAATTGGGTTACTCTTGGTCAAAACAGGTCAAATAGCCCGAGATGGGTCAAAAGACCAGAGATTGAGCAAGGTTGAGTCTGCTTCAAACAAGTTAATTAATTGGGTCACATAGGGTAAAAGATACTAAATTGACCTGAGATTGGCCCAATTTGAGTCAGGTTGACTTAAGTTGGCTAAATTGGGTCAATTTGGTCAAAAAGACCAAGATAAGTCAACTATCCCAGGATACTCCCAATATGAGTAAGATTGACTTAAGTAGGGTAAATTATGTTAAAATAGGTCAAAGTAGGAGGAAGTAGCATAAAATGTATGGCTTAGATAGACCTAATATAGGTAAATTGGGACAAGATGGGCTCAATTTGTTCATTTTTATGCTAATGTGTCATATTTTGACTCATATTGGACCAAATTTACTTAAGGGCGACAGCGGTAGGCACCCAGCGGCTGTTTTGTGAACTAATGCATTTAGCTCATTGAGGGTTATCTGGCATTTTTTGAAGCAAGTTTCTATCATTATTAGTTCAAAAGTTAAGTCTATGATATAAATGAATATTTTTACTAGGTTTGAAGAAATCTTTCCAAAATGCTATGAAGACCCCCTTCACCCCCTCATACTGTTGTCCATAGGGTTATGCAGTAAAGGCCTACCTCCCTTAGATTCACCCTCACCTTGTGCAAAAAGTAGCGTTGGAACCATCTTGATTTGCATATATCAATTAACATAATTGTAGTTCTTTAAAGAAATTGTTTGAATAGTTTTGGAAATATTCACAAAAATCCCTCCAAAATCTCAATTGGCTAGATATTGGCCCATTGAACTTGATGTTAAAGGGTCCAACAAATGATGGCCAGTACCACAGGAAGTAGTGTTGCTACCCCAGCCTTTTATTTCATATGTCAATGACACATTATGTAAAGAACACATATGTCAAGTTACAAGGAAATTCTTTGTCAATTTATTTTTTGGCCACCTAGAGCCCTTGTCCTTAACTTGTGGAATAGGCACTTGATCCACCTTTGAACTAATTTCTCATAATGACTTATTTGAGCAAATGTGCCCATATTGGTCCATCGGACTCAACATTGCCCAATACTTGCCAAGTTGACCAATTTATTTACCAATTTGACCCATTTTGACCCATATTGACTTGTTTATTCTATATTCCCATCTTTTTCCTCATAGGCAAGTTGCAGGTCTTTATAACATCAATAGTAGTATCTATCAAATTAGTGTCCAATCAGGGTAGCAAGTATTTAAATCATGTATGTGGGCTAGTTGTTGTTTTTCCTACTTAATTTCTATAGCTAACTAATGAGTCTGAGTTTCAAACAAGTTTATTGGACAACAATATCATAACATGTTGAAGCTTTTACAATCATCAGCTGATGTAAGGAGTTCTCCACACAATATAGAATCTGTCGTATACGGTTAACATTCAATGATTTTGTAGGTCAGAATTCACCATGTCAAGAACCACTGTAATACTCTCATTTATGAGCCTGTCAAATTGAGTTAGCACTTAACCTATTCTTAAGATACCAATAACTGATGGATATATCATTTGTCTTTAAGGTGCATGCAGTTGGACTGAGAGGGAGCTGAAGGTGAAGCCCTACAGATGATATCAGAAACCAAGATGGCAGCTTGTCTAATCTGATTGATAAAGGTGGCACTTTTTAAAGCCCTTTGGTGTGATGATATATATGCAGTGCAAAGGAAAATGGATGAAATATTCAGATAAAATGTAGTCATTCAGTATCTAAGCCAAATATGTTTATGAAAATGTAAATCTACCATTTATTCGCACTACATCCATGCTTATTTGATATAAACACATCAACCTACCCAACCTATAGATTAAAACTCATGTAGTACCCTCGAACCCCTCATAAATGGTAAGTTCAATGGCAGATCTAGGATTGTCTAGAAGGGGGGGGGCCAAGACATGGTAAGTTCAGTGGCAGATCTAGGATTGTCTAGAAGGGGGGGCCCAAGACATGATGAAAGCTAATGAGGTACCGTATGTGGCCCCGAGCACTGCAAGCTCCCTGGTTGGGCCCCATGTAACTTAGTTTTCCCTCTTTTTCCCTCACTTTCTCACTTTTTTTCCTCTCCTTTTTTTTTGGGGGGGGAGGGGGGGGCACGCCCACTGTAAGTTTGGATGGGGAAAGCTCAGAGATCATCATAGGTCCTTATATTGAAAAAAAATAAGAAAAGAAGCTATGTGATTTTTTATTCATTATCTCATAAAGTGTAGGTGCACTTAACCCATTAAGGCCTAGCATCGACTTAAGTTGAACCATGGTAGGCCTAGCATTGACAATAGTCAACACCATGATGGGCCTAGCATTGACTATAGGCGATGTCCATAGGATTTGTATAGGAATTGAAAATAGGCTCGTCCTCTGGGAACTACACTTTTTTAAGAGGCTGTCCCCATGGTCAGGGCAACCATCTTTGCTCTGCCCTTAGAGGGTTGATACACAGACTTTCACCTATACCCTGATTACAATAACATATTGAGTCATAAGTATACCCAAATAAATTTCCAGATACATAGTTACCCAAATTTTCTAAAATTCCTCAAAAAAAGGAATTTTGATTGGGGGTCGATCGATGACTTGATAGTTTGGCCCTTGGAAAACCTACTGACCTGAGGTTTATTCATTAGGCGCACCCTAGCTACGCGCACCGCATGGCATGCAATCTTGCTCTAGTAGCTGGAGTGCGAGCTCATTCAGGTAATAGCCCTTGGCCTGTGGCCTAATGAAAACAGACCTTGGATTGCGTCCTAATGAATACCCCTCGAAACTACCAAATTCATATGCCCAGAAAGCTGCATGATGGGTGTTCTTTCATGGGAGTGAACCACATTAAAGGGAGTAGATACAATCCAGCTGATTCAAAGTTGACCAACAATTTTTCTTAGTAACTGCAAGGGGCTGGTGCTGCCCTCAAGCAGCATCTAGAATGTCCCTGAACTGACTCAGCGCAGCAACATCAGTGGGGTGCACAGGGGTAGCAGTACCACATTGCTGGCATGCTTACATCACAAAATATTGTATCCCTTTACCAATAAAACAGAGTTTCTACATGAATATACATGTGTAGCAGGAGTAGGTTCACGGCACTACCTTACATTCACTACTACCCCTGCTATGATCCGATCCACACCTAGTAGTTCGCACGTTGGTTAAGCATGGTCCTGATAGCTCAGTGGTAGAGCATCCACTTTGTAGTTGGAGGACCCAGGTTCAAGCCCTCGTTGGGATTGGACTTTTCCATGTGCACCACTACACATGTATAGTGGCCAGAAAAGTGTAAATCCCCATAGTCAGTGCATTCTTTCATACTCATATTCTGCTACTTTTTGCATAGGGCAGGCAGTTAACTCTCAAATGACATTTTTGAGGTCCAGCAGTTAAAGGGTTAGGTAACATCAAGAATGTATAAAACCATGGTGTCCATTTTTCCACTGGTGGGTGAGAAAGTTTGACAGTCTCAATTATGGCTGCCTATGAGAATCTGTAGTTCCCTACATTTAATTCCATAAAAAACATCTTCTGGTAATTTCTTAACCAAACCTCATACATAAAGCCTAGGATAATAAAAATTATTTTTGAGCAAAGAAGCAGGAGATCAGAAACAAAACGAAATCTTCCTGAATAAACTAAAAATAATTCTAATTCCTTTAGGATAGGAATCTATGGGTACAGGAAATATAAAATCCAGTGATAGGAATGAGTAGAATACCAATGTATGTTTTTAAAGAAGGGTGATGTTATATAAATTAGGAATATGAGTAAAAATGGTCAAATTTGTGTATCAGCAAGGTAAAACATACCTTCATTATAGGGCTAGTAGAGGTACGTTTCACCTTGTTGATCCGCATTTTGCGACCAGGTGCCCTTTGAGCTCTAGATCATGTTAACTTCCTTTAATAGGGATATTATGCGAGTAAATATGTACCATGATAAAGGGTTGCATTATGTAACGGGTACTAGAACAACTTTTTGCCTAATTGACAATGAATTATCTAGTCTGGTCAAATTCATACAAATTCACTGAATTGGCTGAAAGAAACATGTCCTAGCACTAACCCAGCACAGGGACCTGAACAGTCGATAAAATTGGCCTGCAAGAAATTATAACCCATGCATTCCCTTCAACTCATCAGTATCTAATTTGTCTTTCTCAAGCAGGTGGAGTAGCTTGGTGAAATGGAGGAGCTTGGTGAAAGGGAGAAGCTTGGTGATATCTGTGCAACTGAAGAACAGCCCTCTAGAGAAGACTAGGCCGAGCAAAAAAGTCACACAGCACATCCATATTACTGATGTCTTGAAAGTTGTCTATTTTTCACCTTTTTGGGAATAAAATGGTCTTGAAAGATGAATAATGATTATGGGAGGAAAATTTATCTGCAGGAGGAATAACTCTTTTTTATAGTTTAAGGCAGAAATTTTGAAATGAGATATACTGAGCAAGAATATTGCCATGATTTAGTGAAAACCACTTTTTAAATCTTGAGCGACATGGGATATTGAGAATGGTGATTAATGATACTGAAAGTACAATGATACCTCCCATATATATAGTGCACTATGCATATAAAATACATGTATACCCCGAATTCAGGCCAATGTTACAAGGAATTGAAAACAAATTTTGTTGACCTTAGCACTGCTCTAAAGAACATAACTCTCATATCTAAGGTGCACCCCTAACTTTGACCAATTTTATAATGATGTTTCTTGTTTATGTGTATGTGTGGCCATCATCGTACTGATCTCAGAATATCTAGCAATATTCATAGATGTACCATACTGACAAACTATCTGACATGCCAGGAACAGGGATGGATGTGAGATCATAACTGGGTAATGCCAGAACCCATAATGTTGCTCTATGGTGCAGCAACAGCAAGAGTTTTCCTATTGCTTAAGGGTTGCCTTGTATATGTGTCTCGGTCTGGGGTGCCTGCTATACTTTATATATAGTATTATATACGAGAAAGGGTAGTCTGTGCTAAAATCAATTTCAAAATTTTATTCCCAAGCTTTCCAATGATCTATTGCATGGAAGATACTCCTAATTTTAGAGAAATGGCTTGCTAAATAAGGGTGGGTATCACCATATCACCATATCTCAGTTATCTCTAAGTCTTATTGGTCATAAAATACATGCATAATTAGCATTAATTTGGCTTATTAGCTAGATTAGCATAAATCATGGATATCATTCCTCTATCAAAAGTTATGAGCAGAAAAATCCTTATCATTCTGTTTTCAAAATAGTACACCTTGTTAAAAAATCCTTTAAATGAGCTCATTGATTTCCATATTTCGAGTGGAGTGACAACAGAAATTTAAAAAAATGCCTATTAAGGCCCTAAAACATTCATTTTTCACATTGCAAATCTGGAACCTTCACATCCAAAACCATTGCACTCTCCCTATTTCAGTTTTAGGCCTATTTATAGTTTTCTTGTCCATAGTGCTGCCCCCTGGTGCCTAAATTAGGAACTAAATCCCATAGGCAGCAACCTTTCTGCTTCCCTGATGACTGTTACAGTAGCAAGAAGGTCTTTATTTAATGTTATCAAATGTCATCTCTTCATAAAACTGGTTCCGGAAAAGAATTTTCAAAGTAAGTTTTCAGTTTTGCATTCACAAACATTTGTTCCAAAGTTTTCTATTTTGAACAATGAAATTGTTTCCATGGTGACCAGAAAGTATCGGATGATGATAAAAGATTGAGATAAGTCTAATGATGTAGACAAAATATATCCCATTCATTACCCCCCATCTTGATGTATTCACTACCCAAATAAAGTTTCAAAATTGAAATCTATGTGTCTGGTTTTGTGTGGATTTCTCAAAACACTTCAATGAAAGTTACGTATCTTAAGGCTATATAAAAGACAAATACAATAGCCCCAATATATGATAAGAATACAATATGAAGCTATCGATCTTAAATTTGAAAAAGAGATGTGCAATAAAGAGGGTATTATTGACAAAAGCACTTTAAGATATTCCCGTGATATCAAGTGAATTTACGGTCATTTCACGTGATCTAGTGATATCACGTGATTTTCTGCTCACAGAATCCCGTGAAATCACTGGGATTATTCACGGGAATTTACGGGAATGGCACCAGTTCAACATGTGATGTGACTGGTAAATTCACGTGAAATTGTTTCAAGGGTAACAAACACATGAAACAACAAGACCAATATATCTATTATTGACTTCAATTATAAAATGGAACAACATTTGAGTTTTGCATGCACAGTAGACTGCCTCCTACATGATGATAAAAGTACCGGACGTTACGTAACGTCCGGTACTTTTATCAGAATTATTTCACATAAGCTGCTCTCACATGGAGACAAATGCTGTCAGACACACAATTTTTTCACTAAAGTAGGGGACAATAGGGCCCTCCATATGGGTAATAACAAAGATTTTGAAGCTTCAATTTTTCCATGTTTTATAACTGATTTAGATTTAGGTACCGGACGTTACAAATTACAGATTTCAACTTTGAAAGACACATCATAAAAAATTCTCACTCAGTAACATGTCCAAACCTCATGGAAATGATACCTATGATCATATACAATACAAAAAATAACGTTGGGATACTCCAGATGTTATTTATTCAATACAGGACACTTGTAAAAAAATACAAAAATTATAAAAAGAAGAAATTCTGTTGTTTTTTCACTTTAGCGGGCTATAAGTCTTAAAATTTTTGATGAATGACCACAAATTTACATCCCTCTGATAGCCCTAAGTGTTCTCTATCAAATGAGTCTATGTAAGACAACATTAGTTCACAACTTTTTTCTCCAGAGCCATAAAAGTCAAAAATGACCCCAAAACACAAAATCTACTGCTTTCTGGCGACCTGACCCATGAATGGGTTTATTCACTCGTTTGTTACAATGCTAATGATAATCAGCCATTAACCTTTTGTAATATTCAAACTTCCTACTTACTTGTAAAAATTGATGACCGTCATAAACCTCTACTAGTACTTTAAACGATGTACTGTAAAAACAAACAGCTAGTATACTGCCCAGCTAGGCTTAGTACAAATATTATCACATTTGTATTATTTTTTATCGTATGTATAAGCCCGGGTTATACGGCTATAAAAGCAAATGGAAATTAAACTACCCACCAGGGGATGTGTGTGTTGAACATTGGACACCTTGCAGTGCTGCCACCTGCAGAGACAGGTGGGAACTGGCCTGTTACGGCCTGTAACTGCCATAGCTGTATGAACCACCGATCAGATTTTTTTTTCTTTTTTTTCAGAGTTCTATTGTTTCAAAGATCATGATAATTATGATTATTCTCTGGTGATACTGATTGTGATACAGCCTGTGTTATAATGTTTATCCGGTCAACATTAAATCTGCCAAACCTAGTCAGGAGTTGTGTTTTCTATGATATATGTATTGCAGCATTCATAAAAAAGAAAAACACATTCCGTGCATGCTGGCCCCTAAGGCGTAGAGCTTAAAGGGGGATCTTTTTTTTTTTTTTAGGTTAAGTTCTCTTTATTGTCTCAGTTTGCAAGTATAGCAACAGTTACATGTAAGGTATGCAATGTGTAAACATATACAGAACTAGTATAAAAAGAAAATCATAAAGAATATATATCCAAGCTGAGACTGAAGAAGGTAACGGACCTCATCCCCACCACGTAGGGTGTATGGGTTGATATTTCAGGTCCTACCTACATTGTTAATTATGTTTGTAAAGGGTTGACACACATGAAGAAATGGAAGAATAGATGAAGATATAAGTGTACCAATAGTATACAAAATAATAATGGTACATAATTTCCCTATTTAAATGATTTAGAGGACGAGAGAGAGGGGGAAAAATATCAGAATTTGATTAATAGGTAGATATAGTAGTTCTAAAGTTGGGCCGCTCACCCATATTTAGGGACAAGTTCACGCAATAATTTTTTGTTATTGGATTTAAAGATTGATAAAGTTTCCGTATTACGACGTATTATGGGGAGAGCGTTCCAACTTTTGGCACCAAAATATTCAATACTTTTCATGTGAGAAACAGTATTAGGAAATAATACCTTACATGTAGGAGCCAAATGCTGTCTTGTTCCTATCTGTCTGGGGTCTATATATTCATTACATCTAGATCTTGTGTACATATAGTTCAATAAATGTGTTTGTCTTCTATCAGATAAGAAATTACAGTTGGATAAATTATGAGCATAACGGGTGTTGGTGAGATGTGGTACTTTGAGACAAATCTTTAAACACCGGTTTTGAGCATATTGGAGCATTTCCAGGTACTTATCATACGTAGTATGGAAAATAATATCAGCATAGTCCATATATGGTAAGATAGTGGTTTTATAAATTCTTAGTGATAACTTGATATCAATATATTTCCTTAGATTACATAATAGGTAGGTTTTATGGGCAATTGTTTTAACCTGATTTTTAATATGTAGGCTATAATTCAGTAAAGGATCCAATATGACTCCGAGATATTTATAACTAGGTACAACTTGTAGTAGCATATTATTCATGGTAATATTGGCTGATAAAGTACTGAGTTTCATGGTACAAGATGAGAAAATCATTATTTTGGTTTTAGCAATATTAACCGATAACTTATTCTGTTCACACCAGGTATTATACATTTCTAGGTCTTCCTGTAGGCCCATTTTGGCAGTTTCAAAATTGTTATGCGAAGTATAGATCACAGTATCATCAGCATACAACCTAATTTTACAATTTTTTATACATTTAATTACATCGTTGACATATACTAAAAAGAGCAAAGGACCTAATATTGATCCTTGAGGAACACCACATATTACATTCTACATTTTAGAAGCAATACCATTTGCCTTAACAATTTGTTTTCTATCAAATAAATAGTTTTTAAACCAATGATATGTGTCGGACCTTATACCATAGTTATGGAGTTTAATAAGAAGAACAGCGTGGTCTACAGTATCAAAAGCCTTCCTCAAATCAATAAAGGCAGCAACAGTGGAATTTCCTACATTAAGGTCTCTTTTAATATCATCAGTGAATTTAGCAAGGGTGTCAACAGTGCTGAAGCCAGGGCGAAAACCACCTTGAAATTTAGTTAAAATATTTTCATCAGTTAAGAAACCATATAGTCTATTGTGAACAATTTTTTCAATTAATTTACAAGGTAAGGGAATCAAAGAGATTGGTCTATAATTATTTACCAATTTCAAGTTTCCAGATTTCGGGATAGGGGTGACTTGGGAAATTTTCCATTTAGTCGGTATAGTGGCTGTTGCAAATGAAAGATTAAAAATTTTAACGAGTTTATTGGGATCATGTGAGAAAACTTTCTTTAAAATCTTTGAAGATATCTGGTCAATTGCTGAGGATTTAAGTGGATTAATGTCATGAACCAGTCTATTTACTTCTTGAGCATTGGTTTGAAAATTTATTAAAGTATTATTAGTCGGTGGATCATAACTTTTCCAAGGTATGTGCATATTAGTAGCTAATTTTGGTCCAATGTTCGAGAAATACTCATTGATAAAATCAGAAGTTTCATTTCTAGGGATGGTTAAATTAGGATTTTCATGATCTACCAGATTTATGTCGCCAGCTCTATTTTCATGACCAGGGATCAGTTTATTTATAACCCTCCAAAATTTACGATGGTCATTTTTGTATATCTCAGCTTGTTCTTAGTAAAATAATCTTCGTGCTTTGCTGACCAATTTATTAGATTTATTTCTTAATTTATCAGCAGATTTCCAGTCTTTTTCAGCTTTGGATTTCCGAGCTTCCCTTAATTTAGAATTTTTATCTCTGATAAGTTCTATAACTTGTGGGGTAATCCATGGGTCTCTTAATTTATTAACAGTAAATTTATGTACTGGACAATAAGTATCAAGGATTGAACGTACTGCTTTTTCATATTCATCCCAGGCAATATCTACACTATTGGTCTGATTAAATCTAGTCCAATCATAACTATCAAATTTAGCAAACAAGATATCATCAGAAAGTTTCAAATATGAGCGACCAGTAATCTCTAGTTTTTCAGGTTTAATATGCCATTTCTTTCAAACTAGGTAAATAGGAAGGTGGTCAGATATATAAGATTCCAGTATTCCCGTCTGAATGTAGTTTCTCCTCAAGTTTGTGAAGACCAGGTCAAGTATAGCATTTTTACGAGTAGATTGTTTAATTTCTTGCATGAAGCCTTGGCTTTTCATTTTATTTAACAATTGATTAACCATATCATTGTCATCCCTTATATTAAAATTAAAGTCACCCATAATAATAATTTCATAATTATTGATATTATTAATATTATCAATGGTATTTAATAGTGAATCAATGAACATCTGTTTAAGACCCTCTTCTGGTGGTCTGTATACATTAAATACAATTATAGGTTTCATATGATCCTTATTGACCAGAATATTTTGGATTTCAATATGTTCTTCAGAGAGGTTTAAATGCTCGAATGCACAATAGTCATGTGATACACTATGTCTTATATAAAAACATAATCCACCACCGGTCTTAATATTACCCTTACCATCAACTAGTTTTGAGGGGATTGGGAATCCCAGGGAAAAAATTCCAATTATGTAAAATAGCTCTATATGTTGACTTAATATTAGTTTCAGTTCATCAGGTCCAATAATATGTATTGAGGAATCCTTTTTAAGTTAGGGATAGATTTAAGTCCTGGTTTCTTGCCATGTCGAGTCGAACTTCTTCTGCAGTTTTGAGAGGGTCTTCGCCTGTATGTAGTCAACATACTTCTACCAGAATTTCTCCCAGCTTGTTTGCACAGTTTGACTTTGCCACATTGGTTATAGTAATATCCTCCTTCTGGCCTAGATGATACCCACATCTGTATGTTAGATTTTGTGTGGCCTCATACATGTATTTTCCTTTGAAGGATGTCAATTTGTTCCTAAGAAGAGGATTATTGAATTTTATTTCAATAAGTTTGTACATAGTAGCTTCTTCCTCCTCAAACCATTCATTTAATTTTTTGCAGGTCTTGGCTGCAAACATGGCTTCAGTAGGGGTACTAGCTGCCATAACTTTCTGTAGTACATGGGGTTGGTTGGATTTAACACACATATCCGCGCAGAAAGCCCTTTCAACTGAGTCAAACATCTGGCCATTGTACTGTATTTGGCAAGGGTAGAGGTTAGAGAAAACGGAGTAAGGACCTTGAAAAGCTACACCATCAGGAGTAACAATTGTCTTGGCATTCTCTAGGGAAAGCCCATGTGGTAGGGAACCAAGCTCCCCATGGCCATAGGAAACACCCTCAATAATAATAGTGTTACCTCTTACGATTGCGTTTATCTGTTTGGTCCTGGCCAGGGCCTGGATAGACCTTAGATCTTTCTGCATTTGTTTTTCTTTCGGAGATAAATCATCTGAAAGATGTACCCCTTTCCAACTAGGATTGTTTCTCAATTTGCTGATGTTGGCAAAGATCAGGGATTTGTAGTGAGTGGCCGTACATATTACAATTACAGCCCTATTTCTTGGCTTGAAATTAGGGTTATTTTTTTGTCGAGGGGTTGGTTCAAATTTCCTACCTCTTCGGTATACAGCCTCAGCACAGGTATTGTCAAAAGACAGTCCCACATCTTGTATTAGCTGGTCAAGCTTATCCCTAAGTGTGACTGGAGAGTCTTCACTAATACCGTCAATAACAAGAATTTTCCTCTTCCTGTCTGTTTCCAATTTTATGAAGTTTTCAGTATAGCTGTCACAGGTTGATTTGACTTTGACGACGTCATCAGCATTTTTGGTTATGCTGTCACTATGGCCCGTTAACATAGTGTCAATATTATCGATGCGGGATTCCAACTGTGGTAAAGTCACTTTGGATTTGACAGCGCCTTCATCGCCATAAATACGGGTTTCAAGTCCCTGTAATATCTCAAGTGTACGTTGGCTAATGGTGGCTTGAAGTTTTAACCTACTATCTATTTCATTTATCTTGTCTATGATGTCTTTAGATTTGGAGTTGTAGGTTAATGGAGGTAGAAGCGAAGTAGTTTGCTCGTTGTCCGGTTTGTTTACCTTCGTCTTGTCCGCCATCTTGGGTACGCCTTTGTCGTCGAGACAGAGCAGTGGTTGTTGGCTATTTTTCCTAGTCGAGACCGTGCTAGAAGGATTCATTTATAGTGGTGTTGTATTTGTCGTATATTCATGGAAGAACTGTACAAAAATGGTGGATGAACAATGACTCAGTGCTGGTTATTCGACAAGATTCCCCAGGAGCCCGTTCACTGACGTCTCTAGCCGTGTGCCATATTTCCCGTCATGGTTTTGCCTATATGTGAAGCATAATAAGTGAGGAACTATTTTTTCCACTTGCTACAAAATAAAAAAAAGAAGCAAATGCTTACTCATTTTACCTGGTAAATCCCCTTAGGATAGAGAAATCAATATCCACCTGCTAACTATAGTTACTATGTGGATCCTATATAGTCAAGCCGAAAATCCTGCTAAGTCAGGTAAATTAGGTCTAACTTAAACCATGTGGTGAGATGATTAGTTAATTCTATCTGGCTAATATCCCGAGGTTATGGATGATGGCAAGTGACATTGAGTGGCTTTGGCCATAGTTTTTTCATGTTAGGTTCTATCTGCAAAAATGAAATATCAAAATAATAGAAAAATAACTGGTAATTTTAACTATCAACGATGCACATGTAACTTTCCGTGTGAGATAAATACAATTGTAAACCTGTGTACTCTGCATGAAGTGAATGGTTGAAAAATGACCCAAAAAAAAAGAAGAAAAGCAGTCCTCATCATGCAGCAATATTTCAGTGGGGTGTAACAATGTTATTGCATTTGTGCATCATGCCAACCATTCATGTATGCATCATCCAGTCAGAAAACAGCACTGCTCTGTAGTTTAAGCACATTTAACTGAATTTCTACACTATTATATGAAAATGCCATTTTGCATTGATCTAGCTACTGTGATGACCTTGGTGGACCAATGGGTATGCCATTTAGTTGACAGATTTGCATATAGCAGAATACATATTATCACAATGGATTATCCTTAACTATTCCAAATACTTGGGAAGACAACCATGAATAATTCTCACTATAGACAACGTAAACCTTGGCTGATGTGGAATGTCTTGGAAAACATAGCACCCATGAATACAGGGGACAATAAGCATACATGATATAAGAAATTCCATTGTCATCTACCATCCTGATTCAGACTAGTTTAGATAAAGGTATTTTTCCAAGAGACTGGGCCTCTGCCCTAGTAAAACCATTACCTAAGGATGGAGATTTATCACAGGTCAAAAACTGGAGGCCTATTTCCCTCCTACCAATGCCATCAAAGATTATTGAAAAAAATTATGTATTATCATTTAAGTGAAAGTATGAAAAGGAATAACACCTTTTGTGACAATCAATATGGTTATAAAAAAGGTACTGAAACAGGTGATGCTACCTTTGATCTTGTAAATGAATTGTTTGAGAATAGAAATAATGGGTACATAACAGGGTCCCTTTTCATTGATTTCACTAAAGCCTTTGATAGTGTAATTCACTCAAAATTGCTGGTCAAACTTAGTAAGCTTGGGCTAAGTAGGACAAATTTTATGTGGTTCAAAAGTTATTTAGAAAACAGGCAACAGAGAACGAGTTATGGTAATAAAATATCTAAAAAGAAATGTATAAAGTATGGTGTACCACAAGGCTCAGTTTTGGGCCCCCAGTTGTTTGTTTTATATATAGATGATGTTGTTAATGTGTTGCAATTGTGTAAGATAAAATTGTATGCTGATAATATAGTAATCTATTGTGCTGCAAAGGACTCGGAGACCATTAAGAACATGATGTATGATGATGTTCAGCGTTTCAAAGCATGGGTTCTAGAAAACAGACTAACAGTAAATCCAACTAAGACCAAATTTATGTGGTTATGAAGTGCATTTAAATTAAAGTACTGTCCTGATCCAAAAATTGAATTCAATGAGAGTAATGTTCAAACAGTGACCTTCTTCCCTTATTTGGGAGTCCACAATGATAGCAAACTGAGCCATTATATTGTTCCTTCATTTCAACTAGCTGTAATGAGGAAGGTTTGAAAGCTTTACAACGCTTACAAAATAGAGCCTTAAGGACATGCAACATTAGAAAATACAATGTTAAAGAATTACATATGCTGTGTGATATAAGTCTATTGCGAAAAAGGTTTGATATGCTTCTATTGTGTCTGATGTACAAAAAATCTAAAGATATAGAGCAAAGGCCACATGAACATAATAAGCGATCACAAAATAAAATTGTTTTTGAATTACCAAGAAAAATTTCCAGGCATTACAAGAGATATCCATGGTATAGAGGGGTGGCGCTCTGGAATGTCCTACCTGAGAACATCTAGAAAGCCACCACTAAAGTCAAATTTAAAACTGAAATACTGAAGATAGATAATTTGAGGCAGAAATTGAAAATTGGTTACAACAAGTATATGAAGCATTTAGTGCTGATGTATCCCTAGCTGTGGCAACTTTCATCACTGTTTGAGCCTCAGGGCCATGATGGCCATCAAGACACTGGTACAGGCAGCTGATGAGAGCTAGCCCACTGCATGAGGTCAGGAGGTCACACAGAGTGATGGCAACCAACCATTGGGTGGATGTCAGCTGCTGTTGAGCAGTGATAGTGCAATCTCAAAAATTAGGGCTAATTGTGAAACAAGGTAACAAACTTCAAGATTTTATAGAACTAGAACACCAGTGGGGTGTTTCAGAAGCAGGTAATGTTTACAACCGGTCATAAGGAGATATGATAGCAGTTTTAATAGTGATTGTAGGCTTATAACTGCATGTGTTTCTAAAGCATTGCCATTATCTTATTGTGTCTATAACTATATGACTGGTGAGAGATGATAATGGTTGCAGTTGTAAGTTTAGAATCTAACAGTTTTAGAAACAGATATTTAATGTTCATTATCATGTCCAGCTTCTGAAACACCCCACAGGGACCCTAAGGATTCATCAGTGACTGAGGGCTGTCAATTTATTTTTTTTTCTTTTCAGTTTTGTGACTGGATAATCACAGCCCTGAAGCTTAAACAGTTATGAAAATCCGTATTGCGTTAAGACCAAATGCTGCATGCTTCAGGCACAATTTGTTTATAGGGGACCTTAAAATGTGCTGTCTCAGAAACAGAATCAAAGACTCCTGACATAATAAAGTATTCCATGATGTTACAGATGAATATTACTCCCTATCAAAGAGCCTCTGAGTCAGAGGACATGTACTGGGAATAGGGACCTTCATGCACAGACCTTTTTCACAGATCCTGTCACATATTGTGTCTGAGCTCTTACAGTGTTCCCTTATCAGGTCAACATCCAGTAAACTGGTTTTTCATGATATGCCTTACAGTAAAGATATGCTGCTAGGTATTCCACCATTTGGCATTTGTGTTTGGTTCTTAAATTATAATAACTTTCTCCCTAAGGGGCTTCTCTCTCCTATTTTCTGGGGTCTTAGGTGACTTAGCTGTGCAGTCAAGTGTAGAAGGTGCACATATCTCTCATCCTAATTACAGCAAGTACATTAGCTGAACACCCCACCACTATGAAGACTTCACAGTAAACAACTATTTGAGTTGCTCTGAGTTATATGTTGTCTCCAGACGAACATATCTGTGACGTGCTGCTACAGCAAAGTGATTAGAGCCAACTCTGTCTGTTTACTTTACCACAGAAAATACCTTACATATTAGCTGGCCTAGAGATGAGTAGATATAGGCGTGTGTGCAGTTTGCCACCATAACCCAGTGGGCACAGAATGTTGCATCAACATTGACAACCCGCTGATATTGTGTTGATGATGTTGATCAACCTCTCTTCAACACCTTTCCAATGATTCTATTTCAATGTTGTCAACCAACACCATTTCAACATCCAATCAACAGTTGACATATCAATGTTGAAATATTGTTCTCAATTCAATGTTGCCTCAACATTGATTTGTTAATGTTGAATCAACAATGTTGATTTCAATGATGATTCAATGTTGATTTAACATTGACATGTCAACAAAGAATGCCCTAAAAATATCAATGTTGTTTCAAAATTATATCAATATTGTGTCAATGTTGTGTCAACGTTGAATCAACATAGAAATACAAACGTTGAATCAGTGCTGATGGTTAGCTGTTGAATCACAGTTGATTTTGATTATGTTGTTTCAACTTTCAAATTCAACTATATTTCAACCCTATATCAACCGTTGATATGCAAACATTTCAAACGTTGTTTAAACGCTGAATCAATGTGGGAAGGTGTGGGTGCACCCCAACTCACATCATTTCTCTTGGGATAAACCTCTGTGAAAAGTATTTTCTTTCACTGAGGTTTCTCTGTGAAAATTACCATCTTTATCATCTCAAAAGATTAGTTCACAGGGATAATGCCCATGAGAATTTTCACAGAAACAAAGCTGGTGAAAATTGGATATCTTTCCTCTTTCCATTTCAATTCACTGGAGGAAGATATGTTATATGCTTCACTGAGGTTTATCCCAAGAGAAAGGATGTGGTTGGGGTGCACCATGATAAACAAAATAAACACATCATGGTAAATGGGTTAAAGGGGAATAAAACATAGACATTCTATATTGCAGATTACTCTAACATATCATCTTAATTTGTATCCTTATTAAGGCTAATATTGTAAGGATCTGAGCTGTCTACCCCCTTGACTACTCCCACCCTTCTACATCATTATTATTCACCTAAAAAGTAGAACGAACATTAGATTGTTACAAGAGAAGGCTTTATAAGATAAACTGTGGCAGCATTTATGTCTCCTTCTCCAATAGTGCTAGTAGTTTGTACAAATTCATTCTAAATGTAAAGCAGCGAACTAGGTGCACACAAAACTAAGTGGTAACCAGATATCTTATAGGTCATGTTGCTGAGCGAAAACTATATTCTACTAATCCTGATGCAACTGCCTTTATACAGTGCAAAGAAAGAAATAAAATGTTATTTCTATTTTGATTACCATATATAATATGCCCTTTGTTTCATAATTATATTTCTGCTGAGGGGAGTCACTTTTAGATCAGGTGTTGGACTGCAATATTAGAATTAGGATAGTTAGGGGTTACCCTGTTCATCAAGACCCACTAGTACAAGTTTGACTTAGTTACACTTTCAGAGATAAGTAGCTGACACCCCTAATCTCCTTGGTATTCTGCTACATGCAGACAAATGGTTGCTGACACTGTAGCTGTTAGTCCTCTCCCCCCATCACATGCATACAAATGCTGTAGTAAAAGAGGACTGGGTCCCTTATGCGTGAAAGATCTGAGTGCCGCATATGTGCTGTGACTAAGTTACTTAGTGGAAATGCATCCCACTGATCACAACAAATACATCGGCCCTACCTCCAATTTAGTGTGTAAAGGGGCTGCATTAAGCATTTTGTAGACAAGAGCTAGGGCTTTCATCATTCTGTATTATTACACAACTTCTGTAATTCTGGGTGCTTTTTCTGGATATCCCCATGCTGATATTCCTGCATAATTTGCACTGTAATGTGAACAGATGCAAGGTGGATATCAGCATGGTTTGGGGTGGATATCAGCATGGTTTAGGGTGGATATTAGCACTTCTAACATGTCATATGTTACATGTTAAAACCCACGAAATTTTCATTACAAGGGTAGGGCTCGAACCTGCAGTCTCAGATCTCAAATCCAACTCCCTATGCATTGTGCCACAGGGACTGACGAGAAGTGGTTGGCTAGAACTTGGTCTCGATATGATACAAAGCAGGGGAGGTCACTCACATATAACTACTATACATTGAAAGTGTGAAAATCCCCAGAAGTCTGGGTTGTGATCCTCCCCCCTAAGCTTTGTCGCTACTGCTCGCATAACTGCGAGACGCGGGATGCATTCAAACCAAAACAAGCCTAGCCGGGCGCCGAGGTGTGTGTACCAATTGTGTATACATAACCACGGGATGCATTCAAAGCAATCCAAGCCAAGAGGATCACTGAGGGTGAGACGCGGTGGTCTAGTGGTTAGCGCATTGGGCTCAGCTGTTAGAGGTTGTTGGGAGGAGTCACGGTCTGGGCGCATCTTTTTTTCACTGGGTGTCCTCTGCCATAAGTGCGAGACGGGGGACGCATTCAAAGCAAACCGAGCCTAAATGTGTGCGGCCCGGTGGTTAGTGGTTAGTATAAGGTACCTCCTAACTCGTGGCCTACGGCCACTCATTAGGATATCCTACGATACAAGCAATGAGGTGCCTGTTAACCCATACATTACTTAGTTATAAAATACTTTCCGTTGACCCTGATTGAGGTAATTCCTCTCATATACACCCACCTTAACACCCCTATGTCTTAATTCTGACTATCATTTTACAGGGTTGCTCAAGCAAAGCTCAGTTAAAGGCTGACTTCATCAACATTGGTCAGGAGGCCATTTCTTAAGGTACTACGACTACATAACACCACTACGATTTCAGACCCCCAGGAATAAGCTAGGTGACCGTAGGTATTGCCCTACGAAAGCTCTGGAGGCAATTTCTTAATGTACTAAGACACACAGCCACTACTATTTAAAAAGAATAAGCAAGGCTATTGTAGGAACTGCCCTACGACTGCTAACTACGATTAGCAGCTAGGCAGTAATTACATAAGGTTAGGTACGGCAGTCGTACTGGTGCAGATATTAGGGACTACTAGTGCATGGTACTGTTATGGCCAAATTGTTAGGTGCTCCCTATGATTCAAAGAACAGCAGTCGTAGTGTGTTAAGAAATGTCCTCCTGTATGATTAGCACCTATGCAGTAATTACATAAGGCTTGGTAGAGCAGTCATACTGGTGCAGGACTTAGTACCCACTAATGCATGATACTGTAATGGCCTTATTTTAAAGCCAGTCTCTACGATTGAAGGGCAGCAGTCATAATTTGTTAAGAAATGGCCTCCAGTAATTCTTTTATTAATCTGAAAACGAGGGGGCTCTGCCCCCCTCGTTGCATGTTATTGTTGGATATCAGTCACAAGTTATGACAAATCCATTAACTACTTATTTTATTACATGATTAATCAACAGATATTCAATAGAAAATCAATAAATACAAGTTGAAAACAAAAATCGTTCCCCTTCCCCGGGACTCAAAGTCAGCCGTAGTGTGTGTACACACAGTGAAAAAAATCGTTCACCCAGACTGGGACTCATCCCGCCTACCTCTAGAAGCTGAGGGCAAAGTGCTAACAACTAGACCATCAGTACACACACCTCAGCGCCTAGCAGCCGTTGCTTTGGTCTTAATGCATCCCAAAGCCGTCGCGGTTATGGGAGCAGCAGCAGTAATGCTGGGGAGGGGTTGGCAAGAACGCCTAGCAGCTGCTGGCTGCTGGCTTGGTTTGAATGCGTCCAGCAGTACCGTATATCCTTGTGTTAAGGCCTGGTCAATTTGCCACTTAGTAAGGAGGTTTGTGTGGTAGGCAGTACTAGTACTAATAAGTCTGGGCTTATAAACGGGAAAATATGGTGTGAGCTATGGGACAGGCAGCTCTGACCACTGTGCTGTTATCGTAACTTAATTCTACTCCTGCTATTCTCGTCAGTCTCTGTAACATATGACATGTAAGGTGTGCATGTTATCCATTGATTACCACACTGGGTGCCTGTTACACTTAGATAACCGCACACCTTAAAAAAGTCATGATGCATGCATCATGCCATGCAATATCGACAGGTATGTGAATGAGAATATCCAGGAAAAGCACTCAGAATCACAGAAATCATATAATTAAGCAAGAAATGGCCCTTCACAACATGTATATCCTCAAATCTATTACCCTATTCCCATTTCAATTTTCATTTATGACCATTTGGGCTAAGGAAAGACAGTATCTTGACAGAAGAAAACCTAACCAAGGGATTTTTTGATCCAGAACAAAACTTTTGTTGGTAAATAATAGAAATGAGCGTTTCAATGATGGGGGAATCACCCAGCTGCTCTCCTAACCACTGGCTGCTCCTTTTTCCATCAGCTGCTCCCATCATATATTGTTCTGGTGCCTTCTCTATTTAGCTCCCATCATTCTATGATATTCTGTCTCACTGAACCCCTGCCATAGTCTTACATCAAATACTGAGTCCATACTGAGTGGCCACTGTTGCAATAAATTGATCTCTAGGTTGCTCCCCCAACTTAAGGTTCTCTCCTCTTACTCAGCAGCTGCCTTGTCCCTTCTGAGCTCTGTTCTCCCCTCACTTGGCTCAGCTCCCTTCACTTTGAGCTGCTCACCCTCAGACATCACCATCTTGATTCCCCTCCTTTCCTATATCCTCACTGCAAGCTGTTAGTCTCAGGCTGAGCACCTCCACCCCCACCAAGAGCAGCTCCTTCAGCTTACAAGTTCGTTACACTATAGGAGTACATGTATACAGGATGTCATTATTTCCTATTTCCCTGCCGATGCCCGTTGTTTAATGTACTGACATTATGTGGAACTACTGCTGTTTTTTGGTCGGTAAAATGTAAGTATAGCTCCAAATCCCCTTCTCTGTTCTAATATCCAAGGAAATGTTTTTATTTTCCTTTTCTGTGATTTGAATGCAAATCATAGCCCCAAAGGAATAATTACATCACAATCTAGCCTCTGGCACAAGTACAGACCGATAAAACACAATCTACCCCGTTATGTTAATGCAGGAATGGCATGGGTGGATTTTACTAGTGTCTGTCTCCTTTGAGAGGGTCAGGGATAATTTGCATTTGACTTTTTCCATTGATGCTTATACCATGGCTATTATCTAGTTGGCCATCTTGTGTTTTATTGAGAAGATAGTCACAGAGATTGTGTTAAAAGAAGTTGGCTTCTAATATTTAACTAAGGAAATGAAATTCAGTTTGACGAAGATGTATTTAGAAATCACAGAGCTTTTCAACTTATCAGTTGGCAATAACAAACTACTAGAGTAGAACAGCAGGTATGGTAGCATCCCCTATGGCCCTTGACACTTTCACACAATGACACACTTCACCTCAGGTGACCAATTGGTGATTGGCTGTTGGCAACAGTTACATATGTGGATGAGTATTGTAAAGCTGAACTATACCTTGAGGCTGTTTCATAAGGTACTGCAACTTAATATACACAACCACTTAGAAGTGAATCTCCCAATAATAACCTGATTAATTTTAGGTCATTTCCTTTGATGGCTTTGCATGATTAGCATGTATACATAAATTACATAAGGAGTGATTTGAAGGAGAGCAGTTACAGTGTGTCATTAATGACCTCATGAATCGGGTCTTTTATAACCATTTGGTGATGGTTGTCACCTAGAGGTGATAATATGACACGTTGAAAAGAAATTCTCAGATCAAAGGATTCTTTTCAGTTTCTCTATTGCAAGACCAATATCTATACCAATCTGGGTTTAGTTAACACTGCTAACTCACCTTATGGGTGGGTGTGCACCTTCCATACACAAGTAAATAATCTGTATGAACATATTGTCTACAAAAGCTTCAACAACATGTTATACACGTAGTGAATACTGACAGAGATGACAGAATGACATTGGAAATTGCCAATATGATCCCAAGTGTTGGGTTAGCCACATGAAAACTGAGCAGAAAATGAGAGCTATACAAGGCAAAGAAAGTAGAAAGAAAATCTCCTTCTTCCATTTACCAAACTGGAAACTGGTAACAGGAGAACGCTGTACCTGATGGTTTCAACACAGCTTGTGAAAAGTACTGAATCTAACCTCAAATAATGAGGGTGGTTGAATATACAATGAACTATGAGTGTGTCAAAATATATATGTAACTGTGCAGATTGGGTCATGCATTAGTTTGGTACAATGCCACTGATCATCAGCCATTAACATTTTATTCAAACTTCCTACTTACTTGTAACAATATTGATCACTGTCATAAACTTTTACTAGTATTAAAGTATGTACCGTAAAGACAACTAGTGTACTGGCCGTAGTTGTATAATAGCACATCAAAAAACACCTTCTGTTATCCTTGGCTCTGATATTCACACTTTGTGGTAAATACCAACTGTGGTCATCTGCCTAACACCCTGATCAACAAACCTACTGAAATTAGAATGAAATATACATAAATGCACTGTCTCTGTTTAGGAAGTATATAGATTTAGGAAGTATGCGCAGCTAAGCACAAAAGATATCTTGATGCAGACTCTATAAACTAGAGCAGAGGGTAATCTGTCATATACAATACTTGTAGCTTATATGCCTGTACCTTTTAGGTAACAGATACTATACTTTATGTTTGCCTGCTGACCCCAATTTAGATCATTTTCAATCCCAAAAGACTTCATATCAAAATAGTCTGATCTGAACTATCAAAGTATGCCTATTCATTTGCTTCATGACATTTTCAATAAAGGAACTCTGACATTTCATCGTAATTTATTAGGATGTTATCAGCAATGAAAATATTTGACGTAGGATTGGTTTGAACAAAGAACGGGTTACAATTTCTTATCTAATGATTGCTTGGACAGTGCTTTTTTTGGTTATAACCCGGTGCATTATCAGGCCATAACCATACTCTAACCCCTTTTGGACATCTTCAAGAAGCATTTAGTTAGGGTCTGGACATGTTAATAAATTGGAGAAGGATACAAAGTCACCCTCGCCATACATTTCCAGTTAAAACTGTTCAGGGTTCTTTAGGGAATTGATCCCCGGCCGCCAGGGCAGGAGACAAACTCACTGTCTACTATACCAAGCCCAACGGTACAAGAAGTCAATGTACA
This sequence comes from Acholoe squamosa, assembly GCA_949317995.1. NCBI lineage: Eukaryota > Metazoa > Annelida > Polychaeta > Phyllodocida > Polynoidae > Acholoe > Acholoe squamosa. The sequence continues at coordinate 1,011,596 of OX439051.1, read as the reverse complement.
TGAAGGATTTGAATAAGTTTTCCAACATACCTGATGTTTGCTTACCTCTTTAGCATAGAATCCAATGGTGGCAGGTAGAGTTATTAACAGGGAAACATCCTTAGATATCCTATATGAACATGCCATGCCTAAATTCGCCATTTTGTTATAAATAAATAAGAATCCATTGATTTTCCATAGCGATCCAATGCACCAAGCCTTCCGTCTTGTTGACCTAGTTCTTCAGCAGAAAGTATGTCAGGTTACGTCCGGGCACCTACCCACTTGGCTAAACAAGAGGGAATGGCCTGTGCGTTGAAACGCTATGTGAAATCATTGGATTCTCATTTATTTATAAGAAAATGCAGACAAAATGTAGGTGAACAGCAAGAAAGGATCGTTTATTTGTTGTTGTTTGAAGTACAGGACTTGACATCATTGGATTCTACCTGAAAAATGTGTGTAAAGGTGGAGGTATGTTGGGCAGTGTGACAACATGGCCACGACAGCTTGGCAAACCGTGCGTATCGCATGCACTTACAAAATGTCTTCTCCTGGATTAATTCTGGGGTTATAAGGTAAGAAATTAATACAAAATGGAGAAATATGTTAGATAAATCCCTTAATCAAGTTATGAGACAGCACTCGTGGGTTTAGGGTTCAATATTTCACGACCCGTACGTGCTGTCTCATAACATTGATTAAATGCTAAATATTGTTTTTCCTACAGTAAAGAATATAAGAAGCAATTCTCACTTCTCAATTCAACTCACAAAGAAGTGATCCTATAAGCATCTAAATATGTCCACTGGATGTAAGTACAACATGCAGCACTCCGATTAAACCTATGGGGCTGCTGTGTTCTCCATAAAATATAGTCATAGGTATGTTTTTGTGCAAGATGGCGGCAACTGAGTAGAGACGTGTGAAGGCAGGCGCTCTCCAAAATATTTCAACGAAGATGGCTTATTGATATGCTACTATCCTCACAACTGACCAAAAAGTATATAAGGATACAGTACACAAACCAGGGGTGAGACCTTAATGAAATATACACTGAACACTTAGAAAATTGAGATTTCTACCTACGCCATACGGTCACATAGCCGGCTGTGGTCAATCTATATTTACATACACAGTGTAATACCTGTCAAGCTTGACTGAATAGGGGTCAACTCTACACGCTGTTTGTTACTGTTGCTGTCAATTTGTAAACATGGAAAACACATTAGACAGAGAAGAGGTTCGGCGAGTTATAGTTGAAATATCCAAGCCAAAGGCTACTAGAGCTACCACTACAACAGAGGGGATGATAATAACCCAACAAAATGTTGGAAAAGTATTAGAATATCTTACAAATGAGTCTCAATCCTTAACACAAGCTGTTCAATGGCGAAATGACAACCTCGCTGAGATCAATAAGGCCACTAAAGCTATGGAGGTTAAACTCAAGAATATGATGACTAGAATGAACCTGATGGAAAGACAGATTAGGTTAAATAAATGTAACATTGCAGAGAATGAGGAACAGATATGTGTACTAGACAATGCATTAAAGCGCAGGAATTTATTAGTAGAAGGCTTGAAGTTTCATCAAGGTGAGAAAACTAAAGATGTGGCCTATGCCTTAATTACCTCGATAATTCCAGACTTTGATTACTACCTCATAGACTATGCATATGGACAGGGCACCCCTGGTAGGAGCGATAGGAACATGATCATAGTGTTCGTCAAAGGAGACATCAGAAATGTTATTCTATGAAAGAAAAGTGACTTATTGAAAACTAGAGACTTTTCACAAGTTTTCATCTCTGAAGACTGTAATGTTATAATAAAAAAAACAGAGAGCTGAAGCCAGTTCCATAGCCCGACTTGGACAAGTCGCTGGTTTGGATATTAAGCCTAGAGGTCAGGAGTCTCCTACAATGGCCAATATTACCCACACCATGCACTAGGGGATTTACCCCCAGAATTAAGACTCTCTGACACAAGGACAGTTGTTACAGATACATAAGTAGGCTACTATAGCGAATTGGCTCCACTGTCAAACTTTTTTCCCTTCTCTATTGTTACCAATGGTCAACACTTTAAGAGTGTGAGGCAAGCCTTTTGCTACAGGAAAGCAATTTTTGCAGGCAGACCTGACCAAGCTGCACATATATTGGATGCTGAAACAGCTGATGGTGCCAAGAAGTTAGGGAAATTAGACTGCCAAGGATGGTCTGATAGAGAGAAAGAGGAGCTACTAGAATCGAACTTGCTGAAGTATGAACAAGACCATGACCTTCTTGAGATGCTTTTATGCACAGGAAATAGAAAATTGCTGGAATGCACATCCTCAATGTACTGGGGGACTGCTGCAAATCTCCACTCTTATGTGGTAAAAACTGGAAAATTTAAAGGAAGAAATAGAGGTGGTGTAGTCTTAATGCAGGCTAGGAGACAGCTGAGAGAGAAAATCACTCCATATGTAGGGATCGCAGTAGACATCAATGCACCTGAGCCAACACCCAATCCTACCCAATAAGGACATGGCTGTAGAAATCAAACAGCAAAGAGGGCAAAACATAACACCATTGCCACAGAGACAACATCATCAACAAGAACAACAACACCAACAACAACACCAACAAGAGCCACAACAACAACAACAACAAGCAATACCAACTCTTAAACATGTAATAGCCATGGTCCATCTACCCCTTCTAAGAACACTACTACTATGGCGACAGCTGGTACAACAAGTATTGCCTCAACTGATCAAACCAAGAAAATGAAATATCAACGTAAAAATAAACAAGAAGCCCCCAGAGTGGAAAGGAGTCATGAGTCTACTGCTATGCAAAAAATGATGGGTTTCTTCTCTCCTAAAAAAAGTGATTATGTTTGAGATATTTCTAATAAGTTAAGTAGTTAATTTAATTATTATGACCTTTTCTTGCTAATATCCTACTTACACCTTATGTGTTAGATCAAACACGGTATCGTTGGTTGACTACACACACTATGTTATGCTGGTAAGGCATGCTTTTGGAGGTTTTTTTTAAGAGGCTATGTAAATGTTTCTTTCTCTCATTACTGTGTCAACTATACATGCATCATTGCCCATATCGTGTCCAAATATAGCAAAAGCCAGTGTTTACTCTACAGCGGCTCCCACCCTGAAGACGCTGTTAATAACCATTGGCATAGTGACCTACAAATGGGCAGATCAGCTGATCGCTTTAGAACATTCACTCCACTCTATATCTAATATATATATATTGCACCTTGTTTATCCTTAATATTATGCTACCTCTATATATGTATGTATCTAGTGTTTTATATCAAAATATCCTTATAAATACTTGGAATATACACACATATATCACACTAAATTGCATTGTGAAGATACAAATAATAGTAAAAACACAACAGGAGAACGCCAGCTAGCCCATTTCTATGATGACTGCCATGCTTGTAAAACGATGCATATGCTCTTTTCATATTAGGTATCACTCCTCTTCACTCTCATTTTCACCTACATTAACCTGGATAAATATGTTTAAACTGAATGATTTTCCTACATGATCTAACCCCTATGAAGGGGCTCAAAATAATCTGTGCTAACACTAGATCAATGTATAAAAAAAGAACTGATGTATTTAAACTAGTTGCTGAAGCAGATATGACTGGAATAGTTGAAACATGGCTTTCTCCATCTGTACTGGATGCTGACTTACATGTACCATGCTATCAATATGTCTGCTTAGATAGATTTCCTTTCAGAGAAAAGACAGCAGGTGGTCTAAAGCTATATTTAAGGGATCATTAAATTGTTTGTCCAGATTTAAACTTATCATATATAACTGAGAACTATGAAATTCTATGTGTGGATATTGAAATCAGTGTCGTCAAATACAAAGTGTTTGTGTGTTATAGACCACCGGACAGCAAAGAACTTAGAGCAATATATACTAAACTTGGTGAATTAAAGAATACTGTTACAAAAAAAAGAAAGTTAATAAGTATGGGTGACTTCAATGTTAATCTATTTAACAAAAAAGTTTCTTGTGTGGAAGATTTCTGTACTGATAACAATCTTTTCCAATTAATTAATGTTATTACCCGTCCAAAATCAGGTCATTGGATTATTACATTTCTGACCATAGTCCTATATCTAGTAATCAAATGTGAGCAACATAAAATAAAAAAAGAAAAAGGTCAAGGCTAGATCATATAGAAATTATGATTTCTTAACTTTGAAAAATGCTTTAGTTAACTATAATTGAGAAGATGTACTGTTGCAAGCCAATCTGAATGACATATGGAAAAGTTTTCTTAAGATGATAAATGATATCCTGGATGATGTGTGCCCGGTCAGAACAATAGTTATACCTGAGTACACACCACCATAGTTGACTAAAGATATACTGGACTTGATGAAAGTAAGAGATGGTCTATATAAGACTGCAAAGAATTCCATGAACGAAGATAATTGGAGAATAGCCAACTTTTACAAACATAGAGTTCAAATAGAAATTTTCAAAAATAAAAAGAGAGAAATGTTGGAACTACTAGAATTCAGAAAGGATGATCCTGCAAAATACCGGGAAGCGATTAAAAAACCACTATCCCATAAGACATGTGCCTCTTTGATCAAACTCAGAAATAACACAACAAATTTAGTTATTCCTCCTGAAAATTGTGCTGAATATATACATAGTTTTTTCACTGGTATTGGAGAAAAATTAGCAAGTGCCCTCCCACCCGGTGATAGAAATAGAACTTGTCAAATCAATAGATACTGAGAAACCATCAGCTAAAGCATTGTAAATCTTTTGTAAGAAAGGATTTCTTATTTGCTATTCCAGATATATTCAGGTCATTGTATAATAAGTGCTTGGCATTAGCCACTTTCCCTGACGACTGTTATACCTTTACCTAAAAAAGCAAACTCCATGAATGTTGGGGATCTCAGACCCATTAGTCTATTACCTATCACAGGAAAATTACTTGAAAGAATTGTGTGTAAAAGATTACAGTTGAATATGGAAAGACAAAACCTTTTGATGCAGTCTCACATCCAAAATTATTGCAGAAATTACATGCTCTAGGACTTAGTAATAAGACATGTGATTTGTTCAAAAATTATTTATCAAATCGACATCAATGTACTAATGATATTGTCTTATCATTGAAACCCATTACATATGGGGTTCCTCAAGGTTCAGTTTTTGGCACTGTCTTGTTTTCTATTTATATTATCCTCTAGCCAAAGCAGTAGATTGTGAAATTACGTTATATGCAGATGATGCTGTTGTATCAGTGGACTCACCTCATGTAATGAACCAAGTTATCCAGAAGATTGTATCATGGTGTTTAAATAATACTCTTACTATCAATGTACAAAAAACTAAATGGATGTCTTTCAACATTAACCCTTATGATAGAACTCAGTTCCTAATGAACAATACAATCCTTGAAAAAGCTGATAATTTTGCTTATCTAGGCTTAATAATGGATACTGAGATGAAATTTGTAAAACACAGAGAAAAGACTATGAGAGTTGTTAGACATAAGATTTTCCAAATGGCTTGAGTGAGAAACCTAGTAGATGAAAATTCCTCTCTAACTGTATTTAAATCTATGATATTACCTATATTTGACTATTGTGATTACATCTGGGATAGGGATTATAGAGGAGAAAATAGGGACCTACAAATACTACATAATAGAGCCTTAAGGATGGTATATAAGGTTAAACTAGAAGAAAATCCTATTATGACTACAAACAAATACAAGAACGGGGTAATTGCTCGGACCTCTGTGTTAGACGAGACTTACATCTATTATCTTATGGTTTCATGTTAGCCCAGAATTTAAATCTTGTGGATAGGAGGAAAATAGCTACACATTATCACCAAGGTAAAAGATTGATAGTTCCACATAGCCTGAAACCAATTGTATTAAGAAGTGCCTAATATAGAGCTATAATAAGATGGAATCAATTAAAACCAGAATATACTGTCAACAACAATATTTATAAGTTTAAAAATAGTGTAAGGAAAGTTTACCCAAATTGTTTTATATGAACTAAGTACTTGTAATAGACTTGTGATAACTTATTTTCATGTCCATCTCATCTTATCATCATCATAACCAAAGGCATATTATATTTTTGACATCAGATTTGTTACTTAGGGTAGTCCAAAACTATTATAACCCTAGTATACTATGTAGAACAAACTATGTAATGTGACTGCTATTATTGTTTACAAAAAAGTATTTGAATGGAATTAAGTTATATAGTGGGTCCTAGCGTAAGCACTTCAACGCATAGGTGCTAGGTTAAACATCTTACATTTTATTATGTACCTTGTTTTTCCCAATAAACGTTGGCGAGAGAGGTTCCGCAACACTTGTGCAGCGAATGAGTCGATCAGGGTTGTACACATACATGCCAAGATTTCAGGACCCGAAACCGGGAGATCTCGGGAGATCCCTACAAGTTTGTCCCAAACGCTCGCGTTTGATAGGAAAAAATTATTTGATCGTGAAAATGGCGTCAGAGTAGAAGTGCGCGACAGAGCATGGGCAGGATTAGGGATGTTTCCAACAGTCAAGTAGGTAGGAATAGACCCAAAATAGCACCAAAAGGGTGTGAATATCTGCTGAAGGGATTAGTATCCTCAGTTCAGTAATTACTGAGGATTGAACAGAAAAATCAGCAAAATCCTACCTCGAGTTAGAAGGGGATCTTGAATGTTCAAAATGGCAGATAATCAGGGAAGCAAGCCTAACAAGACGACCAAAGAGCGTAGAGCTGCGGCTAGGCAACAGCCTACAAGGTCTCTGAATGCTGAAAAATCAGAAAGGAGAACAGTAAACATGGAGGACATTATCAGTGATATATCTTTTTCCTCCAGCATTGATATAAGCAGTAACTCTTTGGACCAAACCATGGAGGAGGTGAGCGACAATGGAGGTAGCAGCACCCCAACGGTCCCAATCTCTAGCAAAGAGGGTACTGACACTGGGAAACCCACAAAGGTAATAAAGGGTTCCAAATTTGAAATACTGATGGCTACATTACGGGATGTACAAAGTACTATAGAAAATAGGCTTGACGTGATGGACAAGAAATTTGAGCAGAGGATTCAAGAGAATGCCTCGAACGTTAAAAATGTAAATGCCAAAATTAAAATGAAAGATAAAGAAGTTAGACAATTAATAACTGAAGGGGCAATTAAGGAAGACAGAGCTAGAAAGGAGCTGAAGGAGGTACTGCAGAAAGATTACACCCATCTTATTGACAATAAGATTGGAGAGGAACATGCCAGAATATTAGAAGAATTGGAAAGTGTGAGGAAAGAAAATAAAGAGTATAGGGAAAAAGTGGATGAGTTAGTGGCCAAAGGAGTGCAAGCTGAAGAAAGTGCTAAAGAAGAGGGCCCCTTAGAGGGTGATTCTACATCTAAATGTGGAACATTGTATAGAGCTGAGGCTACCGACAGGACTGTTGTTATCCACAATGTGTACAAAAACAATAATAAACGCCTAGACATGGTCCTGGGTGACATATTTAGGGCAGGCCACATGAACGTGGACAATATTGATGTATTATCTGCCACAAGGGTGGGCAACTTAATGTCTGCTAAGCCACCTATACGTATTAACTTCTGCAATGTGGAGGTATACAATAGGGTCTTGGCAAGGAGAGGCATATTGATGAGAACAAATAAATGGAGGTCAGTGAAAATACAAAAGTTTGAGCCAGCGGAAGTGCGACGAGCTCGGGGTATCATACGTAATATTACTGACTTACACAAGCACAACAAGGAGGTGAAGGTCCAGACTACCTCTGAAGGTATCTCCATCAATGATACATTCTATTCTTTGGCTAAGATAGATGAGATACCTCGTGTTTATTTACTGGGACGTAAAGCTAAACGGAGCGTCCCAGTAATTGACCCTAGGCAGAAGGAAGGGAATCCCCAGCCTAACGATGACGTCAGGGGGAATCCGAAAGATGAGGTGAAGCGCGTTCGGATAACTGCCGTTGGGCTGGTGTTCAATGGGAAGCGTGCTGAACTATCAAACTTCTATGAATTTAGATTCAAGCTAGAAGAGCATGATGTTAGTGATGAGCGTGAATTTTCCAGCATAGAACAGTTCTTTCAATACAAGAAGTGTATAGAGTTCAAAGAACTTGAGAAGGCCAAGATGGTCATGGACACAAAGGACCGGATACGTATGAAAAACATTGGGGATAGTATTGATCAACCAGATGGGTGTAGATGGTTCCCAATGTGTGATGATGTGATGTACAGGGGCATGCAACTGAAATTTGGGCAGGATGAGGGCATCAAAAAGGTGTTGACTGATTCAGCACCTCATGCATTGTGGGAGTCGACTCAAGATCCCTATTGGGCGAGTGGCTTTGGCAACGAAAACAAGATATTTGATAATGTCGAAAGATTCCGTGCGAGTAGAAATAGAGGTATGAATCGCATGGGCTGTCTCTTAATGAGACTTAGGGATGTGTACATTTCCGAACGTGCCCAGCAGCTGCAGGGCGCTGGTGGCGGAGAGTAGTAAATTACTGTAGGTACCAACGGCCGGTAACAAATTGAACCAACATGGCCGACTTTGTAATGAAACGTGAGGGCGACAAGCATGGAAAGGTGAATAACATGATTTCTTAGGTAGTATGTAGATTAATAATTGCCTGTATACTGCAGGGTATATGTAAACTATGCTATGTGATTAAATTTGATCTGATTATACCGAGAGCTATGCAGATATATAATAAAATGTGAGCAATTTAGTAAGATATTGTATGTTAGGGAATAAGGTGGACCACTTATTATTTAGTTACTTAGAATTGCACTGTTGGAACGTTGTTATGAATGCACCAGCACTGAGATTCTCTAAAATTGAAAAATATGACACGCCGTATGAATGCATGCATGGATGTAAACATGAATAGGTTAGTATGGTTGAAAATTTTCTTTGCCTTTGGATATATGGGGAGAGATGGGGGGGATGTGTGTGGAGATCATGATGATGTTATTTCACATCGAAAATAATAATGATTAATCAAAACATCAAGAAAGGTCTAAGAATAGCATTTATCAATGCCAGAAGCATGATGTATAAGATGGTGGATATAAAGGAAAGTCTGAAACATTTTGATGTAGTAGGTGTCAATGAGACATGGTTAAAGGACACCACCCAGGAGGGACTAATTTATTGGGAGGACATGAAAATGTTTAATAATAATAGGGAAATAAAAAAACTGGTGGAGTACTGGTATATGTGAAAAATGAACTGGAGAATCACATTAAGATTGTGGATAGTGGTGTATGCATGAATGAACATATTGAGATGGTATCCATATGTATAGACCGACCTAAAGCAAAAAAAAATGTATTATCAGCAGCCTGTATAGACCACCATCAGGTAAAGTGGACAATTTTGTTAACTTGGTTGAGAATTTCTTGGACACACAGGACTTGGTGAACAGCGATATATTTATGGGAGGTGATTATAATATAGATATTAGTAATACGGAGGATAATAAGACTCAAAAGTTATTGGGAATGGCTGAAGTTAATGGTTTGGATATTAAGATTCACAGCATAATGCGACCGGATAAAGACAACCCTCGTACCGGTACTATTATTGATAATATATTAACGAATAGTAAAGATGTCATACAGTCTGCAGTGTTGCCTCAACTGATAAGCGATCATAGGCCTGTCATGTGTGTCATAAAAAAATGTAAAGAGCCACCTATTGTCCAGGAATTTAAAGGCAGGAGTTATAGACGTTATTGTAAGCAAGACTTGGGTGAACATCTAATGTATCTGAATTGGACAGCCTTCTATTAAGAAAAAGATCCAAGTAAACAATGGGACATCCTACATGGTAGAATCATTGAATATTTAGATAAGGTTTGTCCCTTAAAGCTATTAAGGATTAAGGGTAGGAACTCACCCTGGCTTACCCAGGATATAAAGGAGGCTATAGTGGAGCGCAATAATTTAATGAGGGACTTTGATAGAACCGGTGATGTAGCTCTTTTACGTATGGCTAAAGAAATGAGACGCAGGAATAATAGGATGTGTAGAGATGCAAAAAAAATCACAAATAACGGAAGCTTTCAATAATGCCACTGACGGACATAGAGGATTCTGGAGCAAAATCTCACAGCTTATAAAGCCTACAAATTCATGATCGGAGGCTAGCTTTATACATCATGAAACAGGTGAAAGTATATCACATGAACAATGTGCTAACTATTTTAATTTATTCTTTGCAACTGTCGGTGAGAAAATGAGTAAGAAAATGAATTTTAATCCTGCAATCACCCCTGATGTATGGCATGATATTGTAATTCCTGATGTACAGGTATCGATCACCCTTACACAAACTCAAAAGCTCATTGACTCTATAAATGTAAATAAATCGAGTGGTATTGATGGAATTAGTGCGCGTGTACTTAAGGACGCCTTTGATATACTTAATAAATATATGTTTAATAAATCTTATGATTCTGGCATCTTCCCTGACAAATGGTCAGTAAGTAAAGTGGTACCCATACCCAAGACTGGTAACCTGACTGAGATTAGTAACTGGAGGCCCATTAATTTATTACCTTGCCCAGGGTGCTTACTTGAAAAGATTGTACATGAAAACATCATGAGGCATCTTTTAGATAATAATTTGCTGACTAAGGCACAGTATGGGTTCATACCTGGCTTAGGAACCACTGACGCGATATTTGATTTTATTAAGTTTCTTTTTAATACCTTGGACCAGGATAAAGCTGTATCCATATGTTATGTCGATGGATCCAAGGCTTTCGATAGTGTCAGTCATTCCTTGTTACTAAAAAAGTGTAAATCCTTGAAAATACATAAAAAAACCTGTGAATGGTTAGGGGCGTATTTACACAACCGACATCAGGTTACTATGCTAAATGGCACAGTGTCGGATGAGCACAAAGTATCATATGGGGTACCACAGGGAAGTTGTTTGGGTCCTCTGTTGTTTTTGATGTTTGTAAATGATTTTCCATTATGCTTAAAAAAATCTCATGTTTTTATGTATGCAGACGATATTGTCATTGTTATGGTAGCAGATAATTACATTGAAAGTGAGCGTAACTTGAATATTGATATAGCCAACACTAAGCGCTGGTGTGACATGAATTGTATAACCATAAACAAAAAGAAAACTAAGGTAATGAATGTAGTAAGACCAGGATCCAGGCAGCAAGTACCTGAACTTAATGTATTCATTGATGATCAACGCCTTGAATGTGTACAATCATATAATTATCTAGGTATACCGGTTGATTCCAAAATGAATTTTAAACAATATGCTAGTGATACTATAAGAAAGGTGAATCATAAGTTGTTCATGTTAGGACATATTAGAAGATATATTGATGAGAAACAAACTCTATTGATTTATAAACAAATGTTTTTACCCTATACTAACTATGCTAGTTTCTTAATGGAGTGTTCTAATAATGAATATGCTGATAAGATTCAGAAAATGCAGAATAGAGGACTATGTATATGCACTTTTAGTAATATGTATGAGAGAACCTCAGTAACTGCACTACATGAAAGCCATTGTATTGAATTACTGGCTCAGAGGAGAGCTGCTCAGTTATTGGGTATTATGTACAAAAAATCTAAAACTGAAGGCATTATTATACCTGCTGCTGAAAGAAGAACTAGAGCTGATGGTAAAGTAAGATTTCCATGCATAGGACTGTTTATAAATCATCTAATAAAAGCCCTTAGCATCGAGGTATTAGATTGTGGGATAAGTTGGATGCAAAGGTACAACTGGCTGATAACCCAAACATATTTAAAAGTAGTTTACATAAGATTGATCTTGTGAAACTCTCTAAAACAGATATGATCTGATGAATGACTATATGTACCTTATACCGTATACCGTATATATGTACTCTAGAACCTTCTTGTGATGTATTGCTATGATCTCATTGGCTTACTCCTGTGTCCACCCATCTTGTACCGGTACGCCGCTCAGCTGTATGCTGTTAGTCCTTTAGCTATTGAACATGATTAGCTTGAATAGGGATTTCTTCTCCACACACTTAGATTTGAACGTAGGATGAAGGGAATGGGAAATGTGTATTGTATTGTGATTTATTGAATAATGGCTGAATGGCTTAAGCATGAACTGATTATTTTGAATGATATTATGGTACGTAGGTATAGAGATTGACCGCTGTATACACAGGTATGAATAGTTACCTTGTCGTGATCAAGGTGTATCAGTTTAAACATGTCTCCTGTATGGTGGCTTTAGTGAGTAAGGTTGCATGAATATGACCTGACACACCAGTAGTATTACACTCAACAATTACGCGTGCTGAAACTTTGTGCGTGCTGACATGATGATGAAGTCTAGTATTTAAAATTTTGCTCTTGGTATCATTATTATTTACCGTGAATCATACCTGTATCCTATTGAATTGAGACATATCATATAAATTTGATGTCAGTTAACATTGTATTAGGGATTGGTCATCCCACTTCCCACTATACAGGGAGACCACCCAGTTGTGTGATGTTGGGAAATAAACAGTTTCAAAACTGAAACTCAAAACTCATAAACGACTTAAAAAATGTATGTATGTACATTCCTTTATTTATACTGAAGTCTTGTAGCTCACTGAGGTGTAATCAGTCATACTCCAGTCAATTGAACAGCAAACTAATGTGAAGTTATGTTTCCCTTTAGTTTACATGCACAACAGCACACACAAGTGTTCACTAGTGTGCATATAAACCCCATGGAGATATCAATGGGGTCAATAACCCTTCTAGAGTTGTGCCTGTCTTATACAAAAAGCATATGTGTTAGTATACGAGGAAGATATGACATCTGATGGTAAGGTTCTTCGGTCTGGTCATGGTGGCTCCCTATCAACTCATAGCGCTATGTATATATCTCTATCAAGTGTTCATGAGCCTTCCTATTCTAGGCGGTGAAGGCAGACTCATCCCTATAGGCTCTTATGTTTAAAGGTAGATTGTTCCAAAGATTAATGGCTCTGTAATGCAAGCTACGCCTATATGCAGGGTTAAGGGCTTGTGGAACCTTAAAAAGTCTCTGGTCATGTCTCTGTGTAGGAATTTTTCTGTTGTCTAGAAAGAGGTTGTCTACTGAAAGTTTATATGGCAAGGTTGTCAGATGCATGTGGTATCTGTCTTTCAACCTATTAAACTTAGGTTTTCTCTGTAGGACAGCAGTGTTGTTAATACCACACCTACGATATGCAACAAAGAGTGCTCTGTTGACCAAGACTTGCAATTTCCCTAAGCTAGTGTCAGATGCAACTTTGTAAAAGATATCACAATAGTCCATGATTGGTACAATCATGGTCTTTATGATTTTTTATGTAGCAGATTCGGTGAGGTTATGTTTTATTTTGTTTAAGAGGTAAACTTTGTGCCTGATAATGTGCTTTATTGTGGGTATGTGATGGGAAAACTTCAATATTGGGTCCAGGGTGACTCCAAGGTATTTATAGTTCGGAGCATGGCCAATCCTATTATTGCCAATGTTTAGTTTGGGCCTGATTAGCTTTCTCTGGAGTGCTTCATTGCCAAAATTCATGAATTTAGTATTTTGACCATTTAAGGATAGTTTACGACTCTTACAACAAGTGAAAAGTTTATCTAAATCTCAGTTTATTACTGCTGAGGCGTCAGTAGCCGGGGGTGATTTAAGTATAGTACAGTGTCGTCAACATAGTTCTGACTCTTTAAAGTATCCAGACTCTGATGCATGTCTTGATATAGATTATAAACAATAAAGGGCCCATCACCGAGCCCTGGGGGACACCACATGTAATGGGCTGCAAGGCAGAGAGCATACCATTTGCCTTTGACTTCTGGGTTTTATTGGTTAAGTAATTTCTAATCAACCTTTTTGAATTTTGACAAAAACCTATTTATGCTATTTTCTGTTCTATAATGATGTGATTCAGAGTATCAAATGTCTTACTAAATTCTAAAAATATGGCGGTGGTACACTGATTAAAAATATTGGTAGTTATTTTTTCAATACTATCTTGGGTTGAGGGTTTGGGTCTAAAACCATCCTGTGACTCATAGAGAATATCATTCTCATGTAAAAAATCAATAACCTGCTTATGCATAACCTTTTCCATCAACTTAGCAGGGAGCAGGGGGAGGTAGTTTTGAAATAGGTCTGAAATTGCTAACATTAGTCTGGTCTCCACCTTTGGGTATGGGGGCGGGGACAGTAGCCTCTTTCTAACAGTCAGGATAAGCTGAGGTTGAGAGAGCTAAATTAACAATGTGCAACAGATGATAAAGCAATGTTTTAAAAGTGTCTTTAAAGACTTCAGATGATATGTTAGTAATTCCTGATGATTTATTGGCTGCAAGTATTTGCAGCATTTACAAACAAAAGCTGCTCCAATATGGAGGTACAAGTAATATAAGGACACCTGTTACCTGCATCGAGATCCACAAATAACAGTAACCTGAGCCAAGGATCAACCTGAACGCAGTGTTCTTGAGAAGCTTTCAGCACTGAATGGAGGCCTCAAGGGGAAGGAGGGAAATCACCTGGTACCATTTCCTTATTTGAAAACATGTTATCAGATGCCTGAGAAGAGCTTCAGATAAGCTTTACATTGTAATTCCCAGAGAGCATGCTTATTCAGTATATACTGATAGCGGTATACCTGCCTTTGAAACACATCCCAGCAAATTTTTGTTATCTGTCGCCATGATTGGTTATCAATGGTGACTCCTTTTTGAGTGATAACTCACTGCGTCACCTTTCACCACTGTGTGTCAGTCTCACATGGCATGGCGATTAATCACAACAGTCGCCAACATGATCTCACTCACTGTGTGAGTATGTGCCACCCCTAGTCATCCCTCACAAAGCATGGTGACTTATCACCACCATTGCCAACATGGATCTAACTCACTGCGTGAGTATGTGCCACTGCCTGTCAACTCTCGCTCAGAATAGCAACTTATCACAACCATCACCAACATGGATCTGACTCACTGTCTGATTATGTGCCACTCCCAGTCATTTCTCACTCAGAATGGTGACTTATCACCAACATCGCGAAAATGGATCTAACTCCTTGCGTAAGTATGCGCCACTCCCAGTCAACTCTCACTCAGAATGGCAGCTTATCACCACCATCGCCAACATGGATCTTACTCACTCCGTCAATATGTGCCACTGTCTGTCAACTCTCACTCAGAATGGCGACTTTTCAACTGCATTGCCACATTGCTCTCACTCACTGCGTGAGTTTGTGTCACTCCTAGATAGTCTAGATAATCCTAGATTATCTAGATAATCCACAAAATGGCGACTTATCGACGCCATTGCCAACATGCATGAATTTGTGTCACTCCAAGTCAATGCTCTCTGAGAATTGCATCATCTGTCACTCACTCTCACTCAGAATGGCAACTTATCACCACCATTGCCAAAGTTGTTAAGACAGCACCACTGTCCAACATGTAGCCTATCTAGGAAGTGTGGGCATGAAGTATAAGTCCCCTATGTATCAAATGTGCTTTGTTTCACACTGATTTCCATGTAATACTTCAGAGTTGAATCAAACAAGATTATATAGAGCAAATATCAATTGAATTCAGATAGAGGTATCTCTAAAATGAAAGCAACTATCCATAAACACATTTTCTCTGGTTACAGGAAAAATACATAGAGAAATATCTACATAAACACCTTGTCTGTGGTTAGAGGGAAGATACATATGGCAATACCTTCTCTGGCAAAACATAATTTGATCTGGCAGATGTGAGGCTGCATGATTACCAATGTCGATGATCATGAGCTTTTCGTCTAACAAGGTGAGTGATCACCAGCGTTGCCATCACTGGTGAGTCTGAGTGATCACCATTCTCACCATCCATGGTGAACCTGCGCTATGACTTGGTGCGCATTTCATCTAGCGAGGTGAGTGATCAACCGCCTTGCCATCCCTAGTGAATGTGAGTCATCACGATCCTCACCAACCATGGAGAATGTGCGCTATGGCAATTCATCTATCGAGGTGAGTGATCACTCGTGTCTCCATCCCTGGTGAGTTTGGGTGATCAAGATCCTCACCATCTGTGGTGAATCTGTGCTATCACGAGGTACGCGTTTCATCTAACGAAGTGAGTGATCCCCTGAGTGACCATTCCCCTTGAGTGTGAATGATCATGATCCTTGCCATCCGTGGTGAATGTGTGTTATGACGTCGTGTGTGTATCATCTAGCAAAGTGAGTGATCACTTATGTCGCCATCCCTGGTGAGGATGAGTGATCACTCATTCTCACCATCTGAGGTGAGGCCATGTGATCACCACCATTGCTATTACTGGTGATCTTGTGCTATATAGCGATGTTGTGTTCCATCTAGCGACATGTGCGAGTCACTTCACACAGGTTGACGAGGAGTCACGACAATTAGCTGGGATACCTCTCTCCATCCCACATATGG
Organism: Acholoe squamosa; assembly: GCA_949317995.1. Lineage (NCBI taxonomy): Eukaryota > Metazoa > Annelida > Polychaeta > Phyllodocida > Polynoidae > Acholoe > Acholoe squamosa. Next base: position 995,074 of record OX439051.1, on the reverse strand, counting down.
GTTGATTCACTGTAAAGTGCCAGCATGGAATGTCAGGAGGTCAGGAAGACAAAATCAGGATTACATTTTAAGACTTTTAAGACTATTATATTGACAGCCCTATAACCTGGCCCTATGACTAGGTTCATTCAAGTCATCGACTCAAAGGGGGTCAGTTTTTATCTCATGTGGAGTGAAACCACCCCAAAAATACCTACCCAACTTCACGAAAATTATTTGAGGTTAACAGCACCACTTAGATATAGCCATATCTATACCAAATTGACCATGACCTAGTACAACATATTAGTTTATGTGTGTCAAAAGTCAAAATCCAGGTATGAATATATAACCCCTCAGATCATATTCAAATGCATTCTGTTTTGTTTTTTTCTACAGGGTGTAGAAAACATTTATTGAGAAAACCATGGTCCTTACATGGTGGTGTGTGGTTTCTTAAAATAGGTGGTATTGGGGGATTCCCAAGAGGAATCTTCCTAGAAATGGTAGAACCATTAGAGATCAACCGACAAAATGAGCTGAGATTGGATCCTAGCCAATGAGTGTCTTGCTAACAGAATGGCTTAGTGGCCTTGTCAGGCAGTATGTCTTACAGCTGGAGGTGGGACGTAATGGGCCAGTTAAAGTGTTTTTCTTAAAGACCAGGTTGTGTTACTTGACCTTGGCAGTATTTCCCACAACGGGAGGTGGGGCCTAATGGGCGGGGTGAACTATAGCCGCAGAAAGGGAACTTCAATGGAACCCGTCCAAAGGGTAAGTGCTAAATATCCAAATGAGAAGAGGTAATTATGGCATCTATAGAACCTATTTGGAAGGTCATGAATAATTTGACACTTGCTGATCAAGAGCCTGGATGGAGTAAGCCAATGATTAAAATCCAATAAGATCCAGGATTAAGGGAAGGAGGTGACACTTCATCCTAATACCATTAATGATTAGCATGATGCCTCCAGCCACCTGATGAACTCGTCAGAATCTTGCTGAAGAAAGGAGGGCAAAACAAACTGTACATTGTAAACCCATACATTTACCTTGTCATTTTAGTGCTATGATGTCATGATCAATGCTCTATGTTCTTTATTGCACCCCACCTGATAAAGCTTAATAATGACAGTACAGTGACACCTGATTATTATCTCAGCATGGTTGACTCTGTAGATTTTAGTCCCCCTCCTCTACAAGATGACCGGGTCCCTACATGTATTTTGGTTTACATTTTCAGGTAAGAGACCACATTCTTATACTGACATAGATGAATGATATACAATGATTTATATACTTTTCTTGTTCCATATATATCATGGTGTAACCTATTGCCAACAACTTGTATAATAGAGGACATACTTTCCAAGTGAGTAAAGTATAGTTGTGAAAGCTAATTTCAACAGTGTAGTATCAGTTCAGTGAATAAGGGTTATGCTGTTTAGATACAAACCAACCATACCCTTTACCTTGAAGTTTGGCAGTCATTTGCAAAGAGAAACAGAGATATACTGAAGCCGTTAGAGAGTAAGTAGTAGAGTCAAAATAAAGTTGATCAGGATTGATCAGTTAAATTAAAATTTATGTTTTATTTGGGTATAGCACATCGACAATATCGTGGCAAGCAGACACAGATCCTGTCATATCTTTTTCTTTTTCTTTATTTTCCAATTGGAGCAGCTATTCTTACATGGTCCAAAAGAACGTTATCAGTGCTCATGAATACAGCACTATAAGATGGGTGTCAGATAAGTAAAAAAGAAGCCCTTAGAAGGGTGTTATTTAGTTATTGGGCTCCTCTATCTGATTCTCTAAGCAAAAATTATTTAATTCATGTAATGGCTTAGAAATGTAACAAACTAGCTAAAACCAAATTAGATGACATGTGAAAAGATATACAAACAGCTACATTATGACCGTTTTTTTTTCCCCTGACTATAATAGAGTTGTTGAAATTTTAATTTATTTGTTTGTTTTTTTTTTAAATGGAGATGTGGGAACAAAATTAAGTAGTGACAAACAATATTTCACTACACATTCTAACAGCAATAGGTCAAAACCATGTGCTTTGTTCTGTACTACTGAGGTAGCAAAAACTGTACAGCATCTCAGCATGGTTGACTCTGTGGTCTTTCCTCTACTTAACCACTCAGTATCTCATCCAACACTGTATTCCAGAAGTAGTCACTTTCCCACAAATCAAAAGTGGTCACACCTGAGTGCTTCCTAGACTGCCCACACCTACATACTTATGTGACAGAGTGTAGGAAGCAACTTCCAGGTGAGGGGTTGTTACTAACCACTTCTGGACCACTTTTGTTGGGAAGTGCCATTTGGCAATGCAATAGAGAAGAGACTACCAAAATTGAGTGCCTTCCGTTTTTGGAAGTACACCTCCGACAGAAGTGACTTCCAAGGGTTTAGCAACAGCCACCAGGGCCACTTGTGAGTGTCGGGTGAAAGTGTTGCATATGTGCTGTGAATCACCAATGAATTCACAAGTGGAAATGCATCACCCTGATCAGAACAAATAAGGTAGACCTACCTGCCATGTAAAACAATGGTAGAGTGTTAAGCACTTCATTCAGTACCTTGCAAACAAGAGCTAAGGTTTCTCTTATTTGGTATAAAATATTGTTCATTGATTATAGTTGATTGAATTCCCATCATCAATGCCCACAACAATACGTAAGAAAAAGTTGTCTTGAATCTCAGCATCAAAGAAGACTCTTACAATTTTTGGGTTCTAACCTCAAAAAGGGTGGTTAAAATACAATTCATAAAAAAGTGTGTCAAACTACAGCTATTTTGTTATAATGCCATTGATCATCAGCCATTAACCTCCTATTGTAATATTCAAAACTGCCCACCTGTTACCAAATTCAAATACTTTATAGGGCTTCACTAATTGTATTCTACCACAATCTTCTAAAATTCTGCCAGATGTTTAGAATGCATTTACTTTTTTTAAATGAAAGCAATGCAATACTTTTTACCAGTACTTTAAATTATGTGCTATGAAAAGACTAGTGTACTCTATTTCTACCACTACACAGTATAGAAGCAAGACCTAGTACAAATATTATTATTATTACTATTTGTATAATTTTTATCCAACCAACCATTTTCATGCCATTGCTATATGTGAGGTATTGCTGTAGGTATTATTCAGAATTAGGTTTCTACAGTTAACCATATTATTTATATATGTCCAGCCATACTGTTACCCACTACTAGACATAATATAGTCTATGTATTCCCATAGGGTAACCTGTAGTTGGCCCCCATGTATATTTGAAGAGCTTGTCACCCAGGGCCCATTGTAGCATCCATAACAAATAGGTCTCACCTGTCCCATTTTATCATAGACTTTAAGTATGCTGTTTTGAATTATGAAAATTCCAATACTGTTTTATAATGATCATTTGAGTAGTTCTTGAAGGATCACAATTTTGTATCTAGTTTTCCTAACTCTATTCAAATATCTGTTTAATGAGAGCAGATTGTGGAACATCCAAGTATAAAGGGGATACCAGAGCACCAGGTGGTGGGGACCAACACTATGTCCTCTGATCTTACACAGCTAACCATTAAAAGCTAAGTGGTAGAACACTTAAAACACAGTCTCACCAGGCATTACTGAGTTTGCCTTTGTTGGGCTTAAATGCTATTATATAGGGAACAAAAGTGGGTAAAGGAAATAACACACTTAGTAAATGAAACAATATAGGAGTCATACTTTAACTATTAGGAGGTCTAAAGTAGTCTGCGATGAGAGAATTCCTTTGTTAAATGTTTGTATATAAAATTTATCCAGGTTCCATCAACTCCAGCCAATCATTCAGTAACCTTGATACACTCTCCCAGAGAAGTTCCTTGTTTTTACAGTTTTATTTGAGGCGGCTCAAAAACCTTTGGACTTAATATTCTGGCATGGTAAAATCCATTGGGGCATCCCAATCAGAGGCAACGCTTTGACAAAGGGTTCTCATCAAGGCTTTTGCAAGAGATCAGTAGTTTTCTACCTTGTGTTGTTGGGTGTTTTGCCTTTGTCAAGTGACAGCCTTCGTATGTCATTAAATACTTTATACCTTAACAAGTAGTAATGTCTTTTTTGTTTCAAGCTGTAAAAAATGTAATACTTATCTTGTTTGCAAGCCTTAAAAAAACAAAATGTAGCCCAAAGTCCCAAGATGAATGCCAGACATTTGGCACTCTGCTTCTGTCTACTGGCATTGCATCAATTTTGTCAGCAAAAAACTGATGTGCAACCAGTTTTCGCATTGACTGTCATTTTGCAACATTTTGAAGCATAGCTGGGAAACCCATATATGTCTTGCAAAGTGATTTGGAGTTCTTAGATATGTACCAATGCAAAAACCTTTGTCAGATTTATTCATCAAAATTGTTACCGTAGGGCCATATTTGAGGCCCTAGCTTATGCCCTAAGTCATGCCCTAAGTCAGTTTAAACCCATCAGATACAATGTTCCCAAGCTATCCTACACATGATTGTAAATCAGGATGAAGAGCTTCACTGTACCTCTGGGATAAATTAAGACCTAAGGTAGGATGGATCTACAGTGCATTAAACATGTTAGCTGCTCTCAATGTCTGATTACAGCTAGTATTTTGGTTGGATCTTCCCATGTCCATTAGCTGAAGGTCTAAGAAGGTTCTACAATAAACAATTATTAAATATAATAGGTGTTTAGTATCGAGTCCTCAAGCTCCTCCATGTTCTTTCTAACCTAAGGAGAAGTGGATCTGAGACACGCCACTGCAGTAAAAAGTGATCATAGCCCACTCCATCCATTAACCTCAACACTCGGCTTTTAAAAACACCTTGTATCTAAGAATGGAGTAGTCCTGCAGTCTGCTGTCAGCAGGTGACTGGGAAGGAGCTTCTGTCTCCTTGTCCCACAGGGCCCTACTTAACTAATACCTCTGACACTGCATGGTCATGAAGAGGAATTCCTGTCAGTACTTAACAGAACCACACTTACTGATCAGGTGGCATGACTCTCACCTCCACAGCTGCAGTTGGCATGGAGAATCACTTCTCTTACTCCATTTACTCTATAAAACAATGCAGTAATAAGTAGTGCAAACCAATCTATTAAGGGGATAAGGCATGGGGCATGGCCCTGGGCATTATCTAGACTGCAAAAATGACGTCTAGAAAACAACCATGACCAATTGCCTTTTTCCCATTATAACACACTTGCCTTTTGAAAATGGTTGAAACAATAATGGCCAAATAATATATGAAGTTGACTTGCATTCAAAAGACAAACAATATGAAATGTACCATGCTCAGTCATCTGTGGTTGGGTACCCAATCAAACGCAGACAGTTGCCAATCAAAGTAGTCAATTGGCCAACCAATGTGTGCCAACATTATTTCACCACCTGTAATTTAAGAAGTTTAATTGTAATTGTCCACAAAATAATGATATTCCCCATCTCAACACAGATGAAAAAGATACCTGGCCTGTGCTATATCTCTGACTTTTAAATTGAGCTTAAGTCAAAAAAAAATATAGTGATACAATAGTGTGTTACAACCTTATCCTTTCATACCAGTTATGTTAATGCACCAGCCCTTAATAGATGTCTTGGATATTTATGCATTGCTTCCTGTAAAAATAAATTCTGTCTACAAGAAAGGGATATGATCTATGCTACCCCCAAAATCATTGTATAAGGTAAGATTTCTCTTTTGTGAGAATATATTTGCTTACTATGACCACTACTTCTGCTGGTTATGTGATAAAGACATTCATAAAATTTATTAGAACATATGTCAGAACTCTAATATCTAAATTATGTATCCTATACCTAAACAACATCAGAATCAGGTAGGTTTTTGACAGGAATGATGGCTTTTCAGTATTGCTACAATATGCGCTGTTACAGAATAAGCTGCACCCTTAGTACTTTACCCTAAGTGGATAGAGAAGCTGACAGACTCTTTTACCCCCTCCTTAGGGCCAACTAGCTCATATCCACCACCCAACATGATCTGGTGTGTCTATAGGGGACTGTTGGAGGTTCCTGATACCAATAAATATGCACCTGCTAACTATAGTTACTAGGCAGATCCTATATAGTCAAGTCAAGACATTGAGTGGCTTTGGCCATGGTTTTTTTATGTAAGTTCTATCTGCTATCATAAGGATATCAATGTGAGCAAGGAAACATAAAATGACAATCCACTTGTGTCTACATGTTAAATGTTTAATTTGGTATTAAAATCATATAATAAAAACAAATAGCTGGTAAATCTAACTATCACCGATGCTCATGTAACTTTCTGTGCCAGATAAATACAAATGGCATATGCTAATTCTATGATTTTTTTTCCTTCCACAGGGTTGCCTCGAAGTGCTATCAACAAATCCTGTCACAACATCAGCTGCATGTATTTTTGAATATATCAACTATAGACACAGTGGCTTTATAGGCAAACATCTGATATCGTCTGTGGATATTGCCTTCTTAAGTTACTATACTACCAAACCATCACTATCAGTGGATAGATTCTAAGAGAGGTATGAAAGGAGTGAGCAGTGAGTTAGTTTGTCTATTCCAAGGGCCCCCTAATCCTTTTAGGTGTGGAGTCAATTCATGAAAGGTGACATACTTGCATCCTTTGGCTAGCAGAGTAAAGCTGAACTAGAGCCGAACTGTCACATCTTTTCTAACCTTGCAGTAATTGTTGCTACCTGGACGTGCTCATAATTTTTCATTTGAAAATAACTTCCACAAAAGTATTCCTTTTTGCGCTATCCTAGATGTGAGTGTGTAAGAATTGTGTGAGCATGGTGCATTTAAAAAATTATGTCAATAAATGTGGCTTCTTACTGTAGAGGTGATCGCTGAAAGTTTCTGAGAATTTCCTCACTCTTTGATTTAAACACCAACTGTAGATTAACAAAAAAGATTTTTGTGAAAAATTTTCTTTATGGCCAAATGGCGTGTAGGGGTATAAAACTGGCCAGCCTATTGTAGATAGGTCTGTCTATAGACCTTACTGAAGATGTAATGCTCTATATTACAACCCAGATAGAGGTCTGCAGGGTCACATATATCTCAAATACACCTCATTTGGGAGCTGTCTCAGCATACCAATGCATTTATTTCATGACATTTTTGACAAAAGACTCTAAATCTTATCTTGTTGCAAAAGTAATTTGGTTAACTTTTTTTGTGCATTGGTATTTCCTTCATTAAAGAATATGATAGGTCATTCTCAACAAGGCTGTGAAGAAACTGGTCCACTCTGCTCCACCTTGTGCAATAACTAATGAGGAAGTTATCCGCTTGGAGCTGACATCTGACTACTTCTGTGGATGTAGGTGGAGCATACATTACCCTGATCAATCCTACGGGTGAACTGTGTTTTGTCTTTGGTGCTGTGGGACTGCTGCATTCTCCATATGACCATCAGTAGGGGTCATGGCTGCAGCATCCACAAACAAACAGCCATGTCAACATGCCGGTAGAGGGAATATAAGGATACCTGATGACAGCATTGACAACAACAAATAACAACCTGAGTCAAGGGTTAACATGGACACATTACACTTGAGAAGCTTTCAGTGCTGAGTGGAGGCAAGGAGAAGAAAGGAAATCACCAGGATCCATTTCCTAAGTTGAAAACATGTTTACAAACAACAGGCTTAGATCTGCTTTAACTGGGAATATCAGTTCTAAAAAAGTCAGTCATTGATATCCTGCTGAATCAGCATATTTATGTAATAACGGGTTTTACTCGATACTACATTGAAATTGGTCATTCCCAAGCACAGCATACAGGTAGAGCTCATAAACATTACAACAGCTTTAACCCTGCTCTCCCCATCACTGAACACAGGTGTTAATGATAGGGATAAGGTTGGGATCAAGTAAGGCACTTTTCCTAGAAACTTACCAGAACCCTGCAGCCAATAAAGAGTTCCCTTACAGAATTAACTCACACTGTAACCTAACCAATGACCATGTTCCTTACAGAAGAGCTTAGTGGGTTCGTAAGGCAGTATACCTCACAGCCGGAGGTTGGACCTAATGGGGTGGGTGAAATATAGACATGGCAGGGGGCCACTGCTTTCATGACAATGGGTGATGTAGCCTTCAATAGAACCTGTCCATGGTGTAAGTGCTAAATGTCAGCAGGATAAGAGGGAATCATGGCATGTATAAAATTCTATAGGGAAGGTCATGAATGATTTGACACTTGCTGATAAAGAGCCTGAATGGAGTAAGGATAAGATTTATTCATGGCGTGTATAGAACCTATAGGGAAGGTGATGAATGATTCTATACTCACTGATTGAGAGCCTGGATGGAGTAAGGATAAGAGGGAATAATGGTGACTATAGAACTTACAGGGAAGGGAAGGTCATGCATGATTTAACACTCACTGATCAAGAGCCTGAGTGGAGTAAGGATAAGAGGGAATCATGGCTTGTATAGAACCTATAGGGAGGGTATTGAATGATTTAATACTCCCTAATCAAGAGCCTCAATGAAGTAAGCCGATAACAAAATCTAAAAAGATGCTAGATTTAGGGAAGTATTGGACACTTCACCTTTACATACCTTTTATAATCGGTTTAATGCCTCCAGCCACCTGTCTCTGTTATGTGTATAATCTTAGGGCAGGCACTGTTTACATTGGTAAGCTATACATCAAAATGGGTTATTGTCAGAAACTTACAAAAGAACTGCAAAAGAAATGTTAGCATAAAGTTATCCTATTGTTTACCTCCTTACTTTGGTGCTATGATATGGGGGGATTCAACTTTCTATGCATATCTGGCTCAGGACTGATAGATTTACAAACTCAGTATTACTTTATAACACTTTATTTTATTGAAAGCCCTATATCTTGGTATATCAGAAAGGTCCGTTCAAGGATTCAACTCTCAGGGGTTCAGTTTTTATAAGCCCATGGCGTAAAACCCTTAGAATATCGTTCAGCGTTGGTCACGTTTTTAGATATAACATCAATACCACACTGAGTAATGCTTGGATTGTCACCAAATGCTGTTTCAATAATACTACAATATAGTAGTTTAAGTTGACCAAAAATCAAAAACCGGGGATCTAAACTTTTGGATTTATGGGTCTTGTGTAATATAGCGCGAGGTGTAAAATTTGGTGAAAATTGATCCACAATTTTAACTTTACCCTCAGTTCACTAAAACTTATCATATTCTCTTGAAAATTACTCTGCTTTATCTTAAGAAGGTCTATTATACAGGAAAAGGACCCTTGGCCATCTATGAGAAACTCAAGGAACTTATCTTGGCCTTCACCGAACCCTCGCAAACTCCCGAAAACGTGACCAACGCTGAAGCGGTGACACCATATTGATTACTCCACCATACACTCAATATAACTTATTGGATTACATCCCTGTTACATTCCAATAGTGATTAAAATATAGCCAGAAACACATAAAAACCCTCAGAAAATAATTCCAAATATATACGATGTCTATATAATGTTATACAATGTCCGAGGTTAGTCTACAAATATAAAATTGGTATTTTTAATAGATTTTGAGAATTTTGGAACCAGGTGAAAAATGTAAATAATGAGTGACAAATTGCAGGAAACACACATTATGGGGCACTTATATGATGTAAGTGATGTCCTATAGGTATAAGAAAAAAAATGAGCGCATACAGACATGACACGGAAAAATACTTACCAAACACCTTGTGAAAACCAAAAATATAACCACCAGAAATTTTTTTTTTAGGAAGTATTCAGGATGTACTTGTTGGTACTTCTATAAGTTAGAGGAACCTTAGGGCCATCTTATGGCCAAATATAAATGACATATGTGCAGTGGAAGTGTACCGTACATACCTTATAGCCCAAAATTTATCGATTCAGCGTTGGTCACACTTTCAAAAATGTGCCATAAAGAAGAGGGGAAATGTCAAATAGTGAATATATGTGGCCAGGAGGTTAGATACTAGTCCTATCTAAGTAATGATGACTAGAATTTACTCCGGTGTATATGTATGGGCGAACGTGGGGCCGAACTTGACTCGGCTTCAGCGTTGGTCACATTTTCGGGTTAAATACCTATAGGCTTGCACTGAGGGAAAGCTGACCATTCAAACATGAGCAAAATAGAATAAAACAATGGAGGGAGGCCTGTTCAGGATTTTTAACATGCAAAAACCATGAAAATTTTTAAAATAAGCAAGTGTTGGGCCTAAGAACATGTATTTTTCAGCTGATTTTTGCCACCCTGGCTTCGTAAGTGCCCGGGGGTTGTCTCAAAATGGAGGAAAAGGGTGCTAAACCATTCAAAGATGTAGTACAGACCCTAATCTACAGATACAGTCTTTAATTACAGCAAAATCCCACCAAATTCCACCTATTTCGACCGTTCTCGGCCATGCGAGCAAAGTGTGACCAACGCTGAAGCTACCGGGGAGAGGGACCGGACCAAGCCTAGTCGCTCATCCCGGGCAAGCCAATGGCCGTAGCGGTTAGGAAACTTCATTCCCAGATTGTTTTTACCCCCTAGCATCCAAATTACATCATTGCAGTACACAAAAAGCAATCTACATATCCCTGCACACTTCCACAACAACATTCCATGAAAATTTCATCAAATTTCCTTACCTTTGTGTTGATTTTTGACCCGAAAGTTGAGGAAAAATTGCAGAAAACCGCTATGGTTTCACAGCTTGGGTTCCTCTGAGTTGTTTACAAAGACACCTGGATGTAGGTCATTTCCGCCGGTTAACAGGAAGTCGTTTTTCTTTCCCGCGCTGATTTCAGCGCGAAAGTGTGACCAATGCTGAAACATACGAAGAAACCCCCCTTATGGCCAGCCTGTGAAACCTTTCTTCGCTTTTTTGCTTCTGTGGTGAGAAACTACATATTTTGACATAGCTTGGGTAGAATAATTATAGAAATGACCAGTATTTGTTGATTAATTGAGGAAAATGACCATTCAGCGTTGGTCACACTCTCGAAATTGAAAATTATGTTGATGGCTGTGGTGATGTTGGGTTCCAAGGTAGTGCCAATTTTTTTTCTGCCCAATAGACCCCTATAAGGACCCCTTTCATTGTGGCTATTTATAAGAATAAAGCTAGTATTTTAGCAGGCTAGCTAATCTACTTTTATTATATGCCTGGTGGTTAGAAAACCTGTCATTTTTCATAGTAGGCCTTCCCGCGGAAAATTTACGAGATCAATCAACTCCGAACGATATTGAAATATTAGCTAGGAGTGTCCCCTCATGGAAAAAATAAATCAGGATGTCCTAGAAATGATTTATCATATAATACATGACCTTGAACATAGAGGAAAAGGTGAAAAAGTGGCATTTTTTGGTGAATTTTCACCTTTGAAGGCCTATATCTCTCAAAAAAATAGGCCGACATACGCAAATTTGCCCTTTTTTTAAGCCCCTATATGTTTTCTATCAAATATGTTTAGAATAAAGAAGAATGGGGCTTTGAATATTTTGCTGTAGCTCCCAGAAGCCAAAAAGGGCCAAATACATCATAAGTTGAATCCCCCCATATCATAATGTATATGTGCAATAGGTTACTCTTTGTCCCCAATCATTTCAATGTATATAATGAATCAACACAGAATCATGCTTCACGCTACTGAACTGGACTTGAGTTTAGGGTGATTTTACTCCAAATGTCTATCTTTGGGAACTTCTATGTCTCATTGTATGCAGTTCACTCAGACATAATGATCCAGGCAGATGAGAGGTAAAGTGTAGTGTAGAGTCCTTTATTTCACACTAGAGGTACATACAGCACAACAGTCTGACTCATACCAACCTCTGATTTACAGAGAACACTCATGTTATATATGTTACATCAACCTTGACATTTACTTCATCAACCTTAACCAAGGGTGGTTCCCATATATCAATTAATGCAGTTGTTATGTTTAGTGGAATGTCCTTGACATTGAATCCAATAACCTTGACATTAGGTCATGCACACGCCCTATGGCTTTATTACATTACAGCCGTATTCCTGTCATGCATATCTTAGATTCACTGCCAGTGTCCCTTACCTTTACTACAGTCCTTGACCCTATGGCCTAGGTCTTAGGTCTCATGTAATTTAAACAGTATGTCCTTTCAGCCTTGACATTAAGGCCTCAACCTTGGGATTCATGTAATTCAATCAGTATGTCCCTTCAGCCTTGACATTGTGGCCTCAACCTTGGGATTCATGTAATTCAATCAGTACATTACTGCTACCTTGACATTGGCTGTCTCTAGCTGCATCCATGCAGTGTCCTTGACCTTGCTTGTCTGTTCCCTTCATACTGAGTCACACTACAACACCAATCACATAGTTACATCACCTATGCCTATGATGCCTCATGAATAAGAGAGGATACGAGTGTCCTTGACCAATAGGGATCTTAGTTTGTGTAATACAATTATGTCGTTCTCTGGCTCACGACTGCCTAGTTCTAGCGTATTACCATCTCATCTATCGTGTCTATTAGCTCTTAGAGTGCTGATGTCTCTCCTATCTCATGTGTCTGGACTGTGGTCGAGTACACTACCTTAAGACGGTTCATATAAGCACAGGCCAAGCAGGAACCATCCCTCTTTAGCCTTTGTCTGAGATGATCAACACCGGTTTCCTTTACACTACAAAATCTCACAGTTTCTCACAGGTACCTCCTCACTGAAAACCTTAAAGATCCGAAACTAGTATGATGACTCTGTATTGTCATACTGATGAATTAGGTTGTCAGGATGAGGACCTAAAGTCTGATCAGGAGTCTGGATGGAGTAAGCCAAAAACAAAATCCAATTAGTTGCTACAATGTCCTTGCCTAGGGCCCTGTATAAAGGTTTTTCTCATCATTGTTTTTATCTTCCAATTTAAACTTCAGAGGTTCATGAGAATTACTGGTTAGGTCACTTTGGCTCCAGGCAACTTCACTTAAGGGCACCTCCTTGTGTGTCATTGTCAGCTTATTCATTAACAATTCTGTGTAGGATTGGCATGGCACAGAACAATCACAGTTATATGTCTGTTTTTTGTCTGTCCTTTGACAGAATATTTAGTAGTCCTTTCTCAAGGGACTTCACAGAAATAACTCCTCTTACCATTGGCTATTGTATGTGTACATCTACAGTATCTCACAAAACATCCCTTACTGAAATATTTTACCCAACTTGGTAATGCCCGTTAGTGGCGTAATAGATGTATGGGTCAACCTAATTTCAGCACCACTTTGAGGAGTGATGAGACTAGAGACAGTCAACGGATGTGAGAGAGTGCCAGGATTATGGTAGGAAAATGTCTGCTTTCTCTACACTGCAGGGAATTATTGCAAATAGTTGAATATTAAATCTATTTGTGTTAATGATCCATGTAACAACTTAGAAATACAAAAAAAGACATATTGATGAATTGAAACAAGATAAACATTCAGGCACATTGTTTGGCTGGATCAAGATGGAAATATGATTAGGTTTTTCTAGCACAATATTGTTGCTGGAAGACCTAATACTGTAGATGAACATCTCTTACATTGTTGAAAGTTAGGGTTCAATATAAACAACAGGAAACCATATTCTCACACCACCTGAAGCATATTTTAGGTAGAAGGGTAAGCTGCAACTGATGGAAACCTGGTGCACATAGGCCACTGTCAAAGATCTTGGGATATATTAGTTTTGGTCTGTCCTGGAAATGGTGAAATTCTGCATAATTCCGTTTTTTTACCTGAATAGAATTCATGAATTGAGTATCAGGGCATGCTCAAAATGGAACTACCAAAGAGTAGCCTAAACTACATACTTTAAGCCCTATGGCTTTCTTGGAATTAATAAATCAGTACTGATGTGTTATTCAATTTATAAAACTGCCAAACATAATGGCACAACCAGTGGTATCAGTATTTACAACCTGAAGGAATTGCTAAAACACAAAGTTTCATAGCTAGCTATGTTAGATATTTAGGTGTAACCCTGAATCGCTCAGATGCTGTGCATATACCTTAGATTAACCTGTCATTGACCATATTGTGCCTTTCCTCTGTCTGGACAACTAGAGTATCAAATATGTACAGGAAAATGTAATTTAACAAATGGCAAATGCTTTTCATGAAGCAGATATTCTCACAGTTGATATTTCCCTTGATTCTAAAATGTTCTATAGCTTTCAACTGAGTTAATGGAACTGTGAAAGTAGAAGAAGGCCAACAGTGTAATAGATACTCGGCCTTACTATGTGCACTCCAATCATTGTCACCAGCCAAGGGACAAATGGTTGGTTTCATCCAATATTGCCAGTGAAACTCTGAATAATACCCCAACAATCCTTTTTGTAAGTCCCAAAGGTACTCCAATTTCCAGTGTTCACTGACTAGTAAATGGTGGGCTCTTTATAATTAAAATCCACAAAAAGGAGGTTGCAGAAAACTGATCCAATCATATTCCCTTGTTAAAGACTAAAGTCAGCTTCTTGTGGTGCCAATAAATAAAATTAAGATGCACCACAGAGAATGTTTTTGTTACTTTAAACTCTTAAAGTATATGCCATTGCAAATATTCTCATAGGTTCTTGATTTGTGCTGCAAGGTCTGATCTAGTGTGTACTATAAATTGTAGACCCGTTTATTAAAGTAAGTTTTACTCAAAGTTTCATGTGATATTATGAGCAGGTTATAAGAATAATATCTAGCTCAATGTATAACCACAGTGAATATGTGAACAATCTAATATTAATGTTTTGAGGTACTTTAAAAGTTTTTTTTTTCAAACCACCTTTCAGGATTCTGCCTGCTATGCAAGTTCAAGGATCCTTATCTTTTATGCCAACAGGAGGTTCACATCTTATTGTCCAATTGACAATCACTCTGATTGTCCAATGTTGACTTAGTTCTGATTAAGGCTAACAGGAAGCCATTATCAATCATGTACATAGACAGGTCTAGGTGTACTTACCTTTGAAACAAGCACAATTGTTATATCAAACATTGGTTATTGTGGAAGTAATATTTGAATCAAAGGATTGAATTGCGGCATAAGTCTACTAAAGCTTTTATAAACTTTAGATTTGATTGAATTGTTGTGTCAGAATTAACAAAAGATAATGAAAAGCACATACGAGTTACACAGCTATCATAATTAATTGGCACACAACATGAAATATTGATGTCAAAATTATCCAAGAATGAGAGGAATTAAATATCTGAATTGTTGTTGCAGAGACTGCAGCCATCTAAAACAGTTTGTCAAAACATCCCAGAATTGAGGCAAATATCTTCCATCAAGTAAAACAAAAGACTCTGACCTCATTACATCTCCATTGTTAGTGTAACAGGCATGGAAAGGACAAGCTCTTAATGAAGAGAAACCAATCATTGAAATTCGTTAGAAAGTGACTGACCAACTAACTGTACACTGCTTTGATGAGAAAAAAAGGACACATGGCTTTTAAGGAAGGTCTGCACTGCCTAATCTGATCTCATCCTGATGTGTTATGGCAGTATAAGTAATTTTATAGTATGTGAACAAATGCCTGTCAAATAGCTGATTTATCGGTATTTTAGCAAGTTCAACCCCCCTCCCAAGGATGGCTTATACCCTTAAAATCACAACAAGATGGTTTCTAAGGGTCTCTTTAGGTCCTAAATGAATGTTTCTGACCACTTGAATTAATGATTAGGTTTGATTAGGAATCTGAAAGTCTGAATTTTGGCAATATTTTCACTATATGGGCAAAATTACGGACCCCTGTACAGGGGGTTAAAAAAAAATATTTTTTTGGTTTACATGTATAATCAAAGGACTATATTGTAATGCAATTCTCATGAAGGTAGAATTAACAGAGAAAAAGAAGAAGTAAATGAAACTCTGTCAAAACAACACTAAAAGTACAACTTTCAATAAGGGCACAACAAAAATGGACAAATCAATGTCCCATCAAAAAACAACAATCCCCTTTAAACATTGACCTCATCTCCTTCACACTTCCATTGTTAGTGTAACATTCTTGTAAAGGACAATCTCTTTTCTATGAGAAACTGATTATTTAAATTCACATGACAATTACTGAGCCAGTGTAAAGAACCTTTCATTTCAATTAAAAATGGGGTTCATGGACCATCTTCATTCAATTTGATTCTTTCTTTCATTCCTTTCCCAGTCTCCAACCCCCTCTCATTTTTTTCCTGATAAACAGGAAGTTTAAAACGCATCTACAGTTTACAGTCACAGCAGTAGCACACCTACCAAAGCCATACAACTCATTTAGAACTGGTTTCCCGAATGTTTGATATCAGACAGTAACTTGTGTCCAGTAGCTCACATGAATCCATTTTGCATATACAGCAGGAAACAGGAGCTAAGTGGTAATCACGGATCTCATTGATAATATATAGGCCAAACAATAATCATGTAGTAATACTGTTGCAACTGCCTTTCTGTGCAATGCACAGCAATGAATAAAAAAAAAACATTATTTTGATTATCATATATAAAAGCTGTATTTGCTTTTCCTAACTAATGTGTACTTCCACCTTCTGACAGTACAAAGAGTTCCTCCCTTTGAGTACGACAACCCTGTTGGCAAGAGTCACTTTGGACTAAAGTTTTGTCATAAGGCTAATTGTGGTCATTTTCTAGCAACACGTTCTAGTACTAAATACATTAAGTTGGACAACACTTCACTCACTAAATCTTCAAAGATCAACAGCTAAAGACCATGTCCTTCTTGCTATACTGTGAACAAAGCTCACAGTTATTGTGTAGAGACGAATCATGTTTGACCCTGGAGGTGTTAGTCCCCTTCCTCCATCCCATGCATACATATACTGTAGTACAACCAGTTCCCTTAGGAGTGCCAGGTAAGAGTGCTGCATATGTGCTGTGAATTCTTAATTACTTCACAAGTGGAAAACCGATCAAACAAATAAGGCATCCCTACATACCATGTACAACAATGATAGGGCTTTTAGGACTGTATTAAAGAAATTAGTAAAAAAAAATCATTCTTAGAGCTTCCTTGAATAAGGGGTAAAATAATTGACTGAATATTCATTTCATTGTGTATGTTTACAAAATGATTTGAAATGTTAATTCAGCATTTAAGTAACCTTCATCAGGTTTGATCAACATTTTCTTTAGTCAATATGTAGTTATGGTAAGTAACCTTCATCAGGTTTGATCAACATTTTCTTTAGTCAATATGTAATTATGGTATGATGCACTGATGATATAGCGGCAAGCAGACACAGCTCCAGGTCCTTCCTTTTCTCTTTTTCTTCTTCTGCTAGGAGCAGGTCATTATCAACCAGTATCAGAAAGCCTCATCAGACCCAATAAATACCAAAGTAAATATATGCTGGGTGCAGATAAGGACTCTAATAACGTTGTCATGTAGTTACTCGGCTTCACTAGTTGCTTCTCTACACAAAGCATTAAATAATTCATATAACAACTTAGAAATGCACCAAATAACCTAAAGTTGAATTATGCGACCTGTGAAGAGATATCCAGGGGCTACTTTAATCATGGTCTCTCTTGAATTATGACTGAATTTTTTCCTGACATTTTTCACGGAATTATTGAACTTTTCATTCTATTTGTTTTGTCAGATTGAAATGTGGAAAGAAATTGATGTGGGAACATACAAATTGAAAGGTGCTTATCGAGAGAATGATTAAGACTGGCAGCAAGAGTCATAGCAAATACAAAGCCATGTATCTGCCTTGACCTCTGGCACTGCATGGGTCATGAGTTGAAATCCATGTTAGTACTTACCAGCATTACATTGACTCTCACCTCTATGACTGCCTCCTATGTATATCTGGAATTGGGTGGGTTTCAGTAGCGGACCACAGATTCTTAATCCTTGATTACGCCCAGTATGATTGCCCAATTTGTTCTTAATATGAATAAGAGATATGGACGGTCTCTAAACCTGTAATAGCTCTATAAAATGAATAGAGATTAACTCTACAAAATGTATAGAGATTTATCAAAGAAAATATCCTCACTGAGACAGGCTGTGTCAGTGCCAGAGGTTCTTTAGATGGACTAGTATTGGTTGTTGCACTGGCCACTGATCATGATAAACAGGAAGATGGAACACATATACAGTCAGAGCGATAGCAGCACACCCATCAAACCCATACAAGAACTCATTTGGAGCCTGTTCCCTGAATGTGTGATACCATGAAGTAGTTTATGTTTAGTAGCTTGCACACATCAATATTACATCTACAGCAGGAGACTAGATATGGCAAGTGGCAATCTACCATCACACCAATCATGTTTGCTGAGCAGAAATTGCATACTTCTGCTGATGCAACTGTCTTCCTACAGTGGAAAGGAATGATTTGAAAAAGAAACTCTTTTATCTACTACAACAAAACCTTGCACATAAGGTGCATCTTATACATGAGGATGTACTCCTGGTTCACCTTAAAGAAGAGGAATGATCAGGGAGAGGGTTTTCTCTATTATGTCCCTATTACTCTCCTTGTCGTGTACATTAATTAGAATGGATAGGGGAAGCTCTGAGATGGCCTTAGGTCTTTGAATGAATTCTAGCTTTGTGTAGTAGAGAGAAGTCCTCCACAGCAGGAGTCACTTTGGGATCAGATTTTGACTGCAATATTATAATAAAGACAAGTGGAAATACATCCCCCTGTTCACAACAAAAACATCGGCCCTACCTGCCATGTATGACAACGGTAGGGTGTTAAGTACTGCATTCATTAATTTTTTATAGGCTGGTTCCATTACCATCGGTAAGCAAAAGTTTTGCTAATCTGAAAATATCAAATATTCAGAAAGCAATTGTCAGAATGAAAAGATTTGTCAAATTGATATCTGTGGAACTAGCCCTTTACTACTTTGCTATTCTTGAATTTATTACTTGTTCCCATTTCATTTTTCATTGATAACCATTTGGGCTGAGGAAATACAGTATCTTGACAAAACCGAGGGATTTTTTGATCCAGTATAAAATGCTTGTTGGTAAATTATGGAAATTTTTATACGCCATGTGAACCATCAATGAGTGTCTTTGGGATTATTCTCCCTTGATGTACTTTTCCTCTTTGTGATCAGTATATACCATTGAACTATTAAATCAACTATGGCATTCAAATTAACCAGGCAGGTGACGTCGATGCATGTCCCCCTTTTGAATAGATGGCACACTAAACAACCACCCAATCAACATACAGGTGCGATGGGAGAGAGTAGAGCAAATAGTAGATATACCACCATATAACGTATATTTAAAGTCATTATATTGGAGGGGATCTGCCCGCTGCCTCCTCTCCAGTGACTACTTCCTTTACCATCAGCTGTTCCCCTCACCATGCCTCTGGTCACTCCTCTATTAAAGGAGCTCCCATCATTCCATGATACTCTGTCCCGCTGAGCC
The DNA here is from genome assembly GCA_949317995.1 of Acholoe squamosa. Classification (NCBI taxonomy): domain Eukaryota; kingdom Metazoa; phylum Annelida; class Polychaeta; order Phyllodocida; family Polynoidae; genus Acholoe; species Acholoe squamosa. The sequence goes on along the minus strand of OX439051.1, from coordinate 975,657 downwards.
CCTGTCATGGTCTTAAACCAATCTGGTGAATCCTTGCTGAGTGGCTACTCTTGCACTGAGCTGTTCTCCTATCTAGTCTGCTTCAGCATCATTTATAAGCTTCTCTCCACTTACTTAGCAGCTGCCTTGTCCCTCCTAAGCTCTGTTCACTACAATCATCACTTCCACATGAGCCATTCAAAATTCAGAGCTGCTCGACTGACTTGACTGTCCTGTTTTCCAATATTCCCCTCACCTTGCAGCCCCATCACCAACCTGAGCTGCTATCCTGAACAGCTACCTCATCTTGCCTGACTCCCTTTGCCCTAGGCTGCATCCTTCACCAAAAACTTTCCCCATCTTGATTCCTGTCCCTCCCTTCTGGCCAATAGCCTCTTTTCTTATCCTGAGCTACTCCCCTTATCCAAACTCTTGCACCCCCTTCTCTTGATCTCCTCCCCTCATGCTTATCTCTGCTCACCTTGTTCCTCGTCCTTCCCTTGTCATCCAAGGCTGCTTTCCTCACCCAGAGCTTCAGCTTGTGTTCCCCTCACCTTGCTGAGCTCTCCTCACCCAGCCCCCACCCTACTCCTCCCCATGAGATGTTCTTCTCAGCCTGGGCACCCATCGCATTGTTGCCCCTCCCTCCCTCCTTGATCTATTGTATGATTGAAAAGAAATTTTAAAAGGAATTTGGCCTCTTATGTATAGTTATTAAGCATTATTTGTGTGACTTTAGAAAGCATTTATATATATATATATATATATATATGGGTCATTCCAGGTTTTACTGGTCAGGTGGCTTCTTGGGCATATAATAACAAGGGAAACACTTCTACACCACCAATAATATTTTTATTCCTTAGTGGGGGGTCACAGCTAAGATTTCCATATGGTTTGGGTGGGTCTTGGGGCATAATTTATCTTCTATATGCATTTAATTATAAATTTTCACGTGGGGTACGTTAATGATAGAGCCTATCTAACCTGGTTAGGGAATATAATCAGTGTTCTTATTATATGCAATTAAGAGGTACCCTAGGGGGGAGTCTTCCATGAAAAAATTTTTCATGTACTCCGGGAATTACCCTTGGCAGGCACATATAAGTGATTTTCAATGCACACCGCAATCATTAACGTACCCCGGGCTTTTGCCTCTAAATAGAATAAAATAAACCAAATACATACAATTCCCACAGTCTATGTTCACTTTTAGAGTAAATACATCATGCCTGAACAAGAATTGTGGCCAAATACAGTCTGGTTTGGCTGTATGGGGGGTCTCTTCGTAAGCGGGGTACGTTAATGATCGGCGGCGGGAAAAACAGCGCGGGAAGAGAAAAACGACTTCCTGTTGCCCGGCGGAAGTGGCCTGCATCCGGGTACCGTGTTTCAGCTCAGAGGAGGTCACAGCTTGTTTATAGCTACCCCTAAGCAGAGTTCTACTGCAAAAGGAACCCGAAATTCACGAAAAAGGTAAGGAAATTCCACGAAATTCCATGAAATTCCGATGAAATATTGTTGGAGATGTCTGTTGGGGGCCGTAGATCGCTTTTTGTGTACCGAAACGATGTATTTTGGATGCTAGGGGGTAAAATGTGTTGCCGGGGGAGGCCTGCGATGCAGCCCGGGGCCCCAGGGTGAAGCTTTGGCCACCCCGGGCTGTATTTTCAAAATTGGGGTACGTTAATGATTTTTCGCTCGGCAAGCAGAATTTGGCCTCTCCTGGCCGAGATGATGTACCCTTGGGTCTAAATTGTTGATAATCCTTTAGAATAGGACCCCCTACGTGTGTAAGATGCATTTTGGGCCATGTTTGGGTGTTTTGAGATGACCCCCCACCCCAATTTGGGCTTGAATGGCCAAATTTCTGCCTCGTCGTGAACTTTTAGGCCCCCTCACAGCCAAAATTGTGCTTATCCCATGGTTTTTTGGGGTTATATTCCTTCTCCTACCTCTATTTGGGCATTTTGGTGTGTTAATCCTCCTGTGGGATCGAAAGCATAGCCATAGTGGCCAAATTTAGGAAGATAGTGTTCGTCGGTCATTAACGTACCCCGGTGGCAAGATGCCTGCCTACTGGTCGCCATCTTGGATTCAGGGGGATGTTTTATGGTGGGTATGTTAGACATGTCCCCCCTCTGTTGTGTTGACCAGGTAAGCTCACCCTTGCACAAAGCCACCACTGCTGAGTGGTTATAAACCTTTGCGATCATTAACGTACCCCCCCTTCTTATTCTGTATTTTCCACACAAGTGGCACTTCCAGTGCACATAGCTCCATCATATTTCACCATGACATGCCCCTATGGTACCTCTAACTCACACAAGTGTCATTAGTTAGATACTGAATACTTTTTTTCCAAAGAATTTTTGTGGTGGGTATATTTCAGCATTTTCCTTATATTTTGTCAGTATAAATTTCCATATTAGCAATTAATCAGCTGATTGAACTTCCGGGGTTACTGTACATCATTTGTAAGCATATAGGAACATGATGAATATTTTTTTCCTATTTATTTATGTATATCTTATCAGTATTCAAACACTAACAAATTCCTTATTATCTTAAAATCTACTGATTTCCTCACTATGAATTACCATATCAGCATAAAAACCTCTGATAAAATCTTTGGCTTTGTTGTACATCCTTTGTCAGCATATAGGAACTTGTTTAATCACTATTTACCTTTTTATTTAATGTATTTCTTCTCATTTTTGCAGATGGCTGACGTAGCCCCCAGTGGCGGTGGTGGCGACCCCCCCCGTCGCCCTAAGAGGTGTGTGCGGGAGCACGCTCCCGCTGATGCTCCAGACCTGGAGGAGCAGGAGGACCGGGAGGACCGGGAGAAGGCGGCCCGTCTCCATGCCGCAGCTTCGGCCCGGTACGAGACCAGGCTGCGGCAGGAGATGGGGGCGGCCGCCTATGATGCCCACCGGGCGGAGATCTCGCGTCGCCAGCGAGAAAAGGACAGGAAGAGACTGGCAGGAGACCCTGCTGAGGAGCAGCGGCGGCGCGAGATGCTCCATGCCCGGAAGAAGGCTTACCGGGAGCGACTGAAAGAGAACAAGGTTTGATAATTTTCCGTCCTCTCAGTCTCTGTGGTGCCTCAAAATCTGCTACTCTGGTGGTAACATTTTATTGTGATATGAGATTAAGAATGTTAATAAGTATACAAATTTCAAGGGACAGATACTGTAAATGCTAAGTCAAAACACTGCTGCGAGTAACTCGCCAGTGTGACAGGTTACTTAATGTGTCTTTCCCTTTCTGAATTCAGAGACGGAAGAAGCTGGGCCTCCCGCCGCTCCCACCCACACCAACAGGGAGACCGAAGGCCAGGGCAGGCACTGGGAGGGGCACCCCAGCTGCGACCGCTGCTGCGGTGTTGGTGCCAGAGCAGGCGGCTCCCGGGGCTGCAGCGGAGCAGGCGGCTCCACGTCCGGCTGCAGCCTCCGCACCGGCACCTGCGGCAGCGGGAAGAGGGACACCCGCAGGGGGCCGGGGCAAGGGGCTCGGGAAGCTGACCGTTCGCCTCCCCTTCGCCCCTCGCCCCAGGTACCAGCGGGTGTCCTTCTCGTCCCCCGACGGGAGTGAGGAGGTAGGTGGATAGTTTATAATGTCACTATAGCATTCAGATACTCTTTTATAGTAAGCCACACATCTCTACTATTGAATAGAATGTTAGAAATACCTTACCAAGTGATTTGTTGACAATATCGAATTTTTACTTTGTTAATGTCAAAATTGCTCGTACCGGTCATTAACGTACCCCAGTCGTTAACCTGTCAAAGAATGGCCACAGCTTATCTATACATCATCATATACCATTGGCTTTGCACACACATTGACAAAAGAGATTGTAATACCTATCTAGAGTCATTTGAACATGCATAAGGTTCATCTTGTTTTACCCCTGTAGCTTGACATACACCAAATATTCGATTCTCCAAATGTCTTGCTTAATAAATACTAATGGTTTTGCCCCTTGCTCTACATTCAAGGAGACTCATGCGCCTGTGGCTGGTGTGGACCCTGCCACAGCCATCCTCATCTCGTCGGGGGATGAAAGCCTGGCCGGGTGCTCCTCCCCAGAGCCCGTCGTGGCCACGGCACCAGCACCACTACCCTCGGCAGCACCACCCACAGCACCAGCCGGGAAGGGCAAGGCAGGAGGCCGAGCTGGCAGGGCAAAGACCAGCGCCGCGACGGCCTCACCAGCACCGCCCGTGGAGGAGGCACCGAGGGCAGCGACCACGGAGGCGGGGGGGCGAGGACAGGTTGCCCCGGAGGTGGCAGAGGAGAGCCGGACGACTCGACCGGTCCGTCAGGCTGCGCAGAAAGACTCCCCCAAGAAGAGGCGCAGCCAGCGTTCGACCGGATCGAGGCCGGCCGACTCTTCGCCGCCACCACCGGGCAACCTGGCCCTCGCGGAGGATTATGTGTAAGTATTATGATCACTTTAAAGGTATCAAATCACTTGTGTGCAGATATTGTGTTTTCTGTGGATCCACCCTATGTTAGTAGAATTGTCGTTTTTACCATGCATAAGGCCCATCTTGTCTGGCCACTGTGGCTTTGAAAATTAAAAAATCACAAAATTTCTGCACTTCTCGCAACATCTGCATGTCATGGAGTGCTAAAATGTATCTTTATATACACCATGTCAAAATTGCTCATACCGATCATTAACGTACCCCAGTCGTTAACCTATCAAAGAATGGCCACAGCTCAACTCTACACCATCATATGCCATTGTTATCACATACACCATCACAAGAGAGGTTGTAATACCTATCTAGAGTCATTTAAACATGCATAAGGCCCATCTTGGGTGTCCAATATCACTTTTAGAATTAAATATCACAAAATTTCTACACTTCTCGCAACATCGGCATGTCATGGAGTGCTAAAATGTATCTTTATATACACCAAATAGTATTTTTTGACAAACCACACACCTCTACTATTGAATAGAAATGTTAGAAACACCATACCATGTCATAGGTTGACAATATCGAATTTTAACTTTGTTCATGTCAAAATTGCTCGTACCGATCATTAACGTACCCAAGTCGTTAACCTATCAAAGAATGGCCACAGCTCAACTCTACACCATCATATACCATTGGCACAGCACACACATTGACAAAAGAGATTGTAATACCTATCTAGAGTCATTTAAACATGCATAAGGCCCATCTTGGGTGTCCAATATCACTTTTAGAATTAAAAATCACAAAATTTCTACACTTCTCGCAACATCGCATGTCATGGAGTGCTAAAATGTATCTTTATTTACACCAAATAATGTATATTTTGACAAACCACACACCTCTACTATTGAATAGAAATGTTAGAAACACCATACCATGTCATAGGTTGACAATATAGAATTTTAACTTTGTTCATGTCAAAATTGCTCGTACCGATCATTAACGTACCCCAGTCGTTAACCTATCAAAGAATGGCCACAGCTCAACTCTACACCATCATATGCCATTGTTATCACATACACCATCACAAGAGAGGTTGTACTACCTATCTAGAGTCATTTAAACCAGCATAAGGCCCATCTTGGGTGTTCAATATCACTTTTAGAATTAAATATCACAAAATTTCTACACTTCTCGCAACATCGGCATGTCATGGAGTGCTAAAATGTATCTTTATATACACCAAATAGTATATTTTGACAAACCACACACCTCTACTATTGAATAGAAATGTTAGAAACACCATACCATGTCATAGGTTGACAATATCGAATTTTAACTTTGTTCATGTCAAAATTGCTCGTACCGATCATTAACGTACCCAAGTCGTTAACCTATCAAAGAATGGCCACAGCTCAACTCTACACCATCATATACCATTGGCATTGCACACACATTGACAAAAGAGATTGTAATACCTATCTAGAGTCATTTAAACATGCATAAGGCCCATCTTGGGTGTCCAATATCACTTTTAGAATTAAAAATCACAAAATTTCTACACTTCTCGCAACATCGGCATGTCATGGAGTGCTAAAATGTATCTTTATATACACCAAATAGTATATTTTGACAAACCACACACCTCTACTATTGAATAGAAATGTTAGAAACACCATACCATGTCATAGGTTGACAATATAGAATTTTAACTTTGTTCATGTCAAAATTGCTCGTACCGATCATTAACGTACCCCAGTCGTTAACCTATCAAAGAATGGCCACAGCTCAACTCTACACCATCATATGCCATTGGCATTGCACACACATTGACAAAAGAGATTGTACTACCTATCTAGAGTCATTTGAACATGCATAAGGTCCACAATCACAAATTTTTAACCTGGTGGTTTATTAGCCTAACCTATTTATTAGTCCAGATAATTCTTATAATTGCCATTCATTTTCCAGTGCTACCTTGAAGCGCTCCGTTGAGCAGGAGTAGCATAATGTAATTATACAGTAGAATGCTATATTAGAATAGACTAGTTGTGTTGCATGTTGAGATGTTGCTTGTTTAATGTTAGTTGTTGCTGCTTATTTGACTATACTTGTATTGCCACCTTTTTAGAATTAGCTCATGTACATGACATCGTATTGTTATTACAATTACTGGTTAATATTATCACCATGACATAATATCACAAGTAAAGCATAAATGATTAACAATTTAATTTAGCTCATGTAGTGAAATTAGCTCATGTAGTGACATAATATTCGCTTTGCTGACTAATGCCTCAAATGAATTTCTAAATACCAATTTGTTAATGCTTTCTCATTTCCAATTTACAGCACCTCCCCGCCTACCGGTCAGACGAAAATGATGACGACCCCTGCAAACCGACCCCCGACAACGACAAGGAAGACCACAACACCTAAAACTAACCGCATCAAGTACCTCGAGAGGACACTGGCTGCAACGCGAGAGTCGGTGTCCTCTATGCAGGCGCGTCTACAATCGGATTTGGCACAGGCGGCCGGTCCAGCTGCTACACCACAGAAGCAGCAACAGTGTAAAGATCTTATCTACGATGGGGTGGCGGCTCTCAACAGCAAAGACACACTAGACTTCATGCGGAAGGCCTTCCCTGAAACCAACCTTCAAGCAAAGGGTCTCACCACCCAGATGGCTAAGGACATTAAGGTCAACCGCAAGTCTCTGGCGTCACCCCCTTCAGATCAGCCCCATAAAAGCACTGTCAATGCAAAGGCACGCGAGGCAGCAGTCGTTGAGTTCCTGTGCCTACCGGAAAACTCCACCATGATGCCAGGCAAAGGTGACTCCATCATTGTTAACTTGGATGGTGTCAAGGTCAGAGAACAGAAAAGGAACCTGGTGGAGTTTGTGTATGTCCTCCACAAGCGCTACCTTGACACCAACCCTGCCTGGCCTGTGGAGTCCACCACCTTCTACAACATCAGGAGTAAACATAGTTATCTAATTCCAGTAGAGCTGCAGAATGAGAAAATCTGCCTCTGCCAGAAACATCAAAATTTCGCTCTCATGCTGAAGGCAGCTAACATCAAGACTTCAGTGGACACCCTGGTCCAGAACACCACTGCGGACGTGTTCGAGCAACAGCTGACCCAGTCGGTGAAGATGGACCATGTAGACTACCTGACGTGGAAGTACGTTCCGGTTATCTACGGCAAGCCCGAGGAGAAGAAGATGGTGATGAAGCTCCGGCCCACTTGGGTAACCGATAAATCCAAAAAGGAGTTCATCGCGTTGGTCAAGGACGAGTTCATGTCCATGGCCGACCACGTCGATCGGGCCCGTAGCCAACACCGGATCGTGCGTGAACTGAGGAGTTCCTTGTCAGTGTACGAGACAGTCATCCAGATGGACTTCGCCGAGAATTGGCTTGTCTCGTATCCTGATGGGCCACAGAGTGTCTATTACGCCAAAGACCCGGTTACGCTCCACCCAGCAGTCCTTCACTACCGGCATGGACCAACTGGGGAGATCAGACACCACTCTGTGGCCCTCGTCACCGACGACAGAAAGCATGACACCGGTGCGATCCTGGCATTCATTCAAGTTCTGGCAGCGTTCCTGCAAGAGAACCTGCCCCAGGTCGCGTGGGTGCACTATGCATCGGACTCCCCATCGAGCCAGTATCGGAACATCTCCATCTTTTCCATACTGGTGCGCCACGCAGAACTTGTCAGTGGTCTACAAGCGACATGGACCTACTTCGAGGCGGGACACGGAAAGGGCCCCTGTGACGGCGTTGGAGCTGCAGCAAAACGCAACGCAGACAACCTCGTCAACAGGGGAACGCTAATCCAGAATGCAGAGCGCTTCGCGGCTGAAGGCAACCTACTCGAAGGCCGCGTCAAGTACATCTGCGTTCCGCTTGCGGATATCGCCACCGCCCGTCTCACAGTCGGCAAAGTAGCAGCGGACGAGTCCATCAAGGGCACCCAGAAAGTTCATGCTGCTGTGCCCGCCGAACCCGGGAAGTCCCTCGCTGTACGCCACAAATCATGCTTCAGCGAGTGCTGCTGGGCCGACCTTAGGTCCATTCGTGGGTGTCCAGACTGGATCACACACCCAATGAAATTCAACAACAAGAAGGCTCCTCCCCCACCACGGCAGACGCGACAGAGGACTGTCCCTGCTGAGGTGGACGGCGATGATGATGTACCCCCGCCAAAGCAGACTCGAGGTACTTCGGTACGGAACACTCTCCCCACTCCTGTCGCTAGCACCTCTGCCTGCAAGCGCCAAGGGGGTCCCTCACCCATCGTGGCTGGCAAGCGCACCCGCAAGAACATGGTTCCTGCCCCAGCCACGGCTAACAAAGAAAATGTGCCTCCGTGTGCCGCACGAAAGCGTGCTGCGGAGCGTGCAGTTGAGGCCCCCGTCACAAAGCACATGCGACAGGACGGACCAAACTCACCTCCCGTTTTTGAGGGCGGATCGACAATGGACATTGAGGATACGGCTGTATTCGTGCAGGATGAGTACCAAGAGGGACAGTTTGTCGCCTGCGCATTCCTGCATGAGTCAGACTCCACCAAGGACGCATGGCACATGGGCAAGGTCTTAGCTGTGGACAGTGAGAGTGACATGTATGAGGTCATGTTCCTCATTCATCCGGCGAAAAACCTCACTTGCCACAAGTTCCCAACCAAGCCCAATGTCCAGTTTATATACCATAATACCATCCTTGGCTATGTGAACAAGAAGCGGTATGGGAACTCCACCGTCTGGGGCCACATCCTCCATGATAACACAGTCAAAATGGCCAACATGAAACTAATAAAGCACCGTAAGGAGGAAGACAACAGACTTGCCAATAGTTGCTAAATGGTTCTGTTTGTTTCACACAAGTGTTACATTTCAGTTGCTGGAGTTTTAGCGAGTTTTTAGGATCAATGGTTAAATGACTGTATATATGTATTATGATCTCATTTACCCTCAGGAAAGAGTATTTAAGGTATATAAGTGTATATTTTTGTACAAGATGGGCCTTATGTATGTTTAAATGACTCTAGATAGGTAGTACAACCTCTCTTGTGATGGTGTATGTGATAACAATGGCATATGATGGTGTAGAGTTGAGCTGTGGCCATTCTTTGATAGGTTAACGACTGGGGTACGTTAATGATCGGTACGAGCAATTTTGACATTAACAAAGTTAAAATTCGATATTGTCAACCTATCACTTGGTCTGGTGTTTCTAACATTTCTATTCAATAGTAGAGGTGTGTGGTTTGTCAAAAAATACTATTTGGTGTATATAAAGATACATTTTAGCACTCCATGACATGCTGATGTTGCGAGAAGTGTAGAAATTTTGTGATTTTTTAATTTTCAAAGCCACAGTGGCCAGACAAGATGGACCTTATGCATGTTTAAATGACTCTAGATAGGTAGTACAATCTCTTTTGTCAATGTGTGTGCAATGCCAATGGCATATGATGGTGTAGAGTTGAGCTGTGGCCATTCTTTGATAGGTTAACGACTGGGGTACGTTAATGATCGGTACGAGCAATTTTGACATTAACAAAGTTAAAATTCTATATTTTCAACCTATCACTTGGTCTGGTATTTCTAACAATTCTATTCAATAGTAGAGGTGTGTGGTTTGTCAAAAAATACTATTTGGTGTATATAAAGATACATTTTAGCACTCCATGACATGCAGATGTTGCGAGAAGTGTAGAAACTTTGTGATATTTAATTCTAAAAGTGATATTGGACACCCAAGATGGGCCTTATGTATGTTTAAATGACTCTAGATAGGTAGTACAACCTCTTTACTCATTATGTGTGTGATGCCAATGGTATATGATAGTGTATAGGTGAGCTGTGGCCATTCTTTGATAGGTTAGCAAATGGGGTACGTTAATGATCGGTAGGAGGATTTTGAGATGGTTAAAGTTCTATTGTTATAGTGCCAGCCTATCATCTTGTATGGTGTTTCTATTATTTGTATTCAATCATAGACATGTTTGGCTTATGAGAAAATACTATTTGGTGTATATAAAGATGCATTTTAGCACCCCATGGCATGCATGCTTTGCGAGAAGTGTAGAAATTTTGTGATTTTTAATTTTCAAAGTGATATTAAACACCCAAGATGGGCCTTATGCAGGGTTAAATGACTCTAGATAGGTAGTACAACCTCTCTTGTGATGGTGTATGTGATAAAAATGGCATATGATGATGTATAGATGAGCTGTGGCCATTCTGTGAGAGGTTAAAGACCAGGGTACGTTAATGACGGTACGAGGATTGAGAGATGAACAAAGTTAAAATTGGATATTGTCAACCTATGACATGGTATGGTGTTTCTAACATTTCTATTCAATAGTAGAGGTGTGTGACTTATCAAAAAATACTATTTGGTGTATATAAAGATACATATTAGCACTCCATGACATGCAGATGTGGCGAGAAGTGTAGAAATTTTGTGATTTTTAATTTCCAAAGTGATATTAAACACCCAAGATGGCCCTTATCAATGGTTAAATGACTGTATATATGTATTATGATCTCATTTACCCTCAGGAAAGAGTATTTAAGGTTTATAAGTGTATATTTTTGTACTTTGCTGCAAGCGAAGGCTGTGAGAAGTGTTGAAAAAGTTGTGATTTTAATTTTCAAAGTGATATTGAACACCCAAGATGGGCCTTATGTATGTTTAAATGACTCTAGATAGGTAGTACAACCTCTTTACTCATTATGTGTGTGATGCCAATGGTATAGGATAGTGTATAGGTGAGCTGTGGCCATTCTTTGATAGGTTAGCAAATGGGGTACGTTAATGATCGGTAGGAGGATTTTGAGATGGTTAAAGTTCTATTGTTATAGTGCCAGCCTATCATCTTGTATGGTGTTTCTATTATTTGTATTCAATCATAGACATGTTTGGCTTATGAGAAAATACTATTTGGTGTATATAAAGATGCATTTTAGCACCCCATGGCATGCATGCTTTGCGAGAAGTGAAGAAATTTTGTGATTTTTAATTTTCAAAGTGATATTAAACACCCAAGATGGGCCTTATGCAGGGTTAAATGACTCTAGATAGGTAGTACAACCTCTCTTGTGATGGTGTATGTGATAAAAATGGCATATGATGATGTATAGATGAGCTGTGGCCATTCTGTGAGAGGTTAACAAATAGGGTACGTTAATGATAATATGTGTAATATAATGGCCTCTACGCAAGCACCAAGTATGAAGTATAGGTATGATATATCAGGCCAATTCTTATTATTATGTACAGCAGGTCTACTAGAGACAATGGACAGTTAATATAGTCATTGTATGAAGGATTTTGAATGAGCTAGGCTAAAGTTAAAAAATGGTAAAATAAATTCACAAATTTTCACATTTTCCAATTTATCCACCTATGCGTAACTTCAAGAGTTTTTGGGCCTCACTTTAGCTTTTTGGTATACATAAAGTCATGTATTGTACCAGTCTGGCCACAATATTTGGTGTTTCCAGGCCTCTTATTAGTGGTGTTATTCATGTTTGTTTGATTACAATCATTAACGTACCCCCTTTTTAGAAGGTTTTACGGCATCTGCGATAAAAACTGACCCCCTAGGAGTTGGATCCTTGAATGAAACTTTTTAATAAGCCAAGATATAGGGCTATCAATAAAATATAATGTTATTAAGAAATACTGAGTTTGTAGATTCTTGATCCAGGCCCCCCCTGACCAGTAAAACTTGGAATGACCCATATATATATATATATATATATAGGGAAATTACATTGCAGTCTTAGCTTTTAACTTCAGGGCTTTGAAACTATCAGTGGATAGATACTAAGAAAGGTATGATAGGAGTGAGCAGTGAGTTAGTGGAATGTCTTGTCAGGTAGCAGGTGTCTATCCCAAGGGCCCCCTGATGCTTTTAGGTGTGGAGTCAATTCATGACAGGTGACATCCTTGCAAAGCTGAACTAGAGCCGAACTGTCACACATCTGGTTGCTACCTGGATGTGCTCATAATTATTCATTTGAAAATGACTTCCACAAAAGTATTCTTTATTTTTGTGCTATCGTAGATGTGAGTGTGTTATATACTGTAAGAATTGTATGAGCATGATGCATTCAAAAATGATGTTAATAAATGTGGCTTCTTCCTGTAGAGGTGATCGCTGATAGTTTCTGAGAATTTCCTCACAGTTTGATGTAAACACCAACTGTAGATAAACAAAAAAAATTTTTTTTTTTAAATATGTTCATCGCCAACTGGCGTGTACAGGTATAAAACTGGCCAGCCTATTTAAGATAGGTCTGTCTATAGACCTTACTGAAGATGTAATGCTCCCAGACAGAGGTTTGTAGGGTCACATATATAACATCTCAAGTACTTTTCATTTGGGAGGCGTTTCAGCATACCAATGCATTCATTTCATGACATTTTTGTTTCGTTGCGAAAGTAATTTGATTCCTTCATTACAGAACATGAAAGGCCATTCTTAACAAGGCTGTGAAGAAACTGGTCCACTCTGCTCCACCTTGTGAAATAACTCATGAAGAAGTAATCAGCTTGGAGCTGACATCTATGACTACTTCTGTGGATGTATGTGGAGCATACAATACCCTGATCAAACCTATGGGTGAACTGTATTTTGTCTTTGGTGCCGGGGACGGCTGCATTCTCCATATGACCATCAGTAGGGGTCATAGCTGCAGCATCCACACACAAACAGCCATGTCAACTTGCCGGTAAAGGTAATATAAGGATACCTGATGACAGCATTGACAACAACAAATAACAACCTGAGTCAAGGGTAAACATGGACACATTACACTTGAGAAGCTTTCAGTGACAAATGGAGGCCTAAAGGAGAGGAAAGGAAATGACCAGGATCCATTTCCTAAGTTGAAAACATGTTTACAAACAACAGGCTTAGATCTGCTTTAACTGGGAATATCAGTTCTCGAAAAAAGTAAGTCATTGATATTCTGCTGAATCAGCATATTTATGTAATAACTGGTTTTACTTGATACTACATTGAAATTAGTCATTCCCAAGCACAGCATACATGTAGAGCTCATAAACATTAGAAGAGCTTTAACCCTGCTCTCCCCATCACTGAACACAGGTGTTAATGATAGGGATAAGGTTGGGATCAAGTAAGGCACTTTTCCTAGAAACTTACTAGAACCCTGCAGCCAATAAAGAGTTCCCTTACAGAATTAACTCACACTGGAACCTAACCAATGACGATGTTCCTTACAGAATAGCTTAGTGGGTTTGTAAGGCAGTATACCTCACAGCTGGATGTTGGACCTATGAGGTGGGTGAAATATAGACATGGCAGGGGGCCACTGCTGTCATGACAATGGGCTTCAATAGAACCCGTCCATGGTGTAAGTGTTAAATGTCAGCAGGATAAGAGGGAATTATAGCATGTATACAATTTTATAGGGAAGGTCATGAATGATTCGACACTTGCTGATCAAGAGCCTGAATGCAGTAAGGATAAGATTTATTCATGCCGTGTATAGAACCTATAGGGAAGGTGATGAATGATTCTATACTCACTGATTGAGAGCCTGGATGGAGTAAGGATAAGAGGGAATAATGGTGACTATAGAACTTATAGGGAAGGGAAGGTCATGCATGATTTAACACTCACTGATCAAGAGCCTGAGTGGAGTAAGGATAAGAGGGAATCATGGCTTGTATAGAACCTATAGGGAGGGTATTGAATGATTTAATACTAATCCCTAATCAAGAGCCTCAATGAAGTAAGCCGATAACAAAATCTAAAAAAATTCTAGATTTAGGGAAGTATTGGACACTTCACCTTTACATACCTTTTATAATCGGTTTAATGCCTCCAGCCACCTGTCTCTGTTATGTGTATAATCTTAGGGCAGGCACTGTTTACATTGGTAAGCTATACTTCAAAACAGGATTTTTGTCAGAAACTTACAAAAGAACTGCTAAAAAATGTTAGCATAAAGTTGTCCTATTGTTTACCTCCTTACTTTGGTGCTATGATATCATAATGTATATGTGCAATAGGTTACTCTTTGTCCCCAATCATTTCAATGCATATAATGAATTAACACAGAATCATGCTTCATGCTACTGAACTGGACTTGAGTTTAGGATGATTTTACTCCAAATGTCTATCTTTAGGAACTTCTATGTCTCATTGTATGCAGTTCACTCAGACATAAAGATCCAAGCAGATGATAGGTAAAGTGTAGTGTAGAGTCCTTTATTTCACACTAGATGTACATACAGCACAACAGTCTGACTCATACCAACCTTTGACTTACAGAGAACACTCAGGTTATATATGTTACATCAACCTTGACATATACTTAACCTAGGGTGATTCCCATATATCAATTAATGCAGTTGTTATGTTTAGTGGAATGTCCTTGACATTGAATTAGGTCATGCACACACCCTATGGCTTTATTACATTACAGCCGTATTCCTGTCATGCATATCTTAGATTCACTGCCAGTGTCCCTTACCTTTACTACAGTCCTTGACCCTATGGCCTAGGTCTTAGGTCTTATGTAATTTAAACAGTATGTCCTTTCAGCCTTGACATTAAGGCCTCAACCTTGGGATTCATGTAATTCAATCAGTATGTCCCTTCAGCCTTGACATTGTGGCCTCAACCTTGGGATTCATGTAATTCAATCAGTACATTACTGCTACCTTGACATTGGCTGTCTCTAGCTGCATCCATGCAGTGTCCTTGACCTTGCTTGTCTGTTCCCTTCACACCAATCACATAGTTACATCACCTATGCCTATGATGCCTCATGAATAACAGTGGATATGAGTGTCCTTGACCAATAGGGATCTTAGTTTGTGTAATACAATTATGTCGTTCTCTGGCTCATGACTGCCTAGCTCTAGCGTATTACTATCTCATCTATCGTGTCTATTAGCTCTTAGAGTGCTGATGTCTGTCCTATCTCATGTGTCTGGACTGTGGTCGAGTACACAACCTTAAGACGGTTCATATAAGCACAGGCCAACCAGGAACCATCCCTCTTTAGCCTTTGTCTGAGATGATCAACACCTGTTTCCTTTACACTACAAAATCTCATTGATGATATATAGGCCTAACATTAATCATGTAGTAATACTGTTGCAACTGCCTTTCTGTACAGTGCACAGCAATGAATAAAAAAGAAACATTATTTTGATTATCATATATATAAAACATTTGCTTTTTCTAACTAATGTGTACTTCTACCTTCTGACAGTTCTTCCCTTTGAGTATGGGAAGAGTCACATTGGACTAAAATATGTCATAAGGCTAGTTGTGGTCATTTTCCAGCAAGACCTTCTGGTACTAAATACATTAAGTTAGACAATATTTCACTCACTAAATCTCAACATCTAAGGACCACGTCCTTCTTGCTATACTGTAAACTAAGCTCTCAGTTATTGTGTAGAGACAAATCAAATAAGGCATCCCTACATACCATGTACAACAATAGTAGGGCTTTAAGGACTTGGGCTTCTATCATTTATTCAGCAAACATTCAGAAGGCAATCATTTTTAGACCTTCCTTGAATAAGGGGTAAAATAATAGACTGGGTATCTATATAGATACTGCAGCACACCTGAGATTAATTTTGTGTCAGGTGTTCCTTACAAACATCATATAACATTTATATTTGTTTACCTGCAAAAAAATTATTTATTTTGTGTATACAACCATTGTTGTTTTCCTTTCCCAATTTTCTCAGTTACATCAGGATAAACGGTTTATTTGTAATATCTGATATCCTCAAATATTGTGTGATAAATGGATATGTCAGCATCAACCCTTTGAAAAATGCTGTCATTTCATTGTGTATGTTTACAAAATGATTTGAAATGTTAATTCAGCATTTAAATAACCTTCATCAGGTTTGATCAACATTTTTTTAGTGAATATGCAGTTATGGTATGATGCACTGATGATATAGCGGCAAGCAGACACAGCTCCAGGTCCTTCCTTTTCTCTTTTTCTTCTTCTGCTAGGAGCAGGTCGTTATCAACCAGTATCAGAAAGCCTCATCAGAGCCAATAAATACCAAAGTAAATATATGCTGCGTGCAGATAAAGACTCTAATAAGGGTGTCATGTAGTTACTCGGCTTCACTAGTTGCTTTTCTACACAAAGCATTAAGCAATTCATATAATAACAGAAATGCACCAAATAACCTAAAGTTGAATTAGACGACTTGTGAAGAGATATCCAAGGGCTACTTTAATCATGGTCTCTCTTGGATTATGACTGAAATGTTTCCTGACATTTTTCATGGAATTATTGAACTTTTCATTCTATTTGTTTTGTCAGATTGAAATGTGGGAAGAAATTGATGTGGGAACAAACAGATTGAAAGGTGCTGATCATGAGACTGATTAAGACTGGTAGCAAGAGTCATAGCAAATAGGGAGCCATGTATCTGCCTTGACCTCTGGCACTGCATAGGTCATGAGTAGAAATCCATGTTAGTACTTACCAGCATTACATTGACTCTCACCTGTATGACTGCCTCCTATTTATATCTGGAATTGGGCTTTTTTTCAGTAGCGGACCCTAGATTCTTAATCCTCGATTACACCCAGTATGATTGCCCAATTTGTTCTTAATACAAATAAGAGATACGGACGGTCTCTAAACCTGCAATAGCAGAGATTAACCCTACAAAATGTATAGAGATTTATCAAAGAAAATATTCTCACTGAGACAGGCTGTTTCAGTGCCAGAGGTTCTTTAGATGGACTAGTATTGGTTGTTGCGCTGGCCACTGATCATGATACATGTAAACAGGAAGTTTGAAACACATATACAGTCAGAGCAATAGCAGCACACCGGTCAAACCCATACAAGAACTCATTTAGAGCCTGTTCCCTGAATGTGTAATATCAGAAAGTAGTCGTGTTTAGTAGCTTGCACACATCAATATTACATCTACAGCAGGAAACTAAATATAAGCAAACCTAAGAGGTAATCCACCATCACACCAATCATGTTTGCTGAGCAGAAATTGCATACTTCTGCTGATGCAACTGTCTTTCTAGAGTGGAAAGGAATGATATGTAAAAGAAATTGTTATTTGGATTACCATATACATAAATATCTTGTCTTCTACCACAAAACCTTGCACATAAGGTGCATCTTATACATGAGGATGGACTCCTGGTGCACCTTATAGAAGAGGAATGATCAGGGAGAGGGTTTTCTCTATTATGTCCCTATTACTCTCCTTGTCCTGTACATTAATTAGAATGGATAGGGGAAGCTCTGAGATGGCCTTAGGTCTTTGAATGAATTCTAGCTTTGTGCATTAGAGAGAAGTCCTCCACAGCAGGAGTCACTTTGGGATCAGATTTTGACTGCAATATTATAATAAAGACAAGTGGAAATACACCCCCCTGTTCACAACAAATACATCGGCCCTACCTGCCATGTATGACAACGGTAGGGTGTTAAGGACTGCATTCATTAATTTTTATAGGCTGGTTCCATTACCATTGGTCAGCAAAAGTTTTGCTAATCTGAAAATATCAAATATGTCATATTAAGAAAGCCATTGTCAGAATGAAAAGATTTGTCAAATTGCTATTTGTGGAACTAGCCCTTTACTACTTTGCTATTCTCGAATTTATTACCCCGTTCCCATTTCATTTTTCATTGATGACCATTTGGGCTGAGGAAAGACAGTATCTTGACAAAAGAAAACCTAACCGAGGGGATTTTTTGATCCAGTATAAAATGCTTGTTGGTAAATAATGGAAATTTTTATGCGCTCTGTGAACCATCAATGAGTGTCTTTGGGATTATTCTCCCCTGATTTACTTTCCCTCTTTGTGATCGGTAAACACCATTAAACTATGAAATCAACTGTGGAATTAAATTAACCAGGCAGGTGACGTCGATGCATGTCCCCCTTTTAAATAGATGGCACACTAGACAACTACGCAATCAACATACAGGTGGGAATGGAGAGAGTAGAGCATATAGTAGATATACACCCATATGACCTATATTTAAAGTCCTTATATTGGAGGGGATCTCCCAGCTGCCTCCTCTCCAGTGACTACTTCCTTCACCATCAGCTGTTCCCTCACCATGCCTCAGGTCCCTCCTCTATTAAAGGAGCTCCCATCATTCCATGATACTCTGTCCCGCTGAGCCCCTGTCATGGTCTTAAACCAATCTGGTGAATCCTTGCTGAGTGGGTACTCTTGCACTGAGCTGTTCTCCTAGCTAGGCTGCTTCAGCATCATTTATAAGCTTCTCTCCACTTACTCAGCAGCTGCCTTGTCCCTCCTAAGCTCCGTTCACCACAATCATCACTTCCACATGAGCCATTCCAAAGTTCAGAGCTGCTCGACTGACTTGACTGTCCTGTTTTCCAATATTCCCCTAACCTTGCAGCCCCATCACAAACCTGAGCTGCTATCCTGAACAGCTAATCTCACCTTGCCTGACTCCCTTTGCCCTAGGCTGCATCCTTCACCAAAAACTTTCCCCATCTTGATTCCTGTCCCTTCCTTCTGGCCAATAGCCTCTTTTCTTATCCTGAGCTACTCCCCTTATCCAAACACTTGCACCCCCTTCTCTTGATCTCCTCCCCTCATGCTTATCTCTGCTCACCTTGTTCCTCGTCCTTCCCTTGTCATCCAAGGCTGCTTTCCTCACCCAGAGCTCTTTTAAGCTTGTGTTCCCCTCACCTTGCTGAGCTCTCCTCACCAGCCCCCACCCTACTCCTCCCCATGAGATGTTCTTCTCAGCCTGGGCACCCATCGCATTGTTGCGCCTCCCTCCCTCCTTGTTCTATTGTATGATTGAAAAGAAATTTTAAAAGGAATTTGGCCTCTTATGTATAGTTGTTAAGCATTATTTGTGTGACTTTAGAAAGCATTTTTTTATATATATATATATATATATATATATATATATATATATATATATATACACACACACATATATATATATATGTATATATATATATATATATATATATATATATATATATATGTATATATATATATGGGGAAATTACATTGCAGTCTTAGCTTTTTAGCCAAAAAGTTCAGGGCTTCGAAACTATCAGTGGATAGATACTAAGAAAGGTATGATAGGAGTGAGCAGTGAGTTAGTGGAATGTCTTGTGAGGTAGCAGGTTTCTATCTCAAGGGCCCCCAGACGCTTTCAGGTGTGGAGTCAATTCATGACAGGTAAAGTCCTTGCGTCCTTGGGCTAGCAGAGTAAAGCTGAACTAGAGGCGAACTGTCACACATCTTTTTCTAACCTTGCAGTCATGGTTGCTACCTGGATGTGCTCATAATTATTCATTTGAAAATGACTTCCACAAAAGTATTCTTTATTTTTGTGCTATCGTAGATGTGAGTGTGTTATATACTGTAAGAATTGTATGAGCATGGTGAATTCAAAATGATGTTAATAATTGTGGCTTCCTCCTGTAGAGGTGATCACTGAAAGTTTCTGACAATTTCCTTACACTTTGATGTAAACACCAACTGTAGATAAACAAAAAAGATTTTTTTTTTTTTAAATATGTTCATCACCAACTGGCGTGTAGGGGTATAAAACTGGCCAGCCTATTTAAGATAGGTCTGTCTATAGACCTTACTGAAGATGTAATGCTCCCAGACAGAGGTTTGTAGGGTCACATATATAACATCTCAAATACTCTTCATTTGGGAGGCGTCTCAGCATACCAATGCATTCATTTCATGACATTTTTGTTTCGTTGCGAAGGTAATTTGATTAAGTTTTTTTAGCATTGAAAGTGTTTATAATAGGACCGGAATACAGAACAGGTTATCATTTAGGGCTGAAAAAAGTCCTTCAGTAAAGAATATGAAAGGCCAGTCTTAACAAGGCTGTGAAGAAACTGGTTCACTCTGCTCCACCTTGTGAAATAACTCATGAAGAAGATATCAGCTTGGAGCTGACATCTGACTACTTCTGTGGATGTATGTGGAGCATACACTACCCTGATCAAACCTATGGGTGAACTGTGTTTTGTCTTTGGTGCTGTGGGACTGCTGCATTGTCCATATGACCATTAGTAGGGGTCATAGCTGCAGCATCCACACACAAACAGTCATGTCAACTTGCCGGTAGAGGGAAAATAAGGATACCTGATGACAGCCTTGACAACCACAAATAACTACCTGAGAGAAGGGTCAACTTGGACACATTGTACTTGAGAAGCTTTCAGTGACAAGTGGAGGCCTCAAGGAGAAGAAAGGAGATCACCAGGATCCATTTCCTATGTTGAAAACATGTTTACAAACAACAGGCTTAGATCTGCTTTAACTGGGAATATCTGTTTTCGAAAAAAGTAAGTCATTGATATCTTGCTGAATCAACATATTTCTCAACGGGTTTACTAGATACTACATTGTAATTGGTCATTCCCAAGCACAGCATACAGGTAGAGCTCATAAACATTACAACAGCTTTAACCCTGCTCTCCCCATCACTGAACACAGGTGTTAATGATAGGGATAAGGTTGGGATCAAGTAAGGCACTTTGAAAAGAATCTTACTAGAACCCTGCAGCCAATAAAGACTTCCCTTACAGAAATAACTCACACTGGAAGCTAACCAATGAGAATATTCCTTACATAATAGCTTAATGGGTGTGTAAAGCAGTACCTCACAGCCGGAGGTGGGACCTAATGGGGAAGGTGAAATATAGACATGGAAGGGAATCACTGTTGACATGACAATGGGTGATGTAGACCAGCCTTCAATAGAACCCTGTCAGCAGGATAAGAGGGAATCATGGCATGTATAAAATACTTTAGGGAAGGTCATGAATGATTTAACACTTGCTGATAAAGAGCCTGGATAGAGTAAGGCAATGACAAAATCTAATAATATCCTAGATTCAGGGAAGGAGGGGACACTTCACTTCTATACCTTTTACAATCAGCAGGATGCCTCCAGTCACCTGATTGTGTTTTGTTTCAATAGAATTCTTCTCAGTCATCAATGTGAATGGATAAAACTTGTCAAAAACTTCTTTTATACCAATAGAATCACCAAAGAGAGAGAGAATAATATGATTCTGGCAACATTGTCTCTGAGAAACACTTCGTCCAGCTGAAACACTCTGTAAAAAGAAAATTAAAGATAGAGCTTTCAACAAGGACTCTACACAAAACGACCACATCAATGACCAATCAAATACAACAGTTGACCCTAAAATGCTGCCATCTGCTAACCATGATTGTTTGATTCGTCTCATTTAATTCTCTCTATCCCTCTCTCACTTTTTTCATATCCTTTACAAACAGTTTTTGTAGTGATCATGTGTGTAATATTGTGAATTATTGGCGATAGCAAATGAAAGGCGCTTGAAATGACCTTTCCATATTTGTATGATGAATTAAACATAACATGAAAGTTTTGTCCACCACTGCTAATGCTAGAAAATATGAATACAGAAACAGACAAGGTATTCGGCAAAAAGACTAGATGCCATACTTTCTTTTTGCTGCTCTATCTCAGTTAGTTTCAATCCTGAATGAATGCACATGAAAATGGACATAATCTAATCAGGATCATGTTTCAATAGTTTCTACGAGAGGATGCCCTCAAATCGTAGTGGGAGGTATAAGAAATGACTCCTTACCAATGACTACATAGTGAGCTACAGTACAGACCTCAAAATAGAAGCTGCTATTTATTCAACTACTGACTCAATGCACACCACTTTGAAGTCATAGCACCCAGTCATAGGAGCCACTATTGGCTACATAGTGACCAGTAATATCTCCCTCATGGTCTAGTTTGCACTCCTGTGTTCAAATGAGCAGAGGGCTGCAGTAATTATATACTGATATATAGGCCCCCCGTGCCCCAGGAGATGCAGGGTGTACAGATACCGAGGATGTAGGAGTGAGATGTAGTGTGTACAGGTACCCAGAATGTAGGAGTGAGACGCAGGGTGGGTGGAGGGTGTAGGAGTGAGACATGGGTTTACCGAGGATGTAGGAGTGAGATGCATGGTGGACAGAGGATGTAGGAGTGAGATGCATGGTGGGCGGAGGATGTAGGAGTGAGATGCATGGTGGGCTGAGGATGTAGGAGTGAGACGCAGGATGGGCAGAAGGGGTAGGACTGAGACACTTGGTGGGCAGAGGATGTATAAGTGAGATGCATGGTGGACAGAGGATGTAGGAGTGAGATGCATGGTGGGCGGAGGATGTAGGAGTGAGATGCATGGTGGGCGGAGGATGTAGGAGTGAGACACAAGGTGGGCAGAGGGGGTAGGACTGAGACACTTGGTGGGCAGAGGATGTAGGAGTGAGATGCAGGGCAGGTGGAGGATGTAGAAGTGAGACACAAGGTGGGCAGAGGGGATAGAACTGAGACACTTGGTGGGCAGAGGATGTAGGAGTGAGATGCATGGTGGACAGAGGATGTAGGAGTGAGATGCATGGTGGACAGAGGATGTAGGAGTGAGATGCATGGTGGGCGGAGGATGTAGGAGTGAGACGCAGGGTTGGCAGAGGGGGTAGGACTGAGACACTTGGTGGGCAGAGGATGTAGGAGTGAGATGTAGGGCAGGTGGAGGGAGTAGGAGTGAGACACAAGGTGGGCAGAGGGGGTAGGACTGAGACACTTGGTGGGCAGAGGATGTAGGAGTGAGATGCCGGGCAGGTGGAAGGTGTAGGAGTGAGACACAAGGTGGGTAGAGGGGATAGAACTGAGACACTTGGTGGGCAGAGGATGTAGGACTGAGCTGCCAGGCAGGTGGAAGGTGTAGGAGTGAGATGCAGGGTGGGTGGAGCATGAAGGAGTGGTACCTTATCTTTTTTATCATATCAACCCCCCAGTCTCTGTTTAAAAAAAATGAGCACTGCCTTATTCGCCTTAACTGTGTACCGATAATCCCAGTGCCAAAGTAGCTGCCACAGGTGCCGGTTACAGGCTTACCAGGTATCACACATTGGCAATTCCCAGCCACTGTAGTTTGGCAGCAGCAGGTCCCTTGCACTGTGTGGTTGAAGATGCAAACCCACCTTGCACCCATGCTATATAAGTAAAGCTCATCGACCTCTATATGAGTGGCCTGGGGTCAGGACCTTTTGGATTATTAGTCTATATAAAGTGCTTAAATACAGTTAAAAAGCAAAGAGCCGAGATTGGGTACATATGAGCAAAGGAGTGCATAGGGCAGCAGCTAAGAGTACCCACTAATTATTCACACAGAGGGCTGTCATATCAGGGTCCCTTATTGAATCTCTGCTGTGGTGACTAGTTAGCCAGCAGGCAGTATGATCACCCAGTTATTTAGCCAGCTATTTGATCACTATGGTCAAAATCCGAACATCATCTGGTAAGATTTGACCAATCTCAAATCGTAGCAGGCAGAACCTCTCAGAGAATCTATTGAAACAAGGTCCTGATATACTCATCTGAAACTGAGAGCGAGTTTGTTATATATATAATTGCATCTGTCTTACTTAACCATTTATGGCTGACTGGGTCACAGGGTTCACAGTGGTACAAAAGAAGTTTCAGATGAATAACATACCTGGAGCGTGTTGCTCCTATGGTAAAAAGAGCTGTCAGTAGGTATCCTCTTTTCAAAAGAAGTCATGCTCTGCTTAACCATTCAACTTGCACTCACCACCTTAGTCTGCAAGTCACCTGCCTTGTTTAAAACAGAGAGAGCTGCACTATCAGGTACCTACTCTTTTTGGGTATTTGCTTCCATTATTATCTTCCCTTTCATTTAATAAAAGGATAAATACAAAAAAATAGTAGAAATGATGAAAATTAGCCAAATTGATAATTGTCGCTGATTTTCGCCCTGACAATTTTCATCGGTTTATCCACAATATAATCTTAATGAATCTTTTGAAAAAAGGTATCAAATAAAGAAAGACAACATATGTGACACGATCTGCGAAAATGGGGCTTAGTGCAGGGGGTCCTAAGACCCCTTTTCCTAGTACATGTCACATATATTGATATCCACATGTAGCTTAACTTTTTCTCTTTAAATTGGTACTGGTTTTATTTGGCATGTAGTTGGTACATACAGACTAGACGCTGACACGAACGATGGCCAATTTATAATTTTGAAAATTCAGCAAAAATTGACAAATAAAGATATTATAATGAAACAAAAAGTATTCTGAAGCTCTTGATGTACTCTCTGTGAACACAACATAACCCTGAAATCCATTTTCCCGACATGTGCCTGGTTAGGTAAGGATGCATCACTGACTGACCTCTCCCAACTAGGTACCTACTCAAGTCTCCCATTTTTAGCACAGTATTTGAATGACCACTTGTTAGCAACATGAAAAGAAAGGACTAGAAACCAGGGCATTTTTAGCCAGCTCTTTTTTTTACTAAAGGAGCAGCACCCTCCCGCAGCAACAAACTCTCCAGTTTCACACAGGCACTAAGTACCTCCTTACTTTAAAGAGTGTCCTACAGGAGAGAGTGATTGATACCTATTTTAATCTGAACTTCATATCCTCCTTAGGAGAACTCAAAATACCTTGTAGCTAATCTGTTCTAAGGATGAGAGGCTAAAAAGAAGAGGGTCCATGATCTGTTGTCAGCAGGTGACTGTAGGTGGTTATGATCTCTTAACCATGGGAATAAAATACTTTAATCTCTGTCATCTCAGAGACAGAAACAAAAACTCCAGACAACATACAGTTTTACATAAACTCTGTACTATGTTCTCTTTAAATGTTTCATTTAGACGACATATAGTTTTATGTCGTGGCAGATACGACTATAACTATAAAATAGTACTAGAAGCTCCGTATTTTATCTCAATGTAGATATGTACTGTACATTTGTTTAACCAAAGAGTTGTGTATCACACCCCAGGGTGTGATAACCCTCTGGCGTTATCACACGCCCGTGGGCGGGAAAAAAAGTAGTGCCAGCATCGTAGGAACGTTACGACGTCGTAGTGACGTCATAGTGACGTCATAGTGACGTCACTGTTAGGGGCGTTTTTGTTTGAACAAGATGTTACAATGGATTGTTTACCTGTTTCTGATGACTTTAGAGAGCAGAATGGCAAGGAATTTCCCGAGGGCGATGATGTAGTTATGATAGAAGGTCCAGAAGAGGTTGTAGATGAGTTAATTGCAGTGTTTGACTTGTCAAACTTTATGGAAAGTGAGGAAGAAGCTCCCGAGGGATCTGTTGCGGCCTCGAGTGCACCCTCGGGAGTAGCTGGTGAGCAATGGAAAAGAGAAATAAAGACGAGATGGCTGATTTTGTGCAGTCGGCAAAAAATACCAACACAGTAAGGAAAACCAAACACAGTAAGGAAAACCAAACAGGTGAGAATAATTTTGATAGCTTCGATTGCAGAGATTATATTTGAACTTGTGTGCAGAGGTAGGGAGAATTTAGTAGTTGATCTGAAGCAGTAAAATTAAAATAAAATGTGAGTGAGAAATGACATTTGTATTCAATTGTTATTAAGTTAATTACATGTAAATGATATTTTTTTCAAGGTTATGAAGAATTTCGTAAAATTGGCTTAAGCAGAACTGTATGGAAACCAGGCTGATTGAGACAATAGAACCAGAAGAATTGGATCAATTCATATGCAACTACCTGATTAACAAGAGGCCTCAGAAGGGAGGCGAGCACCAACCAGACACTTCAACTAGTATTCACAAGACTATCCTACGGTAAGTTGGGAGAATTTAGAAAAATAATCAGATTTCTATATGTAGAATATGTAGAGTAATATATTTTTTTTATTTATGAAATTAACCATATCCTAGGCTTTTGAACTGAATAGAATTTTTTTATTATTTTATTTATTTAATTTTTACAGCTACCTAAAGGAGAAGAATTACCCTGCTGATCCCATGTTTGATGACAGATTCAAGATGTCACGTGATGTATTATCAAGCAAAAGAAGTAAACTGAAGTCTGACGGAGGGGTTTGATGATGAAGAAATATCTAAACTATGGGCTTCTGGTGCATTAGGTGGCAGCACTCCCACTGATTTGAAGAACACTGTATACTTCTATTGTACCATTGGGTTTGGTTTGAGAGGTATAGATGAATCTGGACAAATGAAATGGGGTGATGTGCAACTGGTAGAAGGTAAAAGTGAAAATGAAGTAGCATTCATTCAGTTTCATGAGAGATCATCTAAGACAAGACATGGGCAAATTGGTGGCCATGTTAGAGCTTTCCCACCTAAAATATATGCAAAGCCAGGTGATGACCATTGTCCAGTAGCATACTACAGGTTATTTGCAAGTAAAAGACCCCAAAAAGCAATGAATGTAGATGCGCCATTCTATCTAACATGTAAACAGGGCACAGAAATGATTGATGAGGTCTGCTACCTTCATACTCCTATGGGAGTTAATACCTTGAGGAAAATTGTGACTAAAATGTGTAGGCATGCCAGTATCATTGGGAAACATAGCAATCACTCTTTGAGAAAAACAACTTGTCAGAAATTAATTGGTGCCAATGTACATCCCGTCCTAGTAGCCCAACTCACTGGTCATAAAAATTTGGCTAGTCTTGCAAATTACTCCACTGCTTCCAAACCCCAACAGAGAGCCATGAGTAACATATTAAAAGGGATTGCTTCTGGTTATGAACCTACCTCCGCCATTGCTGCTGCTCAGCCCGTTACTCGTACTCCCATGTCCAAGCCTGTCACTACAGTGTCAACTCCAGGCAATGTTGAAGTACCCAACGTGGTTCGATCACTCTCAGAAAATGTATCCGGAATGTTCTCTGGAGCCAATGTCAACGGCCCAATTACTGTTAATATTAATTACAACATCCATACCTCCTCACAGGCTAACGTTAATATGTCACCAAGAATTCCTGTCTGTGATAACGATGCATAAATCCATGTACAATTGAATACGGCTTCTTCCCTTGACGCCATGTTGGTTTTGCTGAGAGGTGGGCGTTTCAAAAAAGCCCGGATGTAAATTTGAAAAATAAAAATGTGATTTACTGTTAACCTGTTGTCCATCCTTTATTCCAATATACATATTTTTAAAGGCATTCAATTACTTAACATTGTGTAACAAATTATAATTACAATAAGAAAACTTTTGCTCGAACGACGATTTGTAAACATTGACTACGAAACAAAAATAGCTGAAACCTCGTGTTCCAACTCCGTTCGATGATGACAGAAAATAGTTTTGCCCCAGCGCTGTCATTTTCTTTTGTTAATACCCTGTTTAAACAATTGAAATGTCCCTAAGACTTTTACATTCATGTTAACAAAATTTAATTTCATCAAATTAAACTGTAATCCACATTTGACACGTTCCATTACGAAAACTTTTTTAAAATCGACCCGCGAATGGTGGCGTATGAATATCAGCCTCGATTTGAGTCAAGCAAGCTGTCATGGCTGACCGTGACGGGTTTCAGCGACTTTGACAATTGAAGTAAGGCCAATTTAATAAAATTTAGTTACTTTTTTCATATAAAACATTGAGATAAATACAAAGATCAACTCAAAGTAGCCTTGAGGAGGGATTATTGCACTCGCAGTGTTGTGCTTGCATCACACTCGGCCCTTCGGGCCTCGTGTGGGCCTCGAGCACAACACTGCTCATGCAATAACCCCTCCTCAAGGCTACTTTTCGTTGACCTTTGTCTATTAATGGGGAGATAGAATACAGTGGGCCCGTATTCAATGGCTGATTATCACGTGACCTACTGCAGCAAATAGAGTTAAATATTGTTGAGTTTCTTCATTTAATAGCTTTCAAACCTGTGTAGCAATGACATAAATGCAAATGTCCATTCTCAGGGAATAAGTTTGCACCATATTCACCGAGGTGAGGCTGTCCGTATTCAACAATGCCTTATTTATCTAAGCTCTGTACTATGTACTCTTTTCTTTTTTTTAGCGTATAGCCTGGGCAACTCATTACCAGACTTATCAATGTACATCAACAAAATCTGAGCGGATAATGGCTGCTCTCTCTCTCTTCTTTTTTTCTTTTTTTTCGGGGGGGGGCCTTAGGCAGGTAGGATCTGCAGTCAAGGTAGAAGTTGAGCTTATCTCCAAGCCTGGTTACAGCTAGTCCATTAACGGAATCGTCCCACCTCTATGAAGAATTTACAGTAAACATTTAGTTGAGATGCTCTGAGTTTTCTGTTGCCTAGAGAGGGAGGGATCCATGATGTGCTGCTCCAGCAAAGTGATTATAGCTAACTCCTTCTGTTTACCTTAACACCAAAAGCAGTCGGCCATCATAAGGTGATTGTGGATGGTTATATGTATATAGCTAAACGGTTTGATGACTCAGAGCTGTCTACTAGCCAGAAATGTTAAAAGGGCCTCCTGGCAAAATGCAGTTTAAGTGCCTTATGAATGAGATCAATAAAAAAGATTTATAAATTACAACATCATAGACAAGGACCCTTTCTCCCTTGACACCTGGAGTGTATTTGTTCCTATTTGAATAGTATTGAGATCTCAAGTCATTAGTTTGTGCGATCATGGAACATTAAGAAATAGCCTCCTGGGAGTGAAGCTTAACTTTGTTAAGTTGAGAAAGTAGAAGAATACCAATAAAGGTGTAATAGTTATTGGGTTTTACAACATTTACTTCATTTATTGGCACCAACCGACAGATGTGCTCGTGTGGTGCTCGTTCCTTTTATGCCAACCAGGTGTTGCTTCTTGATACACGTTTGGTACAAGAGGGGCAGCACCACGCCTCGCATCCAGCTCCTACCAAGGAGCCGGATGATCGGCAGAAGGGGACTGGACCTAGTCCAGTCCAGACGTGTCTCTATACCTTCTTGCAATAAAGTCCATCCAAACAGATGGGAAGTTATGGGCTTTGCCCAACCCAAACCTTTCGTGTTGTGTGCTGCTTGTAGTACTTAAGTGAGCTTAAGAGCCACCCAATTCAACATATAGAACGAACTGCTACACTCTTATCCAATATTACCCGTAAAGCTTTAGTAACACTCCAAGAGGTCTCATCGTATACAAGAATGCTCATGTGAGTAGTAAAGCTACTCCAATTTCTACTGTTCCCCATCGGATAAAAGGGGGACTCTTCACAAATGAAAACCACAAAAAGTGAGTCATAAGGACAAAAGAGCTCATGTCTGCTTTGTTTTCTGCCAATAAATAAGAGTGAGATACACCTTTTTGCTTTTTCCAATACTAAAACAGTGTTTGCTATTGAAAACATTCTCAATGGAGTTTAGTGTTGCAATGTATATACTTTAATGCTAGGCAGTATTTACAGGGGGTCTCATTGTAGATCCCTTTTGTAAAGTAACATTTTTTCTTTTGAATTATAGTGTTTCCACAATGTTGCCTGAGGCGTTGTAAACAGGAATTATGTCCATAGATATATTTTAGTTGCAACCTTTACTAAGAGAGTAATGAATGTGCTAACGGGCACTGAATTCAGTGTATCGTAGGATATCCTACGATACACTGAATGAGGTGCCCGTTATCACATTCAATACTGTTATTATTACACGATTAATCAGTAAAAAATTAATAAATATTCAAGAGAATATCAATAAAAACAAGTTGACAACAGAAATCGGTACACACACCTCTGTGCCCGGCAGGCGTTGGTTTGGTCTGAACCTGTCCCACAGTCATCGTGGACACCTACAGCGAAAAAAAAAATACGCCCGTCTCAGGACTCATCCTGCCTACCTCTATCTGCTGAGCACAATGCGCTAACCACTAGACCACTGCATCTCACACCTCTGCGCTTGCTTTGAACGCGTCCCGCGTCTCGCGGTTATGGCCCGCAGTCATCGCTGTTATGGGAGCAGTAGGGACAAAGCTGGGGGGCACAACCCAGACTGCTGGGGATTTTCACACTTTGAATGTATAGTAGTTATATGTGAGTGACCCCCCCCCCAGGCTTTGTATCATATCAAGACCTGGTTCTAGCCAACCACTTCTCGTCATTCCCTGTGGCGCAATCCATAGGAAGTTGGACTTGGGATATGAGACTGCAGGTTCGAACCCTACCCTGGCCATGAAAATTTTGTGGGTTTTAACATGTAACATATGACATTTTGACATGTGACATATGATATGTGACATGTAAGGAGTGCTGATATCCTGGATATCAGCACTCCTAAGAGTTCCAATATCCAGGATATCAGCACTCATAAGACCTGCAATATTGACAGGTATCAGAATGGGAATATCCAGAAAAAAGCACCCAAAATCACAGAGGTTGTGTAATAGTTAAAAATGATAAATGAGATAAAAGAGAAAGTTAAGATACACACTGGAACCTTTAGTTCCACACTGGTGGATGCAAAGTAATATCTAGTTATTGTATAATGCTCTAGTACATGGTGACAGTTAGTTTCAATCCATTTTTTTTTTGGATTAATCAATGTGATTGAATTGAAATTGCCAGGATGTTACTCTATATTTATACAATGAGGAAGAGAGGAGGACAATAAATAAATTCTGGTAACTTTCCAGTAGGCACAGAGGGTTGCATAAACGTTGACAACAGAATGATATTGTGTAAATGGTGTTGATCAACCTGTCTTCAACACTAATAATTATCAACATTGGTTCAACTTTGACACAATGTTTAAGCAATGGTGAATCAGCATAGAAATACTAAATGTTGAATCAGCACTGATGATTAAACATTGAAATACAGTTGATTTTGATTATGCAGTGTCAACTTTCAAATTCAACTATATTTCAACCCTGAATCGACTGTTGAGATGTGTCAACATTGAATCAACATTGATGTGTCCAGTATTTTAGCCTACTTGAATGACTGTAGCCAGCTGAAAGACTCGGCCAAACACTTTGTCAAATGAACACTAAAAGTGAACTCCACAAGAATTGACAAATCAATGCCCATCAAATACAAAAACTCCCCTTTAAACTCTGACCTCGTCCTTTTCATACTCCCATTGCTAGTGCAACAGGTTTTGAAAAGACAGATTCTTTACAAAGAGAAACCAACTATTAGAACTATTAAGAAACTGACTGATCCAGTGTAATCAACCTTTGATGTTAAACACAATTTTTGGTGTCTGCAGACCATGATTGCTAGCTGAATCTGTATTCTCAAAGAAAAAAAAAGCTACTTAAAGATGCATACACACAGCGTTATGTCAGAGAGGGACTGGTAAAATAAGGACAGCTGATCTCTGCAAATAACAACCTGAGCAAAAGATCAAATTATCCACATTGTCCTTGGGGAGCGTTCAGTGGTGAGTGGAGGCCTCAAGGGGACAAGCGAAAGCTGGATCTCCAATGGCATTTAAAAAGAACCTGCAAACAAAACTGCTTTAGCTAAACGTCTTAGCTCTCACACATTGAGTCATGATATCTTGCTGAATCAGCATATGTACAGTATTTGGGGCTGACCCTCACCTTTGACCTTATTCAGTGTTATTTTGACTCTGTTCTGACACTGTATTATTGCATTTACATGCTAAGTTCTCATATTAGATTAATCATATTCCAATAATGCCCCTAGAGGAAAGGTATGGTTAAGTATACAACATATATGCATAAACACTAGACATTGCTGCAAACAGATATGTATTTTGGAATCATAAAAGTCGGTATTATGAGTGCAACCATCTTGTATTTTGGAAGGCAAATGATTTCATACTTGGAAAAATATTAAAATCAGCGCCCTAGCCAGTGAAAATGAGGGTACAGGTCATGTTATAACATGGACAAGAAATAATCTCAATGGGAAGTTAAAATTTATATAGCTAACAAGAAAAGTGACGGTGACCTACTTTGAGCTGCAATTGCGGGAAAACGCAATTCCGGAGCTTTGTCAGACAAGCAGATCTGTTTCAGCAGACATTTTTACGTAAGAAACCATCTTCTAACCTTTTGGCACCCAAGAGCTGTGCCCTAAGATTAAAAGACATAGCAGGGAACCACTGCAGTTATGACAGCCTTAAATAGAACCCATCCATGGGGTAAGTGCTAAATGGCAACAGGATAAGAGGGAATAATGGCATGTATAAAACCTATAGGGAAGGTCATGTATAATTCAACACTCGCTGATCACGAGCCTGGATTGAGTAAGGATAAGAGGGAATAATGGCATATATAAAACCTATAGGGAAGGTCATGGATAATTCAACACTCGCTGATCACGAGCCTAGATTGAGTAAGGATAAGAGGGAATAATGGCATATATAAAACCTATAGGGAAGGTCATGGATAATTCAACACTCGCTGATCAAGAGCCTGAATTGAGTAAGGATAAGAGGGAATAATGTCATATATAAAACCTATAGGGAAGGTCATGGATGATTCAACACTCGCTGATCAAGAGCCTGGAGTAAGGATAAGAGGGAATAATGTCATACATAAAACCTATAAGGAAGGTCATGGATGATTCAACACTCGCTGATCAAGAGCCTGGATTGAGTAAGGCAATGACAAAATCCAAATTTAGGGAAGGAGGGGACACTTTAGCCTTATACCTTGTACAATCAGCAGAATTCCTCCAGCCCCCTGCCTCACTCTTCACTTTAGTAAGCTTTACATGAGACTGAGGTATTTCTAAGAATCTTGCAAAAAGGTGCAAATAAACTTGTTTAGTTTACTTTACTCTAGCATACTTTACCATTTTGGTGCAATGTGACCTATATTTTTTATTTCGCCTGGCATGATACATAACCAAATGTCCAAGACCATGGGATATTTTTACATTGTATTTCCTGAGGTGGGACTGGCGTATCCCATGAACCCATTATATGGCTAAGTGGGATATGACCAGTCCAACAGAGGGGAATACAATGTAAGAAATCCCATGAAAGTGGACATTTGTATTTATGTCATGGCCTAGGAGGTTAATGTGCTTTAAATAAAGAAAGCAGCTCAGATCTTTTCAAAATCCAAGATGGCCGACACCTATTGAATATGGACACATTGTATTCAATGCCCCCCATTGAATACTGTGGGTCTAGTACTAATCTATAGTGACGATTGTATCTGCCATGACATAAAGACTCATATATAATGGTACTTCAATGGCACCCAATATCATTTCAATGCATACTATACCTTAGAATAAAGCACATCATGTAGCCCTGAGATAACGTTCAGATAAGTACAGCCCAAGCACCAAAGCAAAACCTGTTGTTCTGTGTCTGAGTTGATGGGCACCTGTTCCTTTCACACCAAGCACCTTCCCACACGCATTATGGAGCCTCCTAACCTTACACAGTTGGGTTACCCTTGTCTCTGGCGCGCCTTAGGTGGATGCCCTTCCTGATGTTTTAGTTGCTACAGCATCCTTGCCCCGTCCCCCAGCAAAGTCCCTCTCAACTTTCCTTCACTCCAATTAAAGTTTGAGAGGTCCGTGACAATTACTCATTAGGTTACTTCGTCTCCAGGCCACTTTCTTTAAGGCCACCTCCTTGTGTGTCATTGTCCAATGGTTCATTAACAATACCATGTAGGGTTGGCATGGCACAGAGCAAGCACATCTATGAGTCCTACGTTTCTGTCCTTTGACAGGCGGGCTTCCCTAGCCCACTTAAAAGGGTCTATTTCTCCTTTTTTTCTATCCCCTCAGGATGTGTGTGCTGCGTGAGCACTGACACATTCCTCTGTGAAATTGTGTAATATAGTTGTCGCCCTGAATATGACCTTAGCTGTCAAAATGGCGTTAAATTACTTACTACTCACTACAGACAGGATATGAGAAGTCCTTTTTTCAATGGACTTCATAGAAAATAAATCCATTTAACTTGGTCTCCATTGCCTATTGCATGTGTATGGATAATATCTACAGAATCTAACTAAATAGCATGAGATATTTTACCAGACATAGTAGCGCCTGCCAGTGGCCTAACAGATGAAAAGTCCATCTAATTTCAGAACCACTTTGATGAGGGATAAGACTAGTACACTTCACTCAGTCGACTAATGTGAGAGAGTGCTAGAGTATGGTAGGGAACGTTCTACTTTCTTCTATTACTGATAACTTTTTAATATGAAATCTTGGATGCCTAGATTTGTCCTAGTAATCCATGCAACGACTTAGAAATACTCAACACAATATATTGATGAATCATAATGAGATTACCATTCAGACAACTTGTTTGGCTGGATCAAGATGGAAATATGATAAGGTTTT
The DNA here is from genome assembly GCA_949317995.1 of Acholoe squamosa. NCBI lineage: Eukaryota > Metazoa > Annelida > Polychaeta > Phyllodocida > Polynoidae > Acholoe > Acholoe squamosa. Next base: position 941,055 of record OX439051.1, on the reverse strand, counting down.
AAAGCACCACATTGTTGCTGGATGACCGAATACTGTAGATGAGCATCCTCTCTTAAAGTGTTGAATGTTCGGGTTCACTATAACAGACAGGAAGCCATATTCCCATATCACCAGATGCATATTCTAGAAATGATAGTAAGCTGAATCTGATGGAACCCTGTTGTACAAACACGGGGCACTGTTAAACACCCAGGGGCTACTTTAATCAGAGGTTGACCAGGAAATGGTACAATACATTGTAACTTTGGTTTCCCAATGTTTTCTTGGTATAAATAGATTTATATTGATGTTATAACAAACATTAAACAAATGAATGACCTAAAATTAAATAAGACAAAGTCAATTTAGAAAAGCTATGCAAGAGTCTACTTTAATTATGGTCTCCCTATGAAAGGCTGCAGTGCATTATGACTGGGTGCTTTTCCTGGCTATTACAGAATTATTGAATTTTTTCATTTAATTTCTATTTTCAGATAGAAATGTGGGAACAAAATTGTGTGGGGAAAAACAAAGGGATGGTTTCTAATTGTGAGTGTGATAAAGACTGGCAGCAAGATCCATAGCCAATGGGCAGGCAGCTTGATGGAACTGCAAGACCATGGCCGTACATCTTCATGATAAGCATTCCATACAATAGGTCATCCTACCAGATCCATTATCTGAATGCCCCAACCTGTCTGAGAAGATCCCACAGCAGGAAAGATGGTAGTGGTGGCTCGTTTCAAGAACTGTCATACCTAAATAATTTATAAGATATGAATTTCCCAATTCATTTCCATATATATTTCATATATGTATGATCTATATATCCAAGAAATAACAATACGTCTTCTAACGGTCATAGAAACAGTCATGTATGATTCCAATAAAGGAGAGCAATATCAAATCTAGATGGATATCTTTATATCATTTAAGCTTGAAAGTTCTTCATTATCATGGTGAACAGAGCCACGGTGAAATTTGTAAAGATTCATTATCCCCTGTGCCTTCATCATATCAAAATGTTTTGAATTATGAAAATTTAGACCCTGCGTAATGCAATATATATGATTATTTGACTAATTCCTGATGATTCCCAATCGTGTATCTATCTTTTCCTAGTTTTGTTTCAATAAAATTTTCTGTAAAATTATAGCAAATTTTAAAACACTTAAGTTTAAAAGGGATAGCGGAGCGCCAGGTGATACAACATAGTTTCTGATGAAGCAGGCGCTATAAATGTTCTAACTGAAGGCAGCTGTGTATGCTGTAAACATTAACATTCTCCATTCTGAGGTTCAGGTCCTAGTTGTAGGGGACTTATCAAACATTGGCCAGCGATTTGTTCAATCTTATTATTGATCCAGGTTCCTTCCACTTTACCCAAATCATAGAGTGATCCTGTGCCACTCACCAAGAGAAATAACATGCCTTTATCCTTTTAAACAGACTCAAATCTTTGAAGTCTCTAGACATAGAAATTGAGCATGGTAAAAACCTCATCTCAGTCCATCCATATCATGATAATTGGCAGGGACAAAGATCTGATCCTGGGTCCTCGTCACATCTTTTGCAGATCAGCAGTTAACTTAACTGCCTCTTTGGATGTTTTACCTTTGTCAAGTAACAGCATTTTTATACCATGGCTCCGGTTCATGATCAGAATAAACAGGATTATGCCATGGCGAATATTGACGACACTATAGATTAGTACTACTTACGCCGTATTCAATGGGGGGTGGAATACGATCCTCGCATATTCCGCGGCGCCATTTGAAATTTATACAGAGCTAATTAGTTTTCTATTTAGGTATGGTTATTAGAAGTTTTACGCAAAAAAAGAATGATTGACCTGTTAAATAATATGTTATGAATTGTTTAAGGTATATTTATGTATTAGCGCCATGTTAAAAAAGAAGATATTGTCCTGCGCAAGGAACATTTATATCGAAACTAAAAGTAGCGGCTAGCTCCATATCACGTGACCAATTTCGTTGAGCAAGGTGTCATGGCGGATCAAAACAAAGCGGGACAAGTCTATGCCTTCAAAACCAGTAAATATTGTTGAAATCCTTTATTTAAAAGCAATTTAAACCCGTGGGCCATGGCATAAATGCAAATGTCAACTCACAGTGAATAATTTAGGATCATATTCACTGATCGTTGACATTTGCTTATTTATTTATAATCATGACATTGTTTACTTTGCAGCAGCAGGCTGTTGCAGTAAATGCTACTATTACAGGCTGTATAGCATGACCCAGGTTGTACACATACTGACCCCAAATTTAAATTAGGGGTTGACAAAGGGAAGAAAGTAGAAGTGTAATGTTATAAAAAGGTTCTGCCCTTACTGAATGACCTCCCCAGCCTTTTTCTCTATCCAACATATGGGCAGATCCATTGAGCAATGTTTGGGCCATTTTGAGAGGACTTTAGCTTTGAGGAGCTACAGCAAATAATGTAGGCCACTATTCATCATTAGTTTAGTCACATCTGATAGAAAACATCTTGAGCTTTTAGTAGAGGGCAAATTTATGTATATCAGCCTATAATTTGATGAGTTACAGATGCTCGAAGTTGGACAAAATACCAAAAAAGCCCTTTTTAGTCCAATTTTCCATCATTCCCACCTATTGTTAGGCTAGGCAGTATTAGAGTGTGATAAACCTATTTTGCCTTTGGTGAGAGGTCATAGCTATCTATTAAAATTACTTTTGCCATGTCCCTTCCTCAAATGTGTTATAATATCAAACTGTGAGCATCCTCACATACGTAACACTTTTTTTACACCTTAAACTTCTATGCTAAAAAGGTATCCTCACTGTTCTTATTACCTGTGTTGAGCAGGGTCTCTAGGGGGGGGGGTTGATGGTAAATAAATGAAAGTGCTGGTTTGCTGCAGATATGAGCTAGGTCTCAGAAACCAAAATTCAACTCCCAAAAAAACTACAGACAATTTTAGATGTCTGTAGGCTATCTAAATAAATGATTCTTTATTTCTAGTCTATTCTAGTGTAGTATGTTTATGAATTAAATGATTAAAACAAAGATCATGGCTCAAGTCTGCATAGTAAGGCCACAGAGGGGGTCACATACGTAACGAAAATATGTGGAGGAGAAAAGAAATGTTTCCAGTTGCCCTGACCGACCACTGGAAGTCACTCAGAGGATCTCAAATTAGCTAAGCTCACAGACTACTGTGATTTTGCAGCTCCATTTACACTGAAATTTCTCAAAACTGTACGGAATTTCAATCAAATTCTCATGAAATAGTGTGTGTTATATATGTGAGGGTCTGCAATTGTCTTAGATTGCATGGAAATTATGTATATTAAGTTATAGTCCCAAGCCATAGACTGGCCATAGCAGCTTGGTAATGCCATTTTATTCGACCAGGAAGCCCCATACTCTTTAAGGCTTTACTTTTCCTCACACACATAATGTTTTCACTGGGGAATGGAAATTGCCCTTCCTGAGCTACACCTGCTGTAAATTTATCTCCAAATCATTATTATTTGTTGAAATTACGGCCAAACTTTACTGCTAGGGTTCATTAGGTCCAGTTAAGATATTTTGAAATGACACCCCTAGCCTGTCTAGGGTGAGAAGTGTTGATTATTTTTTCGAAATGTTCACCTCCCACACCCCAAAAGTGCATTATTTAACGAGATTACCTGCTCTTACCATTTTTTATTTATTCCTAGACCTACAATCAATCATTTAAGTACATATAACCTCTATTTTGGTATGTACTTTGCCAGCAGTATTCCTTTTCCCCCCCTCCTCAGCATTTCGTTATGTATGTGAGGTGTCTACTATATGTGTTGCACCACACACCTTCAAAAAAATTAGTTGATAATCTTATAAAAGTGTCCCTATCTAATATCCTGATAGAATTAAGGCACTTACCATTTAAATTTCTGCAAGTTTCCCACAAATTTGAAAATGTTATGTATGTGAGGTTTTGTTCATTTTGGTTACAATGTGTACTTCAGACGCACCAAGACTATACATAATTCAGTATTAGATGCACACATGGTTCCCCAAAATAAAATAATAATGAATGTAGCAATCCTGCAATTTTTTTCTCAAAATGGTAAGGCTGCCGGTCAGTAATGATATTTGTGGGGTTCTATCCATACACAATTTTTTGTTCCTACTTACTTCTCATCCCCCATTGAAAAGCTGTAAATATTAGAGCATAATTGCTTGATATTACTCACCTTTGTTGTTCAACAATTATATTCAATCTTTTGCAGTCTGCAAGTTTCTGAGGAGGACAGGTTGCCCAATGAGCATGTGCTCAGAGTGAGACGGAAATGACCCATAATATAGTCTAATGTGTTAAGTCCTTGTACATGACTTGTTAACTTAACAAGTCCTGTAGAAGAAATAGTGATGCAGATGATCTGTGATGTTTAAAAGTATTGCTCTATTCGAATCTTCACATATGTAACGATTTTTTTCTTTGGTATTCAGAAGTGCCTTTGCAGATCTGGACCAGAATGTTTATGTATTGTTGGAAAAGAGTGACATCTTTTTGAAAGTAGGGACACTCTAGATAATAGAGAGTGTTTTTCATAAAGATCTAGCTATTTTTAAATGTATGAGGGACAAGTTTAGAATGCTAGGCTACATATTCAAAACTTTCACTGAACTCCATATTTAGCAATGAGGTGTAAACAAAAGTTCTTGGTGCAGGGATTTCATTTTTGCTACACCTCAAGGCATGTATTGTAACATTTTGGACATGAAATCTGATGTACATAGGATGATATTTAACAGCTTTTATGACTGTTTGTTTGAAAACGTTACGTATGTGAGGGTAAAGAATTATGGTTTTACACCACAGGCTATAAAAACTGATGCATTAGGATTTAGTGACTTGAATCAACCTTTCTAAAAAGCCAAGACGTTCAATAAAATAAAGTGTTGTTAAATAATATTGAGTTTGTGTTTTCATTGGTTCTCAGGCTGGTGAACATCTTTCACTGTGTCACCCCATAAGCATACTATACCGATTAGCTTTAGGTATTTCCTGAGGCTCCTTCTCCGATATCCTCTTGTCTTCATTTAGAAGGGTTTGCTCTGCTTACGACAGGGTGTTTTTTTATAATGTTTTCTTATATCTCTCTTGTTTTAAAAGCCATCTCGGCTTGAGCTGCTATTTTCCTAATGTTTAACATCTTTAAGTTCTGAAAAAAAAAATTCCCAGAATTCTCCAACTAATACTTTTCAGCCAAATAGGAGTAAAAACATGTAAACTTCTCAGTCTTGCTGATAAAAGAACTCTCAGTCTCATTCTTAGTTTGTGAGCTGATGTCTGAGATCCAGAGATGACTTACAAAAAAAAGATTTTCACTGTAAATGATCTGAATGGTCAATATTTGAGGACACAACAGACATATTTTCCGTGAATGATCAGACAAACTGAGTCTGAAAGGAAGAATGGAGGATGGATGTTTCTGCCTGCTCAAGAGCTTCAAAGCACTTTGTGTCTATGCTCTGCTAATGTGGCCTTATCACCCACACCCAGTAAACTGGTATTTGATGTAATGCTTCTGTGTAAAGCTATGCTGCTAGATATTCCACTGTTTGACATTAATACCATTCTGCCTAAGGGACTCTCTCTTTTGTGGGTCTTAGGTGAGTTGAGTCTGCAGTCAAAATATCTGATCACAGCTAGTCCATTAGCCGAATCTTCCCACCTCTATAAAGACTTTACAGTGAACACCTATTTGAGTTGCTCTGAGTTATCTGTTGCCAACATAGGAACATATCTGTGATGTGCTGCTGCAGCGAAGTGATTATAGCTAACTCTGTCTGTTTACCTTGAGTAATTACACGACTTTTGTGATTTAGGGTTCTTTTTGTGGATATTCAACTCATTCTGATACCTGTCAATATTGCATGCCATGATGCATGCATCATGACCTTTGTAAGGTGTACTGTTATCCATGGATATCAGGCTCCTAGTCCTGTTATCCATGGATATCAGCACACCTTACACGTTATAATAATGCCACATCTTAAAACCTACGAGAATTCTATTGCCAAGGGCAGGGGTTGAACCCATACCCTACTGATCCCAAATCCAACCCCCTTGCAGTGCGCCATAGGGACTGATGAGAAACAGTGTGTTTGCCTCTATATATACAATGTCATAGGTGTGGCATGGTTAGTAGCAACCCCTAGCTCTGTCACATGCGCAAGGTCAGAATGACATTATGGTTATAAGTCTATCACAGCTCTAAGGATGTGTTCAAACCAAGCCAGCAGCCGCCAGGTGGCAAGGTGTGTGTACTGATAGTATATTGGTTAGCAAGTCATGCTCCTAACCCTAGGTACAGGCGTTCGCGTCCAGGTCTGGTTCATCTTTTTTGCAGTCCAAGCTGTCAAACCTTGTGTGTACACACACTATGGCAGGCTTCGTGTAATAAAATAAGTAGTTTAATTGATATGTCATGACTGATATCAAACAGTAACATGCAACTCAGGGGGCTTCGCCCCTCGTTGCATGTTATTTTTTTATATCAGTCACGCGTCATGACATATCCATTAATTACTTGTTCAATAATTGCTGTCATTTACACCCACCTCATCATCTGTATGTCTTGACTCTGACTATTATTTAACCGGATGGCTCAATTTTCATTGATGACAATTGGGGCTGAGGTAACACAGTATTCTGATCCAGTAAAAAAAGTTTGCTGGTAAATAATAGACATATGTCTGAAGACCATTAATGATGACATTTTTTTTTTCCTGATGTACCAATGTGTGTACTTCCCCTCTTACTAAGGTGATGTTTATGTGGAGATGGCATGGGAAGATGTTACTAGTATCTCTGTCAACTATCCTCACAAAGGATCAGAGACCATGGGCATTATCTGGTGTATAAGTGAGAAGATAGCTACAGAAACATTATATCAAAAGAATATGGCCTCTGATATGTAATTAAGGAAATAAAATTTAGTTTAGTAAGTGTGAATTTCAAAAGCATGCATATGGATATTACACTGTAGTAATGAATTCCCTTCAGTTAATTTTATGGTGACCCTTTCAACAGTTGGTAATTACAAACTGAGAAGGGTGTGTTAGCAGCAGAGTTAGTAGCATATCTTCTAAGGTTTCAGGTTTCCACTTTGACTCTTTGCACTTTCACACACAGAGAGGCACTTCACTCCAGGTGACCATCTGTTGATTGGCCAATGGCAACAGTAACATGTTTTGGTAGTAAAGCTCAGCCAGTTAATTTTAGGTCCTGCCCTACAACCGTTCTGTACAATAATAACCTATGTAGTAATTGTGTAAAGTTTGAAAGATCAGTTGTACTGTGGCAGGCATTAGTAACAGCTAGTGAATCATATACTCTATTGATAATATCCTCAGGCTTCTTACTACAACTTGAAGGTGGGCAGTTGCAGTGTGTTATAAAAGACCTCCTGAATTGGGTCTTTTATAACCATGTAGAAATGGTTGCCACCTAGATGTGATAATATTTATGACACATTGTAAACGTTCTTCCATAAAAGGATATTTTTTTGTTTGTCAATTAAAAAACAGCTTTCTATACCAAAATTGGTTTAGTTAACACAGCTAATTCATCTTATGAGTGGGTGTGTATTTTCGTTACAAATGCAAATGTTGACCTTAAGAGATGAACAGGTCTAAGCTAAAGTATAGAAATGACCCTGGGTGATTTTTGACCCGGAGTCATTTTTGACCCTGCCCCCCACCATCCCCCCACTTACCCTACTTGAAGAATTTTCACCCCAGGGTCATTTTTGACCCTGGGTCATTTTTGACCCAGAGTCATTTATGACCCTCTCCCCCACCCATCCCCTTCTCCCTCTCTCTGCCTTATCAGTTGACCTAGATAAGTGGCCTCCTCCCTATAGTGACTTTCAGTTATGAATGGGCAGCAGATTAAGTTTCAAATTGTGTTTTCTCAACTGCTATAGTTCATATCCAAAAGTTATTTTAGATTTAACTAGGATACATATTGGTCTTTCTAGTGATGTATGATTGATCAATCTCAAATGTGATACAAACTTATCATTTGCATTATTGTGAGCCAAGAGAGCTATTTTCCCTCATACCCACTGCAATAATTAAAACAGAATGCAAAATAAGATGGCTAAAAAGTAGTTTGGTATTCTAGACTACCATTATCAATTCTCCTCTTTTCATATATGATGGTTTTATGATGGATAGATAAAGAAAAATGGCCCCAAAAGCAAATTAAAATTGCTTTTTCCATAGTAGACAGAGCAGGGTCATTTTTCACCCTGGGTCATTTTTCACCCAGGATCATTTTTGGGGTTTTACAGAACCTGATGAAAGGGTCCATCTAATTTCAGAACCACTTTGATGAGGGATGAGACTAGTACACTAGTCAGTTGACCATTGTAAGAGAGTGGATTTTGGTAGGGAACCTTCTACTTTCTCCTATTATTGAAGATTTTTTGAACATGAAATCTTGGAGGGCGAGATTTGTGTTAATAATCCATGTGACAGCTTAGAAATACACAACATGTATATTGATATATTGAAAAAAAATACCATTCAGACAACTTGTTAAGTTGGATCAAGATAAAATATGGTTTTAAGTACGATGTTGTTGCTGGAAGACCAAATACCGTAGATGAGCATCTCCTCTTACATTGTTGAATGTTTGGGTTCAATGTAAAGGACAGGAAGCCATATTCTCACATTACCTGAGGCAAATTGTAGGTAGAAGGGCATGCTGCATGTGAATGAAACCTGGCGTATAAACATTAGGCCCTGTTCAAGGGCCAGGGGCTACTTTAATCATTGTCTGTCCAGGAAATAGTACAATACACTGTACCCTAGGTTTCTCAATAATTTTCTTAGAATAAATAGATTCGTTTTGATGTGATAATAATGGCAAACATAGAAATTGGAGATGACTTGTGAAAAGCTATGCAAGAGTCTATTTTGATTATGGCCTCTCTAAATAGAATTATTGAAACTTTCATTTCATTTCTATTTTGAGATAGAATTGTGGGAACAAAATTATGCAGGGAAAAACATAGAGAAAATCTGATCAAGACTGGCAGCAAGATCCATAGCAATTGGGGAGCCAGGTTGATGTGACTGTCAGACCATGGTCCTAGATTTTTAGGATAAGTATTTCATGCAATAGGTCATTCTACCATGTACATGATCTGAATGCCCTAACTGATTACCTGTCTGACAAGATCCGACAGCAGGAAATATGGTAGTGGTGGCTCATTTCAAGAACTGTCAGACTGTGGTCTGAGTTTGTTTTATGAAACAAGGTCCTTATATCGCTATTTCTCAGATCACTAATGTTTCAGGAATTCCATGTAATAGGTCATAGGATATGAATGTCCCAATTCATTTCCTATCTGACAAGATATGCCAGCAAGAAACGTGGTATGGTATGGGAGGTGCATTGTAAGAACTGCAACGCACTTTATATATGAGATAACAATATATGTATATTAGCAGTTATACAACCACTCATATATATATAATTCTAATAAAAGACAGCAATTTCGAATCTAGAGGAAATCTTCATAGTTAAACTTTAAGGTATTATTTTATCAGGCCGAACAGAGCCAGGGTGAAATTTTAAAGACTTCACTATCGACTGTGCCTTTATCATATCAAAATGTTTTGAATTGTTAAAACCAACTTTTCCTAAATTCAAATATCTGTAGAATTAGAACAAATTGCAGAACACTTATGTATAAAGGGTATACTAGAGCACCAGGTGGTGCTGACCATCACTGAGTCTCTGATCTTACACTGCTTACCATTAAAAGCTTTGTGGTAGACGTTTAAAAACATAGTTTCACCAGGCATTACTGAGTTTGACTTTGTTGGTCTTCACTACTTTGTATATTCATGGAACAGAGATGGGTAAAGGTAATGGCACACTTAGTTATTGAAACAACATATGAGTCGGACGCTGCACTGTAAAGAGTTGGGGTTATATAACAGGAGTGTTCTATGTATATCAACAGGGGAAAGAGCAGTATTTTCAAATACACTGAGTGTCACTGTTTAGTGACAAGCTTCTACCTGTAGCCACATGTGTACAGTGAATTGTCCTGTATAATTACTCTGGTATACCCTAGGCCAGCCAGTCACTCTGCACCAGAGTGACCCACAAAGGCTTAACCAAAATAGCCTCTCCTTAGGTTTTGTCACTTGGGGGCAGCAGTATCCACCATTTGTTGTATCATTGACTCATGTAATTCTACACACCTAGTTTCTGTAAATTTACAGCAATAGTTGATGAAACCTCACTTGCCAGCAAAAGTTTCTGTAAATTTACAATATATTCTGCTGTTCATTTACAGCAAAACCTGCTGTTCATTTACAGAAATTATTGCTGTAATTGTATTATTAGACATATTTATGCAATTCTACAATATATGTTTCTGTAGATCTGAATGATCCTGCTGTATAGTTACAGTGGTTATTACTGTATGATTACTGTGGATTGTATCATAGAATTACAGCAACTCACCTCCTGTAGATTTACAGCAAAATGTATTGGAACCAAAGTTGCCAGAACAGTGTAACTGTGATAAGGTAGAAAGTATTTTTTGACGAGAGAGGAACAGCGAAGTTTGTAACTGAAGGCAGCGTAGTGTGCTGCAAACATTAACATTCTCCATTCTGAGGTTCATCTTTTAGTAGTATTAATTTTGCTATGTTATTAAACATTGGCCAGTGATTTGTTCAATATTATTATTGGTCCAGGTTCCTTCCACTCTACCCAAATCATATAGTAACCTTGTGCCACTCACCACGAGAAATGACATGTCTTTACCATTTAGGCAGACTCAAATCTTTGAATTCTGTAGACATAAGAATTTAGCAGCATGGTAAAAACCTCAACTCAGTGCATCCCTAGTATGCTCATGGTCAGGCAAAAATATCTGATGCTGGAGTATTTGTGAATGATCAGACAAACCAAGTCTGAAGTAAAGAACGGCTGGTGAACAAAAAGGTGAAGTAAATGAGAACAAGAAAAAATGTGGCAAGGACCATGGATAGGAGTTGCCAGTCCATCGCTAGCCACTGCGGATGACGTCACTGAGGCAGCATGACGTCACCAATGACGTGATTGGTGACATCAAGAAAACCGAAAACATTATGGAGTTGCTACGGTCGCTACGCTCCCGGCCGCTTACGCGGCTTGCAACTCCAAAAAAGAAACTTCGGGCAAGGAAGAAGATGGTGGAGATTGTGGGAGGAATGATGGAGGTGGGGAGGTGTATAGAAAATGAAACATTTTAATTACGAGGCTGGAAAGGATGAAATGCCATCTCATTTACTGTAGTTAATACTGATATCTACTAATCAAACTAAGCTGTTTTACATAGATCAGCTATAATGTTCTGACCTGAAGTATTTGTATAAATTTATAATATGCTGTAGACAGCTGTGCAAATCTTTAATTCTAGTTACTTTCATCTAACCCTCTTACCTCATAGAAGACTCAATGATGAACGCATGTTTGGCTGTTCTATACTAGCTCCGCCTAATGACAAGTGGATCGGGGTATACTACTGGGGAGAGTTTGTGTAGTCTAAGTGGGTTAGCTGTCCTAGAGACGAGCTGATAGCTGATAGCAGTGAGTTCCCAGTCTGCAGGTGACTGTGCAGGATTATTGTCCCTGCAGTTCAATGTTTAATAAGAATAAAATAAGCCCTATTTTCTATTATCTCAGAGACAGAAACAAAGACTCTGACAACATGCATTTTTTAGATTAGCTGAACACTACTTTCAAAGAGCATCAGAGCACTTTGTGTCTGATCTCTTCTAGTGTGGCTATGCTGCTAGGTATCCAACTATTTGACATTATTGTTTGTTTTTTTATAGTAAGGGGCCTTCTGTGAGTTGGAGCTGCAGTCAAGTATAGAAGTCGAGCTTATCTCCAAGCCTGACTCCAGCTAGGCCATTAGCTCCACACCAGGAGGAATACTTTACACTAAACACCTATTTGAGATGTTCTAAGTTATCTGTTGCCTACAGAAACAGACTATGTGGAGCAAATATCATTATACCTAACTGTTTACATTAACACCAAAAACACCTTGTGCATAAGCTGGACTTCTGCTGTCATAAGGTGACTGTGGATGATTATACATGAGCTAAAGCCTTTTAGCCTGTTTGATTACTCAGAGCTGACAGACATGCTAAAAGAGTCTCCTGGCAAAATGCACTTTAAGTGCCCTTTGAATGAGATCAATAAAAAGCTTAGATTTGTAAATAACAACATCATAGACAAGAAACAGCCCTTTGTAAGACACTGTCATGAAATAAATGCTTCAAATAATCACACCTTGAAGCTGATTAATGAGGGCCCTCAGGAAAACATAGACACTATCATTACTTATACATCACGTGGCTCTCACAGATATGTCTCTTTGCTTAATCTATATGGAAGAGAACGCTAACATGTCCTTCTAATTTGTATCCTTATTAAGGCTACGTTTGTAAGGATTTGAGTTGGACTTCTCTCACCCTATACACCCTATAGATCAGCACTAACAGTGCTAAAATATGGAAGTCCGCAATCTAGGCGTCACTCTAGAAATAGGTGTTAAAGCACTTCTAGTAGCAGACTATAGATTCTTAGCCATGATCGTGCCAAGAGTGATTTGGTTATTTAACCTTCTTTTATAAAGACAGGGGAAGTACTTGCTAGTAGAGAAAGTTCTGAAATTACTCTAAGAGAACTGGGTGTTAGACACACTGTGCAGACATCTTTAATCCTGTAAAAAAATAACTGTAGTTAAGAAAGGAAAAATTGTACATGCCTTGACTTCCAATCAATTTTAACATGACAAGGATAAACTGTGGACAATCTCTGAACCTACAGCATTAACTCTATAACATTTATAGAGATCAACCAATACAAAATGTATTTTAGATGTTATTGGTTACAGCACTGGCTACTGGATATGATAAACAGGGAGAAACAGGAACACATTTACAGTTGACAGAGCAATATCACACCCATCAAACCAATACAAGAACTCCTTTGGAGCCTGTTCCCTGGACATCTGATATCAGGAAGTAATCTGCCTCTAGTAGCTTCCACAAATCCATACTACATCTACAGCAGGGAAATACACGTGAGCAAACCTGAGTGGTAACAGAAGTTTGCTGAGCAGAAATACTATACTAATCCTGGCGGAACTACCTTTCTAATTCAAAGGAATCACTAAATAGGGATTTCTATTTGGATTATCATACATGATTTCCCAGCAAATTGTCATTATCTGTCGCCATGATTGGTCATTAATGGTGACTCTTTTTTGAGTGATAACTCATACAGTCATCTTTTGTCACTGTGTGTTACATGCACATGGCATAGCAATTGCTATTCCTGGTGATCTTATGCTATCATTATGTTGTGTTCCATCTAGCAACATGTGTGAGCCACTTCACACAGGTTGACGAGGACTCATGACCAATTCGCTGGGTTGCTTTTACTAATGTGTTCCTTTACAATAACACCCCTGCTGGCAGGAGTCACTTTGAGATCAGAAGGTAGACTGCAACATTATAATAAGGATGGTTAGGGATTAGCATATATTGAGTTAGCGGCCAGGAGCTTCATTGTGTTTTCGTTTTGCTCTGTGGACGCTGCCATTCTGGGCGTGATGTCATATCGGATGTCATTAATGAAGTCTGACATCATATCGGACTACTCACATTGTTTCACGTTTCTTAGAGGCCACTGTTTTTTAAGTCAGCTTTTGCCACTTTTAGATCTACTGCGTCTACTTGTTGGCATTCCTGGTCAGAGCCGTCATTCAGTTTTGTTGTAACCTGCAGTAAATCCATGAACACAATGCAGTTTTCATGACTAGTATGACACGATATTCCTGTGATTTCTAAAGACTTGCACAACAAACTTCAAACTTCCATGATTTTTCAGTAAAAGTGGTTCTATGAAATAGGGACAGTATCATTAGGGTAAGGGTTTATATCAAATTCTAAGAAGAGGAGTATGTTATCATGGTTTGATCATTTCCCATAGTCACAGTGCCTTGTATTACTACTCAAGGCCTGAACGTGTACATTGTGTAGATATGAGAATGTACACATGTTTTCGAGCCATGGTCCTATCCATTTTGTTGTAGGTTCCTGATTTACTGGGGCAGTTTACATCTGAGAATAGGCTATCAAATAGTTTTATACCAATTCTCCATGCATTATCTGCCAATTTGTCAGAACATCTTTTATTATTACTAGATCTATAATTATATGCACATGGGAATAGGGCCTACAAAATTTAATCACACCACTTATGGGTATTTATGGGTAATACTGAAAGCTAGCACTTTTGCACCACTATTTCCAGCTCCCTTTTTTCCTATCAGAAAAAAATGTAGGCTAGGAATATCCCACCAAATTGTCTTGATTCCTTGTCAACCTGTGTGAAGTGACACACACATGTTGCTAGGTGGAACACTACATCGCTATAGCACAAGATCACCAGGAATAGCTATGGTGGTGATCACATGGCCTCACCTCAGATGGCGAGGATGGTGATCACTCAGACTAACCAGGGGTGGCAACGCAGGTGATCACTCACCTCGCTAGATGTAACACCCACCTTATCATAGCACATGTTCACCAGGGATGGCGAGGATTGTGATCACTCATCCTCACCAGAGATGGCGCCATGAGTGATCACTCACTTCGCTAGATGAGACGCACACCACATCATAATACACATTCACCACGGATGGCAAGGATTGTGATCAGTCACCTCGCTAGATAAAACGCGTACCTCGTGATAGCACAGGTTCACCACAGATGGTAAGGATCTTGATCACCCACACTCACCAGGGATGGTGACACGAGTGATCACTCACCTCGCTAGATGAAACGCACACCATGCCATAGTGCATGTTCACCACGGTTGGCGAGGATCGTGATGACTCACACTCACCAGGGATGGCAAGGCGGTTGATCACTCACCTCGCTAGATGAAACGCAGACCACATCATAGCGCAGGTTCACCATGGATAGTGAGAGTGGTGATCACTCAGACTCACCAGTGAAGGCGACGCTGGTGATCACTCACCTTGTTAGATGAAAAGCTCATGAACATCGACATTGGTAACCATGCAGCCTCACATCTGCCAGATCAAAGTATGTTTTGCCAGAGAAGGTATCGCCATATGTATCTTCCCTCTAACCACAGACAAGGTGTTCATGTTGATATTTCCCTATGTATTTTTCCTGTAACCAGAGAAAAGGTGTTTATGGATAGTTGCCTTCATTTTAGAGATACCTCTATCTAAATTCAATTGATATTCTCTCTATATAATCTTGTTTGATTCAACTCTGAAGAATTACATGAAAATCAGTGTGAAACAAAGCACATTTGATACGTATGGGACTTATACTTCATGCCCACACTTCCTAGATAGGCTACATGTTGAACAGTGGTGCTGTCTCAACAACTTTGGCAATGGTGGTGATAAGTTGCCACTGTGAGTGAGAGTGAGTGACAGATGATGCAGTCCTCAGAGTGTATTGACTTGGAGTGACGCAAATTCACGTATTGAGTGAGACCAATGTTGGCAATGGTGGTGATAAGTCCCCATTTTGAGAGAAGATTAATTAGGAGTGATACAAATTTATGCAGTGAGTGAGATCCATGTGGCAATGCAGGTGAAAAGTTGCCATTCTGAATGAGAGTTGACAAACAGTGGCACATATTGACGGAGTGAGTGAGATCCATGTTGGCGATGGTGGGGATAAGCTGCCATTCTGAGTGAGAGTTGACTGGGAGTGGCACATAATCACGCAGGGAGTGAGATCCATATTAGCGATATTGGTGATAAGTAGCCATTCTGAGTGAAAACTGACTGGGAGTGGCACATAATCACACAATGAGTCGGATCCATGTTGGCGATGGTTGGGATTAGCCGCCATTCTGACTGAGAGTTGACAGGCAGTGGCACATACTCACGCAGTGAATTAGATCCATGTTGGCAATGGTGGTGATAAGTCACCATGCTTTGTGAGGGATGACAAGGGGTGGCACATACTCACGCAGTGAGTGGGATCATGTTGGCGACTGTTGTGATAAATCACCATGCCATGTGAGACTGACACACAGTGGTGAAAAATGATGCAGTGAGTTATCACTCAGAAAGGAGTCACTATTGATGACCAATCATGGCGACAGATAACAACAATTTGCTACGCTGTCTCATATGCCTACAGGTCATGATATTAAACATTGAGTGAGCTCAAGAAAAATGTGGCTTTAACCAAGGGTAGGAGTGGCCAGAGGTCAACCTTTTCTTATATGCACCTAGAAGTTGGGACTCTCAAACAGGATATAATAGTATGAGACAGAAGGTCACATGACATGTGACCCACTGACCATAACTGGAAGAGATTCAGAGTAGGTCAAAGTTACATTGCGTTGTATTCTATGGAACATATGCCTATTATGATTATGCATTTGCTCTAAAATAGGAGGATTTCACACTGAAAACCTTAATGCATCATCTCTAAAAAATAAATCGCTACACCATAGAACTTGCAGCAGTAGCAAAAAAAAAGTATTATTGTCAGAATTTTAGTATTTGAACCTGGATGCTCATTTCCTTAAATAAGCGTCTCAATGGTATGCCCCTTACCCGGAATGGCCTCCATTCATATACATCTACATATATCATGAGAGTGATAATGCCATAACTGCGGTTGATGGATAGGTACCAAATAATTGTATGACATATTTAGCACATGTGAGGACATTGTTACTGTAATCCATGGAGAGGTTTGCCATTGATGACAAGAAGTCCAAATGCTACAAGCCTCACAGGAAGAGTAAGTTACCAGTCCCTAACCATACACTCACAGACTGATCGTGCCGTGAATACTTTACAGTGTCAGGTTTCAAGCTCTGTGATTTCTACAGCGCACTAAGAGTTTACTTGGAGTAAATCTTCCCAATCACAAGCACTCTCAAGTAAACCAGCCTGGGTGTCTTTGCTGTCACTAATTCAAGGACTTTTATGGTCAATAGTATCAAATTTCTTAATGTGGCTACAGTTTAATCCAGTTAGTGTAAGAAGGAACATGAAACAAAAGCCAGATTGTGATTAAGTCATGAACGTGATATATTATTTTACTTCAGAGAAGTTATTTCATAATAATGTCAATTTATCAGTATTTTGAGATACCCTGACGAAAGGTCAGGTATCAACTTCTTTTCCACACTCACTAGAAAGATGTTTAACTGTAATCAAATTAAAAAATATATAAATGAAATGGGATGGAAAAGTACAGCTAGTGCAGTGCATTGTAATCCCATCTACCTTATTTCACAAATTGTGATTTCTTCCAGGAAGCCAAGCACAGTGAAATGAACAACTAGCAGCCACCCTAACCCTCACAGATAGTTATCTTCCTAATAACATGTCTTTCTATGTTGTGAATAGGGTTCCAGATATATTACAGATGACCTTCCGGCAAAGAGTGATTTTATTGTAAGAAAAAACAACGCATACAGCAAGTACTGCACCATTAAAAAAAGATGATTAGTTCCAAAGCAAAAAAAAAAAATGCTGGAAAATAATTAACAACACCATTAATAGCTCTATTAGTTAATGTATGAGATAGACATCACCTTTCTCGAATTCTCTACTGTTCTACTCATAACAGTAGCACAGCACTATTAGCCATCAAGGGTCGCCCAATAATAGGCCAAACATGGGAGAGGATAGATCTGACAGGGTGTGCCTAATAATATTAGCTAAGTATGTACTGTACTTTATCT
Organism: Acholoe squamosa; assembly: GCA_949317995.1. Classification (NCBI taxonomy): domain Eukaryota; kingdom Metazoa; phylum Annelida; class Polychaeta; order Phyllodocida; family Polynoidae; genus Acholoe; species Acholoe squamosa. The sequence goes on along the minus strand of OX439051.1, from coordinate 923,249 downwards.
AACTATCTGAGCCTCAGGAGTGCTTTTTTGCTCATAACCCTAGTACGTTATCCAGCCATAACGCACTCTCAGACCTTTTCTTCGTCTTCAAGAGGCTGCTAGTTTCAATCTGGACATGATAATAAATTGGCGAAGTATACAAAGTCAACCACGCCATAGTTTTCCAGTTAAAACCGTTTAGGTTCAACGGGGAATCGATCCCCGGCCGCTGGGGCAGGAGGCTAGCTCGCTGTCCACTATACCAAGGCGACCGGTGCTAGAAATGAATCTACATCAAGAATTTGAAAAAGTTGTCCGACATACCTGATGTTTGCAGACCTCGTTAGCATAGATTTCAATGGAGCCTGGTGGAGTTATTAACAGAGAACCATCCTTAGATATCCTAGATGAACATGCCATGCCAAATTCCTCCATTTTCTTCGAAATAAATAAGAATCCATTGCTTTTCCATAGCGATACGCAACTGACCCGGCTGACCTCCTTGCTGGAAGTGGGTTCAGCCGAAAGTAGGTCAGGTACATCCGGGCACCTACCCGCTTCGTCAACAAGATGAAATGGCCGTGTACCGGGCCGTGTGCATTGGATTGGTATGGAAAATCAATGGATTTTTGTTTATTTCGAAGAAAATGGAGACAAAATGAAGGCGAACACCAACTAGAGATCATATATTTGGCGGTGTTAGAAGTACAGAACTTGACATTATTGGATTATACCCGAAAAATGAGTGTAAAGGTGGAGGTATGTCGGACAGAACGACAACATGGCCATGGCGGGTTGGCAAAGCTAGCGGATCGCATGCACTTACAAAATGTCTTCTCCTGGATTAATTCTTGGGTTATAAGGTAAGAAATTAATACAAAATGGAGAAATATGTTCGATAAACGCTTTAAAGATTACCCACAACATACATTAAACGCTTATTATACTCTCTTTGTGAGGATAGATTGAATAAGGCAATAAGTTGGTCATCAGTACAATGCAACCATTTTTTTCTTATAATCCTGCAGGCTCCTTGGACTAAAGTCATAATGAGAATATTATATCACTTCTTCCAGGTTCTATAAGCTGAATATTCCAGATCAGAGGCGTAGGAAGCAATTCTTCATTGGGGGGGTCCTAAGTTGGGCCACACTATAACCACCTCCAATTGTCGGCTCAAGTTTGATGACACATAACTATACCTATATAAAATTCGTACAGAGAAGTATTTTTTATTAAATTTTAGATCTGATTTAAAGTTCAGGCCCCCATTTTCCCTTTCCCTTCAATGTATTAATCTAATTTAACATGCAAAGTTTTAGCTTTTCATCCTATTTTCTTATCAATTCTTTTTTTTGGGGGGCAGAGACACTCAGGCCCCCCTTCTTTATGATTGAGGTGGCCCAGGCCCCCCTGCCCCCCCTTTCCTATGCCCCTGTTGGATGGTATTAATTAACAGTTAAAATGTCAAGGTTGTTTTAGGAGCATGCTCTTTAGCTCAGCGGTATCAATACTTAATGTGATGGGAGCTCACCTGAATACCACTGTTATTAGTCATATCAAGTTATCAAATTCCTTGAAGGTCACATGAGAGTCACTTCTGTACCTGCCGTATGCGGCAAACTGGCAATTGAGTGCCTAGAATAGAATACCCTGGATTGTAAGGCACCGTGATCCAAAGTGCAATTGGCTTATTAAACCTTTTCTAAAAACAAGTGTGTTGTAATTGTAAGCACTTTGTACTATCTGGTTGGGAAAGGTCAGGGATTAATATTAAAAGAGATATTAAAAGATATAATATTAAAAGAGACCATATCATGCATGGTGAGAGATTAGAAAGCCTTTAAAAAATTAAAGACCATTCTAAATTATTTTTATCTAACATACACATACTAAAGATTGCCGCTGCTTCATGCTTCTCCCCAAACAAGGTTTGGTTTAATTTACTCACTTACTAAAAAAGGCTAGACATTTGAATTTAATTGGAATTTTGCTTTACGGCTGATGCTATCACAGATATTAGAAAGATAACAGAAAGGTTTGTCAGACATTTTTTGAAAACTTGAAGATTGAGTGCTCTTCTAGGAATGAATCACTGTGTCAACAAATGCATGTAAAACAAGACTCCACTCCACATCTGAGATAACAGCATATATTGTTCTAGAAAATCACAATAGAAACTACTGCAGACTTTGATTATTTAATTAAATTAATAGTTTCAAAAACAAGTTTTTAATTCCTTTTCTAGTCTCTATGGATATGCCTAATTTCATTATACATTGTGTACGGCACTTTGGAGAATGTTAATACAATTTTCATAAGCCTACTTGTATGCCTGTGCCAATTAGAATACTTAATGTCTGGTTGGGGACACAATAGTTACAAAGACCAAGCAACATAGAATAACAGAACCTGAGTGCTTAGGAGGGGCAAAACCAATAGCACTAGTCTCTCTTTGCAATTATTCCCCATGAGAAGTCATTAAGATCTCATTCCCTGAATGTCTGATGTTCAGCTGTATAGACCTGTACAGGCATCACACATCTATATTACATCTACAGCCAGAAACTAGATATCAGCAAGTGGTAATCAGACATCTCAGTGGTCATGTTGGCCAGAGTGGAAGCTTTGTTACAGGGAGAGTGATGCCAGGGTATTACAACAAGTTTGAGTGTCTATGTTAACTATAGTTGACTCTCAGGAGCAGTATTAGCAGTAGCACATTTTTCTTTTATGTATATACCCTACGCTGCATTGCCTATTAACTTGTAGTATTGCGGGTAATCACTACAGCAATCGTGTGTGTCTATGTCTATGTCAACTGTAGTGTAGTTTTTACAAGCACGGTCTTTTTTAGCGCAAAGGTGAAAAAACTCCATTGCGGCAGCAACACTGGTATTACCTTCCTTACTAGTAGCAGCAGCAGCAGCAGCAGAAGTAGTACCAGCTTCATTAGCAGCAGCATGTACGTCAGTTGTAGTTTCTCCAGCATAAAGGTGATAATGACCATCAGCAGTATTGTTTACGTCACTTACATTAGCTGTAGTTTCACCAGCACAGTCTTCTCCAACGTGAGGGTGATGATGCTTAACATCAGTAATAGCAGTAACACCTACATTAGCTCTTACATTAGCACCAGCAGCAGTAGCAGTGGCTGTGTATTTTTTCAGATATGTACCGTACACTGTGTTGCTGATACACCAATAGCAATCTTGTTTTTTCATGTTCATGTCAGCTGTAGTGTAACCACTAGAAAAGTTTTCACCAGCAGCAACACTGGTACCACCTTCCAAACTAGAAGCAGCAGCAGCAGCAGTACCACCTTCATTAACAGTAGCGTCTATGTCAGTTGTAGTTTCTCTAGCGTAAAAGTGATAATGGACATCATCATTAGCAGCAGCAGCGTCTATGTCAGCTGTAGTTTCACCAGCACGGTTTTCTCCAGTGTGAGGGTGATACTGCTTAACATCAGCAGTAGCAGTAACACCTACATCAGGTACTTCATTAACACTAGCAGCAGTAATACCACTTTCATCAGTAGCAGCAGGTACATAGCACGGTCATAGCAAGTAAGGAGATGTCTGAGACCGCCCCTTAACAGTAGTGCTGACGTCATTAGCAGCAGGAGCAGATGTAGTAATTTTTACATCACATAACTCGTAAGTAGAAGTAGGAGTGCTTGCATCATCGGTCCTTACCTGTAGCTTAGTTGGTGTTGAACACATGGTGATTGTAAAAGAGAAAGTGTGAGTGAATGAAATCTTTTCCTTCCTTATATACCCCTTTGGAGATAATCCCCTTACTGTAGTTTTTAAAAGATGAAAGACGTCTAATCCTGTAGTTACAGACAGAGGCAGTGGCTTGGTAGGTAGATTTCCTATAAACCCAACTTCACAGGGGAGATAAACAATAGGAGAATTAGAAAACTTGACCCCACTTTTACATTATCAAAAAGGGAAGGTGGTTCAAAGGAAAAAGAGTTCCGGGGTTCCAGCAGGATCAAAGTTGGCTTTTGATATTTTCTAGAAAAAGAGCTTTAAGCCTATATATAAGCCTCACTTGGTTTGATCTCATAGTCACAAATGTAACCCAGCCTTACAAAAATGGTACAGAAGTCGCGCATACAAAATGTTTAGTTATTGGTATATTCATTTACAGTTCATTAAGAGCTTTCATTTGGTATATAACACTTGCAAATTTTAAACCAGGTTTTCCTCTATGAAGCTTCTGTCTTTAAATCTAGTTGGCTGAAGTAAAAATTAATTTGACTGAGATAATTTGACATATTAAACATATGATATTTTATGAATTCTATATAAGACCTATATAATTCTATATAAGTGTCATACTAGTAATTGTGCATGATCAAGTTGTCATATGAGAAATATCATATGACTAGTGGTATATAGAGTGTAAGATCATCAAGCTCATAAAATGTGTTATTTCCAGTTATCTGGTTTATTCAGCTTTAGGCAACAGTTGTTAATATGCAGGTAATTTCCACATACAGTAAATATACAATAGTTCATAGAGTATAATGTTCTGTTCCACTCCACCTGTGAGGTAATAATAATACAATGTCCAGCATAGTTCTAGGTGGGTTCCCACACCTAGCTCCTGACCTGCTGCTTAGAGGGATAATGTAATAATGAATAACTTTACCCTCTGGTGGATGTCTTGTAGAAGATACCCTCTGGCCACTAATGATGGAATCCTATGCCTGTCTAGCATAGTTTCACCATAGTGTAGAGGTATAGCAGGTAGCAGGAGATGACTGGAGATGTTACCTCTGGAGCGGTTCTGGAGATTCTGATTTCTAGGAGGTGTAGCCAGGCTATTTGTACCAAATCTTGGCATTGCACCTCAGACTGACTGGGGCCAGTGGCATCCGCCTAACTCTGCAATTGTTTGAGGGGGGGTCTTTCATGTGTCACAGGGTGCACAAAGGACCCCCATGGATGCCGCTATGTCCCCTATTGTCCTGGTCGGTTCTGTAACTTCAAACCCTCATATCTCAGAAGTTTACGCCATTACAACCGCCATTTTGGGCATGCGCGGAGTTGAATATGCCAAGTTACTAAGGCTTGCTTGCGAGGCGCGTAACTTGCGCTGGTTTGTCTGTAGCGCATTCGGAGGTCGAATCAGTCCTCATGGCGTAACTTCCTTAATAATAGGAGTTCCGCCTTGCTTTTGGGCTTATTTTGACTGTCTAATTATGGGCTTTCCATAAATGCTTTGATATTTGACCTAGCTTGCTCAGGAGCGACGCTAGAGCGACCGGAAGGTTATGGCGTCGTGACTTATGTAACCTATTGTTCAGTGTTAGGGTGCTCAGACACCCATGACGGCGTCAGCGGTGCCCAGGCACCCGTGACGGCCGGTTGCATTCACTTCCAAGTTATTATATTGTGCATTGAACCATGAGGTCGCACACTGAGACCCTTCAAAGCATTATATTGTGCAGTGGACCAATAAGTCGGACCCTTTGATGTTGTAACCTATGTATCCTTCCCCTAGTTGGTGTGCAGTGGGGCATGAATGCTCACATAGAAGTACAATGTATTAATTTCTTATATTTTCTTTGATTAATACAGTAATATGTCACAATTTATGGAATAATAAAATGGTATATGATATAAGCATGAACACTATAGAGCTTTATGTTTTTAGGCATTTGGGGTTTAAATTTAGTTTGGTAAGTAAGAATTTTGGAAAATCTACCCATAGATTAGGAAAATGCTAAAATATCAACTTAAAAAATCACCCCCTGTAGTTTTTGTATACAGACTTTTGAACACCTTAATTTCCTAACACTCCATAATCCTCTTATACACAAAGGAAAAAAGAAAAAAGACTTAAAAGGTTGTAACCTCATAGTTACAGATGGTAGGGAGTTTGTCCTTTATTCTTATCCGTAGCGAGTAATCCGATCAAAACACTTTTGATTTCTCTCTTACAAGATTATATTTTCCTTTGTCGTTAACCACCCCTGTAGTTTTTGTATACAGACAAAACTTTGAACACCTTTATCTCCTAATGTGCCATAATCCTATTATACATGTAAGACACATTGAGGTAATTATCACAGTTGTTACACCTTTATCCCAAAAAGGGTTTTTCCTTTTTCATGTTGATTGATTCAGAGGTGAAAGGATCCAGGTGAAAACACAATTAGTTAATTCTCTTGACTATATAAAGAACCCTGATTTTTTTTGGAAGGGTAGATCACGTCAACTGTCTCCTTTGACAGCATCAGTGGTAAAATGGGAGCAAAAGTAGGAACATGAGCAGCGGTAGGAGCATGTACAGCGACCGAAGTGAGTGAAGCAACAGCACCAGTAGGAGTATGTACAACAGTAGCAGCAGCAGCAAGCTGTTAGCATGATACGTGACTGTAGGGATGCTTTTATCCCAAAAAGCGTTTTTCCTTTTTCATGTTGATTAATCCAGGGCAAAAGGATCCAGGTGAGTACAGGATTAGTTTATTCTCTTGACTATATAAAGAACCCTGATTTTTTTTTTTGGAAGGGCAGATCAAATCGACTGTCTCCTTTGACAGCATCAGTGGTAAAAGGGGTAGCAAAAGCAAAAACATGAGCAGCGGTAGGAGCATGTACAGCGACTGGAGTGAGTGGAGCAACAGCACCAGTAAATGTATGTACAACCGTATCAGCAGCAGCAGCCAGCAGCAGCCAGCAGCAGCAGCCAGCAGCAGCCAGCAGCAGCAGCAGCAGCCAGCAGCAGCAGCAGCCAGCAGCAGCAGCAGCAGTAGCAGCAGTAGCAGCAGTAGCAGCAGCAGCAGCAGTAGCAGCAGCAGCAGTAGTAGCAGCAGCAGCAGCAGTAGCAGCAGCAGCAGCAGCAGCAGCCAGCAGCAGCAGCAGCAGGAAGCTGTTGGCATGATACGTGACTGTAGGGCTGCTTGGGTTTTCACTAGGGCTAAATTTAACCCTTTAAAGACTGCTGATGCATTGATGCATCTTGACTATTGGTTGTCATGATGCACCAATGAAGTGCTGGCATGGCTACTCACCAGCACTTCATTGGAGCTTTATGCCAACCCTCTGGGAGTATAGGTGCAGCAGCCAGCAACAGCAACAGCAGCAGCAGCCAGCAGCAGCAGCAGCAGCAGTAAGTACAACAGAAGTGACAGTAGTAGCTAAAAGTAAGGCGAGCATAACTAGCATAAAAGGAGCAGTAGTAGGACCACCAGTAGCAGTAGAATCAGACGCAGTAAATGATCGTAGTAAAAGTAGTACTAGTGAAGGTACTAGAAAAAAAAAATACCACCAGTGTTACCCCCATGTAAGGTACTTGGAGAACTACTACCAACCTTAAACTATAGATTTTTAACAACCACCCAGACAACCAATACATGGCTGTGGTATGGCTATAATAAACATAAATTTGTCACAAAAAATATGAAAAGGAAGAATAGTTGGTAGATTTGTGAGGTTTAAAGTTTGCCACCAGGTGTTTCTGTGTAAGTGGGAGCATTTTGTTTTAAGATAATTAAGTACTTGATCAAAGTAATTCTTTTGAATAACCCATTTTATTTACCTTCAAACAGTTGTTGTTTCCTTCCATGTTGCCGATTTGAATTTCATTGAGTCGACAGACAGGCTATTAATAGGTACCCCTACCCCACTAGAGTGTGAATACACCATTACCTCTTTACCTTAATTTACTTTTGATTTTACCAAATGAGGATCCTTTATAGAATCCATGAAGGGTGTCCCTCTGCAAGAGAGAGCGTAGACCTCCCCAACATATACTTTATTTATCGTCCTAACTGGTACTTGTAAAACCATCACTTTTTCCGAAAAAGGTTTAATCAAACATAATCTCATTGATGAATGTATCTGATCATTTCAAATGTGTAAAAACGTATAAAAGTAAAGTCTACAAAGTTTAACACTGTTGGAACAAAAATAACATCGTAAATATGTAAAGTTTGGTCTGATTTAGACCCAAAAATGATTAATTACCTTCAAAAGTTCTTCACTACACCAAAAGCATCTCGATCTGGTGGCAAACAGCAGTACTGCTACTCATAGTTCTGTATGTATGACATGGGTGGTTCTGTAGAGAAGCTATATGATTCTTGGTACATGATTGAATATAGTGTGTGTGTATAAGTTCCTGGGTACGAGGAATTCGATCCACTATCACCGACACTTAAACGTACTGTTACGGTATGATCTAAATGCAACACAAACAGCATGATGCGCTAAATGATACATCAGACACACCTTGATAGAAAAAATGGGTAATTAACTTTGGTTAAAGGGGTGGTTCTGTAGAGAACCTGTTGTGACAGCGTTTTCCGAGTGACAGCGTTTCCCTCAGTTTCATAATTACTGAGACAGTCGGACCTGTGTGCCGAAATAGTCTAAACTGTAAGAAAAAAAACAGGTTGCTATATCAGCTGGTGTCACTGTAGAAAAAAAAAGTCTGGGTTATGGTCTCTATTGATGGTGCACCAGCCGCCAAAGCGGCGCCCATGCTTACGTCACCCTCACTCAATACTACTTGTAAAACTTTTGACATTTACCTAAAAGGTGTCAACCAATGTCGACCTTTTTTATAGTTTACCTGAAAATTTGTTGGTGAAAGAAACTGCATCAGGTGGCAGGTCTGTAATTTTTAAATAATACATAAACATATAGTAGACCATCAATATCGATCTAATTTACATCAATGAATCCGTGTATGGTAAGCGAACAGTCCGACCAAGATCCTAGTGAGAAGTCGAGGAACTAATTGTTGCCTTTGGTTCAATTGGGGTGTTGGACCCCAGTAGGTATAGTACTGAGGTCAAAGCTGTCTGTTGTGGGGTCACAGTCTTACAACTGGATTGCAGTGATCCCCTTTACGAAGGGGGTCACTACAACACCCCCCTTTTGTAAAGGGGGGTCTCAACCACGAATCGGTTAAGGCTGCACGTTCCCACCAAAAAGGTACCCCACCACCTTTCTCGGTGCAATGAGAGTGTGGCGTGTGTATTTGGTCATAGCTTTGAATTTTAACCTCACCTATGTGCCCTTTGGACACGTCAAGGGTGAGAGGTCCCGTGGCGTGAAACCCGGACCCGTACACTAGAGGGAGCTAAGGTAGAAATCACGCCCCTACACATTTACCGAGGCAATGGTTCTTTAACATCCGTCACTACATAGGCATAGTGAGAGATGGACAGGCCTGTTTCAAGTCATTTGTCTGCCATGACCGCCGAGAGACTTTCCAGCACAGCCTAGCCAGAGCAGGGAGGAACTCAAACGACACCTTACGGCGACGTTTGGAACCACCACTATGCCCCGGCCGGGCCGGGAACCGAACCCACGACCTTACGGCCTGTGAGCGGACGCGCTACCGACTGCGCCACGCCTCCCGGCCATAGGGTCCCAGATTGGTACTTGTAGGAAATATAGAGTCATTGAAACGGTAGTGTAAACAAAACAACTCTGTTTTCCACACTATTAATGACAAACACACAATTTTTTGGACATTAACACATGTCAGACAACATACTTCTTTATCAAAAAACAAGAATCAAACGTCTACACACAAAGTTGATTTTATTGCTATGAAATACATGTTACATTGGTGAAGTGATTATCTCAAATAGAAATAGTGGCGCCATCTTAAGCTACTTAAGGACAATGGTTTAATTAAAACATTAACCACCAGGTGACGATAGCATAAACCTATTATACCGTCCTATGTAGTATATGCACAACCAAATGTATTATAGATGTATAGTTTATGAATTTATTTAACACAACACAGCTTAATACTATCAGGAGTAGTTTTATATGAACTACAGTGATCTAAAATTCACAATCATGCATAAATAATCTTCACATTAGTCGCGTTGTAAAGCTACAACCTTTTTCAAACTGATTTAGGAGATAGATATATTCCACATCACCATGAATCTAAATACCAAGGTTCAGTTCAGTCTGCAAGTTCCAACCAAGCGGGACTTGACCCCTTAAAGGCATCATAGGTTCTCTTTAGAACCACTTTAACAAAAAAAAATCATCTTCGGTTCCCATAAAAAAAAAAGACCCAAAACGATCTCATGTCAGTGGTCAATATACACCCTTTTAACATATGATTTCTAGCATTGATTTTTAAAATCCACTGATTTATAAAAAATGGTATCTAAAAGAATGTTACAAAATATCTGTATGATCTAACATATTTAACGTATCTAACGTTTTTAACATATCTAACATATTTAAAGTATCTAACGTATTTTTTACTATCGATCAGATACACTATTCTGTTGAGACCAATATGGATATCTTGTTTTAGGTGTAGCGTGGGCTGTGTAGCTAAGGAAACTTCGGTTAGTTCATCTACTGTGCACCGGGTGGCTGCACTGAGCTAACACTGTACCATAATGGTGAGAATAATGTATTTATTTATGGGTTTTAATATAGACGTGACCTCCCTGGGTTAATTTTTACCACTGGTCTACCAACGATGGCCCTAATATTGTTGATGTTTGGAGTTGAGAACTTGATTGTTGTAAAATATCAAGAGGCGCAATATTTTGACACTTGGCATTTTTTTTAAGATTAAAGTGTTACATAACTAGAGCTACAACGATGGAGATTTACCTGGTAGATTTGGTTTTTCCAAATGGAGCGCATCTTCACATTACAGTGACCATGGCCGGCAGACAAGAAGTGTTGTTTTGGTATTGCTTCTGAATTTTAAATTTTTGACTGTGATTTTGTTTGGGATATTGATTTAAATCATGTATTATTTCATATTTTAGAAATGTTCAGATTTAGTGGTAAGTCATTTCGGCGCCGGCGCCGGAGTGTCTAAAAAAAAAATAAGGTAGGTGTAATTTTTGATTAATCCATCATACTAACACGTGTCGTTGTTGTTGATGTTGTGACGCTCACACCACGTGCATGCGTCACATGACTGATGGTTGTCATGGTGAAGGTCGTGACATTTTTTAATACAAATCCAAGATGGTGTTGGGGTGCCGCGTTTGGCGCGAAAACAGGGGTCAGACGATGACGGAGACTGTGTTTGTGTTGATAAAAATCAGTGTAAACCCGTCTATTGTGTTAGTTATGACTGTCTACTGATGTAACATGATGTTTGCCTAATGGGTCAAGTAGCTAATGTGATATTGATATACTTTATCCGCCACCATGTCAAATGTTGTGTGTATAAACGGACATCTGTCATCCCTACATAAGTGAAATGGTATCTTCAAAATGGTACTGACATTTAAAAATAACCTTGGGACAATTCTATTTTAAATGTACATGGGCCGCTAGTGTCCAAAGGTAAGACAATAGGGACCCTGGATAATTTGCACAATAAATCAAAACCATCCAATTTAGGTTTTTAGTCGAAATAGTTTTTCTAACTGTTCAAAAACACGGTGTGACAATGGGAAGTGGTAACAGATTTCTAGCATGAACCATATATGTTAGTGTCCACCTAGTTTGTCAGTGTGGTGGACAATGTCCACTCCTTGTTTCGTCCAAAATACAACATCCGCCATGTTTGAGGTGCTATAAATACTGATGAGCTAAGACAGGTTTGATACTTGCATATGTATACTGTATGTGAGGACGCAGTTTTATTCTAAAAAAATAAGATGTAATTCCACCACAGGGTGCTAGGTGGCGTTGCAACGACTACGCAAATTTAACGTTCATGTATGATTTAAACACCTTTTTCTATAAATTAGTGGATGAGGGTGGGCATATAAGCTCACACCAAGAAATTTTATAAAAGGAGGCAGGCCACAGCATAAATCAGCATCACTCAGAACCACTCAAAAACAAAGTCGGCTGGCGACCGACTGTTACGGCAGCTGGTATGCTAAGGGTAGTTGGTCGCAAGGCGACTTTACCCCTACATGTTTGTGAGCTGAGCTGCAAGCATGACACTTGCTTCACCCTTTTCTACCAAAACTAATATTAAACCATCCCCTATATCCTTCTATCTGGCATGCAGTGGTGGAACTGAGCAAAAACTGAGAAAAGAATTCTCATTTACTTTAACAACTTATTAGTAAACCCACCTCTGACCTTAAGTTAGGGTCAACAATCTCCTAATTAGATCAAATAAGGAGTTACATAACCATGGTAATCCCCTAATTAGGTATTACAAAAAATATCAGTAATATCAAGTATTAATAAACCTGCCCCCCCCATTAAAAGACCAGTTACAGATTTTTTTTTTTTTTTTAAACAAAGAAGGGCAAGCTTTTAGCTTGCCTTAATAAAGAAAATAAAGGCTCCAAATTTTTTTTTTTTTTTTAATAAGGAGGGCAAGCTTTTAGCTTTTCCTGATGAATAAAAAAACTCCCAATTTTTTTTTTTGGCAAGCTTTTAGCTTGCCTTGAAAAAAAACTATTTTTTTAGTTACACCCTCATTAACATAATAACCCACACCTCTTTATACTAATAAAAGGGTATGTCAACTTACATACAACTTAATTGGTTTTATACTTCAGTGAATTCTTTAAAGCGGCATTGTTAAAACAAAATGTTTATAAAGGTCTCAGTTCATTAAAAGACCATTTACAGATGTTTTCTAAAGATAAACTAATAGGATTATCAATTTCAACTTGTCCTCTGAAGAAAAAAAAAGATCTATTATACAAATAAGTTCAATGTCACCTGTGATGTCATAGGTCAAGGGGGTGTGGCCTATTATGCAAATGTGGTCAAAGGTCAAGATCACCCGTGACATCATAGGTCAAGGGGGCATGGCCTATTATGCAAATGAGGCCACACCCCCTTGTGATGTCACAGGTCACATGACCAAATGGAGGCCTCTGATTGGCTGCAGGCCACGCCCCCTTGTGACGTCACAGGTAACGTGACCAAATGTAGCCCTCTGATTGGCTGCAGGTCGAGTGAGTAATAAACAGTACTTAACTATAGTCCCGTTCCAATACATACTATACTACTAGGGTTTTTGCAATCGTCCATTCCCTCATAACCCCATGACCCCTCTCACTTTCCCCTGTGACTGATGCAGACAAGAAGAGTTCCTCTTATATTACCCATTCCATTTTCCCAGGAGACATCCTGGTTTTTGCGACCATCCTACAGATGGTCTCAGGTAGCCTGTGTCCCTAAGAACCTATGCTAAATCAGAACTATAGGCTGACTAACAATACCTTTGTTTTTCAAATAAATTTAATGTTAAAGTTTAAGTTTATCTGTATTCAGCCAACTTAAACTTTCATTTATAAGCAGCAGGGTCAAACCTATACAAGATCAGGGTTTTTCCAATGTTGTCATTACTTATAGTGTTTGAATCGAATTGCAAGACCCCACTTTGATATTGTGATATGCAGGATACTATCAGAATGCAGTGTAAAACATGCAGTCTTTGGGGAATAAATGTCACTTTAGTGTACTATGGCTAGGTCCATCATTTATGCCCTTTATCCACTTTATAGCATTGTCTATATATGGCTCCAGGGGTCTGTGTAGAGAGGGACAAATAAGATAAATAGGCATCAATAAACAGACTCACTAATTGGTCATGATATAGGCAGGGGTAATTCTTTATACGAGTTTATGAGTTTAATTCCCCCAATGGGAATTGGTAATAAAAACTGCATCATAGGGTAAGATATGGCCTGATGACACTTGGTTCATAGGCAAATGTCAACGAGTATGTGATAATTTAGCATCGTTTTCCCCAAAGTGAGTCGGCCCGTATTCAACGAAGCCATCTAGGTCATTGCCCTATGGGTTTAAATGGAGAAAATCAACAATATTTACTGATTTTGAATGTGTCGAGTCATTTGGATTTGTTTTGATCTGCCATGACAGCTTGCTTGACCTGGTGACCTCTTATATCTTCCTACGCTGAGAGCTAGCCACGGGCTCAACCACAGTTTCGCATCTTCTTCGTTTTAATTTTTTAATTTTCTAAATACTTCAAAACTGAGATATCTAATAGTTGTATAGTTAATCTCTGATTAATTGTATTCAAATGACATTGCTGTAGTAGTCAATTAAATGTAAATAAAAAATTCCAAACAAGCGGGGAAGCCGTGGATTATTTCTTGTCACCCCGGTACATGCCTTTTCCCTCCCCAAACTCACCCGAGCGCCACCGAAAATGTTCGTATTAATTTCAAAATTCAATTTTGTGTAAAGATAAAGGTTATTTCTTCTTTTAATTACCACCACGATCTCTTTTCATTAAATGTCTAATTGTTTTTCAATGAGAACTTTAACATTTTTTATTTCTATAAACCTGAGACCACATCCGGGACACTTGAAACTTTGGTGCCAAATATGGCGGGTGGCAAATTAAACAAGGAGGATTGAAATTTCCTGTAATGGGGGCATGTGCAAACATTCCCTGGACTGACGAAGCTAGCTTTTAGACATTGTGCCAATGTACCGACGTTGACGAGGCAGTGTTGTCAGGGACTATTTGCCGGGTGTCCCCCTCAGCGTCTCCAGGCAAGGATTCTTGGAATGGAGCCAGGGAAGGAGGGTCTCAGGGTCAGCAATACCCAAACTCCCTCTTTCCCATAGCAGCTCCATTTCCTCCATAGTGAAGGCTTCAGCTCGGTCTGGTCTATTACCTTTACCAGCAGCCTTCAACTTTATACGTTTCGATTGCAGTACCTCCCTTGACATCTCAAATCTGGGATTGTTAAGTGGGTCAATATCATATTTCAAGTCCTTGAGGTGCCTGAAAAAATTCAATTACTTGTATGCTAAATAGTACAGAAGAAATTTATTTTTTGGGGTCAATTCAAAGTCAAAATATTAAATAAATACTACTGTAAATGATACCTCACCCTTTCACAAAAATAATAATAAATAGATTACTTAAAGATAAATAAATAGATACAATACATACCTCAGGATACCTCGATGAATAGAGGTCAATGTGTCAGGCTTGTAGTGTTCTACCCCTCGGTGTTCAATCGAATCTTTCGATAAACAACGAAGAACAACTATTCAGGTTCCAGTTAAAACTTTATTGCCTAATAACACATAGGCATCAGCCGTTCTCGATCACAGTTACAGGTGGCAGAGTTTGAACTCTATAACAAGTTCGACACTAGGCCTTCTAGTGTTTACAGTTGATATTCCACATACACCTCCTCTGTGCAGCAGCACAGAGGAGTATTAGAATATGGTAGCCGGGCAGCCGCCAACCATCGCTCACGATGGTCAGTCGGGGCTGGACTGACCCTGAGGAAGGCTGTACAACGGCCTTATATACACTGGAGTCGAGGGCCCCGTGACCAAGTGGTGACGTGGCGCTGGACTCCAGCGCCCCCAGGCATCGGGTAATAGAGGTGCTCTCGATGTCGCCCACGAGGACCACGAAGGTACCTCGAAGATGACATGGGACCACCACAGGCTCATGCTCCTCACCATTAGCTTTTTTCTTCCCCACTATATAATTACACATAAATTGGTCCAGTTCTTGGGCTTCTATCTCGTGTATAGGCCTACTTTTATTACGAAACTTATCTAATCACTTCTGAAATGCATTGACGACCTGTAAAAAAAATCTAGAATACAATTAAACATCTCCTATAAACCCCTCAAATCCCTACTATGCTTCTTTACATCATCAATACAGCGCTTATAAAGTAGGACGCTAGGTACACATGCACTAAGACATTACGGCGGGCGGACTTGTCATGGTAGTTGTACTTTATAGCAGTGTAAATGCACTTATATTTACACACCATCATTATAAAAACAAAGTCAAAGCCACCCACTGCTCATCTGAAACCACTTTAACACCATGATAAAGCGAAGAAATGTTGGTGAAGGGACTTCTGCATTTGAGCCTTTGATTAATAAGCAATGATATAAGTTGTTAGGTTGAGGGATGAAGTCTATTTCTTTGATGAAAAGCTGCGTTTTATCACCAGTTCAGCAGCTACGTCATCTACAAAACATACAAATGTATTACACACTATGACTTTTAATTTCAACAGTTCTTGCAACTCTTTCCAAACTTATTATGAAATGTAAGTAGTATGCAAAAACTAATTATCTGAGAAAACATGTGGCAATAATGGACATTATTAGTAAGAAATGAATGTCTCCTGTAACCAGGTTAATTCATGATTAGTCTGTATAATGAAATACAGGGATAATTATTCTCTCACCTTGGCACCAGATTGTGTTCCCGGTACACCAATCTCAGCAGATCTACACTGGACCTAATTTCTACATCTTCCCTACAGTAAACCAACCAATCTACAGCTACCACTGATCCTAAGCTAATAGGAAGCAGACAGGTAATTATAACATAATCTACAGGGCCTATACTGGCTATATTAACTCTGTAGTTAATCTAGATTGCTGTATGTTCCTCGACATGGTGCAACAATTTGAAATAATCTTGGATATCCTTTATAAGATTATCAATGAGAAAAAAGAGAAAAATATGTGTCCTCTTTGTTAATAAGGCTAGCTGTTATACAGCAAGGACTATGTTATAGTGAACTTACAGAAATGTGGTATGAAAACATGGGGTTCAAACAGGCGTGGTGCTGTAAGAGCTCGTGACACTTGGGTTATGAAACTCTAGCTGAATAACCTAATTGTTGACTTTTAAAAAGTACCTGCATTGTACAAAGGCCATTGGTACTTGTAAACTGTGGGTGCCAGATCAGTTATTCACAGAGTTGCAGTATTGACAGGTAGTAGAGTGTGTGTAGTAGAGGGACTTACAACAGGTAATCTGTTGAACAGGGAATATGTGAAGGCCTGTGCAGTAAAGAGGAAGCCATGACATAATGAATACCAGAATCCAGTACTGGTTAGTGATGCTTTACCATAGAAGGAGCGATAGCTCACCATTCACTTAATGGGCCAAAAGTACACAAATGCAGCATCATGGCAAAAGAGCATCATGATGTTCCAATAGAGTCTTTTTGTATCCAAGCCAACCCTTTCTGAGGGTAGGCATGATTACTATGCATAATAAACTCCTGGAACAGTGGCAATTAAAACTTTAATTGCATGTGGTGAACTGTTCAATCCTGAGAGTAAAAGATAGTTAAAGGCATTATACCATACATTCGGATAAACTAGCAGTCATGCTTGTCTCCATACCACATAGAGGATATTGGACTGCTGTACTTCAGAGCTTGCAATTGATTCAACAATGTGAATTGTGGCTGATTTCTAGGCTGGATCATATTATGCGGCTCTACCCCAGAGCTGGTAGTTATATTAGACTGCCCGACCACAAGGCTGTTGGTGATTCTTCTTCCCTGCGCCAGATCAACCCTCAGTGGCATCCAGAAATCAAGGTACGTCTTAGGCCCAAAACCCATTACCCGATTTTGCAATAATTGGTACTTTTGTTGGCCAAATATTGCATAATACACATAGATATCGGTCAGTTTGAGCTGATAGGTTGGTAAAATGAATGAAAAAACACCGATTCTGTGGCCAATTGTGCAACAATCTCACTTTCATACCCAATTTTAACATATAAAACATGATAGAAAACCTTGGTAGGTAATGTATTGGAATGTACCATGAAACTTGAAGTATTACACTGTAGTAGCATTGCTTCTCATCCGATTTATATCATTTAGCACATTTGCAAGCTTTGGAAGCCTGAAAATGGCCGATTCTCCAACCCATGTGTAACCTCAGCATCGGCCACTTTTACAATCGTCTAATGGGTTTAGGCCCTTACAGACAGGATAGGTGAGGCTCCACTACCCAATTTTTTCATACAGTCTCACCTAATTTTATCCCTATAGTGCCTATGGTATAGGGTGTTGACATTCCTATATTGTAAACATGAGATTCAAAATTGTAAAAATGAGATTTCAGGGGTTATTTTATGGGTAATCTCTCTCCTTGTGTGCCATATTTACCAACTAACCTGCACCTGTCGGAGGTGTACTTAAAAAAACGGAAGGCACTTATCTTTGGTAGTCTCTTCTCTATTGCATTGCAAAATGGCACTTCCCAATAGAAGTGGTCGAGAAGTGGTTACTAACAACCCCCTCAACTGGAAGTTGGTTCCTACACTCTGTCGCATAAGTATGTAGGCATGGGCAGTCTGGGAAGCACTCAGGTATGACCATTTTTCGCAACACAGTTTGATTTGTGGGAAAGTGACTACTTCTGAACTACAGTGTTGGAAGTGATACTAAGTGGTTAAGTAGAGGAGGGAAGTGGGAAGTGAGGTACCTACCCTGGAAAGTAACAACTCAATCTTTTTGCAACAGCCTCCAGGCAATCTTCTTTAAGCATAAAGGATGACAGTAGTTATTTGGATCTTTTTAAAAGAGATGCAATCTGGCTGTAATTCATTGTAGTATATGCCTATGATATTGGAATAGTATACAACAGCAGTACAATTTAAATAAGCAAGGTTCTAACAATATTGGCACTAGAGTTTATGATGCTTGGCATAAGGCTGTTATACATGTAGGAAACGTTGAGTGATAGGTCAATAATACAGGTATTGTTGATTACAGATTGAACTGTCATTTATATCTAAAGTACTAGGAGAACTAGCTGCACCACCAATGAACCTCAATCCCGCATACTGCAGTGATCTCTATGCCTCCAGGGTGTCTGCCAAAGGGCAAAGGTTATTTCATATTGAATAGTATAACCCATCCACCATCCAACAGATGCCTTTGGGTACAGATGGAGCGAGGTTATTGTAAAGGATTCTATGTCTCTACATCATGCGTAGAACTTTTCATAAACAAAAGAGATGTTGCAGTGGTACTATAAATGTTGTCTGCTATATAAATGAACTAATGCCATATTTTTAACACTTTCTAGCTTTAGTTGCGACCTACAACTTTCTGAATGAGCTGAATTGATTTAACAGTTGCATATCAGAGATCCGTCTACTTGTAATGTGTACAGCAACGTCTAGCCTACCATTTCCTATTCGTATACGTTGCCGTACAAGTCCTGATCTTAAACTCTCTATTGTTACATTTCATAATATATACCATCTAATTATATGCTATCATGAAGTGTCCTTATGTGGGTTAGCCCTTGGGATTTTAAGTTACAGCCATCTAAGGCTATTATATTTACTGTCCTCAATTAAGCAAAGAGGAAGTGCCTCTCTCGTTATTACACCTAGCAATGGCTTTGTTATCAAACTAGGAAACATTGCATCCATCAGAACAGGACTATGTATAGAATTAGTGAAGGGCTCATTTGAGGGAGTACCCACAGTTGGGTTTAAATTTGTTTGTTAACTTAGTGCACAAAATGAAAAACACACACACACACACACACACACACACACACCAAAAACATGCAGCTAGCTGTTTAACAATGTTTGAGCATTTGTGGTAGTATGAGAAATACCTGAAATTCTCATTATCAATCATGCTCTGGTCTCGCATACACCAACAATCGACAGCCAATGGCAGATTGATTTGGCTTATTAGTTCCTTCCAGAAAGGAACATATTCAAGAATATCATTTCTATATTTGTTTATTCCTTACCAAAGCTTGAGATTGCTATCCATTGTAGATACTCTGAAAAAGAAAGAAGCAAACCTGTCATCTGAGGACTCTGACAATCACTACCAGACACCAGAAGTTGTTCACACAGGAAGTAGACTTTGAGACACTAAAATGCTTCAGGTGGACCATTGTGGGTAATCTACCAGATGACAAGACTCAGGTTAAACCACTATGCATTTTTTTCACTAAGATCACAGTGATCTTAGCACTGGAAAAGGAATAGTGGAGTGATCTCAGGACTTGCTATTCCTGACAGGCCTGCAACCACTGCATTAGATAGGGTAGACTAGCCAGGTCTTATGATATGTGCCTACACTAAGATTACAGGGGTAGAAATCCCAGGATCTTTTGAATTAACCTCCAGTGAATAAAAAAAGTTCAAGGGGTGACATAACAGGAGGAAAGGGTATATTCAACATGGGTCGTATTTGAAGCTGTTTTGTCATATTAGCTCAAAACATGTTCCTAGTGTTAGCGGGAGTGCCTCATGTCCATTGGTTGTCATCATGTACCAAAGCAGTGCTAGCCAGCATTTCATTGGAGCATTATGCCAACTCTTTGGAGTTGTGTCAACCCAACGCAGTGCTTGGATGTAGCCCTGGGTGGTAACTGGTCACGCAATTTGACCACCAAAGGCACAATATATTAATACATTAGTAAGTAAGCAATGTATAGATATCGGCGCTGAGTTGGTTGTATACTAGGATATCACACAAGGGACCGCATCCTAGCATACAACCAACGAGTTGCCCGATATCTATACCTTACTTACTTTATTACTCGCTAAAACCAATCAATAAATAATCAATAAAATATCAATGAATTTCAATTTGAAAAAAAAATCTCCCCTTGGGACTCGAAGCGCAAGGTTTGACAGCTTGCACCATGACAAAGATAAACCAGGCCAGAACACGAACGCCTGTACTTGGGGTTTGGAGCACAACTTGCTGACCACTATACCATCGGTACACACATTGATGGCTTTTCGTGCTGTTTTACTGGTGTGATTGCCTCTATACCATCGGTACATATCACCCAGTGCCTGTTATCCATGCATATCAGGTACACCTTACAAAGCCATGATGCATGCAATATCGACAGGTATTAGAATTTATCTTCACGTACAGAGGATGTGTTTTGTGTCTATTTACATTACTAAAGTCGTTTAGCTCCAACATGGATATGGGGCTGACTCAACTGCATCAGTTGGGTGCCTTTTCTGCTAATCTGACTGATCTTTATATAACAAAACATGTTTACATTAGCAGAAAGTGGAGCCAACGCATGTGGTGAAGGAAGCCCTTATGGTTGAAACTTTGATTTAGAGTATACACAGACACAGACACACAGACACGCAGACACACACACACACAGACACACACACACACCTCCCTTACACAAGAGTGCTTTGATGGTATTTACAAATAAGCTCCTCCCTTTGATATCTTTAATTCCCCCAGTGCCCACACGGGGACCAGGTTTTTTTAAACTTTTATTTGACCAAACAAGAAATTACATAAGACATTCTTGAAAAACCTTGTGGATGTGCATTGATACTGGTCAATACAGCTAATGATAGCATTATCAGTAAACTGTTGGAGGGATCCTATCAATAAATATGAAGAAGACAAAGGTTAATACCATCAAAGTACTTTACCTGAGGTAATCCCTTTTTCACCTACTTTACACAATCTGGATAAGGTCAAGAGTGCTTTGATGGTATTTACAAATAAACTTCTCCCTTTGATATCTTTAATACCCCCATACTCACTACCAAAGGTGTGGGGTGCGCACCCTACCAAGCGAGGGTCTCTGTGAAAATGGGATTAAATTTCTTTTAAGTCTTTTAAGTGGATGGCAGGTGAAAATCAAACAAACAGTCACCCTAAAGAGGAGAATCTCTGTGACTATGGGATAAGACCCTTTAAGTCTTTTATCTTTTCCCTCTGGGACCAACCACACTTAATAATCTAAGGGATCCATGCCTACAGCAAACGGTAGGTGAAAATCAAAAACAGACAGATACCCTACCAAGTGAGGGTGTCTGTGAAAATGGGATTAAATCTCTTTCAAGTCTTTAATCCATTAAAAACCATAGTTAAGAGACTTATCTTGAAATTAAGGGAAAGTAAAATTTTGTTTCCTCATACTTTTTCTGCCACCTTCATCATGGAAACACTAACCGCTCTACAGACTATCAACTCTGAGAACCCAAAAACTACTAGAGCATCATATAAAATTTGTCTGTATATATTATATATCTCATTTGCATAATTAGCCCCGCCCCATTGTTTACAAATAAGGGACCACATGGCTAGGCCACGTGTTGTTTACAAACAAGGGGTCACATGATCGCACTAATCTCCTAATTAGGTCATGTTATCATGGTAACCAGAATGCCGTCCTCTGATTGGCTGAGAGGTGGTCACTAATCCCCTCATTAGGTCAAGAGGGCATGGCCTATTATGCAAATGAGCTCAAGGTCAAGGTCACATGACCACATATGGGCATGCACCTTGAGGGGTCCAGTGACGTCACAGGTCACGTGACCAAATGGAGGCCTCTGATTGACTGCATCTCAAGTGAGTAATATCCTGTACTTAGCTATAGTCCCGTTCGATACACTATATACTACTAATATCCATTCTCTCAACTTGAATTATATATTAGTGTAGACAGAGCAGCAGTGTTTACCAACACATTGCAGGCCACAACTGTGAAATGAGAAATGAATCTCCATGGGAATATTTAGTGAGCTGGTGATTTACTCAGATAAATGGAAATTATGGGATGTAGAAATTTACATATGAAGCTTGCATATTCTTGTAATTGAGCACCTCTTTTTTTCATTGTTTTTATGAATTTTGTAATTAAAAAAAGGGTCTGATATCCTGGTGAATAAAAGCAACAGCACATTGTGCTAATCAAAGCTATCATCTGTTATGCAACTTCTGCAGTATAGTTTCAGAGAATGTGATAGATAACACTCTGAGGATGACACTGATTGCTCATAACCATCTTACATATATGATTGAATCAATTGTTGCTGCTATCTGTACTGTTGTCTCTATAGTTTCATTGTGAAAACTAGAGGTTTGATTAATTGATTTACTGTCATCCATCCTTAGCACACTTGGACCAGGATTCTGTAGTGTTCTAGTTCTGTAGCAGAAAGGGAAATATATTCTGAACAGCATAACACATCCAGAACCAGTTTGCATTATGGAATAGGATTAATGTTTCATTTCTTATCAAGATTAAGGGGCAAAGATTAAGCAGTTGGCCGGGAGAGTGAGTGAAGCAAAGAAAAAACATCCCGCTTCAAGTTACCGCTGCTGAGGGTTGCTGACATTCTTACCTACATCACACAGAGATATTTGGGTTTGGCAGGTAGACGGTAGGATTGACAATAGCAGGAATCATGTCAGACGAGTAGACATATAGTGAGTTGTCGGTTGGGGGAAGAGTAGTAGGGGAGAAAATAGACAGAGTTGCACGTAAAAGTGTTTCTACTCTCAGTGTCTTCATGCAAGGGTCTCTGGATGTTTTGAATAAGCAATTATCCCATGGTTTTAGGGTGTTAATAAACAAAAACATTTGTCAATTGAAATTGGAAATGGACTTCCGGTACAAATCTAAAGTCGATGTTCTTACCAGGTTGTGACCATTATATTGCAGTAGCATAGAACGGAACTAAGCAGCAGAACTTGCATGCTGTTACATGTATCTATTGTTTCAAACTGGTCCTTGGTTCCTTTGAAATAAACTCCTGTGTTTTGTGTTTCGATCATTACGACATTAGGGTCTCAGGACATTAGGATCTCAGGATAATCAAACTATGTCAGCACCAACCAAAGTGATTTATATGGACCTAGATGTAGAGATTTAATAAACACATAATTACATTAAATACATTTTAGGGTGGCAAGGGATAGTTTATTAATTTAAGCCGCCTGTCAGGGTTCTTAGTCTCAGAAATACACTCTAAAAAATAACTGTTGAATATTGGAAAACCGAATGAACAGTGAGCCACTGTTATCATATTGCAATGAACTAGTGTAATCTTTGCAAGAAAACCCAGGTTGCAAAACATTGGTATAAGGAATCTCTGTGAAAATAACTACTTATCTCTGGAAACTTTTGGACAAGGATGTCACCATTATTTTGACATCATAGAAAGGAGCTGACCAGTTCCTTGTATTCATATTGAACCTCTAACCATCACATAAACTGCCCATATTATGGGCAGTTTATGTGATGGTTAGAGGTCCTCTGCCTCTAATAAATATGAATCATGGTAGTGACCAGGGAGTATACTTACTGCATAGGGGCTTCTGAATCTGCTCAGTCAGCCAAATATAGCCATATTACTTTATGACCGGGTATATAAAAGTATAACCCACCTGAACCCCTACAACTGTTTCTAGTGCATATGGACAAGTATTTTGCTATGTTCAGATGTAATCATCTCTTATTCAATTTCTGTAGTTTGGTTTCAAAGAAAAATCAGATATGCATTGAATAACAGGTGTGACTACTATTTGAAATAACCATCAATAAAACATCAGGATCAATTGAGTCAATTACTGATTCTACCTGTACTTTTGTCTCTAAATATATGTTGCACTGAATAAAGTTTTGATTAAGGATATCCGTGTTGCCGAAATGACGCCAGCATAGAATCTAAATGGCCGGCATAGGGCCTTAGGATGCAGGAAAGAATTGCCTGCCATGATCTCAGCTTTCTAATGGTGACAAATATTTCAAATCGGTCAAGTAGAAGCAAGGTTGTGTATAAATACAATTAAAATGAATTTTGTACCTGCTGCCTTAAAATGTCATTTTGGGTTCTGTGAGAGGGAAATGGCCTGCATTCGAGATTTCCAGCAACACTGAGGATATCCATTTTATCTCATGGTAAATACATTAAAATACTGAGGTGCCATAGAGATGGGGCCCTAGGGCTGTGAAGAATGCAGGATAAATATGGCATCCTGCTTAGGTGACCTTTTTGACCTTCTTTAGCTCTAAACTACACAAACAACAAGTTATCAATTTCATTATTTTCTTTTCGATCTCGGTGATAAAGCATGAGAGAAATGCAAAGGAGCACTTCTGGGGTCTGTCTTAGAGTTATCTCACTTGTAGTATTGTAAATTTTCCCTATGTTAGTACAAAACAATTGACCTAATGTTCTGCAGTGGTCTAGTTCTGTTCTAGATTAACATTCTGATTGGCCAACACCTAGAAAGAGATGTCATTGTTCGATTGGTAGAGTCTATTGAAGCAGCACTCGGAGGCAGGTGCAAAGATCAATTGTGAAAATAGTAACATTGGTTGGATCTAAAAGAGAAAAAAAAAGAATATCCCTGCATCAACTGCAACTGCTGAGGATTCTGGTGACCTCTGCTTTATATCTGGCTGTCAACTTGCATTGACCAACACCACACACAGACATTTGGGTTTGGCAGGAAGAACGCAAAATTGACAGCAAGGGAAATGATGTAAGACAGATAGACAGGTAGAGACATCAGGGTTTGAGAGAGTAAAAGCAGGGGATCAGTGAGCAGGAGGTGGCAAGGTTCACTCAGGACCAACTACAGCTGAAATCTTCCAGTTCGCCATCTTGAAATTATCTCAGATATATTCAATAAGAGTAGCACACAGAATGGCCTGTGAGAGTCATTGCCATGCCTGCAGCTTTCCTTGGTTGGGAGCTGGAGGACAATGCTATAAGCTAACTTACAATGTTACATGTCCTGGAGGCATCACTTGGTACTGATGGACTGCACTTACCAGTGAAGGACTTCTAATGCTACCCCTGATGGGTGAATCTAGCAACAGGACTGCAGTCACTGTCTGCCGAGACCTAATGGTGAATAATATTTTAACACATATTCTGGTGTTCCATTTCCAAATCACAGAAAGTACTGTATCCAAGTAGGTCAAACTGCATTACAAAAAATTACACGACCCTTAAGATGTGATTCTAATGATTTAGTGAGGAATGGACCATTCCCACTGCAGTCCCTGTGGAAGAATAGGGAAATGAAAGATTTTAGACTGGAATCAACCCGGTCAATAAAATTTGAAACATTGAGACTAGCTGCTTTGATTTCTAATACAAGGAAAGGACACAGCCCAAATTATGTGAATATATCTGTTAGAGGACTAATAATTTTGCATGGCTCGGTCTGTCCCTTTAAGAAAGGAAAATATAAAACACAAACATTACAAATGGCTAGCATGATTACTTAATTAACAAAATGAGTGAATGAATTAAAAAAGAGATATTTTTTTGCATCAATCAGGTCTGATTTTGTTTAGTATAGTTAAACCTGAAAAATACTGATATTACAACAGTGCCCAGCCAAAACATTTCCATCCACAACTGTGAAATTAGTATTGATTCAGACAATCTTCTGAGATCTGTCTGGGTATCTGATAATCAGTTCAGCTGAACTGACCAAAGGCTGCAGGATGTAAAGCTTCTAAGGATTGACAGGAAAGTTTCACCTAGGATAAGTGTCTTTTTTTTCTGTACACATAGATAGGCCATGTCACTATTATTCACTTTTGTTTGAAAAAAAAAGTCTCCAAAAGTGAGGATGCAGCTTATATAAATACATTGATCTTAATCGTAGGATTTTTCTGTAATTCTCGTCACTTTTCTGGAACATTATGAGGAATGAAGTACCATGTTTCAATGACATTATAAAAAGGCTACATGTCTATTTATACTTCATTGTAAGAGAAAACTCTCCATCATGATTGGTTCCTTAATCACTAATACAAGGGACTCATTACCTCACTTACTATCACCTCGAGTAGTTTGTTGGATGTGAAATACAGAAACTTCACATCAGTTAGAAAAAAACATTCCTTCAGCATTAAACAGAGGACTTACTTGCAGGACCACTTTTCTCAGTTCTGTTTTTATTTTCCTGTGATGCTTAAATGTGGTAAAAATGTATATACCTATGTGTGCACAAGTAACATATCAATATTGTGGACTCTTGCAGTTTGCCCCATATGTGATTGATTAGCTTCTCAGACAGTAGATTGGACTTCAGCAGTGGTTTATTCCCTGACATACTTCTGTATGAGTACTATTTTCCTCAAACTGTCATTTTTCCCTTATTTAGAGCCCTCACAGTGTCTATGTATATAATGGTAATGCCAACAAAAAAGCACCTAATGGTGCACCCGACATTCACTAACACACATAGGAAGTTGATTAATAAACTAATATATAACCAAACAAACACCACACGCTAAGTTTGAGTCTATCTAGATTCATCTCATAAAGATTTATGTTTAAGGTAAGAGAAGCAATACCCAATACAGAACAGTTGGTCCCCATCAGGCTATAGCTTCTTACTAAACTCACTATTTACTATTTACTCTTCACTATTTAATAAAAGTAAAACAGGAAATGCCTCAGACAGAAAGTAGCCTTGGATATGCTGAAGCACTTCTAGTGCAGCATTGTGGGTAATATGTGTTACTCGATGTCAGTCTGGGCTATTTTAAGCCACTAGAGAAATCGGGGCTCATGAGGATTCAGAGAGAGAACCACTTTAGATTAGGTAAGTGGCAAAAAGAGCCAGTAATGTCTATAATGCCTATGCAAGCTCCTTGATAACAATGGATGCGCAAGTGATATTGAAGCCAGATGATGTCTACAGGCCTAGCATTTAAGAGGATTTAGGGAGATTGAAATTCGGGTGTTATAATTATCTTGCTACTAGTTATTATAATGGTATATATGTGTAGCGGTTCTGCTACTTAGGTGTCTGCTACACTGGGACTCACATAGGGGGCAGGCCTGCATAGTCTCACCTAGGTCACCTGACCCCCCTCCCAGGTAGCCACCACACACACAAGGAGGCCACCATATTGTTTTGGTTGGTGCCCAATTTTTTCTTTTGTGTTTCTTAATAAATTAAGGGTGTTAAGAGCGCCAATTGTGACCCGAAATTCTGCTGCTGCATTCAAATTCAGCCAAATTCCCAATTTAGAGGAGAAACTTAATAGAAAGTGATAACAGGTTAGTAACTTTTAATTTTATTCATGGAGAGACCATGCACTTTCAAATATATATATATATTTCTAGCTTCAGTGAAAGTTCTGAGCATTCTAGGAGATTTCCTATCAAGATGCCTTTCTCATCACCAGAAATGGTGTAGCTCTAGAGCAGTATACTCCTTTTTCAGTTAGGGTAAAAAGGCAGAGGAGGAAGTTATATAGAGCTTTCAGTGTGGCGGTAGGATGTTCAGTCTTAGTCATTCTTCCTATTTTATGGCCGGCTATATAGAGTGATAAACCAGCTGAACCCCTGCTATGCCTATTATATGGTCAATACAAGTGCAGTGTTTTTTAGGGCCTCCCATGCCGCGTAGCGGCGGTACCGCGAAGCAGTATGGGAGTGCGCTATGATGATTGCATTTGCCCCATGTGATGAGGTCTCACAATATAAAATTACTGAATAGAGAAATTGATAATTGTGAAATCTTCTTTATGTCTGCTTTTATGAGACATGTCATCAAACACTGGTATACCGACATTAACAGCGGGAGGCGTTTTTTTACGCGGTCACAACCACATTTCTTGTTCTCCATGATTTGTATAGAATGGAATATATATTTTTCAGTTTCATGAGGATCCCTGTGAGATTCAACATTTATTTCTTGGATTGCAGGGCAGCAGGGTCCATCAACACATTGCAGATCACAACTCTGAAATGAGGCCTTATTTAGCTAGCTGTTAAATTACTCAAAGCTTGAAACCATTTGACATAAAAGACTTAGCATACAAAGGTTGTTTTCAGCAGTAGAAAATGTCTACACATATATTCCGCAGAGTCTTTTTTTTTTAAAGTGTTTTTTAAGGTTCACAGAAATTATGTAAAAAACATAACCTGTCTCCGAGCTCGGCAAAGCCGTTATGATGCTCCGGCCTTCTTTATAGGTGACTTATTCAATTTATTTAATAATCAGTGTAATGGCACACAATGTTACATGTCACATAGAGACCACTCATAGTTATATCTGCAGAATATAATATAACACATAATGAGATGGGAATGAATGATGAGTTCACGTAATGGTGTAGATTACACGGTACCAATGTATGATACAAACAGTCTGTTTCATTTTAATGCACCACACACATATCTGTCATTAACCAGGTATACATGAAAGATTCAAACATAACTGTCATAAGAGGACCCAGCACGCAATCATAGTTTATCATACAATTCAAAAAGAGTGTGTATACTAGAAAAGTATGGTATATTTATCATTGATGTCACATTTAGGATAATCTCTTTTAATTTCTTCTTTAAAGACCTCTTTTTCATAATCAGTGTATACTTTATCTTTAGCTTATTCCATCTTCTAATGGCCTCCTGATGGAAACTCTTATATACAACCGGATTCCTGGATATCCTTTGAATGTATTTCAGGCCTAACTGCTGTCTAGTATTCCTGGGCGTAACATCAATAACATTTGGTTGATTTTGAATACTTATGCATAAGTTAAAAGATGTGTGTCACGTCTATCTTCCAATTTCTTACATTTACTCATATCACGAAGCTCATTAGTAGTGTGCAAGGGGTTCTTTTCTAACCTTGTAGGCAATTCTTTATGCCCTGTTCTGGATTAATTGTAAATCTTGGGCATATGTTGCTTGGTGGTTGTCCCATATGATATCGGCATAGTCAAATATTGGTAGGATCTTACTTTTATACAACTTAACTGCACCTGGTACATTAAGATATCTCCTAATCTTTGCTAACTGGTGCACCCTAAACATGACATTTGATTTGGTTTTATGCCTCTGCTTATCAAAAGACAATTCATCATCTATCAATACACCAAGGTATTTAAACTTCCTAACACGTTCTAGTTTCTGATTATTTATATCAACCTGGTTGTCATTTGCAGCTTCACTATTTGGACCAAAGTGCATCTATTTTGTTTTATCCTTATTGATAGTCAACAGGTTGGAACAACACCGTTGTTTCACAGCAGGAACCATCTGCCTCATCTGTCCAAAATTATGAACTTACATCACAGCATCATCCGCATATAAGACAGTTGAACACAAGGGGAAACATGTTGGTAGTTCATTTATATATAATGTAAACAATATGGGACCTAGTATTGACCCTTGCGGTACCCCATACTACACTGCCTTTACCTGTGATACAAAATTAGATTAAACAAGAACAGGACCAAATGTAGAAATCAGTTTTACATGTTAAGATGAATCTACTACTGAAAACATTTATTACATACATTTTGTAGGGAAGCTAGGCACTTTTTGAGAGCATTTCCTATTTCCCTCGCGCAAAGGCACCACAGGTGGCCTTGAGTGTGTGACTTAGGAAACGACCTAGAGGGTGTTCAGTGTGGAACCTATTTAACCGTAATGAGAGGTATATATTCTGCCGTCCTCCTGTGATCAGGTAATTTGCATACCATGTTGTTAGTTGGTTGATGTCTCTAAAGCGGCCTCAAGATTATCAGTAAACCAGAGTATTACCACCTTTGAGGGAATTAGCTGAAAGAGCATATGAAAGTAAGAAAGGCCTGGAAAGTCATGATAAACCTGATACTAAATCTACTGAAACCTACTAGTAATTGTTTTGATAGAAAAGCTTTCTCGTTAGTATCTCTCGAATTGCAATACAAATATGTATTGGAAAACGTTCCAAGACTCATTGATAATGACTACCATTTTAACAGTGTGAAATAGTTAACCACTGCCACCTGTACATAAACTGTTTCAATTAACGACATCCATCCTAAGCATTGT
This sequence comes from Acholoe squamosa, assembly GCA_949317995.1. Classification (NCBI taxonomy): domain Eukaryota; kingdom Metazoa; phylum Annelida; class Polychaeta; order Phyllodocida; family Polynoidae; genus Acholoe; species Acholoe squamosa. The sequence goes on along the minus strand of OX439051.1, from coordinate 892,937 downwards.
TACAGTTATCGAGGTTCTGTACGAGATTAGTATTCTGAACAACATAACAGAGCTAAGATGTAATACTCCCATTTTGTGAAATGTGATCACATATAGAAGAACCAGAGCCATCTCCATTGCCTATACATACAAATTTTTGATCAGCCATCAGATATTTCTTCCGAGAAAGTAGAACTGATGTATTTGAAAACTACAATGAAAAAGATTATATAAAATGTGGCAAGTATGGTTCCATGCTCCAAATATAACATTTGTGCTACTTTTAACCACTAGCAGTTTGCTATATCTTTAAAGTGGAACATGTCGTTATCAATTGAAAATTTCATAGCCAAAACAATTTTGTAGTGTTCTGAATCAGTGATGCTTTCATGATGATTTCCTGCAGTATCTCTTGTTTCTAAAATTGGTGCATTGGAAGGGATTGGGATTGAGTTTCCTAGAATCAGAGTACAGCTTGGCGGCGGATGGTATAATTATCATCATTTCTGGAAAGGGCCCAGTTGGAATCACATCAGACAGTGGTTGAGCCAGGTAGTGATTGATTTTTTTTTATGGACCTACCCCTCTTTTGAATCCAAACTCTGGTCTTTACTGGCTGCTAACATAAATGTTCAGTTGAGGTCGCTTCCCTAAATTTCTTTGGAAATGATTGCTCAAGGAAGAAGGATTCTGTTTTCATCCCTATTGTATGGGAACAGATAAGGAGATATGTCAAAATGTCACTACCTTTATATCTATGTCTATAGGCTGGGGTAAAAGTTCTAAAGCTTTAGAATGTATTACAGGCATAAAGTGAATCTACAAAACATTGCAGAACTTATGCTACAGAACCTCAGAGAAAATGATGTTGATATGTGCCATAAATAGATGAGGCAGTTATAACACCAATAATGCTATGCATTCCTGGGACTGATGGGGTAATAGGCAGGGGTCTCATACAACAATAAAACCTATCATTCGGTCATACTGAAGTGCTGTGTGTGCCACAAAAACAGCCTTTAAAGAGGGGTTTATAAAGATTGCTTCTAAATAAAAAAGAGATTTGACATGTCCCTTTTAAATTGAAAAAAAACCCTGAGAATTCCCCTTTTGACTAGGGTATCAGGCTATTTTGTTGCTAGAAAAATGTTGATGGCTTTCTAGTCACATAAGGTTAAAAATTCCTATTTGCACTCAACTCTGGTCACACCTCCATTAACAAAGCATGCATATTTCTTTTCCTTTGTTTTTTTGGAAAAGGTTTGAGATTTTCCTACAGGGAAATGCAAACTGAAATAAGGCTAGAAAATGTGAACATCATCACAAAAAATATTAAGTTTTACAGCAACAAAACATAGAGAAAAAATAAAAGCAATAAAGGAGTGGTGCATTTTCCAGTCACTAATGTCATAAAGGGGAGATTCGGCATTTAGCCCTTGGTAAGAGATGGGACAAAGACCCGCCACTTTATCAAATACCCCTTGGGTACTGGGCTGCTCTGCTCTGCAGTAAATCTGTCTGATATTGGATAGCTTCATTGAGCCCTTACTAACATAAAGGCATTATAGATAAGCCTGTCTGTAAGGTTTTGCATTAGCAGTATGCCAAAACACAGGCCTGTCCTTACTTTACTGTGATACCTTTACTCCCGATAACGACCGTGGTGAATTTATGCCATCACGGCCCTTAACATGGACTTTGACAGATGACTAATTAGCTATATTTATTTTTCGATGTAATTTCAAAGATTATAATTCTCTCCCATCTCTATTGTTTAATCAATTGATTAGTTACATAGTTAATGACTGGGTTCAATTTTGATGAAAACCCCTCCAGGACTACATTTTCTCTTTAAACACACAGTTCTCTGACCGACTCTACAGTCATGGAAGCCATCACTTATCCCCAGGACTCCTCTCTGCTCAATGAGATTCAGATCTAACATCAGAGAGAGTCTCAGTGTGAGGATAGCCCACCTCTCTGTCATTATGGGGGATAGGGTCTGGTAAATTGGCAGCAGAATTAGTCAGCCTCTAGACTGTAAAAAATAACTATTAAACAGGGATCCTCATGTCACTGAACAGGGGACCACCATAATTGAAAAAAAAAAAAACAACAGTGAGCCTGTGTAGTTTCTTACAAAAAGCTACCGATGGCAGTATGGTGGTACACAATTGTACACGGAATCTCTGTGAAAGAAGATATCTGACTTTAGGATGGGGAATGTGCAGTTATTTCGATGGCAGATTTGTCCACATTGTATTATAGGGTCTTGTCAATATTGAGCACATGAAGAGGTGATCAGCCTGGATCTTATTCAATGTAGAGCTCATGGAAATTGATTTAGTAGGGTAGTATAAAAGTCGCCCTATGTAGTACAACCATTGGTCGAAATTCAGGAGAGTGGAATTAGTATTAGAAACTACCTTACTAAGGTGTGAATTAATTAATGGATTATCAAAGTTATAGTTAATAGAGTATTAGATTTAAAAAGAAAATATGCATCCCGGCACGTCTAACTCAAAAACTTTAATGTAATCATGAACCATATTTAAGTATAATGTTACGAACCTATATTTTCTAAGAAACTGACAGTATGATGCCATGGCATATGATTTCACGTGAATTAATGTTTTAGAACTTACCATGTATTGAATAGAACACTATTAATTGGCATATATCATTTTCTGAGCTATGAGTGACACTACCTTCTTGAACTAAAATAAGTTAAAAACTAATCAAAATTAGAGTGTACAGCCATCCTGAAGATATCTACAAAACCACAAAACTCACACTTAATACGCAGACATACCTGAATGAAAGGGTGAGGGCTGGACTTAAAAAATAAAGTTTGAGTGTGAAATGATTGATAAATACTGGCTGTAGACCCACCTAAAAATTGCATTATTCCGAGTGAATAAGTGTATTCTATTGCGTTTTATACTGAAATTATATGTTTAAACACCCCCCCTCCCCTTTACCTATCAAGAGTATGCGATAAAAGACCCCATCATTTTCCTGACAATTAGTCGTAATTAAGAGGTGCTATGAATCAACATGGTATAAGAAGTGCAAGCGTACACTCACTTCACTCCCGCACAACATCAGTTCTTAATTAACACATCTGTATTCAAACTTAGCCACACAGGTCTAATGACTAAAGACATATCTAGATTGAAGGATAAAACTAACAAGTGCAGAGAGAAGGTATGAATGCTGTGCTTGATTTGGTCATTTGTGTATACAATGGGTTTGTGTTAGAATTGCACTAACTAAAATTTCTGCTCTGAATAGACCTTAATTTCACCACAATCAACATCCCCAATTGTGAATGCAGGCTTTTTCTGATCTTACAATTACAGAATATCAAATGTGCATGGAACTTAAGGTTAGAGGATTTAGAGGGGGGCGCTTAAGAGTTTAACTACATATTTTTTACTCCGAACTTTGCCCAAAATAGGTGCGCCCCCTCCCTTTCCAAATCCTGGATCCGCCACTGTGGAGATGTGAGGACATCTTGACACAGCAGTTAACAATTTCCACTTTATGATGGTCGAATCTTTATAGATGATCAAGCAGTGTCCTCCGAGAACCCCAAATGACTTTATTGACTAAAAGACATAGTCTTTTTCATTTCAATCCTTCATTTGGTGTAGGAGCTAATTCCCCAGCACACTGTGGCGGCTCACTTACAAATTGGAGTGGGTGTGAAGCCTTGTTTTATTGACATTACAGCCCACTCTTATTAATGCTGTGCCTGCTGCACAATATCAGCTTCACAAACTTCTATGTTATTGCTACAGAAGTGATATTCATACAAAGCAGGTATATGGCATTCAATACAAGCACAGACACTAGGTGTCAAATTGTCTAGTTACCTTCTATATATATATTTTTTTGCTTCTAAATGAATGGAAGTTATGTTTGTATGGATGTCAATAACACTGGACTCTAGTGCCGATGCTGAAGTTCAATTATCACTTTGTGCCAGACTCAGTATCTCTGTCCCTTTACATATCCCAGCACATTTCTACTCTTTAATTGCTTCATAAGACCAGGCAATTTCTACAGTGAATCTTTTTATAATTGCCTTTTAAAATAAGTTGTAGCAGAAAATCCGGATTTCTGATATAGATAAACTTCAGAGTGATGCAAGAAGTAGAAAAAGGATTTTGCTGACCATGCAGAAATATCGAGAGGTGCAGCATCTGTCCTGTCAACTGAGGGCTCACATTAGATGGTATTGGTTCTCTGATTGTGAATCTTTTTCAGCAAAACCTCTCAGAGTTTCTTAGCTTCTGAAGTGACTATATTGCGACTGTGTTCAGGACAGCAATATCACTCCTAAAATATATTTCAATTATGCCAATAATATCTTGTATGAGGTCTTTAGATTTATGTCATGGCTGATACGATCGTTACTATAGAACAGTACTGGACATGTCATATTCAATATGGGGGAATGGAATACAACGTGGCCGTATTCAATGGGTGTCCACCATCTTGGATTTTGAACAGATTTTAACCGTTTTTCTTCATTTAAAAGAAAAATAACTCCCTAGGTGATGACATAAATGCAAATGTCAACTTCCATGGGATTTTTACATCGTATTCCCCTCTGTGGGACTGGTCATATCCCACTCAGCCCTATATTGGCTTCATGCGATACGCCAGTCCCACCTCGGGGGATATGATGTAAAATCCCATTGTCAAGGACATTTTCTTATATAGTACACCTAGAGCAGTGCTGTATCACTAATTTGGTATGACCCTTACCACTGCAGATAATTACTGACACCCTACCATTAGCCTAAATGACTAATCAGGCCCCTTGTATTCTCCTAGTTTATCCTTTGTAGATGTGAATGGGTGAAGACTATTGTCTACATCATTACATTAGATGTGGGAGCTGCTAGTTTGCACCAACAATATTTCCACTTGGTGTAACAAACGTTGTATGGTGTTTTGTATTTGGGTGAAAGGTCAATTGCACAGGCAGAAGGATTTGACTTTTCAACTTAAAGTAAAGGCTGCCCTATGGGTTACCAGATTCACTTTCTTTTTGCATTTTCAATCTTGGATCTACCAGGCAATCTTGATGAACTGAGCAGCGAATCACTGTCATCATTATGTATTGAATCAGTGGAGTTTCTACAATGAAGTCATAGATGTAGCACAAGGAATTTCTGGAGGGTGTTGCTCCTATTGTAAAAAGAGCTGTGAGTATGTGCCCTCTTTTCTAAACAAGTTGTGCACTGCTTCACCTACGTACTTGCACTCACCACATTAGTCTGAAAAGTCACCTGCCTTGTTTAAAATAGAGAGATCTGCACTACCAGGTACCTACTTATGTCACACGCTTTATAGTTTATTATACTGACTGACTTCTCCCAACAAGGTACCTTCTCGAATCCCCCTTTTTTAGCACCATACTTGAATGTCGACTTGTGAGCAAAAAAAGGGACAAGTTATAGCTCCATAAAAAGAAAGGACTGGAAACAAGGGCATTTTTAGCCAGCTCTTCCTTTTACTATACGAGCAACTCCCTCCGGTGATAATAGCAGTGAACTACTTGTCCCAAAGTTGCTGGGTAACATATTGGTTATTACTCTGATGAAATACTGTTTACAATGTAGTGGCTGTGTGTTATCTCAGGGGCCTATTTTGGATATGGTTGGGAACTTGTTAAGTCCTCTATGTACATGATACTCTTAGTAACCTACAGTGTTGCTTGTAGTGCCACTCTACAAGATCTTTTAATTATAGTGATGACAAAATGACCACTCTTAGAGAGGAATCTTAAGCTCACCTGTCCATTGAGAGCACCTAATCACAACTGGATTTGCAGTATGTCAGTTGAATTGAAATGGGCTCCCTAATAGCCCATGGCTTTTTACCCGTCTGTTATAGTCTAACATTTCATTATAGGTATGTTGGATCTTTTACAAAATAACTGCAATTTCGGTTCTTGGTAAAGAGTTCCTATTGTATAATTGTCAATTGTACCACGATCTTCATAGATCACAACCTTGTAAAATAGCCTCATTCTAAGAACTATGTACCTGACAACTGTCCTGGGAATTCAGTCAGTTTTAATGAAACACACTTTGTGGACACACATATGTATATATATCACTCTAAACTTACGTAATTTAGAAATTAGGTTCACCTCTTGGATGAGATAAATCCACTTTTGAGAATAGACTTTCTGGTCTATTGTATCATGTTTTAAATCCATCAGTAAATACCATTGGTAGCAGATTGGATTGTATTCTTTAATAAATCAAGAAATTAAAACCCAGATAATCTACTAAATCCAAAAATCTGGATTTTAAGTCATCAAAATAATTCAAATCATCAGGATAGAAAAGTTCTAATGCTAATGCTCTGCATGGCATGGCAAACCATAGCTTCCCAATGTTGAAACAGGATCAGGGAATAGGCACACGTCATTCAGGATACATTCATATACAGTGACATCATATAATTTCCCTTTGTCTGTTTTAATTTCCTTTGTATTCTATTAAGAAGCTATTGTTCTCCTCACTATGACTCATTCATGATAAAGGAGGGACGGAAATTACTCATCAACTAAGTTCTCTGTTGCTGTATGGGACCCATCAAAAACAACATAGGTGTAAAATGAAGTCTACAATACTTAAGGAATAAGGCACGAGGATGTGGAGGGGGCGTGCATCTATTCCCTAATAAAGACCAAGGGCGATGCACGCCCCCTCTACTTCCAAGTGACCTTATTCCTGTTATAACACGATATCAGAAGATAGTGCTGCCGTGCATTATTGGGTTATAGATGCACAGCTACCCAATAATTGCACAGCAGGCCTATTAGAGGAGCTGTGCATCTATTGGGCTGCTGTGCATATATAACCCAATATACACACTACAAGAAAACAACCCTGTCACTCTCCAATCACATCTCTCATCACTATATTCATACAGTGGGAAGCAAGACTATGCTTGGTTTATTGAATAGATGCACAGCAGCCGTGTTATAAAATGACATAATGCCCAGGGCATCTATTGTACAATCAGTTGGAAAGGAAATAATCATCAGTCTATTGGAATTACTTTCTTTCAGTTACATGGAAAGAGGAGTAAATCTTAATCATTAGAGTTTAAAATCTGCACTACACTAACCACACAACAAAGTAATTCCATTAAAGACAGATCTCATGGAAATTGGCTAACTAACGTGGGGAAAAATAGATTATCAATCAAGATTGAAAAAGAAGATGTATCTCAACCAGGCTACATCTAAATCTTTTAGCTGCATACCATCAAGCAGGTGAGCATTTAAAAATGATTCAGACTAAGATTTATACTATGTATTAAGTACACCGGCTCAGACGAATTACAGCTATGATGTATAAACACTGCTATGTAAATGCTAGAATATTATTTGAATCAACATGCAAATTACTGACACTTTCCTTTAAGTGCCATCATTGATGTCACAAAGAAGTGACACCCATAGGCCTCTATCACACAACGCACTGCATGCACCTTCAGATTTAAGCTGTCTAAAGTTGCTTAAAGTTGATTAAATATGGATGTTAAGTTGCTTAAATGTGCTTAATGGCCTTCTTTTTGCACCTTTCATCAGCTTTAAGCGGGAAATGCTTAAAGTCGATTAAAGTCGATTAAAAGTTCTTAAAGAAGGCCATTAAGCATATTTAATCAACTTTACTGTGCCTAAATCTGAAGGTTCATACAGTGAACTGTATTAATGGCAGTAGGTAATTACTCCATCAAACCCATAAATGTTAGTAGTTCCTGGTCCTATATACACTCTAAGAAATAACCATTGAATACAAGCATTCTCCTCATAAACCTGTATTTGCATTGCGGTGAAGCAATGTACACTGCAACAAAGGTGTTTATAGATCCTAAACACAACCCTAAACATAATCTTGCAACGTTTTCCTAAGCACAATGTCTTCCTAAACACTTGTGAAATGTTTAGAAATATGTTTAGCCAATGTGCTTAGATTTCAAAGCGTTTAGGTTTATATTTTTTTCTGATTTAAGAATTCTGCTTAGATTGTGTTTTCCAGTGAGTTTATATTGTGTTGGGCCAATGTTGGCAGGACAACATTGGCCCAAAGTTGGCAGGACATTGGCAAATGGTCGGCCAGAGATGCTGATGTTTGCTGACCAAAAGCCAACATTGGGCCTATGTTGGCATTTGGTTGGCACTGTCAGGCCTAAGTAGGCAGGATGGGCAGCCTATGTAAACCCAATGGTTAGGCCAACGTCGGCCCGACGTTGTGCCAATGTCTCTGTGCTACCTGGGACATACTGCTGCCACCTGGTGTATATTATATGTCTAAACACATAGAAATTCAAATGTTTAAAGCTAAACACCAAGTTTTCTTTCTGTCTAAGGTCTAAACAGTCTAAACATGTTTAAGGTAACTGTTCAGATGTTTTGAACTTTAGTGTTTAAATCATAAACACATGGTTTATTAAGCTCTTGATATACCAAAGTGTTTAGATTTAAAACATGTTTAGATCTCAACACGTTTAAAACCTAAACACCATTTTACAGTGTTGTCTCTACAATAACTCAGTACTCATTGTGATGTACACAACAATGGCCCTCTGGAAAATTAGGGATTTCATCATGCTTTCGTCTAAATTATTTTTTACAGTGTGTTCACACTTATCCGTGTATCACATTATGTAGCACAACACGTGCCTACATTTTCTGACTAATTCCAGCAAAAGTGATGCAGGTCTGAAGGGAGCAAATGCAGGACGAGCAGACAAGGGATGAGCAGACGCGGGACATATATTTTTTATTCTATTATTTACCTATGATGGCCACATATTTTGAATATCTGGGACTAATATGGTTCTTTGAAATTCCTTGAGAACCACAATACCCCATAGATAAAAGATTGTGGTTGTAATAGGTTAAAACCTAATGAGCTGCTCCGTAAATGAGCAGACACAGGACAAGCAAGTGAGCAGACATTACAAGCTGAAACTAATAATTTGATAATTTCAGAGGCACACCTTATGTCACAGTACCATATTTGTCCCATATGTTCAAAATATGTGGGCATCATAGGCAAATAATGGAAAAGCTAAAACTAGGTAGCTATTGAATAGACATACATTCATTTCTGCCGACTGCAAATTAAATGACCTTACATACAGAGAGCGCTATATTGCATATCTCAAAGAAGAGAAAAATAAATGAGATAACGGTGAGCAATTAAACAGTTATGTACAACCCCAGGAAACAAAGACCAACACTATATGATACAGGCATGGTTTGAAGAAAGTTTGACTGTGTGGCTTTATTTGCTTTTACTTTTTCCTATCCTACTCATTATAGAGTCCTTAGTACGTCATGTGAAGGGATTCTATACTGAGTTATCCTCTGAGAGTGATGATGCTTAGAGCCAGGCCACAGCTTCCTGAGAACATGCCTTCCGATTGTGTGTAGGGATTGGAGGGGGTGTTAAGCCGCGGGAAGTAGTAGCTGTAGTGTTCGGAGGCCCTTGTCAGTGGTCATGGACATAGGATGAACTTGGTAATAGGACGCGGGTCTAGCGCTTCTGCTGGTCAAACATTCATCTCCGAGGCCATTTACCCTGCTGTAGGGTAGGTTAAAGGCATTTCTCAATGTGGTATGACTAGACCCCACCGGTATCAAAATGGGTAAAGACATTTATTGTGAGTGAGCATCCCTCTTATTCAGAGACTCAAATGTTGATCATATAGTCTCTGTTACCATTAATGCAACTGTGCCTCCAAATTGAGTCATAGTGTCAAATCATCTTGTATTTACTTGCTTTTGCTTTTGATTCCTAAAATTTTGTCAATCAGGAGACGTTAAAACTCGAGTTAACTTTGAAAAAAGTACATACTTTTACCCAGACTCTTTTGTTTCATTTGTTCCTTTTTGTTCCTGTTTCTGTTGCTGACAAGCAGTGGATACTTTTCTCAATGAGATGGAGTCTAATGACAAACTAATCCCGTGTGTGAGAACGACGACACAAACAGTAATCAGGCTTATGGTACTATGGACTGTGTCCAGTCTCGACAGTGAGCCCTGTTAACATAGTGATGAGGCACAGGGACCCCTACACTGTGGCTATTATAGAGGTAGAACGGATTCCCTGTAGGTGATACTATTGCATAGACATAGTGAGACTCTGTTTATCCTTGTACAAATGTGGTTTCATCTTTCCCTTTGCAATGAGCCATGGAGGAATTATCATGTATGCATTGATGATACATAATTTACACCTCAGGCTCCGTGCATTATGAAAGAGGTCAATGGGGTTTTAAATGTATGGTTTGCAAGGAAGATCCTGGCCATGCCCACCTAAATTAAATGAAAAATATCAAAAACCTTTACATTTTAGTCACATTTAACTCCTTCCCATTGATAAATGTGGGTCTGTTCACTTTTCAGTGCAATTTACCATATTCTCACATTGTTTCAGGGCATGTTGAGTTGTGTAATAATGCTACGATGATCCAGGTTCTTGTTTGGATGTTTCTTTACTCAGGAATCTCATGGCAAATCATGTAACCTTCTCACTGTGTGTATGTCTCTCTGTTTGTTCTCTCTCCCCTGAGCTGCCTTACTGTCCCTCCATATTGCTTTTCAGTGTTTTTCTTGGTGTTGAGTTCCACTCTGAGTGAGCTGCTCCTCCCCCTGCGTTACGATGTGAAGTCTTTCCTATACTCCCTAGCTACTGACCATTCCCCAGTGGCCTACTGGCTCTACCAGAATCATTATGCTACTATCACGAATGCCTTTCTGACAATTAGTAGAGTTTTTAAAAGAAGATAATCAGATAATCTTATTTATCATATTAAACCTGTTTAGCTCTTAAGCCCATTAAAGGCGAGATAGAAGGGCATTTTGGTTTGCTAGAGGCCAGAACTTTTAGCAGACTATTTACCAGGGGCCGAGGCCTTTCAAAATAGTATACAGTGCCCATGGCTTTAATCTCATTTTTGACATTTTCCCAATATCTCTATCACTTAAAAACCCTCATAATCGAAGTCCTCAGAATAGGCTTAAAACATCATCAGACCATGTATAGCAGGCCAATTAAATCTATCCTACAAATCTAAAAATGGTTGGCATATCGATATACTGATGTCAATTATACTCAACATCAGGCCCTGCATGGTGTTGAGAATACTCAACATCCACCCCTGCATGGATGTTGAGTATTATCAACATCAACCCTCAATGGGTTAAGGACTGCGAATGCATTAATGCGTCGTTCCGAGCATTAGGGGGTAACATATCCCCTCACGGGTGTACTTTTACCGCGTTGATCCATTATGTATACACACTGTTCTAACCTAACGCTGACCCTGTCTGAATGTGCAGGGGTAAGGGCAATCCCCTCCCTGCGCCCGTGTCCATACAAATATGATAATACAATAAGACCCACATTTGTGTTGTTTGTTAACACCCCTGGCTCTGAGTTCTGGGTGTGTGCTAAGAATCCCTATTCTGATCACAAACACTTCCAGGTACAAGAAGTAAAACAAGCTGTAGCCTACCTATGTTGATACCTATAGGGCATCACATGCTGCAAGGAGAGATGACACCACTGTAAGGTACATATTAGTTTCACATTGGTGAATTCTATCAGTGAAGGTAGGCCATTAAGGAGGTGTAGTCTTGTTGTTACACATAATGCAGATACTGACAGTGTCTTATCCTGTTAGCTTGCGAGGACTCTCTAATTGAAATCATTGAGGATACAGCTTTCTATTTGAACACTAGGCATCTCAATGTATACTAGATACAGACACATACTGTTATTTATTTTCAGTGCACACAGGAAATGAGAAGGCAAAGGTCACTAAAAGAATGAATTACAGGTTTCCAATGATGTTTATAATTTCAACCATAGCATATATCCTCAAATCCAGTATTTATGTTGATGACTACAGCCTTCTTTTATATAAACAAAATGGCCTATATGGCTTTCCATATCGACATATACAGACTAAGTACAGTAGTTTTCACATGCAGTAGGTTTCCTCTTACTCAGATCATGGCATAATTTACCTGTATGTAACATTACCTAATTTCTAAATACATGAACACTTTATCATACCTCTTTGTACGAATGCACAATGTCACAGGGATCATCAAACTATTTGGAATTTCCTTATACAAGACTGCACCTCCTGATTGGACTAACTTCACTGATAGAATGCAACAGCCTTTCCTTATACAAAAAGGGTTGTTCCTTCCAAACTGCTGATATAGAATGAATAAATTGGCAGTAATGACAGCAGCTATGGGTCTCCAGCAGAAAAATTGACAGCTGTGCAAGGCCAGAGGGTGATACGTGCCTGGACCATGTTATGACAAATTGTATGCACGTCACTGAGTCTCGGGTCCTCCCAGAGCTTATGAGTGACCACCTGTTTGTTATGGGCGTTATACGATTAGCTGAGATGGAGAGCTATATTTCTTTTTTTTTTTCATTAATGTTACATTTACAACCTTCCCCAGAAATGACTTTGGACACAGCCTCATCATATGTTACCATGACATGTCCCTATAGTACCTCAAACTGACACAACTGCCATTGGTTAGACCCTGGATAGTTTCTTTCAATGAAAATTTTGTGGTGGCTGAATTGTTTTTTTTTTGTATTCAGTCCCTATAAAGTTCCATGTTATCCTAACATGTTCACATTCTTTTTTTTTGTTTGGGAGGGGGGTTATTGTTATTGTCATATACATTTTATTACTGCCATAAAGTGTAACATATGATTGTATTAATGCATGTAATATGAGGCATGAATACATATAACTCTATATGAGCATTCACAGTCCACTGATCACCAGCTATGTATTATACAAACCTCAAGGACTAGGGTGAGCGACCTCATGTTTCACTGACCATGAAATATAATTTGTGACATGTACTGGGAATAGGGGCCTTAATGCACCCTGCACTAAGGGCCCTTTTCGCAGATTCTGTCATCTTGATCACACAAACATATCCTTGTATGACATTATAATGTGTCAGTTCAGTCTTTAGGAATGTCGTGTATTGCTATTTACTCAAGCATTCTTTCTCATTTTACAGATGTCTGATGAAGCCACTGGTGGAGGCAGTGGTGAGCCGTCACAACGTACCCAGCTGAGAGTATAGTCACCCAATATATGGGTCTTACATATATACATATGTGTACGCATGACTCTACATAGGTAGTGTAACCTCTTTACCGTTTGTGTCGATGAACTGAAATTTGTATGATGATGTATAGATGTGCCGTGGCCATTCTTTGAAAGGTCAATTATTGTTTAACATTAAGTATTGTGTAGGTGGGAAATTGGAATTATTCATATCAACTGATATTTCATTTGGTACTTCAATATGTCCTCAAAAGGTCTTTAATATGTCCTCAAAACGTCTTACATTTAGCCTAATCACACAATGAGAAGTTTATGTAAAAAATATCAATTCATCTTTGTCACAAATAAATATAAATATAAAGAGGGTTAACAGTAAAAAAAATACAATTATCAAACTTTTCAGTTTGCTAATCTCAAAGTTTGTGTCTTGACATGGGCATCTTAACACAATCTAAACCCACTGATACATCTGGATCGTCATCACTTAGAATGTTTAGTTGATTATATATAGGTACCAACATTTTTAGCAAATACATGGACATCATCATTTTAATCCATGTCCAAGCAAATATTATTCTACCCTTCAATCAGGACTTAGGGCTAAAACCATCTAAGACCGGTGCAGCTGAAGTTCACAAGCATTGTCTCACTTTACACCCACAGCCAGATAGTGCAACAAATACTTTGCAGTCTCAGTGTCAAGCATCTGGGATCTCTGCAGTGCCTCTTTGCTTACTCAGACAGTCAGAGTTTACTTCGAGTAAATCACAAGCAGTCTCATGTACAGTTGCCTGGGCTATCCGGTGTCTTTGCTAATCTCACTAGAAGGGTCTTAGTGGCCAATAGTGTCAGATATGTTCATGTGTCACCTTAAGTGGAAGATAGTTTGTTTAAGAAGAAACATGAAACTAAAGCCATAAGATATTGATCAAGTCAAGAACTTAATATTGATTTTTCTTAACTTTAATAGGAAGTTTTCTTTGTTCAGAAAATGTTGGTTAATTTTTAGAGACACTGCCCAGATAATAAAAAGAAAAAAAATCAGCAATATTTTCTGTTAACATTTACCAACACTTCCTATGTAAAGCACCTAACACTACGCATTATAGCCTTCTGATTTGAGGTTTTTCTATATAGTGTCTGTGCATGACACTTTAATCCAATATATCTCAATGTGAAAAGGTCTTCCACGAAGCAAACCACAGTAAAATGTACATCCGGTTCACATTTATAAGTACTCCTTTCCCTTATAGCATGTATTTCTTTGATGCGAATAGAGTACCGGAGATATTAAAGATGGCTTGCATATATGAACTGATGTTACTGTAAAATACATAAAGAGTTTTTTTTTGAGGAATAACAAGAGGAGAAGCAAAATAGTTTTATCCTTGCTATTTGGACACGTTTTGTATAGCTCTGTCTTTATCTGCGAAGTGTTTTGCTAAGACTTGAAAATGTCCCTTTACTCATTTCAATTGGCCAGTTGACAAGTGTTTGATATAATAGTTGTAGGAAAATGTTAAAGGAGAAGGAGGGGGATGACGAAGGAAGGTAAATCAAACAAACTATGATGCAGAGAATATAGGAAGAGGGAGCATCAACTCATGAAGGTTATGTAAGTGCATAATAGTTGTTTAATACTACTTTGACAGCTAAAGTCATATGTGTTAAACACCAGATAGTTTATCAAATATGTGTATCCATATATGGCAGACACGCAGAGAAGACATAGTTTAGATTTGTTAGAAGGTAGAGCAGATGGCATCAAAGTGAACATAGATTATAGTAGCAGTAGAGAAAACACAACTGGTATGTGCATCCTAATATCAGCAGATGTACAGTGGCCAATGCTGATAATGAGCTGCTGCTTCCTGTTTTAGGTTGTTTGTTTGGTGGATCTGCATTCTGCTGTCGAGCAGTTGTCTCTCCAGATGAACCATCTTTCTCCAGGGAAAAGATAATCAACAAGTCCCATAACACCGGCTGTTGTCTGCTAGGTGAAGAGGAGTGGGTCGGGGGTGTGCCCGACACTAAAAGAAATGTCATTGACATAACAAAGGACTCCTCATTCCAAAGTTGCCAGAGAATCGTCGTTATTTTCACAGATAGTCCTTGTACCACTACACTGCCACCTGGAACTTCTTGTAAAAACTACACTGGCCCCCTGTTGTATAACTACAGTAGTTCAATGTTCAGTTTTACAAGGATCCCTAGTAGATTCAACAGGTATTTTTGTAGTGCAGGAAAAGGTAATCATAGTGTAGTCTATAGGTGAGTTATACTGCCTGCCTTTACCTAAGCCGTGCTGTGTCTAAGCTGATCTATAGATGAGTAGAGTGGGTGGGGCATATATCTTGAGTCCTACATGGACTAGATCTAAGCCGTGCTGTGTCTAAGCTGATCTATAGATGAGTAGAGTGGGTGGGGCATATATCTTGAGTCCTACATGGACTAGATCTAAGCCGTGCTGTGTCTAAGCCGATCTATAGATGAGTAGAGTGGGTGGGGCATATATCTTGAGTCCTACATGGACTGGATCTAAGCCGTGCTGTGTCTAAGCTGATCTATAGATGAGTAGAGTGGGTGGGGCATATATCTTGAGTCCTACATGGACTGGATCTAAGCCGTGCTGTGTCTAAGCTGATCTATAGATGAGTAGAGTGGGTGGGGCATATATCTTGAGTCCTACATGGACTGGATCTAAGCCGTGCTGTGTCTAAGCTGATCTATAGATGAGTAGAGTGGGTGGGGCATATATCTTGAGTCCTACATGGACTGGATCTAAGCCGTGCTGTGTCTAAGCTGATCTATAGATGAGTAGAGTGGGTGGGGCATATATCTTGAGTCCTACATGGACTGGATCTAAGCCGTGCTGTGTCTAAGCTGATCTATAGCTGAGTAGAGTGGGTGGGGCATATATCTTGAGTCCTACATGGACTAGATCTTAGCCGTGCTGTGTCTAAGCTGATCTATAGATGAGTAGAGTGGGTGGGGCATATATCTTGAGTCCTACATGGACTAGATCTAAGCCGTGCTGTGTCTAAGCTGATCTATAGATGAGTAGAGTGGGTGGGGCATATATCTTGAGTCCTACATGGACTAGATCTAAGCCGTGCTGTGTCTAAGCTGATCTATAGATGAGTAGAGTGGGTAGGGCATATATCTTGAGTCCTACATGGACTGGATCTGCTATCTGCTGTATAGATGTGAGTACACTGTAGTAGTCAGTAGATGAGCTCCACTGCCTGTCTTAGGAACCTAAGTCACCTTGTGGCTGTTCTAACTTCTACGCATGGGTGGATAATAGGAGGTCCAGAGGTGTGTTACTCCAATAGTTATTAGTATTGTGTTAACTTGTGTTAACGCAACTTTTGGAGAATGTGTGAGTAGCAGGCAAGCAGGAATCTAGGGCGTTGCACAGACAAAGTTCCTTTAACGCAAGTGCACAAGTTTGTGTTAACGCAACTATGAGACTAGAGACAGAGTATAGTGAGTGATATTAGGGGTAATCATCAAAGATTTGCAAAGATGTGAGTATGGTTCAAAGGTGCTTCACCGCAAGTCCAGGATTCATGTAGGTAGTACTAGAAATTGATGGTTAGAATCAGGCAATAAGTCCAATACTAGCAAGTTCCGTGCGTACTTTCCGATTTCGTACTTGCAAGTTGGGCACACTCCCCAGAACATCTAGGTCACCTACCTGAGCTGTCCTAAATCTGTGTTTCTGTGAGTATGAAAAAGCTGCATGTAGGCTATTTGCCAATTTCCTTTTTTTCATACTTGAAAATTGAGTTCCCCTACTAGCAAGTGTGTACTTGCAGAAAAATTGACTTGAAAAAAACCAAGTCCAACATTCTGATTAAAAGTTACAAAATAATGTATAATTGACTAAGCCAATCACTCCAAACCCTTTGATATCAATAATATTACAATAATTGACAATTAAATAACATGCATACCCTGTTGTAATGAATAAAAAAAAATAGGACATCAAAATTTTTGTCCTAGAATTTCCTGCAAGTATGTCCCACTTGCTGGTACAAAACTTGCAAGTATGCTAAAAGTTACTAGTATGGTACTAATAGTCACCAACTCATACTACTACTTATATGAATGATGGATGGCTAAAGCAATTTTGTGCCCTGCTCACAACTTTACAAATCTTTGGTGATTACCCCTATTTTCACTCACTATAATCTGTCTCTAATGTCATAGTTGCATTAACACAAGTTTGAAAGTATGTAAAAAAGTTGCAAGTATGCTCAGAGAAACAGTCTCAAAACTTGATCACCTGGTGATGGATAATTTCCAATTTATTTACGTTAACACAAGTTCATATTAGTAAGTATTGGAGCAACAGGCCCCTGGTGTCAGAAGCTGAATGTCAAGGATTGTATTGGTGAGCAGCACCACCAAAGTGTTTAAGCCACTCCCTGTTATTTTGTCACCGATCTGAAATCTTTTTCACAGAATTGATCAAATCTTGAAATAGGATTATCTGTCCTGTAGCTGAATCCTCTTGAACAGAAATCACTGGTGGGAGCTATTTCAAGGCCTAAAAGGCAAAGAGAACTTTGCAAATGTCCCAGGCTTTTCTGGAGGGCAGTTCTAAAAAGTTGACGATCCTTTTGTGGTCATGTTATGCATTTAGAAACAATAATTTTAGTAACAGAAGGCAGCCATATTTTGAAGTAACTAGGGTTACATTTGGTTACTAAGGACCACCATGCCTGATGTGATGACGAACAGACCATTAGGCCAAAACATAAGTATGTAGGTATCCCTTTATTTCTCTAGGCCAAAAAGAGCACACTTACATATCTGAACTTCTAATGCGGGAAGTCATCGCTTACATCTTGCACCTGGTACTACAGCTCTTGTTTGTAAACAGAGCCATGTGCACAGAGCTGTCAAACTTTTCAAATCTTAATAAGAAACAATGACATTTACTTTTCAATGTACCATCTTCATAAAAGAGCATATCTTTATCCATAACTGACCAAACATTTATTATATTGTCATACTAGTAATTGGCATGATCAAGTTGTCATATGAGAAATATCATATGACTAGTGGTATATAGTGTAAATACATTAAGCTCTCATAAAATAGTGTTATTTCCAGTTGTCACTGGTTTATTCAGCTTTAGGCAACATGTAAGAAATATCAATCATACAGTAGTTAGTATGTAGGTAAATTGTACATACAGTAAATATACAGTAATTTATAAAATATACTGTTCTGTTCCACTCCACCTGTGAGGTAATAATAATACAATGTCCAGCATAGTTCTAGGTGGGTTCCCACACCTAGCTCCTGACCTGCTGCTTAGAGGAATAATGTAATAATGAATAACTTTACCCTCTGGTGGATGTCTTGAGGAAGATACCCCCTGGCCACTAATGATAGAAACCAATGCCTGTCTAGCATAGTTTAACCATAGTGTAGTGGTATAGCAGGTAGCAGGAGATGACTGGAGATGTTACCTCTAAGGTGGTTCTTGGTGTTCTGCCTGTCTAGGAGGTGCAGCCAGGCTATTTGAAGCAAATCTTGGAAAAGCACCTCCAGACTGACTGGGGCCAGTAGCATTTGCCTAACTCTGCAATTGTTTGAGGGGAGTCTTTCATTTGTCACTGGGTGCACAAAGGACCCCCATGGACGCCGCTGTGTCCCCCATTGTCTTGGTCGGTTCTGCAACTTCAGACCCTCATATCTCGGTCGTTTATGCGGCTATAACCGCCATTTTGCGCATGCGCGGAGTTGAATATGCCAAGTTTATAATGCCCGCTGGATAGGCGCGTAACTTGCGCCAGTTTGTCTGTAGTGCATTCGGAGGTTGATTCAGTCTCCATGGCGTAACTTCCTTAATAATGGGAGTTCCGCCTTGATCTTGGGCTCATTCTAACCGTCTAATTATGGGCTTTCCATAAATGCTTTGATATTTGACCTAGGTCGCTCAGAAGCGACGCTAGAGCGACCGGAAGGTTATGGCATCGTGCTTATGTAACCCATTGTTCAGTCATTAGAGTGCTCAGACACTCATGACGGCGTCAGCGGTGCTCAGGCACCCGTGACGGCCGGTTGCATTCACTTACAAGTTATTAGTTTGTGCACTGAACCATGAGGTCGCACACTGAGACCCTCATTTTTATTATATTGTGCAGTGAACCATTAGGTTGGACCCTTTGATGTCATAAACTCTGTCTAACTGACTTGGTTTGGTGTGCAGTGGGGCATGAACGCTCTTATACAAAGTTTGAGCGCTCTTATAGCTCTTAGAACCAACCTATGTATTAATTTCTTAGATATTCTCCACCACTTTGTCATACTAGTAATTGGCATGATCAAGTTGTCATATGAGAAATATCATATGACTAGTGGTATATAGTGTAAATACATTAAGCTCTCATAAAGTAGTGTTATTTCCAGTTGTCACTGGTTTATTCAGCTTTAGGCAACATGTAAGAAATATCAATCATACAGTAGTTAGTATGTAGGTAAATTGTACATACAGTAAATATACAGTAATTTATAAAGTATACTGTTCTGTTCCACTCCACCTGTGAGGTAATAATAATACAATGTCCAGCATAGTTCTAGGTGGGTTCCCACACCTAGCTCCTGACCTGCTGCTTAGAGGAATAATGTAATAATGAATAACTTTACCCTCTGGTGGATGTCTTGAGGAAGATAGCCTCTGGCCACTAATGATGGAAACCAATGCCTGTCTAGCATAGTTTCACCATAGTGCAGTGGTATAGCAGGTAGCAGGAGATGACTGAGATGTTACCTCTGGAGTGGTTCTTGGTGTTCTGACCTGTCTAGGAGGTGCAGCCAGGCTATTTGAAGCAAATCTTGGAAAAGCACCTCCAGACTGACTGGGGCCAGTAGCATTTGCCTAACTCTGCAATTGTTTGAGGGGAGTCTTTCATGTGTCACTGGTTGCACAAAGGACCCCCATGGACGCCGCTGTGTCCCCCATTGTCTTGGTCGGTTCTGCAACTTCAGACCCTCATATCTCGGTCGTTTATGCGGCTATAACCGCCATTTTGCGCATGCGCGAAGTTGAATATGCCAAGTTTATAATGCCCACTGGATAGGCGCGTAACTTGCGCCGGTTCGTCTGTAGTGCACTCGGAGGTCGATTCAGTCTCCATGGCGTAACTTCCTTAATAATGGAAGTTCTGCCTTGATCTTGGGCTCATTCTGAGGTCGCACACTGAGACCCTCATTTTTATTATATTGTGCAGTGAACCATTAGGTCGGACCCTTTGATGTCATAAACTCTGTCTAACTGACTTGGTTTGGTGTGCAGTGGGGCATGAACGCTCTTATACAAAGTTTGAGCGCTCTTATAGCTCTTAGAACCAACCTCTGTATTAATTTCATAGATATTCTTTGATTAATACAAAATATGTTAGAATTTATGGAATAATAAAATGGTATATCATAATATCTTCTGTGAATTAGCCTTTGGAAAATTTGACAGCCCACCTCGTTTGTAAACAACAGTTTGAAATCCCAACAATAATGGCTGAAAAAGAAGTCACTATCCTGTGGAATTTCTGTCTATTACAACCTGTACAGTGATATATTTTTGTCAAGCAAAGATTAGATATGGGATAACAGTAAGAATTGTCTATGCTTTACTGAAAAAATATCAGATTATTGGTGGTACATACTGGAACTACTTTCTGGAGAGGATGAATACGACCTTTTACTGTGCCACAGATTTCCACCAAATAAACAGTCCTAGGCATCAGCGCCTAGTCCAGTAAGAGCCGTCGCTGTCATCAGTGTGCAGAAAGAGTTCAATTTCCGGTCATTAGACCTTATTCAACCAAAGAGGGCTGACTTCAGAATTTTTCAAGAATATTTGCCTTATTCCCCCCCCCCGTTTTTTCCACCTTTTTTTTCACATTTACTAGATATTTAATAATTTGAGATTTTCCTTCATTTCAAGAAAAGTATCCAAGATGTTTACACAGATTTTCTATATTTCGGCTGGTATGATAGCTAACATGGATTATCTGTAATTGTTATCAGTAATAACAATTCAATGTTTCGGCCAAACTATGACCCTGAAAAAAAAAAACAAAGAAAACAAACTCAACTCTTTGGACGTTCTTTCTTTTTTTTCCTCTTCTTCTATCTTTTCTATACTAGTCTTTCCTATTCCCCAATCCTTGCAGGTCCCAGATGGTGATGACTTTATTTGTATAAAAATAGAATAATCACAGGGTTGGTCAAGAGTACCAACTCCCAATCTTGTAATTCTGCTGACCCTAGCCGACCTCCCACGCTGCTAAATTGGGTAAATTGCCGATAAACTACCACTCTTTTTAAAATCTAGGGAAGGAGTCACACCCGGCCCCAAGCACTTAAATAGTTAAAGAGAACATTACGACCTGTGTTCTAAAAAGATACACGAAACAAGCCTCTTAAAACTCTCTCGTTGTGCTCAGAGAGAAATGGCCCTTCCTGCCACCCCACCCCAACCCCATCAGCTTCTCATCTCTTTTGTGTATCTCTCGCCTGCCAAGATCATGATCCAAAAAATCCTTATTCAAAGATATCAATGACCTTAGACAGCCCAATATGGTAATGTGCTCCACCACCTTACTGTAGGTTACACGGCTCGAAGTAAAACCCCTTGTATATATAGCTATATATAGCAGCATCACATAAGGGCATGTTGGACATACTAGTAATTTGATTTTGAACTTGATAAGGTCATTTTTATTGTAACTAGTGCCTCGGCAATAGGGGGGTGCAATAGTCAAGCTTTTTTCTATTGTCATGGTAAATTATCACTCATTGTCAGGGCAAATTCTGGCTGATTGTCATGACAAAATCTGGCTGATTGCCATGGCAAATTAAGCTGATTTTCACGGCAAAATCAGGCTGATTATCACGGCAAATTCAGACTGATTATCACAGCAAAATCTGGCTGATTGTCACGACAAATTATGACTGATTTTCATGGCAAATTATGGCCTTACTAACGACCAACGGTGCTCTGTTTCCTGACGTTGCCTAGTGGTAAATTGCCCATAAACTACCACTCTCCTTACAGATTCTCTCGGAAAGGCCCGATTGAAAAGTTTAGGGCAACATATCTAGATAACACTGAGTCTGTTTTACACCATACTTCTAGATCTGATACTATGTTTTAGTGCCAAGTATACCTCGGAAACACTTATTTTCATGGTATATTAAATGAGTTCAAAATGGCGGATCTTTTTAGAAATAACCTCCTTTTCACTGCTATGCATTGCAGTTACAGATTATGTTTTAAAGGGAGGTTTTTAAGTTTGTGTACTTTAATTCTACAGATAAGTCTGTTAAGAATTAAACACATTTTAATATGATTCTTCAAATATTAAAGATTTGAAAAGAAAAATCCAGTTAACTTTGAGAAAAGTACATACTTTTATCTAGCCTCTTTTGGTTTATCTGTTCCTGGCAAGTTTTCTTCAATGCGGTGGGGACTAGTGACGAACTAATGCCTTTTTATATATAAGGTAATGTAGGAATGTCAGTTATGAACTTGATTAGACCTCATTTGATGACCTTTTGTGTCCTGGCAAAATTTGTTATTCTATATCGTGAGTTTTTAGGAATCACCCTCCAGAACTAGTTGTTTAGGTGAACCATGTCATTTCTATGAAGAGATTATCAACTAAGCTTCGCGTCAAACTGTACAGTACAGGAAAGAGTGGATCGTGGGTCTACTGCTGAAGAGGTGATCTATCTTTTTCTGTATATATACTTAAACAAACTTACTTTTACCAAGAGGAATGTACATGTTGTCTGTACCACTGTTCGCAAATGGTCCATATTTTACTTATAATAGTCTGACAACCGTATTAGATCATGAGCTATCCAGGGTCTTACCTAAATAAGGTGAAATAGGAGAGAGGATAGATCTGACAGGCCATGCCTCATGATACAAACTGAGCATGTGCGGTACAGCACAGCCTGTTTGTAATAAAAGAGTTAGATAAGAAATAAAACTGGTCACCAGTTTGACACAGCCACTTTGCATTATTGCTGTGGAGCACCCTTAGAGCTAACAATACAAATAGAAATGTCACCACTTGCTAGTTATCCTAAAGGCTGACTATTCCGCATGTTGTTTTTACCCCTTTAAAGGCCGCTGATGCATTAATGCGTCATGCTATCCTTACTGGTTGATGTATATATGTATCCAGAGGGTCGGATCGATGCCCCAATGAAATGCTGGTTAGCAGTCTCACCAGCACTTCATGGGTGCATCATGACGACCAGTGGGCATGATAATAGTCAATCGCCTTTGAAGAGTCAACCTGCTAATTTTTTTTAAGATGTTCATGTTAGAAGCATGCTGTACCTCCATAATCTGGAGTGCACTTTGCACTCCAGTTGGTTCATATAAAATATTTAATATTACTGGAGCTACCCTGAGTAGTACTAGCTCTGTTTAGTCATAAGTTTGAAAAACTCCCTGGAGGAAGCATGATACCCATTTGTCCATCTGCTGCATGCTTCAACATTTGGATTTCTTGGTTAAAATAGAATACCCTGGATTGTGAGCCACTGTGATCCAAAGTGTGATTAACTTATTTATCCTATTCTAAAAGCAGTGTGTTGTAATTTTTTTTAAAGCACTTTGTACTTCCTGGTCGGCAAAGGTCACAGATGAGCCTTAAAAGTGAACTAGTTGGCTGCTGTAATTGATGTATCCTTAAGCATGTATCCCTAATCATGTTAATGGAAATTCTAGCTGTCCTGAGAAGGTATTGTTTCATTTTCTCTTAATTACAGACAATTCTTCTACTGTTTTGATTGTCTGCCTAAGCATGGAAATGTACCATTATTATACATGCTTTTTTACACTATGTTAAAAAAACATTACTGCTTCTCTGGTTACGAAATCTGAACTATTGACTGATTCGGCCTTGAGTACCCATGGGGTATCAGATGAAGCAAAATTTTCAGGCAATGAACCAGTAAGGAATGTCTAAGTTAACTCGATTGTTCAATTCATTCTTTGTAGAAATTGTATTTACAGGGTTTGAAATATCCTTAACCTACGCGAAATACCCTCAGAATGAAAGTATATTTTGCACAAAAGTATTCATTTATACACATACTCCTGCCACAGAGCTTAGCAACACAAGGCAGATCATTAACAGAAATCCTCCACCTTTTACTCATTCAAGTGATGATAAAAAATAACATATTTCTAAAGATTCAGGCACAAGCATTAGTTTGAGTTATAAGGTTACCTGGGCCCATACATTGCCATGAACAGGGTCCATATTTTGCCGTGAACTGGGCCCATACTTCGCCATGAACAAGGTACCCCTGCCACTAGTGGCGAAGCCACTAGTTTCCCTTAACATACTATACAATACTTTAAAAATGTACAATTTCAGCCTCCTACTATTAACTTGGTAATATAACATGAAACCTTTTGCATTAGGTGTATCACACATACAACATCCCAATCTTGAGGGGATCCTTTATTGAAAAAATGGAGCTTAGATTTAATCTTTTTAACACTAATTTGATATTGTGTACTCTTGCAAAGTAGATTGTTATGATACATCTCTGGAACCACCAATCAACTTTATTAAAAAAGAAATTGATGACAATGTTGAACATAGAAGACAAATGCTACCTGGTACACAGAAGCCACCTGGTGGCAGAAATCAGAACTCCTCTTTTATACTATTTTAATGAATTTTCTCACCCCAACTGGAGTATTTTACCTGTATATATTTTATTCAGTTCATTGCTGATCACTATAGATTCATTAAAGATATTTATATGACATTTTAATTCCCATAGGACCCTTTAGTTAAGGGAAAATTAATATTTTTGACAAATTCACAACTTTTCATTTCCACCGTGGCCCCCCATTTTTCTTCTTTTAAATTGTTTGTAAGGATGTCCTTTATATATTCAAAGAGTTAGGGAGATAATCAATAGATCATTCACTATGAGGCAAAATATGGAAAATTGTGTTTTTCCAATTTGTTTCTATAGGCATTTTTATATAAGTGGTCATAAAATGAAAAATAACATGAGGATTTCTTTGCATTTTCCTTTTCCTTTTCCTTATATATTAAAGTAATACTCTTATTTGAGATTATCAATAGAATATTCTACATTGGTCAGCTTGTAGTGTTTGTCTTTAAGAAAGGGAAATGGAGACCTCCTACAGGCCTATACTCCTTCATTGAGCATCACCAACTCTTCAATATTTGGATATAATTAGAATTTGGCATCACAGCTGATGATGTGAATGCAAAATGCTATCACAGATAATTGAAAGATAATAGAAAGGTTATCATTGACAACTTTGAGGTGCAGTAATTTTTGTTCAGGATTCATACCTGTGTTAACAAAGTCATAGTCAAATTCACTCGATATCTGGAGGCCTTTTCTAGTAGTCCCTAATATCTGCACCAGTACGACTGCCCTACCTAACCTTATGTAATTACTGCATAGCTGCTAATCATAGTGAGCAGTCGTAGGGCAGTTCCTACGATAGCCTGACTTATTCTTGGCATTTTCAAATTGTAGTGGCGTTGTGTAGTCATAGTACATTGAGAAATGGCCTCCAGATATGACAACATGTTGTTGTTCTAGAACCACAAGAGAAACAACTGTTTCAAAATATGGAGTTTATAATTCCTTTCTTAGTCCAATGGGCATGCTTTATTTCATTATACATTGTGTCTGGCACATTGCAAAATGCACTTAAAATACTAAAAGGGCTGTTTTCAGGATGTGTTGATAAATATTTACTTAAAAACGGGTTCAGAATGCAATAATTACAAACGACCAAGCCAAGTTCAGACTAGTGTCAATAATTTCATTAATGGTCTGATACATAAGCAAAGGTTCACGAGTTGGAGGAATGTCTGGGGGTTATCGCACGCGCCGATCAGGTGCGGTATCGCACGACGCCCGCAGGGCGGAGTGCGATGCGGCACCTGATCGGCAAGTGCGATGACCCCCGACATTCCTCCAACGAGTGTGCCTTTGCATTTATTTCATGTTATTTTCATCTAAATCAGATAAATAGAATCAAATTTACCAGAATTACTCGCCATAGGTATTGTTTACATCACCATCTTGGAGCTATGATGTCATCAAATGGTCACATGACCTCGGCGTGTGATATTTTCGCGGGTTATCGCATGGGGGGTGTGCGATACGGCCCTCAAGTGCTAGAGCTATGGGCTGTCAGTATCTTGGGCATATCAACATGAAATAAATATACTTAGTTTCGTCATACACATCAGGAAATGTACATACAATCTTACTACTAATTTGCCAGTCTATGTTAATGAAAACACTTAACAGGTAGTTTGGGACACAATAACTACAAGTGACCAAGCCAAGTTGAAAGTGCCCATTGTTCAGCAATACCCCATAAGAACACATTCAGATGTCATACCGGGATTGTCTGATGTTGGGTTGGATAAATGCAGAGGGGCATACTAGGTACAGACATCAATATCAAATCTACAGCAGGAAACTAGGTATGTTGGGTGTTTCACAATGCGTCCATACTTGTTACCAGTCATAGGAAACTATTATTGTAAATTTAAGAGTGGTCATAGGCTTATGACTGATGGTGTTTCTAGAAGGGCTTTATTATCTTTAGTCATATTTTTCTTATGACTAGTCATATTTTGCTGCCTGTTTAGAAACACTTATCATTTGTAACTACATACTTATGCCTGGTTTAGTTGTAAGTTTCAGTTGTAAGTTTATCATCGATAAAAAGTTATAGTTTCAGTCATAGGAGGGGGGAAACCAGTGTAAAACTGGGAAAATACCTCTCTGAAATCATTCTGAACAGGGGAAACTACCCCTGTGATGTCATTTGGAAGATTGTAAATCCCCAAAAGTTACAATCAGTTATAACGCATGGTTATTATCATAAATCCTCGAGTATAGGCCACAGCTTTTACACAAGAAGCCTCAGATGCGTCCTATAGGATTTACCTGAACTCATGGTCCATCTTATAGGCGAGGATTTTACTCTATAGAACAGTGCTAAGATGACCAAAATTTGACCCCAGATGAGTGCTATAGAATTTAGTCTAATTCAGGGTGCGTCCTATATGTGAGGGGCATCCTATACGCAAGGATTTATGGTAGGGCACAATGTATGATCACATACCTGGTACCCACCACTAGGCAGAGCCCTCTGCCTACTCTACCTAACAGCAGCATCATGCCGACCCTACAGGAGTTTTTGTATCAACCCGGTAGGGTCTATATGATGCTTGAATGTAGCCCTGGTGTGTTACTCGCTAGGGCTGCATTCATGGATTAGGCTATATGCATCATGCGTGAGTAATTTACAACAGGGGGAGGGGGTATTTTTTTAAAACCTTGACGGGGGGGGGGGTACATGTGTAAGTGAGCAGGGCATAATAGCCCTCATCCATTCTGGTGGCTAGGCGGTACACTACAGAAGTAGTAACTATGTAACATGTAGGAACCATGTACAACATGATGGTATTTTGAGAAATTACATTTGCATACATTTTTGATAAACGTGGCCATCAAATACTTCCACATGCTTTGACCCCTAGAAACACCAAAAAGCAGTCCTAAGCTTGGTTGTACAAATTATGACTGCAGTCACAAACCAGTTATATGTGACCCATCCTTACAAATTGGTACTGAAGTCGCACATGTAGAAGCCTAGATATAGCCTTTTCAAGTTGCATAGTGTGAAAAATATCAAAATTTTCAAAATTGATATTCTAGCATTTTTCTAACATATGGGTAGATGTCTTGTAGAATCCTTGCTCCCTAAACTTAATTTAAACCCGAAATGCCTAATAGACATGGCTATAACTGTTGTGGTTATTTAAAATTACATAGGAATTGTATAGGATTTATAAATTATTATATGTTTAAAATATTAATTATCTGAGTTTAATCTCTTATTAATTGATACTACCACATTTATTGCTAGAGGACCCACAGAAGGCGACCTGGTTCAAATATGCAAGTGTTATATACCAAATGAAAGCTCTTGATGAGCTTTAAATGAATATGGCAATATCTAAACATTTTCTATTTGCGACTTCTGTACCATATTGTTAGGATGGGTCACATATCTCCTTGTGAAACAGATAGTTATGACCAGTCATATCCTACTTATGACTGACCGGAGATAATAACGGTCATAACTTTACAACCAGCCCTCTCCAGTCATAGAAACGGAAAAGTTATGACTATTATTATCTTTGCCTTGTGAAACACCCAACTGAAGAAACCTAAGTGGTAACCAGCCATCTCAGTGGCCAATGTAGTCATAGGGGAAGAAATTTACTGAGACAGTGATGCTACGATGATTGCATTTCCCCAGTGCAGAGGAAACTATGTAAGAGAAGCATTTCAGACTATTATGAGAACTCTCTATTTTGCCCAATATTTAGCTTGTAAGAGTAGACTGGACTCCCTACTTATGACTTCCATTAGTGGCAGATGTCATTTCAGGTCAGCTCATATTAATATGCCTAATTTGCTCTTTACACCCAGGAGGATGGGGAGGTCATAGGTCACAGCTTCAGGTCCCAAACCTGCTCACATCAACACATTGTGAGCAGTTAGATAGACCAGGCTGCCCAAAATGTACTTTATGTACACCTACATCAATAAAGTGAGCTAGCTAGATGTAGGGTAACTCTCCATACTGGATGCCACACAGGTTGACCCCTACAAACCAGGAGGGAAGTGAGGTCAGAGGTCAAGGTCAGAGTATCTCATGACTTTGAACCTGCTCACATGGACATAGATATGTATTGTACAAATAGGAGTTGTTACATTGACATTGGTGGCTCAAAGGAAAGGGTTACAATATGTGATATAGAATAACTATTACAAGCGGATATATGCTCTATCAGACTTGCACATGAGGGCATCATTTTGAGAGAAAGAAATGAGCAAGGTTAATGATGCAGTTAAGAAAGTTCATTGGTTATTGATAAAATAAAAAAAAAATCATTTGATTGACTGTGAGA
Organism: Acholoe squamosa; assembly: GCA_949317995.1. Taxonomy (NCBI): domain Eukaryota; kingdom Metazoa; phylum Annelida; class Polychaeta; order Phyllodocida; family Polynoidae; genus Acholoe; species Acholoe squamosa. The sequence continues at coordinate 863,754 of OX439051.1, read as the reverse complement.
TGGTCACTTCTTCTTCCAAACTTTCATGTCATAAGCTACCCTGGTCCTCATGATCTTAAAGTGGCAGCTATAGGAGACAGACTTTGTGGGATTGAAATATGTCTTAGTGCTAGATTTGTTACTCAGACATCCTAGATGTGACAATTGAATATCATGCTGACTGGTGGGGGCCATCAGTCACATGTCACTGAGGGAAAGGGGGGATATCTTGGTGGAGGAAAGATGGAAATGATCAGTGCTTTGAGTCAGAGAGCTTGGAGGAGGATTCATGGGCACTGGCACATTTTACTCTATCTGGAGACGTATGAGGATCTTCTGTGATGTATTACTTTTGTGTCCTCTTGGATTCATTAAATGGAGCTTGCTACAAAGGCATTGTGTAAACCATAGCTTTTATACCTTTCCTTTGTACTATCCATAAGGTTAAGACAAGGGAGGAAACATTTGAAAATGTTGATGTAATTTCATCTGCTGTTAGTTTTGTAGATGATCTTATACTTGGTATGTAAGTAGGCTTAGCCTCAAACGGACCTTGACTGAAAAGCTATGGCAAAGGGATTCCCCTCGTTCCTCCACCATACATACACATACACAGAGGGCACTACAATAGGATGTGGCATTGCCGGGTATGTGCTGAGAATCTGTACTGACATCACAAGTGGAGATCTATCTCCCTTATCACAAACACTTTGTGGAACAACATTAATTGTACACTGAAAAGATAAGGCTTCAAAAGGTGCTCTCTAGTGATAACTTTTTGTCATCTTATTGATGGTCTCGAGGGGGAGTACCCCATGATCTTTTAGATGATCACATCCGATCACCCTGGGTGATCACTACAGAGTACCTGTCTGAACTGATTAGAGAGGAATTTGTGAATGATTACATTGTCATTAATTAAGATATAAATTTGCATAAGTATCTCCTTCCCTCACCACATCCAAGCATCCATTGAGGGCACTTACAGCTGACTTATGATGCCTTGATGAGGCATACATGTAGTTGTTTGTATAAGGAATATTAGCTCATCCCCATGGTTGTGATTATGGTTTGAGTGACAAAAGAGGTTTCAATTATCAAACATGCTTTTGCCTTTGAAAATTTTGACAAAATAACTTTTTTTAATCAATTAACATTCGCTTGTGATGACATTTTTTACATCATTCATCCTATAGACACTGTTGATCAAGAGTATTATAGATACACAATTAAGATAGCTCACATAATAAACATTGCATATCCTATTGTTGTATACTAGGGCCCCCTGGTGGTAGAAAAATATCATCAAAGTGATGACCCTCGGCAGCTGTTGATTGATCATAATGAATACCAGTAGGGAAAGAGGACTTTAACTCATCAATAGTGATCACATTAGTAGAAGCCTATATTTTTAGTGTAGGCTCTGACTTTTAATATTATAACGTTTTTATTTGGTTCCTAAGTTTGCCAAACATATTTGTAAATGTAAAAAAAAAAACCTTTTTACGTTCTTTGAAATTGTTTTATTTTAAAGTCAAAAAGTTTTTTTCTAACATAAAAAAAAAATACAAACGTCTTTATTTGGTTAAAAATACAAATGCTTTTATTTGTGTGTTTTTTCAACGTAATTAAAATGTTTTTGAAGAACAATTTTTATCCAATCCTAAAACAACAACGTTTGCAAACGTTGAAAATGAGTTCTTTTGCCATATGGGCTGTTTATTTGGTTGCTATTCTCTCCCAAAAGACTGATAGGCTCTCCTTAGTGTGTTTCCTTAGAGTTGATTATATTCTCTCTCTCTCATCAATTTGTCCAGTCTAAGTATTTGTGATTGACTGAGGATGCTTTTAGTGAAGGAGGATCTCAGCCCTCAGTCTAGCTCTGTCTCTCTGTCTCTCTGTCTCTCTGTCTCTCTGTCTCTCTGTCTCTCTGTCTCTCTGTCTCTCTCTCTCTCTCTCTCTCTCTTTCTTTCTCTCTTTCTTGCTCTATCTGACCATGATCACCTTGGAGCTTATCCCATAATCACCTTAGAGCTTATTCCCCTATTCCTTCTATAATCCACCTTTCCGACATTAACCTGGAGGGTCTTGCCAAAAGAAAACGAGGAATAACCTGTTAAATCCTTCAGATACAGAGCTGATAGAAACATGCGTGAGCTAACTCATTTCCATAATATTGCCAAATAACTTTTCATTAGAAAGTATGAAAAACCACTTTGGAGTTGTATAGTTAATGTGCACGTTTCATCAAAACTGGTTAAGGATATTTTTGTTAGCAATACTAAAACGTCTCGTTTTCATTTTGGCAAGACCCTCCTGGTTTCTGACATGTGCTGACATCCATTAACACCCCAGTGTACAATGAGTGCCCATAAGCAGGTGTTTTACTGGACACTGACCTATTTGATGATAAGGTGTTTGGAGGCCATTGTTAGCTCCCTATTTTTCTAGAAAGCTCTTCTATGAAATCACAGAGCTGGAGGCCATTTCTTAACACACTACGACTGCTGTCCTTTAAATCGTAGTGAGAACCTAATAATTTGGTCATAACAGTACCATGCACTATTAGTCCCTAATGTCTGCACCAGTACGACTGCCCTACTAAACCTTATGTAATTACTGCATAGCTGCTAATCGTAGTGAGCAGTCGTAGGGCAGTTCCTACGATAGCCTGGCTTATTCTTGGCATTTTAAAATAGTAGTGGCTATGTGTAGTCGTAGTATACTGAGAAATGGCCTCCTGACATATTTGCAGGTATGAGGTAATTGCCTTTACACTGAATAGAGGTCGGATTAGGTGCCCGCCTTCATAACAAGTTATGCTCTACTTCAAATACATAGTTTCACTTACAACATTAAACTGAACAGTCACAGCCCTTGCTTAAGACTAGTAGATCCTGCACTATTAGGTACCTGATGGTGTTCCGTTCTCATTCAAGTGCTCTTGAGAACCCTATAGACATGCCTCACCGGTGGCTGTTGCTAAACCATTGCAGGTCACTTCTGTCGAAGGTGTACTTCCTAAAATGGAAGGCACTCATCTTTGGTAGTCTCTTCTCGATTGCATTGCCAAATGGGACTTCCCAAAAGAAGTGGTCCAGAAGTGGTTAGTAACAACGCCTCAACTGGAAGTAGCTTCCTACACTCTGTCGCATAAGTATATATGCGTGGGCAGTCTAGGAAGGACTCAGGTGTGACCACTTTTCACAACACAGTTTGATTTGTGGGAAAGTGACTACTTCTGGACATCAGTGTCGGAAGTGATTCTGAGTGGTTAAGTGGAGGAAGGATGTGGGAAGTGAGGTACCTACCCAGAAAAGCAACAACCCAATCTTTTGGCAACTGCCTCCTGGAGGGCGTTTCTCCTATAGTAAATAGAGCTGTTAGTATGTGCCCTCTTTTTAAAACAAGTCATGATCTGCTTCACCATTCAACTTGCACTCACCACATTAGTCAAAAAAGCCACCTGTCTTGTTTAAAATAGAGAGAGTTGCACTGTCAGGTACCTACTCAGGTCACACACTCTATACCATACCATACTGACTGACTTCTCCCAACAAGGTACCTACTCAAATCCCCCCTTTTTAGCACCGTACTTGAATGACCACTTGTGAGCAACAAAAGGGACAAGTTATAGCTATATGAAAAGAAAGGACCGGAAAAGAGGGCATTTTTAGCCAGCTCTTCCTTTCACTATAGGAGCAACACCCTCCAGACTGGCATGACCAACTTTGTGCACCACAACATACAAGTTAGGACTACAAGGATAGAGAGTACTGCAGGTCCTTATCAAAACAAACAATAAATGTTGATTTCTGATTTATGTACATATACTGCTTTCAATTGCTAAGTATAGAAGTTTAACAGTCAGAAGTTTACACACCTGCTGGTTATAGCCACTTCATGTTCAGAAATAGCTCCCCAGCAAATGTCAATGGCCTATATTTAAAATATTCTATATATTTGAAGTTGTGAGGTACAAAGACTGGGGGCAGGTATTTCTGTAGCGACTCTTAGAGATTGCACACAGTAGGATGGACAAAGGACAGTGATAGAGAACCTTTACTGCATTCCCTTACAAAGTAATGAAACTGCAAAAAGGTTTGCAATTAAATTGATAGGGTCCAAGTGTGGGAATCCATCAGCTTCTGAGTGCTCTTTTGTTTGCCGAGAGTCGTACTTGGAGTAAGTCTATCTACCTCTCTCTGGTAAGAAATGCATCAGCAGATGTTTACGATAATCCCACTAAAAGTGGTATTGGCAAACAGTATCAAATACCCCGATGGGTCTTCTCAACTTGAGGGCAGTTTGGTAAAGAGAGAACAGGAGACAATATCCATTTAATTCAGGTTGGAGATCAGAACCTGATATAATTCCTTCACTTAAGGAAAGCTATACCATAATAATACTGATCCTTTTCTATTATGAGACATCCTCCAGGTCAAGTCATATTACAGAAGAAGTGTGTAAGCGTTCTATAATATATAGTAATGGCATTGCTTACAGAATCACACAATGTAAGCCAATAGAAAAGTGATGATTACCATGAAAGGGTTCTTAGAAATTTCTCAGTTTGCCATTACAGGATTTTTCTACAATTACAGATTCTTAGAAATACAGAGAAAGTCAAGGCACAGCTTGGTGGTCCTTGAGTGATGGGTTTTGTGCTCAGAATTACAATTACAAGATGAAACTTGATCTAAAGGAAAATCAGGTCTAAACCAAAGTCATGTGTAACATTCTATCAGAACTGGACTTGTTTCCAGTAGTGCCACATTCATGCTGACATCAATGAATTCCAACTCATTCCTGTAAAATGTTCCAAGATTGAAACTGTCAAGGCCACATATACCAGGTCCTATGAGTCAACCCTATTTGGACCAAATTCTGATGTTCATCAGAATCACTGATAGATTCTTGGAAAAATCATATTTGGCTCTGATAGGTGGCCATAATAATGTGGACCTGATGGCATACACAGGGGAGATGTGACATGATTCCCCTCTAACATCCCTAACTTACTACACTTCCACCAGTGGCTCTCACTTGCCAGGACTGATCGTAAGGGGAAGGGGAATGGTATTTTGTTGATTCTGTGCAACAGAAATGTTACTGCATCTGGGTCAACAAGTTAAAATGTGCCTACATTAAGGGCCTTACGGATACACCTTTTTCCTCATTAACCCACATATAGATATAAGACGTGACGCAATCTGCGAAAAGGGGTCCTAGTGCAGGGTGCATGAAAAAGAAGGACTGAGATCACTATTCTTGCTCAGTAACTTCCCTGTTACTGTTCATACCTCAATTACTAAATGTTCAGATAGATAAAACTCCAGCTTATTGGTGAATTTTTTCATGCATTTTCAATTTACTCACAGGTGTCCAATATCCAAAATTCCTCACAGGTCCTTTATTTCTGAGGGTTATTGTAATAGATATTTTCATCAAAGAATGGTACAAATACCACACTTCATATGATAGCCGGCTCCATTACTATAGTGATAATACATCCCTGCCTCTAGTGGTCACTAGTGATTGCACTGGTATGACTAGCCTACCGAATACTTTGCAATTACTGCATTAGTTGCTGATCATACAAGTCCTAGACCATTACCTCTGATCACTACTTTCGAGTCTCAGCAAATTGTTGTTAGTCCTCGTCAACCTGTGTGAAGTGGCTCACACATGTCTCTAGATGGAACATGATGTTGTTATAGCACAAGATCAACAGGAATAGCAATTGCTATGCCACGTGAGTCTAACACACAGTGGCGAAAGATGACGGAATGAGTTATCACTCCAAAAGGAGTCACTATTGATGACCAATCATGGTAACAGATGACGACAATTTGCTGGGGTGCTTGGTATCACAGTGGCTGTGCACTGAAAACCTGGAAGATCCAAAACTTGTCAGCGGTAAGGACTTTAGGTCCTCAGGTTGACAAAACCTAAAACAACTATCTTAGGTGGTCAAAATGACGACTTAACTGATCAGTATGATGACTCTGTATTGTCAGTATTGTCTTACTGACGAGTTTATCAGGTTGATGACATAAAGTCGTCATTTTGACCAACTAAGGTATTTGTTTTAGGTATATTCAACAACTAAAGTCGTCACCGCTGACTAGTTTCGGATCTACCAGGTTTGGAGTGTGTAAGTTTATACCATGTTGGGACTTGCCTTCTTGTTATTGATTTTCAGCAAAATTAAGTGCCATGATAAAGCTTTAGATACCCTCAATGAAGGCCTATGTCAAGAGCCTAACTCAAAGCACTAGAAGACCAATTAAGTGGCAGTAGAGGATGAATCCCAGGCACCAGGGATATCTTAATGTGGTGAGGGCCACGTCTATAATGTAAAGGTCAATTTACAATATTATTAGGACCACTACTGCTCTGGTTAACCCTGAAAAACAATGAATAAGGTTTTATCATATTGGTATAATTAGTCTGCAGGCTTTGCTATTATCGGTCTGAAAGGCTCTATGGGTCTTTATTATGTAACATATGTATCTATAGTATGTATTTAGATGAAAAAAAAATTGAAGATGGAAATTTACTTTTACACACTCTAACACCTTGTCTACTGGTAAAGCCTCTCACAGTCAGTGGGCACTAAGGGGAGGTCGAAGGTCAACTCCCATTCAGACACACCTCACACTGTCAGACAGGAAGTAGTAGTGTAGTAGACAGGAAGTCACATGACATGCAAACCATTAACCAGAACTGGAAGGGTGTCAGGTCTGAGTAATTTGGTGTATGATGACCTGCACAGGTATTAGGTATGTGATATAAAAATAGAACTAAATTGTTTTGTTTTTTTTTGTGGTTGAATCCCCTGTGATTCCTAAGTAGCAATTGCTGCATATATTTTATGATATGACTTAATGGGTGACATTATTCATCCCCAGCAAATTGTCATCATCTGTGGCCATGATTGGTCATCAATGGAGACTCCTTTATGAGTGATAACTCATTCCGTCATCTTTCGCCACTGTGTGTCAGTCTCACATGGCATGGCGATTTATCACCACAGTCGCCAAGATGGATCTCACTCACCATGTGAGTATGTGCCACCCCTTGTCATCTCTCACAAAGTATGGCGACTTATCAACACCATCGCCAACATGATCTCACTCACTGCGTGAGTATGTGCCACTGGCTGTCAACTCTCACTCAGAATGGCGACTTATCAACACCATCGCCAACATGGATGTCACTCACTATGTGAGTATGTGCCATTGCCAGTCACCTCTCACTCAGAATGACGACTTATCACCACCATCGCCACATGAATCTCTCTCAGTGTGTGAGCATGTGCCACTCCCCGTCAATTCTCACTCAGAACGGCGACTTATCAACACCATCGCCAACATGGATGTCTCTCACGGTGTGAGTATGTGCCATTGCCAGTCACCTCTCACTCAGAATGACGACTTATCACCACCATCGCCACATGAATCTCTCTCAGTGTGTGAGCATATGCCACTCCCTGTCAATTCTCACTCAGAACGGCGACATATCAACACCATCGCCAACATGATCTCACTCACTGCGTCAGTATGTGCCACTCCCAGTCAACTCTCACTTAGAATGACAACTTATCACCACCATCGCCAACATGGATCTCACTCACTATATGACTAAGACCAAGTGCTAAACCCATACATCTCTCACTCAGAATGGCGACTTATAACCACTGCCGCCAACATGGTTCTCACTAGCTGCATGATGAATTGTCAGTCCCTGCTAGTCACTGATGGTTGTAAACCACTTTATGGTTATCAACAGCTTTATGGTTATCAAAAGCCATGCCTTGCTGTCTACCACTGTCTACAATGGCCGTTTTGGTTACAACGAAATTCATTTACAACGAACGTTTGTGCTTGTCCCAAGCAGTTCGTTGTAAAGGAATTTTACTGTACTAGATTCCTACTATACACAAACCAAAGCCCTTCAAAGGCACATAGAACATTTTCAAATTAAAAGGTGGGTGTTCAACAGTACTAAACTATGCAACTATTCCCCCAAATTCTGGGTGTGTCTTAAATGTGGGTGCAGCATATATACATGGTTATTCACAGTATTTACAAACACATAATTTCAGCCAGCCATGAGAAATGGCCTTTATCAAAAATTGAATCCTACTTTAAAGTACATTGAAACTCTTCCTGGTACATCAGAGACAATGACAGTGGCTACTATGGAGATACCTAAAGCTCCTCAACCCTATACATTGATTATAGTAAAGCCATTACTGTAATCACTGTCCCTACAGTGCAGGTTAGAGAGACTAAAGTGTACAGTGTCTACCCAAGCGTAACCACACTGCACACCCTCAGTTCTCAAACCCATTTCACCTTATGCCAGCCAGCAGTGGAACCTGAAACCAAGAGGCAATATGTGAGTATACAATGTTTCCCTCCATTTCCATTGAATTCAAGTTTACAAGTGTACTACATTTGTATAATAAGATAGTATATACGTCCAATGATGACATTTAGAAGCTTAGGTATTTTTGTATGAATTGAATCCCAGTGCACACAGTGAACTGCCATATGTACTACAATGACCCTTGTTTGATACTGTTTATAATTAGCAACAACTATAGCAGTAAGCACTGTTGTTCATACATGTGCCACATTACACAAATCCATTCGAATTAGTGGCACAATGTCCTATCCATACTATAACAATAACCACTATTATTTTATATTTGAGGCTAAAGGGGGATTGCTATATCTTTGTGTCCACTCATTGTGTTCACAAACAGGTCATCTAACTACAGCTACATGGGTTATACACTCTTACTGGACTGACCACTAAATATAGCTGTAAGTACAAGGGGTGGGCAGGCCTAGAGCCCTACTCAAGGTATGGCTATCACAATGCTGGCCATTTACACCAAGCCAATATTACATGTATACATAGGAGCACTAACCCTTTCTCTCCCCTTTCCTCCAACTACTCTCACTCCTTCTCCCCAGTATGTCATCTGTCTGTCATGTGGGCCCCATTAGCTTATATATATATATATATATATATATATATATATATATATATATATATATATGTATATATATGTATATATATATATATATATATATACTCTAAATAAACTTGTAGCTTATCTCTCTGTCATATACACCTGTACTGTAAGCTATCTGTCCATTCTATAGGCACCTATATTATACTATCAGCTGTTCTATATTGACCTGTGGCTCATTTGTCCGTCCTAAAGTCACCTTCAGCATATCTGTACAACATATATTATAGCAACTGTAGCTTATCGTAGCATCCTAAAGTCCACTGTAGCTTATCTGTGCATCATATAAACATCTGCAGCCTATCTGCATGCCCTATAGACACCAGTAGCTTATGTGCATGTCCTACAGACACCAGTAAGTTATTTGCATGTCCTATAGACACCAGTAGCTTATCTGTGTGTCCTATAGACACCAGTATAAGACACTACACCACTTACATGCTAGTTGCTGGAGCTATAGATATGTTTACATTATCCCTCCATCTGAAGCTCAGCTGTACATATCTGTCTGGCTATAGTTATCTGTATATTATCCATCTGTACTACTGTTCATGCACATTATTTGTCAATCCAGTACTTGCCTTTACATCATTTGTCAATCCTAGAACCTGTCACCTTTCCTTATTTAGTTACCACCTGCCTGGCTATGCCTGACTGCCTGCCCCATGCCTGACTGTCTGTCCCATGCCTGACTGTCTTCTGCATGCCTGAATGTCAGCCCCATGCCTGGCTTTCAGCCTCATTCCTGACTGTCTGCCCCATGTCTTGCTGTCTGCCCCCTGCCTTGTTGTCTGCCTGATGCCTGACTGTCTTCCCCATGCCTGACTGTCTGTCCCATGGCTGGCTGTCTTCCCAATGCCTGACTGTCTGCCTCATGCCTGACTGTCTGCCCCATTCCTGACTTACTGCCTGCCCAATGCCTGACTGTCTACCCCAAGCCTGAAATGTGTGACTGTCTTGCTGTCTGCCCGATGCCTGATGGTCTGCCCCATGAATGGCTGTCTGCCCAATGCCTGACTGTCTGCCCCATAGCTGAAATGCCTGACTGTGGCCCATACCTGACTGTTGGCCCCATGCCTGACTGTCTGTCCCATGCTTGGCTGACTGTCTGCCCCATGCTTGGCTGTCTGCCCCAGTCCTGGCTGTCTGTCCCATGCCTGACTGTCTTCTGCATGTCTGAATGTCAGACCCATGCCTTGATCTCTGCCTCAATCCTGATTGTCTGCCCCATGTCTTGCTGTCTGCCCCATGCCTTGCAGTCTACCCCATACCTGACTGTCTTCCACATGCCTGACTGTCTGTCCTATTTCAGACTGTCTGTCCCATGGCTGACTGTCTGGCCCATGCCTTGCTGTCTGCCCCATGTGTTGTTGTCTGCCCCATGCCTTGCTGTCTACCACATGCCTGAATGTCTGCCCCATGCCTGACTGTCTGCCCCATGCTTGGCTGACTGTCTGCCCCATGCTTGGCTGTCTGCCCCAGTCCTGGCTGTCAGTCCCATGCCTGACTGTCTTCTGCATGTCTGAATGTCAGCCCCATGCCTTGATCTCTGCCTCAATCCTGATTGTCAGTCCCATGCCTGGCTTTCTGCCTCATTCCTGACTGTCTGCCCCATGTCTTGCTTTCTGCCCCCTGTCTTGTTGTCTGCCTGATGCCTGACTGTCTTCCCCATGCCTGACTGTCTGTCCAATGCCAGACAGTCTGTCCCATGGCTGACTGTCTGCCCGATGCCTTGCTGTCTGTACCATGCCTTGCTTTCTGCCCCATGCCTGACTGTCTTCCCCATGCCTGACTGTCTGTCCCAAGCCAGACTGTCTGTCCCATGGCTGACTGTCTTGCCCATGCCTGACTGTCTTCTTCATGCCTTAATGTCAGTCCCATGCCTGGCTTTCTGCCTCATTCCTGACTGTCTGCCACATGTCTTGCTTTCTGGCACCTCTCTTGTTGTCTGCCTGATGCCTGACTGTCTTCCCCATGCCTGACTGTCTGTCCAATGCCAGACTGTCTGTCCCATGGCTGACTGTCTGCCCGATGCCTTGCTGTCTGTACCATGCCTTGCTTTCTGCCCCATGCCTGACCGGGCCTCCCTAGCCCACGTAAAAGGGTCTATTTCTCCTCTTTCCTATCCCCTCAGGATGTGTGTGGTGCACATATGCGTGGGCACTGACACATTCCTCTGTGAAATTGTGTAATGTAGTTCTCGCCATGAATATGACCTCAGCTGTCGAAATGGCGTTAAACATCTATTACTCACTCACTCCATGCCTGACTGTCTTCCCCATGCCAGACTGTCTTCCCCATGCCAGACTGTCTGTCCCATGGCTGACTGTCTTGCCCATGCCTGACTGTCTTCTGCATGCCTGAATGTTAGTCCCATGCCTGACTTTCTGCCTCATTCCTCACTGTCTGCCCCATGTCTTGCTGTCTGCCCCCTGTCTTGCTGTCTGCCTGGTGCCTGACTGTCTTCCCCATGCCTGGCTGTCTGTCCCATGGCTGGCTGTCTTCCCAATGCCTGACTTTCTGGTCAATGCCTGACTGTCTGCCCCATTCCTGACTGTCTGCCCCATGCCTGACTGTCTACCCCATGCTTGGCTGACTGTCTGCCCCATGCTTGGCTGTCTGCCCCAGTCCTGGCTGTCTGTCCCATGCCTGACTGTCTTCTGCATGTCTGAATGTCAGGCCCATGCCTTGATCTCTGCCTCAATCCTGATTGTCTGCCCCATGTCTTGCTGTCTGCCCCATGCCTTGCTGGCTGCCCCATGCCTGACTGTATTCCCCATGCCTGACTGTCTGTCCCATGACAGACTGTCTGTCCCATGCCTGACTGTCTTCTGCATGCCTTAATGTCAGTCCCATGCCTGGCTTTCTGCCTCATTCCTGACTGTCTGCCCCATGTCTTGCTGTCTGCCCCCTGTCTTGTTGTCTGCCTAATGCCTGACTGTCTTCCCCATGCCTGGCTGTCTCATATCTGACTTTATTCTCCAAGCCTTGCTGTCTGCCTCATGCCTGACTGATGCACCATGCCTGACTGTCTGCTCCATAACTGCTTGAATGTGGGTCCCATTGCTGACTGTCTGCCCCATGCCTAGCAGTCTGTCCTATGCCTGACTGTCTGCTCCATGCCTGACTTTCTGCCTCATGTCTGGTTTTCTGTCCCATGCCTGACTGTCTGTTCCATGCTGTCTGGCCTATGCCTGAATGACTATCTGCCCCAAGCCTTGCTTTGTACCCTAAGCCTTAGAGTGTGTTCCATACCTGAGTGTCTGTCCCATGCCTGACAGTCTGCCCTAAGTCTGACTGTCTGCCTCTTGCCTGAGTGCCTGCCCAAGCCTGGCAGTCTGCCTCATGTCTTACTGTCTGTCTTATGTCTGAATGACTGTCTGCCTCTTGCCTAAATGACTGTTTGCCCTATGCTTACCTATCTGTCCAATGCCTAGAAAAGTTTGTGTCTACCATTGAGACATTCATAGTCTATCTTTAGGGGGTCATATTTGAAGGCACAGCATGACACTTTGTGTCATACAAGAGAAAAAAATGCCACTTGACTTTACACACCAATAATAATAATAATAATAATAATAATAATAATAATAATAATAATAATAATAATAATAATAATAATAATAATAATAATAATAATAATAATAATAGCCAGGGATTCAACTCTTCCTTTACCAGGGTATTTCAGAGCTAATTTTGGAATGTACTATGAGGCACAAGCTTTCAAAAAATCTTGTTATTGTGTGAATATTCCAATTTTAATTGAAATGGTGATGAATTAAGCTAGGCTAGTTGATCAGAAAAAGCAAAACCCAAGTTTTCTCTTTTTCATTTAATTAGTGAGATTAACCATGATGAAAATGATGTTCTAATGACCATAATCAATCATTCAATCAAACTTCAAATTTAAATATCTCAGCAACCCCCTTTATCAATTTTGATAAAATAGAGTGCATATTGTGGAAAATGTTAAGTTTTACTTGTGATTTGTTAAATGACTTTTTGGAAACATTCTGGTTACCATAGCAAGCACAACTATGCAAAATCATCATTTTTAGCATATCTGTTGCCATGGTAACTAGCCCAAATGGCCAATAATGCATCAAAATAAACTGTAAATCTCAATGCCATTTGGTTCAGCATGGAAAATATACAGTCAATTTTCACCAAAAACATTATATTATTTGACATTTTTCATGAATTTTGGCTGAAATATTGCTAAAATCTGAGGGAACCTTTTAGGGTGAATCCAAGTTTTGTCTCAAATTGGTGAGTCTGCCACATAAAAACTAAGAGGTAGAGACTAGTTCTTTGGACTCTGTTGAGAACCCAACTCAAGATGAAGCTATGAAAAAAAATCTAAGGATTTTAGTCTATTTCGAGGCAGTCACAGGGTGCTCAAAATCAGCCCAAAATCGGCCCGAACTAAGCATTAATGCGTGATTAGTAAAGGAAGAGTTAATATAACCATCAGGTCTACCTAGATGCATCAACTTCAATTTGGTACCACTCATTTTGAATCAATATCTCTCCTAAGTGAAATATCTTAACACCTCTTTGCTCATAAAAGGTTAAAATATAGGCTAATTGCACCTATTACCATTACATATTGCCCATTTCATCCCCTACATATTTGAAATTAGTGCAATTAATAGTTATCAACCTCTTTTCTGGTCTTCCTTGATCTGTCTCCCATTTTAGAATAATATCCATGATAAAATTCATCACCTTCAAAATCTGATATTTTCCTGTGATTAAATAATACAAATGATAGCTAAGAAAAGGTGAAAGATTCTCCCCTTAAGATTACAGCAGTGAAAAGCTTGAGAATAGAAGTATGTCAAAAATAACCACTCTTCATGTTCAACTTCTGTTGGTCAATAGAACATTGAGTGGTTAAGGCTTTGCTGCTTAAGGTTTTTGTTATGACATAATTTCACCTCCCTGTCTGTATATAAACTGCTATTTACTGATGTAATTTTGCTCAAAATGTTGTGTCACACTACCTATAACCCTTACTTTTCACACAGCTCATCGAACGTTTGGGCCACTTCAACTGAATCAAGCTGATAGAAAAGGACCATCTAGGAATTCTCTGTATCGAAGACATTCAGCTCATCATGTAAGTAAATGTAAAAAAAAAGACATGAAAAATTATTCAATCAATATTTTGTTTCAGTCACGGCACAACCACATAGCTCAAAATTAATGTCAATATTTCAAAAAGTGCTGGTGTTGAGAGCAGCATAACATATGAGAGATGTATCTGCGTAATTTGAGGGTGCTGATTGTGAACCTGGGGTGCATATTTCCATATCTAGGTCGAGATTAGGTCAAATCAAACATCAAATGTTACAATGCAACTGTAATTCTAGTGTTCAAGAATGAAACAAGGTCCTCCTACTGTTCATATCTAAATTCCAGCTTGTGACGTTTGACCTTCAATTTGACCTGAGCTAGATACAGAGATACACATACTAGATACAGAATCAGCACTGTCAAATTACATGAATCCATCTCTCATATCTTGTGCTACTTCCAACACCGGCACACTTCAATATCCAGCAAGTGCTGTCTTCAAAATCTTCCACTGAAAATCAAAATCAAATGCTTACATAATATCGACCACAAGTAGGTAACTATTCCCTTCATAACATTCCCCATAACTGCTTGGAATTCATGTCATGCATCAGGAGGCTGTTTCACCACATATGTATTTGTAGATCAACACGATAAAAGGTACACCCGTATGCTAGTAACGGCTATGAAATAATATTGCAATTTTGAGTTAATAAGGTATTTTGTGTAGCCCACTGGTTGAATTGGGTGGAATATCTAAGAATTAATACAGGGTATAATATACTTATAGCCTTCAGATATAATGTCCTATCACATTATGCTTTACGGATGGGACATCATGATGCTTCAATTAAGTAATAGTTTAGGAATCTATCTCCATACCATACAATAGTTCACTTTTGATGTGTTGTTCCATAATGTTCCACGTTCCACTTATTCCATTCCTCCCTCTCCCCCTGACGTCCACCCCCCCCCCTCATAACAGCATGTCTAGTTTTTGAATTTCTTCACACATATGGACCCTTTTGTCTCAATATACCTACCTTTTTGCCTTAATTCAGGATACAGAGTACCCTTTACCCCCTCCACAGCCTTTATATGGTTTTCTTTATTTCCACATCTTGAACAGAAACAGGTTAAAGTCCGCATCTACATGTGGAGGTCCGCATCAATGATTCTACCCAGTGAACAACAAACTTTTGAAAACGTTCAGAAACGTTCCTCTTTGGTTTTGATAAAAACGTTTGTATCTAGAAGGTTTAAAAACGTTTTTAAATGTTCTGGATGCAAACGTTTTCATCTAGAACGTATAGAAATGTTTCTATATGTTTCAGTTCAAAACGTTTTTGTCTAAACCATATTGAAACCTTTGAAAAACGCTTTATAAACGTTCTATAACATAAAGAAAGTTTCTCTGTGTTTCATGCATGTTCTGTTAGGTGGAAGCACTATACCCATATTATATCTAAGTGGATTCTCCCAACTTCATAGAAATATGGTAGCGGCAAAATAGTAATCATCTGATCAATTTTTTAGCTATATAAAGTGTTAAACTAACATGTAATACAAAAGCTATAGATTATTTAATGTTTCCATCAATTATATAATATCCATACGAGCATCATATTGATGAACACCCTTTTTGAAGGAATTAGACAATATATGCATTTGTCCAACCTTGTACACTGTTCAAATACATTGAAATGGTCTACCAGCCCGCTCCAGCCATACATGTACATGGATTTTTGTACTGTGGTGGATATGGGCAAAGAATAGAAGATAAAAAGAAGATATGTCCATCATATCTGTCATACACTGATTGCCATGTCTGTCATACAGTGCTAATCATGTGTGTCATATAGTTACTCTTGAGGGTCTTGCCAAAAAGGAAACGGGAACCAAAAAAGTAAAACATGCACATTTTTTTATTGCTAAATAATCTTTCCCCAACTCTTTAGGTGAAATGTGCATGTCTCCTTCAATACTCAAAAATTGTTTCCCATACATTCTACTATAAAAATATTTGTCAATATTAAAGAGGTTCTTGCTCGTTATCTTTTGGCAAGACCCTCCTGATACAGTGACTGCTCATTCTGTCATGCAGTGACTGCAACTTTTGTCATACATTTAGTGCCATGTCTGTCACACATTCTCCGTCATATCTGTCTTACAGTGACTTCCATGTCTGTCATATAGTGACTGCCATCATTGCCATACAATGTCCTTCATGTCTTTTGCATGTCACCTTAACCCTTTTGTTCCCAGAATTATTTTGAGAAAACTGATTCTTTCGACAAACTTGACATAGTAGAGGCTATTACCTGTACAATGTCCAGATTAAAGAACTTCTTCATATGGTAAGATAAAGGGCAGCAAAGTAGCTCTCAGACAGTAATACGAAGCATGTGATAGATTATCATTTAATTCCATAAGCAATGCCGATGGCCCAAGAGGTTGAAATGGGTTAAATAAGTTGCTTTAATATCATTTTATATCATTCTATTTTGGCTGTTTAGGCTGTTTTAAAATCATAAAACATTATTTTGACATCTCAAAGAAGGCCATTCTATGGAGCCCCTAATAGGACATACCAAAATGTGTTTGTTTTTCCATGCAAAACATATTCTTGCGGAAACAGAGACATTACTGCAGAAACAGGGACATTCCTCAAGATACAGGGACATTCCTGCAGATACAGGAAGATTTTTGGTGAACTGGAATATTTTAACATTTTTAAGGTTTAAAATTGTAGAAATACCCACATATTCGGAGCCCCTAACAGAACATACCCAAAAGATTCTTTTTCGTGCAAAAAATATTCCTGTGGATACTGGAACATTCCTGCGGTAACAGGAACATTCCTGCAGAAATAGGGGCATTCTTATATGTGCAGACAATTCTTGCAGGTACAGAAACATTTTATGTGGCTGCACAAAAAATGGACATGAGACCCCCCCCTCATATATGGCTTTATACCCTTCTTGCCCTAAGTGCCTACGATCTATGGCCTAAGGGGATATTATGGTAGGCCTACCTATGATGCAGAGACATGGACTAGGCCTACTTTAATTGGTATGCCCTGGGGGTATTTTTTTTTATTCATCTAGAAAATATTACTAAATATGTAAGAATGTCTCTGTATCCACTAGAGTGGTCCTGTACCCGCAAGAATGCTCCCGTAAGAATTCATCAGTACCCTTAAGAACTCTTCAGTATCCGCAAGAATTCTTCAGTATCCGCAAGAATTCTTCAGTATCCGCAAGAATATTTCATCCATATTTTTTGGTTTATCTATCAGTATTTTTGTGCCTTTAGAGAATTTCCTGTAATTTTCCCTCTGTCGCCATGGATAAAGCTTTTTATCTATTTTAAGCCTACCAGTATTTCCAATTAATATTATCTGAGATAGGAACCACTTATACTTACATGGTTAATCAACCATGACAAATTTGATATCATTGAAAAGCCCTTGATTTTACGAGTCTTCTGCTGTTGATATAATCTTAATCTGATTATAATTCTTATGGTAGTCTGTTGAACATACATACCAGCTCAAGAGCTAATTAGCGCGGCGACTCTAAGTCCTACTAGTGAGACTTGTAGACTAGTCAATGGTTCAGAGTCGCCACGGTGTAAGGGATAGGGGAGCCCTGATTTCTATTTTCGTTCACTGTTCTTCTCCTATGGACTATTTTGGCACAATATTGAGGCATTGTTATCAGCATATGTATGTACTAATGGTAGATAACTTGTTTTTGTGATATATGTTTAGTTTGGGTTTTATGATTAGATTAGACATTTCAGCTCCTGGAGCTCTATGGAAGATTAGCATAAGACAAAATTAAGATTCACCAATACATCTCTGTAGGCTTTATCTGATAATTCTGTGGTCTGAAATTGCTGTATATATGTACTAAAGGTTTCATCTCACGGGGTTATGGTACATTTGGATCAT
Organism: Acholoe squamosa; assembly: GCA_949317995.1. Lineage (NCBI taxonomy): Eukaryota > Metazoa > Annelida > Polychaeta > Phyllodocida > Polynoidae > Acholoe > Acholoe squamosa. Next base: position 845,692 of record OX439051.1, on the reverse strand, counting down.
ATATTCTGTATTTGAAGAAGATATTTACTGTTTAGAATCTCTATAAATCTCTATGGAGAGACAAATGCTAAACTTGGTGTACCCTGTCTACAGAGGGGAGGGGGTTACCAGTTTGGTGACTCCCACACACAACCCTAGTCATTCTGGGGTCCTTGGTGCATATGGTTCTGGGTCATTGAACATGCCCACCTCTACCATTTGTAGTGGTCATCTATGGGCAGGCAGAACTTCTCGGTAGTAGACCTAGTAGTACAAGGCAGCACAAGAGTTACAGGGTGAGCCAGATGGTACAACCTTTAATTGCCTTTGAAGTTAGCTTTCCTATTATTCTATCACTAGACACAAGATTACAAGTTGCCGCGCTATGTCTCACAGGTCTATTCTCTACTATTCTATTAAAATCTACAACACTATGGTTTTATTTTTGCTATTCTGGGAATGTAAGGGTTAAGTGTGTCTGAAGATGAAAATTGTTAGAATGTATGGTATACAAGGGTAATATACACATGTAAAGACTTCCCCACGGTTAGATAGGGAGAACATGCATAGATTTATCCTCCATAGGTTAACTAACATGTGTGTATTGAAAACAAACACTTGTACAGTTCCTCTCTTTTGATTGAGGTGTATTTATATATTCGCAGATATATTTAGGCAGATAATACATGGTCGTCCTCTTGATAACTGAGATTATTATCCCATTTTAGAGTTCCAAAAGGTCTGGTTGTCTCTTAAACATGAGGTACTAGGAATACAAAATTGTCTGTTCCCCCCTTTTAGCTACAACATGGCATCTGGGTTTAAAGAGAAGCCTGGTGCAAAGAACCTACATGGCTACATGGTCAACCTTCAAAAGCGGAAAGTGGATCAGGACCATTATGCTCCTGAGGAGACACCAGTGTCTAAAAGACTAGCCATGGTTCCTGATGATGAGTTGGATGAGTTAGCCAGTCTTGAATTCACCATAGATTTTGGCAGTTTGGTTGAGCCTACTATACAGCCTGTTGAAGGTAACCAAAGATATATACACACTGTTTCGTGTGATGAAGCATGCATCAAAACTACAGGCAGAGAGGTACACAATGTTTCAAGTGAGGAAGCTGCAGGAAGAGAGGTACACTCTGTATCAAGTGATGAAGCATATGTCGAAACTACAGGCAGGGAGATACACACTGCATCATGTGATGAAGCATGCATCGAAACTACAGGCAGAGAGGTACACAATGTATCAAGTCATAAAGCACATGTTGAAACTGCAGGCAGAGAGGTACATTATGTATCAAGTGATGAAGCACATGTCAAAACTACAGGTAGAGAGATACTTAATGTATCATCTGATGAAGTCCATAATAATCCAGCGTTCATCAGTAACCACCCAGAACTGCCAGAGCCAGATCCCATGCTATTTACATTGGCAGACTTTGCTAGTGAAGATGTAGACGAGCAGGAGGAGCTACAGAGTGAAACAGAAGGTAGCAGCAAGGATGTTCAAGCAAGGCTACGAGAAATGTGTTCAAAGGGGTATTGGACAGAGCGAAGCAAAAAAGCTGTCGTGGACCTAATCAATGATTGCTTTGATGCCGAACTGCCATCATTTCACAAGATTCAAGGCACTCCCTTTGATCTACATTCTGAAGAGATGCATAATGGAAGATACATCTATCTGGGACTAGAAAAGGGCATTCGAGCACGATTATGCTCTGATCTAGCATATGCAAGAACCATAAAACAGATCAACCTAATCATCAATGTCGATGGAATCCCGATTTCGAAGAGTGCGTCACATCACCTGTGGCCAATTTTAGTAGCTTTTGATGAGTTTCCCCCAATCACGGTAGCGGTTTTTGAAGGAGATGGTAAGCCAGGGGAGCTGGAGGATTTTATCACACCTTTTCTGGAAGAGTTAAAAACTCTGGAGAGTGAAGGACTAAAAGTGGGAAGTGCCACTAAAGGATATAGAAATATACCTGTTAAAGCACTGTGTTGGGTGTGTGATGCCCCTGCAAGGGCCTGGCTCAAACAAATCAAAGGGCACACAGGCTATTCTAGCTGTGAACGTTGCACCATGGAAGGAGTGAGGGTTGGCAATTCCATTTGCCATAACAGAGACATGTATCATCATGCAGAGGAAAGGACAGATATTGCATTTGATGATATGAAGTACTACTCTGCAGATAAAACAAAGCGACACCAGCAAGGAAAAACCCCACTAATGAACTTTCGAGTTCTTTGTGTTACAATGTTTGTCATCAATTTCATGCATAGTGTGTGCCTGGGTGTCACTAAAAGGCTGCTAAATTGGTGGCTCACAACTACAGTTATGATAGGGTTATTCAAACCACTATCAAAGACCGTACGTGACTCACTGGACAAGATGCTGACAGACCTTGGCCACTGTATGCCTACAGATTTCACGAGACAAGAAGTGAGAGGCACCAATGAAATTGGTTATTGGAAAGCCAAAGAGTTAAGGACCTTTCTATTTTACACTGGACCCGTTGTTCTTAAGGAATTATTTAAATCTCAGACAGGCATATACAACCATTTTATTTACCTTCATGCAGCCATACGTGCCCTCTGCATCCCTGATAAAACCATAAGAAACACCCTGATCCCTGAGGCAAAGAAATGGCTACTGTACTTTGTTGACAGATCCATAACCCTCTATGGTGCTGCATTTCCAATCTATAACGTTCATGCCATGTGCCACATCGCCGATGATGTCTCGCGCTTAGGAAAGTCACTAGATGAACTTGGTGCATTCCGCTTTGAAAATCATTTGCAGGTCATTAAGAATCATGTCAGCCCATCTTCAAGGAATCCTTGTTTGACTGTGGCACGTCAACTTGACCTAATGGACAAGGTTGTCAGACGTGATATCAATAAATACATTGGAACAATTGGAACAAGGCAGTTTAAAAGCTATGATAATTGCTTCTACACCACCGACCATAATCTAGTGTACATACATAATGAAAACCACAATGGAACATTCAACTGTAACCTGTACCTTCAAAAAGACCTCAAGCCACTCTATGAAATTCCATGTAACTCAAAGGACCTTTTTATATCAATTATAGATGAAGACACCCCTGTTCTAATCACAGAAAGTCTACCCAGATCAAAACTCAAACGGAAGGCAGTGGTTCTTGGTATTCCAAACAAACCAGGAAAATATGTGGCTGTGGGTGTTTTACACACCATGGCTTAGACTTGAGTATGTTCACCCTGAAACTGATCATTTACTGTAGATATGATTATTTCTGACAATGTTGAACTTATTTCTTGTAATCATGTATCAAAACAGCTATGTCACAACAAAATGCTGAATTAATTTATGACATTTTAATATTTCAGAAAAAAAATGGGAATCAAAAAAGACAAGAGAGTTAACTCATTAGACCCCAAAGACTACAGCCCAGATATCCAAAGGGAGATATCCTTAGCAGTTGACCTTCAAAATTATGTCTTAGTTGGATGGCGAGAGAAAGCAGGAGTTGCTCCAAACAGGTATATGAAATATCTCACTGGAGTTTACCCAGGTTCCTGGTGTATCATGAACCCGGATCTCTGGATCATGTACTTTCCACCTGGAAAAAGAAGTAAGGAAGAAAACATGCGGGCAGTGTTAGAGAAGCAACCACCCGACTTCAAAACATGGGGAGAGTATGGTATTAGTATGCTGTTCGCCTCAGGTGATAAGGCTTCACTTACCCAGTTAGAAAAAGACCTTTTAGATACTGTACCAAAATCTGCACAACCTGAGAGGGACACTATTCTATCACGGAAAAGGAAACGAAAAACTTCCAAACTTTTTGGCATTGATGATACTAATGAAAGTTCATCAGCAATCGACACGGATCATCGCGAATGGATGGCTAAGTTAAAACAGGCAAAAGAGAAGTCAAGAGTATTAGAAGAGAGACAAGTTAGTGAAAGGGAGAAAGAAAAAGCAAGAGATGGCAATGAAGGTGACCTAGAGTCTGACGCAGAAGGTGAAACACCAATGGGAATAGAGCCCATGCACCCCCACTCACCTCTAACACAAGGATCTGTAGCGAATTCATTACTGCCCACTTACAATTATGAAGGAAGTTCTGATGACAGTATCGCTGTTGGTGATTTGAAAAGACAGAAGAAATGTGACAGTGATATTCAGCTTGAATGTGAGCTAATTCTTGGACAACCAGAGAACTCTGAAGAACTTATCAACTTGGATGTCGATTATTCAGTAACTGGTGAAGTTTTGAGTGTTAAAAACAAGATAGCTGTGGATGACACCTCTATTAGAGAAAATGTGAGTTGCATTCTTTAACTTTTTAACAATATGACAGGTACTTTGGAAGTATGTCTACTTGCTGGCTTAACTTTCAGCTCATCTTTAGGCTAATCCTACTGCATCTGTACCTGTACAGGTGCACCGGATATACAGAAATTTTCTAATAATGCTGATATATTCAAGGAGGTATGTCAGGTGTAATAATGCATGCATACATTTTGAAAATTATGTCAAGCAAGAAAGAGTATGTTTTACAAACTAGTTTAGCTATTTGGATATTTGTGTACAATGTGGACCAATCTAGATATGTTTTACGTAATGATCTCATGTCAGAATAAATTAGGCTTTAATCAAGGGTTGTAATAAAACTAGATATAGACTTTTAAGCAAATTTTAGGTTGAAAATCATGTTCTTTTAAACAAGGTTTACTGTACTATAATCTTGGATGTATATATATATATATATATACATACATACATACATACATACATACATACCCACTGGGCACATCAACATTGATTCAGCGTTGAAACAAAGTTTGCAATGTTTGCATATCAACGGTTGATATAGGGTTGAAATATAGTTGAATTTGAAAGTTGACACAACATAATCAAAATCAACTGTGATTCAACATCTAACCATCAGCGCTGATTCAACGTTTGTATTTATATGTTGATTCAATGTTGACACAACAATGACACAACATTGAAATGATGTTGAAACAACGTTGATATTTGTTAGGGTATTCCTTGTTGACATGTCAATGTTGAATCAACATTGAATCAACATTGAAATCAATATTGTTGATTCAACATTGAGGAATCAATGTTGAGTCAACATTAAATTGAGAACAATATTTCAACATTGATGTGTCAACTGTTGATTGGATGTTGAAATGGTGTTGGTTGACAACATTGAAATAGAATCATTGAAAGGGTGTTGAAGACAGGTTGATCAACATCATCAACACAATATCAGCGGGTTGTCAACATTGATGCAACGTTCTGTGCCCACTGGGTATGAGTATATAATATGAGGTATGCCTTGTTCCCAAAATGATGAGTGCCATTTTCTCCATTCTTATCTAATGGATAATTGTCTGTTACAGGAAGCAGAGACTGACCGAGGATTGGTGACATCAGTCGATGGGGTCACTGATCTGAGATCCAACTCTCCATCACCAATATCTAAAGGACCTGATGAAAACAATGATCGAGAATGTAACTCACTGTCATCCGTGTCTACAGGACTTGAATTGGTCAATGGTCAAGAACCCAGCGCACTCTCACATGTAAGTTCATCAAGAAAAGTATTTCTTTATCTGAATATAAACTTAAATTGCCCCTAGTAGAGTATACACATTGTATTGTCATGGATAAGATCTGTAACATAGATACCTAGGACAATGTCAAGTGACTGTATAGGCAAATAGTTTAAGTAAGTGCCATCAGTGAACTGTTTTATTGGCATTGTTACAGGAGGCAGAGACTGACCGGGGATTGGCGACATCAGTCGATGGGGTCACTGGTCAGAGATCCAACTCTCCATCACCAATATCTAAAGGACCTGATGAAAACAATGATCGAGAATGTAACTCACTGTCATCCGTGTCTACAGCACTTGAATTGGTCAATGGTCAAGAACCCAGCTCTCTCTCACATGTAAGTTCATCAAGAAAAGTATTTCTTTATCAAGATATAAACTTAATTTGCCCCTATTAGAGTGTACACATTGAATTGTCATGGATAAAATCTGTAACATAGATACCTAGGACAATGTCAAGTGACTGTATAGGCAAATAGTTTAAGTAAGTGCCATCAGTGAACTGTTTTATTGACATTGTTACAGGAGGCAGTGACTGACCTGGGATTGGTGACATCAGGCGATGGGGTCACTGGTCAGAGATCCAACTCTCAAGCACCAATATCTAAAGGACCAGATGAAAACAATGATCGAGAATTTAACTCACTGTCATCCGTGTCTACAGCACTTGAATTGGTCAATGGTCAAGAACCCACCTCACTCCCACATGTAAGTTCATCAAGAAGAGTATTTCTTTATCTGGATATAAACTTAATTTGCCCCTAGTAGAGTGTACACATTGTATTGTCATGGATAAGATCTGTAACATAGATACCTAGGACAATGTCAAGTGACTGTATATGCAAATAGTTTAAGTAAATGCCATCAGTGAACTGTTTTATTGGCATTGTTACAGCAGGCAGAGACTGACAGAGGATTGGTGACATCAGGCGATGGGGTCACTGGTCAGAGATCCAACTCTCCATCACCAATATCTAAAGGACCTGATGAAAACAATGATCGAGAATGTAACTCACTGTCATCCGTGTCTACAGGACTTGAAACGGCCAATGGTCAAGAACCCAGCTCACTCTCATATGTAAGTTCATGAAGAAAAATGTTTCTTTATCTGGATATAAACTTAATTTTCCCCAAGTAGAGTGTATACATTGTATTGTAACGGATAAGGTTTGTAACATAGATACCTATGACAAAAGGTTTGTAACATAGATACCTATGACAATGTCAAGTGACTGTATAGGCAAATAGTTTAAGTCAGTGCTCTTAGTAAACTAACTCACTGTCAGTGATAAGTCCTTTATGAAAAAGTTATTGTAGGTTTTGTGATACTTCAACCATAAAATTTCACAAACACCTAGGAAAAAAGCTGTAGATGATATAATAGTCACCAATATTACAGCTTATCCCTGCAGCAACAAGTGTATCCCTAGGACACCAGGTATCTCTTGCAGCACAAGGTGTCTGCTGCAGCACAAGGTGTCTGCTGCAGCACAAGATGTTTCTTGCGGCACCTGGTGTCTCCTGCAGCACAAAGTGTCTCCTGCAGCAGCTGGTATCTACTGCAGCACAAGGTGTCTCCTGCAGCACATGGTGTCTCTTGCAGCACCAAGTGTATCCATGCATCTCCTCAGGTGTCTCCGTGGTCTTCCAGTTCATTCTGTGAATCTCTTTGAGTATCCAATCCAGTTTTTCGTCCTGCCAGGCCGTTAACGGAAAGGGTAGCTTTGAACCCCTGGCCCCGCCCCAGCCCCCTCCTCAGTTGATGTGCATGCCTTGGCCCTTTTGCTCGCCCTAGCCAGAGAGGCAGGTGGAGCCCCCCCCCCTTCTGTGCACTCCTGGTGTTGTGTTTACTACCGCTGGTCTGCTCCAGAATGTGTACCCCAGTATCATTTCCAGGTTAATGGCCGCCAGTTCCGTCATATCCCCGGAGATGATACCCAGGGTTCCAAAGCTAATAGCCGGAGACGCCCACCTGCTTCTACTGGTAACTCTGGAACCTCCCCCACCACCAGGGAGGATGGGTCAGGCGGATAGCATGTGGGTTGCTTCAGGTCACTCGACTACTGGCTCCTTTGGCTGCTCCGACTTAGTTCCCTCCATCTTGCTAGTGGTAGGCTCCCCAACTTCCAACTCCAATTTCCCTTTTAATTTTTTAAGTGTTGGCTGCTTCTTTGGAGGTTGGCATTGCATCATTACCTTCTCCGGTTCCCAACTCTGCAAGTCAGAGTGTCTCCTCTCGATGTGGCTCTTCAGATCTGGTAGATATGCGTTCTGACCTGATGCCCACAGTCGGGCTCCGGGCAAAGGTATTCTATGACTTTGTCGGCATGCTTTTTCATGTAGTTGTCTCGGTTGCCCTTTTTTGAGAACAACCACTGCCCTTCGTTCCGCTCCCTACAGATGTCGCAGCGATGAAGGGGCAACCTCCCGGTCCCACCCCCAAGGGTACATTGTTCTTCTCTGTTGCCGGCACTTTGCAACCTTGAAACTGTATAGTCATGGAGTGGTCTGTCTCCTCTCCGCAGACGAATGACTTGGCTTCCGTCTCTTACTTATGCAGTCTGGCTGTGCCCTCCTGGTAATCTCCTGCCTAGCTCCCCCTGTCTCTCTGCTCCGCCCAACTTCCTCCGCTCGGCGCACCACCACTGGTTGATCTTTGTCGCCTGTGCCCAGGATTCTGAGCACTTCCCATAAGATTGCCTCTTTTATGCCCCCTGACATGGGCTTCCCTCCTCCTGATTGGTCCCCGCTGTTGCCTTTGGCTCCCTTCCCTCTTGAGTATGGGTGAACCGGCTGGCCGGGCTTTTGCTATGGCCTTCTCCCTGGTGTTTCCTGCTCCGCCGCCATATTGGCTCTCGGCTGCCTGTCGTAGTAACTCCACCTCTCTGTCTTCATTTGTATCATTGTCCTCATACACCTGCTCTATCATGTCTCCTATCCTCCAAAAAGCAGCTCACTGTCCTCGCCTTGATGCCCCCTTCCTTATCTAATACACTGCCGTTCCCAATAGCCTCTCCACCCTCCAAGGCCCTGTCCAATAGTTTTGCAGCATCACCCCACCTTCTTTAAATAGTGGAAATAATATATGGAGGCCCCCACCAGGATCTCCCCTGTATCTGCCTGGCTGTCATAGTTTATTCTCTGCCTTTGAACCGCTCTGGCCAATTCAAAGGCTGTCACCATCTGATATTGCATGTAAGCCACGTAACTCTGGCTGTTTCTATCTGGGGAATAGTCTGGATTCAGCAGGGTCAGTGGGGTGGTGGTCTTTCTCCCTAACATGAGCAGGTTCGGAGACAGCCTGGTAGTGGAGTGGGCAGAAGCCCTGTATGCCGCCAAGGGCAGGCAGCTATCCCAGTCCCTCTGGTCCTGTCTCACTGTTGTGGCTAGCAGCATTTCTATTGTTTGGTTGGCCCTCTCTACCATTCCGTCGCTTTGGGTGCGGAAGGCATATGTCCTAGTTTGCGGGATTTCTAGTAGAGCAACCACCTCTCAGCCGGCACGCAAACTCTTCTACAAACACCCAGGCCACTGTGCTAGCCTCCTGTCATCTTCCACCCTTCCTCTCCTCTTTGTCCTCGGAGGAGCCGTCAACCTCGTCGGAGCTGTCTCCACCATTCTGCTTAATGCGTGCTGGTTTCTGGCTGGACTGCTTACCCTGCCAGCCACAAGCGTCGGTTTAACACTGTTTATTGACCTGGCATTGGGCCACACCATCTACTCGGAGCTCCCTGGTCATCAGAGATAACTTATTTTCATTTATTACTTGTGTCTACAATAAACTCTGGTGCCAAACTGAACTACCTTTGACTCCCAGCTTACTTATATAGTAATGGTTGTCTCCCACGATGTGTCATCCCAGCGTCAGTGACTCATCTTACATTTACTCCAGTCTGGCTGGGGCTCTGGGAGGACGAGGCTCTGCCGCCCCCATCGAGGATGGTTTCGGCTTGGCCCCGCCTCCCTCGGCCTTACCACCACAATATTTATACTCTTTCAAACGATGGATATTAGAACAAATTTATTATAAGCATGGTAGACATTTTAAACAAAATTTGACATTAGTTCTATGGTCTATTTTGCTCATAAAGTCAAAAATGATGATTTATAGTTACCTGTGATTAAATCTTATCATAGTTTCTGTTTTATGTTTTTAAAGGAAGCAGGATCAGCTGATAAAATTGGAGATGGTACCAATGAAGATGAACCTTCTAATTTGGTAAGATTAAGACATTATAATTTTACCTAAAGACAATTCAGTATTTAATCATAAATGAGGTAATTTTGCATTAAATAAGAATATCTGTTTAAAAGGGGGAGAATTGATTTGAATTGCACATAACTTTGACAAGTGGTTTATTAAAATCTAAGGCCTGAAAACAATTCTAAAATTTACCAAACCTTCAGTAAGAAGGTTAGACCCTCCCACACACACAAAAACGACTGCAAAATATTGAACAAGGCAATGTTAGCGGTTCTAGGTTGTAGCCGGCTCATATTTTAGCAGGGTTGAACACAGGATGTACTTAACCTAGACACAGCAAGTATCACAAAAACTCCTTTGAAAATATCTAATATGTTACTGTATACATATGTTTTATATTGAGTGGCAGAAAGCTAATACATAATATGTAATAGCATATATATACTTATTAAGCCAATGGTCCTTGGACCTATTGGCTTTTACTACAGAGGGTATATGGGTTTGAGCTAAAAAAAATCACCAGATCCTGTATTCAAGGAAACCCTCGCTCAGAGTAGGAAAAGGGGTTGGATTATTTCCAGTCTGAAGGGTCCATAGTCTAGAGTCTGTATTTCCCTAGGATCTTTTAGTGTCAAATTAATGATGAGTGCTCAGGACATAGAAAGTACAGTGCCATGTTTGGGAGTATCCTATGGGCATCACATTAACATAGCTGTCAAATGACCCTTACCTATGATGTAGTGCTCTTCAAGAATGTAAGCTGCCCCCCCTCAAACAAACAGAACACAAGGTAATTACCCTGTCCTTACCTACCTCTGAGCCCTCTAAACCCCACCATACTCTGTCCCTTGCATGCAGTCAGCCACCAGCATTGCGACACCCCCAACCCAACTCACCCCACTTCCAACACCAGCAGATGGCCCCTGTCCACCACTGCGACCTCCTGCATCCCCCCACTCACTCTCCGTACTACCAGACACAGGTTAGTTATTATATCATTTCCACAGTAGACACAGCCTCTGTCCACAATAGTCTATCACTGCCCAACATACCCAGGTGGCTCAGTCTTGCTTCTGGCTAGTGTACCTCCCTCTGGTAAACGGTTATGTTACACCACTGCAAATCCCTGCACCCTCCCCCACACCTTGCCTCCAGCTGTCAGAAGCACAGTGTTGTCAACCTGCTTTTGAGACCATAGGCCTTACGACCCTGTTGTATGATCCTTTGGCATAGCCCCCTAGTATATAGTGGGACAAGCACTCCTATTCCCATGGTATGATGTTTGGCATTTATCACACAACTTAGGCATTTTGAGGCAAGAAAAATTCAAACTTGTCATGGCAGTATCACAAACTGTTGTGCAGTGCTCCTATTAATCACAAGGGTCTTAAATAAGCACCAGTCTTTAATAAGGATTGGGGCTATGAAAGTACTAAAACAAATCTTTAGCACTGAAAAAAAGATTTCAGATAAGTGTTCATAAGGCTAGAAGATCAGTGGGTTCCAAGTCCTGTGCAATTTAAATGGGCCACTATGGTCATCAAATTAGAGTATAGGATAATCTCATTATAGATGTTGTCAATATTTATACCTTAGTTATGAACAATATTAGCATATTAGTTTTCTTTTACAGTATGTGTATATGATATATATGTGTGTTTCAGTGGAAAGGAGGAAAGTTTTGCAGCCAAGAGGAGGGGCCGAGAGGCAGCCGGGCAAGACTTCAGAAATCAGCAACCGGCGAATGGCGGGGAGCCCTACAAATGGCATTAAATTCCTTCTCAGACAGCATTAAGATGATGGCTGGGGAATTTTTCAGTAAAACTAGAAGAGCTAAATACCCAGCTTACCAACATTGAAACTCGTGTGCAAAAAGTAGAGACACTACAAGAATGGTGTAACGCAGTGATGTATAAAAAATACAAGGACACACCTGTATTAAAGGAGATTGGTGCTCCACCAGAAAAAGGTGGTGCAACTGCCCTGCCCATTCCCACAGGTAATAGTCAACCCACAAGGTATCCCCGACATAGCTGATAGCAGTTTTGAACCCACAATCAGCTCGACTAAAGAACAGTTTGATGTACAAGATTTGCACTTTGAAGTCAACCCAAATATTCTAGAGGAGGTTGCTGTCCGCTGGGGCAGGGAAAAACCTATCTATGCTACAGGAAGCCAGAAATGGTCAACAATGATCAAAGAGATGATTGATAGACTAATGACTGTGGAACTGCAAGCTGAATTTAATTGGGCAGGTGTGACCGGTGCCTGTAGTGACAAACGGAAACACAGATTCAGGGGAACTCAGCATGCAAAGCTACTTATGAGAGCCGCATGCCTGAGAGCAAACATATTTGATAATCCCTTTAGCCTTGAAGCTGAAAAGTGACAAAATGCAGAAATGCAAAGTGTAATCAATCGTTCAAACGAGAGACTTAAGGGACATAAAAAAATCTTCTAAAGGAAACAGTGAGGGAAAATGATAAAGAAGGTTTTGCAACCAGGCAGCGTGCCAAGGGTAAAGAGGCTGCCCGTGTGCGAAAAGAGAACAGTGCCCTCAGAAAAGCAACCAAGAACATCCCAAACCAAGAATTCAATGTACAAAATTCTGATCAAAATCAAGCAATTTAGATGACAGGATTTTGAAGCAGACTGCTAATTTCATTCATCGAAAGGCTAACATAGAGTGGGCCGGATCGTTGAAACCTTTAAATTATCCATTAGAGATCAGTAGTGAAGTAGTAGATCCCTAGACCAAAATAAAACTGTTGATAAACTTTTCATATATATCCTTTCATGTTTGGCTGAAGGCAGCAAACATGATCAGAATCCTTTTGTCTATTTTTAAAGAAACTGATTTTCTGAATTTCCTTACTTATACATAGGCTATAACACTGCCTTTATTTCAATGAAGTCACCCATACTTACTTCACTGGTCTATAAATATTTGAAAATGTCTTTTTTGCTATCAAAGTGATGAATTACAGATGTTGTCTGCTGTAAAATTCCATTGGGAATAAGCAGATAATTAGTTATAATTTCATGTTGAAAGACAGTAGAAATGATAGTGATTCCTGTGGTACTTGCAATTAATGATGTGCCTGGTGGCATATTCTTTCGAGCTTAAGAAATTGATGTATTTGGTTGAATTGCTGGTTGACCAAGCTCCCTATTCTTGATGGAAAACATGTGTAGTAGCTATGTCACTGTAATACACATTGGATAAGGCAAAACATATGAGTGATGCATCATATGATATTGTAGCATTGTTAAGTTAATCATTAGGTCAATCTTATAGCTGCATAATGATACAAAAACTATAGATTATTTGTTGCTTTCAGTAATTGCAGTTTGTACAAGCATATATAGTACTACTATAATGGGTATAGAAAGGAAAGGCCTTATAAAGTATAGCAGTACCCATCAGTCTATAAAATCTTAGGATAAGAATGTACATACATCTTTTCAAACCCATGCACTGGGTACAGTACAGGAAAAATATAATTCTATGTAATGAACCAGGGGTAGCATAGAGGCTTTTGGTAAGAGAATTGTCTGCAATATTTATAAATGTTGCACACATATTTCAAGCCCTTGGAAAACATTATTTTTAGATGATTTTATTTTGTGTCTTTACTGGGTTTCTGATGATACCATGAGGCCTAGTATCACTAGATCCTCAGGTCTTTATAAGGAGGACCTTAAAACAAGTGAATTTCTTTCTTATAAGCAAGGTATCCTTATAAGTAAGGTCAACCTAACCTAACCTTGTGAGCAGCGGTAAAGGAAGTCCTATCAGGTGTTAGAACGATTATAGCCGCTCCTCTGGGCTTGTTTGCCACAGTATGAGCGGGAGACATCAAAGGGAGGCACTGGGAGGTGTTGGGACATCTCCACTTACCTGCCTGATATCATAGATGTGCCAAAATTTACTCCTTACAACAGAGTTTACAGTAAAGACTGCCTCATTATAAGGGGGTCTTATGATACATTATGTAGTAATGTATGGGAAAAGATTGACGCTAAGCGTTTGCTCCGTAAAAGCAAGGTCTCTTTATATAAGAGCTCCTAATAATGAAGCTTCAATGTATAAGCTATGCCTGAACATGGTTAGCAGGTAAATGTATTTACTGCTGATATTCTATATCATGACACATTATACTTAAGATGTTGTTGTTGTGCATAATAACTGAAACTCTTATGTCTGATATTGTTATTAGCCACAACTGGCTAAATAATACTAAAAAAACACACTTAAACTGATCATGACTCTGCAGGAATTGTCGTTTGTATTTTGGTTTGTCTGCAGACCTATTTCAGGATGACTATGATTAAATACAGCCTGAGGAGACTGAGGGTAAGAAATTATGTTCACATTGATGTTGCACATACAAGTGATTTGGTTTAAAAGAAAATACCACTCTATTTTCATGATGTTTTCATTTGTTAGTCTTTGTAATGAATAAAGATATTCTGGCATAGTCATCAGTCCATCAGCTAATGTAAGGGCAAAGAGCAGGCATTTCTGATGCAGCCTATGATGTCACAGAAGACCAAATGCACCCCAGTGGATACAGTGAAGTATAAGCTGTTCTTTAGATTAATGGTGCTAATAGATGTCTGTGAATATTGCTTGCATATTTTCTTTTATAAGTAGTAATAATTAGACCAACTGAGTTATCCTAAATGATTAAGTCATATATAGACACTTTACTTATACAATTACAAACATGTTTTGCAACAGACCCCCTGCGTAAGCAATGCAGCATATGATGGGCTGATGAGTATGCAAAAATATCTTTTTCAGTATAAAGACTAACAAATTTAGTTATTATGAAATGAGGGTTGTCTTATTCTTTAAAATGTAATATACCATTGATTACTGATAATTGACTGGCACTATTTGGAAGTAAGATTTAAAAAAAGAGATATGTCTATGATTTCACACCTGTTTTGATTGTTATTCATGTTTTCATTCATCCAGTTTGTTATCTATGGATAACTATGGAATATCTAAGTATATCTATGGAAACAGTATGATGCATTTGATTTTGAAATCACCTATGCTCAAAATACCTAAATCATACTGTAATTGACATGTACTACTGATTCTGATATTACTTGGTGATTGATAGCTACGCTGAAGCTAAGTGTTTTGATTGGTGTAGCACCGGATTTGATATTGTGGGTGCTAGCATATACTTTATATGTGTAAAGAGTGGCTTATTTTTAGGTTAAAATGTAGATTCAATAAGCTATTAGACATCTAGCTCTTTGATGCAAAGCATAGTCTTTTAGATATAGTAGCTGGGTAAGGTGACCATGAGACAGTGCTGGTCATACATGATACTTATCCTTAATGGTGGATTTAAAACATTTCCATGCACAAAGCTATGACACAGTTGAGGAGACCAACGGTGCCTCTTTGTTTCTAGGTAGACATGACTTATAAGCATTCTTGATATGTCAATAAACGTTAATCAGTTACTGTTTTTGTAATAAAAATTGAATATATATGATTTTCCAGCAACTGTTGCTTCAGTTTCATGACAGGGACAATAAGAGATGTAGTCATATTTAACCATATTTGGTGAAAAGAGGCTCTGTGTATCTTGTAGTGGTTTCACCATGTTTTGCAATGTGTCATTACATAGTTACACACTTGGCAAAGTTTTAATTTTATCAAAACCCCATATAGGCTATGTGATTCCTAAGTCTGAATGTACACCAGCATTGCAAATAGTGTTGAGACTGGACACATGTGCTAGCTGGTGACCACCTGTGTCGCCATTCCTGGTGAGCATGGTTGATCACCATCCTCTTCATCTATGGTGAACTTTCGAGGTGTACTTTTCATCTAGCGAGGTGAGTGATCACCCACATCACCATCCCTGGTGAGTGTGAGTGATCACGATCCTCGCCATCCGTGGTGAACCTGCACTATGACGAGGTGCCCGTTTCAGCTAGCAAGGTGAGTGATCACCCATGCCGCCATCCCTGGTGAGTGTGAGTGATCACGATCCTTGCCATCCATGGTGAACCTGTGCTATGACGAGGAGCGCGCTTCAGCTTGCAAGGTGAGTGATCACCCACGCCGCCATCCCTGGTGAGTGTGAGTGATCACGATCCTCGCCATCCGTGGTAAACCTGCGCTATGACGAGGTGTGCATTTCGGCTAGCGAGGTGAGTGATCACCCATGCTGCCATCCCTGGTGAGTGTGAGTGATCACGATCCTCGCCATCCGTGGTGAACCTGCGCTATGACGAGGTGTGCGTTTCGGCTAGCGAGGTGAGTGATCACCCACGCCGCCATCCCTGGTGAGTGTGAGTGATCACGATCCTCGCCATCCGTGGTGAACCGGCGCTATGACGAGGTGTGGTTTTCAGCTAGCGAGGTGAGTGATCACCCATGCCGCCATCCCTGGTGAGTGTGAGTGATCACGATCCTCGCCATCCGTGGTGAACCTGCGCTATGACAAGGTGTGCGTTTCGGCTAGCGAGGTGAGTGATCACCCATGCCGCCATCCCTGGTGAGTGTGAGTGATCAGGATCCTCGCCATCCGTGGTGAACCGGCGCTATGACGAGGTGTGCGTTTCAGCTAGCAAGGTGAGTGATCACCCATGCCGCCATCCCTGGTGAGTGTGAGTGATCACGATCCTCGCCATCCGTGGTGAACCTGCGCTATGACAAGGTGTGCGTTTCGGCTAGCGAGGTGAGTGATCACCCATGCCGCCATCCCTGGTGAGTGTGAGTAATCACGATCCTCGCCATCTGTGGTGAACCGGCGCTATGACGAGGTGTGCGTTTCGGCTAGCGAGGTGAGTGATCACCCATGCCGCCATCCCTGGTGAGTGTGAGTGATCACGATCCTCGCCATCCGTGGTGAACCTGCGCTATGACAAGGTGTGCGTTTCGGCTAGCGAGGTGAGTGATCACCCATGCCGCCATCCCTGGTGAGTGTGAGTGATCACGATCCTCGCCATCTGTGGTGAACCGGCGCTATGACGAGGTGTGCGTTTCGGCTAGCGAGGTGAGTGATCACCCATGCCGCCATCCCTGGTGAGTGTGAGTGATCACGATCCTTGCCATCCGTGGTGAACCTGTGCTATGACGACATGCGTGTATTGTCTAGCGAGGTGAGTGATAACCAACGTCGCCATCCCTAGTGAGTGTGAGTGATCACCAACATTGTCATCTGCAGTGAGGCCATGTGATCACCACCATGGCTATTCCTGGTGATCTTGTGCTATAACGACGTCGTGTTCCATCTAGCGACATGTGTGAGCCACTTCACACAGGTTGACGAGGACTCACGACAATTAGCTGGGTAGCGTTTAAATAAACACATGGTTTATTATGCACTTGCTATACCAAAGTGTTTAGATTTAAAACATGTTTAGATCTCTACATGTTTAAAACCTAAACACCATTTTACAGTGTTGTCTCTACAATAACTCAGTACTCATTGTGATGTACACAACAATGGCCCTGTGGAAAATTAGGGATTTCATCATGCTTTCGTCTAAATTATTTTTTACAGTGTGTTCACGCTTATCCGTGTATCACATTATGAAGCACAACATGTGCCTACATTTTCTGACTAATTCCAGCAAAAGTGATGCAGGTCTGAAGGGAGCAAATGCAGGACGACAGACGAGGGATGAGCAGACGCGGGACATATATTTTTTATTCTATTATTTACCTATGATGGCCACATATTTTGAATATCTGGGAATAATAGGGTTCTGTGAAATTCCTTGAGAACCACAATACCCCATAGATAAAAGATTGTGGTTGTAATAGGTTAAAAACTAATGAGCTGCTCCGTAAATGAGCAGACACAGGACAAGCAAGTGAGCAGATGCGGGACAAGAGATGATATTTATTTAAAACTCTTTTTTTCTGGACATTACAAAGCTGAAACTAATAATTTGATAATTTCAGAGGCACACCTTATATCACAGTACCATATTTGTCCCATATGTTCAAAATATGTGGGCATCATAGGCAAATAATGGAAAAGCTAAAACTAGGTAGCTATTGAATACACATATATTCATTTCTCCCGACTGCAAATTAAATGACCTTACATACCGAGAGCGCTATATTGCGCTATATCTCGAAGAAGAGAAAAATAAATTAAGATAACGGTGAGCAATTAAACAGTTATGTACAACCTCAGGAAACAAAGACCAACACTATATGATACAGGCATGGTTTGAAGAAGGCATGACTGTGTGGCTTTATTTGCTTTTACTTTTTCCTATCCTACTCATTATAGAGTCCTCTGTACGTCATGTGAAGGGATTCTATACTGAGTTATCCTCTGAGAGTGATGATGCTTAGAGCCAGGCCACAGCTTCCTGAGAACATGCCTTCCGATTGTTCACTTGTGTGTAGGGATTGGAGGGGGTGTTAAGCTGCGGGGAGTAGTAGCTGTAGTGTCCGGAGGCCCTTGTCAGTGGTCATGGACATAGGATGAACTTGGTAATAGGACCCGGGTCTAGCGCTTCTGCTCGTCAAACATTCATCTCCGAGGCCATTTACCCTGCTGTAGGGGAGGTTAAAGGAATTTCTCAATGTGGTATGACTAGACCCCACCGGTATCAAAATGGATAAAGACATCTATTGTGAGTGAGCATCCCTCTTATTCAGAGACTCAAATGTTGATCATACATAGTCTCTGTTACCATTAATGCAACTGTGCCTCCAAATTGAGTCATAGTGTCAAATCATCTTGTATTTACTTGCTTTTGCTTTTGATTCCTAAAATTTTGTCGATCAGGAGATGTTAAAACTCGAGTTAACTTTGAAAAAAGTACATACTTTTACCCAGACTCTTTTGTTTCATTTGTTCCTTTTTGTTGCTGTTTCTGTTTCTGACAAGCAGTGGATACTTTTCTCAATGAGATGGAGTCCAATGACAAACTAATCCCATGTGTGAGAACGACAACACAAACAGTAATCAGGCTTATGTTACTATGGACTGTGTCCAGTCTCGACAGTGAGCCCTGTTAACATAGTGATGAGCACAGGGACCCCTACACTGTGGCTATTATAGAGCTAGAACGGATTCCCTATAGTGAACAAGTAACCAATGGATAACTCATGACGAGTGTGTGTTAGTGAAGGATAATGACACGAGGCCGTAGGCCGAGTGTCATTAGCCTTTGCTTACACACACGAGTCATGAGTTATCCATTGACTACTTATTTTATTCCACGAAACCAATAAATAATCAATAGAAGATCAATAAATTCAAGTTGAAAACAAAAATTATTCCCCCTCCCCGGGACTCGGTGCCAGCCATTGTGTGTACACGATCGGTACATACACCTCGTCGCCCGGCAGCGGACAGCGACAGCGGCCGTCTCGGCTAGGACAGGCAGCGGCACACGGCTAAAGCTTTCGATGCGTCTCGCTGTTATGTTTGTGTAGAATACACCTCCTCGCCCGGCAGTAGACAGCGACAGCGCACACGGCGAAAAAAGATGCGTCCCGGCTGGGATTCGATCCGCGGACCTCTCACGGCCACCATGTCTCCTCCTCCAAACGTGTCTCGCTGTTATGTCTGCTACTAAATACACCTCGTCGCCCGGCAGTGGACAGTGACAGCACACACGGCTTTGTATCATATCCAGATTTGGATCATATCCAGGTTTCTCGTCAGTCCCTGTGGCGCAGTGCATAGGGAGTTGGATTTGGGATGTGAGACTGCAGGTTCGATCCCTACCCTGGCCTGGAATATTTCGTGGGTTTTAACATGTAACATATGACATGGAGGGAAATGGATAACCTGGACCGGACACAAGTTATCCAGGATAACCCGCACCGGGCACAGGTTATCCAAAATTGATGTTACAGCCTACAGAGTGTGCAATATCGACAGATATGTGGATGGGAATAGCCACCAAAAAGCACCCAGTAACCCAGAAATCGTGGAATAAGTGATACTATTGCGTAGACATAGTGAGACTCTGTTTATCCTTGTACAAATGTGGTTTCATCTTTCCCTTTGCAATGAGCCATGGAGGAATTATCATGTATGCATTGATGATACATAGTGTACACCTCAGGCTCCGTGCATTATGAATGAGGTCAATGGGGTTTTAAATGTATGGTTTGCAAGGAATATCCTGGCCATGCCCACCTAAATTAAATGAAAAATATCAAAAACCTTTACATTTTAGTCACATTTAACTCCTTCCCATTGATAAATGTGGGTCTGTTCACTTTTCAGTGCAATTTACCATATACTCACATTGTTTCAGGGCATGTTGAGTTGTGTAATAATGATACGATGATCCAGGTTCTTGTTTGGATGTTTCTTTACTCAGGAATCTCATGGCAAATCATGTAACCTTCTCACTGTGTGTATGTCTCTCTGTTTGTTCTCTCTCTCCTGAGCTGCCTTACTGTCCCTCCATATTGCTTTTCAGTGTTTTTCTTGGTGTTGAGTTCCACTCTGAGTGAGCTGCTCCTCCCCCTGCGTTACGATGTGAAGTCTTTCTTATACTCCCTAGCTACTGACCATTCCCCAGTGGCCTACTGGCTCTACCAGAATCATTATGCTACTATCACGAATGCCTTTCTGACAATTAGTAGAGTTTTTAAAAGAAGATAATCAGATAATCTTATTTATCATATTAAACCTGTTTAGCTCTTAAGCCCATTAAAGGCGAGATAGAAGGGCATTTTGGTTTGCTAGAGGCCAGAACTTTTAGCAGACTATTTACCAGGGGCCGAGGCCTTGCAAAATAGTATACAGTGCCCATGGCTTTGATCTCATTTTTGACATTTTCCCAATATCTCTATCACTTAAAAACCCTCATAATCGAAGTCCTCAGAATAGGCCTAAAACATCATCAGACCATGTATAGCAGGCCAATTAAATCTATCCTACAAATCTAAAAATGGTTGGCATATCGATATACTGATGTCAATTATACTCAACATCAGGCCCTGCATGGTGTTGAGAATACTCAACATCCACCCCTGCATGGATGTTGAGTATTCTCAACATCAACCCTCAATGGGTTAAGGACTGCTAATGCATTAATGCGTCGTTCCGAGCATTAGGGGGTAACATATCCCCTCACGGGTGTACTTTTACCGCGTTGATCCATTATGTATACACACTGTTCTAACCTAACACTGACCCTGTCTGAATGTGCAGGGGTAAGGGCAATCCCCTCCCTGCGCCCGTGTCCATACAAATATGATAATACAATAAGACCCACATTTGTGTTGTTTGTTAACACCCCTGGCTCTGAGTTCTGGGTGTGTGCTGAGAATCCCTATTCTGATCACAAACACTTCCAGGTACAAGAAGTAAAACAAGCTGTAGCCTACCTATGTTGATACCTATAGGGCATCACATGCTGCAAGGAGAGATGACACCACTGTAAGGTACATATCAGTTTCACATTGGTGAATTCTATCAGTGAAGGTAGGCCATTAAGGAGGTGTAGTCTTGTTGTTACACATAATGCAGATACTGACAGTGTCTTATCCTGTTAGCTTGCGAGGACTCTCTAATTGAAATCATTGAGGATACAGCTTTCTATTTGAACACTAGGCATCTCAATGTATACTAGATACAGACACATACTGTTGTGGTGGTCCCGCGTCATCTTCGAGGTACCTTCGTGGTCCTCGTGGGCGACGTCGAGAGCACCTCTATTACCCGACGCCTGGGGGCGCTGGAGTCCAGCGCCACGTCACCACTTGGTCACGTGGCCCTCGACTCCGGTGTATATAAGGCCGTTGTACGGCCTTCCTCAGGGTCAGTCCAGCCCCGACTGACCATTGTGAGCAATGGTCGGCGGCTGCCCGGCTACCATATTCTAATACTCCTCTGTGCTCCTGCACAGAGGGGGTTCATGTGGAATATTAACTCTAGACACTAGAAGGCCTAGTGTCGAACCTGCAATAGAGTTCAAAACTCTGCCACCTGTAACTGTGATCGAGAACGGCTGATGCCTATGTGTTATTAGACAATAAAGTTTTAACTGGAACCTGAATAGTTGTTCTTCGTTGTTTATCGAAAGATTCGATATAACATCGAGGGGTAGAACGCTACACTGGTGCCGTGACCAGTTGTTAACTTTAGTCCGCATAGGTACTGCGAGCTTAAGTTCGACATGCAGGGTCACTTGGATGAAGATGATGACCCCAATCATCAACATCAAGTGACTACAGGCCCTTTAGTGGATAGGAATGATCCACTAATTGGTGGTGGTTTGAACCACTCGCTGATATTAGGTCCATCGTCTGACCCGTTGGGCCTGTATCAAAGGAGCCGGCTACTCAATTGGCGAGTATCGACTCAACTCTCTCCGGCAGCTGAGAACTTCTTGAGGACACAGAGTTTGTCCTATGTAGAAAAATCAGCCTCGCCCGTGGGAACTCCAATGGGCCTTGGCAGTTGGTCCTTCGAGGGTCCCTCGCCCGTGTCGATACAAGGAAGTATTGACAGTGGCAGGGGACTCAACGAGGAGTTGCTACAAGAGCAGCAACGCCAACTGCGCCAGGGTCGCCAACAGTTGGATGCTTTCGCGAGTAACACCATGAAAGCTCAGGAGAAGAGTACAGAAATAGAGCTGAAGTTGGAACAGCTTAGGCAGCAGGCGTTGGAGGCTTCGAACAAGACTCAGATCGCAAATAGAGAGCTTACTGATCTTCAAGAGAAGGTCAAGCAGCTCTCTAGCGAAAAGGAGTCCTTGCTTGCAACGAAGTCAGAGATCGAGCGTAGTCGGTTGACAGCAATGGATTGTCAATCGCTAAAAGCAAAGATCGATCGCCTTGCTACAAGCCGCCGAGAATGTGTCGAGAGAGCTCGAAACGATTTTCGGGATGCCCAGCACGAGCAGACGTCCCTTAAACATAAGTTGAAACTACAAGAAGTAGAAAAGACTATGTTGGAGGAACAACTGCAAGAGTTGTGGCATAAGTTGAACCAACAATCAGCCGAGCATACTGAAGAAGTAGCTGAGCACCTAACGGCTTATGAAAAGCAGGTGAAACAGCTACGTCAGGAACGAGAGTCGTTACTCTGTCAGATGCAAGCTGACGAGGATGCTCGAGCCAGGGACGAGGCAGAAATGCGTCGTCGCTGTGAGGAACGAATCGAACACGCAAACAAAATGGCGGAATATCAGGTCTTAATGGAACAAAAAGCGAGGCATGAGGCCGAGCTTAATTCCTTGAAGTCTGAATCCCTAGTAGCCCAGTCACTGAAAGATCAGAAGGATTCGGACACTTTGGGAGCCATACGTGGTGAAATCGATGAGCTCCGACGAGAGATATTGTCTCGCAGAAAGGCTGATGAAGCCAGGGTGAATAAAGAAGTTCGTGATGAACTCGCACTCGAAGAACGTCTGAAGGAGCAGACGGAATCGAAATTGCGTACCGCTAGACTTCGAGATAAGCAACAAGGTAGTGAATGCAGCACTACTAGAGTTGCTACTCAAGGGGATCTAGTCGAAAACCCTGACTACAGAGAGTGGCTTGACCATGCCATGAAGGAGGCCAAGCAACTCTTTGCCATCAGCGAGCAACGAGATCTCTCGAAACCCGAACATGCCCGCCTGGAATTCCTAGTATCGGAATTGAGACAGGCGGAACGTTCAAAACAGCAGGCGGAGATAGGTAGAATGGTGGGAGCAATCGACGACATCTCGAAAGTAGATTCGAGGTCGCGCCAGACCCAACCAGTTCCTTCAATGCCGCGCACCGATGGTCTAAGTGAAGTGATCGGGCAGTTCTCGACCCCTATCACGACCCAACAACATGTTGATCCACCCAAATATAGGGATATCAGGTTCGAAGCTTCACGCCTGAGTGACGCCGAGTCTGGTAACCCCTGGGGGATGAATCACAGTCGTGCAGACAGGACTATGAGAAACATGGGGATGGACCATCAAATACCTAGAAGAGGCACAACATTCGGCCTTGATCAGGTCAGGAGATCAAGCAGAATGTTTGAAAATACCTCTATCGGGCATGAACCAGCCCGAACTAGGTCAGTCGAGTGCCCTCCATTTACATGGAAGGACGATTGGCTCCGTTGGTACCACGGATTCAATCACGTCCGTCGAGTAAATGTATGGACCTCGAGTATGGCATTAGCTCAACTCCTCATGTTACTCCAGAATGGCCCGGCAGCTGATACTGTGTGGCTATGGGAGGAGCATGGAGATGGGACTTTGGAGGGACTGGTCGACATGGTAACGGAAGCCATGACTTCTAGCCTGCAAGACCCCATTGTTACAATGGAGAAGAGACGCCAAGGCAAGAACGAAAGCATTAGAGCCTATGGCTTTGCTTTGACACGTCTTGCCGGCGATGCCTATCCAGGTGTGGACTTCTCGGTTGAATGGCTCATAACCAAAGTCAACCAGTTGTTCATAGGAGGATTGTATGACGTTGATTTACAACAAGACGTTCTTCGGGAGTGGCGTACTTACATGTCCCTAAAGGATCTCATGGACTTGGCAGACGAGTTGTTGCGGAAACGACAACTCCTGCCGAAGTTAGTGAATCCTACCTCAACAAATGCATTGTCGGCGTTGGCCGACGCCGCTTTGGTTGAGGAAGGACAGGGCGAAGTCTCCTCATACTCGAAGCCCGGGGCGGGGAGTAAGACTAAGAAAGGTCAGAAATCCGCTGGTAAATCGAAAACACCAAACAAGGCCTCCAAACCCAAGGTACAGGAGCAGACCTTCTCGCTGAGTCAATTGAAGAATTTACTCAGGGTTATCGAGGGGGGGGATGTCCCTGGTACTAGCTCGGAGAAGCCGAGTACCCCTCCGTCTGACGCCAAGTGTTGGAACTGCAAGAAGCAGGGGCATTTCGCACGAACCTGCCCCGAGCCGATTAAAGGACTACCACCTGACGCGACGGAAAACTGAGGCGGGCGGCTCGACGTGGCAATCGAGCTGCCCGACCATCGAAAAGCCAAGGTATCAGCACCTCTGGCACTCCTGATCAGACGACAGTAGATTCGAGGGAACTAGGTAAGGTCCCGGTAGGGCCGTCCCAGCCCTTTACCACAGCGGCACCGGTTGATCACCGGTCGGGTTCCGAAGATGTCGGTGTAGAAAAAGCCTCAATGACCAAGGAACAGGGCGCTGGCAGCCCGAACTCCGAGGTCGAGGGTTCGACTGGATCGAAAGTGAAAGTCGACGCCGGGAGAGAAGCCCTGATGCGGCAGCTGGCCAGAGTCTGCGCAACAGAGCTTCCCTCAGATGATCCCTGTCTCTCTTTTCTGAAGAGGAGGGGGATCAATCTGAGTACTGACGTAGGGTTGAGAATGCTAGCAGGAACCGCCCCCTTGTCGGGGAAACGATGGTACCTGTCTGCAGAGATTCGAGGGCGTTCTCTGGACTTCCTGATAGATACTGGTGCCAGCCACACCATTGTCTCTCGAGAACTCGCGAAAACGTTAGTGGTGCCGTCAGATAATCTCTACGAGGGAATAACGGCGTGCACTGCGTCTGGAGCCGAAATGCGGACCTATGGTCGATTGGTTCTACCTCTTAAGGTCGCATCGACCCACTATGTGTTTAGCCCAATAGTGGCCGATGTGGCTGACGATGGCATTCTGGGGCTCGACTTCGCGGCATTATACGGTATGATCCTGAACCCAAGGACGGGTCAATTGGTCATGACCGAGCCGGTAGAAGAGCACCATCAGTGCAAACTGAAGAGAGTGTCATCGATAGCCTCAGTAGCACAGACCACTAGGATACCTGCCAGACATCGGTGCGATGTCTTGGTAACATCCGAAGGTCTGGAAAGAGACCGACAGGGCATAGTCGAACCCGACCTGAACACTCTGAGATGTTTTGGGTTGGTTGGTGAGGCTGCCCTTGTCAGCAATGTTCGTCGAACAGTGTTTCCCGTCTGTAATCCACTGAATCGAGACATTGTCCTGGAGAAAGGCCAGGTGGTCGGTACTATACAGTATGCTGACAGAAACGGTGAACTCTCGTCACCGGAGGTAGGATCCGTGATGATGCGTCTCGAGCAAGAAGCTGCAGACATCGAGACGGCAGAAATCGCGAGCACCCACACGGGGGAGCTCCCTACCTGGCTGTTAGACATGTATGGCGACACCCACCTGACCCAGCCAGAGGAAAGACTGAAGCTGTCCGCCTTACTACGTAAGCATGTGGATGTCTTTAAATCCCCAGATGAGCCGTTAGGGTGACGCACAACCTATCCGAGTCCCTTATAGAAGGATTCCGCTCAGCAAGAAGGCTGCGGCGGATGAACAACTTAAGGAGATGTTGGATACGGGGGTGGTTAGGCCAAGTACTAGTCCCTGGTCCAGTCCCGTCCAGATGGTGACGAAGAAGGATGGGACCATGAGATTCTGCGTCGATTATCGATGTCTGAATGGAGTGACTAAGAAAAATGCTTACCCCCTCCCGCGCATCGACGAATCCTTGGATGCCCTAGGAGGAAACAAGTGGTTTAGTTGTCTCGATCTCCAATCTGGATATTGGCAGATCGGGATGAATCCCGACGATGTCGAGAAAACCGCTTTTTCCTACCAGAGGGGGCTCTACGAGTTCGATCGCATGGCGTTTGGTTTGTGTAACGCCCCCGCCACATTCGAGCGAATGATGGAGGAGATGTTGAGAGGTTTGCTAGGTAAAAGTTGCCTGGTTTACCTCGATGATATCATCGTCTTCGGCAAAACGACGGATGAAGCAATGGCGAATCTGGCAGAAGTCTTCAACAGGATTCGGGCGTGGGGACTGAAGTTGAAACCTAAAAAATGTCAACTTTTTAGGACTTCAGTCGAGTACCTGGGCCGAATCGTGTCTGAACAGGGTATAGAAGCCAACCCGGGGAAAATTAGCGATGTAATGACTTGGGCTAGGCCCACTACAGTGAAGGAAATCCGATCCTTCATTGGTTTTTGTTCCTACTACCGAGAGTTCATCCCTGGGTTTGCAGAACTCGTCAGTCCTTTGCAGGACTTAGTGATCCAAAAACCTAAAGGTAGTAGAGGTCGTTACGAGGCATTCGCGTGGACGGAGAAAGCCGAACATGCTTTTGTCGAGTTAAAACGAAGTTTCAGGGAGACACCTGTTCTTCGATTCCCCACACCCGACGGTCGTTTTATCTTGGACACTGATGCTAGCAACACAGCGATCGGGGCTGTTCTATCCCAGGTGCAGGATGGAATGGAGGTCCCGATCTCATTTGCCAGCAACACTCTAAGTAAAACACAACGAAACTACTGCACTACCAAAAGGGAACTGTTGGCAGTTGTCGTGTACACCAGGAAGTTTAGACACTACCTTTATGGTGGTAACTTCACTATCCGCACTGATCATTCGTCTTTGAAATGGCTCCTAAATTTCAAAGAGGCTGAGGGAATGATGGGTAGGTGGCTGGCCCACCTTTCGGAGTTCGGTCTCGAAAACTCTAAGATCGAACATCGAAGTGGGGCCAAGCATCTAAACGCCGATGGCCTTAGTCGTATCCCTGTGCGGCTATGCCAGAGGTCGGATTGCACAGACTGCGGCAGTCATAATGCTGTTTTGGCAGCTGTAAGTGGTTTAGTAGACAGCCGGGTGGGTGTTGCATTTTGGTCTCTCGATGAACTCATTGATGCTCAGAAAGCGGACGCTGACATCAAACGAGTTGCTGAATGGCTAGTTAAGGGGGCTAAACCAACTAGGCCTGATGTATCGATCGAGAGCGCCGAGGTACGGAAATTAGTAGGGCAATGGCCTCTACTAACCTTCCGTGAAGGCTTGTTGTGTCGCTGGAAAGTCGAGGCGGGTCGAGCTAGGCGCACGATTCAAGTAGTTGTACCACGCCAACTGAGGGGTGAGGTACTCTCCTTTTGCCACGGACACCGAACAGCGGCACATTTTGGTCGTAAACGAACACTCGAAAAGGTGAAAAGGAGATATTACTGGCCCGGGATGGGAAAGGACATAGGTCGTTGGGTTCGACACTGTCCTACCTGTTGCCTGGTAAAGCCCGGCGAGGGCATGGGTAAGTCTCCTCTGCACCAAGAGTTGTTCGGGGTGAGATTCGGGAGGATAGCTATGGATATCATCTCGGGATTTGCACCCACGCCAAACAAGAATACTTGCATGTTAGTAATCCAAGATTACTTCACCAAGTATGTACGCGCTATTCCCCTACCAAATCACACGGCAGAGACCTGTGCAGAGGCCTTCGTGGACGAATGGGTTTTGACCTTTGGAGTCCCGTTGCTTCTGCATTCCGACCAAGGTCGAGAATTCGAATCTCGACTCTTCTCTGAGATGTGTGAATATTTAACGATTGTAAAACAGAGAACCAATCCATACAGACCACAGAGTGATGGTCAGGTGGAAAGGTTCAATAGAACGTTGATTCAGAGTCTGACTATGTTGGTAGACAAACATATGGACGACTGGGATGAACAGGCTAAATATGTGGTGTCCGCATATAACAGCTCTGAGCACAGTTCTACTGGATGCAGTCCAAATATGATGGTATTCGGGGAAGAAATTCTCATGCCAGCGGATGTGATTTTCGGCTCAATCGAGAACCCACTCGAAGTCCCTTGTTCCGTCACCTTCGTGGAACAACTTCGTGACCGATTGAGGGAGAGTTATAGCATGGTAAGGGAAAACTTAGGTAAATCTGCGGAACGCCAGAAGGTCGGGTATGACTATGGGCTAAAGCAGAGAAGATACTCAGTTGGTGAACAGGTGGTGAGGTACCACACCCCCCAGGCAGCTATGAAGCTTGCCCCCAACTGGGATGGACCGTTCGTTGTAGATTCTGTCCTCTCTGAGTGGACATTATTACTTCGATCATCCCGCGGACGGTTGCAAAAGAGCAATGTTGATAGAGTGCGCCGGTGGTTGGGCGTAGAACTATCACAAACTGTCGAGTTGTTGCAACCACAACTTGATGATGATTCACCTTCTCGTAGGGCTACGAAAAGGGCTAAGTCTGTTTCTGGACAGGTCGAAATAGAGGTCGAAAGGTCGCGGCCGGAAGTCCAGTCTAAAGAACAAACTAAGCAGGGTCATCGAAAACGACAGCAAAAAGCTCGAAAACTGAGCGAGGTGGAGGTGTTGGATGCCAGTAAACCATCAAAGCGGCGCCGTGGTCGACCGGCCCGTCGAGATAAGTCGAAAACATCTAAACAGCCTTTGAAGGGATGTCGGAAGCCCGACCCCCCCTCGAAGGTGCGAACGACTGAACAAACTTCACATCGAAACGTTTCGATTGAAGTGAAAGATCAGTCACTCCAGTCCGGACCTATGACTCGAGCGAGGCTTAAGCGCCAAGGCTCATCAAAGGAACGGTCAGCGAGTGTTGAGGATAAAAGGAAACCCAGAGCAAACACTCTGGCTCCTGCATCCACACCGTCACAAGTGATGGGAGGCAGACGCCGACGGAAACGGGTTAATAGCCCGGTCGGCCCGGCCACATCAAAGGACGGCGGGCTAGGAGGGGGTGATAGTAACCCGCCCCGAGGCTCAACACTCGTTCCTGTAGTAAAGGTTAAAATCAGGAAAAGCCCTAGATTAAACCCTACTCAGTAATCGATGTTTCGCACAATACCAAGCAGCAGCTTTACTAACCTGTGTTTTTAATGAGACTTTAAAATAACGGGTGCCGTTCTTGAGTAAATCTGTCTGTGGACGTGAAGCCGACGGTGAATAAAAAATTACACAACGAGAAGTCGTACGATTGCCTCTTAGTTTGAGACAAACTGATACTGGAAACATGGAAATTTGGAGCCTCTGATTTTATTGACTGTGAGGACGGGTTCCCAGCATAGGCTGGTGGATACTGCCCGAAGGGTAGATCCATATTGGAACCATTTTTTTTAATCCCGGTAGTCTGATGAAGGAGGGGGTGCCCAGATTAATCCATGTTAATAGTGTTGGAACCCATAGACCGCATAGGAAATAACGGCATATGCAAACATTGCGACTGGAGAAGCAGAGCGTGACGGTGAGGGGAGAGTGAGTCGTTCTATTTTTTTGAGCAATACCTTATTTGGTCATGGCGTGATGCGCGGTGGACCAATAGGGTTCGCCCTCCTCGGTCACGTAGTCCCTTCCTCCAATCAGAGACGTGCGCCACAGGGATAAAAGGCCGCGTCGCCCACCACGGAGGTCACATCTGCGCCCTTCTCGTGAGAGTCGGACGCAGATAAGCTGGACTAAGCCTAGCTTATTCCAGCTGGTACGCCCCGTCTGGGGACTTCCTACCTGAGTGTAGGAGGTCTCCCCTGCCTAGTGTCGAGGGACACGACCTGTGTGAGCGCAGGTTCGTGTTCACTCAAGACTCCAGTCTTCGGTCCCTCGAGCCGCCTGAGTGCGGTTCGAGGTACATCGAAGACACCTTCGAGGCTTCGACCCGCCAGAGTGCGGATCGAAAAACCTCGAAGATCCTCTTCGACGTCTCGTCCCGTCTGAGAACGGTTCGAGACCCGGAGTCTTCTCTCCCTGGTGGAACCCGGCAGTTCAGGAAGAACCATGGGGTCCTCGTCCGACGAGCAGTCAGGGTACAGCTCTTCGGCGAGCCACAAGTCGCAGAAGAAGAAGAAGAAGAAGAAGTCCAAGAGGACCAGACCCGAGCAAGAGCTCGAGTCTACCTCGGCTAAGAGTGCAGCCCTTCTGAAGCAGATCGAGGATGCACAGAAAGCCTTGGCTGAGTCCCAGGAGCGGGAGAAGGAGCTCCGCCGGAAGGCGAAGGAGGCAGCTAAGCAGCAGAAGCGCGACTTGAAGGTCGCAGCTGCTGCCGCCTCGAGAGACTCTTCTCCCGATGAGATGGAGGTCGACGAGCCGTCGACGCCTGCTCCATCGAAAAGTGCTACCCCTTCAGGTTCTAAAGGCAAGAAGCCGACTGAATCGAAGGCATCCAAGGGTACCTTGAAGGATTTCAAGATCCCTAGGGTGCCCAAGAAGGAAAGTAGCAAGAAAGAGTCCGCAGCCAAGAAGGCTCCAGCCCGGGAGAGGAGTAGCGAGTCTACTGCTCCACCGGAACCTGGAACCGAGCCGTCGGAGGTCGATGCCGGTGCCGTGGAGAGCACCGTATCCTCACCCCCAGACACGGCCAGGGCTGTCGACGAGTGGAAGCAACTGTCAGCGATCACTGCCAAACGACGTGCTGAGTACGTCGATGACAGGCCACTGACAAAGCTTCAGGACTACCGCAAGAATGGTCAAGTGGTACTCCCAAGTCTCGTCGGAAAGGACGGTAGTGATGACGAGGAATGGTATTCGGACGACAGTCATGCCATTGACTGGTATGTCTCGATGATCGAGATTGTTACGAATGCCTCAGACTCGTCGGGGGTGTCGCTGCCCGAGCGACAGCGGATTGGGTTCGCATGGCGCATCTTCAATCCAGGGCAGCAGTGTGCTTTCGAGAACTGCACACGTAAGGGGTTTCCCCCTCGCGTATACGCGACTGACGGCAGGTATGCTCGACACTTGGTTGAAGAGCATCGAGCCATCCGTCCGCAGTTCGGTTGTGTTAAGGTGGAAAAGACCATTCCATGTTATCAGGACCCTGATGACCCGACCTCTCCTCCTTTCGTGACCTCACGAAGGGGCTTGATGGCGCGTCATCTCAAGTCGTACAAGCAGCCCCATAAGTACAACGCCGAGGGCGCTATCCAGCTAGTGGAGACACTGGTTGGAAAGTGCGAACGGAATGAGAAGACAGGCGCGCCGACTAGACACTGGATGCGGATGGCCCCCGCACCCCCGTCTACGAAGCGCCTGTATATCAGACCGGAGCTGATGCCCGCTTTCTACGGTGCCTACCCCGAGTTCAGGGTAGAGCAACGGAAGAAGCGGGAGGCCAGTCGTCCTCGGGACCCAGGACCTACAGCCTCTACGAGTGGGAACAAGAGGCCCCACTCTACAGAAGCTGGAAAGTCTGCCGGTTCGACTGAACCTAAGAAGCCTAAGCCGCAGGCTGCTCCCTCGAAGCCCGAAAAGGCATCGAAAGCCGCCCCGGCCCCGGCTCCTAAAAAGTCGAAGACTGCTTCGACCGGTTCAGCCAAACCAAGCACCAGTGGTGCTAAAACTGGAGGCAAGACGGTGGAAACCCGGAGTGGTCGTGATCGACAACCCAATGTGACCACCAACTCGTCTCCTGTCAAGCCCCCTACAGCGGCAGAGGGCAGCACCCCAGCTGCCACGCCGCGTGTCCACGTAGGAGGCGCGACATTGACCTCGGCAGCAGGAGCTAGCTTCTCCAACATCGTGACAGGCGCCGACACCCCGACAGCAACCTTGCGTTGGGAATTGGCACAGCCTGCATACGGCGATGGCGTCGAATGTGGGGTCCCGAAGACGTTCGTGGAACGTTGTAAGGGACTTCTACAGATGACAGGCAGCCCTGCTGTCGACAAGTTCGGTGAGGCATTCCGTGAGGAAGCGAGTGCCTACTTGTTCGGCCTGTTTGATAGAACAAACATGGCCATCCGTAACGAGCTCCTTCCGGCTCTTAGGAATGAGGCGCGCCAGACCGTTCAGATGGAGATGGACTCTCGTCTGACCGACGTCCGAACGCGTCTCAATAACTTTGAGGCACAGGCCCAATATGATATTACCAAGAGGGACAGTATCATAGAAGGCTGGGAGGAAATCGACCGCGAATTCTTTAGAGTCTTCTGGGTCCAACTCTCGGAATGGATGAGGGACAAACACCATGGCGTCCGAACCCTGAAGCCCGTTCGAACCGAGCCCTCTCGCGAAGCGCAGAGGTACCTCGTCGAGGGTGGAGAGATTCCTGACGTCAGGACGCTGGCGGCTCAGACGAATCCTTTGAGAGAGTTGTCTCCAAAGATTGACAGTCTGAGCTCGGCTATGACGATGTTGGGCCGAGAGCAGGTGGTGCAGGACAAGCCTGACACCCCGGGTAGGTCTCTCGGTGCCTCCGTCTACCCGCCAGCAGCCCCGTCTTCCTCCTCGGTTCCCTTGATAACCCTCTCGGGAACCACCGAGCCTACGCCGCCACCGGTCCAGAGAATGGTGTCACCGAGGATCCATCCGGATCTTCAGGGCATCACTCCCCTGGCCCCGGCGAACGTAGCCGTCTGTCCGGACCCGTCGGCTTCCGCCCAAGCAGTAGAACCTGCCGAGGTGGAACAGTCGATGGATATAGACGGGGACGTCGATGTCGTCGATCATTCTCCAAAGCCTCCCCCTGACCAGGGAGACAAGGACGACCATGAAGGTCAGGAGAGCGACGACGACGACGGAAGCGACTCAGCAGACTCGGCCGTTCTCCACTCAGATGCTGAGGGGGACTCCCGGGATGCACCCGAGACCTCTAACGAGGCTTGGAGTACGACAATGGACTGCGAGGCCCCATTGCCGGAGTCGCCGACGTTTTCGGGCCAGCTAGCCGCCAGCGCTCCACATGGAGAGGAGCGCACTGACGGAGAGCAGGCCGAAATCGACGCCGCTACAGGGTCCATCTCGGAGGATCAGTAGTATGAAACTACTGCTCCTCCTCGTCAGTCTGGATCGCTGACATCGAACAGAGTCTCGATGTCAGCACGGAACCCCCGGGAACTCGTTCCCGGACGACGGTGTACCCTCCACGAGTGGGGGTACCTTTCCTGTCCCCGGACCTCCCTGCGAAGCTGTGTGGATCCGACGCCACCTTGGTCTTAGGGCCCGGTGGTGCCACACATCCTCGGCCTCACGGTCGAAGGACCATCATAGTAGTATGGTACGCTATCGATGGGCTTCCTACGCTGGAAGGAGCTTCTCAACGAGACAGGGAGGAAACGACACGACCCCGGTTGCCATACCCGGTCGTGCCTCCCTCGGATCGACCAGGAGCAGGTCGTGAAGCAGTGTTTCGACACTGGTCTCCTACGTTGGATGGAGCAACGCCTTATAATTTAACTGTGATAATAATTTTTTTTCTACAGTACAGTAGAAACTATATTTCTATATTCCTCTACTGTTTCTGTCGACTGTGTCGACGGATCCAGTAGTTCATATTATTATCTAATTGTTTAGACTGATCCGGGATCTCTGAATTTTCAGAGACCTCGTTTCAGTCTAGTGGGGGGTGGTGTGGTGGTCCCGCGTCATCTTCGAGGTACCTTCGTGGTCCTCGTGGGCGACGTCGAGAGCACCTCTATTACCCGACGCCTGGGGGCGCTGGAGTCCAGCGCCACGTCACCACTTGGTCACGTGGCCCTCGACTCCGGTGTATATAAGGCCGTTGTACGGCCTTCCTCAGGGTCAGTCCAGCCCCGACTGACCATTGTGAGCAATGGTCGGCGGCTGCCCGGCTACCATATTCTAATACTCCTCTGTGCTCCTGCACAGAGGGGGTTCATGTGGAATATTAACTCTAGACACTAGAAGGCCTAGTGTCGAACCTGCAATAGAGTTCAAAACTCTGCCACCTGTAACTGTGATCGAGAACGGCTGATGCCTATGTGTTATTAGACAATAAAGTTTTAACTGGAACCTGAATAGTTGTTCTTCGTTGTTTATCGAAAGATTCGATATAACATCGAGGGGTAGAACGCTACACTGTTATTTATTTTCAGTGCACACAGGAAATGAGAAGGCAAAGGTCACCAAAAGAATGAATTACAGGTTTCCAATGATGTTTATAATTTCAACCATAGCATATATCCTCAAATCCAGTATTTGTGTTGATGACTACAGCCTACTTTTATATAAACAAAACCCTCGAAACAAGACACGGGAAAATCCCGTGAACGACTGGTGAATCTGTGAGCACATATTCTCGGGAAGATCCTGGGAATAGTACCTACAATCCCGTGAATTACCCTGATATTCCCCAGTTTTTAACAGGGCTCTCTAGTGAGATTTATACACATAAGTCTGATTCTTCAGCATAAAGTGAAGATGCCAGAGTCCACCAGGGGCCTCTGTGTGAGCATGGAATCCTGGTTTGGTCCAAAGAACAGAGAGAGAGAGTGAGATGGAAAGAAATGAGAGGGCAAGAGAGGCACACAGAGAGCAAGAGAGATAGATATAAAGAGAGAAAGAGAGAGAGAGAGAGAGGGAAAGGAGAGAGAGAGAGAAAGGGAGAGGGAAACGGGAGAAAGAGAGGAAGGCAATAGAGGGAGGGAAGAGAGAGAAAGAGAGCAAAATAGAAAGAGAGCGAGGCAGAAAAAAAAGAGGGAGAGCCTTGCCCCCCAAAAAAAGGAAAATTGATTGACTTAAGCTACTGACAAAATTGATACATAAAGTTGATTGAATCATAATATTATGTGTCCCATTCTAATATGTGTGTGGTGCACATATGCATGGGCACTGACACATTCATCTGTGAAGATGTGTAATGTAGTTCTCGCCATGAATATGACCTCAGTTGTCGAAATGGCGTTAAACATTTATTACTCACTCACTCGCCCGCCCGTTCTATTAATTATGACCCTTATTGATATCTCACTAAATGTGCATGTTTGCTAGACATGTCTTGAACAGAGTTAAACCCTTTAAGGGCTAACCCTAATGCATTAATGCATTTTGGTTGTCATGATGCATTAATGCAGCCAGGGCTACATTCAAGCATCATGCTTACGCTTTGGGAAGATCAGCATGATGCCCCAATGAAGTGCTGGCAAGCAGACTCCCCAAGTCTTCATCGGTAAAGCATGCCAGCCAATGGGCACGTTACACTACTGCATCAGCAGACCTTAAAGAGTTAGGTAGCATTTAGAGGCCTGGCAAATAGGCACTCAATGATTATAGGGCATGCTAAGTTGTTTACGGGCACTAAGTAAAGAGTCAGCTAAATTTAGACTGTCAAGGTTGTAGGGTGCAGGCAAACCACCTGTGGTACACACTTACAGAACAGGTCATTCTAGTCAGATGGGGAGGGGGATTTCTGGGGCATAAATGGGTGAATGTAAAAGCATATTTAAACTCAGCCTCCCATGAAAAATATACTGGCATCATTTAACACTGTCTGTGCTGTCTACTTAACCATGTAAAAGCGCCCAAAATCTCACTGTGCCTTATTCACTGTACTAAATAAATACCCAGACATTTGGTTTGGTCTTTACGCCTGGTCCATATCCAAGACAGGTACTTATGAAATTTTAGTGCTGAAGAGTTATTTTAACACCTCCCCACCCCCACTAACCACTGGTACTTATATGAGGCCAGCAATCATTGCTGAGTGTCAAGAATTAATCTTCTCAAAAATAAGCATCAAGATACTCACATGGAAAACTTTTCTGACTCTCTTTTGTGTCATTTTTTGGGGAAAATATTTGGGGAAATCTCAAATTTACACCAGACTTCCTCCATATGAGATGCATGCCATAGTTCCATCCATTGAAAATACACTGTAACAGGTTTATGCCTAGGTCCATCACACCTCATGTATAGACTCACTATGAACTATGTGATATTTAATGGACTATAACTATGTGATATTTAATGGACTATTAACACATAAATACCATGTTATGACATGTGTCCGTCGAGAACATATTTGAGTATGATTTGAAAAATGAACGTGACATATCAGATGGAAATAGAACCACCCCTGTGCCCCCTCACCCCCTGCTGATACCTACTGAGCACTCCCAAACACCAACAGGACCAACCAGTTTGGGCTACACTGCCCCACCTCAGCTGTCATTTCCACCTGGCTCACCTACACACAAGACCTGTCTCCAAAAACTGAGGGTAACAGTGGGTAAGCATAAATTTGCTATTTTTCACCATTTTCTATTCATTATGACATGCAAAGGTCACCATTTTCTTGCTGCTCTATTCATAAGGGCACTTACAATCCTAAATAGGAAATGGCACTAGTATCTCAATATTACCAATTGCATTGTACCTTGTTGTGTGCAATATTCATGAATGCTAATTCAAGCACTTTACCAGCATTTGCAATGATCCATAAAAGAAATCCTAAGTACTTGACTGGATCTTTATTTGCAATAATATGTGATATTGTACATCTGAAGGCATGATTGCAAACCTATACATGTAATTGTGTGGCCACTGGCTGTGTTCAGAAATAGCCCTCCTTATTGCAGCTGCATACTACTACTATACAACTAAGTGTGAGAGGCAGTCAGACCCTTTCCCAATCCAGGTCATAGTGGGCCCAGCTTGTGTACTGATTACCTTACCTCTTATACAGTGTACCCATTCCCAGCCAGCCTAATTTGGGTAACTCACACAAGCACCTACCAGAAGGTGACTTTACTTGTATGCAGGGTTGTTGTAGATTGCAACACTCATGGTCAGATTCCCCTTCTGTCCCAGTATATTTACATGTCTGTATATGTGTCCACACTCACATCCATCTATGTACATACATTCCCTTTTATCTACATACACTCACATGCCTCATGTCCACATGCACCCCCTCACACATCCACATCCTCTCTATGTCCACACCCCCTCTAAGTGCACACACACCTCCCTCTATATACACACCCCCCTCTCTCTGTGTCCACACTTAACTCCCTATATGTCCACACCCATCTCCCTCTGTGTCCACACACACCTCCCTCTGTGTCCACACCCACCTCTCTCTATGTCCACACCCACTTACCTCTTTGTCCACACCCACTTACCTCTGCGTTTACACCCACCTACAGTGGCTCACAAGGGTCAAATTGAAGTTGAAGTAAAGAGTTGACTTTCACCAAAAAAGTTAGAGTCCAAAACCAATATTAATGTTCAAAGTCAATTTCATTTCATTGCTGTCAAACTGTCAAGGTGTCAACTCATGAAAACCAACTTGTGACAGGTATCTTTTAGCATTGCATGGTGCACTCTATGTCTTTCTATATGAACAAAGTTTATACCAGCAACTACTGGGTAGCTATCGGTTCCCTCACACAATAACTGATGGTTCCACACCAAGTAGTTGGTGGTTCCAGCATCCTGTAACTGGTGGTTCCCACCCACTGTAACTGCGGTTCCACACCTATCCGCTACTGGCACTGGATCCCATACCAAGTAGCTGCTGGTTCCCATATAAAATGGTTTCTAACCCAAGTAGCTGCTGGATCCCACACCCTTGCTGGTTCTTGCACCCAGTACCTGCTGGCTTCCACATAGAGTAGCTGGTAGTGGTTCCCACATCCATTAGGTGCTGGTTCCTGCACCCACTTCCTGCTGGTTCCCAAATAGAGTGCCTGCTGGTTCCTACATCAGGTAATTGCGATTTCTTAAAAGAGTAGCTGTCAAAATAAGTCAATTGGGTCAGGATAGGTCAAATTAGGTCAAATATGTTGAAAATAGGTCATATTGGTCAAAAGTATGTCTATTCGGGTAGCATAGGTCAAATTATGTCAAATATGGTGAAAATAGGCCAAATTGGTCAAAAGTAGGTCAATTAGGGTAGGATAGGACAAATTAGAGTAAATATGGTGAAAATAGGTCAAATTGGTCAAAGGTAGGTCAATAAGGTCAGGATAGGTGATATTAAGTCAAATAGGGTGAAATTAGGTCTAATTGATAAAAAGTAGGTCGATAAGGGTAGGATAGGTCAAATTAGGTCAAATATGCTGAAAAAATACATCAAATTGGTAAAAAACAGGTCAAATAGGGTAGGATAGGACAAATTAGAGTAAATATGGCGAAATTAGGTCAAATTGGTAAAAAGTAGATGAATAATGTCAGGATAGTTGAAATTAAGTCAAATAGGGTGAAATTAGGTCTAATTGATAAAAAGTAGGTCGATAAGGGTAGGATAGGTCAAATTAGGTCAAATATGCTGGAAAAATATGTCAAATTGGTGAAAAGCAGGTCAAATAGGGTAGGATAAGACAAATTAGAGTAAATATGGTGAAATTAGGTCAAATTGGTCAAAAAAAGATAAATAATGTCAGGATAGTTCAAATTAAGTCGAATAGGGTGAAAATAGGTCTAATTAGTAAAAAGTAGGTCAATAAGGGTAGGATAGGTCAAATTAGGTCAAATATGGTGAAAACCAGTCAAATTGGTCAGAAATAGGTCGATAAGGTCAGAGTAAATCAAATTAGGTCAAACATGGTGAAAATAGGTCGAATTGGTCAAAAGTAGGTCAATAAGGTCAGGATGGGTCAATTAAGGTCATATATAGTGAAAACAGGTCATATTGATCAAAAGTAGGCCAATTAGGTCCAATAAAGTCAGGGTAGATCAAATATGGTTGAAATAGATCAAATTGGTCAAAAGTAGGTCAAATTTGTCAAAATGTAATGTATGATAGGTGAAGTAAGGTCAAATATGCTGGAAATAGGTAAAAGTAGGTCATTTAGGTCAAATTATGTCGAAATTTGTCAAAATAAGGTCGACTATGACTATTTTTGACCAATCTGACCTACTTTGACTATATTTGACCTAATATGACCCATTCTAACCTACTTTGACCTAATCATGCTACTTTTTACTGATTTGACCTATTTTAAGATATTTGACCTAATTTGAACTATCCTTACCTAATTGACCTTCTTTGAAACAATTTTACCTATTTTCACCATTATTTGACCTAATTTGACCTAGCTTAGCCTGATTTGACCTACTGACCTACCTTTGACCAATTTGACCTACTTTTACCATATTTGACCTGATTTGACCTCCTTGACCCACCTTTTATCAAATTGACTTATTTTCGCCATATTTGACCTACCTTAGCCTACTTTGACCTACTGGACCTAATATTGACCAATGTGATCTATTCTTACCACCGTTGACCTAATTTGATAGAATTTGACCTGATTGACCCATTTTCAACCAATTTGATAGAATTTGACCTGATTGACCCATTTTCAACCAATTTGACATAATTTATCCTAGTCCGACCTAATTTCATTCAATTTTACCTACTTGGAACCAATTTGACCTATTTCGACAAATTTTAACTATCTTGACTGCTTATGACCTAGTTTCACGCAACTTTCCCAATTTGCCCATTTTTGACTTATATGACCTTTTTCATCCAGAATTTATCCAGATCACTCTTTTGCTACTAGTTATGGGAACCGGTAGCTACTCTATAATGGAACCAGCGGCTACTGGATATGGGAACAAGTAGCTACTGTATGGGAACCAACAGCTACTGTTTTCAGAACTAGCAGCTACCTGATGTGGGAACCAGCAGGCACTCTATTTGGGAACCAGCAGGTAGTGAGTGCAGGAACCAGCACCTAATGGATGTGGGAACCACTACCAGTTACTCTATGTGAAAGCCAGCAGGTATTGGGTACAAGAACCAGCAAGGGTAGGGGATCCAGCAACTACTTGGGTTAGGAACCAGTTTATATGGGAACCAGCAGCTACCTGATGTGGGAAGCAGTAGCTACTGTATGTGGGAACCAGCATGTACTGTGTACAGGAAACAGCAACTAATGTGTATGGGACTACCAAGTGCTGGGTGTGGGAACCAGCAGCTACTTGGTATGGGATCCAGTATCAGTAGCTGATTGGTGTGGAAACACCAGTTACAGTGGGTGGGAACCACCAGTTATGGGATGCTGGAACCAGCAGCTACTTGGTATGGAACCATCAGTTATTGTGTGAGGGAACCAATAGCTACCCAGTAGTTGCTGGAATAGACATATAGAAAGACATAGAGTGTACCATGCAAAGCCAAAAGATACCTGTCACAAGTGGGTTTGCATTCATGAGTTGACACCTTGACAGCTTGACAGCAATGAAATGAAATTGACTTTGAACATTGATTTTGCTTTTGGACTTTAACTTTTTTTGTGAAAGTCAACTCTTTGCTCCAACTTCAATTTGACCCTTGTGGGCCACTGTACCTCCTTCTGTGTCCACACCCACCTCCCTCTATGTCCACACCCATTTTCCTCTGTGTCTACACCCACCTCCCTCTGTATCCACACCCATCTCCCTCTGTGTCCACACCTGCCCTCCCTCTATCTTCCTACCCATCCCCACTATGTCCACACCCAAAGCTCTCTGTGTCCACACCCACCTCCCTCTGTGTCCACTCTCATGTCCCTTTATGTTCACACCCACCTCCCTCTATGTTCACACCCACTTCCCTCTATGTCCACACCCACCTCCTTCTATGTCCACACCCACTTACCTCTTTGTCCACACTCACTTACCTCTTTGTCCACAACCACTGACCTCTTTGTTCACAGACACCTCACTCTTTGTACACACCAAACTCCCTCTATGTCAACACCCACCTCCTTCTATGTCCACACCCACCTCCTTCTGTGTCCACACCCCCACCTCCCTCTATGTCCACACCCATCTCCCTCTGTGTCCACTCTCACCTGCCTCTATGTCCACACCCACCTCCCTCTGTGTCCACACCCACTTACCTCTTTATCCACACCCCGCCTCCCTGTGTCAACACCCACCTCCCTCTGTGTCCACTCTCACATTTCTCTATGTTCACACCCACCTCCCTCTATGTTCACACCCACCTCCCTCTATGTCCACACCTACCTCCCTTTGTGTCCACTCTCACCCCCCTCTATGTCTACATAAACCTCCCTCTTTTTCCACACCAACTGCCTTCTGTGTCCACACATCCCTCTTTGTCCACACCCATCTCCCTCTTTGTCCACTCTCACCTTCCTCTATGCCCACACTCACATCCCTCCGTGTCCACACCCACCTCCCTCTATCTTCCTACACATCCCCATTATGTCCACACCCACCTCCCTCAGTGTCCACACCCACCTCCCCCTGTGTCCACTCTCACCTCCCTCTATGTCCACACCCAGCTCCCTCTATGTCCACACCTACCTCCTTCTGTTTGGTTTGGCATAACCTAGTGTGTAATGGATATACCATTTGTCTTTATAGGTGCATGAAGTTGGACCAATGAAGACCTGGAGGCAACATCCTACTAAGTGGTTCAAGAGGACAACACGTTCTACTCCATATGATTTTTTCAAAATTTTCAAAGGTTCTCTAAAACTGTTATTTGACATGTATGCACATATTTACCAATGATTTTTTCTGATATCCCAAGCAGGAAATGAACATTTCTAACACCCACCAGTGAAAACCCAGCAAAGAATAATTGCTTTTCAGTGACCATGATCACTGAATGGTTGATAGTATGGAGAAACAATGAATTTCTACAACATGCTTGGCAAAGTCCTAGATTTTCTTTTGGTTTTTGTGGCCCATAGCCTTTAACCATTACAGCTATGTAATAATGCTATCCGTAGTATCAAGCACATCTAACAAACTGTGAACAGGTCAGCTTGACTCGTACACCTGGCCTTCAGAACTGGTCATGTGACCATAGCACTGAGACACACACAGAGGACCTGCCCTCCCCCCACTTGGCCCTTCATAGGATGTGTTACAGTTACTGATTGTTAATATTTATGGGTCTTTTTGGGCAAACAAACCAATGCATTAAGTTGACCTTTGGGTAAGATGACTAGGATGCACTTACCTGAAAACTATACACACATTGCAATTAGATCTTAATCTCTTGTTGTACATGTTAAATCATGTAATTTACATACCAATCATAGGAGAATTCCATATAGTCATCTAACAATATCCTATCTAATATATTCTAATATATTGAGGAACTTCTACTCATGGTGTAGTCACCTAACCATGTGTTGCCAATGTCTGCCTGCAGCTAACCACCCTGTGACATCACAGAGGCCTAACTGTAACACACCCTAATGGTCACGACTTTGACAGCTCTCATACCCCCTCCTCCACAGTAGGGCCGCACAC
The DNA here is from genome assembly GCA_949317995.1 of Acholoe squamosa. Taxonomy (NCBI): domain Eukaryota; kingdom Metazoa; phylum Annelida; class Polychaeta; order Phyllodocida; family Polynoidae; genus Acholoe; species Acholoe squamosa. Next base: position 803,185 of record OX439051.1, on the reverse strand, counting down.
ACCTCTTAACCCTTCAAGGGCCTCTGATGCATTAATACATCATGTCCATTGGACATCATGATGCACCAATGTATGAAGTGCATATTAGGAGTACAAAGTGACATGGCATTGGTTAATTGGAGTCTTAGAATGGAAAACAAGCAAGTCATTCCCATATTAGGAGCCCAGTCACATAGTATTGTTATATTTGGAGCAGTTACTGCTACAAATACACATGTTGCAGACTGGTAATACCTACACAGCCGTTGTTCTGTTTACTGGTGTCTATTTTTACACATCCCAGGTCACTTCAGGTACATACAGAGTGATTGGTGGTTTTGGGTTTTAGGTATTTGACACAAGGCGATCCTGGATAGTCATTGGTAGGTGTCACACACTGCTATTTTACAGGCTGGGTTTATATGTATACATGTTTATTTTAGTAATTGTTATTGTGGGTTAGAGTTTTAGCACAAGGTGATCCTGGACAGTCAGCAGTACCGGGGTAGGCATCGCACACTGCTATGTACAGGCTGGTTCTATATTTTAGTGGTTGATAAGGTGGGACTAGAGTCTGCATGCTCTCCAACACTTAATTGGAGCATTATGCCGACCCTTTTGCAGTGTGTGTATCAACTCATATGGTCGTCATGATGCATGAATGTAGCATCATGATGACCGATGGGCATGATGCGTTAATGCATTAGTGGTCCTTCAAGGGATCTAATGGTTGGTGAGTTGGGATGTAGTGGTTCAGGTTGGTGAGTTGATGCATTTGATGCATGGCCATCAAAATTTATATGATGCCAAACTATAGTCCATCCCTGATTACTTGTCACTTGTACATATAATAACTGTAACCTATAGTCCATACTTAACACAGGTAAACAGATTCATTTCCCTTGGACTATGGGCAGAAGGAGGGGTCAGCTAGTGCTGGAGGAATGGATAGGCTTGTAGCTTACTGCCGGTGGGGGACCCATTCATATTTTTGAGATACAGAACCTTTAATATTATATAGGATTATGCAGTAATTTGTCACATTATTCCCCATATTCATATCCAAAAGTTGACAGATTTTTTCATAACTTCCTGAGCACTTACATTATAAGCATATCTTTGTAATGAATGAAGTATCAACATATAGTCCAAGTGGTAACACATTTGACTCTATATCAAGAGATCTTGGGTTGTATTTTATGCCAGGGAATGTAAGAACATCTGTGGCCAGCAAGCAGAAATGAGGGTTCCTGCAGGATTTAGTACCTGTTTTAGCCACCAGGGGGCACTACTATGGGCTAGAATAGGAAAAATATGCCTAAAACTGCTATAGGCTACTTTTTTATGGACAATCCAATGATTTTTTTATAAAACATTCTATTTTTGGGGGAAAGGGTCCATATTTGGCATTAAAAAGAATGTTTTTGGGCCAAAATAGGCATTTTTGTTGATTTCTGTTGCCATGGAAACATTATTTTCATTCTAAATAAGAAAATCGATGATCCCATTTGAAGGAACATTTCATAAGGTCCACTATGGTGTAAACAGAATGAAAATACCATTTCTACATCGAAAGTTATGGGCAAAAGAATGAAAATTTATGCTTATTTAGCTAACTAGCATAAATTATGCTAATTACAGATGTATCTCATGACCAATGGGACTTAAGGCTTATTGACATTCACAAAATGGTCATACCTACCCATATTTAGCAAGCCATTCCTCCAAAACTAACAGGAGTATCTTCTCATGCAATATATCACTATAAAGCTAGTGATCTGAATTTTAAAGTTGACTTCTAGCATGGAGCACCCTTTCTCCTTGCCTCTACACATCTATACAAATATTTTGGGAACATTTCGATTTTCTTTTTTTTAATTTCTACCATAAAACGTTTTTTAATGTTTGTCAACATTTTTTCATCATCCAATTGATGTTTCTGGGACAAACCCTCTCTATCAAACAGTTTTTACTAACCCTGTTATTAAGCTATACTATCATAGAATGTGTTTGTCTGAAATATAGACAGATTGCAACCCCTCTTTTCCCTCTCCTGCAAAACTTGAAATATGCAGATACAACCTTGTTGCACTGAGGCAACGACATATGGATGAAAATCAATATGAAAAGCAAATGCTGTCATTCACTGTTAGTATCAAAGACACACAAAAACAATCTATTATCCAATAATTTGTAATACACTAATGAGGTTTATTATATAGAAGTCATTCTACCCAATTTACAAATTGATATTCATGTAGTAGATTAATTTGTTATCATTCCATAATAAAACTGATTTAAACTAAAACTTTCCCAAAAATATTATTTAGATGACTTGTTTGAAGATAAGTGGAATTTTTATCAGTGGTCTCATGCATTGGTCATTTGAATTTGTGTAGTAAAGTAATTTTTGTTTAATTTAAATTTATTTTGAATACTTTGCAAATTTTGAGGGGCCCAGATAAACTTCCTTTATAATTGAGACTGGTGCCCCTTTTCCTATGCCCCTGATTCATGTTCCACTTGAAATAACTACTACCCATACATTCACTTTAACTCACGGGCATGTACTTTTGTTTTCTTTATGCAGGTAGTCAATTGCAACACAGGAGCTTGATGAAATCTGCTAGATAGCACATATTAAGAGAGGTACTCCAGAGAAGAGGGCTGGCTGAAAAACAGCACAGTGGTGCCACCCATATGATATTTTTATTGCTGTCATAGATGTTCTGTCAGAAATAAGATACATTAAGTATGGCTATTTAGGGAAACCAAACTTTGAGGGGCTTGCATTGTTGATTCCTGGATTCATCATGCCTTTTTTGGTAGATTTGAATAAAAAGATTCAGACATGCAGTCTTGAATTCTAAACAAAAGAAAATGTTGTTACAATACCCTGTCTATAAGGTGCACCCCACATTTAAGGCACACCCAGACCTTTCTAATATGATAAAAGGATATGTAAATATTGTATATTTTATTCTAATCAATGGATCTTCAAAATTCAAGAACCAATAGCCATCCCAGTGCTTCCTTCACCCACCTTTACCACTGAATGTGGATGGGGGAATATTGCAGAGACTTTGGGGGAAAATTTATATCCAGAGAGAAAATGTACTCCCAGTTTTGCTGTATCTAGAAGATGCACCAAAGGGCAATTCTTGCATATAAGACATGCCATATACATGGTGTATTACAGCATAATATTGCAAAGGCATTTTATGTTATGTTCCTGCCCCTGGTGGCCAAGACTAGAACTTCAAATCCTCTATGTAAGAATGTATGGTAGTAATAGCAGTGTAGATGTAAGGGTAAATGGTTTTCCATGTTAAAAATCAATTATCAAATTGAGATCACACCTTTAAGTGTTATATTGCATAAGAAAATACTCCTGATAGTTTGAGAGAAATAGCTTGCTAGATATGAACCCATGAGTATTTATAACCATATCCCCAATCTCAATATGTTCTAGCTCTATTTGCCCTTGAAATACATCCATTTATTTCATTATAACTTCTGGTGTAGGAATGGTATGTTCTTTCTGCCTTCACCATAGTAAACCATGGAACTTTCCCACAAATGGGTTCCTTGATTTTCTTTTGCTCCTTTGTGCTCCCTTGTGCTCCCTTGAAGTAAAATTAGGAAACAAATCTAGCACGGGCTAGGCACCAATCCTGTTTACCTGTTCGAGACTATATGTGTGATGAAAAACCTGAATATTTTCATTGCGGTGGAGCTTACTCTATTCAATATGCTGATACTGGCTTTTTTAAGGTAGATGGCTCTAATGCCAATCATGTTCTCTGTGCAGGTTTCTGCACATGTGTACTTCTCTATGGCTAGTGAACGACTATACAAAATCATAGCAGGCCCATGAAGCTGAGGTGAACTCTCAACCTTCTGTGTCTACACCAGGCACACTAACTAGTTAGGCCACAAAGCCAGCTGGCTGTGTGGGGGTTTATGAGCAGTATTTAGCCTGCATGATGTAATTCTATTATTGTCAGGAGATTTTCAATGTGGAAAAACGATTCAAAAGTGCATGGGACCACATGATGGTAATATATTTTCTGGGTACAGAAAGTTGATGAAAATATTCTGGGAAAGTAAGCCAAAAAATTAGCTACTCTTTAATGAGATTCCATGCAAATTATGGCAAAACACTGTATAACCCTATGGTAGATTCATAGATAAATATCTCATAAACTAGCATGGGACCCTATGCTAGTTTATAAGACTGCTTTCTTTGTACTATTAGAAAGAGAAAGTAATTACAAACATCTGGCGAAAATTTAGCTACTTTTAGCCGATGGGCGCCATCCACCTTCCCCATTTATTGCCCCCATTCTAGATGTATTTATTACCCAAATAAAGGCTCAAATCAAAATATAAGTCAATGTGTCTAGTTTTGTGTGAATCTCTATATTGCTTGGAATCTATCAATCGAAATGATGGTGTTTCAAGGCTAGATCTACATCAAAGACAAATACAATGAGGAAAGTGTCATCATAGGAATACAAACTTAAATTGAGGTTAGAAGTGGGGGTTATTTGCAAAAGTATTTTCAATATTCCCGTGATATCACATGAATTTACTGTCATTTCACGTGATCCCGTGATATCACGTGAATTTCTGCTCACAGAATCCCGTGAATTCACGTGTAAAATTCACGGGAATTCATGGGAACGGCACCAGTTCAACACGTGATTTTACTGGTGAATTCACGTGAATTTGTTTCAAGGGAAGGGCCTCTATGGCTTTCCATATCGACATATACAGACTAAGTACAGTAGTTTTCACATGCAGTAGGCTTCCTCTTACTCAGATCATGGCATAATTTACCTGTATGTAACATTACCTAATTTCCAAATACATGAACACTTTATCATACCTCTTTGTAAGAATGCACAATGTCACAGGGATCATCAAACTATTTGGAATTTCCTTATACTGCACCTCCTGATTGGACTAACTTCACTGATAGAATGCAACAGCCTTTCCTTATACAAAAAGGGTTGTTCCTTCCAAACTGCTGATATAGAATGAATAAATTGGCAGTAATGACAGCAGCTATGGGTCTCCAACAGAAAATTGACAGCTGTACAAGGCCAGAGGGTGATACGTGCCTGGACCATGTTATGACAAATTGTATGCACGTCACTGAGTCTCGGGTCCTCCCAGAGCTTATGAGTGACCACCTGCCTGTTATGGGCGTTATACGATGAGCTGAGATGGAGAGCTATATTTCTTTTTTTTTTCATTAATGTTACATTTACAACCTTCCCCAGAAATGACTTTGGACACAGCCTCATCATATGTTACCATGACATGTCCCTATAGTACCTCAAACTGACACAACTGCCATTGGTTAGACCCTGGATAGTTTCTTTCAATGAAAATTTTGTGGTGGCTGAATTGTTTCTTTTTTTGTATTCAGTCCCTATAAAGTTCCATGTTATCCTAACATGTTCACATTCTTTTTTTTTGTTTGGGAGGGGGGTTATTGTTATTGTCATATACATTTTATTAATGCCATAAAGTGTAACATATGACTATATTAATGCATGTAATATGAGGCATGAATACATATAACTCTATATGAGCATTCACAGTCCACTGATCACCAACTATGTATTGTATAAACCTCAAGGACTAGGGTGAGCGACCTCATGGTTCACTGACCATGAAATATAATTTGTGACATGTACTGGGAATAGGGGCCTTAATGCAACCTGCACTAAGGGCCCTTTTCGCAGATTCTGTCATCTTGATCACACAAACATATCCTTGTATGACATTATAATGTGTCAGTTCAGTCTTTAGGAATGTCGTGTATTGCTATTTACTCAAGCATTCTTTCTCATTTTACAGATGTCTGATGAAGCCACTGGTGGAGGCAGTGGTGAGCCGTCACAACGTACCCAGCTGAGAGTATAGTCACCCAATATATGGGTCTTACATATATACATATGTGTACGCATGACTCTACATAGGTAGTGTAACCTCTTTACCGTTTGTGTCGATGAACTGAAATTTGTATGATGATGTATAGATGTGCCGTGGCCATTCTTTGAAAGGTCAATTATTGTTTAACATTAAGTATTGTGTAGGTGGGAAATTGGAATTATTCATATCAACTGATATTTCATTTGGTACTTCAATATGTCCTCAAAAGGTCTTTAATATGTCCTCAAAACGTCTTACATTTAGCCTAATCACACAATGAGAAGTTTATGTAAAAAATATCAATTCATCTTTGTCACAAATAAATATAAATATAAAGAGGGTTAACAGTAAATTAACTCCTTGATAAAAAAAATACAATTATCAAACTTTTCAGTTTGCTAATCTCAAAGTTTGTGTCTTGACATGGGCATCTTAACACAATCTAAACCCACTGATACATCTGGATCGTCATCACTTAGAATGTTTAGTTGATTATATATAGGTACCAACATTTTTAGCAAATACATGGACATCATCATTTTAATCCATGTCCAAGCAAATATTATTCTACCCTTCAATCAGGACTTAGGGCTAAAACCATCTAAGACCGGTGCAGCTGAAGTTCACAAGCATTGTCTCACTTTACACCCACAGCCAGATAGTGCAACAAATACTTTGCAGTCTCAGTGTCAAGCATCTGGGATCTCTGCAGTGCCTCTTTGCTTACTCAGACAGTCAGAGTTTACTTCGAGTAAATCACAAGCAGTCTCATGTACAGTTGCCTGGGCTATCCGGTGTCTTTGCTAATCTCACTAGAAGGGTCTTAGTGGCCAATAGTGTCAGATATGTTCATGTGTCACCTTAAGTGGAAGATAGTTTGTTTAAGAAGAAACATGAAACTAAAGCCATAAGATATTGATCAAGTCAAGAACTTAATATTGATTTTTCTTAACTTTAATAGGAAGTTTTCTTTGTTCAGAAAATGTTGGTTAATTTTTAGAGACACTGCCCAGATAATAAAAAGAAAAAAAATCAGCAATATTTTCTGTTAACATTTACCAACACTTCCTATGTAAAGCACCTAACACTACGCATTATAGCCTTCTGATTTGAGGTTTTTCTATATAGTGTCTGTGCATGACACTTTAATCCAATATATCTCAATGTGAAAAGGTCTTCCACGAAGCAAACCACAGTAAAATGTACATCCGGTTCACATTTATAAGTACTCCTTTCCCTTATAGCATGTATTTCTTTGATGCGAATAGAGTACCGGAGATATTAAAGATGGCTTGCATATATGAACTGATGTTACTGTAAAATACATAAAGAGTTTTTTTTTGAGGAATAACAAGAGGAGAAGCAAAATAGTTTTATCCTTGCTATTTGGACACGTTTTGTATAGCTCTGTCTTTATCTGTGAAGTGTTTTGCTAAGACTTGAAAATGTCCCTTTACTCATTTCAATTGGCCAGTTGACAAGTGTTTGATATAATAGTTGTAGGAAAATGTTAAAGGAGAAGGAGGGGGATGACGAAGGAAGGTAAATCAAACAAACTATGATGCAGAGAATATAGGAAGAGGGAGCATCAACTCATGAAGGTTATGTAAGTGCATAATAGTTGTTTAATACTACTTTGACAGCTAAAGTCATATGTGTTAAACACCAGATAGTTTATCAAATATGTGTATCCATATATGGCAGACACGCAGAGAAGACATAGTTTAGATTTGTTAGAAGGTAGAGCAGATGGCATCAAAGTGAACATAGATTATAGTAGCAGTAGAGAAAACACAACTGGTATGTGCATCCTAATATCAGCAGATGTACAGTGGCCAATGCTGATAATGAGCTGCTGCTTCCTGTTTTAGGTTGTTTGTTTGGTGGATCTGCATTCTGCTGTCGAGCAGTTGTCTCTCCAGATGAACCATCTTTCTCCAGGGAAAAGATAATCAACAAGTCCCATAACACCGGCTGTTGTCTGCTAGGTGAAGAGGAGTGGGTCGGGGGTGTGCCCGACACTAAAAGAAATGTCATTGACATAACAAAGGACTCCTCATTCCAAAGTTGCCAGAGAATCGTCGTTATTTTCACAGATAGTCCTTGTACCACTACACTGCCACCTGGAACTTCTTGTAAAAACTACACTGGCCCCCTGTTGTATAACTACAGTAGTTCAATGTTCAGTTTTACAAGGATCCCTAGTAGATTCAACAGGTATTTTTGTAGTGCAGGAAAAGGTAATCATAGTGTAGTCTATAGGTGAGTTATACTGCCTGCCTTTACCTAAGCCGTGCTGTGTCTAAGCTGATCTATAGATGAGTAGAGTGGGTGGGGCATATATCTTGAGTCCTACATGGACTAGATCTAAGCCGTGCTGTGTCTAAGCTGATCTATAGATGAGTAGAGTGGGTGGGGCATATATCTTGAGTCCTACATGGACTGGATCTAAGCCGTGCTGTGTCTAAGCTGATCTATAGATGAGTAGAGTGGGTGGGGCATATATCTTGAGTCCTACATGGACTGGATCTAAGCCGTGCTGTGTCTAAGCTGATCTATAGATGAGTAGAGTGGGTGGGGCATATATCTTGAGTCCTACATGGACTGGATCTAAGCCGTGCTGTGTCTAAGCTGATCTATAGATGAGTAGAGTGGGTGGGGCATATATCTTGAGTCCTACATGGACTGGATCTAAGCCGTGCTGTGTCTAAGCTGATCTATAGATGAGTAGAGTGGGTGGGGCATATATCTTGAGTCCTACATGGACTGGATCTAAGCCGTGCTGTGTCTAAGCTGATCTATAGATGAGTAGAGTGGGTGGGGCATATATCTTGAGTCCTACATGGACTGGATCTAAGCCATGCTGTGTCTAAGCTGATCTATAGCTGAGTAGAGTGGGTGGGGCATATATCTTGAGTCCTACATGGACTAGATCTTAGCCGTGCTGTGTCTAAGCTGATCTATAGATGAGTAGAGTGGGTGGGGCATATATCTTGAGTCCTACATGGACTAGATCTAAGCCGTGCTGTGTCTAAGCTGATCTATAGATGAGTAGAGTGGGTAGGGCATATATCTTGAGTCCTACATGGACTGGATCTGCTATCTGCTGTATAGATGTGAGTACACTGTAGTAGTCAGTAGATGAGCTCCACTGCCTGTCTTAGGAACCTAAGTCACCTTGTGGCTGTTCTAACTTCTACGCATGGGTGGATAATAGGAGGTCCAGAGGTGTGTTACTCCAATAGTTATTAGTATTGTGTTAACTTGTGTTAACGCAACTTTTGGAGAATGTATGAGTAGCAGGCAAGCAGGAATCTAGGGCGTTGCACAGACAAAGTTCCTTTAACGCAAGTGCACAAGTTTGTGTTAACGCAACTATGAGACTAGAGACAAAGTATAGTGAGTGATATTAGGGGTAATCATCAAAGATTTGCAAAGATGTGAGTATGGTTCAAAGGTGCTTCACCGCAAGTCCAGGATTCATGTAGGTAGTACTAGAAATTGATGGTTAGAATCAGGCAATAAGTCCAATACTAGCAAGTTCCGTGCGTACTTTCCGATTTCGTACTTGCAAGTTGGGCACACTCCCCAGAACATCTAGGTCACCTACCTGAGCTGTCCTAAATCTGTGTTTCTGTGAGTATGAAAAAGCTGCATGTAGGCTATTTGCCAATTTCCTTTTTTTCATACTTGAAAATTGAGTTCCCCTACTAGCAAGTGTGTACTTGCAGAAAAATTGACTTTAAAAAAACCAAGTCCAACATTCTGATTAAAAGTTACAAAATAATGTATAATTGACTAAGCCAATCACTCCAAACCCTTTGATATCAATAATATTACAATAATTGACAATTAAATAACATGCATACCCTGTTGTAATGAATAAAAAAAAATAGGACATCAAAATTTTTGTCCTAGAATTTCCTGCAAGTATGTCCCACTTGCTGGTACAAAACTTGCAAGTATGCTAAAAGTTACTAGTATGGTACTAATAGTACTCATACTACTACTTATATGAATGATGGATGGCTAAAGCAATTTTGTGCCCTGCTCACAACTTTACAAATCTTTGGTGATTACCCCTATTATCACTCACTATAATCTGTCTCTAATGTCATAGTTGCATTAACACAAGTTTGAAAGTATGTAAAAAAGTTGCAAGTATGCTCAGAGAAACAGTCTCAAAACTTGATCACCTGGTGATGGATAATTTCCAATTTATTTACGTTAACACAAGTTCATATTAGTAAGTATTGGAGCAACAGGCCCCTGGTGTCAGAAGCTGAATGTCAAGGATTGTATTGGTGAGCAGCACCACCAAAGTGTTTAAGCCACTCCCTGTTATTTTGTCACCGATCTGAAATCTTTTTCACAGAATTGATCAAATCTTGAAATAGGATTATCTGTCCTGTAGCTGAATCCTCTTGAACAGAAATCACTGGTGGGAGCTATTTCAAGGCCTAAAAGGCAAAGAGAACTTTGCAAATGTCCCAGGCTTTTCTGGAGGGCAGTTCTAAAAAGTTGACGATCCTTTTGTGGTCATGTTATGCATTTAGAAACAATAATTTTAGTAACAGAAGGCAGCCATATTTTGAAGTAACTAGGGTTACATTTGGTTACTAAGGACCACCATGCCTGATGTGATGACGAACAGACCATTAGGCCAAAACATAAGTATGTAGGTATCCCTTTATTTCTCTAGGCCAAAAAGAGCACACTTACATATCTCAACTTCTAATGCGGGAAGTCATCGCTTACATCTTGCACCTGGTACTACAGCTCTTGTTTGTAAACAGAGCCATGTGCACAGAGCTGTCAAACTTTTCAAATCTTAATAAGAAACAATGACATTTACTTTTCAATGTACCATCTTCATAAAAGAGCATATCTTTATCCATAACTGACCAAACTTTTATTATATTGTCATACTAGTAATTGGCATGATCAAGTTGTCATATGAGAAATATCATATGACTAGTGGTATATAGTGTAAATACATTAAGCTCTCATAAAATAGTGTTATTTCCAGTTGTCACTGGTTTATTCAGCTTTAGGCAACATGTAAGAAATATCAATCATACAGTAGTTAGTATGTAGGTAAATTGTACATACAGTAAATATACAGTAATTTATAAAGTATACTGTTCTGTTCCACTCCACCTGTGTAGTAATAATAATACAATGTCCAGCATAGTTCTAGGTGGGTTCCCACACCTAGCTCCTGACCTGCTGCTTAGAGGAATAATGTAATAATGAATAACTTTACCCTCTGGTGGATGTCTTGAGGAAGATACCCCCTGGCCACTAATGATAGAAACCAATGCCTGTCTAGCATAGTTTAACCATAGTGTAGTGGTATAGCAGGTAGCAGGAGATGACTGGAGATGTTACCTCTAAGGTGGTTCTTGGTGTTCTGCCTGTCTAGGAGGTGCAGCCAGGCTATTTGAAGCAAATCTTGGAAAAGCACCTCCAGACTGACTGGGGCCAGTAGCATTTGCCTAACTCTGCAATTGTTTGAGGGGAGTCTTTCATTTGTCACTGGGTGCACAAAGGACCCCCATGGACGCCGCTGTGTCCCCCATTGTCTTGGTCGGTTCTGCAACTTCAGACCCTCATATCTCGGTCGTTTATGCCGCTATAACCGCCATTTTGCGCATGCGCGGAGTTGAATATGCCAAGTTTATAATGCCTGCTGGATAGGCGCGTAACTTGCGCCAGTTTGTCTGTAGTGCATTCGGAGGTTGATTCAGTCTCCATGGCGTAACTTCCTTAATAATGGGAGTTCCGCCTTGATCTTGGGCTCATTCTAACCGTCTAATTATGGGCTTTCCATAAATGCTTTGATATTTGACCTAGGTTGCTCAGAAGCGACGCTAGAGCGACCGGAAGGTTATGGCATCGTGCTTATGTAACCCATTGTTCAGTCATTAGAGTGCTCAGACACTCATGACGGCGTCAGCGGTGCTCAGGCACCCGTGACGGCCGGTTGCATTCACTTACAAGTTATTAGTTTGTGCACTGAACCATGAGGTCGCACACTGAGACCCTCATTTTTATTATATTGTGCAGTGAACCATTAGGTCGGACCCTTTGATGTCATAAACTCTGTCTAACTGACTTGGTTTGGTGTGCAGTGGGGCATGAACGCCCTTATACAAAGTTTGAGCGCTCTTATAGCTCTTAGAACCAACCTATGTATTAATTTCTTAGATATTCTCCACCACTTTGTCATACTAGTAATTGGCATGATCAAGTTGTCATATGAGAAATATCATATGACTAGTGGTATATAGTGTAAATACATTAAGCTCTCATAAAATAGTGTTATTTCCAGTTGTCACTGGTTTATTCAGCTTTAGGCAACATGTAAGAAATATCAATCATACAGTAGTTAGTATGTAGGTAAATTGTACATACAGTAAATATACAGTAATTTATAAAGTATACTGTTCTGTTCCACTCCACCTGTGAGGTAATAATAATACAATGTCCAGCATAGTTCTAGGTGGGTTCCCACACCTAGCTCCTGACCTGCTGCTTAGAGGAATAATGTAATAATGAATAACTTTACCCTCTGGTGGATGTCTTGAGGAAGATAGCCTCTGGCCACTAATGATGGAAACCAATGCCTGTCTAGCATAGTTTCACCATAGTGCAGTGGTATAGCAGGTAGCAGGAGATGACTGAGATGTTACCTCTGGAGTGGTTCTTGGTGTTCTGACCTGTCTAGGAGGTGCAGCCAGGCTATTTGAAGCAAATCTTGGAAAAGCACCTCCAGACTGACTGGGGCCAGTAGCATTTGCCTAACTCTGCAATTGTTTGAGGGGAGTCTTTCATGTGTCACTGGGTGCACAAAGGACCCCCATGGACGCCGCTGTGTCCCCCATTGTCTTGGTCGGTTCTGCAACTTCAGACCCTCATATCTCGGTCGTTTATGCGGCTATAACCGCCATTTTGCGCATGCGCGAAGTTGAATATGCCAAGTTTATAATGCCCACTGGATAGGCGCGTAACTTGCGCCGGTTCGTCTGTAGTGCACTCGGAGGTCGATTCAGTCTCCATGGCGTAACTTCCTTAATAATGGAAGTTCTGCCTTGATCTTGGGCTCATTCTGAGGTCGCACACTAAGACCCTCATTTTTATTATATTGTGCAGTGAACCATTAGGTCGGACCCTTTGATGTCATAAACTCTGTCTAACTGACTTGGTTTGGTGTGCAGTGGGGCATGAACGCTCTTATACAAAGTTTGAGCGCTCTTATAGCTCTTAGAACCAACCTCTGTATTAATTTCATAGATATTCTTTGATTAATACAAAATATGTTAGAATTTATGGAATAATAAAATGGTATATCATAATATCTTCTGTGAATTAGCCTTTGGAAAATTTGACAGCCCACCTCGTTTGTAAACAACAGTTTGAAATCCCAACAATAATGGCTGAAAAAGAAGTCACTATCCTGTGGAATTTCTGTCTATTACAACCTGAACAGTGATATATTTTTGTCAAGCAAAGATTAGATATGGGATAACAGTAAGAATTGTCTATGCTTTACTGAAAAAATATCAGATTATTGGTGGTACATACTGGAACTACTTTCTGGAGAGGATGAATACGACCTTTTACTGTGCCACAGGTTTCCACCAAATAAACAGTCCTAGGCATCAGCGCCTAGTCCAGTAAGAGCCGTCGCTGTCATCAGTGTGCAGAAAGAGTTCAATTTCCGGTCATTAGACCTTATTCAACCAAAGAGGGCTGACTTCAGAATTTTTCAAGAATATTTGCCTTATTCCCCCCCCCCCCCGTTTTTTCCACCTTTTTTTCACATTTACTAGATATTTAATAATTTGAGATTTTCCTTCATTTCAAGAAAAGTATCCAAGATGTTTACACAGATTTTCTATATTTCGGCTGGTATGATAGCTAACATGGATTATCTGTAATTGTTATCAGTAATAACAATTCAATGTTTCGGCCAAACTATGACCCTGAAAAAAAAAAAACAAAGAAAACAAACTCAACTCTTTGGACGTTCTTTCTTTTTTTTCCTCTTCTTCTATCTTTTCTATACTAGTCTTTCCTATTCCCCAATCCTTGCAGGTCCCAGATGGTGATGACTTTATTTGTATAAAAATAGAATAATCACAGGGTTGGTCAAGAGTACCAACTCCCAATCTTGTAATTCTGCTGACCCTAGCCGACCTCCCACGCTGCTAAATTGGGTAAATTGCCGATAAACTACCACTCTTTTTAAAATCTAGGGAAGGAGTCACACCCGGCCCCAAGCACTTAAATAGTTAAAGAGAACATTACGACCTGTGTTCTAAAAAGATACCCGAAACAAGCCTCTTAAAACTCTCTCGTTGTGCTCAGAGAGAAATGGCCCTTCCTGCCACCCCACCCCAACCCCATCAGCTTCTCATCTCTTTTGTGTATCTCTCGCCTGCCAAGATCATGATCCAAAAAATCCTTATTCAAAGATATCAATGACCTTAGACAGCCCAATATGGTAATGTGCTCCACCACCTTACTGTAGGTTACACGGCTCGAAGTAAAACCCCTTGTATATATAGCTATATATAGCAGCATCACATAAGGGCATGTTGGACATACTAGTAATTTGATTTTGAACTTGATAAGGTCATTTTTATTGTAACTAGTGCCTCGGCAATAGGGGGGTGCAATAGTCAAGCTTTTTTCTATTGTCATGGTAAATTATCACTCATTGTCAGGGCAAATTCTGGCTGATTGTCATGACAAAATCTGGCTGATTGCCATGGCAAATTAAGCTGATTTTCACGGCAAAATCAGGCTGATTATCACGGCAAATTCAGACTGATTATCACGGCAAAATCTGGCTGATTGTCACGACAAATTATGACTGATTTTCATGGCAAATTATGGCCTTACTAACGACCAACGGTGCTCTGTTTCCTGACGTTGCCTAGTGGTAAATTGCCCATAAACTACCACTCTCCATACAGATTCTCTCGGAAAGGCCCGATTGAAAAGTTTAGGGCAACATATCTAGATAACACTGAGTCTGTTTTACACCATACTTCTAGATCTGATACTATGTTTTAGTGCCCAGTATACCTCGGAAACACTTATTTTCATGGTATATTAAATGAGTTCAAAATGGCGGATCTTTTTAGAAATAACCTCCTTTTCACTGCTATGCATTGCAGTTACAGATTATGTTTTAAAGGGAGGTTTTTAAGTTTGTGTACTTTAATTCTACAGATAAGTCTGTTAAGAATTAAACACATTTTAATATGATTCTTCAAATATTAAAGATTTGAAAAGAAAAATCCAGTTAACTTTGAGAAAAGTACATACTTTTATCTAGCCTCTTTTGGTTTATCTGTTCCTGGCAAGTTTTCTTCAATGCGGTGGGGACTAGTGACGAACTAATGCCTTTTTATATATAAGGTAATGTAGGAATGTCAGTTATGAACTTGATTAGACCTCATTTGATGACCTTTTGTGTCCTGGCAAAATTTGTTATTCTATATCGTGAGTTTTTAGGAATCACCCTCCAGAACTAGTTGTTTAGGTGAACCATGTCATTTCTATGAAGAGATTATCAACTAAGCTTCGCGTCAAACTGTACAGTACAGGAAAGAGTGGATCGTGGGTCTACTGCTGAAGAGGTGATCTATCTTTTTCTGTATATGAACCTTAAACAAACTTACTTTTACCAAGAGGAATGTACATGTTGTCTGTACCACTGTTCGCAAATGGTCCATATTTTACTTATAATAGTCTGACAACAGTATTAGATCATGAGCTATCCAGGGTCTTACCTAAATAAGGTGAAATAGGAGAGAGGATAGATCTGACAGGCCATGCCTCATGATACAAACTGAGCATGTGCGGTACAGCACAGCCTGTTTGTAATAAAAGAGTTAGATAAGAAATAAAACTGGTCACCAGTTTGACACAGCCACTTTGCATTATTGCTGTGGAGCACCCTTAGAGCTAACAATACAAATAGAAATGTCACCACTTGCTAGTTATCCTAAAGGCTGACTATTCCGC
Organism: Acholoe squamosa; assembly: GCA_949317995.1. Lineage (NCBI taxonomy): Eukaryota > Metazoa > Annelida > Polychaeta > Phyllodocida > Polynoidae > Acholoe > Acholoe squamosa. The sequence continues at coordinate 787,219 of OX439051.1, read as the reverse complement.
ATGTTGTTTTTACCCCTTTAAAGGCCGCTGATGCATTAATGCGTCATGCTATCCTTACTGGTTGATGTATATATGTATCCAGAGGGTCGGATCGATGCCCCAATGAAATGCTGGTTAGCAGTCTCACCAGCACTTCATGGGTGCATCATGACGACCAGTGGGCATGATAATAGTCAATCGCCTTTGAAGAGTCAACCTGCTAATTTTTTTTAAGATGTTCATGTTAGAAGCATGCTGTACCTCCATAATCTGGAGTGCACTTTGCACTCCAGTTGGTTCATATAAAATATTTAATATTACTGGAGCTACCCTGAGTAGTACTAGCTCTGTTTAGTCATAAGTTTGAAAAACTCCCTGGAGGAAGCATGATACCCATTTGTCCATCTGCTGCATGCTTCAACATTTGGATTTCTTGGTTAAAATAGAATACCCTGGATTGTGAGCCACTGTGATCCAAAGTGTGATTAACTTATTTATCCTATTCTAAAAGCAGTGTGTTGTAATTTTTTTTAAAGCACTTTGTACTTCCTGGTCGGCAAAGGTCACAGATGAGCCTTAAAAGTGAACTAGTTGGCTGCTGTAATTGATGTATCCTTAAGCATGTATCCCTAATCATGTTAATGGAAATTCTAGCTGTCCTGAGAAGGTATTGTTTCATTTTCTCTTAATTACAGACAATTCTTCTACTGTTTTGATTGTCTGCCTAAGCATGGAAATGTACCATTATTATACATGCTTTTTTACACTATGTTAAAAAAACATTACTGCTTCTCTGGTTACGAAATCTGAACTATTGACTGATTCGGCCTTGAGTACCCATGGGGTATCAGATGAAGCAAAATTTTCAGGCAATGAACCAGTAAGGAATGTCTAAGTTAACTCGATTGTTCAATTCATTCTTTGTAGAAATTGTATTTACAGGGTTTGAAATATCCTTAACCTACGCGAAATACCCTCAGAATGAAAGTATATTTTGCACAAAAGTATTCATTTATACACATACTCCTGCCACAGAGCTTAGCAACACAAGGCAGATCATTAACAGAAATCCTCCACCTTTTACTCATTCAAGTGATGATAAAAAATAACATATTTCTAAAGATTCAGGCACAAGCATTAGTTTGAGTTATAAGGTTACCTGGGCCCATACATTGCCATGAACAGGGTCCATATTTTGCCGTGAACTGGGCCCATACTTCGCCATGAACAAGGTACCCCTGCCACTAGTGGCGAAGCCACTAGTTTCCCTTAACATACTATACAATACTTTAAAAATGTACAATTTCAGCCTCCTACTATTAACTTGGTAATATAACATGAAACCTTTTGCATTAGGTGTATCACACATACAACATCCCAATCTTGAGGGGATCCTTTATTGAAAAAATGGAGCTTAGATTTAATCTTTTTAACACTAATTTGATATTGTGTACTCTTGCAAAGTAGATTGTTATGATACATCTCTGGAACCACCAATCAACTTTATTAAAAAAGAAATTGATGACAATGTTGAACATAGAAGACAAATGCTACCTGGTACACAGAAGCCACCTGGTGGCAGAAATCAGAACTCCTCTTTTATACTATTTTAATGAATTTTCTCACCCCAACTGGAGTATTTTACCTGTATATATTTTATTCAGTTCATTGCTGATCACTATAGATTCATTAAAGATATTTATATGACATTTTAATTCCCATAGGACCCTTTAGTTAAGGGAAAATTAATATTTTTGACAAATTCACAACTTTTCATTTCCACCGTGGCCCCCCATTTTTCTTCTTTTAAATTGTTTGTAAGGATGTCCTTTATATATTCAAAGAGTTAGGGAGATAATCAATAGATCATTCACTATGAGGCAAAATATGGAAAATTGTGTTTTTCCCATTTGTTTCTATAGGCATTTTTATATAAGTGGTCATAAAATGAAAAATAACATGAGGATTTCTTTGCATTTTCCTTTTCCTTTTCCTTATATATTAAAGTAATACTCTTATTTGAGATTATCAATAGAATATTCTACATTGGTCAGCTTGTAGTGTTTGTCTTTAAGAAAGGGAAATGGAGACCTCCTACAGGCCTATACTCCTTCATTGAGCATCACCAACTCTTCAATATTTGGATATAATTAGAATTTGGCATCACAGCTGATGATGTGAATGCAAAATGCTATCACAGATAATTGAAAGATAATAGAAAGGTTATCATTGACAACTTTGAGGTGCAGTAATTTTTGTTCAGGATTCATACCTGTGTTAACAAAGTCATAGTCAAATTCACTCGATATCTGGAGGCCTTTTCTAGTAGTCCCTAATATCTGCACCAGTACGACTGCCCTACCTAACCTTATGTAATTACTGCATAGCTGCTAATCATAGTGAGCAGTCGTAGGGCAGTTCCTACGATAGCCTGGCTTATTCTTGGCATTTTCAAATTGTAGTGGCGTTGTGTAGTCATAGTACATTGAGAAATGGCCTCCAGATATGACAACATGTTGTTGTTCTAGAACCACAAGAGAAACAACTGTTTCAAAATATGGAGTTTATAATTCCTTTCTTAGTCCAATGGGCATGCTTTATTTCATTATACATTGTGTCTGGCACATTGCAAAATGCACTTAAAATACTAAAAGGGCTGTTTTCAGGATGTGTTGATAAATATTTACTTAAAAACGGGTTCAGAATGCAATAATTACAAACGACCAAGCCAAGTTCAGACTAGTGTCAATAATTTCATTAATGGTCTGATACATAAGCAAAGGTTCACGAGTTGGAGGAATGTCTGGGGGTTATCGCACGCGCCGATCAGGTGCGGTATCGCACGACGCCCGCAGGGCGGAGTGCGATGCGGCACCTGATCGGCAAGTGCGATGACCCCCGACATTCCTCCAACGAGTGTGCCTTTGCATTTATTTCATGTTATTTTCATCTAAATCAGATAAATAGAATCAAATTTACCAGAATTACTCGCCTTAGGTATTGTTTACATCACCATCTTGGAGCTATGATGTCATCAAATGGTCACATGACCTCGGCGTGTGATATTTTCGCGGGTTATCGCATGGGGGGTGTGCGATACGGCCCTCAAGTGCTAGAGCTATGGGCTGTCAGTATCTCGGGCATATCAACATGAAATAAATATACTTAGTTTCGTCATACACATCAGGAAATGTACATACAATCTTACTACTAATTTGCCAGTCTATGTTAATGAAAACACTTAACAGGTAGTTTGGGACACAATAACTACAAGTGACCAAGCCAAGTTGAAAGTGCCCATTGTTCAGCAATACCCCATAAGAACACATTCAGATGTCATACCGGGATTGTCTGATGTTGGGTTGGATAAATGCAGAGGGGCATACTAGGTACAGACATCAATATCAAATCTACAGCAGGAAACTAGGTAAGTTGGGTGTTTCACAATGCGTCCATACTTGTTACCAGTCATAGGAAACTATTATTGTAAATTTAAGAGTGGTCATAGGCTTATGACTGATGGTGTTTCTAGAAGGGCTTTATTATCTTTAGTCATATTTTTCTTATGACTAGTCATATTTTGCTGCCTGTTTAGAAACACTTATCATTTGTAACTACATACTTATGCCTGGTTTAGTTGTAAGTTTCAGTTGTAAGTTTATCATCGATAAAAAGTTATAGTTTCAGTCATAGGAGGGGGGAAACCAGTGTAAAACTGGGAAAATACCTCTCTGAAATCATTCTGAACAGGGGAAACTACCCCTGTGATGTCATTTGGAAGATTGTAAATCCCCAAAAGTTACAATCAGTTATAACGCATGGTTATTATCATAAATCCTCGAGTATAGGCCACAGCTTTTACACAAGAAGCCTCAGATGCGTCCTATAGGATTTACCTGAACTCATGGTCCATCTTATAGGCGAGGATTTTACTCTATAGAACAGTGCTAAGATGACCAAAATTTGACCCCAGATGAGTGCTATAGAATTTAGTCTAATTCAGGGTGCGTCCTATATGTGAGGGGCATCCTATACGCAAGGATTTATGGTAGGGCACAATGTATGATCACATACCTGGTACCCACCACTAGGCAGAGCCCTCTGCCTACTCTACCTAACAGCAGCATCATGCCGACCCTACAGGAGTTTTTGTATCAACCCGGTAGGGTCTATATGATGCTTGAATGTAGCCCTGGTGTGTTACTCGCTAGGGCTGCATTCATGGATTAGGCTATATGCATCATGCGTGAGTAATTTACAACAGGGGGAGGGGGTATTTTTTTAAAACCTTGACGGGGGGGGGTACATGTGTAAGTGAGCAGGGCATAATAGCCCTCATCCATTCTGGTGGCTAGGCGGTACACTACAGAAGTAGTAACTATGTAACATGTAGGAACCATGTACAACATGATGGTATTTTGAGAAATTACATTTGCATACATTTTTGATAAACGTGGCCATCAAATACTTCCACATGCTTTGACCCCTAGAAACACCAAAAAGCAGTCCTAAGCTTGGTTGTAAAAATTATGACTGCAGTCACAAACCAGTTATATGTGACCCATCCTTACAAATTGGTACTGAAGTCGCACATGTAGAAGTCTAGATATAGCCTTTTCAAGTTGCATAGTGTGAAAAATATCAAAATTTTCAAAATTGATATTCTAGCATTTTTCTAACATATGGGTAGATGTCTTGTAGAATCCTTGCTCCCTAAACTTAATTTAAACCCGAAATGCCTAATAGACATGGCTATAACTGTTGTGGTTATTTAAAATTACATAGGAATTGTATAGGATTTATAAATTATTATATGTTTAATATGTTAATTATCTGAGTTTAATCTCTTATTAATTGATACTACCACATTTATTGCTAGAGGACCCACAGAAGGCGACCTGGTTCAAATATGCAAGTGTTATATACCAAATGAAAGCTCTTGATGAGCTTTAAATGAATATGGCAATATCTAAACATTTTCTATTTGCGACTTCCGTACCATATTGTTAGGATGGGTCACATATCTCCTTGTGAAACAGATAGTTATGACCAGTCATATCCTACTTATGACTGACCGGAGATAATAACGGTCATAACTTTACAACCAGCCCTCTCCAGTCATAGAAACGGAAAAGTTATGACTATTATTATCTTTGCCTTGTGAAACACCCAACTGAAGAAACCTAAGTGGTAACCAGCCATCTCAGTGGCCAATGTAGTCATAGGGGAAGAAATTTACTGAGACAGTGATGCTACGATGATTGCATTTCCCCAGTGCAGAGGAAACTATGTAAGAGAAGCATTTCAGACTATTATGAGAACTCTCTATTTTGCCCAATATTTAGCTTGTAAGAGTAGACTGGACTCCCTACTTATGACTTCCATTAGTGGCAGATGTCATTTCAGGTCAGCTCATATTAATATGCCTAATTTGCTCTTTACACCCAGGAGGATGGGGAGGTCATAGGTCACAGCTTCAGGTCCCAAACCTGCTCACATCAACACATTGTGAGCAGTTAGATAGACCAGGCTGCCCAAAATGTACTTTATGTACACCTACATCAATAAAGTGAGCTAGCTAGATGTAGGGTAACTCTCCATACTGGATGCCACACAGGTTGACCCCTACAAACCAGGAGGGAAGTGAGGTCAGAGGTCAAGGTCAGAGTATCTCATGACTTTGAACCTGCTCACATGGACATAGATATGTATTGTACAAATAGGAGTTGTTACATTGACATCGGTGGCTCAAAGGAAAGGGTTACAATATGTGATATAGAATAACTATTACAAGCGGATATATGCTCTATCAGACTTGCACATGAGGGCATCATTTTGAGAGAAAGAAATAAGCAAGGTTAATGATGCAGTTAAGAAAGTTCATTGGTTATTGATAAAATAAAAAAAAAAATCATTTGATTGACTGTGAGATGGTCACTTCTTCTTCCAAACTTTAATGTCATAAGCTACCCTGGTCCTCATGATCTTAAAGTGGCAGCTATAGGAGACAGACTTTGTGGGATTGAAATATGTCTTAGTGCTAGATTTGTTACTCAGACATCCTAGATGTGACAATTGAATATCATGCTGACTGGTAAGGGCCATCAGTCACATGTCACTGAGGGAAAGGGGGGATATCTTGGTGGAGGAAAGATGGAAATGATCAGTGCTTTGAGTCAGAGAGCTTGGAGGAGGATTCATGGGCACTGGCACATTTTACTCTATCTGGAGACGTATGAGGATCTTCTGTGATGTATTACTTTTGTGTCCTCTTGGATTCATTAAATGGAGCTTGCTACAAAGGCATTGTGTAAACCATAGCTTTTATACCTTTCCTTTGTACTATCCATAAGGTTAAGACAAGGGAGGAAACATTTGAAAATGTTGATGTAATTTCATCTGCTGTTAGTTTTGTAGATGATCTTATACTTGGTATGTAAGTAGGCTTAGCCTCAAACGGACCTTGACTGAAAAGCTATGGCAAAGGGATTCCCCTCGTTCCTCCACCATACATACACATACACAGAGGGCACTACAATAGGATGTGGCATTGCCGGGTATGTGCTGAGAATCTGTACTGACATCACAATTGGAGATCTATCTCCCTTATCACAAACACTTTGTGGAACAACATTAATTGTACACAGAAAAGATAAGGCTTCAAAAGGTGCTCTCTAGTGATAACTTTTTGTCATCTTATTGATGGTCTCGAGGGGGAGTACCCCATGATCTTTTAGATGATCACATCCGATCACCCTGGGTGATCACTACAGAGTACCTGTCTGAACTGATTAGAGAGGAATTTGTGAATGATTACATTGTCATTAATTAAGATATAAATTTGCATAAGTATCTCCTTCCCTCACCACATCCAAGCATCCATTGAGGGCACTTACAGCTGACTTATGATGCCTTGATGAGGCATACATGTAGTTGTTTGTATAAGGAATATTAGCTCATCCCCATGGTTATGATTATGGTTTGAGTGACAAAAGAGGTTTCAATTATCAAACATGCTTTTGCCTTTGAAAATTTTGACAAAATAACTTTTTTTAATCAATTAACATTCGCTTGTGATGACATTTTTTACATCATTCATCCTATAGACACTGTTGATCAAGAGTATTATAGATACACAATTAAGATAGCTCACATAATAAACATTGCATATCCTATTGTTGTATACTAGGGCCCCCTGGTGGTAGAAAAATATCATCAAAGTGATGACCCTCGGCAGCTGTTGATTGATCATAATGAATACCAGTAGGGAAAGAGGACTTTAACTCATCAATAGTGATCACATTAGTAGAAGCCTATATTTTCAGTGTAGGCTCTGACTTTTAATATTATAACGTTTTTATTTGGTTCCTAAGTTTGCCAAACATATTTGTAAATGTAAAAAAAAAAACCTTTTTACGTTCTTTGAAATTGTTTTATTTTAAAGTCAAAAAGTTTTTTTCTAACATAAAAAAAAAATACAAACGTCTTTATTTGGTTAAAAATACAAATGCTTTTATTTGTGTGTTTTTTCAACGTAATTAAAATGTTTTTGAAGAACGATTTTTATCCAATCCTAAAACAACAACGTTTGCAAACGTTGAAAATGAGTTCTTTTGCCATATGGGCTGTTTATTTGGTTGCTATTCTCTCCCAAAAGACTGATAGGCTCTCCTTAGTGTGTTTCCTTAGAGTTGATTATATTCTCTCTCTCTCATCAATTTGTCCAGTCTAAGTATCTGTGATTGACTGAGGATGCTTTTAGTGAAGGAGGATCTCAGCCCTCAGTCTAGCTCTCTCTCTCTGTCTCTCTGTCTCTCTGTCTCTCTGTCTCTCTGTCTCTCTGTCTCTCTGTCTCTCTCTCTCTCTCTCTCTCTCTCTCTCTTTCTTTCTCTCTTTCTTGCTCTATCTGACCATGATCACCTTGGAGCTTATCCCATAATCACCTTAGAGCTTATTCCCCTATTCCTTCTATAATCCACCTTTCCGACATTAACCTGGAGGGTCTTGCCAAAAGAAAACGAGGAATAACCTGTTAAATCCTTCAGATACAGAGCTGATAGAAACATGCGTGAGCTAACTCATTTTCATAATATTGCCAAATAACTTTTCATTAGAAAGTATGAAAAACCACTTTGGAGTTGTATAGGTAATGTGCACGTTTCATCAAAACTGGTTAAGGATATTTTTGTTAGCAATACTAAAATGTCTTGTTTTCATTTTGGCAAGACCCTCCTGGTTTCTGACATGTGCTGACATCCATTAACACCCCAGTGTACAATGAGTGCCCATAAGCAGGTGTTTTACTGGACACTGACCTATTTGATGATAAGGTGTTTGGAGGCCAATGTTAGCTCCCTATTTTTCTAGAAAGCTCTTCTATGAAATCACAGAGCTGGAGGCCATTTCTTAACACACTACGACTGCTGTCCTTTAAATCGTAGTGAGAACCTAATAATTTGGTCATAACAGTACCATGCACTATTAGTCCCTAATGTCTGCACCAGTACGACTGCCCTACTAAACCTTATGTAATTACTGCATAGCTGCTAATCGTAGTGAGCAGTCGTAGGGCAGTTCCTACGATAGCCTGGCTTATTCTTGGCATTTTAAAATAGTAGTGGCTATGTGTAGTCGTAGTATACTGAGAAATGGCCTCCTGACATATTTGCAGGTATGAGGTAATTGCCTTTACACTGAATAGAGGTCGGATTAGGTGCCCGCCTTCATAACAAGTTATGCTCTACTTCAAATACATAGTTTCACTTACAACATTAAACTGAACAGTCACAGCCCTTGCTTAAGACTAGTAGATCCTGCACTATTAGGTACCTGATGGTGTTCCGTTCTCATTCAAGTGCTCTTGAGAACCCTATAGACATGCCTCACCGGTGGCTGTTGCTAAACCATTGCAGGTCACTTCTGTCGAAGGTGTACTTCCTAAAATGGAAGGCACTCATCTTTGGTAGTCTCTTCTCGATTGCATTGCCAAATGGGACTTCCCAAAAGAAGTGGTCCAGAAGTGGTTAGTAACAACGCCTCAACTGGAAGTAGCTTCCTACACTCTGTCGCATAAGTATATATGCGTGGGCAGTCTAGGAAGGACTCAGGTGTGACCACTTTTCACAACACAGTTTGATTTGTGGGATAGTGACTACTTCTGGACATCAGTGTCGGAAGTGATTCTGAGTGGTTAAGTGGAGGAAGGATGTGGGAAGTGAGGTACCTACCCAGAAAAGCAACAACCCAATCTTTTGGCAACTGCCTCCTGGAGGGTGTTTCTCCTATAGTAAATAGAGCTGTTAGTATGTGCCCTCTTTTTAAAACAAGTCATGATCTGCTTCACCATTCAACTTGCACTCACCACATTAGTCAAAAAAGCCACCTGTCTTGTTTAAAATAGAGAGAGTTGCACTGTCAGGTACCTACTCAGGTCACACACTCTATACCATACCATACTGACTGACTTCTCCCAACAAGGTACCTACTCAAATCCCCCCTTTTTAGCACCGTACTTGAATGACCACTTGTGAGCAACAAAAGGGACAAGTTATAGCTATATGTAAAGAAAGGACCGGAAAAGAGGGCATTTTTAGCCAGCTCTTCCTTTCACTATAGGAGCAACACCCTCCAGACTGGCATGACCAACTTTGTGCACCACAACATACAAGTTAGGACTACAAGGATAGAGAGTACTGCAGGTCCTTATCAAAACAAACAATAAATGTTGATTTCTGATTTATGTACATATACTGCTTTCAATTGCTAAGTATAGAAGTTTAACAGTCAGAAGTTTACACACCTGCTGGTTATAGCCACTTCATGTTCAGAAATAGCTCCCCAGCAAATGTCAATGGCCTATATTTAAAATATTCTATATATTTGAAGTTGTGAGGTACAAAGACTGGGGGCAGGTATTTCTGTAGCGACTCTTAGAGATTGCACACAGTAGGATGGACAAAGGACAGTGATAGAGAACCTTTACTGCATTCCCTTACAAAGTAATGCAACTGCAGAAAGGTTTGCAATTAAATTGATAGGGTCCAAGTGTTGGAATCCATCAGCTTCTGAGTGATCTTTTGTTTGCCGAGAGTCGTACTTGGAGTAAGTCTATCTACCTCTCTCTGGTAAGAAATGCATCAGCAGATGTTTACGATAATCCCACTAAAAGTTGTATTGGCAAACAGTATCAAATAACCCGATGGGTCTTCTCAACTTGAGGGCAGTTTGGTAAAGAGAGAACAGGAGACAATATCCATTTAATTCAGGTTGGAGATCAGAACCTGATATAATTCCTTCACTTAAGGAAAGCTATACCATAATAATACTGATCCTTTTCTATTATGAGACATCCTCCAGGTCAAGTCATATTACAGAAGAAGTGTGTAAGCGTTCTATAATATATAGTAATGGCATTGCTTACAGAATCACACAATGTAAGCCAATAGAAAAGTGATGATTACCATGAAAGGGTTCTTAGAAATTTCTCAGTTTGCCATTACAGGATTTTTCTACAATTACAGATTCTTAGAAATACAGAGAAAGTCAAGGCACAGCTTGGTGGTCCTTGAGTGATGGGTTTTGTGCTCAGAATTACAATTACAAGATGAAAATCAGGTCTAAACCAAAGTCATGTGTAACATTCTATCAGAACTGGACTTGTTTCCAGTAGTGCCACATTAATGCTGACATCAATGAATTCCAACTCATTCCTGTAAAATGTTCCAAGATTGAAACTGTCAAGGCCACATATACCAGGTCCTATGAGTCAACCCTATTTGGACCAAATTCTGATGTTCATCAGAATCACTGATGGATTCTTGGAAAAATCATATTTGGCTCTGATAGGTGGCCATAATAATGTGGACCTGATGGCATACACAGGGGAGATGTGACATGATTCCCCTCTAACATCCCTAACTTACTACACTTCCACCAGTGGCTCTCACTTGCCAGGACTGATCGTAAGGGGAAGGGGAATGGTATTTTGTTGATTCTGTGCAACAGAAATGTTACTGCATCTGGGTCAACAAGTTAAAATGTGCCTACATTAAGGCCTTACGGATACACCTTTTTCCTCATTAATCCACATATAGATATAAGACGTGACGCAATCTGCGAAAAGGGGTCCTAGTGCAGGGTGCATGAAAAAGAAGGACTGAGATCACTATTCTTGCTCAGTAACTTCCCTGTTACTGTTCATACCTCAATTACTAAATGTTCAGATAGATAAAACTCCAGCTTATTGGTGAATTTTTTCATGCATTTTCAATTTACTCACAGGTGTCCAATATCCAAAATTCCTCACAGGTCCTTTATTTCTGAGGGTTATTGTAATAGATATTTTCATCAAACAATGGTACAAATACCACACTTCATATCATAGCCGGATCCATTACTATAGTGATATTAAAACCCTGCCTCTAGTGGTCACTAGTGATTGCACTGGTATGACTAGCCTACCGAATACTTTGCATTAGTTGCTGATCATACAAGTCCTAGACCATTACCTCTGATCACTACTTTCGAGTCTCAGCAAATTGTTGTTAGTCCTCGTCAACCTGTGTGAAGTGGCTCACACATGTCTCTAGATGGAACACAATGTTGTTATAGCACAAGATCACCAGGAATAGCAATTGCTATGCCATGTGAGTCTAACACACAGTGGCGAAAGATGACGGAATGAGTTATCACTCCAAAAGGAGTCACTATCATGGCGACAGATGAAGACAATTTGCTGGGGTGCTTGGTATCACAGTGGCTGTGCACTGAAAACTAGTCAGCGGTAAGGACTTTAGGTCCTCAGGTTGACAAAACCTAAAACAACTATCTTAGGTGGTCAAAATGACGACTTAACTGATCAGTATGATGACTCTGTATTGTCAGTATTGTCTTACTGACGAGTTTATCAGGTTGATCACATAAAGTCGTCATTTTGACCAACTAAGGTAATTGTTTTAGGTATATTCAACAACTAAAGTCGTCACCGCTGACTAGTTTCGGATCTTCCAGGTTTTGAGTGTGTAAGTTTATACCATGTTGGGACTTGCCTTTTTGATATTGATTTTCAGCAAAATTAAGTGCCATGATAAAGCTTTAGATACCCTCAATGAAGACCTATGTCAAGAGCCTAAGTCAAAGCACTAGATTTATTATGTAACATATGTATCTATAGTATGTATTTAGATGAAAAAAAAATTGAAGATGGAAATTTACTTTTACACACTCTAACACCTTGTCTACTGGTAAAGCCTCTCACAGTCAGTGGTCACTAAGGGGAGGTCGAAGGTCAACTCCCATTCAGACACACCTCACACTGTCAGACAGGAAGTAGTAGCACTAGACAGGAAGTCACATGACATGCCATCCGCTAACCAGAACTGGAAGGGTCTCAGTGGAGGTCAAGGTCAGAGTAATTTGGTGTAAGATGACCTGCGCAGGTATTAGGCATGTGATATAGAAATAGAACTAAATTGTTTCGTTTTTTTATGTGGTTGAATCCTTTGTGATTCCTAAGTAGCAATTGCTGCATATATTTTATGATATGACTTTATGGGTGACATTATTCATCTTGTGTGATACAAGGAAACCCCATTGCATACGAAAGATTGCCTTATGTAACAGAACTTACCTAGCATTACCAATTGTGTATCTTTATTAGAACTGCATGTCCTACATTCATTAAAGCACCAGATATTATGTTCTTTTCCTCTGTCGGCTTGGGATGAGAATGGGTGTAGCTTTCTTATAGCTGAGGTTTACATAAAGAAACATATTCATAAGATAATTCTAGCCGTTCCATTGTGAAACATGCCAACAGAACCAAAAGGACATTAGAGTGAACGTATTCCTTACACAATGGCAAATTATAGTTTTATAGTCAGGTGGGTGCTGATCAATGTCCACCTTTACTTGACTTTGTTCGATAATAGGTAGAACTGATAGATGCCAAGAATGGACACATTGCAAGTGTACTCTACTGTCTAGGCCTGTTTGGCCTATGAGTACACTGTATCGTAGGCCTGGTTTCCCCTTACAGCTATGAGTCAGAATGCCTACCTTTACCACTTCACAGTTTCAAAACTCTGGAATGGTACCACCAAATGTTATGCAGTTTGCTCAAATCACTTCTTAAATCATTTCTCTGCATGCCTACCTTGTTGTCAGCATGTGTTATTAATCCCTTTCAATCATTTTTGGACAGTTATTGTCAGAATGGTTTTCAAACTTTGTGGGAATGGCCATCAGAGGAAGTACTGCGTTAGGGGAGTTGTGCCTGGGGAGTAAGAAAGCACATGGCAATGTTTACAGTCTGACCAAGGTCACACATGGGCCAGGTGGCAGTGTTGGCAAGATGGACATTGTTGACATCTGAGTCATTGTTGACATCCCCACTTGTGGGATCACTCTCCTAACACAGTAGGTAACACTTGCCAGTTACCAGCTTAGGGACTCCCTCTTGCAAATGCTCCCTGAGGCACTTCCAGTCAAAACAAAATGGTAGTGGATTTAAAAGGCAGGGAGGTGATACATTCAACTTGGATTCTGACCAGCTACTAATGCAAGGTAGTACCAGGCATTTATTTGATAATACCAAGCCCCTGATTATTATGTGTAGATGCCAACAGTATAGAGAGGGAAACTGAAAAGGGGACCTGCCACACTTTACAGGCTCCTCAATCGTCAGCCCATAACCCACACCAGAACCCAGAAAAGCTATTGTTTGGGTTCGTAACAGAACTATCTACTGTCCTGCAACAACACACTCTAGGAACAAACAGAGGTATAGTTATGACTTGACACACTTGTCATCACTAGGGAAGTCCTGCAGAGTGTTGGGTTGTCTGCTAAGAATACTTAATAGTGAAACAGAGAAAACGATCTCCCCCATCTCAATAACTGTGTGAAAATAAGAGCAATTCTTTTCATGAATTACAGGCACATACTTTTCAAACTGCACCATATGTCCACTGCTCAATCCAAGTTTCAGTCTTCCTATCCAGATGATTTATGGGCATGCTCCTACTTCCTACTCCATCGATAAGCATTGACATTGTAGCACACTCTACGCCTGAACTCTCTCCGTGAGGTTATGACTAGCAATGATGGACTCACAGAAAGGTCATATTCAGTTCCGGCAGTTTATCATAACCCGGACCAGGTTCCAACTCTAGGTAGTTGTGACATGACTCCCGTACATCTAACCACACAGTGTCACAGCTCTACCAGAAGCTGCTCTTTGTTGGCAGTCCTTATGGTTTAGTGAATAACACGTGTACACTGTAGTACTCATGAAGTAGTGAGTATCCAGTGTGCACTGACACTGGTCTTCATCTGAATACCAAGGAGCGTGTTGCTCCTATGGTAAAAAGAGCTGTTAGTAGGTACCCTCTTTTCAAAGAGAAGTCATTCTGTGCTTCACCATTCAACTTGCACTCACCACATTAGTCTGAAAAGTCACCTGCCTTGTTTTAAAACAGAGCGCCTGCACTATCACCTACTCATGTCACAGTATATTATACTGACTGACTTCTCCCAAATAGGTACCTACTTAAATCCCCCGTTTAGCACCATACTTGAATGTCCACTTGTGAGCAACAAAAGGGGCATTTTTAGCCAGCTCTTACTTTCACTATAGGAGCAATACCCTCCTGACTACCATGCAAGGAGAGAATATACTCTCCTTCCAATTCAATTTTCTTAACGATGTGGACCCATGAGCCACAGAGGTATGGGCAGTGTGATGACTGATGATCTAGATACAGGCTAGTTTGACAATCAGCTGTCGCATCATCATATAACTTTCCATTGAGCTAATAAATAGGTTATTCTCAACGTTTATATATGAAGTATAGTTTGAAAGTCAAATTTACCTTAAGTTTACCACTATCTGTCACATGATAAATAAACACTGCTGGTAGTTGAATCTACCATCCTTGCAAAACTGAACAGTGGACCACCGTTATTGTGTAGCATTGAACTAGTGTAGTTTTAACAGGAAACCTCAGGTGGTAGTACAGTACACAATTCTAGAAAGAATCTCTGAAAAGAACAAAGGATCTACGGCACGAGGACTTTGCGATTAGTTTAACCCTTTTTGCAGTGTTATGTAGGTTGATTGATATGGAACAGTTGAGAATAGACCGGCTGGAAGTAGATTAAGGTGATTGAAGATGCCCCTAGTACCCAGAGATGAAGGAGGTTCCTGGATTTGGTCATCTCTCATGCATTTTAAATCACTCAATGTACGCCTTTCTAGGTCTGGCTCCTATAATCCAGAATTGATCTGAAAGTAAAAGACTCTACATGCAGTCCAAAGCAAAGGAAGAAGAAGCTATTGTGAGAGGCATTAACTTGTGGAAGTACAGCAAGCTGTCTAATCACTTAGCTTTAAAAGGTTATTCACAACAACAACTTTAGATGCGCACCGTGTGGATTTATAACCTCTGCTGTATCTCACTCATGGCTTATAATAGATGAAGGCCTACGCGTTGTTTATGGTATGGGTTACACACCATTTCCCTTTTACCCTCTCCCCCTCTCTTGGTTTATCCCCAGCGACACTACGTTTGGACTGGTTGCCTGCCGTACAGACAATGTAATACAGTCTTAGTGTTTGTGTATCTGGTCATATGATAAATTCAGTAATTGCATTTATAATACTTCACAATGCAAGCTTAGCTTTTACGTAAATTTGCCCTTAATGCAGACATTTAGACCTGTTTCTAAAAATGACAAACTAGTAGGTCCATGGTATGAGCCAAGTTGTAGACTTGAAGTGGAAGTATGTTTAAATCTGTCTAACCCTAGGCACTCATACCTTTTTCAAACTATATTAACCCCCTAGGGTTCACAAGGTGACTGAGTACAGTCCTGGTAAGGAATTTACCAGGACCGCACTCATGCATCATGACAACCCTCCAGGACTGTATCAACCCCATATCAATTCAATTCAACCAATTTTTGAAGTTTGTTTTAGCAATATTGATTTAACCAGGCCTTTGTGATAAGTATATAAAGAATGATACAGTCATCACGTGAGATACCAGTAACAGTTGTGACATACTCATTGGACTTATGGTAATCTTTGTGGATGTACAAGTTCTATATTGGGAACAGTGTGGTACACAGATGGGGAGCAGTTATTTCTCAGCAGCAACCCTTAGAGATGACCCACAGTAAGACCAAGAAGACAGACTAAGTACAGTGATATAGGCAACCTTTTACTGCATTCCTTAGGTTTCTTAGAAATACAGAGAAAGTGAAGGCACAACTGGGCGGTCCTATAGTGCTTGGCTGTGTGCTCAGATTTCCAATTACAAGATGAGATGTGATATACAGGAAATTGAGGTCTAAAGCAAACCCACTTGGCAAAAAACATTTTTTTAACGTTTGAAATTTTTTTTATTTGGTTTGGGTAAAAAGCGTTTTTAAAAAACGTTATTTTTACATTCAACATTTTTCAACCAATTTTCAAGCAAATAAAAATGTTTTTTATTTATGTTTCTTTTACATTAAAAAAGTCTTTTTAACCTGATATAAAAACGTTTTTATAAAAACGTCAAAATAATGTTTTTGAGTACATTTAAAAACGTTATTTTGACATTGAAAAAAATCGTTTTGCAAACTTAGGAACCAAAGTTAAACGTTTTTTTTTTACGTCAAAAAAACGTTTTTCTGCCAAGTCAGAAGTGATACATTCTGTAGCAGGGTAGGTTCCTCTAGTAAAACAGGTAGAACCACTGTACTCTGACTCTCTCCTACCCTGCCATGATCCACACATATACCTCACCTTGGATGAAGCACCTTCCCGATAGCTCAGCGGTAGAGCAGCGGTCTCGAGATCTGTGGGTCCCGGGATCGATCCCTGGTTGGTATATTGACTTTTCCAATGGTGACAGTTACAACTCTATCAAAACTGGACTTGTTCCCAGAAGTGCCACATTTATGCCATCAGTAGATTCCAGCTCTGTTTGTGAATTTGTTCCTGACAAGTCATGAAGTATGGAGCCTAAGTAACGCAAAAGGTTCTGGGGTTAAAACTGTTAAGGCTTGTCATAACATGTCCTCCGCCATTCTGAATTCCCATGATGGCTGTTATTCGCACCCAATTCTGATGTTCCCAAGAACCACTGATGGATTCTGGGAAAGGCCGCATTCTGTTCTGACAGGTTGTCATAATGTAGACCCGATGTTATATACAGGGACATTTGGCATGATTTCCGAGTAACCTGTAAGTCTAAAAATCCTGCCACATCTAAACAGGTATCTATGAAAGATGGCACCGACAGTAGAGAGAGACAGGCGTGGTTGATTAAAGAGAAAATGCAAGGAGAGACGTGTTCGTTTTGAAGCATAGATGAAAGACGAGTTTCAGGCCCGCTACAGTCTGACCAAGAGGGTTACCAAGAGGCTGGCTAAGGAATATGGCCCCCACAGTCGATTCAAAGGCACCAGAAGAGAAGGAGGATTGACCCACTTAGAGAGAGTAAATTGTGTATAAAAGAAAATAGCAGAAATTAACGTCAGTAGAACTGCTATACATCTTTTGTTAATTTAATCCCACACAGACGAACCTAAGTATTTCCAGAGAACCAGTAGATAATTCTCATATCCAAATATTATTATTATTATTATTATTTTATTTGTTTTCATAAAATCAATTACAAATTTGTAATATCACAAAAAAAAAATTTAAGAAAGAAAATATCAATAATTATAGCTTTCTTTTCAGCTGTGTCTTGGACCCGTCAACCAGGAACAAAGGAGGAGAGCTTCAATAAGTGGCACCGCAAAACGTGAGTCTGTTAATCGGGATATTGAAGCAGAGGTGGCGGTGAGTAGCATTTTTTTTTTTGCAATAATTTTAAACGTTATAAAATCTTAAGTAATTTAGTTTCGCAACTGTGATGTAGAAACCTCTTGGATATCAACTGTGATGTAGAAACCTCTTGGAAAGACGTGTCTATCTATCCCCTGTTGTACATGAGTACTCAAGAGGACCAAGGCTCCCTGTGCCCTGACATGCTCAAATAAATGTGTGTGTCTACTGTTGTTAATCTACATGATGAGTTCTGTGGTAAATTTGTTATGCTTGTGCATTCACTTTTATTCCACACTGAGACAAGCTGAAGCTGGTCCACCTAGAGACGAACCAAGCATTGAGAAAAGATGCCCCTGGAAGAATGAAGTGGCGGTAAACCAAATATAAGTATTGCCCTATGTACAAACACAAGGTTTATATCTATGAAAAAGATGAACACCTGCCCCTATGGGCAATACCCATGAACAATCTAAACTCACTGAGCTCTTATTTCTCTGGACTATGACATGCTCAGTAAGGACCTTGATATATATGTGTGTGTGTGTGTGTGTGTGTGTGTGTGTGTGTGTTTGTGTGCATGTGTGGGCATATGTATGAATATGTGTGTGGATGTGTGCTCTTTGAAATTATGAAACATTTTTCACAGGATAATGATAGACTTTTGGCTATTTCGTCATATATGTTTAGTTCATATCGCATCTGAATTTAGACAGCAATTGAGTAGATTATTTTTGTTGTTACCAGCTAATCCTCATCAGAGGAACTCTATTTGCCTAGTGGGCTGCCCAACCTTTTTTTCCCTTTACGTCTGATATGTGTATCACACTAAATGTATTTACCATATTCTATTTGATGATAATTTTCTCTCTCTCTTAAAAGTATTTCTCACAATTTGATATCCTTCCCACATTATCATTGGGACAATAACTTATGCACTCTTTTCATGTGACTGATACCATTGTTTAGTACCCTTTATATTCACTTATATATAAGTGAATATAAAGGGTGACAGTCATTATCTATATATAGATAATGACTGTCACCAATATACAATTTCAGCTTCCATTCTGGATGTTGAGCTCATCTTATCCAATCCCGTGTAGGAGGTCATTAGTCCGAGTCATGTTATCTGGCAGTGTGGGTGCATGCAAATCACCAGGGGTAACTCTCAAGGTCAGCTAGAGGTCACATTTAAGATAGAGAGGCATTTGCTTAGAGAAGGTAGGTATGTCATCCTTCTCTATATAGGACACATAGCTTTTCGTGTCTCCTAATGCCAGGCAACTGGTGCCTGAAGATGTAGCCACCATTAGAGGCCAAAATTTGGGTATTTCAATTGCAGAAGTTATTTTGACAAAAAGGCACAAATACAAGAAATGTTGAATACTCTAAATGTTTGTTTGGGCGAAACGTGGATGGATGATGGACATAGGGACAATGATATATTGTGGGCAGCAAAAAGTTTTCATAGACAGGATAGGAAAACTAATACCGGGGAGGGGGTCTTCTGACCTACATCCCTAATACAGTCTTTCCTAATACAAAAAAAGGTTGTGGAGTGTTCCTTCCAAACTGCTGATATAGAATGCCTTACTGCTAAAATTGACCAGGACAAATATAAAAGGCAGGTCATCATAAATGTATACATACCACCAAACAGTAATGTGGGTAATTTTATCATCCTCCTGGAAAATTGTATAGACACAGTGGACGATGGTCATATAGAGATCTGGGTGCTAGGCAATACAGATATTGATTTGCTCGACCAGGATGACCCAGACACAGAAAAATTGGCAGTAATGACAGCAGCTATGGGTCTCCAACAAAAAATTCACAGCTGTACAAGGCCAGAAGGCGATACGTGTCTGGACCATATTATGACAATTTGTATGCACGTCACTGAGTCTCGGGTTCTCCCACAGCTCATGAGTGATCACCTGCCTGTTATGGCCCCGTGCAAAATCATTAGAAGTAAACCGCCTATTAGTTCATGCAGAGGGAGAAGTTACAGGAGGTATGATAAACTGTAGCTGTGGGAGGATCTAGTTAAGGATGACTGCTAAGGATGACCCCCTAAAACAGTGGGAAATTATTGCATCAAGGATTACAATATACCTTGATGAACAGTGCCCCATGAAGGAAATTAGGTACCGAGTCATCCAAAATGAATGGATGACTCAAGAATTAAGGGAAATGATGGCTGATAGAAGAGACTTTATGCAAGAATACTTACAGTCCAAAGATTTAGAAACCCTAAAAGAAGCAAAGATTCTTAGAGTCACCATCAACAGAGCGGTTAAAACTGTGCAGGCAGATTTTGTTCAAGCTAAATTAAACGATGCCAAAGATGACCCAGCACTTTTCTGTAAACATCTGAACAGCATAATAAACCCTAAGGCTAAACAGTCCACAGCAACTTTCATAGATGCTGACGGGGTGAGGCAGGAGGCTGACAAAGCCAGTGAGTACTGCAAAATTATTTTGCAGGCATTGGTAAGAAGCTTTTCTATGATCTATATTGGGGAATGGGGGATCCTGAACCCTCCATTGAAGAGTATAGGGAACAGATACAGGGGACGGGGGGAGAAGAGATGCCCATACCGAAAGTCACTAGCACTGATTATTTCCAAGTTGGTCAAAACTATAGTCACCACCAAATAATTTGGCATATCCAATATGTCCTCCCGAGTTCTAAAGGATGCCTTTGAGGTCTTGGCACCTCAGCTCGCATCATTGTTTAATAACAGTTTCCGCCAGGGTATCTGTCCCAAAAACTGGGCCACTGCTACGTGGTCCCAATCCCAAAGACTGGAAATCTGAATGAGGTATCAAACTGGTGACCTGTAAGCCTTCTACCTCTACCAGGTAAGCTTATGGAGAGAGTAGTCCATGCTCACATTACAAAGCTAGCAGAAGAAGGAGGCTGGATATCGCCCCAGCAATATGGCTCTGTTAGAAATAAAGGCAAACAGGATGCCGTCTATGACCTATTGAACTATTTGTATGAGGCCAGAGATGAAGGCAAATTAGCCTGTGCTGCTTATATAGACTTCAGCAAGGCGTTCGATAGCATTCACCATACCCTCCTTTTAAAAAGGTTAAAAGATATAGGAATAAGTGGGTCTCTGCTAAACTGGTAAGCGAGTTACCTGGGCCATAGAAAGCAAACAACATTGCTAAACGGATCAAGGTCAAGTGAAAAGGAAGTTTCCTTTGGAGTCCCCCAGGGGTCCATTCTTGGACCCCTTTTGTTTATACTATATGTAAACCAGGTTGTCTCAGTTATGGAACACTGCAGAGTCATGCTATATGCGGATGACATGGTTATAACAGCTAAAGACCGTGACTCCACTCAGGTTAAAGCAGCATGTACAAATAGATCTTGATAATATAGTAGACTGGTGTACTACCAGTGGCCTGACTATTAATGCCAAGAAAACGAAAGTTGTGTGGTATGGTGGGAAGGAGAAAGCTTGTGTGGCAGGACTCCAAAACATCACGATCGGACAAACCATACTAGACTCCCCAAGTGAATACAAATTTACTTAGGTGTCAGAATAGTCTCTACCCTATCACTAAACACCCAGATGGCAAACACTAGATCAGTCATAGGGCAGAAATTGTTCATGTTCAGTAAGCTGCGTTACCTCATGACAGAACAGGTTGCTAGTGCTTTATACAGGCATACTATTCTTCCATATTTTGATTACTGCAGTTTTGTGATTGATGGTGCAAATATGGACCAAGTCACAAAACTCCAGCGGCTATAAAATAGGGGGCTTAGGATCATTACTAAAACATTTAGTATCAAAACAAGTACAGAGGCCCTTCACACCCGATGTGCAGTAGACAGGTTAGAAACCAGATGCAAAAGCCAGCTTGCGATCTTCATGTACAAGCAAGCCACCAAGCTGGGCCTGAAGGTCAATAAAACTCAAAGGACCAGGGGTGACTTAAAAATTAAAAAAATCTTGAAAAGTATAAGAGGAGTCCATATTACAGGGGTGTCCACCTATGGGACAGTATTGATGCCAGAGCTCAAAAAGCTAAGTCTATTTCAGAATTTAAGTCACTATACAGCAAGTACAATCTTGCTCCAGCCTTAATAGGCTAGTTGGGAAGTGCCAGACTAAAGGAAAATTGGGTAATCATTGACACAGAGGCTCCCATAATCCCTAAATTGTCGTCTAGGCACATGTAATAGGAAACTGTATTAAAAACACAGTATGTATACCCTATATCTGATTTGACCAAACTTTGACTGAAGAGAGTTTTAGTTCCCCATAGTTGTAGAAAATACCCACACTGCTGGAAAAAACAACTACCATTATCATCAACTTCTACTTCACCTCAACTCACCAAAATATCTATTATCTCACTGTCTGGTTGGCATCAGCAGTGTTCACTTTTACCTTTATCCTATCAACTCTCTACTCCAACTATTCTATGTCATTTGAAGTCTATCTGCCTGATAGAAATTTATATTGTATGTATGCTCCAGGATTGCTTTGTATGCCAAGAGTTAGATGTGGAAATAAAGGTTCGGCAGGCATGTAAAATCATGAAAATGATGTGGTGAAGCTGGAACAATAAAAAAAAAATAACCTGAAGGCCTTGTCACAACTACTTATCTTTGCAACAACAATATTTTATGATTCAAACTTTGGTCCTTTGTGAGTAATTCTTTTTTTTATGAAACAGTATACTAGACTCCTCTGCTGGGTACATCCCCCACTGCCCTCAACGGAGCGCCAAGATCATCATCCCGTGTTGTTGTCTGCATGAAGTGGCCCTGGATCATGGCGTTGGGATAACGACACATCCATCCGATCCATGGATCCTGGTCAGGGCTCCTCTGAGACGACCTCGTCAAAGGTCCAACAGAACTGAAGAAACTGAGAGCGAGTGCATCTGAGGGTTTCACCAGGATTATGTTAACAAGTTCTTCTATTTATCTCACAGCACCTTGTCTCATTCATCCTTAATAATGTTGGACTTGTAAAGATGTTTCATACATCTATTCATTTCTTTTAGTAATATTGTGTGAAGATATGTTATGTACTGACTAAATAAAGTCCATTCTGTTCAATTTGTTTAGTTCTGTCACAGTAAGTTCTGTTAGAGCCAACCAACTAGTAGAAAAATAATATTTACCTTGTATGAAGTTTCTGATAAACTTAAGAAAACACAAGCTACAAAGTACCAATATTAACTTTTAACATTTTTTTTTATTTAAAGTCTGTAGAATGAAACCTTATTCCCCTTTAGGAGCAGAAAATGTCTTAGTATTGTTGTAAAATACTCTTCACAGAAGTATCTCCACTATGCCTTTTCTTCCTTCTCTCCTGTCTAGCAGCCCTTATTTCTGCTCTCTTCCTCTTTATATCTACCTTTCTTTTTTCTGAGCTTCATCTGTTCTCTCCCAGCTCCCTTTGTCCTGATTATTGATTTCAGTGACTTCTCCTTTCTCTTCCTCACGGTCCTTGTGATCTCTTTCCTCTTTCACCTAGAGTTGTATTTCTTTTCTTTCTTTCTTCAGCCTTTTCATTCTTCTCTCCTCTCTAGCAGCCCTTATTTCTGCTCTCTGCCTCTTTATATCTACCTTTCTTTTTTCTGAGCTTCATCTGTTCTCTCCCAGCTCCCTTTGTCCTGATTATTGATTTCAGCGACTTTTCCTTTCTCTTCCTCACGGTCCTTGTGATCTCTTTCCTCTTTCACCTAGAGTTGTATTTCTTTTCTTTCTTTCTTCAGCCTTTTCATCCTTCTCTCCTCTCTAGCAGCCCTTATTTCTGCTCTCTGCCTCTTGCGCTCTGCCTTTTTCCTCTTAACTTTTGATTCAAAATTGTCCTTGTGGGTGTTTTATTTTGTTATCTTTAATAAGCTGTTGCCTTATTCTCAGGTCCTCATTGGCCATTTTATCAGCTGCTTCCGGGGCCTCTCTTTCTTCCTCCTCAAGCTGTCTCTCTTTCATCATTTTCTCCTCGTGGTCCTTCTTTCTCTACAACTTGGCTTTCCTTGCCTCACTGCTGTTCTTTTCTGATTTCTGTCTATGTTGCACCCATGTTTTTTTCATCTTTATTTTGCAGTAATCTGGCCTGTCCTCTTTCTCCTCCTTCCACAACAGCTTCTTGTTCTTTTCAGAGGGTGTAGGTCTGACCTTAGCATAGGCCCCACTCCTGGTATACCTGAGTCAGGGATAAACAAGAAAATATCTTTTAATTTTTGACTAAATAATATGAATGAATTGGGTCAGAATTTTCAATCAGATAGCCATGCTTCTCTTTCATTTAATGTGATTTAACTTTGAATAAATTAGACAGTAGAAGCCCTCATGTTTATCATCTTCGGTCTAAGCAGAATGATTATGTAAAGGACTAGGTCAAATGTTTATCTACCTGCAACAGCATCCTCTTTAAGAAAATCCAGTGCCTTGTGTTGATGGTTTGAGAGAGGAAACTTCTTACTTATGCAGCCCTGACCAGTCTTTCCAACCTCATGCTTTAACCTGTTGTATGTAAATCAAGATACCAGAGAGAGTGAATTTTCTTTTTCATTCTTTTAACAAAATCTAAATAATAACATATCTCTTGATTATAAATGGTATGTTGTTATAAAGATTAACTTTTAAGTGACATGTTAAGAAAATAAATTCTATTTTAAAATCAAAGTAGGGGACTAGAATTATCTATATGACCCTTTGATTGTATAACTCACAAAATACCATTAGATAAGTAGAATACTTACTTTAGACTGTCTTACTGGGTGTAGTCTGATACCCTCCCAGCACATTGCTTGACTGTACGGTTGGTTCTTCTGACGTCGTTAACGTAGGATGCAACGTCTCGCCACCCCTGTATCTTTACCTCTTTACCACCCGCGGGTCCATCAAAATGGTATTTTATGACGTCCCGGTTTACATTGATTGCATCAAGTAGGGCATCCAGTTCTGTGACAGACCATCTCCCCTCTTTGACAGGTATATCTTCTCAGAGGGGCACATCCTCTGACTCACTAAGGGTACTCCCCTCTGAGTTGCTCACATGAACTGTGACATTTCCTTGAGGGATGAGTGGGGGGAGGGGGGAGAGCAGAGGAGGGTGGAAACTTCAGACATGAAACTGCCATCTTGTTCCTTGGGTGTGAGGACCAGTTGCTTCGTTTTGTTGGTACCTGTCTTAGCTGTACCTCCCTTCATGTGAGAAAAGAGAGAGAGAGAGAAATCTTTTTTAACATATACCTGTACACAAACGAGATAAATCGTTATGTAGAGAGGTTCATTTTTCTCATTATGAGCATGCAACGTCTAAGTCCTTTTCCTAGCCTTTAAATTCATTTTCACCAATGTATTTATGTTCCTGAATTGTCACCTAACCTTAAGGACATGAAAAGAACTCACCTTTTCCCCCCTCTTAGGCATTTTGATTGATTTTTCATTGAAATTCTTCAACGTCGCTAACCCTCGCGACCTCTGGTTGTGAAGTCACAAACTGCACAGCAACACATAGGCCCCCTGGTTGATCATATCCGAATTATAACGACTCGATAGATAATACAAGGTAAAATGGATGTTAGGGTACATGCATTTATTTTTATATGATACTCTTTGCCTGAATGGGTGTGCTTAAGAATCTGTAAAACGTTTTATGTTTATTTTTCTACTTTTATTAGGGTCATGTGAACTTATTTGCATAATAAAGGTCACATGACCTAAACAGCGAGCCAGCCAGAGGGCACCATTTTGGCGGTACACCACAGGGGGTTTGGGTCATGTGACCATTTTGAATTTCCCGCCAAAAGGGAGGGTTCTGATTGGTCCATTTTGGTGCCACACCACAGGGTTCTAGGTCAAGTGACCCCATATTTGAATTTCCCGCCAAAAGGGAAGCCTGTGATTGGCTGCATCCCCAGTAAGTAATATCTTTAGATTAGCTATAGTCCCATTCAGATACATACAATACCACTGATGTTATTGTGATAGATTCAACAACATTGTCATCAAGACCCCATCTTTAGACATATCTAGGTGTAAAAATATCTATAAATGGATGAAAGTATTCCCTGCATTATGGTCTATGGTTTGGTGGACACCCTTATTGAAACATTTAGAATTTGTATAACCCACTCAAGCCCTGTAAACCCTTATGGAATCAATAGGATTGCTCTCTAACACATGAGGTACATGGTCCCATTGCAAAATGGATTTATGTATCATTGCAGCATCAAGACATGAGGAAAATTAAACCTTATCTATGAAATATACCAGAAAAGTAAATCAAAGTAAATATTCTTTGCTAATGCACAGGCATAGTAGGTTCGTTCGACATGAGGTTCGATCAAGTTAATCCTAAGTCATTTTAATGCATATTTTCATGACAATCCATGTTAAATCAATGTTGTTTCAACATTTATTCAATGTTGATTTGAGTCCATGAAATGGAGTTCAGCTGAACCATCTTTGAATGTTGATTCTACTCAGAAATGACGTTAATTTAACATTAAAATAACCTCATTTTGTTACCTGGGATATATATTAACATGCAGCTATAGCGACCCTTCAGGGTAAACATAACCAAGGCGCATACCGGTTGGTAGGGACTAGGCCTGAGTATGGTATATACTCATAGCTGGTAATACACAACAGCAGTGCAATACCACCATACCGCTGAATAACATCAACTGTTTTCATAGATCAATAAACTGTAAGGATTCCTGCACACCTGACTTAGTCATTAAAATCATTATATCACAGTACGATCGATATAGCACTCTTTGGGAATAAAAGAATATATATATATATATATATATATATATATATATATGGGTCAATCCACTGAAAGTGGGCACTTGTCCATGGTAGAGGGTCATTTTTAAAAACTAAGAATTAGATCATGAAACTTAATTTTATTGATAGCCCTATATCTTGGCTCTTAGGAAAGGTTCATTCAAGTCACTAACTCCCAAGCGGTCAGTTTTTATTGCAAATATTCAAAATTATGAAAATGTAATGGGTGTGAGCTAAATGAATTCTTCTCTACATCACAGAAATATTTGTCAGACCTACATGATTTTCAGTTAGGATATTTGACAAAAGGTCCCAAAGACACACCATGAGGAAAATAGGAAAAAAAGATGGATATTTACAATACATAAGGAAATGATATGAATGTAATGGGCGTGAGCATAATGGGCATGAGCGAAACAACTTTCCCAGGCTTCAGACAGCAACTCAGCAATATAACCTCACCCAGAATTAATCTAGGCAATAAAAATAATCTAAGAATACTTAAAGGGTGCATTTGGAATGCATCAAGCCTGCCAACATGCTTGCAGTGCATTTTACTCACGCCCATTACGCTCACGCCCATTACACTCATGCCCATTACGCTCACGCCCATTACGCTCGCGCCCATTACATATGTCATTTAACCCCTCTTTTTGGCATAACCAAGGCATGTAGAGACTCCAGTCTTTTTTTAAAATGACTTATTAACAATAGATCTTCAAGTTAGGCTGGTTGGAAGAAAGAAAACTTTGATAGTATTTGTCCTGGATGCAGAAATTTGAATGTAATGGGCGTGAGCAAAATGGACTTGAAAATACTTGAATATGTACTGCACAGTCATGCCTGCAAGTAGGCCCTAAGTTTCTGTACCAGAAAATCCCCTATGATGACCCTAATCTTGGTGGGAAATAAGAAGATTGAGGGTAGTGTTTAAGTAGGCCTACCAGTGTACGTTCATTTTGCTCACGCCCATTACAGCACCTGTATTTGGTTATAGAAATGAACAGGGAAAAAGGAATGCCAACCAGAGCACCTCCAAACAACATGAAAATGTTAGATAGGACCACCCACTAAGGAATAGATAAAATTATATTGGTCTGTTGCTGTTTGGCTTGATGGTATAGACCCTGGGATGAGGTGGAAATTCAATAAAAAGGCAATTTTTGGCCATTTTTGAACCGAGTTATGGTAAGAAGGGGAAGAAATGTACTACGAAGGTGCAATACAACCGAAGTAGCAATCTGGCTAGACACCAGAAGAAGTGCCACGCAGAGGGATTAGATGGAGCTCGTAAGCGCATCATGGAGCTTCATCAGGAACTCATGAAGGAGTTCGATAGCCTGAGCGAGGATGCTTGGTCGAAGATCTGACCAGGGGACCAAGTCCTCTGCGAAGTTCCGAAGACCAAGGATTCGAAACTCCGCGCTAAGATCGTCCTGACTCCCGGCAAAGGAAAACTGGACATGCAAGAGTCTCTCTGGCAGAAGTGTGAAGAATCCGGAAAGGAGGGAAAGAGAGCTCGTGAGAGGAGCAGGAAGGACCAGAACCGTGGTGGTAACGGCAATGGTCAGACCACCACAGCAACTAAAGCCAGGGTAGAGGATCGTTCCAGGTCCCCCTTGGCACGTCACCCACACGAGCAGGTTCAGGGTACTCCTGTCTTCAAGAGACCCGAACCTGCAGGATACGCAGGTGCTGTATTGAAGCCGGGGAAAGTTAACACCCATAACTTTCCGTCCATGACCCAGGGACCTGGACCTAATAGCCAGACCTTGGTCGTTGGAAAAGGAGGTCGACTTGTCCCCAAGAAGACTTCAGCACCTGCTGCTGCCGGATCCGCAGCTGCTGCAGCCGCCTTACCAGTTAATTTCACCCCAGAGCAGGTACAACTGTACATGCAGATGGGGCTGAAACAGAACCCAGCACCCCCCACCTACTGTCTACCAACAGCAGGAGTATCCGGAAGCCCTACATCCGGAAGTGGCCCTCAGGCAGTGTCGACACCCTCCAAGGTTGTTGCACCACCTGAGAAACCAAAGGATGCGATTACCATCAAAACCGGTAACGCAGAAATTTGGTTTGAGAAGTCTTGCCAGGGGGAAGCGGATGTCCAGAAGGCCATCTACACCACTGGGAGAAATGTGTTCGCGATAGAGCGACCGATTTTCATCAGGGTCTCCTAAACGATACCCTGTTGTGCATGAAGGAGGTGGCCGACGCCGAAAGACAGCGCCTCGAGACCGTTATCCGGGACGATGTCAAAGCCCGGGAGGATGAAGCCTTGGCTGCCAAAGAACAGGCAGCTATGGACGTACACGTTAAGAAGAAATTACCCGGAATACCAATCTAAACACTAAGTTTATGAGGGTATTCGGAGTCGATATCGACGAGTGGGATGGCACTCCCGAATCGGCTCTAGATCTTCTTAGGAAGAAGCATGCTAAAAAATCCACCTAAGCATGCTACGGGTTATTCTGCTATATTCCTTCTTTCTCCCATAATAACCAGATTTAGCCTTTGCAGAAAACTATATATCTGCGAATGTCTTTAAAAGAAAATGAACACTTATTACTCTATGTGTTCCGGGTTCTATTATAACCAGCTGATTGTGTATATTCAGGACATACACCTATTATTATATCCTGTTAGGTCTATTCGGATTAGGATCTCAACTTATAAAAAATCCGATAGTAGATTTGATGCTGTTATACATATCCGGATGCTGGTTCCTGACTCCTGCTGTTACCTGTTGCTGACCACTATATAGGATGGACTATACGATTCTGTATCACTGTTCCGAATGGATTACTCTACATACTACTACATACTATTACTTCCGGATCAACACGTTTTGGACTCATATTTATGTCAACCACATCTAAAAGGATTACGTTTACTACCGGACTATTACTCTACACCATTCGGATATACCTATGAACAATAGCACTTCTAGAGGATTGTGGGTAGCTGCCCCAAATTCATCTACCATGTTTACATTTATTACCCTGGATTATAAAAAGACTTTAGTACGTCCATCCCGTGGTTAGCTGACCACCTTAACTACCATCTGGCATCCGGCAGACTGCAGCGCAAGACTTCAGCAGCATTTATTATTGTCATGTATATAATATCATATAACTATTTTGCTAATATTATTTGTATGTGCATAGTTACACTGTGATGATAGATTACTGTATATTTTGATACGGGTATATATTAATATGGATCTCTGGTTACTATTCATATTATTTAACAAGATCCGATAACTTCATAGTGTATATTCACCAGATTATTCTTAATTGTCCTGCGAGGCATATTCTTGTATAAATATAATTATCTGGTGCTATCATGGTTATTTGGTACATGGTGGTGTCATATATAGTGTCATATGCATTATTCCACTACAATTTTTTTCTTTTCAAGTGTATAATACATAACGGTTCTATTCCTAAAACTCACGAAACCTGTGACGGATTCATTGGTCATATCATATAAAATAACATTAGATAGTATAGTTACTTTAAAAGTCTTTCTCAAGACTAGATAATCATTTGTGATATTAATAACTACAAACCTATTAGGATGTTATTATATGATATATTAAATATTTAACAGTTCCGATACATATAACTGTTATCTTCACACATATGCGAATTATGATACTTATCCTAATACTTATACCGTAAACATAGATTGTTATTATATGGTATAAAATGTTAATTAACAGTTCCGTTACACATAACTGTTCATTCAACATATTCGCATTGTATTACAACATCTGGTTTGTTATTCTGTAACTATATATGCTATCAAACATTCGAATGATATTATATATGTGGTTAAACGTTATATCTATGGTTGTACCTCTATTATTTGGGTTTAGACATATAGTAATGTTATCCCTATAATAATACAATAGCTATAACTCCTTCCTAAATGTCTGGGGGAGTGGTGTAGAGGTATGTGTTGTATATAACCATAGCGTTGGGTACCGTCTGGCGTGGCGGGTGAGTCGAGTCGTCGGATGTTCCTCAGGTTCCGGATAGGTGACAGCACCGAGCCGGGTCTGTGGGGACATCTGACGGCGAACACCTAGGTTCTTTTATAAAGACCAGGGCTCAGCCGCTACTTCAGAGGCCCTTCTGGCCTCCGATCATGTAGGACCATCTCTTAATAACTATTAGCTGCCCTATCACCAACTACTGGGTAGCTGTGAGTGTGTATTTAATAAAGACTATCCGTTGGCATACACTTGAATCACCGTCTTACTCCTTCTTTCCCGAATAGTAAGGCCCGAACCCCCAGGTCCGTAAGACCAAAACCATTACACATGTTAAAACCCACGATATACCAGGCCAGGGTAGGGATCGAACCTGCAGTCTCACATCCCAAATCCAACTCCCTATGCACTGCGCCACAGGGACTGACGAGATACGCTCGGTTCGAACCACGTCTGGATATATAGAAAGCCCTGGAAGGAGACGACTGCGGGCTGACCGCTACCATAACCGCGGGACGCATTCAAACATAGCCAAGCCGACACGGCCGCTGAAGGAGGAGACGCGGTGGTCTAGAGGTTAGCGCATTGCGCTCAGCCATCAGAGGTACATGGATCGAGCCCCGGTCCAGGTGCATCTTTTTTCGCTGTGTGCGCTGTCGCTGTCCGCTGCCGGGCGAGGAGGTGTATGTACCGATCGTGTACAAACACTATTTTTCGCCGTGTGCCGCTGCCAAGCCTAGCCGAGACCGGGGCTGTCGCTGTCTGCTGCCAGGCGCCAAGGTGTATGTACCGATCATGTACACACAATGGCTGGCATCGAGTCCCGGGGAGGGGGAATAATTTTTGATTTCAACTTGAATTTATTGGTATAATATTGATTATTTATTGGTTGCGTGGTATAAAATAAGTAGTCAATGGATAACTCATGACTTGTGTGTGTTAGCAAAGGCTAATAACACACACTCATCATGAGTTATCCATTGGTTACTTGTTCACTAATGAGGTGGTGCTATCCATCCCGTCCTACTAACAGGCAGTGAAACATAATAGCCTAGCCCTAGTAGTTAGTAGTTGCCCAACTACATGCAGGAGTCTCCATCCTTAGACTCGACTCAGTATTGGATCATACCTAGTCATACCTTTATGGTACTTTAGACTCGCAAATATCTAAAGCTGCAGTTTTTCAATGAGGCAGTGTTCTACACTGTATGTATAATCAGTTGTAGCACGTGGCCTTGCCTTAATGAATATAGTTGCCACTTCCCAAGCCATCCTCAACCCTGTTTAGGGAGTGACCATTTTTTAACAACATGGGGGGGGGGCTGGTGGGTTTGTGCGCGGCCGTGCGAAAAACTTTTTGACCTGCCCCCACTCGAGGGGTTAAAACTTTTTCAACCCTCTATAAGGGACAAAAATCGCACGTGAATGCCCCCTTTTAGCCTACAGTAATGTGCTGGGTTTTCCACTGAAAACAGGTGAAATTATTTTGTCCTCCCCATCAGAGATAATAAAAAATTCTGCCCCCCCAGTCAAGGGGTCGAAAAATTCTGATCCCCCCCCTCAAACCCACCAGCTCCCCCCTGTTGTTAAAAAATGATCACTCCCTTATGCCTGTTTTAACAATGATCAGTCATATGTAGTAATCAAATACGATTCAACCAGTAATTCCATTTTCAGTGCTATTTCTATATCACATGCCCGCTGTGTGGGTCATCTTATTCCAAACTACTTTGACATTGACCTACACTTACTGGGTATAGTAGGTGGCATGTCATGTGGCTTCCTGTCTAGTCCTACTACTTCCTGTCTGACAGAGAGTGATTTGAGGTGCGTGTGAATGGGAGGTGACCTTTGACCTCCCCTTAGTAACCCTTGACTGTTATCGCCGGAGACTTTAACAGCTGGTGAGGTGTTACAGCGTCTAGAAGTAGATGTCCATATTTGGATCTAAATATATATTAGAGTAAAGAATGGCAACCTTTGCAAACCCATAGAGCCTTTAAGACTAATTATTCCGAGGCCACGATCTTAGGGTGTCTCCATTGTGTCATATACTATCCCAGACAGGTAAGGTTCCTGATAATATCATCAATTAACAGTAAAGATGTAACCCTCACCACACCAAGAGAACCCTGGTGCCTTCCATTCAGCTTCTTCTGACCCTGAATTGGGCTGCTGCTGCTATGAGATAACACCTATGACATAGGCCTTCATTGACACTATCATAAAGAACCTTCAACGCCGCATCTTTTTTTTAGCAAAATCAATCAATATAATGAGGAAATTTCTCATCATAATATCAACTTACACTATACTCACTATGATACAAAACATTCTAAAGTGTGTGATCAGAGGTAATGGTCTAGGACTGGTATGACCTGTCATACCTGTTCAATCATTTATAGTGACCACTAGAGGCAGGTCTGTAATATCACTAGAGTAATGGATCTAGCTATGGTATGAAGTATGCTACTTGTACCACTCCTTGTTGAATATAATAATCTGCACTCAGAAAATAAAAGACCAGTGAGCAATTTTGAACATTGTGTATGCTTGCAGTTGGCACAAAGTTTCAACTCATTTCACAGAACAGTTATCTGTGGCCGTCTGATTAGAAAACTCCTCAGATTACTCGACATTTTGTAGGATTGAAAACAGATAAGAAATGGTCGCTATGCAAGGAATCTTTGTGTTTGCTGTGCTGGCTTGGTGGTAGGGACGGCAACGGCGCGCTCCGCGGCACGCTTTCATGCAGCACACGGGGCAACGTTCTCCTTGTCAGCCGTGGCAGGAGTTGGCACCCTGTCACTTCGAGTGCGCTTACGTGCCACGACTGGTGAGCCGTCCCTGGTGCGCTTGCAGACAGTGGTGCGCACAACAGGATCATAATCAGGGTCGCCTTCCGCCGCAGCAGGAGCCCTGGCAGGCCGCGTTTTCATCTGAACCAGGGCTTGCTTTGGCGGGGGAGTAGTGCTGTCATCCGCGTCATCCACCGCAGCAGGGACACATGCAGGCCGCGTTTTCTTCTGGCGTGTTTGCTTTGGTGGGGGAGACTTCTGCTTGTCAGAGAACTTAAGAACATGGTCTGTCCATCCAGAGCAGCCATTCACAGACCTAAGTTCGAGCCAGCAGAAGGGTCGAAGCAGGATTTGTCACGGACAGAGAGTGACCTTCCTTCCTCCTTGACCACAGCAGCATGGACATTCATGGTGCCCTTTACTGATTTGTCTGCTGCTACTTGGCCGACAGTGAGGTGGGCGGAGCTGACATCCTGCAGAGGGACATGGATGTAGTGAACGCTGCCTTCCAGTTTGTTACCTTCGGCAGCGAACTCCTCTGCATTATTGATGACGGGATGTCCGTCCTTGTGGCGTTTGACGATGTTGTCAGCGTTGCGCTTAGCAGCAGCGCCGACTCCATCGCAGGGGCCCTTTCCATGGCCCGCCTCGAAGTAGGTCCATGTTGCTCTGAGACCGTTGAGCAGTTCAGTGTGGCGCACCAGTACCGAGAACACCGAGATGTTTCGATACTGGCTGGAGGGGGAATCGGAAGCGTAGTACACCACCTTGACATGAGGCAGGTTCTCCCGGAGGAATGCTGCCAGGCAGCGGAGAAATGCCAAGATGACGCCAGTGTCGTGCTTCCGGTCGTCGGTGCAGAGAGCCACAGAGAGACTCGGGGTATGATACCATCCAGTTTTCTGCAAAGTCCATCTGGATGGTAACCTCCAACGACGACATCCCCGCTCGCAGCTCGCGTACGATGCGGTGTTGATTGTGTGCATGGTCAACATGGGCAGACATGGTGAGGAACTCGAGTCGGGTCGTTTTGATGAAGTCCGCCAGTGATTGCACCATTGTACAAGGGCGGAGCTTCTTGATGGTGGACTGTTTCCTTGTTCCGTCTGCACCTGCCGACTCGTACAACACATCCTTGTTTTTCCACACTTGGTACTCAACAGTAGACTGCTCTGGGACTTTGTCACAGATTTGTTTTTCAAGGTCATCCATGGTCATATCGACAAACATCTTATCAGTCATCTTAATATTGACAGCATGAAGCCTGAGCGAGAAGTTCTGGTGCTTCTGGCACAAGCAGACCTTCTCACTCTGGAGGTCGATGGGGATGAACCAGGGGTGTTCGTCGCGTATCTCATAGAAGGTAGTGCGACAGACCGGCAAGTCAGGGTGTGTCTCCTGGTACCGCTTGTGAAGCACATAGATGAAGTCATTAAGGTACATCTTCTGGTGCTTCACTTTGTTGACGGTCTTGGTCTCATGCTTGCCGGGTGCCATGCTGGAGTTCTCCAGGTCAGACAAGAACGCCAGCACACTCTCTACCTTTGCCGCATGGTTCAACTGCCGGGTGCCAGGCTGGTCTGAAGGGGTTTTGGTGAGCGTCCGCCTGTCGATGCCAAAGGTCTCTGCCAAAGACATAGTGATGCGCTCTTCTTTGATAACAGCGGGCGAGAGCACCTTGGTCATAATAGACGCTTTGTCCTTGCTAGGAAGGTTGGCCAACCCTTCAATCACAGCCTTCACACCCCTGGCTTTGGCTGCCAACTTAGCTGAGTCCTGTGCAGCCACTGCAACGCGCACCTCCATGTGCGCTACAATGGGTTCACCATCCTGTGCAGCCACTGCAACGCGCTCCTCCGTGTGCGCTACAGTGGGTTCACCATCCTGTGCAGCCACTGCAACGCGCTCCTCCGTGTGCGCTACAGTGGGTTCGGCTACGGGTGGACCGTTTGACTGGGCGTGGGCAAGCTGAGCCTGCAACTCCTCAATCTTTGTCTGTGCGTCAGTCAGGTCCTTGGTGATTAACCCGTGTCGATAGTAGAAGCGGTTGGTTCTGGGAGAGTTGGTCTTCCTTCTCCGTATCGTCAGGCTTTTAGGAGTGGTCAGTATCGGTGTGGTGGGCGGTCCTAGGGTTGTCATCGGTGGAGTCAGTCCGGCACGCGGGCTGCAAACAATGAACAATCATTAATTTTTAGTATCATCATGAAACATGTATTTATAAGGCTTTGACAATCTTTACATGGTGATTCTTCGTATATCGATCAGTCGCGCAAACGAACATAGATAAATACATGATAGATAGACTAATTCATTTCCCATCATAATTCTACTACACCGATTGATATCACATATTCATATACAATTAAAATGCTTGTAAACAATGCAGAAAACTTAATTCTAAGCGAAACAGTTAAACAAGCAAGGAACCATTAAACAAGTAAGATCAAATGCATTTATATTTAGATAATTACATTCACTTAGAGGTCTCTTTGCGGACGGTGGCACTGTAAGTTGATAACAGTTTATGAAATTGGGAATAAATCACACATTGAATTTGACTAAATTAATTAATGCCAATGTACTTTTAAATTTCTCTAACTATTAAAGATTATTTACAAATAACAACACAAAAAGAAGGAACTATGATATATAAATACTTACGCGATGTCCTCTAGCAGCGACACGTTGTACTCCGCTGGGGAGTCCTCCCGGACCCGGTCGCTGCGGCGCCTCTCAGGTGAGGTGCGCCGGGCAGCCTGGCAGACCGGCCGGGTGGACTCCGCCAGCGGGGCTGCCGCGTCCCCCTCCTGTGTTGGGGCCTCCGCAGGCGGCGGTGGTGCAGGCACTGCGGGGGCCTCCTCCTCGTCGGACAGCAGGAGGGGGTGCTCGGGGGCATCACCTGCCAGCGTCCGCTCGTCCTCGTCGGAGGACACAGACTGGGGGTCCTCGGCAGTCTCCTGATGTATAGAACAAGGAAAACATTTATATACAGTCCAATTATTGATGATACACCAATGCAGTGTTCAACTTTCCGCTTTAAGTATAGTTCTACTTAGATAACCAATTACCAAATGACACTTTTAATTAACTAGTTGCCTGATGGATAGAACAAGGAATAAATACCAGGAAATCCTGGTATATCAGGAAAAGTGGCATCTCTGCACTTAGATTTATACCAATTACCGAATGACACTTTTAATTCATACTCACTCCGTACGTGTCATAAGACACCGGCTCAAGGTGGGGGCTTGGGGCTCGGGGAGTGAACAGCGAGCTGTGCACCAGCAGGCCGCGCCCGCGTCCACGTCGAGGCGCTGGCCGACCTGCAGGTGTCTGCCTTGCCGTTGACTTCCCGAGTCCCTTGCCCTTGCCCTGAGCTGGTGTCTGGGCTGCAGCGGGAGTCGCAGGAGTGGCGGCAGTGGCAGTGGCATCGGTGGTGGCAGTGGCATCGGTGGCGGCAGTGGCAGCAGCTGGCTTCACCACCTTGGCCGGGGGTGCAGCCTGCCCCGAGGTCCCCTCCCCTCCAGCATCCTCCCGCTCCATCTCCTGGTCTACAAACTGTGTAAGAAAAGGGTCAAAATACAAAATCATTTGTCAGTAATAAAATACTGGTGAGTTACTCACAAGCATTGTATCGCTAATATGTTGACCCAAGCTATAATAGAACTCCAGTCAAAGATTTACAATTAATAAAGAGTTATCTTACATTATAATTTCAAATTATAATTTAAATTAATATATCATCATATACCTCTCCGCTGGTCATAGTTGTCCAGGCGGCGGGCTCCCTCCCTTCCTTTTTGGCCTTCTCCTCCTCCCGCGCCTTCTGGACGCGGAACTTGGACATTCGCCGCGTCCGTTCACGTTCCCGGGGCGTCTTCTCCGCATCCCGTTTGGCCTTTGATGCACGCTTCTCGGCATTCTGCCTAGCCAAGAATGCTTCCTCCCCCTCCTTCTCCCTCTGCCTCTGCTCGTACCCCCCCTGTACGAGACTGTGAGGGACCTTCTCCCCCTCTGGCTTGCGCTTTCTACCCATAGTCTGAAGAAAGATAGAAAGTTGATTAAAAAAGGTGTACAAAACACAGTGTGAATATAGCACAATTTAATCATAAAAGTAGGTCTAGAGTCAGAATAATTGGTGAAAATATGATGCTTGAAGGCCTGGCAAGTATGACCATGCGTTGTACGATCCAGTGAATAAATACATGGCCGATATGTAAAAATTTATCAAAAAATCCCCCCAGCCCCAGATTCGATGAAATTTTTTTTCTCAGGAATGACTGGATGACCATTCTAGATGACAGAGGTACTGTAGGCGCACCTTGTGTTAAATTTTGGGGGGCCTGAGTGGAGTGGAAGTACTTTTCATATGCAATAAACATGCTTTGTAGCTCGACTGATCAAAATGAATTCTTCCAAAAATCATGGTAATTATTGTCAAACCTATATGTTTTCTGTCCAGGATGTTGGACAATAGTCCTAAATAAGATATTAACACCAAAAAAGTGTAAGTTTGTGTATATTGACCAAATAGGAGAGGATTTTAGATTCTTGTTTGCCCGACTGACCGAAATAATGGTTAGTGGTTCAAACTGCTCCCTGTGCCAATATAACCAAACCCAGCAGCGATGTAAAACAATAAAACAATGAGAAATACATAGAGGATGGTTCATAACCACAGAAAAGTGTGTAAATAGTGGGAATTTTTGGAGAAAATCGATCGAAATGGTACCTAAAACAGTGCCAGCAGGGGGGGAAAAATGATTTGGCATGGCTGGGGGCTTCCAAAATGGCGGAGAAGGTACAAAACCTGCACTAAATCGAAGCCAGGGCCTTATTCTATCGTATTAACCACTGTTATTCATCTCTTTGCCCATATATGTGCCACTACAGGCCATAATATCATTTTGGTCAGTCGGGCTACCGAAAAAATCAGTCGCGCAAACAAGCGCATTTCGACCTCCCTGGGGTGCCCAGCTTGGCTGCACGGTCCCCATTATCGCCCTGGCCGATCGTTAGAGACGTATTCTTCACTATTTACACACTTTCGGTACACAAAAAGCACATCAAAACATTCGATCGGCATTTAAAAACAAAATTCCATCAATTTTAGATGAATATTACTCACGGTTTTGGCAATTTGGCACGTCGATCGGCGATGAAACACCTAAAAAATGCTGGCCTCAGCGAGCTGGAACCAACAGTAAACAAATTGGGCAAAGACCCGGATGTAGCTGGTTCCGGTTGGAAAGGAACCAGTGAGTTTCTTTTCCCGCCGAGAAACTTGGGATTTTGATCAGTCGGGCAAACGACCGCGAAGAGGAGTCAAATCAGTCTGGTTTAGGGGAACCGAGGCACGTAGAGACTCGATTTTTCTTTTAAATTGATACCTCATCAATAGATACACACTGTATGATAGGTGAAATAGTCCTAAATTGATAAATATGGGCTGTACAAGCACAAGTTTAATTTAGAGGGGGGTTGGGGAGGTTGACTTGAAAAATACTTGAATGTGTATTGCGCGCAAACGATACGCAATACACAAAATTTTTTTTCCCCAAAAAACAACCTATATAGACCCTCTCTGTGTGTAAATACAGAAATGCTGAGGAAAGTTTTTTAATATGCCTTATAGAGGTATCAGATTTTGATCAGTCGGGCAAACAACGCTATTTTGGCATATAAGAAAGGCTATGGTGAAAAAAATTTGAAACACATCTGCTCCAAACCACATTGAAATGATAGATATGACCCCCTACTATGGAATAAATAATATTATGATGATCTGTTACTGCTTGACTAGTTGATATATGGCCTAGAATGAGGTGGAAATTGGAAAAAAAGGTCATTTTGGACCATTTTTCAACTTTGGGCCACCACATCTCAAAAAATAATGGACAGACATACACAAATTTGAGTTTTTTTTGAAGCCCCAAGTGTTTTCTCTCAAATGAGACCAGAAAAAAGAAATATGGTTAAGTACTTTTTATTCTACAGCCTCCTGTATCCAAAAAGACCCCAAAATCCCAAAAGTGACATCATTCAATAGATCCAGTCATATTCTATTTGATGATAATTTTCTCTCTCTCTCTTCAAAGTATTTCTCACAATTTGATATCCTTCCCACATTATCATTGGGACAATTACTTATGCACTCTTTTCATGTGACTGATACCATTGTTTAGTACCCTTTATATTCACTTATATATAAGTGAATATAAAGGGTGACAGTCATTATCTATAGATAACAAGATAAGGTTAAAGCAGTCAATAATCTTTTAACCAGCGAATCAATAATGCCTTTTTTAATATAGGATAAAAAGTTTACATCAGTTATGTGCATTACAAAGCCCTTTCTGCCATGGCTGATACGACATTACTATAGATTAGTACTTTAGTACTAGAACAACTTATTCAATGGCGGGATTGAATACAATGTGCCCATATCCAATGGTTGGTGGTCAAGTGACTTGCTGCAACAAACAGATGCTGAAATTAAGTAACTTTGATAGTTTTCTTGTCTTCAAAAGCAAAATTCACCCTGTAGCCATGGCATAAATGCAAATGTCAACTCCCATGGGACATTTTAGCATCACCTCAGTGATTCTGCCCGTATTCAATGAAGCCATTATAATTATGTGAATACGATGCTAAAATATCCCATGGTCATTGACATTTGCTTTTTTATTGGCAGATCATGGAGTTAATGCCATTCTACCCAAGGTCTGTACAATGGATCTGTGACTTTTATGGATGCATTTGCACTTGTTTGTCTTTTGCTGTTGTTAATTCTGTCTTATCCATCTTTCCCTTTACATTTTCCTTTTAAAGTTGGAAACATTTTGTATTTTGCAATGAAGATGACAATTACAGCAGGGTTAATATCGGAATTGATGTCAATCTTTAACCTCCATTGAAAGTCAGTTTCATCCCTACAGATTAATGACAAATGATGAAAGGTGTGGTGATGAAATTTCCATGTATTGCTTTATCAAAGTCCGTTGTGTTCTATGGAACCCTCACCTCCAGAGCAAAGCACACAGAAAAAAAGGATATCCACTTTTCAGATCTTAAAAGAGGAAATGCAATTACACCTTTCACATTATATGTATGTTCATATTGTGAAACATTGTGACCATAACAGTTCAGGGTTGCTAGGACTACAGAAACAGACTGCTGTTTGTACTTTTTATCCAATGAATTACCGCCCCTTGAATACCTTTTTTAGCCACAAAATGTTTACTTTTCAATCTATGTCTTCGTCTTTCTACCAAATGCGTCTTTGCAGCCTACTTCATCTAAAGTAATTACATATCATTGGTATGGGATTTGTAGGATGACCGATCCAGGTCTATTGTAGCATCCTATATTCTAGTGTTCATCCTGTGAGATTATGACCACTATTGATGGATTCTGAGAAAGGTCACATTCTGATCTGACAGGGTGTCACAACCTTCACCTCAATTGTTTGGAAGTTTTTGTCTTTCACCTAAAATGGTTACATGAAAAAAAAAGTCCAATGCCCATGTGCAGGGCTTCGTTTGGAGTTTGGAGTCCTACACTCTCCATGAAGGTTGTAAGGGAGAGTGACCGGGCGCACAGAGTGGTCGCACAATGGTTGCGCAAGCAACCAACATCATGCCTTGTCTTACACACGACCTTCACCTCAAGCCATACACAGGGGAGATGTAACATGACTCCAATCTCACTGCTCTACTACCAGCTGCTCTTCCCGGTCAGCCCTGGAGGTTTTGTGAGTAACACTAGCTTGGACAGTGTACTGCGATTAGGTAATGATTATGAAGTGCGTGCTGCTACTGTCCTCATCTGAATACATATACAGACATGCGCTTTCATTTTCTGTTGTTTTCTACCTAAGTGGACTTCTTATTATCAGGACCATTGGATAGTTTTCACTCATTTTTTTTCTGAATCTG
The DNA here is from genome assembly GCA_949317995.1 of Acholoe squamosa. Lineage (NCBI taxonomy): Eukaryota > Metazoa > Annelida > Polychaeta > Phyllodocida > Polynoidae > Acholoe > Acholoe squamosa. Next base: position 745,902 of record OX439051.1, on the reverse strand, counting down.
CTGCTGTCTCCTTTAACTATGGAAAACTGTTATTAACCAAAGTTAGTTTCCAAAAAGGCACATGGATATTGGAATTTTACTAAGGGCCTCTCCTTTGTTTCTACAGGCTACACCAGGGAAGACTGAAATGGGCTCTACCTGTTACTAATGGACACACCATGTCCCAAATTGCTGGCTGCTCCTATATTTCTGACAAGCTTTGTTATGTTGTTGTTTTTTTCACTAAGGATTTGCAAGGCGCATTGAATTATTTACTCTTTCTGAGACCATTTCTCACCTACAAACATTTTTTTTTCATTGCTGTTGATGTTTGATTATTGAATTGGTGTTATGGGTTATCATCAGCTAAAAGAAATTGAATACAGTTTCATGATATAGGTGAAGAGGTTCTTTCAGTTAAATGGCTCAGTTATGAAAACGCATAAAAGGTGTAATGTTTACAATTCTATCCATTTCCTACTGAATTTACAATGCTTGTTGTTTTGAAATATTAATCATTATCTGGAAAGTGAAATTATTCTCATTATATGAAGTACTACATACAGTCATTGCATCATTCAATACCCAGAGTAAACATTGCTCAACAGGTAGGTGTATTTTTGGTGAGCTAAGGTCAGACACCACTAGCACAATCAACTGTAGATAGGATCTGTCAGACAGGAAGTAGTAATTTCAAGCAGGAACTCACATGACATGCTACTGGCTGAGAGGCCCAGGACAGCTGCCAGTGATGGTCATGGTGAGGGGAGCATAGACCACCCTTTTCGAGCAGAGTTGTTGAATAATAATAAAGAGGGAAACAGTATCAGAAGGCTTTTATATCTGGATATGCCAATTTTTCTGTATTGGATCTATTTTGTGTTGGGTGTGTGCATTTATTAAAATGACATTTTTTGTTTTATGTTTGAAGCAAAATAGATTTTCTCTCTATATCTACACTCTTTAGAATGTATATGGTTTATTGTATAGCTTCTCCACAGGTCAACATGACCACTGAGATGTCTGATTACAACTTAAATTAGCTTTGCTCTCATCTAGTTTCCTGTCGTAGATGTAATATTGATGTGTAAGAGCTTCTAGAAACAAATTACTTCCTGATTCCAGACGTTGATGGAATGAGCTCCAAATGAGTTCTTGTAAGGGTATTACTGCCCAATAGGATTAGTGGTACTACCTTTGCTGGTCATGAGATTGGTACACTCTGCATTCAGCTTGCTCATTTATGTGGGTTAAACTCAGAAACTATGTGTTATTTAAAAAAAAAACATAATATGTATTAAAAGGAACTTTAGACCATTAAGGATTGCTACTGTTCTTAAGCGCATTCTTTATTATGCAGATTTGAGCAGGCTGTTGGCGGGCTCTAGGCAAAGGGTCGAGATTTTTATGTTTTGTTCAGTTTAATCTATTTGAGTTTCCATCCTTGCATCTCTGAACTTACCTCCAGTCATCCGCCCAACCTCACTAGATCTATTAATTGCATTGCTTAAATATGAAATTCAGAATGTTTAAAAATAAACCTTGTGTTTCAATGTCCATTTCATTGGCAAAACCTTCTAAATGATGCTGATTGCAAAGAACTTAAATCTCACAGTGAAAGACCCTGACAAAACAGGGTATAATAAATTGAAATGTTGTAAAAACCTGGTGAAGCTAATGAACAGCAGCTCTTAAAGGTACAGAGGATACTTAGACAATCTCAGTATAAAAACTCATTGGATCATTTCACCTCATTCCCTTTCGTTGGCCTACAACGCATTTATGAATGTCATTGTACTTGTTTGCCCTTAGCTTTTGTTACTATTTTCCCCCTTCATTTTCTCCTTCTTGCTTATTGTAGTTGAGACTGCTTCTTTCTTTCCAAAAGTTATTGGTGGTCGCTTTTCATAATTACAGTTGCCAAGTGTTGTTATTTTGTCTTTCTTGCTTGCATTGCTTGTCATTGAAGTAAATTCAGGAAAGAAATCCCAATCATGTTTGTCTATCATCGATTATGATGTGCCTGTATAATGAAGTTTGTTTATTGAAATAGTGTAATGGGTTATCATTAGCTAAAAAAAGTGAAGGCACAGCCATTGTCTAGATGAGGAGTTTTTCTTTGGTTAGATGGCAGTAGTCATGGGAATTCCTAAAAAGTGTAATTCTTAAAACTATATCCATTTCCTATTCAATTTGTACGTAACGGATGCTTGTTTTCTTTTCTCCAGAGATTGATCCTTATGAGGAATGTGAAACTATTTTTAATGATAGAGAAACAATTCAGTTCCCACATATAATATTCTCCAACAGGCATGGCTCTCTTTGGTGAGCTAAAACGTAACCCGCTACTAACACATGCATCCTTAGATAGGGTCTGTCAGACAGGAAGTTGTAACTTCAAACAGGAAGTCATGTGACATGTTACCATCTAACCGGCCCAGGACAGGTGTCAGTGATGGTCAGAGTCAAGGAAGCCTGGACCTAAACGTAGACTAGTTTTTAGGAACACAGGTGATGACTAGGAATAACTGGTGAAACAGCTTCCGAAAAATGGGTAAGATTGGCGACAACTGTTGAGTCATCTTTAATCACAGAGGTATTTTTTTTTGTATACAATGGGTACATTTACTTACGAAAAATTGTTCTCTTGCATGAAGGGATTTGCATTGGCATCCTCCCACCTGCATTGACCTCTGCGTTCAAAAGTATATATACTGTAATAGGGTTAACCCTCTTTTAAGATGTATATGATAGAGGCAAATTACATTTTGGGTGAAAGCAAACATCTCTTTTGTGTTGAGAGTGCATTTATCGGGTTTCATTTAGTGTTTGTTTTATGTTTCCTCTACGTACGTACACTCTATTTAGAGTGTTTGTGGTATAGTGTATAGCTTCGCAGGTCAACATGACCGATGAGATGTCTGATCACCACTTTGGTTTGCTCTCATCTAGTTTTCTGCCGTAGATCTTATATAGAAACAAATTACTTCTTGATAACATACATTCACGGGATGAGCTCCAAATGAGTTCTTGTAAGAATGTTACTGGAGCTTAATTCAAAACATCCTGGGATCGCAACCCCAGCGATCTTAGTGCAGGCACATATCATAAGACCTGGCCAGTCTACCCTATCTAATGCAGTGGTTTCAGGCCTGCCAGGAATAGTAAGTCCTGGGATCACTTCACTATTCCTTTTCCAGCGCTAAGCTCACTGCAATCTTAGTAAAAAAGGATTGCACAGTGGTTTAACCTGAGTACAAGAGCACTAACAGGGAACACTCCTGATCGAAAGAGTGAAAAGCCTGCTGTATACATATAGAGGGGAGGGAGGACGTTTGCTGAGTGTCCTTGAGGGCTCTTAGGGCTACTCATGTGTTAAGTGCACTGTAAGGTAATTCTTCCCTTCTCTCTCTTTGTCCTGGGGGGGCACAATGCTTCTAATAGGCAAACATAAAACATACATTAATAGGAACAACTCTTGAATACTTTACTGGGTCAACTGCACCCTGTGCTCTTTTGTAAGGCCATATGGGGAAGGGGAACGGTGGTATAAACACTGTTGTGAAGAAGAGTGCCTCCACAGCTATTCCTTTATTTTGGGACTCTTACCCCTGTGCCCAGTCAGTACTTCTTGGAATAGTGTAGGAGGGCTGAGGCTAAGATCGATGCGATCTTAGTGCTGGCTAGGAAATCTGAACGCAGTCTGATCTTAAGATCGCTTAATAGAATAATACCTAAGATCGCTGGGTTGTGATCCCAGGATGTTTTGAATTAACTACTGGCCTATCTGAATAATGGTATTTTCTTCCCTGCTCATGTGATTGCTTCACTCTGCATTTGGCTCGGTCATTTATGTAAACTACACTCAAAACTTAATTTTTATATTATTTGCAGATTCTGTATTTAATGATACACATGAATACATAATGAGGGCAGGTACATCATGTATACAGTAAAAAGGATCGTTGTAAAAGTGAACAGCGAACCACCGTCATTGTAGTGTAGTCTTTACAAAGACCCCTATAGGTCGCACTATGGTGGTTCAAGGAAACAAAAATGTGCCACTATTTTGAAAACATTTCTTACAGTACATTTTATAGGGGTAGAAAGCTAGATCAGTTTGCATTGTTATGCGATCTTTTTGATTTGCCATTGTTACATCCCTGATCTATTCATCCACCCATCATCCTTGTTTCTACAATCTGCAGTGTTTCAAAGTGAAAATTGATTCTTCAAATCACCAATTCTGTTTTGCACTACTGATCCCTTATGATTGCAGAGGAAATAAATTATCCATCCATCCTCAGACCACTGACAACACATGATTTAAGAACAAAAATAAAAACCTTCATGAACAGCATTTTCTAAAGGCTACTGAGAAAGTCTCAGGAGAAATACTCATTGCCTCAGTGTATGTATTACATTTCCCTCATTCGCAGATCATCACCAAGGGGTTTAGCACTGGTTCTCTGACTTCTAAGAATTTCTTTTGAATTGTTTGTGTTTTTTCTTTTTTTTCTTTTTTTTTTCTCCTTCCTCCTTTTTGGAGTTGGGATTTTTTGTACGTTGTAATGATGATAACTATCACAACAGGGCTGACCACCATAGGATATATGTTTGGTCTCTACCGAATATACCATAGGAGTATGTGATGGAAGTTTGTTGGTTCAGAGAATCTGAATCAGTAGTGATGAACGAAGATGGCCAGTGGGAATGAAATAACAAAGCTATTGTATTCCGGGACCACAGTTTTGTGAATAAAAGATTAAAATTGGTCATTCTGCAAAAGTTCTTTTGGGTTAATGCCAGAGATAATCATGAATTGGCAGAAGATAATACATGTTTCTACTCCAAAATTGACAGAAGTACCTAATTTCTGGTTATTGATTATGTGAAAGGCAGCATTACCTAGCTAGTGCTTGATTTCCACATAAATCAGAACATAATCATCTACATCATAGGTGTCAGAAGCCATGATGGGTCTGCAATAGGCCTTAGCACCAATAACTTCCATTGAATCCCTTTCTTATCCCCCAAATCAGTGATATCTACCATTTCAGTACCTCAAGGACTGACCTGTGACAGCAATCTATGGTGGTAAGAATAGGGAACAGATTGCTATCATTAAGGATCAATTTGCAGCATAACATATAGCTATACCGGTTTTCCTTTACATTGTCGTTATTAGGGATGGTTCTGAGAAGGGTCGTGTCATCTTCTGATTGGTTGTCATAATGAATGTACACAACTGTAGAGAGCAGTAATAGCCCACCACTTAAAAGGGTCTTTTTCTCCTCTGTCTTGTCCCTAGGATGTGTGTGGTGCACATATGCACGGGCACCGACACATTCCTCTGAGAAATTATAATTTATAGCCCTCGCCAAGAATATGACCTTAGATTATAATTATGATTATATCGCAATTCAAAACTTATATCATATGTGGTGCACACTTCAAAGATAATGAAGTGTCTAGAAGTCCTGTCGTCTTTGCTATGATGTATTATATTATGATGTAGGTTGATTGATAGGGTGCATTTGAGGATAGACTTGCTTGGTGTAGATTAAGGTGATTGAAATGCCCCTTGTGCCCTCACAAGCAGAGGGGGGGGATCCTCATCTTGGTCATCTTTTATCTAATGTGAGACATAAGCAACAACCATTCTCAATCTTACCAAAACAGCTTACAACGAAACATTGTATCAATGAATTTGCTTGAAATGGCTTTCTTCCACCTTTTGATTCAAAGAGTGAACATACTGTAATAAGGTCACACATTAAGGAAAAAAAAAAAAACTTCCTTTTCTTTCTTAAATAAAAAAAGCTTCTCATATTAGGTTTATCTATTTTTTATGTTTATATTAAAGCAAAACTTTTTATTTCTTCTTAAAAGTACACTCTTTCAAATAAATGTGGTGTATTATCAACAGGCTAACATGGTCAATAAAAAAATTATACATAATTTCTTTCAGTTTTTTTATTTGCCCTGAAGAACAACAACTGAGTCATCATTAGCATATAATCTCTTATTGGTCTTTAATGACCACTGAGATAATTGATTACCTCTTATGTTTGCTCTTATCTAATTTTCCTGCTGTAGTAAGGGCATATATAACAAATAGAGGTGCAATAGGTGATTCTAGGGGCAGATAAGAAGCATGAGGCCGTAGGCCGAGTGTCTTCTTATCTAGCCCCTAGAATCACTGTGTGCACCTCTATTTGTTACCTATGGGGTTTATACCATGGTTTCAACCATTAAATTAATTATTTTACCTTATAAAGCCATGAAAATCAATGGCATAGGTGCTAGAATATAATGTCAAGTTTCATCATGTGTACCCATTAAGCTTCTAATGCCATCGAATTGAATCTTTGATGTCAATTTGCTGTCATGTCGTCTCGTCTCAAGTGTCAACATGGGTTCATTTAGCGCGTACTATTCGAACTTCAATATCCGCTCCAGGCACCGTAAAATCATTCAAATACCCATTACAACATGTCATTCCACAAGCGTATCCAATAATCTTTTTTTTTTGGGGGGGGGGGTCACTTTGCAAAATCAGTTCATAGTGGGGGGGAGCAACTATCATTTTTTTTATAGTTGTGGGGGGTTCGAAAAAAAAAAGTCTGCTGATTGCCATGATTCCATCTACCCTCCAAGTTTGCAATAAATGACTCGTCCCTTATGCTATACTGATTCTAGGGATATTATGAGCAAATAGCAGTCTGTTAGTTTTGCGGAAATGGGTCGATAAGTCTGAGATTCTGATTTTACAGATCAATCTACTTGATTTGCCATCCACATCACTGATCCTACCTTTATTCATCAGCCCAACATCCATGTGTCTGTTATCTGCAGTGGTTCATAAAGCAGATTTTAAAAGATGAATATGATGTGACATTGACTTTTCAAAACACCCAGTTCATTTGCACTGTCTGCATCTATGATGCTGCTTGCAAAGGAATTAATACTACAGTGGGAGAAGACTAAGACAACATGATGAAAGAAAGAAGGGTAACAAAAAAAGAAATGGACAAGCTGGTAAACAGTGGTAAAAAGGCTACTCCTACAATCTCAAGGGGAAATACGCATTGGATCAGTCCATCACATTTTTCTTCATTGTCAGACCTCAGCCAGCTGCCTCAGCACTGATTGCGGTTCGTAAATTATAAATTTAGGTTTTATACTGGATCTAAGACTTTTTTGGGTGACTTTTTCCTTATATTTTTCATTGATTTCTTTCTTCTCCCTCACCTTTTTTAATGGGGAATTTAGCCTTGTGTTATGAGGATGAGTATGACAGCAGGGCTTGTGTCGTAACAAAAGACTGAGAACTACTGCATAGATATTTCAATTTTGGTATTCTCGAATGAGTATGATATAATTAACAAAAAAAACATCATAGGTTGGTATGATTTTAAATCTATGCACTTCATACCCAATCAGTTTGTTCCAAAATGCTTATTAATCTAGCAAAGTGTACCTATATAAACGGCTGAAAAGACCTGCCGATAGATTACCTTAGTGAAATGACAGCAGTAATCAAATACCATTATTTTCTTCAAGATGATACTTTGCTTGCAGTGCCAAATATACTCAAATCATCTTTTGAAAAGATAGGTTTTGTAGAGTGTGTCTATTTCAATTCAGATTTATTAAATGTGGTGAGACACCATTTTAGTTCCAGATACATCCACTAAGGGCAGCACCAGACAGCAGCATTGTGTCTATATTTAGTTTCAGATTCACCCACTGAGGGAAGCACCACACAGCAGCTGTGTGTCTATATTTAGTTCCAGATTCACCCACTGAGGGCAGCACCAGACAGCAGCATTGTGTCTATATTTAGTTTCAGATTCACCCACTGAGGGCAGCACCAGACAGCAGCTGTATGTCTGTATTTAGTTCCAGATTCACCCACTGAGGGCAGCACCACACAGCAGCTGTGTGTCTATATTTAGTTCCAGATTCACCCACTGAGGGCAGCACCACACAGCAGCTGTGTGTCTATATTTAGTTCCAGATTCACCCACTGAGGGCAGCACCAGACAGCAGCTGTATGTCTGTATTTAGTTCTAGATACACCCACTGAGGGCAGCACCAGACAGCAGCTGTATGTCTATATTTAGTTTTATGACATGACCTCTGCGATTTTGGGTGCTTTTTCTGGATATTCCCATTCTGATACTTGTCGATATTGCAGGTCTTAGGAGTGCTGATATCCATGGATCTCAGCACTCCTTACATGTCACACATCACATGTCCCAACATGTTACATGTTTAAACCTACAAACTTGTAATGGCCTGGGTAGGGATTGAACCTGCAGTCTCCTGATCCTTAATCCAACTTCCTATGCATTGCGCCACAGGGACTGACGAAAAGTGGTTGGCTAGAACGAGGTCTTGATATGATACAAATCCCGGGGAGGTTACTCACATATAATTACCATACATTAAAAGTTTGAAAATCTCCGGCAGTCTGGGTTGTGACCCCCCCTCAAGCTTTGTCGCTGCTGCTGCCATAACCGCGATGACTGCAGGATGCATTCAAACCAAACCAAACCAAGCCGTGCGCCGAGGTGTGAGCCCCGGTGGTCTAGTGGTTAGCGCATTGCGCTCAGCTGCTAGAGGTAGGCGGGATGAGTCCCGGTCCGGGCGTATCTTTTTATTCGCGGTGTGTACACACACTAGGCCTATGGCAGGATTTATATTTTCAACTTGTTTTTATTGATATTCTATTGATTATTCTATCGGGCACCAAATTCAGTGTATGATAAGAAACTCGTGGCCTACTGCCACTCATTACGATGGCCTACTGCCACCATACAGCAGATGTGTGTCTATTTTTAGTTCTAGATACACCCACTGAGGGCAGCACCATACAGCAGCTTTGTATCTATATCTAGTTCTAGCGTGCACTTTATACTATATCTCATTATCCATTATTGCCCACTTCACTGTGCTTGTCTATAATATGTTCATCCTAAGTCAACATGTCACTGCTAGGTGTGCTTGTGCAATCAAGAGCCTATTTGTGTGTAACCTCAGGAGGGTTGCCACTTCTAGTGATCGGTCATTTTATATAGTGGCTATAAACCCTAATGCTATATTTGACACTTGGATCAGCAGGGGAAATGCCAATAGTTAAAATTTACATCACCCTCCCCACATGTTAACTCCCACAGTAGCCGAAAGGGGGCAGTTCAGGGTTTTAGATAGCACCATTGACCTACATGACTGCATCCGCTGAACCATGTCACTTTTGGGGTTTTTGGTCTTTATGGATACAGGGGGCTGTAGAATAAAAAGTAAATAACCATTCTTCCTATTTTGGGTCTCATTTGAAAGAAAACATGAAGGGCTTCAAAAGAAATGCATATTTGTGCATGTCAGTCCTCTATTTTTTTTTAGATATAGTGGCCCAAAGTTGCAAAATGGCCCAAATTAGGATTTTTTTTTTTTAATTTTATCTTATTCCATGCCCTATAGCATCAAGTCAATCAGTAAAAGATCACCATAATTTTATTCATTCCTTGGTGGGGGGTCCCATCTAAGATTTCCATGTGGTTTGAAGGTGATGTTTCAATTCTTTTTTACCCTAGACATTCTCATATGTTCAAATAGCAATGTTTGCGCGACTGATCAAAATTTTAAACCTCTGTAAAGCATATTAAAAAAGAATTCCTCAGCTTTTCTACATTTACCCATAAAGGAGGTCTCTATAGTAGAGGAGTTTTTGGTAAAGAAAATTGTTTGCGTACCATGCAGCCTTTGAGTGCACTACACATTCAAGTATTTTTCAAGTCAACCCTCCAGCCCTCCTTAAACTGGAGTTCTGTATGTTTAGCCCATATAAATCATTCTGGGACTATTTTACCTATCATACAGTGTGTATCTATTGGTGATGTTTTGATTTAAAAAAAAAAGTGTCTCTACCTGCTCATATGAAAGGCTTGAGAGCTTTTACAAAGCCTTTATCTATGTATAACTGCGTGTTACAGGACTGACTGATAATATTGTACTAGTTTGGACATGCAATATGGTAATGATAGAGCATTTATTGACAATTTACACATATCAAAAATTATTTTGATCAGTCGCGTAACAGAAAAATATGTTTTTTTACAGTGAGTGTGATAAAAACTTATAATGTAATGCTGAACTTGCTTTTAGGACTCATTGACCATTGTAACTGACATATCTCAGCCGATCCATGTTGGAGAGCTTTGCATGATGCACTTATGGAGGGCCTTTGCATGATGCACTGTTTGCATGATGCATGATGCACCATTGGAGTGCTTTGCATGATGCACCATTGGAGTGCTTTGCATGATGCACTTATGGAGGGCTTTGCATGATGCACCATTGGAGTGCTTTGCATGATGCACTGTTGGAAAGCTTTGCATGATGCACTTATGGAGTGCTTTGCATGATGCACTTATGGAGGGCTTTGCATGATGCACTTATGGAGTGCTTTGCATGATGCACTTATGGAGTGCTTTGTATGATGCACTTATGGAGTGCTTTGCATGATGCACTTATGGGGTGTTTTGCATGATGCACTTATGGAGGGCTTTGCATGATGCACTTATGGAGTGCTTTGCATGATGCACTTATGGAGTGCTTTGCATGATGCACTGTTGGAGAGCTTTGCATGATGCACTTATGGAGTGCTTTGCATGATGCACTTATGGAGGGCTTTGCATGATGCACTGTTGGAGAGCTTTGCATGATGCACTTATGGAGTGCTTTGCATGATGCACTTATGGAGTGCTTTGCATGATGCACTTATGAAGTGCTTTGTATAATGCACTGTTGGAGAGCTTTGTATGATGCACTGTTGGAGAGCTTTGTATGATGCACTGTTGGAGAGCTTTGTATGATGCACTGTTGGAGAGCTTTGTATAATGCACTGTTGGAGAGCTTTGTATAATGCATTGTTGGAGAGCTTTGTATAATGCACTGTTGGAGAGCTTTGTATGATGCACTGTTGGAGAGCTTTGTATAATGTACTGATGGGGTGTTTAGCATGATGCACCAATGGAGCGCTTTGCATTATGTAATGGAGTGGCTAGAGCAGCCCAAAGCATAGAATGTCATGACCAGAGTCTACATACTAAGTCATGCACCATAAACTAGCAAGCATGATAAAGTCATCACGGATGACCACCACTGTCACTCAATCACTGCTGGTGGTGGTTGTGTAGGGTGAAGGTTGGTGTGTACGGGTTGTAATTTGAAACCTTGATTTATTCAACATTCTATGAACTAAGTACATATAGATGAGAATGTGCAGCAATAATGGGGAGTTACAATGTATCATAGATGTGTTTACTTTCATACGCAACTAGGCCTTAGATACCAAACATTCATGTAAAACATACAGAGCAACTCTCTAGTTTGAAGCAATCTACAACAGATATCCCACTACACAAACTCCTAAACAGCTGGTTCAGCATCTAACGATTGGAATGTAATTGGTAGGTTTACACAGTAAGAGATGGCTATTCGACGATAGTAACCATGAGGGTACAAAAGAGGCAATGCGATGTCCTTCTCCATTGGCCAGTTCTGCCAATCCTGCTGGTTCTAACTACACTGACTGCTTCTGGTAAGTATGATGTCTTACATATATTGGAGTAAAGGGTGCATCCACTGCCGACATATGGATCATTTATTGGCCTCATCATTTGAATATATATCATTGCTTTAGGGAGTAAATCCACCCAAAATCTTCTATGGAACATTAACCCTTAAAGGGCTGCTGATGCAGGAGTGCATCATTACCATTGGTCTCCATGATGCATCAATGAAGCGCTGGCGAGTAGTCTCGCCAGCCCTTCATTTGAGCATCTGGAATTTTGTGTATCATCTCTGTAGGGTTGGCATGATGCATGAATGCATCATGCCGACCAATATGCATGATGCATTCATGCATCAGCTGTTGTTAAAGGGTTAATGAGGCACAATAGGACGGTCTGACACTTTAGCCAGAAATATTTTATATACAAGCACATCACATGCCACTAACACTATATACTTTATCTTTATTACTTGTTCCCACATTGAGTTGTTTCCATGGGTACGGAAACAGAATAGCTACTTCACCTATAAGACAGAATTTCAGTATGTAATTGTGAGAGTGTATGAATTAGATTTGGAAAAGATATATCTTAACTTTCATTTTTTTTCTCTTTAAGTGATAATCTGAATATTTAGGTCTTTTATAGTCATTTCAATTTCCAGAGTTACATCAGAAACATGATTTATCCCTTTGCAATTTTTGTTTTGCTAAAATACCTCATGTAGAAATCTTATCATCCAAATTTGCTATTGGCCATAGTGGAGGAACAAATATACCACCTCGGCCGGCCCTGTACTTTTGGTCACCATGCCCCCACTGCTCCACCTGCTAACTACCTGTACATTGCAGTAAATGGCCTGGTCACAGCTGAGTGCACAATACTCCAAGAGCACTGTGCACCACCAAAGGCAATTTATTATATCACTCGGATACCCGGGGTCTATATATCAATATTATATGACTTTGCTAAGACACCTGCAGGAAGTTGTAGCATATATTGCCCTTGGCTCCTATATATGATATTGCCTTCTGATCCCATGGAGTATATATCTCATGCATAACCTCGTAGGTGACACATGCACAAGGCCTATGCATAGATCAGACTTTTAGTAGGGTATAGCTTCTTTCAGTAGTATATAGACTAAAATCTCAGGGAACGTTCAACAATTATGTCGCTGTTTTTGTGGCAGTTTTTTTAGGACCCCCCATCCCAATGTCACTGTTTGTCACTGATACCAAAAGAGCCCCCCTATCACTTTAGTAGTGATGTAATTGTTGAGCATTCCCTTGTATTATATGATTTTGTTTCTCATTTTGGTTAAATAACTTCCCTCTATTAAGCACTATGTATACATGGGAGGTGTTTATTGCTGAGGGGGTGCCCCAGAACCCAAGAACCCTCACTTGGCCCTTGACCTCCCTCTGCTGAAAATGGGGGTCCAAGGCTGCCCATTTTATAGCATTAAAAGTTACAAGTAAGGACCTAAGTATGGGCCTGGATTATCGAGGCTGGTGATCAACATGATGCACCAATGGATGCTGTCAAGGCTGCTCAGTAGCACTCCATCGACGCATCATGCTGCCGATCAGGGAGTGTATTAACCCTGTAGGGTGACCAGGATGCATGTATGTAGCCCTGGCTACTTAATGCATAGGTGGACCTTAAAGGATTGAGTGTCCCTGATGTGGGAATGTATCATGCAAATTAGTTGTCATGATTCAGGAAATCAAGTTTGTGTGCAAGCACTTCTCGCATCATGCATAACGCCTGCAAATTCATCTTCAATAGGGTCAGCATGTTGCGAGTTACTTTCAAGGGCTGAATGTATGCATCATGACAACTGAATGACATGAGTCATATATCTACTAGTGGCCGTTGACAAGTTAAATATGAGCATTGCTTGCAGTACACCATCTGTCTCCATACAAACTTTATTATTTATTTACATCTATATCCATATTTCAGTGGTTGGGGAAGAGCTGTGCTACAAACTGGCTCCATACAAGGCCCGTGTAGACGAGGCACCAGGGCGATGTGTTCACTATGGTGGACACCTGATAAGAGTCAAGAATCAAGCTGATGTATGGATAGTTAATAACCTCACAAGGTATGATTGATCAGAAGAATTTACTTATTCATGATAAATGATAATACATGAATCCTCATTATCTGTAAAGGTTTCACAAACTACAATCTATAATTACAAATACCTAATTATATGAAACATTCAAAAACATGGTGATCTGAATGCGGGACTTAGATATCAAGATCTACTCTTTAACGAACAATAATGGGGTTACACTGTTAATTTGGTGTTTAGCAACCAAACCCAGTGTTTAGGATTTAAACACATAGCTAAACACATTCTTGTCCCACTTTTCTAAACACATTATTTTGCTAAACATGTTTAACTTTAAACATGTTCGGGTAAGAGGTGTTTAGCTTTGAATGTGTTTAGCTTTCGGAAGTGTTTAGATACATGGTGTTTAGCTATAGGAGGGTTTTACATAGATAGTGTTAAGCTTAAGGAAGCATTTAGATCAATCGTGTTAAGCCTTATAATGTGTTTTGATAGATAGTGTTTAGCCTTAGAAGGCATTTAGATAGATAGTGTTTAGCCTTAGAAGGCATTTAGATAGATAGCATTTAGCATTAGATGGCATTTAGATAGATAGTGTTTAGCTTAAGGAGGTATTTAGATAGATAGTGTTTAGCTTAAGGAGGTATTTAGATAAATAGTGTTTAGCCTTAGAAGGCATTTAGATAGATAGTGTTTAGCCTTAGAGGGCATTTAGATAGATAGCGTTTAGCCTTAGAAGGCATTTAGATAGATAGTGTTTAGCCTTAGATGGCATTTAGATAGATAATGTTTAGCCTTAGATGGCGTTTAGATAGATAGTGTTTAGCCTTAGAAGACATTTAGATAGATAATGTTTAGCCTTAGAAGGTATTTAGATGGGTAGTTTGGGGTCAGGTCTTTATTTGTTATCATTCAATGTCTTCCAATCTATCAGGTTGTGTCCTCATAACAAAAATTGCATTTCCAATTAGGCTTAAAGTGAGTGAGGCAGGGACCCACACTCCTACCACTGCAATGGTGGTAATACAGTGTAAAACAATCTGAACCCACCTAAAAGCAGCCAAATTTCCCGTAACTTTATGGTTTACAAATGGATCTTCAAATCTTTTTTTGGATAAGGCAGTTGCTGCATGATACCTTTACATCGACATTAACTTTTCATCGCTATAATGATAATTTCTGTCGGTGTTATCCCTACCTCCCTCCTCACTCCTCCTAACTGTCCTCCTGTCACTTGTGATGAAATCATTGGAGGCCTTCCCTACATTCCTGCCCACTCCTCCTACCTCTCCACCTGTGTCGAAGACATTGGAGGCCTTTCCTACCTCCCTCACCACTCCTCCTATCTCTCCTCCTGTGTCGAAGACATTGGAGGCCTTTCCTACCTCCCTCACCACTCCTCCTATCTCTCCTCCTGTGTCAAAGACATTAGAGGCCTTACCTAACTCCCTCCCCACTCCTCCTACCTCTCCTCCTGTGTCAAAGACATTGGAGGCCTTACCTAACTCCCTCCCCACTCCTCCTATCTCTCCTCCTGTGTCGAAGACATTGGAGGCCTTTCCTACCTCCCTCACCACTCCTCCTATCTCTCCTCCTGTGTCAAAGACATTGGAGGCCTTACCTAACTCCCTCCCCACTCCTCCTATCTCTCCTCCTGTGTCAAAGACATTGGAGGCCTTTCCTACCTCCCTCCCCACTCCTCCTATCTCTCCTCCCGTTCGCAAGATGCTGGAGGCCGTCACTCCTTCCCTCCCCACTCCTCCCATATCTCCCCCAATGTACCAGCCCAGAGGCTCTTATGCCCAAAATTACCTACATCTCCAGAGCATGGATTTTACTGGACTTCATAGGATTTTATTGTGTCACAAGATATCAAAATTTAATGCTACACCTGCTCTGATGTCTACCATCATTTTATTTTAGAATTTCATTATAATTCCCCATAACTAAACCAACGAATTCAGATTATATGAAATTCACTGTAAATAGATCCTTAAAATTACTACAGTAATCTACTTTGCACTCTACATGTCCTCATATGTGATTCCTTGTCATCTCTTTCCTAATTCTCATAAATGAAACAACATAATTGGATAAAAGGTTAGTTCATTATATCTAAAAATATGGATAGAAATTTGGATAGATTTACAATAGAAAAGCATGGAATAATTTACTTTGTGTATGACAAATATGAATTATACGTTATATCACGATTTGTCTTGTAAAAGTAATTATTGGCTTCACAAATGTGCTATATTTTATCTAAAACACTTAAAAATGTCAAAACATGTTTCTCCCCATATATTAGGCAGACATATCATTTCTATGGTCATTCCATACCTTCAATTGTCATCCCAAACAGCTATTATGTTTATCTTTAGTATACATGTTTAGGATAAAACACATCCAAACCTTAACGCCTAAACACTTGGCTCAGTAAGTGTTTAGGTGTGTGAGTAGTAGGTGTGCAACTTTGAGAACATGTGTTTAGAATCTGATGGTGTTTAGCTGCAAGTGTTTGAATTTCATAGGCATGTAGGAATCAAACACCATTTAGAATGTTTGGTGTGTACAGTCAAATGCCGTTTTTTCAGTGATAGGATAGGGTTGTGGATGTTGTCAGGATGAGCACCTAATTTCTTTTATGGCCACTGCCTGGGATTGGGTTGGTATGTCTGAATCTACAAAGAGCTCCTAATTATTGAAAAAGTGTTTCTTTGTTATGATGTTGTTTTTTTTTTTTTTTTTTTTTTTTACATTTCCCAGCTAGCACGACTTGTGTCATTTACATCTTTCTTATGTGTGATTTATGTAAAAAAGCCATCATTAGGATGAGTTGTGCTAGCAGGGATTGTACACCAGTCCAAAATCTCAGAGAGAGGGAGCATTTTGTTTATATATTGTGAGGATGCACACAATTGGTGGCATCTTATGTTTGTGAGTAGTATATACATGCAAACTGAGCGCAATGGATTAGCTACTAACTAGGTCATGACCTACTGGTAGACCGGAAGTGACCTAGTTTTAACCAATCAGAGGGCTGGATTTGACAGGAAGTGACGTCATAAGGTCATGACCTAGTTTTTTTGACCAATCAGAGAGCTGGATTCCATTTGACCTAGTGACCTGACCTAGTTACATAAATTAAAAGAATTGTGCAATACCTAGAGCTGACCTACTTGCAAACCGGAAGTGACCTACTAACCTACTTGCAAAAACGTATGACCTACGTATGAGGGTGCATTGCGCAATGCTTGTAAGAATTTACACAATGTTCTGATGCAATACTTTTATGGATTTACGCAATACTTATGACTCATTTTGTTATGTCTCTTCATTTTCATGCATTAAAATAAAACACAACTCATTTATTTCACATAACAGATTATATTTTTTTATTAGACACAATATTTACAGATGAAGACAGATTTTCCATTTCCGGGGCGTGCACATATACTACAAAAACATTTGTTGTGTGTGAATTTACTTGCTTGATACCAGCTTTGCCCAGTGAGACTAGTTTTCCATGTGTTGTGGAAACAATAACTGTTAAGTTTGGCTATGTTAGATATAGCATGCTCGAACAAAGCCTGGGCCAGGAAGTATGTTTGACTGTTTTTGGGTCCAGGTAAAAGACCAGATAAAAAACCATCCTTAAAGTTTACCTCAAAGGAGAAATGATTTTTCACTCCAGGTATACTTAAGGCATGAAGTTCCAGTGAGACCTGCAGACATGTGAAACAAATAGTTTTAGCAATAGCAGATACTTCCAGTTTACAATTACACTGACAAAACACTCCTACTATGGGATTACATTCTAACTCTTGGAGAGTAAGAGCAAACTTTCTTACACTTCCTAAAGTGTACCTTGTGTAGTGTCTTGGGCAGCCAGGTTCAGTGTGCAATTGATATACTCCTATACACCAATCATGCATTATCAAGTTAACTTTTTTCACTCGACAATAGTACATGCAGTTTCTGTAGGCGTCCCAAAAAGCTGAAGAGAAATATTTGTACATTTTAACACTAGTTATACAGTGGTCAACAGTGTCTGGTTCAGCTCCTCTAAAATAACCAATGTTTTCTGCAGGTATTATTTCCCAAAAGAAATTCTCTGAACATCCACATGCTACAGAACTTATATCATTGTCAGGTGTTATAGAAGAAGCTTGATTATATGAAGCAACACTTTGTAAAACTGGACGCATGTAATAGTCATAAGGTGGAGTTTCTGTGGTTTGCTCCACAAGCATAGCTTCTAAACTTTCCATGTTAAAATGGTTGCTTAAATCTAACCAGATACTAATAATCTGGTGAACGTGACGCTATGAGTTAAGAAATCTGGTACCACTTTTTTTCTGTTCCAACTTAATTTCTTCAGCGCCGGATTTTTTATTTTTTGTCGTGAACATGTACAGCGTTCACTTTTGTGAAAAGTTTTTTTTATTTTTTGGGTGATACAGTTCACTTTTCTTACTTTTTTATTAGTTTTTTTTCATGATACAGTACACACTTTGTTTTTTATTTGAAAAATGTTCATTTGAACAAAAAATATTTTCCAGTTTAACACTGTTTTCTATGGAAAAAAATGTTCATTTGAACAAATGTTCGTTTGAACAATTGTTCAAATGAACATTTTTCAGTTTAACACTGTTTTCTATGGAAAAAAATGTTCATTTGAACAAATGTTCGTTTGAACAATTGTTTAAATGAACATTTTCCATTTTAACACTGTTTTCTATGGGAAAAAATGTTCATTTGAACAAATGTTCGTTTGAACAATTGTTCAAATGAACATTTTCCAGTTTAACACTGTTTTCTATGGGGAAAAATGTTCATTTGAACAAATGTTCGTTTGAACAATTGTTCAAGTGAACATTTTCCATTTTAACACTGTTTTCTATGGGGAAAAATGTTCATTTGAACAAATGTTCATTTGAACAATTTTTCAAATGAACATTTTCCATTTTAACACTGTTTTACTATGAAGGAAATTTGTTCATTTGAACAATTTGTTTAAAAATTTTTTTTCTTTCAACGAAATGTACAACTGGAAGTGAAACTAGAAAAAGAAACCATTTTTTATATAGAAAGGGGTAGGGTGCTTACACCGTCTTCACATACTTGTCTCTTTATGTACTGATAGGTTAGACCTTGTTTCCTTTGAGAGTAAGTCGTAACGCTGTGGTTAACTACTTTAAATCCTTTGTTGACTACCGTGACAACATTTTCACTGTCCAGTACTTCTTTGTACTTGTCAGTGGTCAGGGGGTTTTGTTTTTGAATTACACCTTTGCAACTCATTTTAACGGGCACATTTACTCCTGTGCCTATGTAACATTTGGAGTTCAAGGCAGTCATTTCATCACCTTCCCACTCCACTTTGAATAACCCGGGGGTTCTCTTGTCAAACGCCAGACGGCTCTTACAGCATGGTTGAGGCAGCCACAGCTCACCCAAAACTTTGGTCTGAACATAGGTCTCTCTGTGGTGACTGTTGTCACATGATTCAGAGGGCAACCATTTGTGACGTTCTCTGAAGAAAGCTTCACGTTTTTCAGGAATAATTACGTCTTCTATTTTCTCTGCACTTAAAGCAAAGTAAAAACTGTCAGTGTCCATTTCACACATTTCAAAATCTTTCTCGTCTATGTATTCAAGGAGAAAGTCGTAATAGAAAGCCAACATTTTAAGTTTGGCATATTGGTATACCATGAACCCTATTTGAACTGGGAGATCGTAGGTGATGGAGGTGGGCAAACAGGACAGTTCTACCGTGTTGTCACTTATGTCTTGCACGTCTTGCACTGACCAGTGCATGGCCAAACGTCTTGCCTTAGAGGGGTGAAGATACTTTGTTTGAACAAAGTTTTGTTTGTTGCATATGGTTTTTCCGTATGAACCATTTCCCAAAAGTTTGTACAGATCTGACAAAATCTTACAGTCTATATTTTCGTCGCCCTTCCTCCTAGCTTTGGTTACTTCGTCCATGAAGGGTAAAAAAGTCTGTTCTGGAGTGTATTCTACGAGAAGGTGTACTGTCGTAACTACCAAACCTTTCTCCAGGTACCACTTCAAGAGAGGAGTTCCCAACAAAATTCCCTCTGCGTGGTAGCTGCCTATAAGTTGGCGTTGCGGTTGTTTTAGCTTACCTGCTGCTTCCAGGTAACGTTTCATATGTTCACCTACGTCTTTTTTCCTACTAAACAGTTTTTGAAGATAGGTGTCATTTCACTGAATTTTTCTTTCAAGTATTCAGGTGTTTCTATGTCTACCTGGATAAGTCCAAAAGTTGTTCCTTTAGAAACCCCTCTCAGTATTTCATCCTGACTTTTTCTGCCTTGGCACAACGGTCTTTTAATTTCCCATTCACTTTTTGTTTCTCTGCACAAGTTTTCAGTTTTTTCTTTCAACCACATACACTCATACTTTTCCTCTACTTGGTAACCTAACGATTGAAGATATAGGGTAGTCAAAATGGTATTTTGGTTTTTTTCTTCTAACCATGCCTTTCCATTGGGGTCTCTCAAAACTGATTTAGTGAGGTGACATATGTGACCATGCCAGTAGCACCCGTGAAACTGGTATACTTTTTTTGAAGCTGGATCATAACCGTCCACTTTTATTTTCCTTGAACCCAATACTACTTCCCCGTAGTTGTATTGGTGTAATATCTTGACTTTGTCTGTCACAGTTTTGTATCGCAACCATTCTGTGGCTGAGTAGCTAATTTGTTGACTGCAAACAGCTTGAAAATCGTTTTCTTTCCTGCGCACCACATAATAACCTGTGCAGTGCTCTTCACCCATGCACTTGAGGTACAAGCTGTTAGCATCTACCCCTACTATGTGTCTGCATACTTTGCTTTGTGACCCGTATTTTTTTTGTCTTATTCTTGTTTCTCCACTTTTGTGATGTCTGTGAAAAATAATAGAGGGACCCCCTACTAAGTTGCGTCTGAGCAAGGAGTGAACATCCTTTTCTTTCTCACCAAAAAGAATGTAAGGAGTGGCATTAGGTGCAGTGTTGTTGAAAAGAAACTTCAAGGTTAAACCTGGCAAAGTTAAACCGTCTTTGAACATGTCTACCCCACGATCTATAAAAAATTTTGTGTGCTCGTTTATGGCTAAAACAAAGGGTTTAACATCCAGGTTGTTGTAATATATCAAGTAGTCCTTCATAGTTTTCATTTTGTTTTCTTTCCAGACCTTTTTACATTCAAGATAATCTTCTTTGCTTATTCCACCACCCGACAAAGAACTGTAGAAGCAGTGGCGTGGAGGAAGAGCTTTGTTGTTCAGTTTTCTTATGTTGTCCATCCACTCGTAGGGAAAAAAACCTTTTTCAGCTTTCCCTTTTAGAAAGGCTTTCAGGTAGTTTGCGTAGGAATAACCTGGTGCCAAATAGTTAAACATGTCAAGGAAAAGAAGATGGTCTGTGTACACTGCTATGTACTTGTTGCATTTTTTTATGGTTTTCATTTCTGTTTTGTCTGTGTCTATAAAAAAAGAATGAAATTCCTTTTTTATCAAATTAATGTCATACTTTCCAGAGTTGAAACCTAGAACAGGGACTCTTTCTATGTAGGTAAGAAGTTTTTCCTTCACTTCAAGAACATGGGAGATTTTTTTTTTGGGATTTTTTTTGTTCTTTGCTGGAAAAACTTTGCTAGCTTTATGTTCTAGTTCCTTTTGTTTTTCTTCTAGAGAGTCTAGTTCGTCTAAAACATCTCTAAAATTCTCTTTCACCTGTTCTCCTATCAACTGCCCCAAGTTGTTTATGTGTTCCAACACATTTTTAACCAAAGGATCGTCGTCCCTGTTGGAATTTCTGACAAAACACACTGGTTCTGTATGCACAGGAAAATCAGAAGCTACACTGGCAGAAAGGGGTATGTGAGTTTTTTCTATCACAGTGTTAGCATTTTCTGGGGATGAATTTTCAGGTTGGACGAAATAGCTTTCAAAGTCAAAAACAATTTTATAGGGGTATATTTTTTTCTCAGGTGAACAAACTATTCCCAGTTCCTCTAAAACTTGAAAAACTGTTTTGGATGGATTGTATGCTCCACCTTTGTACCTGAAGCTGACTTTGGTGCAATCTTTTTTCACCCCATTGTGTTGTTTCAAAAGGAAGCTACGAGTGAAAACTTTATGACACTTTTCACAGGGGTACATTTTACCATACAGTCCCATGTTAGTTATTAAACTTACATGGTTTCTGTGTAAGTTCAAGTTCATGATTTTTTTGGATGAACACATGTTTGACCTTATAATTTTAGGTCGACCCTTTCTTTTACCAAAAGAGGGAAGGTAAAAGATTCTTATGTTAACTTCAAACATTTTTTCTAACCTGTCTAAATCTCTTATGTTAACGCCCTCAAAAGTCTCCTTGTTCACCCCTGGATAGGCTTCAAGGAAAAGCTCTTGAGTTTTTTCTAAAGATTCATACAGGAAGAAAGACAGACATCTAAAGAAACACAAGTTGTCCTTGTAAGCCCTTTTGGTTTTAGGGTCTCTGTGAAAGTGTTGCATTCCTCTTTGTCTTAAACCTGGTGGAACAGTTTTCATTTTACCTAAAAGATATTCTCCTCCCGTAGCCCTTATCAGTGTGATGTTGGCGTTCACGTTGCCTATTACACTCCATTTAGTAGAGGGTCTTTGAGTGTCTTCTTTAATGTTGTTTTATATTAAATCTAAACACTCTGCAAAGTCTTTGTCGTCCCTTATAAAAATGTAAGGGTCTCTATGACTTTCACTGTCATAGAACAAAGACGAGTTGTTGGCAGAAGCATGAAAGTACATGACTTTCTCTTCTTCTTCTTCCTCCTTAGAGGAAGACAACAACCTTCCAAAAGAGACAGCCACTTTGTAAGCCATAACTTGATTTCTATGAATAGAGGTAAGCGCCTCTATTACCTGTTTGGCTCCCAAGTCTTTGTTGAAACTTGTCATTCTGACGTTGAAAATGGACTGAAGCTTACCAAGCACAGCCAAACCTGAAGCTATGGACTTGAAGTTGTCACGGTAACTGCTTTTATGCAAAGAATTTTTTTCTATTTCTTTTGGAAGTTCTAAGCTGTCGGAAAAAGTTTCTCTTCTACAAGAATCTGAGTTACATAAAGTTTTTCCACTGTTTTCTACAGTAACCAAACGTGGAGGTCTAGGGGTGTTACACATTGGAGAGTTGACGGTGTAAAGTTGTTTTACCTTTTTGGGCGGCATTTTTTTTTAAGGTTTCTTTTTCTTGTTTCACTTTATGTTCTATATACAAACTTATAACTAAAACCTAACCTAAGTATACATGGAGTACATATGGAACTTAAACCTACGCTGGGCTATGTTGACTAAAAACGGAGTACGTCTAAATCTAACTACAAATTAGCTGATATACATGATAATGTAAAAGCACTGAACAAGGAGCTGTTGACCAGACACTATACAAAGTTGACCACTTACCCAGAGTAGAAATCGGTCGTTTCGTCTAGGAAGGGACCAACTCGTGATTTTATGTCCTCCAGAATGAAGGGGGACACAGTGTGTCCGCAGTGTGTGGCTGAGGGGGGCATTCTGAAGCTGGAAGACACCGAGGCATTCATTTCCTCCACGTAGCTGGTTGTTCCTATGTGAACTCTAGGAGTTCCCTTGTACAAGTTTACCAGGACCATAGCCCGGCCTCCACTGGGGTCGGTGCAGTCTTGGTTCAAGGACAACAAAAGATTATCCACCTTCCTCTCTCCAAGGGCAGCTAGGCGGTGTAACTCCTTGTACTTTCCTAGGATGCACTCTATCTGGTCCACTAAGTTCCTGAATTCACGCGCCTCTAGGTTCAAGCACCGCTCGTAAGGTTTGTCCAGGTAGGTTCTCAAGCATACTCCCCTGATGCTAGGTTCCCTGTATATTTCTATGCAGGCGTTGTTATCCCCTTCCGGATAAAAAACTTGGTTGGGGGCAGGTGACTTTTCTTGGAAACCAAATCGAGCAGGCCACTTTTTTACCACCAAAGGCACTGACCTAAAGCCCACAAGCTTGCTGGAAGAACTGGGGGCAGTGCCCTCCCCAAACTTTTGCCTGTGTGACTTGTCTTTAGGAGAAGGAACACCTGGGACAGAACCAATTGGCTCGGCACCATAGGATGAAGTCGCTGAGGAATCTGAAGCAGGGGTAGAGACAGGGGTTTTCTTGTCTTAGGCGCGCTTCTGTCTTTTTTTCTTAGGCTCCCCTTCTTTCTCACTGGAACAGTTTCTTTTTTCCGGCGGGCTTTTAAGAAGCAGCTCCTCTACTGGAACCGGGAGAGAGTACAGAGGAGAAGGGCCGGTTAAATCTATAACCTCTACCTGCGAATACCCCCCGCGGTGAGCAGGTGAAGGTGTCCCTTGTGTTAAGTCCACCACTTCTATGGGTTTAACTGCCGGTGATGAGGTTGTAAGGTCTATAACCTTAATTGGACTGACCTGGGGAGAAGGTTCCTCCGGAGTCACGGGTGAGTAAGAGGCGGACGTAGGTGTTTCAGTGGGGGGTTGGTAGTTCAAAGGTGCCGGGGGATTGATGTATTCCCTGATGTCAAAATCGCCGTCGCCAGCTTCCTGAGGAGAGCGATCCCGGACGCGATCCAGGAAATCAGTGATTTCGCCATGAAGAGCTGCAAGAGCGGCTTCCTGTTCTCCTGCATCAGGCACTTCAGTTGGAAGCCGAGCAGGAGTTGCAGGTGGTTTATCAGGTGAGGCTGGAGAGGTAGGAGGAGGGGCGATGCCCGACGCCTTTTCCACTGTCTGTTTAGAAGTAGTAAAAGTTAGTGGAGCCAGTTTTTTAGCTCCTCCTCTCCTGACACTAAGTCCCGTCTTCATGCGACCAGGCATTGTTCTCCTTGAAGATGAAAGGGTGGCAGGGCTGGAAGGTGCAGGAGCAGGACGGCGAACAGCAGACAAACGTCAGAAAAGGTTTGATGAAGATCGAGCAGCTCAAGTCTACTTTATAGTAACTATCCTGATACGATGCTGGGACGTTCCCTTGTCGTTCAGATAACGTACAACCACGTCCATGAGTCGTAGATAACCGTGCTTTTCCATTCATAGTATGTTTTACACTTAGTCAGTGTTGTTTTGGAAAAAAGTAAAAAAGCTTAACTCAAATAAAAAACGTGATAACGTTCAGTCAACGTTCAGGGTGAGGCTTGTAAAACGAGTCTTGTTGTTACCATTCTGTAATTAACGCAGACCATTCGTCATTTATCAGAACTAGCTTCTCTCAAGCAGACATGGCTAACTTTTGTCCTTTGCCTTTGTCTTTGACCGTAGGTCACAAAAGGCGTCAGGAGGTGTTTATTTCAGACATCAGGAGGGGCGTAGAAGAAGGTAAGGTGTGGGCTGTGTGGAAATTCTGTCCTGAAAATTTGAACAGGGATCTTTACATCCCTCCTAACTGTAACTTCAAACAATGCTTTTTGCACAACCAAACCACTGCATTGGTTCCTGGTGGACCCTCTGTGAAAAAACTTATCTCAGAAAATGGGGAAAGTTTTTTTTCAGGTGTTCTTTTGGGACATGGTGCCATGGTACACTTGATGTCTAGACATTCCATTTCCTCTGGAAGTTCAAAGAAATTCATTTCAGACAGACAAAAACCCTTTTTTCTAAGGGATCAACCTTTGGGGGGAGGGCCTGGTAATTCAGTTTTCATCGATTCTACTATGGTGAAGGCTTTAATTAAAGCCACTTTACTTCACCCAGACAAAATTACACACTCTTTAGGTTCAAAAATTTTCTATGAAAGAGGATTCAGGACAGAGATTGGCCACAATTACCATGGATGCTGTCATGTTGTGAGAGTTATTACTGAAATAACTACCTCCCATGAAAAAGGTCAGCTGAAGGTGGTAACAGCCTACCCCGTATCTAATTTTTGGTCCTCCTAATAAAACTGAACAAAAATAAACGATGATCCTCCGGGTAAGGCCCCTGGGCCAAACCCACCCTTCCACATGTTTTCCCCTCTTTTCAGAACGCTCAGGCACTGACCCTGACGTTTGTTTCGTCCTTGAGCAATAAATCATTTCAGGAAATTGCGATAAGGAAAGACTGACAGGTTTCCTATAAAGGTTAAACGGGGACTAAACCATCGTTATTTGACACAACAACCTTCGACCTACAATGTCGCGTTACTCCCTGCAGCGTGTATTAGAACAACGTCACCCCGACGACACTCAAGTTCTGACATACGTGAGGGAAAGAAATGAAATTATATGTTGCTCTTCAATTTGTTTCAGGTACGTGTGCAAATACTTGAAAGAATGTGTTCTTCACCGGAAAAAATTATACTTAGTTTTTTCTTCAGTGCAATCAAGTTTTACATCCAAAGACAGAAAAACCTTGAGGAAAATGGTTTTGAGTCATAACTTGTCGAAATTTTCAGCGGTGGAAACCTTGGGTTATGCCCTGAAGCATGGAAGAAAGGGAAAAGGCCCACTGAAAAACCCCTTCCATGTGGAAGCATTGAAAGCGGCAGAAGAGCATCACGCCAAAGAAAATCCCCGCCTACTTAACCAGCGTCTTCATTTCTTCATGTCTATTTTGGAACTTCTAGCTGAGTGCTTAGAAACCAAAACTTTGTTTTCCTCCTGCCCCATATTTCACATCCCATCATCGTCCCTGGATCGTTTCAGTGTAGAGGAGAAAGAAAAAGTTTGGTTTTATCTGGCTATGTGGTGCACCCAGCTTATCTCCCTTACTCACTGTTTTCACCACAATCAGCTCGCTTTACACTCAACGTCATAACAAATTTAAACGAACGAAGAACGATGTAACATGCTTACCTAAACAGGGGGAAGGGAACGGGCGAGATATATAGAATAGGATAGAATAGGGTAGGATAAAATAGGGTAGGGTAGGGTAGGGTAGGGTAGGGTAGGGTAGGAAAGGGTGGGGTTGGGTATAAAAAAACTATGGGGTGGGGGGGTGGGGGCACCCCTCAAGTATGGGGGGTTTGGGGCTTGTTGGCCCGGGCTGGCCGCCCAAAATAACCCACCTAACCCACCCACCCACCCACCCACCTAAACCACCTACCCACCTACCCTACCCTACCCTACCCTACCCTACCCTACCCTACCCTACCCTATATAAGTCAACTGTATGCTTTCTAGCCTGTCATAACCTGCCTGCCTTCCTACCTGCCTGCCTTACTTGCTCAACACCTTTTATTTGCACGCTATGGAGTTTCACCTTTCGGACGAGTTGTTATTCAAGGTCAGTGAAAAAATATCTGAAAAAGACTACCCTCGATTAGGAGTTTACTTAGGACTTAGACTAAGTTTAATGGATTACATGGAAAAAATACCGTCTCTTCGTTCTATGGGGAGAGAAATGCTTATTTCATGGAGTAGAAAGAACGTGCGTTGCAAGTGGATGGTATTGAGACATGCATTAAGTTACATAGGTCGTTACGATCTAACTGATTATTGTAGATGGTACATGGGATATTACAACGTAGTGGACCATTGTGAAATTCCTCCAGAACAGTGGAAAGTTGATACTTTGTTCATCAACCTGGCAGACAAGTTCGAAATGCTTGACTGGAGGAAACTGGGAACTCAACTTGGAATGAGCGACCACGAGCTTAACCTGATATCCACCCCTGTTCCAGGGAAAAAAGGTGTCACAAATCCTGTATTCGAAGTTCTGATGGTTTGGAAATATAGAGAAATATCTCATCCAAGCTGCCTAATAGCCAGTCTATACAACATGGGACTTTCTGATGTAGCTCTTTACGTGGAAGGTTTGAACAAGGGTTCTACTGGTTTAAAAGAGGACGAGGTTGCTCCTTTGGTCACTTTGGTTTAAGATATCGTCCAACATGGATCACAAGGAAAAGGAGATCATTTTTGACCCACGTCTACAAAGCCCCTTCACAATGATCATAGCTGGACCTACTTCTTGTGGGAAAAGTCAACTTGTTTTCAAGTTGATTAAAGGTGTAGACGAGCTTGTTACTCCAAAAATACACGACATATACTACTGCTACAGTCAATGGCAAGATGGATTCGACGAAATGGTGAAGTTGGGGGTTAAGTTTAACAAAGGTCTTCTTTCAGAAGACTTTTTGTTCGAGGATGAAAGAGACGTGACTAAACATGGACTGGTCGTAATAGACGATCTCATGGATCCCGAGTACGTTCCCACCATAATGAAACTTTTCACTGTGGGCTCTCACCATCGCAGTTTAAGTGTAATTTTTGTTACTCAAAACTTGTTTTTCAACAATCCTGCCTTCAGAACCTTGAGCTTAAATGCACACTACCTAGTTGTTTTTAAAAACCCTAGAGACATGAGTCAGATAGGGCACATCAGCAAACAGGCCTTTCCAGGACAGAAATCCTTTTTGACGGAGGTATATAACTCAGAAACCAAAGAGAAGCATTCATACATCCTATTGGACTTTAAGCAGAGCACACCTAACGAGCTTAGGGTAAGAAACAGCATAACAACTCCTTGGAACACCTTGGTTTTCATTCCTCAAGCTTCAGCTTCGAAAAGAAAAAAATAGAATGGTGACCAAAAGATCTCCTTCTGGAGGAAAATTTAAAACAATTAGGAAACATTACCACTTGTTGAAACACATATCCAAGTGTTCCTCGGCAGAGTGTTCCCACATTATCAAAGGTCTCAGCGATGAGGTCATTAGGTTGATGAGTCAAATTTGCGTCAACGTAATGAACAAAAACCTGTTCCGTAACGAGTCCGACGCAGTCAAACGTTTATCACCCTACAAGAAAGAACTCAAGTCAGTCACAAGGCACAAGGCTACCGTTAAGCAGAAGAGGAAAACCTTTGAGCAAAAGGGTGGATTTTTGGGAACCATTTTGGGCCTCGCCTTACCCCTGATAACAGGTCTCATAGGAGCACGTCGATAAAAAAATCATGTCTTATTCAAGGATGGCCCTCGTAAGGGCGGATCTTGTTCCCCGAGAAAAAAAAACTTCTTTTGTTAGTCCTTCCTCTCCTCCCCAGCCTGGACCTAGTGTTCAAGACCAGTACTACAGCACTCAACTTTTAAGAGAAGGTTTAACTCCTGATTCCAGCCTGGTTCAAGTCCTGAACCACCTTCAAAGTAAAGCACATGAGGTGCTTAACTCTCCTAACCTCAAACTGAAGGAAAAGTTAAGGCAGTACAATCAACTTATGATAAAGTCGGGAATTTTAACTAAAAAAGCCAAGGCCTTAGGACAACGTAGGGAAGGTCCCTATCCTGGTCGAGCAGTAGGACAAGGCCCTGCAGGAGCAGCAGCAGCAGCAGCTGGGGGTGTAAACAATTCTTTAGAAGACACCGACGACGGCGACGACGATGATGACCACACTTTCACAGAGACTAGAGACGATCCACCACTTCCTGACGATTCAGACGGAGACAGTGTAGACGAGTTCAAAGGGGAGGAAGGCTTTAAACCTCGTGCAAGAGACAACACAGAGGGTATGGACGCCGACATAAAAGAAAGAATACCTGCAAGTTACAGAACGACTGCTAAAAATCTATACAGAGAATTATCTCGTCACGGAAGTCAAATTTTGAATTGGAACAGAGACGGAGAAATATATGTTAACGGGGAACGTGTGCCTGGAACTGACATAACAGATTTGTTAGCTTTTGCTGCCCGACCAAAGTCTTTGAAAAAGGACCAACCTAAAGGAAGCCAGGTTTTCATGAGAGCAGTTAAAAGGCTGAACCCCACCTTAAAATTTGTCAAAAACAAGTCGGCTTTTGCAGGGCACAGTCCTTCCTTTGCTGCCAGTCCCTTGAAAAGAGCTTCCCCTATAAAGAAGAGGAAAGTAAGTCAAAAAGGAACTGGACGTAAGTTTATATGGCGCACAAGGCTTTGAAAAAAGATGTCCTCAGGTTTTACACAGATCCTAAACAACCTGGAAGTTTCACCAGCGTTTCTAAACTTCAACGTCATCACTTCAAGAAAACAAAGAAAAAAAACATAGAACAAGCTTTGGAAGATGTAGACGCTTACACCAGACACAAACCTTACAAGAGAAGATTTCCAAGAAGAAAAACACAAACATGGGGGATAGACAAACAGTGGCAACTTGACCTCATAGACATGCGAGAATTTTCAAAGGAAAACAAAGGATACCAGTACATTCTAGCGGGAATAGATGTTTTTTCAAGGTATGGTTTTGGACAACCTGTGAAAAGTAAGAGAGCTGATGACGTGACAGAGGCTTTCAAAAAAATGAGCAAAGAAAGAAAACCTCAACAAATTCAAACTGACAAGGGCAAAGAGTTTGTCAACAAAATTTTCAAAAAACACTGTGAAGATCAAAAAATCAATTTTTTCACAGGAGAGAACGACGACGTGAAGTGTGCCTTAGCCGAAAGGTTCAACTCTACTTTACAAGGAAAAATGTGGAGATGTTTTTCTCATTTCAATAACTACAAATGGGTTGACTTGCTGCCCGACTTGGTTAAGTCCTACAATTTGACTTACCACAAATCCTTAGGAGCTGCCCCTTCAGACATAAATAAAGACAACTCTGAAGTCTTGTTCTACAGGTTGTACGATCAACCTCAAAAGAAAAAAGTTCCTGTCCTTCAGTTGAAGAGAAAAAATCAAGTGCGAATGTTGAAAACAAAGAAAACATTTAACAGAGGGTACGAACCTAACTGGACTGAGGAAATATACACAGTCGACAACATTTCGCCCAAAGGGTACCACCTGAAAGATCTCCTTGGAGAAGAGATAAAAGGAAGCTTCTACGAACCTGAGGTCCAGAAGGTGCAAGTCCGTCACGGAAGACGCTACAACATAGAAAAAATAGTAAAATACAGAGGAAAAGGCAAGAAAAGAGAAGCCTTGATCAAGTGGAAGGGTTATGGAGACAAGTTTAACTCTTGGGAACCTGTCAAAAACATAAACAAATGGCGTTTACCTTAACTTTACCTAGTAACTCATCTATGAACGTTTTTCCTGACAACACTTTAACTAGTTACAATACAATTTTGGCAGAATACATTAACTCTCCTACTCAGTTAGAGTGTGCTCTTCAAGAAATAACCTGTCCTACCACGTGGTACAACGTCAAAGAAGAACCCATTCTCTTGGTACAGGGAGAAAACGACCTGACAAACAACCTCCGCTCTGTAATAGCTTTATTGAACAAACGCAGAAGAGAATTTTTTCCTCTGGAAAAACCAGGAGCCCATAGTGTCTTCAGTAGAGCTTCAAGCTCTACATCAAATTTATCAGCCCAATCTGCTTTGAAGAGAGGAGTAAAAATAACAAAAAACCTACGTCATGTCAACCCTGTGGGATCGACTGAAACCATTCCTCCTGCTGGTCCTGCAAGTGAAAGTCCACCGACTCCTGCTGCTGCGACTGAGACGCCATCTGGAGGATTCACTTCTAACCAACCCACGCCAGAGAAGGAGGAAAAGGAAGAGGAGGAGGCTGAGGGGGAGCGTGACACGGCAGGCAGAGAGAAAGGGGAAATATCGTCGGCTGTGGCTGAAGTGATGTCTATGGATGACAGGGAAAAAAGGTCTCTTTCTTTTTTTGAAGAAAAGGCCGTCTTCACAGACTCTGCTAATGTTTCTCCTCTCTCTCCCAGTCAGTTACAGGCTGTGAAAATATGTACACGCTTCAAGGAAATTAGCAGATACCTGTCTAAGTATTACTTCAAGGAAGGTAGTATCTACAATATGTTTGCCTTAGAAGGTGTGAACCTGGAAAGCAACTCAGAGTTGATAGGATACTTGAACAGGACCATAAATAAACTACAGAGCATGTTGGTGAGAAAACTAAGAAACTACAGGAAAAACAACAAAGCCACCGTGTTTCACTACAACAAATACACAATGAAAAGTGTAGTTTCCTTGCCTCCTGGTGTGGTCATGCAACTCCCAGAAAACTTAGGGAAACAATTAGGTTTTGACGGAAGTGTTTTCCTAAGTGGAAAGACACAAAGCCCCTACGTGGTAGACCTTCAGTACAAAAGTCGATGTGCTTTCGTGTACTCTGACATAGTCAAGCACAGTCTTGTGGGTGACTCTAAAGCACCCCTTCTGAGGCAAATCAACATAAATCGCTACAACGGTGACATGCAGACCATAAGTTTCCAGAACTTGATATATCTGCCAGTCACTAAAACCACCTTCAGACAGATAGGGATATACTTAAGAGACAAGACTGGGGAACCTATACCATTTGAAAGCGGATCAGTGTCGGTGGTACTTGCCTTCAGACCTCTTCAAGGATAGGAGTATATTACCATGCTTCACTACTATGGAACACCTCCATACCTGGCCCCTAGGGGTCAGTACGCTGAATACTACAGAAAATCACAGTTTGGGAACGGTGCTTTACCAGCGTACGGTGGCAGGGGCAGACAAAGAGGGCACGGACTTGGTTCGTTAATAGGTGGTTTACTGAGAGGAGCTGTTCCCCTCTTAAGTAAAATAGGACGCTCGGCTGCCAAATCTGCAGGCAAAGCCTTGCTTACTACAGGAGCTGGAGTCTTGTCCGACGTGGTAACAGGAAAAGGCTTCAAGAAAAGTGTAGTTAGGAGAAGTAAAGCTACAGGGAAGAACTTACTCAAAAGGGCTGCTTCTTCTGCTCAAGGATACATAAAAGGTACATCTGAACCTCCTCCAGTCAAACGACGAGCAACCGGCAAGCGCGGAGGACGTAAGGGGCAACGCGGCAGAGGTAGAGGACAAGCTAGAGGAAGGACCTTGTTCTAGTCATGAGTCTCCTTCATCCCAAGGGTCAGGTATGTGCAGTAGGTGAACTAGACCTACACGCCTTGCCTGTCTCTCAAAAGGACATATTAAAGTGTCAAAAAATAACCAAAACTACCAACAATGCCCTGACTCCACACACTGAATCATTTGACTTCACCTTCGAACCAAGCAACCTGTACACAGACCTCTCAGAAACTGAGCTGTACATGGAACTGGAAGCCGTGGCGGCAGACGGAACAACTCACCTTGCCGTAGGCATAGAAGCTGCTCCAGTCAACAACTTGGCACACGCTCTCTTTGCTTCCTGTCAGTTGCTGATAAATGGAGAGAAAGTCACCGGCAACAATGAAGACTATGGTCTCAAGGCCTACATTTTGGACACAATTTGTTGCAACAAAGAAGACAAAGAGACTCGGTTGAAAGGGTGTCAAAAGTACATGAAAGACACCTGTGGTCACATGGAAGCCAGAGCGGGCGAAAATGCTGGATGGACGGCACGGAGAGCAGAGTTCAGTGCCCGCAACAAGCATGCCTTAGTAATGAAGCCGCACCTGGATTTAATTAAACAGTGCAAGGTGCTGCCTCCGAACTGTGAAATCAAGTTCATATTTGAAAAAAATCAGCCCAATTACTACATGATGCAAGCAGCCGATCAAAACTACTGGGTCAAAATCACCAAAGCTGAAATGACACTTCTCCAAAAATGTGTCGACGACGAGGTGGTGAAAACTCACGTCAGCAGTGTCAGGAATCCACATTGGGGCCCTTTCAACTATCACATAGCCAGGTCTAAAGTAACTAAACACACTTTGGACGGCGGCTCACAAGACTACAGTTGGACTCAACCTTACACTACTCAGATCCCCACCAGGATAGTCTTGTGTATGATAAAGGAAACAGCAGCTGCTGGGACTAAGACAGAAAATCCTTTCAACTGCAGGCATTTCAACGTGAAGGAAATATGCGTGAGATATGACGATCAAAAGTTTGAGTTGAAGACCGACTTCGAAACAGGCAACTGCATCAGAGCCTACAGTCAAATGTTCATAGACAGTGGGCTGTCGGCTTTGGGGCAAGACTGTGGCATAACTTTGGAAGATTTCAAAGACGGATATTCCTTCTTTGTTTTCGACCTCACCCCAGACAGAGCACCTGAAGACAGTCGTATAAATCTCATCAAGCAAGGAAAGCTGGGCATTTCCCTTAGGTTTGCCGCCCCGACTACTCACGCCATATCTGCCGTCTTGTGTTCCTTCTACGACAACAACATCCAACTAACGGCTGACTGTCTTCCTGTCACAGACTACCACATGAACTGAGAAAAAAAATGAGAACTTCAGACATAACAGGTGCACTGGGAAACCATCCACACACAAGGCGTTTCTACCTGGGAACTTTTGCCAGTAATCAATGTCCTAAAAAACCAATTCCCTCTACATGTTTCGTCAGTAACACAGATCCAAGCTCTAAACCTGGTCACCACTGGGTGGCATTTTACGTTTCTCATAACGGGAATGTATTCTACTTTGATCCCTATGGCTTACCTCCGTTTACTATATATCACCAGAGGTTCATGCAAAAGTCGTCAGATGGTCACGGGTCGTTCAGCAGAAAACAAGTGCAAAACTTTTACGCTAAAACGTGTGGAGCCCACTGCATTAACTTCCTCATAGAAACATGTCGGACCAAGGATCCACACCACACTGTGAAAAGGTTTTCTCAGGTCCCCTTCAACTTAATGGACAAAATAGTCAGGCCCTTCCTGAGAAAAAGAGAGAAGAAGAGGCAATGAATTTCGAGATGAGTCCAGAAGAAGTAGCAGTCAAAGCAGACGTGAGCAATCTTTTGGTGAAAGGAAAAGTTAAACGTGAACTGGACGTGATAGACGGGCTTCAGAGCACGGCGGAAGTAATAGACAAGATTCTCATCATCATGGCCGAGTTAATGGACAAAGTGGTAGCCCTGGAGGAGAACGACATAGGAAGAAAGGCCTTGAAGGATTTAATGGAGAGAATGCGGGCCTTAGAGGACCGTAGTCAAAGTCCTACTCCAGCCAAGACCGGGTGCAGTTGGTACTGCAACAAGAATTCATTTTCCATATAATATCCATGTACTCTGCTTGCAAAGCATATCTGATTATAATGATTCATACCTAGCATGTACTCTGATAGGAAGAAAAAATAAAAAGATTGAATTAAAAAAACCGAGTTGTGTCTTTGTTGCATTTAATCTCATATCAAAATAGTGAGTCATAAGTATTGCGTAAATTCATAGGAACATTGCATCAGAAAATGAGTCATGGTTAATGTGTAATTTCTTTCAAGGATTGCACAATACACCCTCATACGTAGGTCATACGTTTTTGCAAGTAGGTTAGTAGGTCACTTCCGGTTTGTAAGTAGGTCAGCTCTAGGTATTGCACAATTCTTTTAATTTATGCAACTAGGTCAGGTCACTAGGTCAAATGGAATCCAGCTCTCTGATTGGTCGAAAAAACTAGGTCATGACCTTATGACGTCACTTCCTGTCAAATCCAGCCCTCTGATTGGTTAAAACTAGGTCACTTCCGGTCTACCAGTAGGTCATGACCTAGTTAGTAGCTAATCCATTGCGCTCAGTTTGCATGTATATACTACTTTTGTGACGTCATAGGCTAGGGTTAGATATTCAAAAAACAGCATGGAGTCAGGACTAAGTTTGAAGGGGATATATCAATTTTAATGTCAATTTTCTGTTTGTATTTTATTATTTATCTTGTTTAACGTATTCTTTGTATAATATTATGTTATTCCAAAACACGATATGTCCAAATCAAGCACTTGATAATATGACACATCCCTGTGATTTCAAATACTCATCATCATTGTATATATCATTTAGCCATTAATCACTCTACATTACCAAACCATACATTTGCCACTGAGCTTAACGGTCATTTATTATCACTACATCATGGAGTGGGTCGAGCAATAAAGCATTGCTATAAAAATAAAACCACTATACCTTGTGGCGTATATAAGACTGACACTTGTTTCTGAAGCAAAATATTAAGATTCTAAACATATTAAGAAGCCAACATCTTTAAAACCTGAATACCAACTTTTACAGTGTATAGGGCACAATTGGAACTTTATTTTGACCATTTTAGTACAACTTTGATATATGATTCCTACCCATAAGGGACTCCTTTAACCTTAGTTAATTCTACAAGGTGCAAGGACGATTTATTCTCAAGTATGGACTTGGCCTTATACATCAGTCGTACAGCAGTGCCTTTATTTTTAATGTACTTTTTTCATCCCTAATTGTCATGAACATATCAACTTCTAGTTTTATACTAACATCATTCTATTTACAATGTAACTTTTCAGTGGGATCTCAGACAATAATGTATTCATTGATGGTCGATACCGTAATGGAGTATGGAAGTACTACGATGGAACACAAATCACATGGACGGACAAATGGCATGATCCCCATTTTCATGCAAGTATTACTTATAAAACTTGTTTATATTGAAGGGGCGTATAATTATGTTATCCTGTATAATACAAGTATGCTTTTATTGGCCTCTAGATTCTGTTGTCTTATGAAAAGACCAGTGCCTACGGCGCTGTGATAATGGACGAAAAGTTGAGTGATTTTCTTTCTGTAGAAGGTCTCCTATACTTCTTTGTTGCATCAAATTTTGAAACCCTCTTGCAGTGAATACATGCATAGAACTGAAGGAATAATCAAAATTATGGATAATTATCTTTATTATATTTAAGCTTTTACTAATCCCGCCATCAATACTACTTTGGTTTTGACAGTTCCGGTGGCCAGCATTCGAGGGCCGAGGTATTTTATATATGGTAGCTTTAAAAAGATAATATGAGATATTTATTTCTAAATTCTCTATGTATTGCATCCTATTTATACATATCCTATATGAATAGATCTCATGGTAAATTGGATTTCAGGTGGCTAGGGAGTGGATTAAAATGTACCTCGGTTCTGGAGTATGGGAAGATGTTTACGCTTCTACCTATGGACATTACATCTGTGAAGCACCAAAAGGTAACGCTTGCGAGCTACAATATAGATTCTATGAGGATAGCTAAAAAACTAAAACGTCCTAGCAATTTAAAATAAAACCGTTGTTGAAATAACAAAGGACACACACAAATTTTCAGAGATCCATTGTTGTTTTCTCATAGATTCCTTGAACATTTGTGAACTGCCCTGCTGCCACCTGGGTCTTCCTGTAAGAATTATACTGGTTACCTGACATATAGTAGAGCAGCAAGTCCTTCAAATCATTGGAATTGTTGTAAGATGAATATTAGTGCCAGAACACATAGACCAATATGTATTTTAGCTCTCAAAAAACAAGGCTAAAATGTCAAAAGATGGTTGTAAAGAATTGCAGATTTCTCATTGGTCAAACATTACTTTTCCATACCCAGAGACATTGGACAACATAAAAAAACAACTTATATCTATCAGTAATCTTAAGAATTAAATGACCCCAGAGAGCCCCCTGTGCTGCTCCTCTAATATGATTAATATGGTTCACTGTTCAGTTTTAAATGGATCAACAGTAACTTTTTCCATTTTTGTACCTCAAATATACAAGTCATGGCATGGGAGTGGGAGCAGCCTATTTCTGGCTCAAGTTCTTACTATTTTTTTTGCCTCTAGATATAACTTTACTCAAATCCAGTGGCGCTCAATATAATTTCTCCAACTCAGAGTTTGCATCATCATGTATCTGATGCACATATTGTGTTCCATTTTTATGAGCTACAATGATACTTTAGCACAAGCGTCTTTTTTTCCATTTCATTTTGTTTCCATGTTGGAGAGATATATTGTAGAAAGGAAATTATTAATATAGTATGTATCGGAACGGGACTATAGCTAACTACAGGATATTACTCACTCGGCATGCAGCCAATCAGAGAGCTCCATTTGGTCACGTGACCCATTGCCATGGCAAGGTGACCTACTTAGGGGATTAGCAACTATCTCTCAGCCAATCAGAAGCCAGTATTCTGGTAACCATGGTAATGTGACCTATTTAGGGGATTAGCAACCACCGCTCAGCGAAACAGAGGCCAGCATTCTGGTAAGCATGGTAACATGACCTAATTAGGGGATGAGTGTGGTCACGTGACCCCTTGTTTGTAAACAACAACATGTGGTGTAGCCTTGTTTGTAAACAAAGGGGTGGGGCTAATTTTACTAATGAGATACTACTGAATTCTTGATGATAATGAAAACTCGACTAGTTTTTTTTTTTTTTTAAATAAGTTATGTATGAAATAAAACACAACAAAATAAATCATTTTCATTTTTTCTATTTTCATGAATCATCATTTTTAATCAATCATTTTTTCTTTCGTCCGAACAGACCGCAAAGTCTCACTTTGCCAGTTTCACAGTCACTGACTCTCTCCATCATACATTGCACTAGTTTGGATAAATCCAACACTATTTCGGCCAGATATAAGACCTTTGTCTGCATGAATTGCAGATGCTTGCAGCATCCCGTTTCCTCTTATTCCGAATTCTTGACATCATCTTCATTGCGAGACTCTGACTCACCGACCGGTCGCTAAGTTTTGGGTTTTTGCTCATCCGCATGACGCATTTCTTGGGGTTTCTTGTTCGACATGCTTCAATCAGGAAATGTATGCAATGAGGGCCACAGGTGTCAGCAGTAGTGTCTTGGAGTTGAACACGGTTTCTTTGCCACTTGAACGGAGCAGAACGCTTCAGGAAAGCTAAGAACTCTGCACTCAGCAGAGGTAAGCTGAATGAAGCAAAGTAGTACACCTCTCCTGTCCTCAACACGTAAAACACCACCCAATGTTGACCTGGTGAATGTTGAGGATCCGTGTTACTCAAGAAACAAGTATTCTTGATAGGGTGCTCAGTGATAGTGTCACAAGAGAAAACACCTAGGAAATGGTATTTTGTATGAATGTTATCCTTCCACACTTTCAAGTGTGTTCAAGCACTATTTTCTTGTCTTCAGTTCATGTGGTAGTCTGTGATGGGATGTTTATCTCTGGTCAGCTCAACGACGTTGTCGTACACCAAGTAGAGCAGTACTGTTGTTGTGTCCATCAGCACTGCGCCAAAACTGAGCTCCACCCTCAGCTGACCCGCCATCGTGTGATCTGTCCGGAGTTAAATCCAGGGGGAACAGCGAGAAACTGTTCAGGAGCTTGAACCCCCGTACATCCCCATTTCTGTGTGTAGTGCTAGATACTCCCTCATTGCTTCCCTTTTGGTAAAGTCGGGGATGTAGGCATCGTTCGGCACCTTCTGGTCGTTCACTCACAGCCAAAAATAACTTTCTTATTTTAAGAAATTATTTCTCATTTTAAGTAAAATTAACTTAAAACAAGTTTGTCCGCCAGGTAACAAAATTTTACTTGAAATCTTGGTATGTCCAGCTTACTTGAATTAAGAAATACAATCTTAAGATATAAATTCTTGAATCAAGTAATTTATTCTCAAATCAGGATTCAATTTTCTAGAACACTTCTTAAAAGAAGTAGATAATTCTCATGGAAGAGGATTATTTCAAGATAAACTTACTCATACCTTTTCTTAATATAAGTTATATTTTCTCATTTCCGATATTTGAAAAAACATTAATTTCCTTGTTTGTAAAGTGGATATGATTTTTATCTATTATGGAAATGCTTTAGATGGAATAGAAGGTTATCAGTATAGGTGACTCAGTGACAGAGGTTCATCAGATTACATGCAGCTCTTTGAAGCCACATTTTCTTAAGTGAATAAGACCTTTATTCAAAGTCTTTGACTTAATGAAAGGCTGTGGCACATCCTACCCTTACATTATCATATCATCTACGCAAAAGGTGTTTAGCTTCCTTTATGCCTTGAATTTCCCTCAATCAAATATCAGACCAATGGACCTGATTCTAAATTAATTCCAAATAAGTTTCCTTCAGTTTTCACTTTATCTTACCACATCTAATATTTTAGGACCGAGTTTAAGCTAGAAATTTGTACTTTGCATTGCAAATAATTCACCATAACAGGTAGTGCTGGCACCTAGTGGCAGACTAGATAATTTCCTCATTTTAAGAAAATAATACTTATCTGGCATGTTAGAAAATATTCCTTGGTCAATTTCTAACAAGATCTTAGTTCTACCTTTTACTAGATGTAAGAAAACACTTCTAGTTTAATAAATCTCATATTAAGAAATTAGACTTTCTTGTTTTAAGATATAAGATAAATAATGTTACCTGGTGGACAAAACTACCAATTTTGAGAAATTTTCTTAAGAAAAATAATCTTGAAAACTCAAATCAAGAAGGCAGCTCAAGATTTGTTCTAAACTTGATTTTTCTTAAAGACAAGATGACTGGTGAATCTTATAACCAGAATTTTTCTCATAACTAGAAAAGATTTCTTATATCAAGTTTATTTTCTTGGATAAGAAAATTATTTTTAGCTGTGCTATCACTTGAAGCGAGTTGATGTTGCAATGTTTCAGTTCGAAGTGGTTCTTGGCGTAATTTCCATTGAAGGCATCGTAGTCTAGGAAACAAATCCTCATGGACATGGGTAGTTGACCTGTGTTGGACTGCGTGTAGGTGTGATCTCTGTTGCCAGCAGGGATGGCGTAGGTCATCACCTCAACTCTGTTCACTGGGTAGTTGAAGGGACTGTGTACTTTTTTTGAGGATTGAAAATTAATTTTATTGTCCGACACAATTTAACAAAAGTGGATAATGACAATAAAGGTTATTCCTCATCCAATTCATCTGTTACAAATCCAGTTATTTTCACATTATGACATATATGAATGTACATGATGAAATGAGGTCAAACAGGTAGAGAATATATATATATTATGTACACAAAAACAAGACTACCATAGGACTTAATGGGCACACAACAGTGACACAGCGGATAACAGGGTAAAGCGGGCTTGAACACATGCTTCATTACTAATTACATTTAGTATAGAATACGAGAGTAAGACAATACAAGATTTGAAGTATGTAGTTATTAAGTGACTTCGGCAAAATAAGCAGTTAAGATTGTCAATGGGTGTAGTCGTTAAAACAGCTCCCACAAACAATGACATTGCAGCACACGATAACCATACGGCAACCATTACTAGATTTACAAGATTAGGCAACATACTCAGTGTCCAGTAAGAGTAGTCATTACAACAGCTCCTACTTTACACGTGGGGGTAGTCATTACAACAGCTCCCTCATTAAAACATATCAATCATCCATGTTAACAGGATTCTTACTGACTTTAGTCAGGTCAGTTATGCCAGATAATCTCTTTTTAAATATAATCTTATCTTTACTGTGCTGATACCAGCTCCCTAAATTATTACATAAGGTTATACCATGATGCATAGGTGATTTATTGTAACCATGATTTTGAGCAGTGTATTCTTTAAACTTTACATTGTTATCCGATCTTAGACCAGGCCGCCTTGGTTCATTCTCAAGATATTCAGGATTCTTTGCAAGTTTAAACATGTAACACAGTAGCATTACCTCCCTTCTCCTCTTTATACCGGATGTTTTATGAACATTAATCTCGTCAATGTAGATTGAAACAAGCTCCTTTTCAACTCTAAGCTTAGGTACAAATGCATCCTCTGGTTCCTTGAAAACAACTCGTTCAGGATAACCTTTTACAGTCATATCATTAGATAGCTGCTTACCAATACTAGAAAAATATGTATTCATGTAATCCACAGACTCTTGCTGTGATATGATTATATCATTATCATCAATTAATTCGGGTGGTTCAACATCAACTTCAGGTTTCAATATACCATTCACAATTCTCCAAAATTTCTTTGGATTATTTTTACAATCCTCCAAGGCTAGCTTGGACTGATCTGCTTTTGAGTACTTTATAGCCCTATTAATTCTACAACGTAGAGACCTAGCTACAATTAGATAATGTTCATCTCTAGTCTTTAGAAAAAACCAACATTATTTTCTCTTTCATGAATAAGGCTCATTATTTCAGGGGTCATCCGCCTGTCAACATATTCCACTCTCACCCATGGACAGTAGGTATCTAGGAAGTCTTCAATATGTGCTTGAATCATCCTCCAGCCTTCTTCAGGATCAGAGCATGAATAAAACGAGTCCCAATCAAGTTCACATAACCAATCTTTAAAAAGATTCTCATTGAAATCCTTGTACCTACGTATATACATTATTTTCTTTGTAAATGTAACTTTCATTTTACATTTGACACTAAATACAGGCAGGTGATCACTAACCATAAAATTTAGAACCCCTGAGGTAACATCATCATTATAATTTGTCAGAATATTATCTAAACATGATATAGTTTTCTTATAGGGTCTCGTAAATTGATGTATCAATTTATGATAGCCCTCAAAGCGACACAAATCCAACAGCCTAACAGCACTTGGCAGCTTATTTCTCAAGGTATTGATGTTTATATCTCCCATAAGCCATTGTTCTTTTTTGTTGTTTTCAGCATGCTTCATTAATTTTAACATGTGTACAAAAAACGGGTCCATTTTACCAGATGGTGGGGGATATACAATAATCACTTGGAGCTTATTTTCATCTCTAAAATCTAGGTCCAAAACAAGGCATTCAATGTCTTTGTTTGAGCAACTCAGGCTCCTATCTATCATTACATCTACAATAATATCATCTCTAACATAGGCAGCAATACCACCCCCTTTCTTGCGTCTACAATCTAATCTATAAAGTTGCATACCCTCCCAATGTATCATATCATCATTATAGTCATCATGTAGCCATGTTTCACTCATTGTAACAATGTCAGTGCCATTCAATTGATCAAAAATTTCAGATCTCTTATTATACATACTTCTCGTGTTTAAATGCACCATCTTCAAACCCTTCATCTCCAAAAAATCATTCACTCTAGTGGTAGTCGACATACAAAATATACAATGAAAAAGATAATAAGAAATATATACAAATAAATAGAGGGATCCCAGAGTTACCAAACTGGGATCCCAGAATACCCCCCCCCCCCGGACTACCCAATTAAATGTGCCGTGTGGGATATTGAATAAAAAGAGAGAGCAACTTCAGCGGCAAGAAAAAGCAAGCAAACATTTCCGCTCCATTTTCAGAAAAAATTAGTCATAGTAATTACATTCAGGAAAAATTATTTTTAGAAATATCAAAGCATATTTATCCGATCGATAACTACCCTTATTATAGGGGCAAAGAACAATTAATTTAGTCCATACCATTTAACTTACCCACAATTAAAAAGGATGAAAACAGAAAACCTAAACCAACAAAAACAACATAAAATAAGTAAAACGTTAGTTAGTACAAAATCAACAAGGCATGTTATTTAACAACAAATTAATGATTAATAATACTATTCTTACTCACCTCTAAGTGAAGGTCCCAAAAATTGTCACATATTAACCAAATGACTGTTTGTACAACGGTGCCCTTAAGTTCACCTCTTTTGAAAATCTTCCAAAAACCCAAGAAAATCACCAAAACCCAAGTCACCGTCTTACCTGTTTAGAAAAGAAGGTTATATTTGATCCGTTTATCAACTTAAGATTTATTACTACACACATCACTTTCATTAGTGCAATTCTTATTAAGCCTGTGGTATGACTTTTATAAGTCAAAAGAAAGTACAAGTAAATAGGCATTCTAAACATACAATTATTTTATACATTCAATATTATTTCTCAAATAACACTTACATCCTCATACATCCTCACTTAATTATACTAGTATAATATTATAATAATATGTTAGTCGACTATCATTTCAGAGAATCTACTTATAAGTTTTAGAAACAACATCAAAAATGTTCATAAGGGTCCCGAAGGTCTTGAAGGTTCAGTCAACAACAAACTGATCCCTCAGACTCAGTAACCCAGAGTCCAGTCAGAGTCTATCGTCACTAGCCATATCATCCCAAACAAATTTTCATGATTTGGTTTGTTACCTCGTCCCAGAGAATGTCGTCTTCATCATTCTCATCATCATTCTCACCTTCTTCTGGTACAAGATTCTCAGGGTGCAAATCAGGTGGAGATAACACCTTCTTAATTGTCGTAGCCATTCTCAATGCAATTTGTTTGTTGGTTACTTCATTTGCATGTAGGCCATCTCTCATTTTCTTTTCCCCATACTGACAGGACATTTTAGGACCTTTACCCATTTTACGTCCCTTTTTGCCCCTGCTCCAACGATTTTTATGGAACAGGGTATGTACCTTGCATGTGGGTACATCATTTAACTGGTTTATATACTGTACATCCCCCTTTAACATTTTTATACTCCTGTTCAGAGCATCCTGCATTGGGTCAGGTGTTGTCTTTTTATTAAACAACTGGAGGTTCATACCAAAGAGAGTACACAGTATGTATTTAGTACCTGGGAATCTCAGTTTCAATTTGTGTATCATAGTGCTAAGCCTTACCGCAACAGTGGCATGGCATGTTGGTGCATCAGAGTAAGGAAAGAACACATCCCTTCTTCCATCTACATGTCTTAGCGATGTAACATCACATGCCCCGGCTAGGAAGATAACAAGGTCAAAATGACCAGTGTGCAACTTCTCCAATACCTTTTGATGTATTGCTGATATATTTCTACATGCTCGGGCACATTCAGTCACCCTATAGTTTACCACATCATTCAGAGCATCCTGAACTAACTTAGCCATTCCACAGGCTCCGGAATCACCTGCTACCATTACTGAGAGGACCGCCATTGTCAATATCAGATAAACTAGTGTCAGATATACTAGTGTCAGTATCACCGGTACTATAATGTCGTAAGTTCACTTTCCAAAGTACCTTAATTTATCTTCATTTTTTACCAGCAGCAGCATAATAGTCCCTCACTTTCATCAGCAAGCGCCCATGCAGGTTTCCACCTGGGTACTGACGTCCAGCCTTGTATCGATCACCATTTATCTTTGGGTCCCAAGGCCACCCTGAGGCCCACTTCCGT
The DNA here is from genome assembly GCA_949317995.1 of Acholoe squamosa. NCBI lineage: Eukaryota > Metazoa > Annelida > Polychaeta > Phyllodocida > Polynoidae > Acholoe > Acholoe squamosa. Next base: position 701,513 of record OX439051.1, on the reverse strand, counting down.
GACCCAGTAGCCTCAATCAAGGTTTTGGGAGCTGAATTTAACAATAAGTCACGCTCATGATTATTCTTACCAAATTTGGCCTTTAACAGATTTTCCATTAAGGTTGATTTGAATTGGATGAAGGGATGTCCTTCTGGAATTTTATGCACATCACCATCAATTTTGATCTGTCTTGGGTCATGTTTCAAGAGTATAGTTTGAGCCTCCTTCACCAGATCGAGCTCTAGTAGCCTTATATGAAAGTACCCTTGCTCAACACTAGTGTACTCATACTTCTTGTCTTTGTAAACAAATTCGATTTTGCATTTGTACCAATTAGACATGAAACAATTGGTTCCCTGATAGATTATACCGAGCTCTGTCTCCTGCATTCGAATGTCATCTTTTTTCACATTGTTTTGAGGTTGTTTTGACTGAGGTCAGTATGATAGATCAGATTTCAGTTCATCAGGTACTTCATCTAGTTTAGTGTAATGATACCGCTTTCCCTGCACTACAATCCCATCCTTTTCTATTTTGGCTCCTAGGCCCTTCTTTTTTGCAGCAAATACAATTGCCCTACCCAACTGTTTTGAATCTCTGATTTCTTTACTTTCGTCCTTGGCGAAACCCAGTTTGGTGTTCATTTCATCTGCTATAGGTTTCAGTTTTCACCTTCTTGATAGGATTGTGGCCCTGATTGATGCATTGCTACAACACACTAATAGGGGTGCCTTCTCAAGAGGAGGCCTATCACCTTCCTTTACAGGAGTTTCTTTCCTCATTCTAACAACTTCAATGAAGTCACCCTCACTACATCTTATTTCAAGTTTTTTGAAGAGATTCATGACTACAGGGAGAAGATTCTGCCCATGGTAAGTTTCCATACCATATACGACAATATTACGATCAGGGGTACTTGTACAATGCCTGACAGTTCTCATTGATGATACTACATGGGCATATTCAGCCCTTTCATGTTTGCTAGACTTTAACACATTCTCACTCACCCGGCTAGTCAATGTTTTCAAGTCATTTTCATTTTTCACAATGGTACCAGTGAGTGTTGTATTTACTTCCTTTATAGCACCATCCAAGGTTTGGAATTCCTTGTTTATTCTGTTATGCATAGTACTTGTAGCAGTCTGAATACTTGCAGTCAGTCTGGAAGCTTCCATATTAAATTTAGAATCAAGACTTTCTACAGTGTTTTCAATTGATACAATCAAGCCTCTCAAAGTACTCTCAAGTTCTTTAAGTTCCTTACAGGATGCTTTCTCATCAATTTCATTCTCCAACCTACTTATCTCTTTCTTCCTTTCTGCTTTCTCATTCTCAATGAAACCCAACTGTACATTCAGTTTGCCTTCAACAGCTGCCTGAGCATCTTGTACATTCTCCAATCTCCCATTAAAATCTTCCTTCTGTTCATCCAACAATTTTGCAAATTCTTCTACAATTGCCTTTTTAAATGTCTCCATTTGTGCTGAATTTGTTTGTGCTATGTCATTCTTTAAACATACAATTTGTTCCTGTGCAAATTGTAAAACTAGACCAGATGTGTTCTTTAGTGCCGGATTCTCAGCACTTCCATCAAGCCTCAAGCCCCCCTGTACAGAGGAGGAATCTCCGTCTTGTCCCAATGACGTCATCGGGTCGATCTGCAGTAGTGGATTTCCAACAGTACGGGGAAGCCCTTCTTCAATTAGAGTTAGATGCTAGTTTCCAAGTCTAAGACTAGTTTTTTATTCTCAGGAGAGCTAGTTTGTGAACTAGGGGATGTTGATTCCTGACTATCACTACGACTTCTTTTCAAACCTGGCGTAGCTATCCTCGAGTTGTCCGATTCAGACATAGCAAGAAGGCCTCTACAAATTTGTCAAATTCACAAAAACTAATTACAATCCTTCCCTGCTCTAGATACAATATGTACTTCTCTATATACACCAGTATCCTTTTAGGTAGCTCAGTACTACCATAATCGATGTCTTTGTCTGAAACTAAACAGTCTCAGGTTGAACAATTAGATACAATACGAGCTCCTCTATATGCGCCAAAAACCTTTAACCTTTTAGGTAGCTCAGTACTACCATAAAAGCGATGTTTTTGTCTGAGACTAAACAGTCTGAGATTGAACAATACGATACGTGCGTCTCTATGTACGCCCGAAACCGTATAGGTAGCTTCATACCACCATAATAGCGATGTTTTTGCGTCTTTGTCTGAGACTGAACAGGCTCAGGTTAAACAACTAGCGGGCATTCGTTTTGGTATGTCGCAAAAGTGCCTTCAACCGTTATTATACATATGTATGTAGTAAATTGTAAAATGTTTTTATTTCTTCGCCAATTTCGTCGAATAGACTAAATCAATTACGTAGAGAACAATTATTACTATTATAAATTTGCCAGAAGCATAGAAAATGTGTTTTGAAGACTCAACAGGTCGTGCATCGACGAGCGAGTACACGAGCGAGTGAGCGATAAAGGGGGAAGTCACCGCATTTGCGGTTTTTGAAACAAAAGAATTTGAAATTAACCTGACAAATCTAGCAAAATAATAGCTATATTCCTAGAAAAATATACACACAAGGGTTCAAGACATCCTTAGGGTTGTACTCCTATAAAAAGGTAGTCAAAGTTATATTATAACTCTTCCGATTTGTCAATTTACCTGGAGCTATTCTCACGCAACTCTTCACTCGGCCATAGCGCTCTCCCTCCAAACTTACTTACTATCATTGCCTTTTCGTGAGTTTCCACCACAGAATCAGCCATGACCACTAGACACGCGTAGAGCTTAGCTTTGTGGATCTTGAGTTTGTATGCGGCGGTGCCCGTGCTCATCAGATAGAAACCAGGGGCAGCTTGTTTCAGAGTGAGGTTGATTTCCGTCTCTCCAGCTATGAAGTATGGTTGATGAGCTAGGTCAAAGTGGAGTCTCGATATTAGCGAAAAGCGACCGTTAGATATGAGTTTCTGGCGAGCCTTGAACCCAGGCGTCGAAGTGACCAGCCCTGTCTTGGTGGAAACCTTAGACATTCCTGATGTTCGCCAAAGTGTCTCGGTGTTACCAGACACTTTGAAACCTCTGATGGAGACTTGGGTGTCCTTGAAGAGCGAAGGAGCCAAGTTGTTCACCAGAGCCACCATGTCGGTGTCGTCCAGTGTGTAGCCGTTCGGTTTCAGAACCTTGCATTCAAGATGAAGGTAATTTTCGTTCAGGTCCATGTACTCTTGGGACTTACTGATGGTGTAATTGATGGTGCTTCCGTCTCCCAAAGAGTTTTTCTTATCTAGCCCAACAAAGGTCGACTTTAGGATAGTAGTTTGAGTTTGCGCTACGGTGTGCAGGTCGAGCTCAGAGAGAGCGCACTCACTTCTGTTTTTTTGTACGTAAGCCATTGTGTTCCCTCTTCACGTTGGTGGTAGACTGACGCCGGTGACGTCTAGTCCTTTTCTTTATAGGCCGCCTCCCTAGCGATCGAAAATGTCCCTCTGCTGTCTCTTGCAAGAACCGCTTCCCGTTTGAGGAGCTCACCTCCGACGTTTGGTCCCCGCTTTCTTGGGCGTTGTTTTTTTCCCCGGAGAGATCACTTTACACACCAGACTCTTCAGAGCACCTACTCCTCTGTTGTCCCTCCATTATATCACCACTTCAAAAGGGGTGTGGCCAAGCGCATGAGTACTAAGAGGGGGCCACTGAAACTGCAACCATTCTGGAAAGATCGTCCGCTGTACATGTTGATTCCGTTACCAAACAGAGCGTTCTAGTAATCGCTGTACCCTTGTCCGGTGGTACCCTTTGATGAAAAGTATGGCGCTCGTTTACGTATCATGTTTGCACCTTTAACATTCAATGGGTCTCAGATGAAGTGTCACCGTCACCTCTCCTCTCATGAATGGTATGGATCCCTTTCCGCCATCCGATTCTGTCGACTGCGACGCAACATTACAGAGGGACGTGCATGTCGTCCACTCTTCTGTCTCGAATGGCGTTGGTGTTTTTTCAAAAAGTTCTGACCTTCTAAATTATCTGTCAGGAGCAGGTTCAAGCCCTTGATGAACTGAGCGTTGTTTCCCGTGAAAATGGGTGGCACGGGGAATATGTTCGGCAGCAGCTTTCGCACACACGTTTTTCTCTCCATGTCTTGAACCATGGCATTTGCCATACTCCTCATTTTTTGCCTCTTGTTGGACGTACGTATTGCTAGTACACATACTTCTTTGATGTACTTTGACTTCTTCCCAGGTTTCAATATCTGCGTCTCCAACTCTTTTTCTAACAGCTCCGGTGTCATTTAGTCGACAAAGTTCTCCTCCATCCTAGTCAGAGGATTAGCGCTTCTGATGACCTTCTGCAGATTGATCACTCTGTCCACTGTCTTCCAGTCCACCTTGGGATTTTTCTCTCGTTGAAAACTCTTTTCGCCTCGGCCTGAGACTTTGTGCGCAGAGGAACGATCATTATCAAGTCTTCGTCTTGCACGTTGCTCCATTCTGCCGGGAAGATGATTTCGCTGAGAGCCGCTTCGTGGTCCTCTGATAGGAGGAGGGGTGAGTCGAAGTGGGTTTGAAAAGAGGTCAGAGTGTTCTGAGGGAAATAGTCCATAGAACTGTTGCTAGGCAGGGTGATGTTCATAGCGTCCTACGAGATTTTCTTGACAGGAATCCACTCATTGAACTTGTCGCCGTAACCTAGCCAACGCACGAAAGCTAAGCGTTTGCACTTGACGGTCTTGTAGTGCAGCACCTTGTCTATCAGGTAAGTCTTGCTGTAACGACTCTTGGAGACCTTCTGAACGAAGCGCGGGTGTCTCTCGGCAGTCATTTCCTTGAATGCCTTGGTACAGCTGCGCCGCCTTTGGATTTGACGGGAACCGCACAAGCATACCTGGAGAAAACGTTGACGGCCATGACCACGTACCGGAACCTGTCATTGTGAGATGCTAAAGCTTGCACGTCCATCAGATGCCACTGTTGATCGATTCCCCCGGTTATTGTCTTGTTCCTTGCGAATTTTCTCCAAATGGGCTTATGTTTAGTGTAGGCATCCAGAGATTCCAAGGCTTCTCGGATGAAAGCCGAGTTTCGATCACGGAAATGGTGTTTCTGGATTTTGGTGAAGCTGGTGAAACTAGAAGGTGCTTTGACGTTGGTGTACTTAGCCACCACTCGTCTCTTTTCTTTGATTACTCGTCCTTACAGAGGAAGGGCGAGGTGTAGCAGGCTATCTCCTGCTGGAAGTTGGAGTTTTGTAAACGTTGTCTTCGTCGTAGTCATCTTTGGAATTCGTTAGAACTCATATGTTTCCTCCCTCTGCCGGCAGGTATTCTGTCAGGAGCTTTTTCAGGACCCCCTGCTTTATAGACTTGGTTTCTGATCGAGGAACCAGTGGGATCTTCCATGCTCAGCACGAGCATGAACGGTGTGTACCCCTCGGGTCTCGCCACTGTCTTCCTCAACCTGCTGGTGTCTTTCAGTGAGTCCACTTTTGCAGTCTCTTAAACAGCTTGGTGGTGGTGTTGCTTTTCCTCTGTGGAACTTGTTCGAGCAACACCTCAAGGAGGGATGCTCCGGGGGTCGGTGGTGGTACAAGAACTGATGTGGGAATCTTATGGTTGTTGGGATTTGCGAGAAAGAATTGTAAACTATTCAACAAGCTCTTGTATTTCAGCATTTTTTCGCGAGATTCCGAAGTGGGGTCGTTCAACACTAAGTCCAAGTCCCTGTAGATAAACTGTAGCACCTGGTGTAATGCGGCGTTGGGATGAAGACCTTATTCTGCCTGTCTGTCATAATAAGCCATATTGGAGGGTGGGGATATGGAGGTGGCGAAAGAGGAGGCATCTTGTTGTCACACTCATCATCAGCAGCAGGAGCAGCACCACCAGCACCACCACCAGCAGCACCAGCAGAACCATCAGCAGCAGTAGCAGCAGCAGCACCAGCAGCTGTGGGGACATAAGGTGGTCCTCGTAATTTTTAGAATGACTTAGGATCTACAACAGCCAAGCGCTTGTAGTGTTGCTCCTCGGGGTCCGTCATCATCGAGGCAGATGTGGTGGTGAGGTGTCAATGAGGAGCTCTATATACAGAGAATACTTTTTATACACCCATGCCTATCAGAGCCGGAATGAGGAAACTGCCCCTTTGAACCAAGATCTTACTCTTTCTTTTGATGGTGGTAGCTTTTTTGCTCACCGTCCTCAACATGTCAGCAGATTCTCGAAGACTTTCCAGTTGGATCTCGGTTAGCGAAATGTTTCCCTCCAGTAAATTCTAACAGATTTCGCTCAACGTCCTGATCAAATCGTCTCTGCCAGAGCCTATTAAATGCTTACAATCCTCTGGCGAACACTTTGCCAAGTGTTTAAGGGTGCCATAATGTCTTCTGAGTTATAACTTTCTCTTTCTTTTTTTGTCTAGCGGAAGGAACACGATCTGATTGTCTATGGTCGTTAGGGAGGAGTGTATTCTCGGGTTGTCCAGTGTTGTCTGCTTGAAGTCCAGAAGCACGTATGAGTGTGGACGCTTGAGTTCATGGGTAAATACACTGGAGAGGGCCACCGCCTTTGAGGGAAACACCTGACGAGACAGAGTGCCTATTTGTCCCATGTCGCGAGGATTCTTAAAAATGATCATGTAGTGAGCGTTTAGACTTGTAGTTTGAAATTCTGGTGATTTCTGGAATAGGTTCTGAGTGATATATATGACCCTCATGTTCCAGTGATGGGAATATTTGGTGAAGATGTCGGCTACCACTTGCTGATTGGAACTGCACATCAGATCGTCCAATATCAGTAGAGTGTGTGGTCGAGGCGCAGTCGATTCTTCTTCTTTTTCTTCTCCCGCTATGTCTTCTTTGCTGGGAAGACCTTCTCTGAATTCCACTTCGTAGTCTTTTTGCATTTTTTTTCAAAGAGTGACTGCCACTTGCCGTAATGGTAAAAGATCTTTTCCACGGTTGGTGTGACCAAAATGCTAACGCCAATCAGAAATCGATTCACCAAGCGTGATTGTCCACAACCAGAAGGACCGCTGATGATGCAACTGAGGGGTCCTTGTAGTCGGGAGTCCGGGTGAAGGTTGTGAATTTACCACTCGACATTTTTCAGCGGTCGTTATGGGGTCATAGTAGTAGTAGAAGAAGTGGTGGAAACCACAGTGACGGTGATGTCGAACGCTCGCTGACGAGTAGTTGTCAGGAAAGAGTCGTAAAGAGTTATAAATACAAGTATATACTTTCATCTTTAATCATAATCCAGACTGTACATAGTATAATCTTTGTATAAGGTATTCATGCAAGCGTTCTTTCAAAATCAAGGAATGGTATGAGTCATACCCCCGCTGAAGTATAATATCAAGTATGCCATTCAGTTTGTGCAGACATGACGCTTCTCAGTAGAGCGTTCTGTATATTTTCAAAATGAAACTCTCTACAGAGCACATGATCTAAACACTCTTGACATCAGGTGTTGAATATTCTCTCAGAGTTATGACAACTCATATCCAGTTTTTCTCAAGAAGAAATATTAAAGAATATCGCCTTTTGATGAGAGGACAGGTTTTCTGATTGTGAAATTGATATAATCTGTCTGCAAAGACATCAGTCCCTCTCCAGGAAACATCTTTAAAACACTCTTTCAATGAATCGAATGTCTGATTAGAAATGAGTCCTTTATGAACATTCTGTTTTAACAATGGTGCTTTAAAGAACAGCACATCTGTTGCATTGATCATTTCCCATGTGTAAAACAGTTCGCAAGTGCACATATTTTCCTTTAACAATATACAATTAGGTGAGGTAGTACCTTGAACTTCAGAGGTTCCAGCCAGAAGAGTTATATCCTTGGGTGACAGGGTGGTGGTGGTAATAACGTACGATCTTGTACAGCATCCAAGATATTTACCTCCATCTCCTGTGAGGTTACCCGTCTCAGTGTCTTTAGCCAGAGCTGCAATGTCTATGGTTTTAAGTGTGAGCAGCAGCAGCAGCAGCGTCCAACTATCCGTACGGATCAACATAAAATTCGTTGTTAGCATCACATGTGAACAGATCAGCAAGGATCTTGATATGCGTGGGGGAATATGGTGATGGTGCAGTAGTCTGTAGAGAGGTCGGCCTTTCCATGATAAAGGTGGCAGAGAAAGTGTGAGGGAACAAAATTTCACTCTCCCTTATGTACCCGTCCGAGATAAGCCTTTTAACTGTGATTTTAAATCGATCAAAGACTTAAAAGAGATTTAATCCCATTTTCACAGAGACCTTTACATTCTATGATAGTATAGCTTAATAACAGGGTTGGTAAAAACCGTTTGATAGAGAGGGGGTTTGTCCCAGAAACATCATAATGGATGATGAAAAAAATGTTTACAAACATTGAAAAACGTTTTATGGTAGCCAAATTAACAAAAAGAAAATCCAAATGTTCCCAAAATATTTGTATAGGTCTTGTGTGTAGGTGAGCCAGGTGGAAATGACAGCTGAGGTGGGGCAGTGTACCCCAAACTGGTTGGTCCTGTTGGTGTTTGGGAGTGTTCAGTAGGTATCAGCAGGGGGTGAGGGGGCACAGGGGTGGTTCTATTTCCATCTGATATGTCACGTTCATTTTTCAAATCATACTCAAATATGTTCTTGACGGACACATGTCATAACATGGTATTTATGTGTTAATAGTCCATTATCCCTCGGAAACCTTAAGCGTTTCCGGAAACCTACGAGAGGTGGATTCGCGCATTCGCAGTCATCTCAGGAAAACGCGGCAACAACAACAGTCAGTTCTTACAGTTCACCACTGTTTTAGCCTGGTAAGTACAGTTTTTCTTATTATCTAGCACTCCCTGTTTCAGGGAACCTGTATAAAAGTATTCTGCAGCCCTTGGTTCCCCCCGGAACCTCGGATGTTCGGCAGATTCTTAATTATTTAGGTTTTTTGTACTGCCTCCCCTCGTGCCCAGATCGACGCCGGGAACTAGATCACGGTGGCGTCCTTCTCGCTGGGCTGCCCCAGCTCTGGACTAACCTGCACCCCCTGGTGCCAATCTGTCCAGTTTTACACTTATTAGAGCCTTAATGATCGATTTGCTGCCCCCCGGCAGCTCACAGATCAGTCTAGGATGAGTTATTCACCCTGGTAGCCTCTAAATCACTCACATTTGCTCAGAAATTGCTCAGTTTACCTCGTCCCCCGACGACCTGAGCTGGAGCGACACCCCTCAGGCACGGCCGGGCCGGACCCTCGCCGCTGTGGCCGAGCGGGTTAATGCGCTGGAATAGTTCCTCTAGTCTCCGTTTTTTAGCGGATGCGCTAGTGTACATCAAGACGTCCTGGGTTCGAATCCTGCTGGCAGCACAGTTAGGCGCACGGACGTGTTGCTCTGTCGGAAAACGTAGGTTCGAACCCCACCCTTGGCGCACATCAAGGCGTCGTGGGTTCGAATCCTGCTGGCGGCGCAGTTAGGCACACGGATGCGTTCCGCTGTCGGAAAACGCAGGTTCGAACCCCACCCCCGGCGCACATAAGGGCGTCGTGGGTTCGAATCCTGCTGGCGGCACAGTTAGGCGCAAGACCCTTCGCCACTAGGTACATCAGGGTATAACTATATGTTAGATATCTGATGAAATATATATATATATTTTTATATATATTAGAAAACTAATTGTAGAAGTATTGTCTTCTATTTACTGATAGAGCCTTCCCTGGTTTTTTACAGAAAATGAGTGGAAGGAAGACCAGAAGACGTGCTACCCGCAGCCATGCTATGAGTGACACGAGCTCCACCAATGGTGACGCCGCCACCGAGACGCCGGTGCTGACGAACCCTAGCACCGACACCACTGACACTCAAGGTGTCGGTGCTGGGAGTAACACGGCGACACCAACGCCGTTTGACCTCTCGGCCATGCTTCAGGGTCCGAACTCGGGTATGCTCATGGGCCAGATGCTGTCATCAATGATGATGCAGATGATGCAGGGTCAGGCTCAGGCCACGACCCAGGAAGAGGAAGACGCGGCGGAAGAGTTGGAGCCGGAACCAGCAGCTTCCAACGCGCTGCCACCGGGCAAGCTCCATGATGTTGGAGAAGTCCAAGAAAGGGAAGGACCTCTCACCACTAGTGAGTGACTTCCTGGGGTTGCTCTTCTAGGAGAAGAGGACACGGGCGGACCTCGACCTAGTCCACGGGTCGTATCCGCAGCCAGAGAACGCGGCCAAGCTAGTAGCACCTGACCTGGGACCTGCACTGCAGGCACTGCTGAACAGGCCGGGCAGCGCTGAATACCTCAAGAGGGACGAAGCACTGAAGAAGCTCCAGATGCATCTGGTGAAAGCGATGCTAGCTTTCCAGCCAGTCATCGACTCTAAGTTGGATGACTGTGGAGAGTCATTCATAGATGGCTTGCAGCTGATTGTCAGCACAATCAACGCTATTACGACTCGCCGAAAGGATCTCCTCAAGCCTGTCATCATGCCCAAGTATGGGGAACACCTCCTAAAGAAGGCAGGCAACGATCCTAAATACCTGCACGGTGGTAACCTTGAAGAGGCCATCAAGGAAGTGGATGCAGCCCATAAGATGGCGGAGAAGCTGGAAAAGTCCCAGCCGAAGACCGCCCCCGGGAAGGCCAAACCCGCTCCGAAGCCGCAGCAACGAAGGCCGTACCCACCTAAACGGCCTAACAATGCTCAAATGGCCATGGGCATGCAGGGGATGAACTTCCCCCGAATGCCTGTAGTCTTCTCGCAGATGGGCTACAACGCATCACCACGGTTCAGCGCCCGCGCAACCCTCGGCCCCCGGCCCCACCCGCTGCAGCAGCCGGAAAGAAGCCGGGTTTTCAGAAATAGGGCCCTTGGAGGAGCAGGCAAGTCCCCTTATGTTTATTCACACTGCTAAAAACTTTGTAGCTGGGAGCATATCTAGATATGTCAGCCAGTGGATGGGAATAACTAGAGACCCCTGGGTACTGGGCATGGTGAAAGGGATTTCCATACCGTTCGAAGACCTTGTACCCTGTCAGGACAGAACGCCCTTCCCTTATGTCTTAGGCCCTGATAAGGAGGTCCATGTCGACAAAGAAATAGCCAAACTGCTAGACAAAGGGGTAGTAAAAATGGTCGAACCGACAGAGGGTCAATTCATCTCAAATGTCTTTGTCAAGCCAAAACCAAATGGTGACTTTAGACTCATTTTAGATCTCTCCAAAATGAACGAATCGGTTCAGTATGAACATTTTAAAATGACCAGCCTGAATACAGCGATAGAGATGCTGAGACCCAGCTGTTACATGTCTTCCATCGACCTTAAAGACGCTTATTACTCCTTATCAGTCAGAGATGAAGATCGAAAATTCCTTAGATTCCTTGCGCATTCAAAATGAGGGGGCAGATTTTGAAATCATAACAGATGCCTCTGGTACAGGGTGGGGCGCCCACAGGGGCGCCACTTCCACCAAAGGTATTTGGAAGGAGGAGGAGGTAGACCTCCACAGTAACATTCATGAGCTAACAGCCATAAAATTAGGCCTCAATGCACTAGTCACAGATAATGGGGTCAATGTGAAAATCAGGACTGACAACACTACATCACTGGCTTATGTCAGGAAAATGGGTGGGGTTAAGTCTGAACCATGCAATAAGATAACCAAAGAAATTTGGGAATGGTGTGAAGGACGGGACATTTGGCTAACAATAAACCACATCCTGGGGAAGGATAAAGTTCTGGCTGACTACCTGTCTAGACACTTCTCGCATGACCTTGAGTGGGAACTAAGTGAAAAGATTTTCAAAAAGGTGTGTAATATCTTTAGCAAGCCTGAGATAGATCTCTTCGCTTCTCGAGCAAACAAAAAGTTAGAAACTTTTGTTTCTTGGGGGCCTCAACCAGGCACCTAGGAAATTGACGCTATGTCAATAACTTGGAGGAATAACTATATGTACATTTTTCCTCTTTTCAGCCTCTTGGGGCCCGTGATACAGCGGATCCGGCTGGAGCAGGTGAGGGCTATCCTGATAACACCAGACTGGCCAGGACAGCCCTGGTACGGCGGACTACAGCGGTACGGGTGGCGGATGCTCAGGTTCAGGAAGGCCAAGGGCAACCTTTGTCATCCAGGGAAGCCGGCCAACAAAGAGCGACTGTCGGCGACCCCGCCCTTGGCATTTCGGACATTCTGAAAGCAGAACTATCTCGCCAGGGATTTGACGGCCACGCCATCGAACTTATCATGCAAGCCCGTAGGCCTGCCACACGGAAGACGTACAACACATACCTTCGTAAGTGGTATGCCTTCTGTGCAGACATTGACACGCAAATCCTCTAACCGTCGATCCAACGAGTGTGCAAGTTCCTGGTGAAATTGGCCAAAGACAAAAACGGACACACGGCGCTAAATGCTGCTCGTTGTGCGCTATCGGCCATTCTGGGCGACTTCCAAGGCCAATCAGTGGGCCAGCACCCCTACGTAAAGCTGCTTCTGAAGGGGGCTTATGAGATGAACCCACCGGCCCCTAGATACCAGGAGTTCTGAGATGTGAGGAGGGTTCTAGTCCTCCTGCAGACCTGGGACAATGGCACCATCGCACTCAGGGAGCTCTCCATGAAACTGGCCACTTTGCTCCTCTTAGTCACATCACAAAGAGGCCAGACCATCGTCAACCTTTCCATCCAAGGTCTGAAAATGGGAGACAAGGTGGTATTCAAAATGACAAGGCTCCTAAAGTCTAACAGGTTGGGGGACCCTCTCAACACGATATTCCTGAGGAAGTTCGACCAGAACCTGACGGTGTGCATTGTTAGGTGCCTAGAAGAGTACCTGAAACGCACCCAAAACAAAAGAAAGAGTGAGAAAAACGTCTTGGTCAGCTTCGTCTCGCCCCACCGCGGCATCTCCCATGATACACTTAGCTGTTGGGTCATGGTCGTGCTTAAAAAGGCTGGCATTGATGTCAACCAATACAAGCTACACTCCACCCGAGGGGCCTCGGCCTCAGGCATCCTTAAAGTGGGAGGAAACCTCAACACCCTCATGAGGAGAGCGGGTTGGAGGCAGGCGGAGTCTTTCGCGAAGTACTACCACAAACCAATCGAGGACGTGGTAGGGGGAAATGCGCTCCTCGAGCAGTGACTGTTTCTAGAGACTGCATATACCTCTTATTTCAAGCTACACCTTCTGTTAAATATAGATTGGATACTAAAAAGATTGTGCTTGGTTTTCTGTTGGGGGATTCAATTGCTCTGAAACTCTCGTAGGTTTCCGGAAACGCTTAAGGTTTCCGAGGGATAATTTTGAAATTATTCGAGACTTACCTGTAAGTTGAGGTATAATTAAGAGGGAACCTAGCGGTTCATGGAATATACGCCCTACCCACCCTCCCTCAACTTACTCGTACACTCGTCAAGTAGACATTATCTATAATAATGAATATAATCAGGGGGATATGGCTTACACATCCCAGTATATTTATTTTATCAGTTGTAGGCTTTCATCCCCCAACAGGCTCTTAAGGACTGACTGCGCATGCGCAAATCCACCTCTCGTATATTCCCTGAACCGCTAGGTTCCCTCGGTATAATCTTAATTATACCTCAACTTACAGGTAAGTCTCGAATAATTTCAAAATTAAATATCACATAGTTATAGTCCATTAAATATCACATAGTTCATAGTGAGTCTATACATGAGGTGTGATGGACCTAGGCATAAACCTGTTACAGTGTATTTTCAATGGATGGAACTATGGCATGCATCCCATATGTAGGAAGTCTGGTGTAAATTTGAGATTTCCCCAAATATTTTCCCCCAAAAATGACACAAAAGAGAGTCAGAAAAGTTGTCCATGTGAGTATCTTGATGCTCATTTTTGAGAAGATTAATGCTTGACACTCAGCAATAATTGCTGGTCTCATATAAGTGCCAGTGGGTAGTGGGGGTGGGGAGGTGTTAAAATAACTCTTCAGCACTAAAATTCTATAAGTACCTGTCTTGGATATGGACCAGGGGGTAAGACCAAACTAAATGTCTGGGTATTTATTTAGTAAAGTGAATTAGCCACAGTGAGATTTCGGGTGCTTTTACACGGTTAAGTAGACAGCACAGACAGTGTTAAATGATGCCAGTATATTTTTCATGGGAGGCTGAGTTTAGATATGATTTTACATTCACCAACTTATGCCCCAGAAACCCCCCTCCCCATCTGACTAAAATGACCTGTTCTGTAATTGTGTACCACAGGTGGTTTGCCTGCACCCTACCACCTTGACAGTCTAAATTTAGCTGACTCTTTACCTAGTGCCCGTAAACAGTGTACCTATTTGTCAGGCCTCTAAATGCTACCTAACTCTTCAAGGTGTGCTGATGCAGTAGTGTAACATGCCCATTGGATGGCATGTTTTACCAATGAAGAGTTGGGGAGTCTGCTTGCCAGCACTTCATTGGGGCACCTTGCTGATCTTCCCAAAGCGTAAGCATGACGCTTGAATGTATCCCTGGCTGCATTAATGACAACCAAAGTGCATTAATGCATTAGGGTTAGCCCTTAAAGGGTTCAACTCTGTTCAAGACATGTCTAGCAAACATGCACATTTAGTGAGATATCAATAAGGCTCATAATTTATTAGAACGGGACACATAATATTATGATTGAATCAACTTTATGTATCAATTATGTCAGTAGCTTAAGTCAATCAATTTTCCTTTTTTTGGGGGGGCAAGGCTCTCCCTCTTTTTTTTCTGCCTCGCTCTCTTTCTATTTTGCTCTCTTTCTCTCTCTTCCCTCCCTCTATTGCCTTCCTCTCTTTCTCCCTTTTCCCTCTCCCTTTCTCTCTCTCTCTCCTTTCCCTCTCCCTCTCCCTCTCTCTCTGTCTCTTTCTCTCTTTATATCTATCTCTCTTGCTCTCTCTGTGCCTCTCTTGCCCTCTCATTTCTTTCCATGTCACTCCCTCTCTCTGTTCTTTGGACCAAACCAGAATTCCATGCTCACACAGAGGCCCCTGGTGGACTCTGGTATCTACACTTTATGCTGAAGAATCAGACTTATGTGTATAAATCTCACTAGAGGACCCTGTTAAAAACTGGGGAATATTGGGGTAATTCATGGGATTGTAGGTACTATTCCCAGGATCTTCCTGATCATATGTGCTTACAGATTCACCAGTCAGTCACAGGATTGTCCCATGTCTTGTTTCGAGGGGTGCTCTGTAAAGAGTTTCATTTTGAAAATATACAGACTACTCTACTTAGAAGCGTCATGTCTGCACAAACTGAATGGCATACTTGGTATTATACTTCAGCGGACATTTTCATTTCGAAAGAACGCTTGCATGAAAACCGTATACAAAGATTACACTATGTACAGTCTGGATTATGATTAAAGATGAATGTATATTCTTGTATTTATATTTTGATAAAATAAAATATAAAAAAAAAAAGTGAATTGCATTTGATATATCTCATTTACATAATTAGCCCCGCCCCTTCGTTAACAAACAAGGGGTCATGTGTTGACACCATGTGTTGTTGTTTACAAACAAGGGATCACATGACCGCACTCATCCCCTAATTAGGTCATGCTACTGTGGTTATCAGAATGCTGGCCTCTGATTGGTTGAGCTGTGGTTGCTAATCCCTAATTAGTTCACGGTACCATGGTTACCAGAATGCTGGCCTCTGATTGGCTGAGAGGTGGTCGCTAATCCCCTAAGTAGGTCATGTCACCATGACAATGGGTCACGTGACCAAATGGAGGCCTCTGATTGGCTGCATTCCGAGTGAGTAATATCCTGTAGATAGCTATAGTCCCATTCCGATACATACTATACTACTGAAGTTCTTTACTACATACAATATCCCTACATCAACATCAACACATGTATATAGCAGTAACATGTGCTGGGCCTTTCTGCAGCAAAAGTTGTGTTATGGCTCAAAATGGTAGCATGATGCAATGTGTACATTTGATGCCAAGCCTTATTTATATAGCTCATACTTTGGAAAATTATTTTAGCAACATCAAAGAAATAGCAAAGATTAGCAGGAGCTAATGGCAATATGATGCAATGTTTATATCTGAAATCAAGTCCTAATCAGATGGGCTCATACAACTTTAGCATCATGAACAACATAGCAAAGATTAGCTAACGCACAAATATGATGATACATGATGGCCACAGTATGTTTCGATTATAATGACAACTTTAGACAACTTCAACGTCATAAAAATCAAACAACAAAATCACCATGACCATCTGGAAAATCTACAAAACACCGAACAAAAGCTTCAAATACTCTACAAACAGGCCACAACAACTGAAACCAACATAAGAAAAGTCAGCAAAATACCTACAATTCCTGACAACAACTGAAATCCATGTTCTACTATCCAATCTTGAAACAATCCCTTTTCAACAAGGCCCAACAAACAAAGGATGCTGAATTATTACCACGTCTAAAGGAAACTAGAGCTTTGACTACCAAAATATCATCAAATTGACAAAAACAGAAAGAATGTTGCAAGATGCTGTTATATCTGCCAAACCATGTTCTATTTATCCAATATATATATATATATATATATATATATATATATATATATATATATGATATCTATTAGCATCTCACACATAGCAATCATTTTCTTAACCTAAGCTTGTCAAATCTATCAAGCACTTGATTTAAATCCATACATGGATAAAGACCATCTACAAAAACACTCTACTAAAACCAGGATGTGTCCAGATGACCTACTTCCCTTATTGACCTACTTTAAAATGACCCACTTACAGAGGAACCAAAGGACAATCATTTTTTGTACCTCAGTGTAGAATTTCAGGAGTAAAACATGATCTAGCCTGAGGAAGATGGCTTAAGACCATCAAAACATCGCAACTAAAAAAGATCATCATCAATGGCCCGTAGCTTTGTCTGTGGGCCCATAGCTTTCTCAACAATTGTCTTCCTATGGGCCTGGGATGGCTAGTAGGATTTGACAGAGATCTTTATCAATGTTGACTTATCTGAATATTGGCATGTCAGATATCATTGGAAAGATAAGATCTGTGATAATCTGGCCATTCTGACTAATTTCTGGTGTGGATTGATAAAGTTGATACCTGTAATTTCTCTTAAAAAATACATTGTAGTTGCTCTGGACCAGCAGTTATAGCGCCGGGCCCATAGAAATCTAAAGCTATGGGCCCGGGTGGCCAGTGGCTGAAATATTTACCCCTGCCCTACTTCCGCTCATACATGGCTTCATTTACGGGCCTGGATCAGCATTTACTTGTGAGTCGTGACCCAGTTAAAATGGGCAATCTAGGGTGCCCATTCTGAAATAAAAGACTGGGTGGTATTGAATATTCATAATACTTCAGCTGTTACTGACATGTGGGCTCATTGAACATTCATCTAACTGCAACCAGAGTTTTGTATGGGGAAAGGGCAATGACATAACTCCAGCTGAAAGAGTAGGGTAATTAACAGTTACAACATGGACTGAAATTAAATGGGCAACCCAGGCGGTATATTCCAATGCCGCCTGGGGGGGGGTCAGAGGCTGGATGAAGATGTATTCTAAACAACTAGAACTATTAGCTATGCATGCTTAATGAAGCAATTGGCTCAATGACCATCAGAAACACTTAATGTGGACCACCACATATATATGTGTTATTCCATATTAAATACAGGGTTTAGCCATATGTTTTATTACATACATGATGTCACATAATATATGGTATTTTTGATTTAACATCAATTGTTCATTATAATATAATTTCAGGAGGAGGTTGGCACACAAAACCAGACAGTAGAGTAGTTTCTATGGATTCTTTTTTATTCTTGCAGACATTTGGTTCTTCTATATAAATATCAATGATATGGTGATAATAAAAGATTTTGGGACATTTTATTTTACAACCTTTTGTACCTCTATAGGTTATGTTATGATGGGGGCACTTATACGACACTTCTACCCCTGTAGGGCCTAGATAATTGAAGCTGGTTCTCATCAAACTCTAGGTACCTAAAGCAAGATGAGCTGTCGGCCTGTGTTCAGACTGAGTGCCCATCTCTGCAGTTCCTTTTGAAATTTAAAATCTCCCTACTCACTCTTGTGTCCAGGGAGTGATATAACTTGTTATTTAGTATTGACTAGCATGGGCAGTACTCTATGTGCATACATTATCATCCGAGCTTGCTCTAAATGTCAACAGGCAACCAAGAGCTATACATTTTTTTACGCTAATGAAGTCAAATGTTATTGAGACTGGTCTACTGATGTAGAAGAATGGTAAATAGTGAATCTAGCTGGTACGTGTAAGTAGTGTGTCACGGTCTTTCATTTGAATACGATAAACCTGGATCGGGAACACCACACATGAATACTCTGGCTGGGTATCTATGGCTCAGCCAGGCATCAGGTGAAGGCAGGTGATGACACACTGATGGGCTGCTTCGTACTAATAACAATCACTAGTCTTGTTTTGAGTCTAATTAGGTCATGATGTAATAATGTCAAATGCAGCCAGCAGTCAGCCATCAGAACTAGAGAGCCAGGAACCCTAAGGATACTGGCCTTATGCCATCCACAAGTGACTGACAGCTGTTAGTCAGCCATCAGTTTGGATCTTAGTTTGTCTGTTTATTGATTTCACTGAAAACATGCTGCTATTGGAGAGTCGTCATATATGACGAGTTTAGGGTCGTCAGAGGGTCGTAAGGCCTTTATGACCACCCTAAGTAGTTATACTGACCACCCTGGCTTTACCATTAGTCTGTATATAGACCAGAAGAGGGCCCCACTATTCATTTCTGTAACTTACTTGACGATCCCCTAGGTGTGTACAGGCTCAAATATATACATTGTACTTATTGTAAATTATATTGTAAAAAAGGGAATATAAGTATCATTTGATACAACATACTTGTACAAAGATGGGAATGTTTTAGTAGAAATATAGAAAAGGACATAGATCAAGCGAGTAATGACACCTCTCTTATGACTAGTGCTAAGGTATAACTCCTTATTTATTGAGTGTGCCTAACATAGAGTAGAACAGTGTGCTCACACAGTACCACAATGATGTTCAACTAAACCTATAATAGTGGGTTAGGACCCCCCCCCCCACTGCCAATGAATACTGATTTATGGGTAAGGGGACAACATATAATTAGAAAATTGGGAAATTGTAAAAGACAATATTGGAACATCTATAATTTCTACTCAGGTTGATCTGGCTTTAAAGGGCAGCCATAGTGACGACTTTAGGTCATCAGTGGTGACCTAAAGTCGTCATCTATGACTACCCCATGACGACCTAAAGCTGTAGATTTAGGTATCATGAATCTGAGCACCTAAAGTCGTCAATATTGACGAGATTTGGTTCAAGGAGGTTTTCATTGTTCTTTATATACACCTAGTGCCTTCGGCACTACAAGATAATGGGGGCAAACTCCCTGCCTTTGTCTGACGACAAAGTAGAGCCTAAGTAGAGCCTGTTATTTCGGCAAAGTAGAGCCTGATTTGTCAGCAAAGCGGAGCCTGTTTTGTTGTCAAAGTAGGGCCTGTTTTGTCGTCAAAGTAGAGCTTGTTCTGTCGGCAAAGTATAGCCTGTTTTGTCGGAAAACAGTGACGTAGCTTAGTGATGTGAAAATTAGATAGCAACATCACTCCCCAAGCAGACTCTCTAGGAGGTACTCAATTCTGGATTTAAGGTTTAAATATCTCGGCCATTTCAAGTTATTTTGAGATGATATGTAGGTAGCAATACATTTTCCGTGCACTATTCCCATTTCTGTCTTATGAGATTGATATTCCTCTATAGATATCTTAATGCTCTTTTTTTTTGCAGAAACCAATGGCGAACATTCAGAAATAATTGTGCCTGTCATTGTCATACAAAGATCATGAGATTAATTATTTAAAATATTGTTAGCATTTATTTACAAGTATGTGCTTTGATTTTGTTGTTTGAATGAAGTTTTATAACATGTAGGCCCCTCAAAATATTAAAACTATTGAAGTTTTTGGGAAAAATCGAGGTAATTTTGAAAAAAAAGTACATACTTCTACCTAGCCTCTTTTGGTTTATCTGTTCCTGGCAAGCAGTCAAGCTTATTCAAATGGGGTGGGGACCAGCAGCGAACTAACGCCTTTTTATATATATATAGGGTAAACAGGTGAAATGGTGACATAACTATTCCCCCTTGGTTGTTACTGGCTTGAAGCAGGCTGGTGACAACAGCATCAGGTGCTTCAAGTGACCTGGTGAAATCACTGATGTCATGCTTCAGCAGACACATTACAATCTGTTCATGGGGCACCTTTGTGCTTCATGCATCATATCTCATGCCTCAGTCATGAATAACTCATAGTGCATGCATTATGCCCTTGATGGTCTATGTGAATTGTTCTTCCAGCTACAAACCACTCAACAAATGGATCCTGCTACCAACCAGCTCCAGCTTTACAGAATGCCAACAAGACAGAGAACGCTACACATGTCGTCTACGAGTGTCACCTTGGGTATGAGTTACCTGATGGAAACGCATATATAACATGGGAATGTGGCTGCACTGCCCTTGTTAACATTGAGCCTTGTCTACCAAGTAAGTACTCAAGACTCTCTAGTGGATAACAATATAACATGTCTAAACCCAGCCAGTTAGATGTCTGTAACATACAACCAGTAACAAAGTCTGAAGCTTAAGGCTATGAAAATACTCATGATCTTAAAACTAGGCATGCATAGCAATAGAAGGGCATCGACCCATTCTTTTCAGCCTAAACAGGCATCTCTTTCCATTTATAGATTTGTCTTTCATCATTATGTACATTAATACTTGATATGAGATCCAAAGGATAAAATTGGTAGGTGACCAGCCTTTGCTGAGTGTTACTAGTGAACCAATTACAGGAAACCCCAGTGGCTGCCTTAGAATGTATTAACTGTATGCTGGCTCAAGCGCAACATGTCCAAATGTACTTCCTAAAGGGAGTAGAAGTGGTTTCTGCGGGATCGCTGTTTAGCCTCGAACCAGAGCATTTTTATGATGTCACCGTTTCAGACGAAAGTAGGTTACAGTGCTTAAGGGATATGAGGTTTAACCTATATCAAATTTCTCTGAAGGTCCTCTTCAATTTTCAAAATGGAGTCAGGTGTAGAGAGTCATAATGTTGACTCATAGAATGCTGAAGACTGATCCCGAAAATGTGAGCTGTATGGCTACTGAAATATTTAGAAAATTTTGCCCCATCTCTCAGCACTGTGACCTACTTCTGAGTGGCACGGCCTGAGGCTATTCTGCCGCCATCTTTGAATCTCACGGTACTTGCTTCAGTCCGCTATCACAAATTAAAGATATAACTAAAAATGATGGTAACATGCTACATATCATTTCAGTAAAGCCAGAGTCATGTCTAGTTAAGACATACGGACCTGAGTACAAGCCGTATGAGTTGATGCAATTCTGCCACAGTTCTGGTGCGGGTTTACCCATGGCCTTCAGTCAGAGGGACAATGATGACTTAGTCCGGAAAATGGCTGAGTAAGTACAAATACCTCGTTTCTCAAATAAGTTTTTTTTTTCAGAAATAAAATGAGAAAAGCAAAGTTAGATCTTTGCAATTGCAACTGCAGTGTAGGGTGCGCCTCTTATGACTACAAATTCTAAATCAAGAAATTAAGAAATGAGTAGCATGCTGCCATCTCAGGCCCTAAAAGTTTGACCAGGTTATTGTAGCTGCCACTTACACACATGTAAAATAATAGCTTTTGGTTATACAATTTCCAATATCAAGGTGGGACTTAGGCATGAAACTTGTGAAAATATACACTTCATTCTTTAAGATCAACTCTTTCTCAGAGTATGTTACCTTTATTACTACAGCATCATTTGAATGCTCTTTTCCTATTCTATTCACAAACACACAGGGAAGGTCTCTCAAAAATCATGCTCGACATAATAAGTGAACCTCCAATATTCCGCTATAGAGATGGTAATCGTGTAAATTACACCAACTTTGGAGGGGTAAGCTGGCATTTCGACAATAAGTTTGTAAGTCTTGGAGGAAGTGGTGGTGCCTGGTCCTCCCTCAATCTCAAATCGAGTATCATGTCTTTTTGTGAGGTTATGAAAGGTGAGTTGTAAATTTCCTTATAAAAACATTGAAATATTTATAGTAGTGGTTAAGAGAAACCTATTCTTGTTCTCTTTCTCCACTGAAATGTCATAAGTTTATAATGCCTAATCCAAAAGAAAGTGCAAAAACAGTCAGTTTTCACAAATCCCATGTTTCTTTTCCTGAAGCAGTGAAGGGAACAGGAAGCTGAATATCTTTTTTTTATGCATTGCAAAAAAAGAAAACCAAAAGTGGTAGCTGTGAATCAAGTAATCAGATGCACATAATCAAAAAAAATATTTTCGATTAAACATCAGATATATTTTATTTCATCCATCTTATGTTGGTGAATATCTGTTATGTAATATACAGAACTATTTCCATTTTGATTTTTGCAGAACAAGTAGAAGGTGGATGTGCTACAGGACGTCCCAGTTTCCCCAATGCTACAATAGCCTCACAGAATGCCACCCATGTGACCTACAGCTGTGACACTAACTATGCCTTCCCTGATGGAACCTTACAGAAGACAGTAGAATGTGGATGTGAAAGTGCCATGCGTGTTCATGGATGTCATTGTATGTTTATTAAAACATTATGGAATTCTTGATATGCAATGATGCCATAAATTGGTTTACTTTCAAAATGTGGCTGTTAGTTGTAATTAAAATAACCTCTGAAAACACATATTTATTCTATAAAGTCAGCATAACCAGTGAATTTATCTACATTAGGTGTCACACTGCTCTATGTTTCTGCCTTTAGCCCAGTCATATCAGTAAGTATGATAATCGATAGGACTTAACAACAGTTTCCTCAATTATATAATAACCAACATAGAAAACACACTCCTTGTTGAAGAGAGTGTATGCATCACACAGTAATTGGGCCCATCCTCACAATATGGTTCTGAAGTCGCATATACAAAATATTTAGTTATTGGCATATTCATTTACAGCTCATCAAGAGCTGTCATTTGGTATTTAAAACTTCCATATTCAAACCAGCAGGCCATTTTTCCACATAAGTGTTTTATATGTAAATACGGGGGGTCGAATGTGGGGCTCATGCGGGACATCTTTTTTATGTCCTTAATATCGTTTTCATTTCACTTCCGTGTTGTGTCCGTATAATAAAACTAAAATTTAGCTCTTGTGGGGGTTCACATGCGGAATCCCATATCCACATACGGGATTCTGCATGCTGTCCTTCACATGCGGCTGTAAATAATGGAAGTCTTCATTTGGTTTGATCTGCATACCAGGGAACCCCCCAGAAATTCCCTATATGACCTCACTTCTGCCACCTCGTCTGCCATTTGTAAAAACCTTTTTCGACTTTCGCACAAGATGGCTCGACCACCTAAACAAGTGAGTAATAAGTTTTTTTCTTGCTTTAACCCATAACCATTCATCTTCCTCAGTCTGCCTAGTACTCTTGCGGTCATGTATGTGACCTGAACACCTCATGTCAATTCAGGTTTCATTCATTCTCGTTGATTTTTTCATTGGGCCTGTCTTCGCCGGTATCACTTTTCTGTGATATTTCATATATATACACATACCGGTAGTTGAAGATTGTCCTCCGTTAGGTTATTTTCAGGTAGTCCGTTCTTCTTTACCTTATCTGTGTCCTTTTTTTTTTTTGGGAGAAGGGAGGGGTATGTCATAGGGATAAATATGAGCTCCTTAGCCCGTTTGAAACTTCTTTTTTAACTAAGGTGTCTTATTTTTTTATTTGTAGCCCGACAAGCGTACATTCGGCAAAGCTTTTCAGGGGCTTCAAGATCTGAAGAAACTCCTAAAAAAAACAGGGAGCTGACTGGTCAGGAAGTTGACCCCTACTTTGAAGTAAGTATTAAGCCTTCTACTTTATACCTCCTGTCATTGGTCTCTTTTATTTTATTTTTATGTAACATAAATCTAAATATACATGCTCTCATACATACATTTTCTGTTCTAGAAGAATTATTCCTGTTATCCTGATGCATCTTTTTTTATTTGAACTCCACATTTAACTTCTTTGCCAGGTCCTCTCAATGTACCAAAACTTATTTATTGTATATTTTTCTTTCCTTTCGTGTTTTCATAGTGGTCCAGATGATTAAGATGAGGTCCTAGAGGTCGATGAAGAAGAGGTCGATGACGTTAACCCTGAAATGTTTGACAGGGATGCTGGTGATCAAGCAATTCAATATTTGGACTACTTAAACAGGAAGGAAAATATTTCTCAAAGGAGGGATAAAGGTAAAGCACCATTATTTCAACATCCCTCGCATGAAAAAAAAACCAAGAAGAAACCCGTTTTCAAGCCTCCTCCCCTAGATAATTCTTTCTATGACCCTTCCTATGTGCCCATATCACAAACACCTCCTACTAGAGGGAGAGGCAAGGGAGCTTCTTCATGGGGGAACAGATCTATTGGGCGAGGAACAAGGAAGGGAGCTTCCTCCTGTGTCGGAACGTCTTCTCAAAGGGGACGAGGAAGGGGGCCGTGGAAAAGCAAGAGGGCGAGGCGGAGGAGGAAATCCTTCCATGTAAGGGAGAACACTGGCGTCTCAATGAGTTAGATGCGCTTTTAAAGGGTGCTAACCATTTACATCCTGTGTTGAAGGGACATTTCAAGCATGCTACAGACGGCCACACTCTTAAGAAACTTGCATGGGAGGAGCTGTGGGGTAAGTTGATTCTTTGGTCTTAATTATGGGAAAACAGAAATACTTTGATTTACTAAATTTGGGTATCAGCTATATATTTCTTATGTCATAGGAAGCGTCAAGTAATGACATGACAACCATATCTGACCACATAACAAAAAAAAGTTTCATAATGATTAAGAGACATCAAACAGACCTTAAAGTCTGCCTTCGTTCATAACTTTTCCTCTTAGATATATTTTAACAATGTCACAGCATATCTCTTAAAGTATATGTCTCTTGCAGACTATAGAGAGGTTAAGATCACGACTTGTACAGCAACATGTACGTCTAGAATGATAGGAAATGGTAGGCTAGACGTTGCCGTAGACGTTACAAGTAGGCAAATCTTAAACTCTCTTATGTCAACGCTGCAGGTGGTCGAGACAGGTCGTCAAACAGTACGACGACAAGTTGGGTTATTTTTGCCAGAAAGCAAAGAAAAAGGTAATCTCTCTCACTTAAACTTGTGGCTTAATTCCTCCTTTTCACATGTAGAGTCTATAACAGTTTCATAAAGGCTAAGTCCCAAATGAATCAAATATTTTAAAGTCTTTCTCTTCTCTCTGGTATGTATGTCATGAAGAACTCATTGTATTTAACCTTTCCATTTTCTTAGCGCCAACATATAGACGCAAAATAACCTCTGGATCAGGGCAGCGTGCTGCGGAAGACGTATTGCATAAACTGCAGCAGTCTGCCCCAGACTACTGCGGTGAAGAAGCTGCACTGGGTGAGTTAAGGAAAAGATTTTTTATACTTTTTTATCAGGTCAAAGATTAACTTTTAAATGCTTAATGCTTTGTTTCACCGCAAAAAATCTCCCTTTGCAGTATCAATATATATGGCTATATACACTATACACTTAAGCTTACAGTCAAAATACATGGTTCGCGTATAAGTTTTGTCCTAAATGAGCCCATATAAGACATTCAAATTATAACTTTTTCTTGTCCCATGTTCTTTGTGTTCAGGTATATCAAGGATGAGGCCTGCGGACCTTAAGAGCGGGAAAAGGCCCCAAGGCAGTTGGTCTTGTTATGACTTAACATGGGCGGAGAAGGAGGACTACGAGAATTTGGGTATGCCAAGCAATGCTAAGACTGCCCCAGTCAAGGGTGACCTGCTAGAAGAAGACGCAGAGACAGGTATGTATTCCTATTTAACAAATAATGTCATACCTTTTAAACCAATGCTTATTGTAATTACGTATATCCTGACCACATAAAGTATTCTACTTTTTTATTTCAGTGTACATAATATCTATTCAACAAAAATATATATGTATTAACCTAAAGTCAAATATAATACATTACCTCCAGCTTTCTAAGCTGATATATCACATACAGACAAATAACATCCTGACTGTACATAGAACTAACTTTTAGAGGAATGTCCTACATTCAGCTAAATATGTTTCTTTTTTTTCAGAAGAAGTCCCAGATGAACTGGAACTCCGACAGTGGAATCGGGAGGACCCTGAGGTAGACGAAGATGAAATATATGAGGACCTAGTGGAGGTGCACTCATCTATGTGTAGTGTTCTACCCCTCGGAGTTTAATCGAATCTTTCGATAAACAACGAAGAACAACTATTCAGGTTCCAGTTAAAACTTTATTGTCTAATAACACATAGGCATCAGCCGTTCTTGATAACAGTTACAGGTGGTAGAGTTTGAACTCTATGGCACGTTCGACACTAGGCCTTCTAGTGTCTGCAGTTAATATTCCACATTTACCCTTTCTGTGCAACAGCACAGAGAAGTATTATAATATGGTAGCCGGGCAGCCGCCAACCATCGCTCACGATGGTCAGTCGCGGCTGGACTGACCCTGAGGAAGGCCGTACAACGGCCTTATATACACCAGAGTCGAGGGCCACGTGACCAGGTGGTGACGTGGCACTGGACTCCAGCACCCCCAGGCGTCGGGTAATAGAGGTGTTCTCGACGTCGCCCACGAGGACCACGAAGGTACCTCGAAGACGACGCGGGACCACCACACCACCCCCCACTAGACAGAAATGAGGTCTCTGAAAATTCAGAGATCCCGGATAAGTCTAAACAAATAGATAATAATTTAAACTACTGAATCCGTTGACATGGTCGACAGACACAGTAGGGGAATATAGAGAAATATTTAGTTTCTATTGTACTGTAGAAAAAAACGACCGGGTATGGTAACCGTGGTCGTGTCTTTTCCTCCCTGTCTCGTTGAGAAGCTCCTTCCAGCGTAGGAAGCCCACCGATAGTGTACAGTACAAATATGATGGTCCTTCGACCGTGAGGCCGAGGATGTGTGGCACCAACGGGTCCTAGGACCGGGGTCGCATCGGATCCACACAGATTCGCAGCGAGGTCCGGGGACAGGAAAGGTACCCCCACTCGTGGAGGGTACACCGTCGTCCGGGAACAAGTTCCCGGGGGTTCCATGCTGACATCGAGACTCTGTTCGACGTCAGCGGTCCAAACTCAAGAGGAGGAACAGTAGTATCATACTACTGATCCTCCAAGATAGACCCTGTACCGGCGTCGATTTCGGCCTGCTCTCCGTCAGTGCGCTTATCATCATGTGAGGCACTGGTGGCTAGCTGGCCGGAAAACGTGGGCGACTCCGGCAATGGAGCCACGCGGTCCATTGTCGTACTCCAAGCCTCGTTAGAGGTCTCGGGTGCATCTCGGGAGTCTCCCTCAGCATCTGAGTGGAGGACTGCCGAGTCTGCAGAGTCGCTTCAGTTGTCGTCGTCGCTCTCTCGACCTTCATGGTCGTCCTGGTTTCCCTGCTCAGGGGGACCCGTTGGAGATTGACCGACGACATCGATGTCCCCGTCTATGTCCATCGACTGTTCCACCTCAGCAGGTTCTACTGCACTGGCGGAAGCCGAAGGGTCCGGGCAGATGGCTGCACTCCCAGGGATCAGAGGTGTGATGCCATGAAGATCTGGATGGATTTTCGGGGACACCACTCTCTGAACCGGTGGCGGTGCAGGCTCGGTGGCTCCCAAGAAGTCGGCCAAGGGAGCCGATGAGGAAGGCGCGGTTGCTGGCGGGTAGACGGAGGCGCCGAGAGACCTACCAGGGGTGTCAGGCTTGTCCCGCACCACCTGCTCTCGACCCAACATCGTCATAGCCGAGCTCAGACTGTCTATCCTCGGAGATAACTCTCTCAGAGGATTAGACTGAGCTGCCACCGTCCTGACGTCGGGAACCACTCCACCCTCGACGAGGTACCTCTGCGCTTTGCGAGAGGGCTCAGTTCGAACGGGTTTCAGGGTTCGGACACCAAGAATTCGCGGTCAATTTCCTCCCAGCCTTCTATGATAGCATCCCTCTTGGTGATATCATATTGGGCCTGTGACTCGAAGTTATTGAGCCGCGTGCGGACATCAGTCAGACAAGAGTCCATCTCCATCTGAACGGTCTGACGCGCCTCTTCCCTAAGAGCCGGAAGGAACTCGTTACGGATGGCCATGTTTGTTCTATCAAACAGGCCAAACAAGTAGGCACTCGCTTCCTCACGGAATGCCTCACCGAAATGGTCGATAGCAGGGCTACCCGTCATCTGTAGAAGTCCCTTACAACATTCCACGAACGTCTTGGGGACCCCACGTTTAACGCCATCGCCGTATGCAGGCTGTGCCAACTCCCAACGCAAGGTTGCTGTCGGGGTGTCGGCGCCTGACACGACGTTGGAGAAGGTGGCTCCTGCTCCCGAGGTCAGTGTCGCACCTCCTACGTGGACACGCCACGTGGCAGCTGGGGTGCTGTCCTCCGCCGCTGTAGGTGGCTTGACAGGAGGAGACGAGTTGGTGGTCACCTTGGGTTGTCGATCACGACCACTCCGGGATTCCACCGTCTTGCCTCCAGGCTTAGCACCACTGGTGCTGGGTTTGGCTGAACCAGTCGAAGCAGTCTTCGACTTTTCAGGAGCCGGGGCCGGGGTGGGCTTCGATGCCTGCACGGGCTTCGAGGGGGCCACCTGTGACTTAGGCTTCTTAGGTTCAGTCGAACCGGCAGACTTTCCAGCGTCCATAGAGTGGGGTCTCTTGTTCCCACTCGCAGAGGCTGTTGGTCCTGGGTCTTTAGGACGACTGGCTTCCCGCTTCTTCCACTGCTCTACCCTGAACTCGGGGTAGGCGCCATAGAAAGCGGGCATGAGCTCGGGTCTGATATACAGACGCTTCGTAGATGGGGGTGCGGGTGCCATCTGCATCCAGTGTCTAGTCGGCACGCCTGTTTTCTCATTCCGCTCACACTTTCCGACTAGTGTCTCCACCAGTTGGATAGCGCCCTCGGCATTGTACTTTAGATGACGCGCCATCAGACCCCTTCGTGTGGTCACGAAAGGAGGAGAGGTCGGGTCATCAGGGTCCTGATAACATGGAATGGTCTTTTCCACCTTAACACACCCGAACTGCGGACGGATGGCTCGATGCTCTTCCACCAAGTGGCGAGCATACCTGCCATCGGTCGTGTATACGCGAGGGGGGAACCCCTTATGTGTGCAGTTCTCGAAAGCCCGGGATTGAAGATGCGCCACGCAAAACCAATCCGCTGTCTCTCGGGCAGCGACACCCCTGACGAGTCCGAGGCATTCGTGATGTTCTCGATCATCGAGACATACCAGTCAATGGCATGGGTATCATCTGAATACCACTCCTCGTCATCGCTTCCATCCTTACCGACGAGACTAGGGAGTACCACTTGACCATTCTTGCGGTAATCCTGAAGCTTGGTCAGGGGCCTGTCTTCGACGTACTCAGCACGTCGCTTGGCAGTAATCCCTGACAGCCGCTTCCACTCGTTGACAGCCTTGGCCGTGTCCGGGGGCGAGGATACGGTGCTCTCCACGGCACCGGCATCGACCTCCGACTCACTGCTTTTCTCGCGGACTGGAGCCTTCTTGGCTGCAGATTCCTTCTTGCTACCCTCTTTCTTGGGCACCTTAGGGATCTTGAAGTCTTTCAAGGTCCCTTTGGATGCCTTCGATTCTGCAGACTTCTTGCCCTTAGAAGCCGAAGGGGTAGCACTTTTTGATGCAGCTGGTGTCGACGGCTCGTCGACCTCCATCTCGTCGGGGGAGGAGTCCCTCGAGATTTGTGGCTCGCTGAAGAGCTGTACCCTGACTGCTCGTCGGACGAGGACCGCATGGTTCTTGAACTA
The DNA here is from genome assembly GCA_949317995.1 of Acholoe squamosa. Taxonomy (NCBI): domain Eukaryota; kingdom Metazoa; phylum Annelida; class Polychaeta; order Phyllodocida; family Polynoidae; genus Acholoe; species Acholoe squamosa. Next base: position 671,556 of record OX439051.1, on the reverse strand, counting down.
TGGACTCAGCTGGAGAAGCAAAGACTCCGGGCCTCGAACCATTCTCAGACGGGACGAGGCGTCAAAGAGAGTCTTCGAGGTGTTTCGATCCGCACTCCAGCGGGTCGAAGCCTCGAAGGTGTCTTCGATGTACTTCGAACCGCACTCAGGCGGCTCGAAGGATCGAAAACGGGGTTCGAGAGAACACGAACCTGCACTCAGGCAGGTCGTGTCCCTCGACACGAGACGTGGGAGACCTCCTACACTCAGGTAGGAAGTCCCCAGGCGGATGCGTACCAGCTGGGCTAAGCTAGGCTTAGTCCAGCTAATCCGCGTCCAACTCTCACGAGACGGGCGCAAATGTTACCTCCAGTGTGTGCGACGCGGCCTTTTATCCCTGTGGCGCACGCCTCTGATTGGAGGAAGGGCCTACGTGACCGAGGCGGGCGAACCCTATTGGTCCACAGCGAATCACGCCATGACCAAATAAGGTAATGCTAAAAAAATAGAACGACTAACTCTCCTCACACCGTCACGCTCTGGTTCTCCAGTCGCATTGTTTGCATATGCCGTTATTTCTTATGCGGTCTATGGGGCTCCAACACTGTCAACATGGGCAATTAGGGCACCCCCATTCTACCAGACTACCGGGATTAAAAATGGTCCCAATATGGATGTACCCATCGGGCAGAATCCACCAGCCTATGCTGGGAACCCATCCACACAGTCCGATTATACCAGAGGCCCATGTTTTTCATGTTTCTAGTGTCGGATTGTCTCAAACTAAAAGGCAATCGCATGACTTCTCGTTGTGTAATTTTATTCACTGTCGGCTTCACGTCCACAGACAGATTTACCCAAGAACAGCACCTGTTATTTAAATCCTTATTAAAAGACAGGTTAGTAAAGCCACTGTTTAGTATTGTGCGATACATCGATTACTGAGTAGGGTTTAATCTAGGACTTTTCCTGATTTTAACCTTTACTGTAGGAACAAGTGTTGAGACTCGGGGCGGGTTACTATCACCCCCTCCTAGCTCACCGTCCTTTGATGTTGCCGGGCCGACCAGGTTATTAACCTGTTTCCGTCGGCGTCTGCCTCCCATAACTTGTGGCGGTGTGGATGTAGGGGCCAGAGTGTTTGCTCTGGGTTTCCTTTAATCCTCGACACTTGTTGACCATTCCTTTGATTAGCCTTGGTGCTTAAGCCTTGCTCGTGTCATAGGTCCGGTCTGGAGTGACTGATCTCCGACTTCAATCAAAACGTTTCGATGTGAAGTTTGTTCAGTCATTTGCACCTTCAAGGGGGGGTCGGGCTTCCGACGTTCCTTCAAAGACGGTTTGGACGCTTTCGACTTATCTCGACGAGCCCGTCGACCACGGCGTCGCTTTGATGGTTTACTGGCGTCCAACACCTCCACCTCGTTCAGTTTTAGAGCCTTTTGCTGTCGTTTTCAATGACCCTGCTTAGTTTGTTTTTTAGACTGAACTTCCGGTCGCGACCTTTCGATCTCTATTTCGACCTGCTCAGAAACAGACTTAGCCCTTTTCGTGGCCTTACGAGAAGGTGAATCATCATCAAGTTGTGGCTGCAACAACTCGACAGTCTGTGATAGTTCCACGCCCAACCACCGGCGTACTCTATCAACATTGCTCTTTTGCAACCGCCCACGGGACGATCGAAGTAATAATGTCGACTCAAAGAGGACAGAATCCACTACGAACGGCCCATCCCAGTTGGGAGCAAGCTTCATAGCTGCTTGGGGGGTGTGGTACCTCACCACCTGTTCCCCAACTGAGTATCTTCTCTGCTTCAGCCCATAGTCCTACCCGACTTTCTGGCGTTCCGCAGATTTACCTAGATTTTCTCTTACCATGCTGTAACTCTCTCTCAACCGATCTCGAAGCTGTTCCACGAAAGTAACGGAACAAGGGACCTCGAGTGGGTTCTCGGTTGAGCCGAAAATCACATCTGCTGGCATGAGAATTTCTTCCCCGAATACCATCATATTTGGACTGCATCCAGTAGAACTGTGTTCAGAGCTGTTATATGCGGACACAACATATTTAGCCTGTTTATCCCAGTCGTCCATATGTTTGTCTACCAACATAGTCAGACTCTGAATCAGTGTTCTGTTGAACCTTTCCACCTGGCCATCGCTCTGTGGCCTGTACGGATTGGTTCTCTGTTTTACAATCGTCAAATATTCACACATCTCAGAGAAGAGACGAGACTCGAATTCTCGACCTTGGTCGGAATGCAGAAGCAACTGGACGCCAAAGGTCAAGACCCATTCGTCCACGAAGGCTTCTGCACAGGTCTCTGCTGTGTGGTTTGGTAAGGGAATAGCGCGTACATACTTGGTGAAGTAATCCTGGATTACTAACATGCAAGTATTCTTGTTTGGCGTGGGCACAAATCCCGCGATGATATCCATAGCTATCCTCCCGAATCTCACCCCGAACAATTCTTGGTGTAAAGGAGACTTACCCATGCCCTCACCAGGCTTTATCAAACAACAGGTAGGACAATGTCGAACCCAACGACCTATGTCCTTCCCCATTCCAGGCCAGTAATATCTCCATTTCACCTTCTCAAGCTTTTGTTTTCGACCAAAATGTGCCGCTGTTCGGTGTCCGTGGCAAAAGGAGAGTACCTCACCCCTCAGTTGGCGTGGTATCACTACTTGGATCGTGCGTCTTGCGCGACCCACCTCGACTTTCCAACGACACAACAAACCTTCACAGAAAGTTAGTATAGGGCATTGCCCAATTAATTTCCGTACCTCGGCGCTCTCAATTGATACCTCAGGCCTAGTGGGTTTAGCCCCCTTAACCAGCCATTCCGCAATCCGTCTGATGTCAGCGTCCGCTTTCTGAGCATCGATGAGTTCATCGAGAGACCAAAATGCAACACCCACCAGGCTGTCTACTAGACTACCTACAGCCGCCAAAACAGGGTTGTGACTGCCGCAGTCTGTGCAATCTGACCTTTGGCATAGCCGCACAGGGATATGACTAAGGCCATCGGCATTCAGATGCTTGGCACCACTTCGATGTTCGATCTTAGAGTTTTCGAGACCGAACTCCGAAAGGTGGGCCAGCCACCTACCCATCATCCCTTCAGCTTCTTTGAAATTCAGGAGCCATTTCAAAGAAGAATGATCGGTGTGGATAGTGAAATTACCACTATAAAGGTAGTGCCTAAACTTCCTGGTGTACACGACAACTGCCAACAGTTCCCTTTTGGTGGTGCAGTAGTTTTGTTGTGTTTTACTTAGAGTGTTGCTAGTAAATGAGATCGGGACCTCCATTCCATCCTGCTCTTGGGATAGAACAGCCCGAATCGCTGTGTTGCTAGCGTCAGTGTCTAAGATAAAACGACCGTCGGGTGTGGGGAATCGAAGCACAGGTGTCTCCTTGAAACTTCATTTTAACTCGACAAAAGCATGTTCAGCTCTTTCTGTCCATGCGAATGCCTCGTAACGACCTCTACTACCTTTAGGTTTTTGGATCACTCCTACCTTACTAGTTCCGCAAACTCCGGGATGAACTCTCGGTAGTAGGAACAAAAACCAATGAAGGATCGAATTTCCTTCACTGTAGTGGGCTTAGCCCAAGTCATTACGTCGCTTATTTTCCCCGGGTTGGCTTCTATACCCTGTTCAGACACGATTCAGCCTAGGTACTCGACTGAAGTCCTAAAAAGCTGACACTTTTTAGACTTCAACTTCAGTCCCCATGCTGGAATCCTTTTGAAAACTTCTGCCAGATTCACCATTGCTTCATCCGTCGTTTTAACGAAGACGATGATATCATCAAGGTAAACCAGATAAATCTTACCTAGCAAACCCCTCAACAACTCCTCCATCATCCGCTCGAATGTGGCAGGGGCGTTACACAAACCAAACGCCATTCGATCAAACTCATAGAGCCCCCTCTGGTAAGAAAAAACGGTTTTCTCGACATCGTTGGGATTCATCCCGATCTGCCAATATCCAGATTGGAGATCGAGACAACTAAACCACTTGTTTCCTCCCAAGGCATCTAAGGATTTGTCGATGCGCGGGAGAGGATAGGAATTTTTCTTAGTCACTCCATTCAGACATCGATAATCGACGCAGAATCTCATGGTCCCATCCTTCTTCGTCACCATCTGGATGGGACTGGACCAGGGACTAGTACTTGGCCTAACCACCCCCGTATCCAACATCTCCTTAAGTTGTTCATCCGCAGCAGCTTTCTAGCTGAGCGGAATCCTCCTGTAAGGGACTCGGATAGGTTGTGCATCACCAGTATCGATGTTATGCAGACATTGATCGGTGCGCCCTAACAGTTCATCTGGGGATTTAAAGACATCCACGTGCTTATGTAGTAAGGCGGACAGCTTCAGTCTTTCTTCTGGTTGGGTCAGGTGGGTGTCACCATACATGTCTAACAACCAGGTAGGGAGCTCCGCCGTGTGGGTGCTCGCGATTTCTGCCGTCTCGACGTCTGCAGCTTCTTGCTCGAGACGCATCATCACAGATCCTACCTCCGGTGAAGAGAATTCACCGTTCCTGTCAGCGTACTGTACAGTACCGACCACCTGACCTTTTTCCAGGACAATGTCTCGATTAAGTGGATTACAGACGGGAACAACTGTTCGATGGACATTGCTGACAAGGGCAGCCTCACCAACCAACCCAAAACTTCTCAGAGTTTTCAGATCGGGTTTGACTATGCCCTGTCGATCTCTTTCCAGACCATCGGATTTCACCAGTACATCGCACCGATGTCTGGCTGGTATCCTCGTAGTCTGTGCTACTGAGGCAATCGATAACACTCTCTTCAGTTTACACTGATGGTGCTCTTCTGTCGGCTCGGTTATGACCAATTGACCTGTCCTCGGGTTAAGGATCATACCGTATAACGCCGCAAAGTCGAGCCCCAGAATGCCATCGTCAGCCACATCGGCCACTATTGGGCTAAACACATAGTGGGTCGATGCGACCTTAAGAGGTAGAACCAATCGACCATAGGTCCGCATTTCGGCTCCAGACACAGTGCATGCCTTTATTCCCTCGTAGAGATTATCTGACAGCACCACTAACGTCCTCGCGAGTTCCCGAGAGACAATGGTGTGGCTGGCACCAGTATCTATCAGGAAGTCTAAAGAATGCCCTCGAATCTCTGCAGACAGGTACCATCGTTTCCCCGACAAGGGGGCGGTTCCTGCTAGCATTCTCAACCCTACGTCAGTACTCAGATCGATCCCTCTCTTCTTCAGGAAAGAGAGACAGGGATCATCTGAGGGAAGCTCTGTTGCACAGACTCTGGCCAGATGCCGCATCAGGGCTTCTCTCCCGGCGTCAACTTTCACTTTCGATCCAGTCGAACCCTCGACCTCGGAGTTTGGGCTACCAGCGCCCTGTTCCTTGGCCATTGAGGCTTTTTCTACACCGACATCTTTGGAACCCGACTGGTGATCAACCGGTGCCGCTGTGGTAAAGGGCTGGGACGGCCCTACCGGGACCTTACCTAGTTCCCTCAAATCTACTCTCGTCTGATCAGGAGTGCCAGAGGTGCTGATACCTTGGCTTTTCGATGGTCGGGCAGCTCGATTGCCACGTCGAGCCGCCCGCCTCAGTTTTCCGTCGCGTCAGGTGGTAGACGTTTAATAGGCTCGGAGCAAGTTCGTGCGAAATGCCCCTGCCTCTTGCAGTTCCAACACTTGACGTCGGACGGAGGGGTACTTGGCTTTTCCGAGTTAGTAGCAGGGACATCCCCTCCCTCGATAACCCTGAGTAAATTCTTTAATTGACTCAGCGAGAAGGTTTGTTCCTGTACCTTGGGTTTGGAGGCCTTGTTTGGCACTTTCGATTTACCAGTGGCTTTCTGACTTTTCTTAGTCTTACTCCCCGCCATGGGGCTTCGAGTATGAGGACACCTCCCCCTGTCCCTCCTTGACCAAAGCGGTGTCGGCCAACGCCGACAATGCATTTGTCGAGGTAGGATTCACAAACTTAGGCAACAACTCATCTGCCAAGTCCATGAGATCCTTGAGGGACATGTAAGTGCGCCGCTCCCGAAGCACGTCTTGTTGTAAATCAGTGTCATACAATCCTCCTATGAACAACTGGTTGACTTTGGTTATTAGCCATTCAACCGAGAAGTCCACACCTGGGTAGGCATCGCCAGCAAGGCGTCTCAAAGCAAAGCCATAAGCTCTGATGCTTTCGTTCTTGCCCTGGCGTCTCTTCTCCATAGTGACAATGGGGTCTTGCAGGCTAGAGGTCATGGCTTCTGTTAGCATGTCGACCAGCCCATCTAGAGTCCCATCTCCATGTTCCTCCCACAACCACACAGTATCAGCTGCGGGGCCGTTCTGGAGTAGCATGAGGAGTTGAGCTAATGCCATACTCCAGGTCCACACATTTACTCGACGGACATGATTAAATCCATGGTACCAACGGAGCCAATCATCCTTCCATGTAAATGGAGGGCACTCGACTGACCTAGTTCGGGCAGGTTCGTGCCCGATAGAGGCATTTTCAAACATCCTGCTTGATCTTCTGACCTGATCAAGTGCGAATGTTGTACCTCTTCTAGGTATTTGATGATCCATCCCCATGTTTCTCATAGTCATGTCTGCATGACTATGATTCATCCCCCAAGGGTTACTGGACTCGGCCTCACTCAAATGTGGAGCCTCGAACCTGATATCCCTATACTTAGGAGGATCAACATGTTGTTGGGCTGTTGTAGGGGTCAAAAACTGTCCGATCACTCCACTTAGACCATCGGTGCGCGGCATCGTAGGAATGGGTTGGCTCCGACGTGACCTCGATTCTACTTTCGAGATGTCGTCGATAGCCCCTACCATTCTATTTATCTCCGCCTGCTGTTTTGAACGTTCAGCCTGTCTCAATTCCGATAATAGGAATTCCAGGCGGCTATGTTCCACTTTCGAGAGATCTCGCTGCTCGCTGAGGGCAAAGAGTTGCTTAACCTCCTTCATGGCACGGTCAAGCCACTCCCTTTAGTCAGGGTTTTCGACTAGGTCCTCTTGAGTGGCAACTTTAGTAGTGCTGCATACACTACTTTGTTGCCTCTCTAGAGGTCTAGCGGCACGCACCTTCGAGTCCGTCTGCTCCTTCAGACGTTCCTCGAGTGCGAGTTCATCACGAACTTCTTTATTAACCCTGGCTTCGTCAGCCTCCCTACGAGACGATATCTCCCGTCGGAGCCTATCGATTTCTCCATGCATGGCACCCAGAGTATCCGAATCCTTCTGATCCTTCAGAGATTGGGCTACTAAGGTCTCAGATTTTAAGGAGTTGAGCCCGGCTTCATGCCTCGCTTTTTGTTCCATTAAAATCTGATATTCCGCCATCTTATTTGCGTGGATGATTCGCTCCTCACAGCAACGACGCATTTCTGCCTCATCCCTAACTCGAGCATCCTCGTCAGCTTGCATCTGACAGAGTAACGACTCCCGTTCCTGACGTAGCTGTTTGACCTGCTTTTCATAAGCTGTTAGGTGCTCAGCTACCTCCTCAGTATGCTCGGCTGATTGTTAGTTTACCTCATGCCGCAACTCTTGCAGTTGTTCCTCCAACATAGTCTTTTCTACTTCTTGTAGTTTCAACTTATGCTTAAGGGACGTCTGCTCGTGCTGGGCATCCCGAAAATCGTTTCGAGCCCTCTCGACGCATTCTCGGCGGCGTTGCAAGCAAGGACTCTTTTTCACTAGAGAGCTGTTTGACCTTCTCTTGAAGATCAGCAAGTTCTCTATTTGCGATTTGAGTCTTGTACGAAGTCTCCAGCGCTTGCTGCCTAAGCTGTTCCAATTTCAGCTCTATTTCTGTACTCTTCTCCTGAGCTTTTGTGGCATTGCTCGCGAGAGCATCCAACTGTTGGCGACCATGGCGCAGTTGGCGTTGCTGCTCTTGCAACAACTCTTCGTTGAGTCCCCTGCCACTGTCTATACTTCCTTGTATAGACACGGGCGAGGGACCCTCGAAAGACCAACTACCAAGACCCATTGGAGTTCCCACGGGTGATGCTGTCCTTTCTACAAAGGACAAACTCTGTGTCCTTAAGAAATTCTCAGCAGCCGGAGAGAGTTGAGTCAACACTCGCCAGTTGAGTAGTCGACTCCTTTGATACAGGCCCAACAGGTCAGTTGACGGACCTAACATCAGAGAGTGGTTCAAACCACCACCAATTAGTGGATCGTTCACATCCACTAATGGACCTGCAGTCGCTTGATGTTGGTGATTGGGGTCATCACCTTCATCCAAGTGACCCTGCATGTTGAACTTGAGCTCGCAGTACCTATGCGGACTAAAGTTAACAACTGGTCACGGCACCAGTGTAGTGTTCTACCCCTCGGAGTTTAATCGAATCTTTCGATAAACAACGAAAAACAACTATTCAGGTTCCAGTTAAAACTTTATTGTCTAATAACACATAGGCATCAGCCGTTCTCGATAACAGTTACAGGTGGTAGAGTTTGAACTCTATGGCACGTTCGACACTAGGCCTTCTAGTGTCTGCAGTTAATATTCCACATTTACCTTCTCTGTGCAACAGCACAGAGAAGTATTATAATATGGTAGCCGGGCAGCCGCCAACCATCGCTCACGATGGTCAGAAACGGCTGGACTGACCCTGAGGAAGGCCGTACAACGGCCTTATATACACCAGAGTCGAGGGCCACGTGACCAGGTGGTGACGTGGCGCTGGACTCCAGCGCCCCCAGGCATCGGGTAATAGAGGTGTTCTCGACGTCGCCCACGAGGACCACGAAGGTACCTCGAAGACCACGCGGGACCACCACATATGTATTACAATGAGGAGGATGAAGAAGCAGGGGATGAATTGTACGAAGACGTGCCACCCTATTCCAGAGTATCGTGACAAGACATGTTAAAAATCAACAGCAACTTTAGTTCCTCTTTGAAGTTGGCCCAATCCAAACTAAAAACCATGCACACCATTATCAGTATAGTGCCCGGGCATTTCCCTCTAAATACAATCAATAAAAATTCCATAGTTTAGCCTACTTTTAGCCTGAAAAATAATTCTGGCCAAATTCCATCTGGTTTGGCTGTATGGGTGGGGTCTCTTCGTAAAATGAAGACTATACTAATGGTCAGGGGAGAAAAGAGCGTGGGAAAAGAAAAAGTGACTTCCTGTTGCCCGGTGGAAGTGGCCTTCATCTGTGTACCATCTGTTGGCTCTGAGGATCTTGGAAGAAGCTGAGGACATGTCCTATGAAAATGTTTCCTGCAAATTGTGCCAGAACTTCACATGAAAGGTAAGGAAAATTGATGAAATTGTACTGAAATATTGTTGGAGATGTGTGTGGGGGTCCATAGATCGCTTTTTATGCAGCCAAACATTTATGTATTTTGTGCACTGGGGGTAAAATGTGCCACTGTGTGAAGCTTTGGATGCAGCCCTGGGCCCCAGCTTTGGCTACCGAGGGTTATTTTTCCAGAAAGGTGGGACTATACTGATCCTCCACTCACCCGACAGAGTTTGCCCTCTCCTGGCCCAATTGATGTATGCTTGGGTCTAAACTGATGATATTTCTTTAGAATAGGAACCCCTACATGTGTAACATGCATTTTTGGCCATGTTTGAGTGTTTTCAGATGACCCCCCACCCACATTTGGGCTGTTACGGCAACATTTCGGTCCGGTCATGAACTTTTAGGCCCCTTTACATACAAAGTTGCCCTTTGTCCATGGTTTTTGGTGGTTATATTCCTTCTCCTACCTAAAATTGATCATTTTAGTTTGTTATTCCTCCTGTGGTATCCAAAACATAGCCAAAGTGGCCAAAGTGGCCAAAGTTAGGGGATAGCGCTTTAGAATCAGTATAGCCACTTGTTTGGCAAGATGGCAGCACACTGGCTGCCATCCAGGATTCAGGGAAATGTTTTATGGTGGGTATGTCCAACCTCTATTATATTGACCAGGTAAGCTCACCGTTGCACAAAGCCATCATTGCTCTATGGTTATAAACCTCTGCTATCAGTATAGTAGTCCCCATTTTGTATTATCCACACAAGTGGAGCATCCAGTGCAGATAGCTCCATCATATATCACCATGATATGCCCCTATGGTACCTCAAACTGACACAACTGCCATTGGTTAGATCCTTAGTACTTTATTTTCAAAGGATTTTTGTGGTTGGTCTAGGGTTGGAAGGGGTAAGACACCCTTTGGGGTAAAAGGCCCTTTAGCTCTCATGTCTAAGGTACTAGCTGTAACACTTGGAAGTAAAGATTACCTCAAGGAGACCTCTTTTGTAGTTGACTTATCAGACATTCAATATTTCATAACTGTTAAGATCATCATGTTCAATTTTAGATAAATAGAAATAAAAGCTCCTAAAATGTGCATGGTTTGTGGATAGCAAGTTAAAGGGGTTAAAAGTATTAGCTGAAGTGCTTTAAGGCAAAGGAGTCATAAGTAGGCCATAAAGATACATTTTATTTACCTTCCCTTTTATTCCAACAGCTACATGGGCTTTTTTACGTGAACATTATCTAAGCATCAGGTCCATCGGCCTTTTGGCCCATCGTTGTGGGCCTTTTGACATGTGGGGTAAAATGTCCCGCTTTTTGTCAAACATTCTAATGGAATATTCCATGAGGCTAGGCTGACAACCTATACCCTGTTCCATTCCTTGATTAGTGTGAAAAATATGCATTAATTGGGAACTATTTTATTAGAACTATAGCTCATTTATGTGCTATTAGGGTATTTTACCTTATCCTACCCTGTTATCCTTTGAACTGCAGTATGAAATATCTAAAGTGTTACTTTAGGTGATTTACGATGTCCAAATCTTAGTTGTAGCTTATGAAGATTATCTTTAATATCTTTTCTTAGGACAAGAATCTAAACGGAGAATTTATTCCAATTATGATGCTCTTTTATATGCATGTGGACCTTTTACCCCAAAGGCTTTGGGCCTTTTGCCCCAGCCTCTTGACGATGGGGTAAAAGGCCCACCTTTTTTCAAACATGCTTTATCGTAACATTCTATGAGGCAGGGCTGACAAGCTTTTGCACATGAAGAACATATGATTCCATCCTTTAATTAATGTAAAAAATATACTGTAAGTAGCAATAAATTCCTTAGAAATGAGACAGTTATAAATCAAGGGTGTTTTAATCCACCCTACCCTAATTCTGCATTTTTTTATATTCGATCACTATGAATTTCCATATTAACAATGAATCAGCTGATTGAACTTTTGGGTGTTTTGTACATCCTTTTTTATAGGAACATGATGAATCACTGTTTACTTATTTATGTATTTGTTCTCATTTTTGCAGTTGGCTGAAGAGGTTAATGTATAGGGGACTATACTGATAGTATGTGCGATATAATGGCCTCTATTCAGGCATTGACACCCAATATAGACTTATTACCTTATATATAAAAAGGCATTATTTCATTGCTGGTCCCCACCCAATTGAATTAAGCTTGAGTGCTTGCTGGGAACAGATGAACCAAAAGAGGTTTGATCAAACTGTGTACATTTTTCAAAATTAACTCGATTTTTCGTCAAATTTTTATTGCTAATAATATTTTCAGGGGTCCATATTTAGAAAAAGTTTGTTCCTATGAAGTAAATGATAGATATAATCGTAAATAGAATTAGAGAGTACTTTTAAACCTCTAGCCTTATAATTGTCAAACTATTTTTTCTGCATTTGGCCATCTTGGATCTCAGTTGAAAGAAATCGGCACCTGACCAGATCTCATTTATCAAGGAAACTGATCACTGATTATAGATCTGGATTCCAATCACTGAGACCTTTCATTTGATATGTCATATATGTTAAGATCTTATGGGCTGTTCCAGAGAAATTTACTAAAACTCAAACTTCTGAGAGGATCTGCTGGGAGAGTGCAAAATTGTTTGACGTTGCTAAGATAAGTGCCGTTGCTAAGATAAGCACTGCTAAGTTAAGCGCTTCTGTTGTAAGATACCTGGGGGCTGCACTTTAACATGATAAATGGTCACAGATTGTAATGACAAATGGCCAAAGTTTGCCTTGAGATATGTCCACAATTTGTTGTAATGGCTGCCCTCCCTGCTAGTGCAGAAGGCACTAGTATATATGTTTAAATGACTCTAGATAGGTAGTTCAATCTCTTTTGTCATAGTGTGTGTGATGCCAATGATATATGATGATGTATAGATGAGCTGTGGCTATACTGATGGTATGTGTGACTATACTGATAGCCTGTACTGAAGCAGGGACTATGCAGTACAAGTATGATATATCCGGGTAACTGTAATTATTCTGCACATTAGGTCTACCAGAGACAATGGACAATTAACATAGATATTGTATAATGGATTTTGAATGAGCTAGGCGAAAGTTAAGAAATAGGAGAATAAATTCCAAAATTTTCAAGGTTTCCAAATTTTCTGCCAATGTGTAACTTCAATAGTTTTCAAGCCACACTTTAGCTTTTCGGTAAACATGAAGTCATACATTGTTCCATGCTGGCCACAATAATTGGTGTTCATAGGACTTTTATTAGTGATTTTATTCATGTTTGATTGATTACAATCATTATAGTCACCTTTTTTTGGAAGGCTTTACGGCATCTGCGATAAAAACTGACATGTTAAGAGTTGGATCCTTGAATGAAACTTTTTAATAAGCCAAGATATATAGAGCTATGAATAAATCATGATGTTATAAAGAAATACTGAGTTAGTCAATTCCATGTTCAGCCCCCCCCCATGTACAAGATTTCTGAGAATGAGCCATATATAAATGTAGTATATTGGAGTTACTCTGTTAACCGTTGGACACAAAATCAATCATTTCAGTGGTGGACAGAGACATTTGCCTGCAGCCAGTGCGGCTTTTAGCTGATGTTGACCATGCTGGAACATTCTGTGCTGCCGCAGGTGGAACCCTTGCTAAGATCATCAATGACAGAGAACTCGCCGAATTGCCTTAGTAAGATTTTTATTTGAAGAGTTACCAACTTAAGAGCTATTGTACCATGACTTTTTGTCCACTTATTCTTTTTAATGAAAATAAGTGCACATTCCATAACCTGCATCAATATCACCAAAAAGAAAAAAATAAGAATTTAAAAAAAAAGAAAGAAATAAAACATAATTCTAGTAAAGTAGTATATAGTGTATCGCAACGGGACTATAGCTAAGTACAGGATATTACTCACTGGAAATTACCCAATCAGAGGGCTCCATTTGGTCATGTGACCTGTGATGTCACTGGACCCCCGTGGTGCATGCCCATATATGGTCATGTGACCTTGACCTTGATCTCATTTGCATAATAGGCCATGCCCCTTGACCTAATTAGGGGATAAGTGACCACCTCTCAGCCAATCAGAGCATGGCATTCTGGTTACCATGATAACATGACCTAATTAGGGGATTAGTGCGATCACGTGACCGTTTGTTTGTGAACAACACGTGGCCTAGTCACGTGGCCTAGCCACATGGTCCCTTATTTGTAAACAATGGGGCCGGGATAATTATGCAAATGAGATATATAGTATATATAAACAAAATTTTATATGCTGCTGTAGTAGTTTTTGGGTTCTCAGAGTTGATAGTCTGTAGAGCGGTTGGTGTTTCCATGATGAAGGTGGCAGAGAAAGTGTGAGCGAACAAAATTTTACTTTCTCTTATGTACCTGTTCAAGATAAGTCTCTTAACTATGGTTTTAAATAGATCAAAGACTTAAAAGAGATTTAATCCCATTTTCACAGAGACCCTCGCTTGGTAGGGTATCTGTCTGTTTTTGATTTTCACCTACCGTTTGCTGTAGGCATGGATCCCTTAGATCATTAAGTGTGGTTGGTCCCAGAGGGAAAAGATAAAAGACTTAAAGGGTCTTATCCCATAGTCACAGACATTCTCCTCGGTAGGGTGTCTATTTGTTTGATTTTCACCTGCCGTCAAAGCACTCTTGACCTTATCCAGATTGTGTAAGGTGGGTGAAAAAGGGATAACCTCAGGTAAAGTACTTTGATGGTATTAACCTGGTCCCCGTGAGGGGACCGGGGGGATTAAAGATATCAAAGGGAGGAGCTTATTTGTAAATACCATCAAAGCACTCTTGTGTAAGGGAGGTGAAAAAGGGATTAACTCATGTAGTATATAAGATAGGGTGTAGCAGGAGCAGTAGTGGGAGTAGGTACAACGGCAGCCGTAGTAATAGGAGTAGGTGCAACAGGAGGTGGGTCACTGGTATGGAGTTTTCTAATTTCACCCCTTTTTTTTTTTTTTTTTATAGATTTTTTCCGTACCAATTGGTTTTATTCTCACGGTGTGAGGGAGGCTTCTTAGCAGCACCCCAACCATGGAACCTCTGGGGAATATATATTTTTTAATAACAATCAAGCTGCAATCATTATGTTATAATGAAAATGAAGGATTTATGTACATACTTACCTTCATGGCACTACAATGATGAAGCCTGTAAAGGCTGAAACTCACAGAACTACAAGACCCATACATGGCACATGATTACACTGACCTAGATTGGGACTACTTTAGTAGTCACTGCAGTCTAGTTTCTTTAATATAAGAAATACTGAACTTCCTTTGGGATTTTCAATTGGGACTTTATCTTAGATAAATTCCTATAGACAATTCATTTTGTTAGACTGCTATCTCACATTTGTTATTCCATGGTAACTATGGGGAGGACCAATCAGGATACAGAGAACTATGCCATGGGGTCAGGTGACCAGGTGAGAATGGCAATATGCAAGATTTTGACTTAGCTGTTTCAGTTCTGTTGAGTAGTCGGTAGTGCAACATCCTCGTCCACCCCACTGTAATTTCACCCCTTTTTCCAAAAAATGACCACCAAAAAATTTTTTTTTGACTGATTTTTTATAAACACAAAAGTCAAACCTTCACATCGGCTGTGTGCCACGTCTCGACTTCACAGTAAAAATGGGAACAACTTTACTGTGCGGGTACCAATGTGAAGTGTGTTTTCGAATATATTTTCAAACTTATTTTCACTATAACCACAGTCGTTGCATGCTGGACCCAGCTCCTTGTATGTCCACAGATAATATTGTGCTTTCGACTTGACGCTGATACACTGGCTCTATCCTTGTTCCAGCATTACCAGAGAAACATCGTCATTTTCGCACAGATTCCTTGTGAGTGAGTGAGTAATAGGTATTTAATGCCATTTCGACAGTTGGGGTGATATTCATGGCAAGAACCACATTACACAATTTCACAGAGGAATGTGTCAGTGCCTGTGCATATGTGGACCACACACACCTGAGGGAATAGCAAAAAGGAGAAAATAGACCCTTTTAAGTGGACTAGGGAAGTCCGGAGATTCCTTGTACCACAGTGTGTACTGTACTGCTTCATTGTAGAAACT
Organism: Acholoe squamosa; assembly: GCA_949317995.1. Classification (NCBI taxonomy): domain Eukaryota; kingdom Metazoa; phylum Annelida; class Polychaeta; order Phyllodocida; family Polynoidae; genus Acholoe; species Acholoe squamosa. The sequence goes on along the minus strand of OX439051.1, from coordinate 656,160 downwards.
ACACTGATTCACTATAATGCAACAACAGTGGTTCATTGTTCAGTGCAATGAGAATCCATGATAGGTATTGTGGATATGTTTTAGAGTGAATATTCAATGCGAGAAAGTTCTGATTAGACATCACTGTCAGAAATTAGGACATGTGTCCATGTCTGTGCATATGAACAGCTGCGTTCCCAATATAGAGTTAAGTTGGAGAACAGAGGAGGGACCGAGTGCCACACTACCTGGTGTGAAATGCATGAATTACTCCAAAAGGGTTGGGTGTACCTCCAGCACAGCATGCCTAACACAGTCCCTCAGGGTTGCAATACTACCTTTTGTGATGACTAATCAATGTCACATCCTCATCAAATACACATTCCTCTTTGTGTTGGATCCACTTTAGAGGCATTCCAATGCAGTAGAATGTGGTAATTTACCCTAGTTTACTTGACTTTGGATTATTCAGCAAGCCTGGATTTGCTAAATTCGACCAGCTGTTACAAAGTATCAAGTGATGCTTCATTGATTTTGGCATTTGTGATAAGTAGAATGGTATGGAGTCTATCACATTTCCAGTAAAGCACATCAGAGCATCAGTGGTCATGAGTGAAAAATAGGCATTTAGTAATGTCTTCTGTTGAAGCCATTCCCATACAAGTCTAATATAGGTAGTTCATCTGTACTGCCACAGGTGTCAGGACTGAGCTGTGAAATGACCAGTTACTTAACAGCGACCAGGCTGGCCCAGCTCATTTTTGCATAAACTCATTATGGTGCATTAATGTAGCCCTGGCAAATCTGCTCACCACCTAGGCTAAATCTATGAATGCATCTTGTTTAAAATAAGGGAATTGATACAGTTCCAAAAGGTCAGCATGCTTCACCCCTTCAGTTCTTAAGAGTAGTATTTAGACTTGTCAACACTGCAATTCTAAAATTTTGCAGCTTCTATGTGAGCAGAAAGAGGAAGGGTTACCCTAGTTGTGTTCCTTTGAATCTGCAAATGTCCATCAGCAGTCATGGGATATGATATACATGATCTAAAACACAATTATCTTATGGAAATTTTTAACTCTAGTTGTTTGTATATATAGCCACCAGCACTATACTCATACATGTACATGCTCTTGTTTATAGTTGGAAAACAATTGCATATTTTCTGACGAAATTTGATAGAGGATAATAATGCCAGAATAATTGCCTGGAAAAAAATGAATTGTGGTTAGGAGTGTCATGTAGATGAGACAGATTGTTCTTTCCTCACACTCACTAAAATGTTATGGTTATGTCAAAAAAAAAGACAGCAACGAAGCTGGCTAAAACTGCACTCTACTTAACAGTAGTTAACATGTCAACAGAAAAGAAATCCACAGAGTTCAGTCAGTGAGGGCATATATACATATGATGAAAAACATGTATGCTCTTTTATACCATTTCCTAGTTCGAGTGATGAATACTACACATCAGTGGAGAGGAAAGATGGAGTTTGGGTATATGGAGATGGGACTTCTGTCGTTTATGATATGTGGGTAAGCGGTAACCCTGCGGATGCTCATGAGGTCATTTCAAGAAGAATGGGAGTTTTGCAATCTGGATTTCTGCATCAGCGTAACAGAGACCAAGGGTTTTATCTAAGATACTTCATATGTGAAATAAAACCAGGTGAGTCCAAACTCAAAGGTTGACAAAAGTTCTGTGTCGTGAGATGAACTGGTGGGCAAGTCCTTACAAAGTTTCTGGTAAGCTTTACGCGGGCTACCCAAACACACATTCACTACCTTGGCTGTAAAAATGAGAAAATTGATTTACCTGTTCTGTGTCAGTTAACTTATGGAAGATTTCATGTGATATGTCCATGTTCTAGATTTCATGTGATATGTCCATGTTATAGATTTCATGTGATATGTCCATGTTATAGATTTTCACAGTAAATTACATAATCTGAGCATGGTCCCTATTGGTATAGAAATATGTTTAAGTGTATGTATGTGAAAGATAAAGTTTATTGGTAATTTCTCAAATGATGGCATTTCTGTTAGCTGGTACCCTGTGTCCTACTTCTGCTGTATGAGCTAGGCTCTTCCTGTAAGAGCTGGCTTAAGGTTTCTTCTTGTGTGGGGTTATCTAACCACCAGGATCCAAAACTTTTTCCAGTGTCATAAAGTGCTAAATTGTCATCAGCATCCAAAACTAAATTAAAATTGTTTATCCCATCATCTAGCCCCTCCTCCTCACCTTTTTCCTCACCTTCTGCATCAGAATAGTCGTGACGCGATTATACGCTCACTGTACCTTGACAATTAGGATGGTTGCTAGATGTGCATATTGTCATCTTCTACCTCACTTTTCTGAAGGTGGCTTTAGGTTGAGGAGTCTTTAAGGGGGTAGGTTTGAGTTTACCTGCTGCCGGCTTTTAAGTAACGCAAACCTTCTTGAATGGGCCTGTCACACCCTTACTGTGGCCTTTCGCTTTGGAATGCAGAGAGGAGCGAGTAGGGGCCTGTGTATTTTACACATCACCTTGTGGTAGAGAGTTCTGTGCATCATTTGACAGGGAAATGACAGAGGAAGCAGCATTTTCTCCTCGAGAACCAGTTCTTGTCTGCAAATGTGCCTTTTTCGAAATTGAGTTGTATGGCCAAACAATAGGTCTTATGACCGAAATAAGACCGTGGTGCCACAGATCATAGACATGCACATGGACATTTTCCTTTTTTTTAGTCAGACGGCATTTGCATTGCACAGCCGTAGGTGAACTGATAACTAAGGAACACATCAACTTTGTTGGTGTCGATGGACAAACAAAAATAGTCTAAAAATGTCCAAAAGTGCTTAGTCAAAGTAGACAATGAACAAGTTGAATCCACTAACCTAAAAGTGTGCAGTTTTGACATGTTAAGTAACAAATCGACCACCCCCTTATTTGCCTATGGAGGTGTTTTTCCAATCCATGTCTGCACATACTCTTACCGATACTTAAATTAATTCTTACATTGACTGTTGCATACATTTATTTTTAAACACTTTTGGCGTACACTGATAGAAAGCAGTGAAGGCAGGGCTATATGCCCCTAGGACCTATCCATCCCCTGCTCCCATATCTTGAGTTCCAGTCCCCATACTTTCTGCCGCATGGGTGAATGATATTATGGTTATCTATCGGCTGAAAAGTCTAGGTTTTTTCGTTGTGTGCAAAGGGATATCTAAACAATAAAATACAACCCAAACATACAGTACCTTCTTTTTCTTCTTGCAAGAGGGAGTAAGAGAATTGTAGTAGGTCTCAGCATTCCTGGATGTTCCGAACTCACTTCCTGCTTACTTGGCATTCTAGCTTCTACATGTCCAGAGACCATCCCCGTGGTTCCCCACAGTACAGCCACCACAAACGGCACTCATGTCACTTACATCTGTGATGACAGACACACATTTGATGATGAAAGCCCCAATAAAACAGTCCGCTGTCAGTGTGCGGAATGGACCAAGCTCACTGGATGTCACAGTGAGTTATTTTTTTTTTTGCATTTACCCTGACTCAATATCAAAAGTCAGAGTTTAAATGCTAAAAAGGGGTTACGGTATACTCCTCAAATCCATATCATATTGTCATCCCACTTATTTTCTCAAATTCTTCATAGGAAATGTCTTAGGCTAATTGATATACCTATCAGAACCATTACAGTGTGAACATGTACATTTTTTTCAAAACAGTCTGTGTTTCTGATACTTATCCTATATAAATGAACCATTACAGTTAAACAGTTATCAATCATAATTCATCTCTGTATTTGATTTCATGACAGGAACATCCCGTGATGTGTGTTTTGCCAACACACCACTGCAACAAAATCTTATTATGGTGAAAGAATATTGCACATCATTTGGCACATCTGCTGCTAAGGTTTTGAATTCAGCGGAGAGGGACAGACTGGTTAACATGCTGTATGTGCTGTTGTATTCATACCTTAACTTTTCTCTTTCCATCCATCTATCACAACATTTAAGAGTAACACCTTAAATAGTTAATTATGAGATGTCTTAAGCATCCAAGGATACCCTTGGCAATTATTTCATGTCATTGGTTTTAATTTACATTCCTATAGGTATGCCAACAGCTTGTACCATGGATGGCTGGGTGGTTGGTTTAACACCACAGAAGGAATGTGGAGATGGGATGATACAAAAGAACCGTTTGTGTGGGAAAGCTGGTACTCAAAGCCTGTCGACCATTTTCGAAATAAACAAATCTACCTTAAATTGAACAACAACGGTTTATTCTACAACAGCGAGCCACCCCATGGAACTACTTCAACATTTTGTGAAAAGGAATATGGTACATATGCTATGATACATTGTTCAATGCATGGTAATTATTGATTGCTATGAAAGATGTCGTGCACTAGACCAAACTAGTAAAGTTCTATTTACCACCACCCTACATGCATTATGTGATATGAGAACAACACCACATGTGTGAGAACATTAATAAAAAAAAATAAGAACATGACTCATTTTGGCTGTGATTCAGACCCCAGTGTCCCATGTAGTGATGCCCCACCAGGAATAGTCCATGGCACCATATCTGCTACAAACACCACCCACGTTACATACAGATGTGATGACAACTACGCCTTCTCTGATGGTGAACCTGAAAGAAGCTTCCCATGTGGTTGTGAAGTCCTCGCCAATGTGTCAGGATGTCTGCGTAAGTAAATTCTCTACTTTCCCTATGATGGATTGATATGTAATATGACTTTGTTTTGGATGGTGTGGTAAAGGTGATCATACATGTTTGATAAAAAGTAATTTCTGTAGATTTTGAATTGTTACTCTCTATCTCTCTCTTATCAGCAAGTGGAAGAGATGCATACTACTTTAAGACAGCATATTTTGCCAAGCATGATGTGGCTTCAAGACTGTGCCAGAGAAAGGGTGGAGCACTGCCAAGGTTGTACAGCATGGAGGAAAGGGCTGCATTACAAAGCGCTATGTGAGTATTATTTACTTCTAGCACAAGCTATGTAACAGATTGACAAGGATGTTGCCAACATCTTCAGGAGCAGATCCAGTAGGGGTGGTCTAGGGTACAACCTTGAAAATATAGCTTGGGGGCACAGCTAGGGTACAGAGCCACCCTATATAGTTAAGAGTCATTCCAAGGCCCATTTTCGGATATTGGATATTGGGTGTTTTCCCTAGGCCATCCCCAGGATCTACCACTTCTATAAAGCCCAATGTTGTCATGTATTAAATTTATGGTGGACTGTGTTGCCATGGGTAACTTCATTTTCAAATAGAGTTCAGGATCGTGTTTCAATAGTTTCCACGACTGGACACCCTCAAATCATAGTGGGAGGTGTAAGAAATGACTCCATACCAGTGACTACATAGTGAGCTCCAGTAGAGGCCTCAAAATAGCAGCTGCTATTTATTCAACTACTGGCTCAATACACACCAGTGGTAGGGGCCACTATTGGCTACATAGTGACCAGTCATACCTCCTTCATGGTCTAGTATGTACTCCTGTGTTCAAATGACCATAGGGTTGCAGTAACTAGCGTAATGTCTCATATAGGAACGTGGCCTTCAATAGCAGCCTCCCTTGAATAGGGGCAGGGCCTTGAATAGGGGCCTGGTGGGGCCAGTTTTAGGTGGTTTAGGAAGACAATCAAGACCCCACAACCCAAATGATGTATAATTCCTCTAGATAGATCTATAATCTAATGACCTAATTGTATCTAAAACAATGTACGGTCTGTTATTCTTTCTTGATAGTAGGGCTGAGGTGTCGACTAGGTGTAATATCCTTTGTAATATTATTAGAAAGCCATGGTGGGTGAGGGTTGGGTATGACAGGCATAATGTAATACTCAATCCTTAGGTGAAACACCACTCTTTTCAAAATGATATTTTATTCTTTAGAAAAAAATGCCATCCCAGCGCCAAAGGCACTGGCCACAGGGTTATAGGTAGTAGTGTAAAGAGCCCAGATCGGGTACATTTGAGCAAAGGAGTGCAGAGGGCAGCAGCTAAGGCTACCCACTAATTATTCACATGGAGGGTTGTCATACAGGATCCCTTATTGAGTCACTGCTGTGGTGGCTATTTAGCCAGCAGGCAATACGATCACCCAGTAATGTAGCCAGCTATTTTGTCACCAAGGCCAAAATCCTAAGATCACCTGCTAAGATTTGACCCATCTCCAGTCGTAGCTGGCTGAACCTGTCGTGGAAACTATTGAAACACGATCCAGAGTCTATCAGATGTTCCTTATTTTGACTCACTCATAGCATCAGATATGATGTGAGTAATGTTTTGAATGACAAATTAAGCCTGGTAAGAAAAAAAATACATTGAATAAGCAAATGGTATTCACTCTACCCTTTACTGACAACCAGGGGTTACTCAGCAGAAATGTGTATACATGGAACGCTTCATCACTTTTCCTCAACAGGATATCTAAACCTGACAGCATTCTCTTTGATTCTGATGTTCAGAAACTCTCTATGATGACAATCCCTTTCAGGCCTATTTATAGTTTCTGCCATTTGGAAGCTTACAAAAATTTCACCAACCAATATTGGATGTGGTCGAGCTATGAGATGGTTGTGTGGAATATTTTTGCACCTAATCAACCTGGAAATAGCAATTACTACTACCTGGTAATGGGCCAATCTAAGACGCATTGGAGATATGCAAATCCCAGAAATATGCGCTATTACGTTATGTGTGAAAAAATAAGACGTGAGTATATTACACATGCATTGAATCCCTTAGATGATTCCCACACACAAAGTGCCATATCCACCGCTGACAGAAGGCCCATCCATTGGCTTCATCCGTTTCATTTGCCATTGTTTTCCGTGGAGAAGAAACGGATGAAGGGAGATGGATAGTCCATACATGAGCAATGGATGTGGCCCTTAATCTGATGTAAGCAGTATATTTTCTTTCTAATGTTGAGAGCCAAAGTTCCAGTAGTAAAGGATAGGTCAGCTCTTCATGACCCATTTATCAACTGTGATGTCATCAAAATATCCTAAAACTATTTAACCAAAAGTGTTATCTGAAGGTTTTCTTTACCTTGGAACAATGAGCTTATAAAGATATCAAATTGAACTACACCATACTGAGTGTTTTTATTAACTCGATAGTCTAAAAGAATCATACTCCATGCATCTCAGGAAGAAACATTATCTTTGGAGGAACTATCACTTATCAGAGTTAAATTGCGATGCTAAAAGTGGCCTATGTTCATCTGGTTCAAAGGTTTGAACTTTTTTTCCATAGTGTCAGGGTCTATTTCACAATTTCGAACATAGGCAATTAACAAAAATCCACATACCAATTCTAGGACGAGAATTAATATGTACTATTGAGGCACCTCCTATACTGAGGGGTGCCACCCTCACACATAACGGGACTCATGTCAACTACACATGTAATGACAAACACCAATTCAAGGATGGTGAACCGTACATGGTTTATCCTTGTGATGTGGCAAGCCTGGCTCCACTCTACCCCTGTTATCGTAAGTGTGCTACATTTCCCATTCATCTGTCAGGTAAATCAACAACAAGGTAGAAAGCTATTGGTCAAATTGATAATAATCTTTCTTACAGAGATAATTTCTGTAGATTATGATTGATAGTATCATAAATACTACATGTATTAGGAATGGGTTTACAGAATACCCATTGCCTACTCACTGATTACACTGAGGAACAGTCAAAGAACAGCTGGGATAAAACCAACAGATCTTGGTAAATTCAAGGGTGCTGAATTCAGAAATCATAATTCAATTGCTAGGTTTCTTCTCATTTCTGGGCTATTTGACATTATTATGCATAAAATGTAATAAAGGAACTGATACAAGTGTAGGGGCCGGCATCGTTGTATATATATTTGTGCGCTTCATCCGAGAGACGCGCTTGTGTGGTGCTCATTCCTTCTATGCCAACCAGGTGTCGCTTCGCAATACCCGTTTGGTACAAGAGGGGGCAGCACCATGCCTCACGTCCAGCTTCTACTAAGAAGCCAGACGATCCGCAGAAGGAGACTGGACATAGTCCAGTCCAGACGTATGTTCCAAGAAGAGAGTACGTAAAAAAGTCCTACCCGAGCAGTAGGGGAGTCTGGGGCTTTGCCCAACCCGAACTACTCGTGTTGTGTTGGTATCTTTAGTGATAAGCGAGCCAACGAGCCACCCAACATTTAAGTCGATACGAACCATTACACAAGTGAAAAATTAGGCTGAAAGCTTATTTGTTCCATCATTAAATTCATATATTCTCAATAATATATGTCTCCAAAATTGAGAAAATGTGGTACATAGTCAGTCTGAACCTATTCGTTGCCAATAAAACAACGATTTTCAACGATAATCTATGATATTGGATAGCTGTTTGACAAGAACATAAGACACTTCATCATATAAACAGAATATTTTCCTGTTGGGTTTCTCTTGCATTGACATGCTAGATAATCATCATAACACTAATGTATAAGCCTTAGATAATAAAAACAAGTGCTTTGCCCTGTATATAATTTAGTAGTATTACATAGATGCAGATACTTTTGAAATTATTCGAGACTTACCTGTAAGTTGAGGTATAATTAAGATTATACTGAGGGAACCTAGCGGTTCAGGGAATATACGAGAGGTGGAGTCGCGCATGCGCAGTCAGTCCTTAAGAGCCTGTTGGGGGATGAAAGCCTACAACTGATAAAATATATATACTGGGATGTGTAGGCCATATCTCCCTGATTGTATTCATTATTATAAATAATGTCTACTTGACGAGTTTACGAGTAAGTTGAGGGAGGGTGGGTAGGGCGTATATTCCCTGAACCGCTAGGTTCCCTCAGTATAATCTTAATTATACCTCAACTTACAGGTAAGTCTCGAATAATTTCAAAATTATCCCTCGGAAACCTTAAGCGTTTCCGGAAACCTACGAGAGTTTCAGACCAATTGAATCCCCCAACAGAAAACCAAACACAATCTTTTTAGTATCCAATCTATATTTAACAGAAGGTGTAGCTTGAAATAAGAGGTATATGCAGTCTCTAGAGACAGTCACTGCTCAAGGAGTGCATTTCCCTCTACCACGTCCTCGATTGGTTTGTGGTAGTACTTCGCGAAAGACTCCGCCTGCCTCCAACCCGCTCTCCTCATGAGGGTGTTGAGGTTTCCTCCCACTTTAAGGATGCCTGAGGCCGAGGCCCCTTGGGTGGAGTGTAGCTTGTATTGGTTGACATCAATGCCAGCCTTTTTAAGTACGACCAGGACCCAACGGCTAAGTGTATCGCGGGAGATGCCACGGTGGGGCAAGACGAAGCTGACCAAGAGGTTTTTCTCACTCTTCCTATTGTTTTGGGTGCGTTTCAGATACTCTTCTAGGCACCTAACAACGCACACCCTCGGGTTCTGGTCGAACTTCCTCAGGACTATCGTGTTGAGAGGGTCCCCCAACCTGTTAGACTTTAGGAGTCTTGTCATTTTGAACACCACCTTGTCTCCCATTTTCAAACCTTGGATGGAAAGGTTGACAATGGTCTGGCCTCTTTGTGATGTGACTAAGAGGAGCAAAGTGGCCAGTTTCATGGAAAGCTCCCTGAGTGCGGTGGTGCCATTGTCCCAGGTCTGCAGGAGGTCTAGAACCCTCCTCACATCCCAGAACTCCTGGTATCTAGGGGCCGGTGGGTTCATCTCACAAGCCCCCTTCAGAAGCAGCTTTACGTAGGGGTGCTGGCCCACTGATTGGCCTTGGAAGTCGCCCAGAATGGCCGATAGCGCACAACGAGCAGCGTTTAGCGCGGTGTATCCGTTTTTGTCTTTGGCCAATTTCGCCAGGAACTTGCACACTTGTTGGATCGACGGTTGGAGGATTTGCGTGTCAGTGTCTGCACAGAAGGCGTACCACTTACGAAGGTATGTGTTGTATGTATTCCGTGTGGCAGGCCTACGGGCTTGCGTGATAAGTTCGATGGCGTGTCCGTCAAATCCCTGGTGAGATAATTCTGCTTTCAGAATGTCCGAAATGCCAGGAGTGGGGTCGCCGACAGTCGCTCTTTGTTGGCCGGCTTCCCCGGATGACAGAGGTTGCCCTTGGCCTTCCTGAACCTGAGCATCCGCCACCCGGACCGCTGTAGTCCGCCGTACCAGGGCTGTCCCGGCCAGTCTGGTGTTATCAGGATAGCCCTCACCTGCTCCAGCCGGATCCGCTGTATCACGGGCCCCAAGAGGCTGAAAGGAGGAAAAATGTACATATAGTTATTCCTCCAAGTTATTGACATAGCGTCAATTTCCCAGGCGCCTGGTTGAGGCCCCCAAGAAACAAAAGTTTCTAACTTTTTGTTTGCTCGAGAAGCGAACAGATCTATCTCAGGCTTGCTAAAGATATTACACACCTTTTTGAAAATCTTTTCACTTAGTTCCCACTCTAGGTCATGCGATAAGTGTCTAGATAGGTAGTCAGCCAGGACGTTATCCTTCCCCGGGATGTGGTTTATTGTTAGCCAAATGTCCCGTTCTTCACACCATTCCCAAATTTCTTTGGCTATCTTATTGCATGGTTCAGACTTAACCTCACACATTTTCCTGACATAAGCCAGTGATGTAGTGTTGTCAGTCCTGATTTTCACATTGACCCCGTTCTCTGTGACTAGTGCATTGAGGCCTAATTTTATGGCTGTTAGCTCATGAATGTTACTGTGGAGGTCTACCTCCTCCTCCTTCCAAATACCTTTGGTGGAAGTGGCGCCCCTGTGGGCGCCCCACCCTGTACCAGAGGCATCTGTTATGATTTCAAAATCTGCCCCCTCATTTCGAATACGCTTGGAAGCTGTGGGGAGGTGTTCCAGCCACCAACTGATATCCTCTAAGCCTTCCTCACCAATAACCATGGGTGAGTCGAAGTTGCCCTTGTGCCTTTCAAGAGCAAGGTTCTTTTCTCTTTCTAGACCCTTAATATGTGCCGGGCCATATGGGACACCCGACGAGAGAGAAGTCATGAGGCCTACAATCCCCGCTATGTCCCTGATCGTGTAGGGGTCATCAGTACTGGCTAGGTTCCAGATAGCCATGTTGAATTTTTCAACCTTCTCTTTAGTGGGCTGGACTGTCATAGTGACGGAGTCCAGGTGGAACCCTAGGAAAATTAGATTTTGCGTAGGCGCAAAAACTGATTTTCCTGTATGCACTACGAACCCCAACCTATCTAGTTCTTGGGCTAGTTTGTTGGTCGTCTCCCTGCATTGTGCCTCTGTCTCCCCCAGTACGAAGGAATCGTCTATGTACTGGAAACACTCATGTCCCATCTCCCTGAGATTGGAGAACACTGGGGTAAGAATCTTAGTGAATATGCGAGGGGCACAAGCTAGCCCATTGGGCATAGCTTGGAATTCATAGAGGTTATCTTTCCAAAGGAATCTAAGGAATTTTCGATCTTCATCTCTGACTGATACGGAGTAATAAGCGTCTTTAAGGTCAATGGACGACATGTAACAGCTGGGTCTCAGCATCTCTATCGCTGTATTCAGGCTGGTCATTTTAAAGTGTTCATACTGAACCGATTCGTTCATTTTCGAGAGATCTAAAATGAGTCTAAATTCACCATTTGGTTTTGGCCTGACAAAGACATTTGAGATGAATTGACCCTCTGTCGGTTCGACCATTTTTACTACCCCTTTGTCTAGCAGTTTGGATATTTCTTTGTCGACATGGACCTCCTTATCAGGTCCTAAGACATAAGGGAAGGGCGTTCTGTCCTGACAGGGTACGAGGTCTTCGAACGGTATGGAAATCCCTTTCACCATGCCCAGTACCCAGGGGTCTTTAGTTATTCCCATCCACTGGCTGACATATCTAGATATGCTCCCAGCTACAAAGTTTTTAGCATCGTGAATAAACATAAGGGGACTTGCCTGCTCCTCCAAGGACCCTATTTCTGAAAACCCGGCTTCTTCCCGGCTGCTGCAGCGGGTGGGGCCGGGGGCCGAGGGTTGCGCGGGGCGCTGAACCGTGGTGCCTTGTTGTAGCCCATCTGCGGGAAGACTACGGGCATTCGGGGGAAATTCATCCCCTGCATGCCCATGGCCATTTGAGCGTTGTTGGGCCGTTTAGTTGGGTACGGCCTTCGTTGCTGTGGCTTCGGGGGGGGTTTGGCCTTCCCAGGGGCGGTCTTCGGCTGGGACTTTTCCAGCTTCTCCGCCATCTTATGGGCTGCATCCACTTCCTTGATGCCCTTTTCAAGGTTACCACCGTGCAGGTATTTAGGATCGTTGCCTGCCTTCTTTAGGAGGTGTTCCCCATACTTGGGCATGATGACCGGCTTGAGGAGATCCTTTCGGCGAGCCGAAATAGCGTTGATCGTGCTGACGATCAGCTGCAAGCCATCTATGAATGACTCTCAGTCATCCAACTTAGAGTCTGACGATCCTCGAGAGAGCCACAGTTCGATGACCGGCTGGAAAGCTAGGATCGCTTTCACCAGATGCATCTGGAGCTTCTTCAGTGCTTCGTCCCTCTTGAGGTATTCAGCACTGCCCGGCCTGTTCAGCAGTGCCTGCAGTGCAGGTTCCAGGTCAGGTGCTACTAGCTTGGCCGCGTTGTCCGGCTGCGGATACGACACGTGGACGAGGTCGAGGTCCGCCCGTGTCCTCTTCTCCGAGAAGAGCGACCCCAGGAAGTCACTCACTAGTGGCGAGAGGTCCTTCCCTTTCTTGGACTTCTCCTTCTCCTTGACGATCCTTTCCGTCATCAGGTCATGGAGCTTGCCCGGTGGCAGCGCGTTGGAAGCTGCTGGTTCCGGCTCCAACTCTTCCGCCGCGTTTTCCTCTTCCTGGGTCGTGGCCTGAGCCTGACCCTGCATCATCTGCATCATCATTGATGACAGCATCTGGCCGATGAACATACCCGAGTTCGGACCCTGAAGCATGGCCGAGAGGTCGAACGGGGTCGCCGTGTTACTCCCAGCCCCGACACCTTGAGTGTCAGTGGTGTCGGTGCTAGGGTTCGTCGTCACCGGCGTCTCGGTGGCGGCGTCACCATTGGTGGAGCTCGTGTCACTCATAGCGTGGCTACGGGTAGCATGTGTACCGGTCTTCCTTCCACTCATTTTCTGTAACCAAGCAGTGAATTGAAGACAATGCTTCTACAATTAGTTTTCTATATATATATATATATATATATATGTTTTATCAGATATCTAATATATAGTTATACCCTGATGTACATAGTGGCGAAGGTCCGTGCGCCTAACTGCGCCGCCAGCAGGATTCGAACCCACGACGCCTTGATGTACGCCGAGGGTGGGGTTCAAACCCGCGTTTTCCGACAGCGAAACGCCTCCGTGTGCCTAACTGCGCCGCCAGCAGGATTCGAACCCACGACGCCTTGATGTGCGCCGAGGGTGGGGTTCAAACCGGCATTTTCCGCCAGAGGAACGCGTCCGTGCGCCTAACTGCGCCACCAGCAGGATTCGAACCCACGACGTCTTGATGTACACTAGCACCCCACACCAAAAGACGGCGACTGGAGGAACTATTCCAGCGCTTTAGTCCGCTCGGCCACGGGGGCGAGGGTCTGGCCTGGGGGGCAGCAAATCGATCATTAAGGCTCTGGTAAGTGTAAAACTGGACAGTTTAGCACCAGGGGGTGCAAGTTAGTCCAGAGCTGGGGCAGCCCAGCGAGAAGGACGCCACCGTGACCTAGTTCCCGGCGTCGATCTGGGCGCAAGGGGAGGCAGTCCAAAATCATAAATAATTAAAAATCTGCTGAACATCCGAGGTTCTGGGGGGAACCAAGTGCTGCAGAGTACTTTCATAAAGGTTCCCTGAAACAGGGACAGCTAGATAATAAGAAGAACTGTACTTACCAGGCTAAAACAGTGGTGAACTGTAAGAACTGACTGTTGTTGTTGCCGCGTTTTCCTGAACTGACTGCGCATGCGCGACTCCACCTCTCGTAGGTTTCCGGAAACGCTTAAGGTTTCCGAGGGATAAATTAGTAGTATATAGGGAAAAAAACCGAAGCATAGGAACAGCTACTGAAATCGATTTGTCCTAGTTAAGAAGTGTGCATATATGGGCATTTGACCTACTTTCTGTAGCTCTGATTGGCTGAGAGATAATTTATGCTAATTTATGAGTTTGGTTGCTATGAAAATCCGTAGTAGCAATAAACTCTCATGGCGCTGTAGTCGGGGCGCGTTTACTTTAACTATAGGGGCGGTGGGTAGGTAGGTAGGTAGTTAGGTTAATAAATTGGGTAGGTAGGGGTAGGTAGGGGGGTAAGTAGGATGTGCAAAAGTGTGTGCTCCCCCCTCCCCTTTATTGCCTAAGGGGTGCCCCCCAGTTCATAGCCTACCCTACCCTACCCTACCCTATCCTAGCTTACCCTACCTAACCTATTATATTCTATCCAGTAACCACCCACCCCATATGCTCTAATTAACCTTTTACATGTTCCACCCTACCATAGCACACATACCCTTATCATAACATTTTCTCACCACCGCTGCACACCTATTTCTGCTCACTGGTTAGTGGACGAATAACAAACAATGTATGTTAGGGTATGGGGTGAGGGACAGTCAAGTAATGATGTATGCCATGACTGACATCCCCTTGCATTATCTTAATGGATGTGAATGATTTATCCCTGTAGGTTAAACCCCTCTTACCACGTTAAAGCACATGTATCACAGTAAGAAGTATGATATGACACATGTAAAAGATTGGGCTGAGTGTCGGTGCTCAGGTAACTACTCTGTCAGACAACAAGGTGCGAGACCAATCAGGAACTGAAGTTCAGTAGACCGATCAGTCTGCAGTTTTGGTCATGTAACTGTAGCTGTAGTTATACCCGTATGGATCATCCCAATGCATAACTGACCTTTTCGACCTTTTATAGTAGGCTTTTAGTATGTGTATTATTTAGTGTGTCCTATAGCATGCTATAAAAATAGCACACACCCTTGCATGTATGCTCCTGTCAGAAGTACCAAATGATGTGATAAAAGTTTTACCCACTGTTCAAAGTACAATGTGAGGAAAATATATTCACATCCTTACACGTCTCCTTGTGACAGGTCTTGAAATTAAACATTGCGCTCCTACTTTTGTACTAACATTAGCTTTTTTTTGGGGGGGAAATAGGTCAGTTAGCCAGGTTACGTCCTTTTCCCATCGCCCACTAGGTGGCAGTAATGATATTGCAAAGAAGAAATACTGGACCAAAGAAAGAGGAGAGGTAATTAGATGGGGGGTAAAGGGTGGGGGTTATCATCATAACGGGTGGTAAATGTTTAAAAACCCTTTCCTCTTTTGCAAATCATGAGAAGTTGATACAATTGAACTTTACACCCATCCCTATGAGTTGTCACTTATAAACACATTTTTTCTGGAAGTCTTCAGAAGGGGTGCTATATATCCAATATGCATCATAAGATATTGGATTCGGACTACAGCAAGGCTCAGCAACCTTAAGTACCAAACTGCTATTTAGGCATGTAAGCCAGCTAGGTGCCGACTAACACAGCAGCTGGTATGCTATGGGTAGTCGGCACTTTTTTTTTTCTTTTTTTTAAAAACACACACACACATGTGAAAAATCAAGCTTTTTTTTTTTTACAAATTTACTCACAAAATTTCAATGTGTGCAACACAGAATATGTGTTAAAACACACCTTTAACCTATGTATCTTTTACAATATGGAAAAATATAACATTTACCAAAATGTTATAAAGTTTTCCCAATTTCCCAAAATCTTTTCTGTAAAAATTTCACTTTTACACACAGAAAATTGTTTTAATCTTTGTATTTTTTTCATTAAAATGAAAGAAATGTAACATTTCAGCAAAATGTTGCAATACCTTTTAGAAAATTTTACAAGATTTCCCAAAATGTCATGGAAATTGTTACAACAATTTCACTTTTACACAAGGAAAAAGAGAAAGAGATCTTAAAATGACCAAGGGAAAAAGTGTTTTCTCCATCTTTTACATATGCGTAGGTAGGTAAGTAAGGCTAAAATTTAATCCTGGAACACTAGTAGCATTTAAAATGACATTTACACAGAGTTCCTGGTAAAATAGGTTTATAAATTAATCATAACGTGAGTAAGCAGTGTAGAATCCTACAGGTTTAATTTGGAGCTATTTTCTTTTTGCTAAAGTTTTTGAAAGGATATCCACCAATGTACAGTGAAGTAGTTTAAAGAGTAGATGCAAGTAAAGTTTCGAAGTGATGGATCCTTGATGTTAAAATCCTTGATTAAGTACAATGTAGTATTATTATTAGTAGTAGTATTAGTAGTAGTAGTAGTAGTAGTAGTAGTAGTAGTAGTAGAGTAGAAGTAGTAGTATCAGTAGTAGTAGTAGTAGCAGTAGTACTAGTAGTAGTAGTAGTAGTAGTAGTAGTAGATAGAGTATATGGACGGTCATATGGATACATGGACTACCCCCTAGTGTTTACACTGGATTTATCATTCAACCACACTCTGCAGCAACCTGAGAGATTGACCCCAACTTTCATCATGGAAACAGCCCACTCTTTAGACCCCAAGTATACAAGTTGTAGCCTAGTTTTGACTGAAGTATACATTTGATCCTTTATCAGCGTATTTTCTGAAATAAAGGTATTCATATTAAAAATCTCTATCAGTCAAACTTGGCTAGTCCTAGAAATCTTACCTGGTTTCCTCTACTAAACTATAAGAATAACCCTATACTGACCAACATTATCTGCTTTTGAATCCCATCACCTGTATATGTGTTCACCATAGGTTATGTGCTAGAGAAAAAAAAGTGGAATGATAGAAGGTGAGCTCCCCATGAGACAATGGAACTGGGCCTTAATAATCTGTCAGACGCACTTCAATAATGTCCACATGATTCTAAGCATCCCCATAGACTTATATTACAGGCGTATACACTGGTACACCCATTACCCACTTATATATCCATGTCAAAATCTCACTCACATTACATTGAGATGGATCACATGGATATGGATATGTGTGAAGTTGGTGCATTTATAAGCTATGACCTACCACTGGTTATGCTATCACCTATTGCCACCCCACGTGTGCATTGTCTCTATTCTTTTTTCAGACATATCAGAAGCTGCCCATTACACATGTCATTTTCAGGCTTACAGTTCCTATATAGTGATTATGAACAAATCACCATCTATCCTTCAGTGTTCTAACTCAGGTCAAGTAGAAATAAAAAAATGCAGCCTTTTTCCATAGTATCAATACCATGCCTATGCTCACTCAAAAAAAAAACTACCACCAAAGTGTCCATTAATTTTTTACTGTGCCGACGTTTTGGAAAAACCCACCAGCCAATGTTTCTGGTGTAACCATAGCAACCACTCCCCCCACCTTGAGGCTTCCCAACTTTCAGCATCTTAAGGACCTTTATAATAAAAAAATCCTACCCCTATATAAAGATGTACTCACCCTCAGGGACGCTGCTTTGGGTAGCTGTGATAAATCAACGATATTGTCCACCGATTCAATAACACACCTAGGATACCTACAAAATCATTTGTAAAAAGATGGAGTTAGCACTTTTACTGCTGGACATTTTAAGAAAAAACATGCACACGGTGTTCAGTAGCTGTTCCTATGTGGTGAGTTTGCAGCTATATACCCTTACCTACCTACCCACCATCCCTGTTGTTTATACATGTACTACTGTGGTGTTGCTATAGCAACCAAACTCATGTAATTATGTAATAACTAACAGAAAAAAAACTAGGTCATGTTTTTCATAAATTTGCATAAACTATCACTCAGCCAATTAGAACTGAAGAAAGTAGATCACATGCCCATATATGGTCACTTCCAGTTTCAAAACTAGGTCACTTCCGGTTTGTGAGTAGGTCAAATCGATTTTAGTAACTGTTCCTATGCGCTGAGTTTGCCCCTATATACTTCTTTCATTGACACAGAGCTTGAATAATATTAAGTTGAAAATCATTATTTTAAAGGCAACGGATATGTTCATAGTGACTATATACCATATTTGCTTAATGTTGAAAGCATGTTTTATCCAGAATACATGAATTTAATGATCGAAAAAGTAAGCTCCATGCAAAATTTTTCACTCATATTGGTTGTCTTATAGCATTTCCTGCATCTTTAACATCAAATAGCTTAGGAAGGAGAAGAAACTCAACAATTTCAT
The DNA here is from genome assembly GCA_949317995.1 of Acholoe squamosa. NCBI lineage: Eukaryota > Metazoa > Annelida > Polychaeta > Phyllodocida > Polynoidae > Acholoe > Acholoe squamosa. The sequence goes on along the minus strand of OX439051.1, from coordinate 637,974 downwards.
TATGCTTTCTGAACTCACCACCCTTGAATTGACCAAGATCAGTTGGTTTTATCCCACCTGTTCTCCAAAAGTGCAAAAATGTTTCTCAGTGTTATTGCAAATGGTTTGTCTTTTTTCAAAATGATGCCCAATTTATAATACTCATTCTGCGTTTAACGCAATGATGCTCCTTTGATGAAGCCTATTTGATCCTTTGTATATAACTTATCAGTCTCCGTGTAATATGTGGGTATTACAGCATTTCTAGACTTATTGTGTTGTTGGTTCATTAATGTTTAAAAGGATCTGAGAGAGATGTATGCAAGGCCTTTATCAAGTCAAAAGCCAAACCTCAAGGAGCAAACAATTATTGTAAGACGATTAATGGGACACTTATGAAGATCACAAATAATAAAGAACAACAATTTGCAGCCAATATGTGGTAAGTACTCTGATATTCCTGCTACACCTTTCAAACTTAGGAAACTCTTTTCCGAGATATTGTACGATCCTCGCATCTCAGGGGTTTAAGCTTAACCCTTTCCCCTGGAAAGTTCCACATTCTAATCTGAGTTTGTTTTCTTTCAAAGTTATGTTGGAAGCTCAAACTCTAAGAAATGAACGGTGCCATGATGTTGTTTTCACCTTAAAATCTAGACCTATTTTCAATTTCTTTTTTACAAATGACAGATTTCAATAAGTCTTAAGTGATTGAGTCTAGAAAGGTTTCTGATATTGATCACAGGGAATGTGACCAAGTCTATATTGGATTAAATATATCAATGCATGTATGTTATCCTAAAAGGTTGCTACTATATCTTACAAAAGGTAGAATCTCAATGAAATGCTTCCCTAATACAGCAGCACAAATTGCATACCTTTTAAATGTTCATGGTGAAAGACAGTTTCGCAACACAAAGCCATGGGCTGCCTTTGATAAATCTTACAGAACTAAGCTTTGTCATTGTCCTTCATGGTTTCTCAGGAGCAGGGGAGCTTGGATACAGGGTGCAGATAGAGAAGAAGAAGGCGTTTGGCGTTATAATGATGGAGATAATGAATATGGCGGTGGCGAGGATGGCCGTCTCATTATATATGAAAAAAGAACTTATCGGGAGGAATTATCAGACCATGATTATCTATACATGAACAGTGACAGGACTTGGAAAAGTGGACGTGATGACTGGGCGTACTACTTTCTATGTGAGAAGGAAACAGGTATTGTGTTTATATATGAGGACAACAGACTCATAGATACCTTATTTTGATCCATGTTTACATGACTCACTTTCAATTTAATATGAAATAAATACTGGAATCAGCGCATGCAGATCAGTCAGTTAAGAAGTTAAAGTTTCAGACTTGATTTACCTTATTACTAAAAATTTGTGAATAAACAGCTGAAAGAAAGTTAGTATTTTGCCGAGCCAAGGGTGCGAGGGTAGGGCCACTACTCTCTGCAACACCATGTGTTGCCCTCAGCAAAGATTTTACTTAAACTTCACCTTCGCGTGATTTCACAATTTACCTCTTTTCTTAGCTTTTGTCTTCTCCCTGAGTGCCTCTTCGAGCAGTGTCTCACTGAATCTCTGTGATTCATTTGTATTGGTCTGGACATTAAGCACCTCCACTACCTGTTTGTTCATCGATAACTACTGACTGGTATACTTACCATTTAAATACTATGTATCGAAGGGGTATATTCCTGAACTCACTTAGTTCCTTTGTTGTTCACAATACGCCAACTTCAATATTATTATATAACTACTTTGGCGCCTAGTGCTTTCCAGCAACATGCTGCCGGTTTTCATGTTCATTTCTAAGCTACTTTGTCTTAGACTCTAAGACAACTTGCGTGTCTGACTTTGCTACGATGTAGATTCATCTAGTTCTAGGTGATATTGAGAGTTCATGCAAATATCAATATGCATACCGATAGTTGTTTGTCAAAACTGTAATAAAAGTCATTTATTGGGAAACTTTATTTGCTTGTGTGTGTTGTCTCTTAAAGTATCGATATCATACCGATAGTTAACCCAACAGGCCTAAACAACGGGCCCCCGATGGTTACATTGGTGCCGTGGCCATCAAAACTAGCCTGAGACACATTAAGCAAATAAAGGTATCTTAATAACTGATCGGTACTGACTATGTCCGCAGTCTATACCGATCATTTTCTCAACTCTGACTCGGATTCCTCGAAAATTGCCAACAACCAAACTATCCTAGCTACCGGGTTGGATGTGGTTACGAGAGGGTTGATAGACTAATGTAAAGCTGGTAGCTTCTGGACAACACAGGACCCAGATGTGGCCAAACCTAAAGCCCTGAAAGCAAAACCCTTTACCGGTAACCATCCATGGCAAAAGTGGTTAACCCTTTGGCATAATATTAACCTTGCCAATGGAGCTAACGACCGGCAAGCCCTGATGTTGATGAAAGAAGCCTTAAAAGATGTCAGATGGCTTAACGAGTATTTAAGAAGAATGGCGATGGCACCCTTAAAGGTCTCATTGATACTGCTATCCATCCCCTCAAAGGTTTGGGAGGAAGACCCAAAAGCTCTTCTAAGCAAACAAGTCCAAACACCAAATGAGAATATCAGAGTCTTTGGCTTTGCCATCCAAGAACTGGTATCTGAATTGTATGCAGGATGTAGACCCGATGCTCCAGTATTGGTAACAGAGGTTACAACTGGCTTTATTAATGGAGTCGAAACCCTATCCTGCAGAAACATCTGCAAGACAAGTGGCAGCCCAAAATAAGCGTTGCTGAATTATTTGACCTAACTGATATCCATGAAACCAAACAGGCAGTATTTCTGTCTCTCAGTGCAGTGGCATCAGTCCTACTGACAGATAATCCCTGTACTTCTCTCGAAGTAGCCTCCACCAATGTAAATCCATCTAAAAAGGCAGGAAAGAAACCTGGAAACACCACTTCCACTGCTTCGACCGTTATTTCTCAAGTGCATCTAGAACACTTGGTGAAAAAATTGATAAAGAAACGGGCTAAGAAGGAGACTAAGAGTTCCAAGAAGGACTGGAAGTAAAAGCAGACTTGCCATCGGTGTCAAGTGTTGGGCCATATAGCACCTGAGTGCCGAGCCCCAGCTCCAGTCCCTAAGGATCTATTCCTAATGAGGAAGAACAAAGTAAGGAAAACTAGACAAGGGTGATTCTGATGGCACAGGATCACCGCAGCCTACATTTAGCCAGACCATACGGAAGGATAATACTAAAGTAGAAGTTACTGACTTGGTTTGTAAGGCGATCTCAAGACGACAGAGCAGCAGCACCAGGGTAAAGATGCTGATTAGCCTATACTCAGACATCACTCACCTTCATCGGATGCAGACCCTGGCGATACTCAAACGAGGACCCGAATATCCCTCTACAAACCTGATAACTCTCGGTACACCACTTACCTTGGAAGTACCTTTTAAAGCACTGTTTAGTGCTAAGTGATATAAATGTTACACTAAGTTCCACAAGGAGATGGACTCCTGCCACATAGGGTTGATAAGCTGGTCTTCCCATTAACTGCGAACAATTTTATGGTCCTGTTACCCCTTTTGGACACCTGTGGACACTATTTTACTCAAAGAAAGGTAACATAACTGGGAGTTACCTGATATCTGAACTTTATTAATGAACTATATATAGGCATCTGTGCCATCTTTCTCACATAAAGCACTACCAATGGAGCTGAATACATAGTAGGTTCTGTTAAAAGCTCTTTATGACATGACAAGACCTGAGAAGAATTCTGGATTGCCTATTACCAATATGAACTTACCGAGATGAATGGAAGTTAAAATGAACATTATGATTAAAGTCATGTCTATTACTATAAGACATTACATTCAGTGTGATATTTATCGATGATGTGTTTGTAATAATGTTACAGTGTATAGTTTGTTTCTACTATCCCCATTCACATTTCTTTTTTTTTTGGGGGGGGGGTAGTGTAGTGGTCTGGGCGTTAAGCGCCTCCACTAATAGTTTGTTCAAAGATAACCACCAACTGGTATTCTTACCATTTAAATACTATGTACCAAATGGGTATTGTCAACGGATTGTTACATGTCATACAGTGAGGTAACAGGAGTTCAGTTGATGATCGAGCTTTATTGTAAGATTGGCATGAGAGTAATCAATACACTGTAACAGTATGTTACTCACCAGTCTGACCAAGCTATATCCTAGGGCCAAGGCGTGGTAGTGCCTAGGTTTGGAGAAGAATAAGATACCCTGAAAGGGTTCTGCCTGTTTATAACGGAGTCCCATTTAATGTTACTCCTGTGCTACTTCTGGGAGTGCATGGTGACTCAGTTCAGGGGATGAGCAGCTCAGTCCCTCTCTGGTTAGATCCAGTCTAATCCGGAGTAGGAGGAGGGAGCTGCTCTCAGGAGTGAGTCACCTGGGCAAGTGAGGCTAAAAATAACACATGATATCATGTCTTCCAGTGGGGATCTGGAGGTGGGACCTGGGGGTACTCACTGTAGGAGGTTAAAAATAGGGTAGCCTTGGGTTCTACAGGGGGAAGCTTGGTCAGCTTGGCTTAAATATGTCGCTGATAATTATAATACAAAGATTGGTCCATCGACAGTATATTCCTGAACTCACATAGTTCCTTTGTTGTTCACACTATGCCACATGCAGCCGGTTTTCATGTTCATTTCTATGCTAATTAATCAGGTGGTGTTAATATGCACCATATATAAGGGTTCACTTCTGTACACAGTGCTAATACATCTTAGACTCTAAGACAACTCGCGTGTCTGACTTTGCTATGATGTAGATTCATTTAGTTCTAGGTGATATCGAGAGTTCATGCAATTGTATTTTTTTTGAAAGGTTTTATTGGGTCTAAAATTAAAGACCAGAATTCGGTCTGGCCATTCTGCCATCTGGGCCCACATTTCAGCCTCCTATGTTGACAATTGGTACGGCGGCAAGTAATAATATTATCTTCAGTGGACCATAAAGAAGAGAAAATCGCTTCATTTCTAACAATCGTGTTCAGACATGATAAATCAGAAAAATCAGAGACGTTCAAGACTCTGGGCACTCGCATTATAGTATTGGTGAAACCACTCAGTGGCCTTGGGGCAGGGGAGGGGGAGGGGTGAGGGATGAAGGGAGATTGAAAATGTGGAAGGAGTTTAGTATAATGTCATAGTGTGATATTTTACATCCTGAAGTATAATTCCTGCAGCTCATAGAGACTCCAGTACACTCAGGTTTGGCTGGAACAGTGCCAGAAAAATCTGAATATAAGTATGCATACCGACAGTTGTTTGTTAAAACAGTAATAAAAGTCATTTATTGGGAAACTTTATTTGCTTATGTGTGTTGTCTCTTATAGTATCATTATTGCACCGATAGTTAACCCAACAGACATAACCAACGGGCGGCCAGACGCATACACATTCATAACTCTTTTGTTGTAAAATTGTGCAAAAGAAGAGATCTTCCTCCAAACAGCACTCTTTATGATTAGCTGGAGAGGCACTCCCAAGCTTTGGCCTTTGATGGTGAAGTGACCCCCCTCCCCAAACTTGTAGATCCCTGTCAGATTTAACATGTGCACTGTCCATAATTTGCTGAGAGTATTCCATGAGATTAAAATCTGTTCCAAAAATATATCAATAGATCTACACTGAAAAAAAAAAATTGTTGAATCTCCAAAGGGTTCCCCGTAAAACTGAATGGTATAATACTGGAGTTGTATAGTATTGAATTAGTGTAGCTTTTTATAAAAAAAGAAAAAAAAAGGCCTCAGGTGGCAGTACGGTGGTATACAAATGTACAAGGAAATGCTGTGGAAACGACCATGGATATTCAGTAATTTTGGGACGAGGATTGCACTGTTATTTTGACAACTTTTCTTTTACAGTCTAGCTTTATAAGGGTCTCTCCACTGAAAAGTCCCCCCTGGGATGGGTATGGGTTCAGAAGGACTTTATTTTATTGATAGCCCTAAATCTTGGCTCCAAGAAAAGGTTCAGTCATGTCACCAATTACCAGGGGGTCAGTTTTTATCACATGTTGCGTAAAAACATAAAAACAATTGTTATGTAAGTATTATGAGAAATTCCCACTCAAGGAGGCAGGGGGGAAATATTGTTGGCCATAGAATCTTCAAACCACATGGAAATGTAAGATTGGACTACCAAGTAAGGAAATAATGGAATTATGGTAGTCTTGCAGTACTTGCCTGAATAATGCATGGCTTGGAATAAAGTGCAAATGGCAAGAAATGGCAATTTTGGGCCATTTCTTAAAGTTGGCACACCATATCTTGATAAATATTAATTTGATATGAAAATATATATATGCAAAGCACTAACAGGCACTGTTTGTTTGAATAGATCCAACAGTGACATGTGCTACATCTCCACCACCACAAATGCTCCACGCCGACATGACATATAACGACACACATGTCAACTACACCTGTCATGACGGTGCTTGGTTTGCTGATGATACTACAACAAAAACCTACACATGTAGTTGTGCAGCGTTTGAAGTCCACCAAGCCTGTATTCGTAAGTTGTCAAATCGTTTCCAAAATAGTGGAAAATGTCTCAAGAATAATAACTATTGAAAAACAACAAACATGAATAATAACTACCGTAAATCCCCGGTCATAAGCCGGTTTCTTTTTTCTATTTAGGGCCCAAACCGGCTTCTATTTTTTTCCCAAACTCCCCCCCGGCTTATGACCGTTTTTTTTTTACTATAGATTAAAGAGAAAATGGTAAAAATTTGACCCAAAAACCGGCTTTTATTTTTTTCCTGAACTCACCCCCCGGCTTATGACAGGGGCCGGCTTGTGACCGGGAATTTACGGTAATTGCCTCTCTGAGTCTCCTGCCAATTAGTCATTAATCATCACATTATGACAATGGTTGTTGCCATAGAGAAGATGGCTGCATTCAATTGTTTCATTTCAGAAAGTACTCGAGAGGTATGCTTTGCTATGTCTAAGGTTTCCAGGCCCTGGTCGCAGCAAGTAGCTTCCTGTCAACATTACAACCTGAGCATTGTGAAAATACTCAACTCGAATGAGAGAGAAACTGCTGTCAACATGATAACAGCGTAAGTGGCTTTCGATTTCTGTAATTTCTTATTGAGACAAAACTAAGGACTCTAATATTGACTTTTTATTGCAATGATAGTTCTTCTCTGCAAGGTTTGATGTTGTTGTTGCCTAGGGACATTATAAAATGTACTATTTTCTTGTGTTTTTATTTTAGATTAAAATATTGCTTCATTCTCTACAGGGAAGGAGTATATGACATCTACCTTGGTCCATCTGGGAACATTGTGCCTGGGGTGTTCATGAATACCGATGGATCAATTATGCATTATGCCCCGATAGCGGAAGAATTTCGGCCTGACCCTGGTTATACTCTGCTGCTACGGACTAACACATATATGTATACTACGTCAGTGTTTGATGCAAGGAAGACACTCTGTGAAAGTGAAGGTCGTAAGTGTCTTTTTTTTTAAATTATTCGTTTATCCTGGTATTTTAAAGGCTAAATAGGCTGGAATTTAAACACCAGCCTTGTGTAATCTCAATCATGTATATATATATATATATATATATATATATATATATATATATATATATATATATATATATATATATATACGGCAGGTAACACAGGTGTAACAGTTACTTCATCAGAATTAATCTGTGCAAATGATAAAACATTATTTAAAGAAAATGTTATAAAGTAGCCATCTCATTGGGGAAAAGGAAAGATAGAGTAAGGTAACAAAGCAAGTAAGGGGTTCAAACCTGGATTAATGTAGACAGTTGTTTAATTATAATATTATGCAATTGTCAATAATAATATCTTAAAAATTCCGTGGCTTCTTCAATTTCATCATTACCAATATGAAAAATGATATCTCATGATCTTGTGTGACTGGTTTATTGTTAGCTTATTGGAATTCAAAATGTGTGACATGGACTGCAAGAAGGGGTCTTAGAACCCTTCACACTAAGACCCCTTTTTGCAGATCGTGTCACATGTGTAAAGAGATTAATTCATTATTTAAGACGGTCTGAGGCGACATCTGGCTAGGAGCTGAGATATAAATAACTGCACCATCAGCATACAGAGTAATTTAAACAGGTATGCAGGTCATTTATGTAGAGCAGAAATAACAAGGGGCCTAAAAGGGAACCCTGAGGCACTCCACAAGTAATATCATTGAGGTCAGAAAGTTTATTATTAGCAATAATTTTTTTTTGTTTCCCATTTATAAGGTAGTGTCTGAACCAATCTATTGGGCTATTTTTAAATCCAATGAAAACAGAAATTCAGTAAGATGGAGTGATTTATAGTGTAAAAAGCTTCGAAAAAAATACATAAATGGTTTCTGGGTTGCCAATTACCATCAGAAACTGTTGTATATTATAATATGCACATGCGATGTGACCTTCAAAAATATCCTCAATCAAGGTTGTAATGGTTAGTATTACTAGTTGGGTGGATCGGGCCTTACGGATTAGGAAAGAAGGAGTAAGGCGGTAATTCAAGTGTATGCTAAGGAAGTTTATTGCTAAGACACTTAACGGCTACCCGGAAGATGATGATGGGGCAGCTAATGTTAGTGAATAGCTCTACATGCTCAGAGGCCTGGAGGGCCTCTGACGTAGCGGCTGAGCCCCGGTCTTTATATACGGACCTTGGTGTTCGTCGCCAGATGTCCCGTCAGGCCCGGATCGGTGCTGCCACCTATCCGGAACCTGAGGAACACCCAGCGACTGGACTCACCCGCCATGCCAGACGGTACCCATACCTATGGTTATAATATAATACCTCTACAAGATGTTAAACCAATAATGTATTAGTAAAGTTTATGATTTCTCTAATATCCCTTGTAAAAGGTTCTCTTAGCATATGATACACATCAATGAGTCACATTTTTTTTCATCTGTACTGTTTTTTACATGATCATTGCATAACAGTTGCACCTTAACTTTTGGTGCTCCGATTTGATCTGTTTATCCGTGTGTATCAGCAACAACTTATACTTATACGATAAATGTCAGGTTAATTCCCTGACAAATATATGTGATTAAGAAATATTCTACCTTGATTTACATGACACTATTTATATTCATAGCAAAACGTTGTGTTGATGCACCAGACGTGGAAAATGCAGACAAAACTATTACTGCTACTGAGGTTATCTACACATGTAAACCTTACCACAACTTTTCTGATGGAGAAACACAGAAAACCTACACCTGTCTCTGTGCTCAGACTGCTGTCATGGAAAGTTGTAAACGTAAGCTTATCCTGCCTGTTGACCTGTATATATGGTTTCAACTTTAAATGATAATATTACTAATGTGAACATGGAAATGGAAGGAAAAACATCTATATGAAATGAAAAGGATGAATTTACTTGGAAATGTTTTTGTTTTTTTCTATTATTTCTTATGTGACTCCCTTTTAAAGGCCTACAGACATTTGTTGAAATCCTAACATTGATGTGCTGTTATTGTCTCACCAGAAGATGTGTGCCACAGAAATGGTATTTAGATCCAGCTATATAATCCACTTAAAGGGTAAATAAAAAAAAAATCATTTTTCCCTTTTCCCCATTTTGAAATTAGCTGAGTCTCGTCCTGTGTGTTTTGCAAAATCACTTCAACACAGCATATTTCACGGCACAGGACACACCATCTGTGAAGAACGTAATGCATCGCTACCAAGACTCATCACTGATGGCGATGCCAGTCAGCTTCAAGAATTTGGGTAACATAAAGACAATTCATCAAATATCAGAACTTTTGTTTGTATTTTCTTTTCCCGTGGATATAAAAATAGATAGTTATTATATACTCTATAATCTAGTCTATAAGCAAATGTCCACTACCGTGGGATATTTTTACTCAACCATATAATGGCTTTGTGGGATACACCAGTCCCACCTCGGGGAATACAATGTAAAAATATCCCATGGTTGGGGACATTTGCATTTATGTCACGGCCTAGGGGCTTATTTTGCCTTTAAATAAAGAAAAACAGGTCAGATCTATTCAAAATTCAAAATGGCGGACACCCATTGAATACGGACACATTGTATTCAATGCCCCCCATTGAATATGGTGGTTCTACTACTAACTTATAGTAATGTTCATATCTGCCATGACATAAAACATGATACCTCACATATAAGTAGTAGGTAATACAGGACTCTTTATCCTTATGTTTTTGGACAAAGTTGCTGGTGTGCCTCATAGATGAGGATATTGAAGTGTAAGGCAAAAATGGCGTTTTGGATTCTCTGGGACTTGAATCCAGGACCTTCCACTATCGATGTGAATACTCTACTACTGAGATAGGAAGCTGCACCTGCCATTCTAACTATCATCTACAGCCAGATCCATATGGTACACAAAGGGAGCACCATACACCAGAAAACCAGTCCAGTGTCGAACCATGGACTTACCATCAGAGCTAGACCTTACCAAATCATAATAGCATCAAGCCATATATGTGTAGTGTTCTACCCCTCGAAGTTTAATCGAATCTTTCGATAAACAACGAAGAACAACTATTCAGGTTCCAGTTAAAACTTTATTGTCTAATAACACATAGGCATCAGCCGTTCTTGATCACAGTTACAGGTGGTAGAGTTTGAACTCTATAGCACGTTCGACACTAGGCCTTCTAGTGTCTGCAGTTGATATTCCACATGTACCTTCTCTGTGCAACAGCACAGAGAAGTATCATAATATGGTAGCTGGGCAGCCACCAACCATCGCTCACGATGGTCAGTCGGGGCTGGACTGACCTTGAGGAAGGCCGTACAACGGCCTTATATACACCAGAGTCGAGGGCCACGTGACCAGGTGGTGATGTGGCGCTGGACTACAGCGCCCCCAGGTGTCGGGTAATAGAGGTGTTCTCGACATTGCCCACGAGGACCACGAAGGTACCTCGAAGACGATGCGGGACCACCACATATTTGCCTTACATTGTTTGTTTAACTGAGGTTGGAGTGTGTGTCTAACAATTCTATGAAATACAATAGATTCAAAATAACCAAGGTGGCAATTACCCTGAAAAAGATGTAATAAACATGTACATCTATTGTAGCGTTAGTGGTATACTTCTCAATGGGGACAACACAAATCCTGACGGTGTCTTCAAGTACTCAGATGGTGAAATAATAAATTGGATGCGTCACTGCGAGCATGGCGATGAGCTTCGTGATTGGAGTGGCAGGGATATCTTGTTTCTAAATGGAAATTGGAAATATCAGAGAGAATCAATTAATTGCATTACTAAGTTTGCTTACTGTGAAGTACCTAAAGGTGAGAAGAAACTGCAGTTTTAGCTCCATATATTTTGTAGAACAATGCAAAGGTCCTTTAATGTAAGCAGACTTGTTAAAAATACAGAAGAACGTGATAAAAAGTGTTATGACATCATTCAAACAGTATCAAACATTAAGTAATCTTTACTATCACATATATCTAGGAGAGGAACGTTTATTTTTTCTGTCAATGTCCTTTCCTTTTTTGAGGGACTATAACTACATCAAGATCAGAGCTTACTTCTGCTACTAAATATTATAATCATTCGGTTTTTGTAGTTATTCTAAGGGAACCCGTGTGAACCTGTGTGGTTCAGGGGAACATTTAAAATATACCTTATGAGTTGATAAAACTTACAATGCAAAACAAAACAACACAAAAGTGTAAAGGTTGTATATGCATAGTGTATTTAATCCATAACAGTATCTAGATATGCTTGCAATTTAGAATGCCATATGATCATATGTATCCTTTGTTTATTTGACATGGAATTTTAGATGAGAGCTGTACACAGACACCTCCTGATGTGCCACATGCTACATTTGTCTCCAACTCCACACACGTCACCTACAGATGTGAGAAGGGCTACAAGTTCATGGATGATCTGACTGAAAAGGTGTATCCTTGTGACTGTGTTAACACTGCTACTATTGATCCTTGCATAGGTATTCAAACTTAAATGCCTTGGACCTTTTTATCACCCCTTTAGAATACAATGCATACTACTTTTGTCATGTATTATATCCTCGCCACATGCCACACTAAGAGAGAAAGTAAGTGGATTGTAAGTTGAAACCACACATGGTTCCCCACTGCTACTCCACATTCTTTACTGTGATGTCATGCAAATAGCCTAAAATTCCTTATTTGAAAGTGTTTTAACCTGTAAGAACATCAAATGAACTCACAGGAGGTAAGATTGCCTCACACTTAATTTTGCCTTGTGTGGAACAACCTAACCTCCAGCTCGTAAATAAGTTGTCATTTGGATGGATTGTCATGAACCTCTGTCTATGTGGACTACAAACTGCATTTCAGGACCACGGCGGGTGTGTTTTGCACAGTCAGAGTTCAGACTAAACCAGGACCGTGCTGAATATTTCTGTAACAAACATGGTGCACATCTAGCAAAAATAGAGTCTGTCGAAGAAGTTGAAGATCTAATGTTGCCGTATGTAAACTAAAATTTTATTTCAACACTTTATCACTTAGGAGTAGACATTGTGACTTACTTTGGGTCCCAATAATTACTTGTGGTCTCAAATCATGGACTGTGAATTTTATATTAAATAAAATGACTAAGCTGGCTTGCAAAAATCATTCAAAAACATTCAAATTGCCATATTATGATTATGACAAACTGGATGTTTAAGTAAAGTGATTGCAACAATAAGAAAAAGAAGAAAAGCTAACACAAAATGGATTATTTTAGTCAGTTTCACATTTAGGGAAAATTATTTTTAATTTCGGACCATTTTATCTCTTTTAGTCTATCAATCATTCAGCATGCACATCTGTGTGCAGTGTTGATCTTTAAATTTGAGGGTTACTCCTGTTTTGATCAGCCCATCTTTTTTTTACAGAGAGATGAAAAGTGATTGTTTCATATCTGCCAATGACTCCAGAAAGGACTTTGACTTCAGGTGAGTAGATGTTATTTATTATAGATTTACAGTCGATGGGCCTAATTGTCTTTGAGTTGTCAGTCATGAATTCCTACAGAAATCCCTTCGATCTGGGGCTCGGGAGCTTCGTGGGTATGATAATGATATACATTCACCAAAACGTGCTGATACTTGTGCATATACTAGGATGTCAGGATTTCTCAGACCGACTGTAAAAAAATGAAAAAAATAAATCGGTACATCCTGTGAGGGAGGGGGATGCCTAAATCTTTGATGTGGAATGTTCAGAAATATACTTGAACTTTAATTCGGGTTGATCAACAGTATCAAAGTGATGAGAAGTTGAAATATAATATTATGCCAATTTTTTTTTTAATAAAAATGATGTGGAAGCCTATGGAATATTGCACCCAATTGATGTATATGGGCACGTAGTCTTCCCATGCAGGGAAAACAGGGTTAACATATTTTACAATGGGATTCATTTTTGGTGCAATAAGTGCACTGTTATGATAATTAACATGTTTTATATCAATCAGATGGTGGGATGATTCACCTGTTACATATGGACCGTGGGGACGGGACAAGGACTCGTTTGAAGAACATGCTGTTGCCCTGAGGTAAGCCTTTTAATGCAAGCCATCAAAATCCTACTACTGTTAAACAGGGTTTTCCTGATCGAGATCCAAGGTAATCATCCAAAAAGGTTTGGGTTCGTTGTAAGGTAAATTAGAATTCAATATAGTTTTGATACAAACTAAATTGGTTAGGCTATCTGCCTAGCAGGACACTGTGATAGATATTTTCTAGCTAGCAAAGGGAGTTTATGAAATTGATTATAAAATTATCATCCCAACTGACTGACTTTCTGTTGGTCCATTTTTGAAGGGTAAATCGTGGATCGAGGGCACTGATCTTATCTTTCCAATGATATATGACATGCCTACATTCAGATAAGTCAACTTTGATAGGGATCTCTGTCAAATCCTGCTGGCCATCCCGAGCCCATAAGAAGACAATTCTTGAGAAAGCTACGGGCCCACAGCCAAAGCTTCGGGCCATTGGCTCCCGGGCCAGCGTTAGTGTCTACTGTTATATAAGGACCTGACCTGGTGCTAATGATAGTCAGTAACTAAGCATATGTCAGAAATATTCATGTCTATAGATGCCATTTGTGCAACATTTATCCTGGTGTTTTTGTCTTGCAGTCTGACCAGAGTATTATACCCATACTACAAGGATAAGTCAAAGTATTTTCTTTGTGAAAAAGAGCTACGTAAGTACCCCTACCTCCTTTTTTGTCTTTTCTCAAAAGCATACATATATACACACACAGTTGAAAATATTCCATGTACTTTGTGTTTGCTACAACTATGATTATGGTAGTCCATAGTACACAATATAACTGAATACTTTGACTTCCATAACAAATCACAATAGGGAGGGGAAGTCACGTCACGTGCAGGCGGATTCTGAGCTCAGCATATTATCGCCCACAGGCTTGAAGGATAGGGGAATATTTTAGGCCTAGCATAACTTTTTTAAGAATGAGAGTTGAGCCTTAAAATTTTATATATGGTGGGCCTCCAGGTCAATTCAAATATTGGTCATTTTAGTTCCAAATCGGACATTTTTTTACGACATAGTTTATCGCGAGACTTAGGCTCCCTATATCTTAACATACTATACACACAGCTAAGACTTCATGTGCGGTACCAGAACATGAGCGGGTTAGTCAGAGCTTTGCTACTGAGGCAGATTGTGAAGACAACAACTACTGCTGGCAGGTCCCAATATCTGATGGTGTACCCTCCTGTTTCAAACCAATCACACCAGGTAATGTCCCACAGATAGTTACAGCACTCTAGTACAATTTGACATTTTCCCCTCACAATCTATTATTCACAATCTATTATCCTTTGGTGTTTGAACATTTTTACAATATTAAGTTGTATATCAATTCTGGTGTGTTTTTTTTCTTGCAAGCATTGATTTGATATTAGTATTTATTTCCTCTAGTACTTTCCTAAACAACCAAAGACATAAGTATAAACAAAACATATACAAGACAGCACAACCATCTATAAAGAAAAACATTGGTTATCACAGTTGGAATGCCAACCAATGCGGAGCTGTGTGGGACTCCTCCGTCCATAGCTCATGGAACGTGTGTATTAATTGGACCAGATGAACAACCACTTGTCACCTGTACCTGTGACTCTGATGCGCAGTTCTACGATGGGTCTACAGAGAAAACCTACAGCTGTGACTGTGCTAGTCTAGCATCTATAAAGTTTTGTGCTTGTGAGTACTATTCAATTAAGATATTTAAGCTGGTGCATTAGAGGATAATTGTACGTGCTAAGTGCTCTGCCTCCCGGCAGAGGTGATGACTTTGTTCTGCAAAAGTGGCACTCACACAACAGCACTTATATAACATCTGAGTTGCATGTGAAAACTTTCAAAGATTTGATATTTGCCACTGCTCCTTGAATGTCTCATCATGAGTACAATTTGCAAGAAATGAGCAGCACATTGGACAGGAATGCATTTCTGAAGATGGTACAACTGCTACTTCTATTTTGAAACACTTACAATTAAAGTGGGATGTAGTAGGTAATGCACTATGACTGCCCTATACGATCAGCACTTAACAGCAATTACATAGGGTTTGGTAGGGCACTTGTACCTGTGCAGTCCTTACTGACCATGTGGATCAACACAATAAACGGTATGCCCGCGCAACCCCTCGCGGGTGTACCTTTTAGCGTGTTGATCCACATTTACATGCTGGCATTATAGTGAGTGATCCCACTATGATTTGACAGGGGTCTAGGTGTACCATATTGAGAAATGCCGGCCTGAACTGTCAATAAGGTCAAATCCTCAAGGTCAGTGCGCATCTAGTTCACCTCTATCTAAAACTGATCATACTCTAAAGTTTGTAGGATCAATGGCATGGTTGGAGCAGGTTTTAGAAAATTACTTTTTTCTAAAATATTATCAAATTAGTTGATTCCGAATCCACTTTCTTTTACATCTGGAATCATAGTAAAGACCAGAGCTGAACTGTGCCTCATGGAGTCAGCAGTTAAAAAGTCTCATAAGGAAGCAATCAGATACTGTAATCAACATGGTGGCAGACTAGCCATTACATACACGGAAGCTGAACGGAACAGACTACTGCATAAGTCGTAAGAACTCCATTTGCTATCTATGTGTAGTACTAATGAACATTATTAATTACTGCACTTCCTAAACCATAGGAAAGATGAACTAAACCATCCAAAAAATTAGATATAAAACACGTAACACTGACCTTAATCAGATATATCCATCCGTCAATTTCAAACAAAGGCATCAGTATAAGTATTATTGTTGAGGAACACTTCACTTTTCTGGTGTCAGATATTGTTCTTTTTCCCATTTGGACAAAATCAAATTTCATTTCATTGACAAACACTCCAGAGCTATTTAGAGCCATACATTACCCACTCATGTGGTCCTAGCTAGGGAAATCAGCCCATGGGTCCACATGGGTCAAAGAGCTTCATCCTTTGTTATCATTTTTACATCATCTTACATGCAACATTTTCTTATGACAGTGAACAGAACACACTGTGGATTGATGGTTCAGATGAAGAAGAAGAACAGCTGTGGACATTCAGTACTGGTGAGCTCGCCATGTGGCAGGGCTTCTGGCCTGTGCCAAGTAACACATCCAGAAACAGTTTACTGCTAGACAGAACAACAGGTAAATGGATGGACGCCCCTGCTGGTGAAATACATGGATTTGTTTGTGAGGCACCTAAAGGTACCCTTACTTGTTTGTTATCATATAGTATTCATAATAATGTGATTCCTTTTTTTTTGCTCAATGTCAATGGAAATTGAATGGTATTTCCAATAATATTATTTCAAGAAGTATATGACATCACAAATGTGAGAAGTTCTCTGTGAGTTTAGATATATGTGTGCCCCTCTAGTTGGTATATTTTAAAGGTATATTCCACTATTTGATAAATCAACGTTTGAACAGCAGTGAATCTTTGCGCTGTGGTAGGCATAAATCATAAGTTTAAGTAGTTTCAAATGTTGACCACCAGGTGGTGATGGCATAGATGGTGGAATATACCTTTAACAGGTACTCAGACAGGCATAGTATAACTTTTTGCATCATTTGCTTTTATTGTAGAATCAGATTGTAGCACATCAGCTCCATACATCAACAACGCGGACAGGACTTTAGCAGCATCCAGTGTGACTTACCGCTGTCATGATGGATACACATTCATGGATGGAACCCAAGAGAAGATGGAAAACTGTGAATGCTATGGACTCCTAGGTGTTCTGCAATGCCGAAGTAGGATACTAAGCTTACTGTTTTGAAACCTAATGTATGACAGACATACTGAGTGAAAGAAGATTTTGTGGAGTTTAGAAATGGTTGAAAATATGATATCACTTAAGGTGCACCCTAAATGCTGGTGAATCCTAAAAGGCAGACTTAAGGTCCATCTTTGCATTTTGATGGCAGGGTAGAAGCTGTTCACTTTACAGTAATACATAACATATAGTTTAAAGTTGAGTGAGAACATACTGATAGATACATCTGCTGTGTCCCCGAACTTTCATGACCATCAACTCAGGTCTGTCATTATTGACTCCTTAGAAGCTTAAACATCACACACAGTATGCAACCTCTTCCTAGTTTGGGATAAAATATATTTTCTTAATTAATTATTTCTGTATTTCTCTTTATTCAACAATTATTTCGTTCCATTATAGAAAGGACAATCTACCTATCATCATACCCTACCACACAAGATGATGCACGGGAGACCTGTTCATACCTTGGTGGGACGTTGGTCCAAGTTAATGATGGGGCAACTAACACTAGCACTGTCAACCGTCTGTATGTTCAACTGTTTACCTAGAATTACCTAACCAAATAAACTGTTTTAACCATGTAAGGTTTCCAAAAACATCCTGTTTTCGAAATCAGACAAGTCCGGATGATGCCTTTTATCTACACTTCCTCCGAGAATCTTTAAAGATTTCAATATTACTGTTAGATTATGCTTAACATTACGGTTAACTGTCAACTTTCTGTAAATAAATCTACCTTTCACACAGGTATGTTAAAAATACACTTTTTTTACAATAATAATCCCCTTTTCCTTATTCCAGTAACACTTGGAAAGTTCCTTCAGCCTGGATTTCACCTTCATCTACATATGTGTCAGGATTTGGAGGAGTTGAGTGTAAAACTATTGGTACGGACGGTGAATGGACAGACACTAATTGTACTCATCTACACCACTTTGTCTGCAGATTTGGAGATGGTACCTTCATTATCTTACTTGAACTCTCTGTAATTTTAGATAAATATTAGGACAGATTCATTTTATCATGTGGGTGTTTACAGTCATCTTTCTTGACAGATTCATACTATCATGTAGATGTTCACGGTCATCTTTCTTGATCTCTCTGCAATTGTCAATCATTTCAAGACATAACATTTTCAACAAACATTAAAACCATGAAATGTGTATTTTAAGTTATTTCATTCTTCAATTTTGTACGTTAATTTCCAGATGCTAATGAACTGGCATGGAGCGTAAAGTCCAAATTGGCCTGCTGGAAGAAGAATGATCTCCTCTGGGGCATTCCTGGTAGGTATTCTTTTTTGGAACTAATGTGGAATAGAATGAATATATCTACTTTACATAGTGAAATTCCTATAGGTTTCGAACAACCACTAGCCCATTTTTAATAATAGCAGCACACAGTTTGCATTCTTAGAAAGCTTTTTGGCAAAGCATAGGTTATGTCATTTTGGGTTGTCATGTCAGGGGTACACTGTTGCAGTTTCTTCAACATGCACCTCTGTATTCTGCAGTGTTTTATATATGTTTTGAACTATCATTTATTTTCTTACAATTTGTAGAAGACCTTGTACCAGCACCTTGTAAGAGGTCCAGTGTTTACATCACACCTGGTTCACTTCAAACATGGACCACAGCTAAGGACACTTGTACTGGTTTAGGTGGAAACCTCGCACGAGCTGTAAACAATGATGAAGCTTGGATAATCGCAGCATTCAGGTTCTTATACTACATTATTTAATATTGGTTTAAGTAACATTAATGCATAACAGAAACCCTGACTGATTTTGTATTTTTGTAGTCAAAAGCATAATAAGAAATTGGCACTTTAAAAAGTTTGCTTTTTCAGTGGCCATCTCTCAAAATGATGGCTGCTTATTCATTATATTTCTCAAGGTAGCCTAAAAAAGCCAATTCAACACAATACATTGCCAATATGTGTAAGAGTTGAAGGATTGGTTTAACTGAATTTCAGTAAGCGATACAACCTACAGAGAGCATGGATAGATGGCAAAGGTTTGGGCAGCTTAAAGCTATCTACAGGAAAGAGTATTGTAGCCCCGCCTGATGTCAGTCTCACAACTAGCGACTCTGACTCACGTCAGTGTCTGCAAACTGAAGGCTTCACATGGACTGACAATGACTGTAACAATCAGCAACACTTTATCTGTGAGAAGAAAATAGGTAATCATTGACTTTCACTATATAGTACTACAATAAGATTTCCATGCATGATCTGCACTTTTTGAACAAAGGAAAGCTAGAGCAGCCTTTCCTTCTTCTTTCTCTTCTGTTTGAATGGGGAGATCTACATGGAAGTGGGTTAAATAAAAGTGTTAATTCCTGTAGTTTGTTCTTGTAACAAGCTTCATCACTTCTCATCTATCATGATATCTAAGGTGCTGACTGGCCTGATACAAGTTATTGTACATGGAAAGAGGAGCTAACACAAACTTGGACCCAGGCTCAGGCCACATGTCAACAACATAACGCTGAACTTGTACATGTTGATAATGCTGTAGACTGGACAAGACAAGTAGACAATAGGTGAATATGAATATATGATTTCAATAATGGGTGCTGAAACAACATCTCAAAATTATTTTAGATGTTAAAGAAAGCTTATAATATACTATACCTTAATGCCATACACTGATAGACTACTAATATTGTAATACATTGAGGCAAAAAGAAATAGACTCTTTATATCCATGCTAAGCTAGTTTCTGATTATGACACTAAGATAGTTTATGTTCATGCAAAAACTCCATGAGATAAAGGTATGATATGAAATGTTTCAGTGTTGGTAATGAACAAGTAACCAATGGATAATTCATGACGAGTGTGTGTTAGTGAAGGATAATGACACGAGGCCATTGACTACTTATTTTATACCACGAAACCAATAAATAATCAATAGAATACCAATAAATTCAAGTTGAAAACAAAAATTATTCCCCCTCCCCGGGACTCGAAGCCAGCCATAGTGTGTGTACACAGGTACATACAGCGACAGCGGCTGTCTCGGCTAGGCTTGGCAGCGGCACACGATGAAAAATAGTGCACATACACCTCCTCGCCCGGCAGCGGACAGCGACAACCACACGACGAAAAAGAGATGCGTCTCGCTGTTATGTTTGTGTATAATCACACCTCCTCGCCCGACAGCGGACAGTGACAGCGCACACGGCGAAAAATAGTGTTTGTACACGATCAGTACATACAGTGATACACCTCGTCACCCGGCAGCGGACAGCGACAGTGACTGAGGCTCAATCCATGTACCTCTGGCGGCTGAGCGCAAGGCGCTAACCGCTAGGCCACCGTGCCTTCTCCATTCAATGAGTCTCGCGGTTATGTTTGTGTATAATACACCTCATCGCCCGGCAGCGGAGAGCGACAGTGCACACGGTTTTGTATCATATCAAGACCTGGTTCAAACCGAGCATTTCTCGTCAGTCCCTGTGGCGCAGTGCATAGGGGGTTGGATTTGGGATGTGAGACTGCAGGTTCGATCCCTACCCTGGCCTGGAAAATTTTGTGGGTTTTAACATGTAACATATGACATGTAAGGACATGAGAGGCATGCGGTTATCCATGGATAACCACACGGGGTGCGGGTTATCCATGGATAACCGCACGCCTTAGAAAATTGATGTTAAAGTATACAGGGTGTGCAATATCGACAGATATGTGGATGGGAATAGACACCAAAAAGCACTGTAACCCAGAAATCGTGGTATAACAAACAATAACTACATGATCAGTACACTAAAAACTTTATCATTTCTTCATAGCGGTGGCACAACAGTGTGGCTTGGTGGTAAAGAGGAGACAAGTGGCGTGTGGAAACTGCCAAGTGGGGATCCCATCAGTTGGAGTCTGTGGGCAGAAGTTGGCCAGGAGAGTGGTCAGTTAGGGTGTATGGTGTATGATGGTCAGTCCCGCAGGATGAGAGGCCACTCATGTACTGCTACTGATGTCACCAGCTTCTTCTGCAGACGTTCAGGTAATTCTCAAGTAGACATTATGATTATAAACATGTACTATATTCCGACAGTTTGACACATATTTCTTTTTTTATATGCATCTATAGAGAGGAGACACAATCTTTCACTAGAATATATTTCTAAATTGGCCCACTTTGTTTTTGAGAAGTGACAACAGGATATGACCCAGATTTTGCCTTTGAATCATCAAATGTACACAATTTATATATCAGTTTGACACACATGCCCCTCCCTCCTGTCCGCACCTTGTCGGCCTTCACCCCCAGACCCCAAAATGCAAGATAAGGTAGGGTATTTCAGCGTGTGATGATTTTTTATTCTGACTGTTTGATATATTTCTTGACTGGTCATTTTTGTTTCCCAGAGGTGACTCCTCCTGACAACTTGAAGGTCCTCAAGAACTCAAACTCTGCACTTTCACTCAGCTGTAAACCAGGATATGGTTTTGTTGATGGATTATCAAAAAAGAGCATTCCCTCTTTTATTAACTGCAAGACATTCACTTCTTGGGTTGATCCTACTGACTCATCCAGTGCCTGTTATCGTAAGTTAGCATTCATCATGTGGTTTTGTTCTTCGATATGAGTATAAAAACCTACAATAACATTCTTTACCCTATTCTTCTTGTATGCTTGTTAGTTCTGCTTTGTTGCTTATTAACAAGATACATTTTCTCTTATCATGATATTTTTTTCCTACCACAGCCATAAACAACTTCATGATGAGGCACTTTGGTAACTACGATACAGCAGATGAACTTGCACTCAGTGACGGGAGCCATGAAACATGCATCGACATGCTGAAGATTTGGTCAAAGGGCACTAAAATGTTTCATTACAGGAAAGGTTGGAGAAGTGCCTCTACACCCTTTACAGTGACTCTAACTGTGAATGATGAACTGAAGCAGCTGATGACAGAAACCAACAAGAACAAGGTGTCAGTACGAGTTGAGGTCAATAAGGACACACAATGGGATGGTGATGGGTATGGAAACAACAAACAACAGTTTGAAAAGTGCACACTGACACAAACATCTACTGTAACATACAGCTGTCTGTGTAAGAATGAAGTCAATCCCTGCTCTGTGTTTGTCTATGTCATCATCCGTGATACCAGTGTTCTCAATGGTGTTAGAAGCCTGCAGCTCTGTGACATTTCACTGGCACCTGGCATGTAGACATATTTATAGGTATGGAAACAGTGATGTTGATGCTAAAATTATCCCTATTACAACATCAGGGAGAGCATTAAAGATTACATTTAGTTCCTAATGGGTAAACACAAATGAAACATAAAAGATTTGCAATGTACCAGTATTGAGACTTTTGATACAGCTCATAGAGTTCTCTTACTATGCACGATTGATATTAATTATGTTTTACACATTCCTGCTTTTATTCATGTGGATCAGTCTTGTCCCAAATATACAGCATTTGATTAGCTGCTATGACAGCATATATTGTAAAGACATCAACTTAACCTAACTGTGCCCAATTAACCTCTCATATATCATATACTTACTGCACATACTATATATAGGGTTATTACACGACTTCTGTGATTTTGGGTGCTTTTTCTGGATAATACCATTCTGATACCTGTTGATATTGCATGCCACGATGCATGCATCATGACCTTTGTAAGGTGTGCTGTTATCCATGGATAACAGGCACCCAGTGCATGCCTTACCTGTCATATGTCACATGTTAAAACCTTCAAGATTTCCGTTGCCAGGGGCAGGGGTCGAACCCGTACCATACTGATCCCAAGACCATCTCCCTATGCATTGCGCCACAGGGACTGACAAGAATAGCTGCAGTAGAATTTGGTTAGGAGAACACTATAGTGGCCAGAGCTGCCTGTCCCATAGCCAAAACAGTGACATACCATATTTCCCCTTGTAAAAGCCCGGGTTTGTATTAGTACTACCTACTACCTAAATCTCCTTACTAAGTGGCAAATTGACTAGGCCTTTACACAAGGATATACGGTACTGCTGTACACGTTCAAACCAAACCAGCAGCTGCCAGGTGGCAAGGTGGGTGTACTGATAGTATATTGGTTAGTGAGTCACGCTCCTAACCCTAGGTACAGGCGTTCGCGTCCAGGTCTGGTTCATCATTTTTGCAGTGCAAGCTTTCAAACCTTGTGTGTACACACACTATGGCAGGCTTTCACCTCTAGGCCAGGTCTCTTTTTTTTTGTTTTGTCAATGAATGCATGATGCATTTTGATGCATTCTGATGCATCCTGGTACATTAATGGTGTAATAAAATAAGTAGTTAATGGACGTGTCATGACTTGTGACTGATATCAAACAATAACATGGTGGGCTTTGCCCCCTCGTTGAATGTTATTTTTTGTTATTACACAATTTCTTGGATTTTGGGTGCTTTTTCTGGATATTCACGTTCTGATACCTGTCGATATTGCATGCCATGATGCATGCATCAAGACCTGAGTAAGATTTGCAGTTATCCATGGATAACAGGCATCAGATGCCATTATCTATAGATATAAAGCACACCTTACATGTAGAGGAACATATTTAAAACCGTTCTACCCCAGTCTGGAATTGAACCCGGATCACCATTGTTAAAAGCGACCATCTTACCTATAGACAAAGTTGGCGATGGTGCAGATAGGGTTAATACTTGAAGCCACTCAGCCCAGGTCGATGAATGGTGATGAAATGCATAGGATTGTAAAGATTTGGGACCATGACAGCTCACATGGTTAATATCCATAGTAGTAGAGATCCCATAGATGATATTAGTGTCCATATTTAAAGTTTCCATTACTTATTTGCAATGTAAAACCCAATTTCCCAGCTGTGAAAAAAGTACAGCATGCGAGTCTCCTTGGCCATAGCACTTCATGGCGGGCCTCAGTCTGGTTTGGACAGGGAGAATACATTATTTTCAAGATAGATTTGTTGTCGTTTGCCGCGCTCACTGTACATATCTATTCTAAGTCAATATGACATAACTAAGCTATGAAATGATTAAACAATGAAAGAATAACATATTAAAATCGATTTCTTATCAAATGTATGTATAGTTCTGTGTGCAAGGTGAAGGGAGACACCAAAGTCAATTTGCCATGGTTGAATGCACAATACAAATAATAACCGCTCCCTGCGTCTGGCACATTGAGCAAGGTGACTCACATGGCTTTGCAAACTTGGCTGTATTTACTGTTGGAAAAGTGGAATTTATGTTGAAATTAAGCAATGGAGACTTTATATGGACACTGATATCATCTATAGGATCTCTGCTTCTATGGATTTTAACCATGTGAGCTGTAATGGTATACATTGTTCAGAATCCTATGCGTTTCATGACAATTCATCGAGCCGGGCCAGGTCACAACAATGGCGACAGGGGTGCCTGTTTCTCCTTCCCGAACGATGACTTTCAGCTTGGATATCAGGTAAATTATACAATTTTAGGGTTTGTTGTGTAATAAAATAAGTAGTTAATGGATAACGGATAATCCATTAACTATTTGTTCAATATCAGTCATGGGTCATGACATATCCATTAATTGCTTGTTCAATATACATTGTTTAAATGGAACATGTGTATTAGTAATGAGTAAGAACTTGATAATCTGGCCACACCTGTTGCAGAGAAAAGTTGGCTAGATCTGAAATATGATGCACTATTGAAGCATATTACAGTAGATTGGTGTAGTATTGCCCAGAAACAGCCTGGTCACATCTCGTGTATAACAGACAATAAGGTTTTACTGGAGTCATATTAGGCACAGATTCAATTATGGTCTATACTGCCTTAGTGGCATAGATATCTAGTGTATTTAGTATAACCCTAAGGTTCAAGCTAACCTTTTAAAGGCCGCTGATGCAGGAGTGCATGATGCAAATTGGTCATCATGATGCACCAATGAAGTGCTGGCGAGACTGCTCACCAGAACTTCATTGGAGTATCATGTTGACCCTATGGGGTTGATACAAATACTCCCAGAATGCATCAGCGGCCCTTAAAGGGTTAATAACAGCATCCAATATACAATGTGACAGTGCCGTTCACTACCTCTAGTGGATCGACCACAATGTATAGCATGGTTGTTTAGTTCTGTCTACATATTAGTATTGAATAATGGCTATGTGATGTTTGATCTAGAGTGTTTATCGACCTTGGTTTTTTTTTTAATAAAGGCAGTAAGCCATAATATCAATTAGAAGTCATTTTATTCTCTTTTGATTATTATAGCTCATAGATATGAAAAAGTTCATAGCAGGGAATGCAATATGCTTCATTTTAAGGGGTAGTTGCAATGCCAGGGATGTTGATATTTTGTGGGAAATGTATAAGAGAAAGTTGTAGTCTTTAGTGAAATTCTTCCGACCAAAAGTAGAATAACTACCATATTACACAAAGTTTAGATATAGAGTATACACAGTTAGGGTATAGATAAAAGATTTACCAATATTTAATCTTCTTCCTGTTGCAGAGAGGTCTGAGTGAATCTCAGTTAGGTATAAATATTGTAACATCAACCTGGTCAACACATACACAGTAACATCTGTTTAATGTTAACACTGTTAAGGGCCGGTCAGACTGGTCGTAGGAAGATAAGAAGTACGACATGACTTTTTTCGGCCGGAAAATCAGAGATAAAATCATACAGTGTGGCATAGTCCTATTACTCCAAAAATGGGGCAAAATCTCATGATTTTAAAATCGTGAAAGTTTGGTACGCACAACTTTGGAAATTGTGGGAAAATCCCATCATAGTGGTGGGTTTTCGGTCGTAGTCGTAGATATTCTACGAACAGTCTGACCGGCCCTTTAGGAGGACATGATGCAGTGCTGCATCATACTATGTGGTCATCATGATGCAGAAATGTATCCATTGAAAGTGGATTACCAGTGCTGCTGCATTCATGCATCCTACTGGGAGCACATGGTTGATACACTTGGTATCTGAGCCAAACATTCAGTGCTATTAAGTAATGTCTTTAGTGCTACACTAGTGCATTGTAAAAACCAACAAACTTGATTGGTACAAAAGCAGCATGCACCCTGACTGTCTCACCTTGTGCAAGCTAACCATACATTATTATTGCTTCACACAGACATGTTGCAGAAATCAATAATTATAGTTCTAAGAACCAATGAAGATAACTCCACCCATTATTTATCCAAATCAACTAGAACCATGGCAACTGAACAACACAGGCATGGCAGGTAAGCCTGTCCTGCATTGGCTGTGTTGATATACTCTTATAGAAGATAGACTTGTCTAAAATGCATTCAAGTTGGCTGTCTGTATCCAAGCACTATATCAATGATTCATTGTAGCACATTTTTTTGACTTATTGCATTCTAGTTAAATTGCACTAGTTTAGTAGTGAGGAATTGCTTAATAAAGAAATAATAATGAAGATGAATCATAAACTGTGGTGATATAAATTAAATCAAATCAATAAAGAAACATGTTGAGAACCAGGAGACAGAATGATTGTAAAAAGTAACCAAGAGACCTGGAGGCCTGAAGGGGTCCATGGCACTGGAACTGGCAAGGAGTGGAGGGGGGGTGGGTTGTAACTGGAAACCTTGATTTATTCAACATTCTAAGAACTAATTTCATATAGATGAGAATGTGTGGCAGTAATGGCGAGTTACCATGTATCATAGATGTGTTTACACTCATACTCAACTAGGCCTTAGATACCAAACATTCATGTAAAAGATGCTGAGCAACTCTCTAGTTCAAAACAAGTAGTATATAATGTATCAGAATGGGACCCGTCAATTGCACAATAGGCCACGCCCCCTTGATTTAATTAGGGGATTAGGGACCACCTATCATGCAAATGAGGGGTCTCACCCCTAATTAGGTTAAGGTCAAAGGTCACATGACCATATATATGCGCATGCACTCCACTGAACTTGTTGCTGAGTTCATGGCTTTGCTATAAGCCCCACCTGGGGTCTGAAAAGGTCCTCATCCATTACTATTTTGAGTGTCGGTTTATGGCAGGGGCGTGGGAAGCAGTTTTAGAGTGGGTTGGACCAGGGGGGATTTTCTGCAATTTTTGACCTCCCTTTGCTTGACCTTTTAGTTTTGACATTTTGAGGAGTTGGCCAAAAGTGAGGGGGGGACATGACCCCCCTGTCCCCCCTGCTTTCCACGCCCATGAAAAGTAAAATACCTCATAATAAGCTGCACCCCAACTTCCTTTAAGTGATAGTTATAAGCTTTAAGGGATCTGATATGGTCTATAATCTGTGTCTCATACTTAGGGTTTTACAGTCATGGCATTTGAAAACATTTGAAAATAATATGTATTAAAGTTGAGGGAAAGGAGTCAGTAGATGAAAATAGGACAAGAGGTCAGATGAGGCAATGATGGAAACAAAACATGGCGATTACACATATTTTTGATCAACACAGAGCCATATATTCAAGTTTTTAAAAGTTCTGATACTGTGTATATTTCAATGTCAATAAAATGCTTATTGGTTTGAGGAGGACGCTGTCCTAAGACGCAGCCTATTTATCAAATGAAGAAACATAGAAAAGAAAAATTAGTGTCCATTGAATTGAATTGAATTGAATTTATTGCACGGAATCGTCCCAAAGGACGTTTTTTGGCGCACACATGTGTCACATTAAAGATGTTCAGGGATGTGGCTTATCCATTGGTGTTGAGGATTTTTCAATACAGAATGAATGATTAACAAATGAGCAGTAATTTATCTAAACAGAGATTCAGAGAACTGTATAGAGTTTATATATACTTAGGGAGTGGCATTTAGTCAAAGTGAGACCAAGAGGTTTAGTGATTCAGTGATTATGGCGTAGGATTTTGTCTACAGCATTTTTGAAGCGCCGCCGGGTTGGCAGGCGTTGAGTATTGTGATCTAGAGAATTCCATAGCGACACGCCCCTGTAATATGGGGACTTGTGATAGAACATGGTTTTGGCTCTCCGTTGTGCAAATCTTATTTTTCGATCACCTCTTGTTCTTACCTCACGTTGCTCTAATGCCTCCCCACCAAGTGACTTTTTCCACATGATTATTAGCAGCTGTATACTGCGACGATGCTCCAGTAGATCTAACGTACATTGGACATGCAATTCTCTGATTGAGATTTGCCTTACTCTATAGCCCAGGCACACTCTAAGAGCCTGGTTTTGAAGCCTTTGTAGTTTTGTTAGTTCATAACCATGGGAGCTGCCTAGGTAGAAGGAGCAATATTCAATGCTTGGAAGGATCATAACTTTATATACACGGAGACTAATGTCTTTGGACATACACTTGCGTAGTTTACTTAGCTTATATATTTTGTTGACTTTTTCACCTTTGCCATATGCAGGCTTAGACTCAAGTGACGGTCCAATTCTACACCTAGATAAGTATAGCTTAGACAGGTAGGGAGCCTAGAGCCATTCAGCACGATATTAGGGTTGTCTAGGTTGTCCAGCTTTAGTTTTGTACCAAAATACATAGTCATACTTTTATCTGTGTTAACTGTCATATAATTCCGGTTACACCATAGGCCAACTCTGTGCATATCTTCTTGTAAGAGATGCTCAGCCTCCTGTGGGTCGGCATGAGAAACATATATTATAACGTCATCAGCATACATAGTGAAACGGCTATGTTGTATGCACTCAGATAAGTCATTGATGAATAAGACAAATAAAAGGGGGCCGATCACTGAACCCTGGGGTACACCGAAATTTACTGGGGATTGAGGAGAGACTATACCGTTGGCCATCGCACTATGTGACCTGTGCGCCAAGTATTCCATTAACCATTTCTTTAGTTTTCTGTGAAAGATTAGCTGACAGATTTTGTTTATCAGAGTTGGGTGGTGGACGGAATCAAACGCCTTGCAGAAGTCTAGATAGCATGCAACAGTCACAAGACCATCGTCCCTGGCATCATACAAGTCTTTAACAACATTGAAGACAGCATCGCTGGTACCCTTGCCTGGGCGGAAGCCGAATTGGGTTTGACATAGAAGTAAGTTGTCTTCAAGGTGATCGGAGAGAATTTTATGGATCAGTTTTTCTAAGAGCTTCCCTGGTAAGGGCAGCAGAGTGATTGGGCGCCAGTTTTTGATTTGTCTGAGGTTGCCCTTTTTAGGGATGGGTATGAGGGTGCCAGCTGACCAGGTATCAGGGAAGATGCCTTCATTAACAGAATTCTCAAATATGATGGTCATTTCACTTACAAGGAAAGTTAGAGCATCCTTTAGGACACGACTATTGATGCCCTGGAGACCACATGATTTATCAATGTTTATCTGTTTTATGAGTTTTGACACTGCTTCTATATTAATAACGGCAGCAATGTCGAGGTCTTCCTCGTCAGCAACAGGATCCAGGTCAGGTGCAGGGAGATCAATGCCATTCGCTGGAAGTTTATTGAATAAATCATTGCCGATGTTAGCGAAGTATTCATTTATGTATTGGGCAGTTTTGTCCACGGAAATGATTTCACCAGTGAGCTCATCCTCCAGTTGTATGGTGAGATTTTTAGTGGTTGGATTAACGAGCTCATTGATCTCCCTCCAGAATTTAATGGGATCCCCTCTGGCCTGTTCAAGCATGTTTGAGACAAAGGCAGACTGACCATTATCTAACTGACGCTGGATCCTATTCCTCATTCTACGTGCATTTTTAAGTAATTCAGGATTATTTGTTACTTTGAGCTCATATAACAACATTTGACGGTCATTAATTAGTTCTATAGTTTCGTCGGTGATCCCAGGTTTCCTTTCCTTTTTAATGGTAAATTTGCGTATAGGACAGCAGGCATCAAGGTAATTAATTAGGTGGGCGTAAATAAAGTTCCATTGCAAATTAGGGTCAGTGCTGTCATAGAAATTGGACCAGTCTATGTCACATAAATATTCAAACAGGTCTGCCTTATCATAGTATCTGTAGGATCTACCAGAGAAGGACCTTGGATCATTATCCTCCTTTGGTTTTTTCCTGCACGCTAGAACAGGGTAGTGGTCGGCAATTAGACAGCAGAGGGGTTTGCACACACTAATAACATTACAGTTGGTAATAATGTGGTCTAAGCAAGTGCCGCCTGAGGCAGACTCATTCGGTCTTGTAATATCATCATATTGCCTCTTCAGACTAAATTCTCTACATAAATCAAAGAGTTCTATAGAGGCACGACTATTTCTATCCCTTGTGTTGATATTAAGATCACCAACAATCCACAGTTCAAATCTCACCCTATCGGTGCGATTTAGGATATCCTTCAGCTTTTCAAAGAAAATATCAACATCCCTATTAGGAGGTCTATATACATTTAGCAACAATATATTCCTGTATGTTGGCTTCTCAAACTAACTTCCATCAACATCAAACTCAAACTTCCATCTAACATCATAACAGCCCCAACCGCTCACAGCATACTTCAGTGTGACAGGAAACTTACTTTATTTTATGTGAATAACTTCTTCCCGTAGAGATAGCATTGCAGAGCCGATTGCCACACCCCCAGTGGCGTAATGTGTCTCGATCCACCACAGCGGCCGATCCAGTACTGCAGCCTTGATCTGGCAGCATGTAAACATTCAAAATGGCGGACCACTGCTCGTACGGGGAACTACGGTAAAGGATTTTGATAATTTTTCCTTATTTAAACCCTCTAAAAATATAAAATAAATATAGAACTAACCTCCCCTGGTGTCCTCGGTGGCCGATCCAAGTGGTTGAGAAATGTGTGTCATTAGATGTGTGTATTTAGCATTATCATGGAATTTAGTGTAACCTAAAACATTAAAACTGTGTCATTGTATGCACTTCAAAGATTACAATTCTGTAGATGTCAGAACTCTGTTTCCTGAGTTTGAATTTTGACTAGATTCACCAATTTGTGATGAGAATGGGCAAGTTTGGCGAGTGAAATATCCATACTTCCCTCAATTTGTGCATTTCATTCTCTGTGCTTATGCCAAACAGAGCTTTCACAATTTTCCCCATGATTATGTCAACGAACCGTTACATGTGGGTGAGGTGATAACCACTGAGTCCAGAGAAGTTCAGTTGATGATTCAGCTTTATTACAGTTTGGGAGTACAGAGTGACCAAACCAATCCAGCCCACAGTAGTGGCGCCTGAGCAGAGCCTATACCCTGGTAAAAGGTGATGTAGATTCTAGGTGTGAGCAGTGGGAAGAGCCAGAGAGATCTGAAGTGAGCTGATCCTGTGGCTTATTTATACCAGTGAGCAGCTCCCAACATGTTGCAATCTGCTCACCCGTTGTTGCAATACACATGCTGCCATCTGCATTGCGCAAGGTGGTAAGCAGCTTACTGTCTTTTATAGACAAATTTTGATTTAATGATGGATATCACAGTGCCAATCTCGCCGTTCACAAATCTAGTCGGTCACTGAGAGATGAATTAAGGCTCTCAGTGCATGTGTACTTTGGTGAATCCAAAGTAACAGACTCAGTCACATTGAAATCAATGTAATCTCTTATAAAAGGTTTAGATAGAAGATAAGGTTAAAATATGACACCATTATTGTGTCTCAGAATTGGGGTATGGACTGTGTTGCCCATCAATGCAAGCATGAGGATATAAAATATCCTGAAAATAGAATAAGACGCACTGTTAGTCCTCCTGTGTGCATGTGAGCTCCTGCTGTGATAAATGCACGAAAATTGGCAAAATCCATCACTAAGTGTGACTGTAGGAAATGAAGCATTTTACCAGAATGCAACTTGGGTGGCTGGGGCCAACATGATCACTGCTGTTGTAACAAGTAGGTGACAGAATACTAAATCACAGTCTGACAGTGGTCAATTGCAATTGCAAGTCCTTGACACAGCCTTAAAAAGGACTTGATTAGCTGTGGAATTCTTCAGGAGTGGATGAGTGTGAGCGATTGAAGCTGTGAAGCTGTATCACAAGCTTAAGTAACCCATGTGGTCAATGGAGCACAACGCCGGAGCGTGCTTAATGTGGGCAGTTGACCAATAGGTGGTAATGTGGGCAGTTGACCAATAGGTGGTAATTACCAAGAACACCACTGGTCAGCAGTGCATGTGGCCTGAGGCGCACATGGGTTTATTGACAGTTTTATGACCCCATGGGGCGTGGCTTAAATGAGAAGGTGATCAAGTGCCCCTGCTGGCCACAGGAGTTGGCAAGGAGGGTGATGAAGGCCTTTCATCCCCTCCAAATTGAAATAAATGTTAACTCACCAAATCCATGATTTAAATCTCCCATAGTAATACATATACAAGTTTTATGACTGGTTTTAATATACAAATTTGAGGATGCGTCATGGTAGTTTTGTTTGTTGTTTTGTTTGTAGTAATAATACATTTTCAAAATAGCAGATGTTGTCTGTGACGTTGAAATGATTTGAAACAGTGGGCTAAATTATTAATAAAACAACAGTAGTGGAAAATGAATTGTGAAATTTGTTTCCAAAGTCAAAATAACTGCATAGCGCAGTAAGAAAATAAACAAAATCAGATGAAATGGTTGTATGCTTGGTAGCCACTTTTAAATCAATCTCATTTTTAACTGAGATATGTGCACTTCTGCACATGGTGCCCCTAAATGAGATTATCATCCACATGTTGCTGAGTGCATACCACACACCTCAACGCATGCGTGGGTTAAATCCCCTGATGCTCATATTGTATTCACAATGAGTGTGTTTACACTCGCACCTTATGGTGGCTAATGGGTCCTACAGACGCCATTAAAGATGCTTCCACAACATTCACATACTACCATTGTATACAAGTGAGCCATCAAGGCGCTAATTACACAACACCTGTGTCTCTAATAAGGACCGTGACAATCACACCTGTGTCGGCGTCACCTCTCAGTGCACACAGAAAGTCGGTGTCTTGGTGTCGGTCACTGATAGATATGTCAATGCACTAAACACTACAAAGCATTATATTGACTCACTGTGTCAACACTTATATAAATACACATCAGACACACACAGCATGTGTTTCAAGTGGGTCATAAAACATTTGGCACTTAAGTGAATGACTAAACTGGTGGTAAATTAAAATGAATCTAGATTCAGTATATATGGTCTAGCATATAAAGGTTGTAATTTCTCACTAGTACCTTTGTCCTGTCTAAATTTATTCTTTACATAGACTAACTGACCACATTCAAAACCATGGAATTTCTTGCCTTTATCCCATCTAGTCTTCATTTTCTTTTTGGAATGTTTGAAATTCTTATTAACTTCTTTAATGAAATCATCTTGGGTTTTAATGATCTTTAATAAATGATTCTGAACAGGCGCTAGATCAGCATCAATACCAGCGATTTACTTTACCGATGGAAGTCGCGCATTTCGCCAATAGATCAATAAATTTATATGGACTATAGCCTAAGCTATATGATGCGCTAGTGTTCAAACCAAAAGATATTGCTGGAATATATTTGCACCAATTGGTTTGCATCTTATCAGTGAATGTTCTTAATGATTGAACCACTAATTGATTTGCGCGTTCTACCAAACCCTGGCTCCTTGATTGATATGGTGAGCTGTATCTCTGATCAATTCCAAATTTATGCAAATGCAAAAATACCCCTAAATGGTGGTCCTCTATCTGTATAGACGACTTGAGGTAAACCATAAGCGTAAATGAATTTTTCAAAGAACTTGCGGGTTGTTTGTTCAGCGTCAATTTTCTTTGATGGCCATGCCACAATAAATTGGCTATAAACGACTACAATTACCTGAATATATATTCATATCCACGCTTTGCTGGGTGAATAGGCCTGACTGTGCCCATCATGACTTGATAGGCATGTATTTACATGATTGTATATGTCGAGATTCATTGTAGGCCAGTAATACTTGGGCTTAATTATACTTGTCAATTTTGTGATACCGACATGGGCACCTAGTGGTGTATCATGTAAGTTTTGTAATCGGGTCGGCATCCACTTTAAAGGGAATTAATAAAATTCCCCTGGCAAGTCTGTTACTATGTCACATCTCACCATTTGTTAGATAGTTGAGTACACTAGAACTAAATGGGTCACTTTTCTGATCATTAATCAAGTCTTATGTTGAAAATGGGTTTTTTTAAAGAGCCAATACATTCTTATATAAGGCATCATTAAATTGTTGTGGGCTCTGTCTCATAGCCAATGCTCATCTCAATTTAGCTTTTGTACTAGTTACAATTGGTCTCTTTAAGATTTAAGAAGTCTGTGATTTCTTTGTCGGCGATTTATCAACTGGCGGTTGTGACATTGGCGCTACTGGATCATCAAATGAATCAGTATCGTCATATAACAGAAAATCAGCGACTTCAAGCCCATGCTCCCTTCCTTTTTTTAGACTGAGCTCTAGTCAATGCATTTACAGTGGCCACTTTCTTTAATATAAATTTTGGCTTATAAATTCCAGTTGGATAATTTTCCAGATAATCATCTTGAGTGTAGAATTTGTTGAATGCACTCTATTGAATCTAGGTTGCTTAAATGGCTTCAAATCACAGTTTTCCACAATATCATCATATGGAATTCTAGACAATGCGTCTGGTACAACGTTCAACTTACCCTTTAAATGCTTGATTTTAAAGTCAAACCTGGCAAAGAATTCTGACCATTTCTGCATTCTACCAGTTAATTTAACTTTACCATTTAAAGCTTCAAGAGCCGCATGATCAGTCAAAATTGTGAATTCTTTTTCCAAGGACATAATATTCAAACTTCATTAATGCAAATTTAATTCCCACCAATTCTTGGTCTGTAACACTATAGTTTCTCTCTGCCGTAGACAATTTTCTACCAGCAAATGCCATTGGGCGGAGATTACTTTCACATTCCAGCTATAAAATACATGCACCAACAGCTACTTTACAACTGTCTGTCGCAATAGTAAATGGTTTAGAGAAATTCCTAATATTTCAATACTATGTCATCAGCGATAGATTTCGTAATTTTATCAAATGCCTGTTGATGTATACTCATCCTATTGAATTTAATTTCTTTCTTTTTTAGGCCATATAATGGCTGCATAATCATCACAAAATTTGGAATAAATGCTTGATAATAAGCTGCTAAACCATTGAAAGATTTCACTTGTTTAGGTTATGAAAGTCCCTGATCAGTTTGACTATATTGGGATTAGGATGAACGCCATTTTCTGACACTACAAATCCTAAAAATGGGATAGTTTTAAAACCGAAAACTACATTTAGGTTTCTTAAACTTGAGATTTGCATGACTGAAAGGTTTAAATAGGCCATTCAAATTGCTCAAATGATCATCCCATGTTGGTGATGCCACTATATCATCAACATATGGCAATCACGTCGGTAAGTGCCTCACAACGCCCTCTATAACATTGTGGAAGGCCTTGGGAGAAGTAGATAACCCCATTGGCATAGTTCTATATCTCCAAGTTTTACCTGAAGGGGCAAACGCTGTCAGGTTTCTATCTCTCTCATGTAAAGGTATTTGGAAAAACCCTGAATAAGCATCAAGGGTGGAGAAATATTTTGCTCCTAGCGTTCCAACTGTATTGAGTGTGTCATCGATTCTTGGGAAATTATATGCTTGATTTTTTATCTGACGATTTAAATGTCTAAAATCAACAACTATCCTAAATAATCTTTTCCGGTTGACTGCCTTACCAAAAATGCAGGATACACCACTCATTGTGATCTTTACAACGTTCAATTATACCAGCCTCCTCTTGCCCCTTTAGATGTTTTTCCATGATCTCTCTTCTATCAGGTGAGGTTCTATAAGCAATAATATTTATGGGGGTATAATCACATTTAAATCAATTCTGTGAGTATATTCAGTGGTTAGGCCCGTCTCACTATCAGATGTGATGAAGGTGTTGGTATGTTTATCTAACAATTGCCATGACTCTGTGATCTGGACCTTAGTCAGATTTTTCCCATCCAATTTATAATCAAAATCAGATGTTTCAATAGGCTATTTGAAGTCATCTGGACCAATAAGATTTTCCTCCAACCGAAGTGAGTACAAACCAATTATAGATTCTTTCTTAATTTGATTGCTTCTAACTGATGAATTAAATACTACAAAAAGAATTTCATTTGTAGATTTAACAGGTTTCAAAATGGAACCTTTGTTTCTCTATGCTCTATTTCAGTCATATCAATCGTCTTATGCAACGATTTATCTGATAACACAATGGCAGAGACATATGATTCACAACCTGGCGGTATTGTAATGTTATCCTTAGCTCTAATAGTGAGAACATCATGTTCCAGAATCTTAAGGCTAATGGCAGCCTGAGTACAACATAGAAAATCAACACCTAATATAAAACTCCTATTAAGTTTAGGTACAACATAGAACACATGCATGACATTAATATTGTTAATTCCAAGTGCAATCTTGATTTGTAACCGTGCCACCTGTGACACTCCATCGGCCAAAAAAACTCTAACAAGGAAAGGTGCAGTCTTCATACACATTTTATCAATTAGCGCCCCATAGAACTTGTGAGAAATAATACTGATGGATGCACCCGTATCAACTAATGCAGGTATCTTATAACCACAAACATTTACATTTAATGCACCACATTCTAATGAATTAGCCCAATTGAAATCAGCAACTCAATAATTAAGTCTAGAAGGCCTTCTCTGTCTAGACTCTAGTGGTTTAAATTATGCTTACTAGATGATGGGATAGTATCAAAATCTCCCTTTTTATAATTAGATTGAATGTGACTTTTCCTACTGCCACTTTTAGAACTAGAATCCTGACTTTTACCACCGTAATTCTTAGACTTATGCTTATCATACTTCTTGGACTTATACTTCTCTTTAGAGAAATTTCTATTGTATCTGTCATCTCCATTCGGAAAAGGTCTAAAAGGTTTGAATTTAATTTGGATTAATACAGGATGGCTATAGGTGAGAGACAGGTCTTAAAATGCTTGGGGTTTAATTTGGATTGATACTGGATGGTTGTTGTCATGAGAATTGGCCTAAAATGCTTGGAATTTAATTTGGAATGATATAGAATGGCTATTGTTGTGGAAAGGGGCCTAAGGTGGTTTGTGATTAAATTGGATTGGTATATGGTGGCTATTTGTAATGGAAATCGGTCTAAAATGCTTGTAATTAATTTAGATTGATACGGGATAGCTATTTGCCATGAGAATGGGCCTAAAATGCCTGTGATTAATTTTGATTGATGCAGGAGGGCTATTGTTGTGAGAATAGGCCTTAAACATGCTACAATGATAAGTCTAATGTTGCTGGCAAGTGTCCCAGCTGAGGTAGCCACTAGTATTAGGGGAGGGCATGGGGGGGTGGCTGTAGTGAGGGTCGGGGTTGTGCTCAGTGTAGCTTAATTGGAGGCACATGGCTGGAGCATGGCCAGGGGAGTAGGGAGGTGGAGGGGGCTAAATATACATGTGGTCAGCTGAAAAACCTGCTTGAAGTGGGTGTGTGGTTTGGGGTTTTGGGTATTGTGAAATACGCAGTACTGGTCTAGTACAGGGGTTATAGTATACAGGTTGGGCATGGACTATAGGGGAAACAGGGGTATGTGTATATAACTGGAGGAGAAGCAGCTCATTGAAGATGAGTTGATAATAAGGGGTACACACACATATATGGAGAGATCATTGAGTACTGCATAAGTTCAATGAAAGAGATTCCCCATGACATAATAGTAACCTGTGACCAGAACTGGTTTTGCAATTATGTCAGTATTAATGTGAGTAGTATATAGTGTATCGGAACGGGACTATAGCTAACTACAGGATATTACTCACCCGAGATGCAGCCATTCAGAGGCCTCCCTTTAGGCGGGAAATTCAAATGGGGGTCTATTATGCAAATAAGGTCACATGACCCTAATTTGAATGGTCCAATCAGAAGTTTTCATTTTGGTGGGAAATTTGAAATTTGGTTACATGACTTTATTTTAAAATTTTCTGCCAAAATGAAGACCTCTGATTAGTTGGCTGTCCACATGTCATACCATCAGCTGTATGCAAGTAGTCACATGACCTTTTTAGCATAAAGAGGTGTGGTTTATTATGTAGATGATGATGTGACTATTGTGAGATATTTTTTTATAAAAAAAAGGGCAAGCTGACAGCTTGCCAAAAAAAAAAGTAAAAAGAAAAATTGAAAAACATTTGGGGGGCCTTCTGGGGGGGGGCCTTTGGTGGGGCCTTGAACTTACATAAGGTAGTTGAATATTAAATAGGAATACAATAGTACATACCACTTTTATTTGTCATTATTTCATTTTCGAGCGACTATAATTACACATCATTAAATACAAGTCCACACTCTCTACATATCATAGTTGAATATAGGATAGGAATACGATAGAACCCACAGATGGAGCAGTACACATGTCCTTGTCCAGCTCATATATGTTGTTCCTGGTAAATCACGAAGCGGCTCTCAGGGAAATCATCCTCCCGACAGAATGGAGCAATGTGTGAGACGATCTGTTTTGTTCCTCTGTGCACAAAGAACTCACTGGCTGAGGTGAATAGAGTTCTCAACGAGAGAAAAAACTTCAAGAAAAATCCTGAGGTGGACTAGAAGACGGTGGACAGAGTGATCAACCTGCAGAAGATCATCAGAAGCCCGTGCCACCCATTTTCATGGGAAACAACTTTCAGTTCATCGAGCGCTTGAACCATTTCCTGACAGATAATTTAGAAAGTCAGAACTTCCTGAAAAATTCGAAGGCAGTCTTCTCATAAGACTCGCTGACGAGACGTGTCACCATCACTGTGCCCAGTGACACTTGCGTCCTCGTCACCAAACATCTGGTGCACATTCTAGGATTCAGGGTGAAGACTTATTTTGTGAAGACGACCACCAGCGTCTACATCATGGACCTCTTTGGAGACGTGTACTCTGTGTACGTATACAACGACGCCATTCAAGACAGACGAGTGGATGACATGCGCTTTTTCCACATTTGGATTATTTTCCCTTGAAGTCCAAAAGGTTGGACGACGTCGGCATCTACTCAAGAGACATATCTGGCTGACCCATACCAAACATGAGAGGAGAGGAGACGGTGACACTTCATCTGAGACCCATCAACGAGCGCCATACTTTTCATCAAAGGGTACCACTGGACAAGGATACAGCGATTACTACAACGCTCAGTTTGTTAAGGGTATCAACGTGTACAGCGGACGATCTTTCCAGAATGGTCACGGTTTCGTAGGCGCCCTCTTAGGATTCATGCACTCGGCCACACACCTTTTGAAGACAGTGGGAAAAACTCTGGTCCATGCTGGCGTTGGTGTGGCCAAGGATATGATTGAGGGAGCTACTTTCAAGAACAGCGTGACACACAGAGGAGTAGGTGCTTTGTAGCGTCTGGCAGGTAAAGTGAACTCTCTGGGGAAAAAA
Organism: Acholoe squamosa; assembly: GCA_949317995.1. NCBI lineage: Eukaryota > Metazoa > Annelida > Polychaeta > Phyllodocida > Polynoidae > Acholoe > Acholoe squamosa. The sequence continues at coordinate 598,229 of OX439051.1, read as the reverse complement.
ACGGCACCCAAGAAAGCGGGGACCAAACGTCGGAGGCGATCTCCTCAAACAGGAAGCGGTTCTTGCAAGAGATGTAGGGGAGACATTTTTGATCGCTAGGGACCTTACCTGTAAATAAAAGGACACCGGTGTCAGTCTACCACCGACGTGAAGAGGGAACACAATGGCTTACATAGTGTCGATGGACCATTCTGGGTATTATTCATTATTTTACACATTTATCAAATACTTCGTCACACGTGCTCAGAACCTGCCCACAAGCTCACAGCTCATTCCCCCCCCAGTGTGTACAGTGAGCTGCTCTTACATCACCCATACCAGGATGTTGTGAGAGCCGGACCCATCCCATTTCTGGGCACTGACTCACTGGGAGTTACACAACATACCGACATACCTGTGGACGCATTTCTAGGATGCAGGGAAATTCCACGATCTCCCTTTATCCTGATTGGTCCACTTATAAATAGAATCATTACCAGGTATGGCGACGCGTCAGATCTGACCAGACCCAACCAGATCTGACCAGATCTGACCTGCTCCTACCAGTACATTTCATCACCCTGTGAGCTGCTCACCTAGGTATATAAGACCGGTGAGCAGCCCCCAGCAGCCATCTTTTCTACTTACATTATCCCACGCACAACCTCCCTAGTATCTAGGACCTACGACAGGTTGAGCTAGGAGCTTAGGGGCAGAGCCTGCACGCTGGCAAGTGTATCATTGTTACCACCTATATGTACACTCTGTCATGCAATAAACAAGGATCAAAGAACTTCTCTGGATTCAGTGTTCATTACAACATTGACTTGCAACGGTTCGTTGACAATGGTGGAGAACTCCTCAGAATATCCCACCACTAACCTCTCATAGCCATGAGTAATAGTGAGACCACACCCAAGGAGCCAGTTTCTGAACGTACCTTTGCATCACCTGGGCTAGACGCACCCAACCCACCTGCAGCCGCCGCACACCATTTCCAGAGAGAAAATTCGTCACCTGACGCCCTCAAACTTGATCCAGCTATACCTAGAGCCCTTCACCCATGCACAAAACAGACTGTGAGTACCGGCATTGAACAATTTTCATCCACAATTGTAGATAACAATACTGGAGTACAAACCAGTACACCAGTGTCTCTGTCTGCACCAGGATTAAACATTTCTTTACCTGGACACTGACAAGCTGCCTCACCACAAATAAGGCTATCTGGTATAACGAGCCCCACATCTGAGACATCACACCTGGGTACACTGGATCACCTGCATTTGGATCCACACCTGGAGAAGAGACACTTAGATCTCCAAGCTTCCCTAGAGGATATCGTACCCCCATCACCTGTAGAAGCCCGTACAGTGCCTGCAGGTAATACTCTGACACAGGCAGGCACCAACTCAGCCACTAACGGTACCAGACAAATACCCATATGATATACCATTTTATTATTCCATAAATTCTAACATATTTTGTATTAATCAAAGAATATCTATGAAATTAATACAGAGGTTGGTTTTAAGAGCTATAAGAGTGCTCAAACTTTGTACAAGAGCGTTCATGCCCCACTGCACACCAGCCAGAGTCAGTTAGACAGAGGTTTCTGACATCAAAGGCTCCGACCTAATGGTTCACTGCACAATATAATAAAAATGAGGGTCTCAGTGTGCGACCTCATGGTTCAGTGCACAAACTAATAACTTGTAAGTGAATGCAACCGGCCGTCACGGGTGCCTGAGCACCGCTGACGCCGTCATGAGTGTCTGAGCACTCTAATAACTGAACAATGGGTTACATAAGCACGACGCCATAACCGTCTGGTCGCTCTAGCGTCGCTCCTGAGCGAGCTAGGTCAAATATAAAAGCATTTATGGAAAGCCCATAGACGGTCAAAATGAGCCCAAGATCAAGGCGGAACTCCCATTATTAAGGAAGTTACGCCATAGAGACTGAATGGAGCTCCGAGTGCACTACAGACAAACCGGCGCAAGTTACGCGTCTATCCAGCGGGCAGTTTAAACTTGGCATATTCAACTCCGCGCATGCGCAAAATGGCGGTTATAGCGGTGTAAACGACCGAGTTATGAGGGTCTGAAGTCACAGAACCAACCAAGACAAAGGGGGACACAGCGGCGCCCATGGGGGTCCTTTGTGGACCCAGTGACACATGAAAGGCTCCCCTCAAACAATTGCAGAGTTAGGCAGATGCTACTGGCCCAAGTCAGTCTGGAGGTGCTTTTCCAAGATTTGCTACAAATAGCCTGTCTGCACCTCCAAGAGGACAGAACACCAAGAACCGCTCTAGAGGTAACATCTCCAGTCATCTCCTGCTACCTGCTATACCACTGCACTATGGTGAAACTATGCTAGACAGGCATTGGTTTCCATCATAAGTGGCCAGAGGGTATCTTCCTCAAGACTTCCACCAGAGGGTAAAGTTATTCATTATTACATTATTCCTCTAAGCAGCAGGTCAGGAGCTAGGTGTGGGAACCCACCTAGAACTATGCTGGACATTGTATTATTATTACCTCACAGGTGGAGTGGAACAGAACATTATACTTTATAACTTACTGTATATTTACTGTATGTACAAATTACCTACATACTAACTACTGTGTGATTGATATTTCTTACATGTTGCCTAAAGCTGAATAAACCAGTGACAACTGGAAATAACACTATTTATAAGAGCCTGTTGGAATTACACTATATACCACTAGTCTTATGATATTTCTCATATGACAACTTGATCATGCACAATCACTAGTATGACAAAGTGGTGGAGAACATCCTACTAAGATCCCAAATTACCCAATGCTCTCTAAAAATTAAGCTGGCAACATTACTGAAAACAATCATACACGCAGTAAAACCCACTCCACCCACCCAGTGACCTTGACACCATGCCCACCAAGGTCACCAGTGAGATCTCCCACATACCAGTGAGATCCCCCACACACCAGTGAGATCTCCCACACATCAATGGGATCTCTCACACATCAATGAGATCTCCCACACGTCAGTGAGGTCTCCCACACGTCAGTGAGGTCTCCCACACGTCAGTGAGGTCTCCCACACGTCAGTGAGGTCTCCCACACGTCAGTGAGGTCTCCCACACGTCAGTGAGGTCTCCCACACGTCAGTGAGGTCTCCCACACGTCAGTGAGGTCTCCCACACGTCAGTGAGGTCTCCCACACGTCAGTGAGGTCTCCCACACGTCAGTGAGGTCTCCCAAACGTCAGTGAGGTCTCCCACACGTCAGTGAGGTCTCCCACACGTCAGTGAGGTCTCCCACACGTCAGTGAGGTCTCCCACACGTCAGTGAGGTCTCCCACACGTCAGTGAGGTCTCCCAAATGTCAGTGAGGTCTCCCACACGTCAGTGAGGTCTCCCACACGTCAGTGAGGTCTCCCACACGTCAGTGAGGTCTCCCACATGTCAGTGAGGTCTCCCACACGTCAGTGAGGTCTCCCAAACGTCAGTGAGGTCTCCCACACGTCAGTGAGGTCTCCCACACGTCAGTGAGGTCTCCCACACATCAGAGAGGTCTCCCACACGTCAGTGAGGTCTCCCACTAGTCAGTGAGGTCTACCCCACACATCAAGGTCTTATCAGTCAAGCTGGCAGAACAACACACAAAGACCTTACGTAGTCAGGGGCCTGTTGAAGAGGTCTCCCTCCCACCTAGATCTAGGAGGCCCACAGGAGGCAAACCAGCCTCCAGTACAACAGACCCACACTTAGTAGACCCCACACCACCCACCCTGTCTACTCAGGGAACAACCAGTTCCCAGGGATCCAACAGTTCCCAGGGATCTCTACAGGACGCTCAACTCACGCTATCTACCTCAGGGGAAGAAGGAGCTGCCTCAGGGGGTGGATCCACACCCTCATCCAGATCCTCCACCCCAGCTCCGGCCTTTGACAGCCACTCCTCCAGAGACACTTCTCCCACACCCTCCATCATGGACACCGATGAAGGCCCCCAACCTAATCAGACAGCTGAGAAGATAAGGGCCTATGAGAAGGCCATCCATGATGCAGTTACTGCCCTAGAGACCAACAAGTCCCAGCAGGAGGAAAGGGAGAGGATCCTCAACCAACAACTGGCAGAGAGGAATGCAGCAATAGATGCTCAACAGAAGGCCATGGAAGATCAGCGGAAGTCCCTAGAGAGACAACAACAACAGATAGCAGATCTCATGAAGATGGTATCATCCCAGACCCCACAGCCTCCCACACCTGCCATCACACCTGTTGTCACACCATCTGCCTCTGGATCCAAGGATGACATCATAATCTCCATGGTGTCCAACATGACCAAACTCATAGACAGAAAACAACAGGACGACAGAAAGATCAGGCTACATGAGGTAACAAAACCCAAAACCTTCTCACACCCATCACCACTCATGTCAACAGCATTATTTATTGATCACAAATTCCCAGAATATCTGAAGGATAAGTACAAAGTAACAGACAGTGACACCATGGTAACATATTTACCCAAGTACCTTGAAGGACAAGCACTAGCTTGGTTTGAATCCTTCAGGGAAAGTGCCACACCTGATATGCTGACATGGACCAATGTAGTGAATAAATTAAAAGAGTATTTTGCTACTCGAGACAATATCATCTCAAGGACAGCACTCCATGCACAAAAGATAGATGAACCTGTCCTAGACTATGCATGCCATCGCAGGAAAGTGTGTAATGCCCAACGCCAAAGCGATGAAATCCTAAGCAAGGCATTTACCCAAGGCATGAGGCCCTGGATCTCTGTAGCTCTTGAGAACAAGAAAATAGACTCTTTTGACCAAGCCCTAGACCTAGCCCTAGAGGTTGAGACCCAAGAAAGATCTAGGAAGGTAAGGGAGGCAGAGTCTAACCCACAGCCTACTAAGAAGAAGGTCCAGGAAATCAGCACTAGTGCAGATGAAGATGTTAACCTAATGTCTAGTGCCCATGTAAGGCAACAGGAAGCTAAGGTTACATCAAGAGACCCTACCGGTAGATATAGAGGAAACAACTATGACCCCAACTACCAATCCAATAGAGGTAGAGGTAGAGGGGGCAACAACAACAACCGGGGGGGTCACAACAGTAGGAAAGACAACAACTCTTCCAACTCCAACAATGGTAACTCTTCATACAGTGATAGGAGAGACAGAACCCCAAGTAATGGCAGATCCTATAATAATCAGGGATCCAACAGTAGGAGCCATAGTCCACATAGGAACTACAACTCTGGATCCTACAACAACTCTGGATCCTACAACAACAGCCAGGGTTCAAACAACTCTGGATCCTATAATCAAGGATCCAACAGTAGGAGCCATAGCCCACATAGGAGCTACAACTCCGGATCCTATAATCAAGGAAGCCATAGTCCACATAGGAACTACAACAGTGGATCCTACAACAACAATGGTGCCTACAACAACCAGAGATCCAACAACTCTGGTCATTATAACCAGGGTTCCAACCCACGCCAGGAGGATTACAAACCTGACACAAGAGGTTACCAGGGGAACCAACACAGTAACCCCCAAATACCACCTCATGTAATGGATCAAATCTCCAAGCTCCTGGTGGCAAACATCTCAACCACCCCACAGAACCAGGAAAACTAGGATGTCACAGTGCCGATGGGCTAGTGCGCTGTGACACCCCAAATACAAACAATCAATCAGGATTAACAAAGATCCAACCAGAGACAATTGCTAGTGCCAATATACCATCTAACAGACAGAGACGTCCATCAGTGATACACATCACCCCACCAGATTCATCATCAAAAGATACAGGTGAGAGTACCAAGCTTTCTATTGTACTTCTTCAAAATGGCTGTATCAATGCAAATCTATATGATGTTTCAGATGTACAATGTTTGGTTGATACAGGTGCTACTATCACCTGTGTCAGACAATCATTCCTCATGGACCTCCAAAAGAGATTCCATATCCAACTGAGGAAATCTAAAATCAACATCCATTTGGCAGATGGATCGGTGTGTCATGTTAGACATTCAGCTATGCTGAACTTTAGAATCCAAGGTGTCAGATTCCAATACCAATTTGCTGTAATACCCAACCTCACACAGCCCGTTGTTCTCGGCACAGATTTCTTAAGCACTACAAAATCTCAAATTGAATTTAATGTTGATCCTGAACAAATTCTCAAACCCATTAGGGCAGTGAGGGATTTTACCATCCCTCCATTCTCTGAACTTGCAGTATTGGGTAAAGTCACATCTACTCAATCACTGCAAGGCAAAACTGGAGTAGTAGATAACCTCCAAAGAAATAACAATGCCCCATATCTAGTTCAAAGGGCAGCAGTAACCCCCAGGGAAAATAACAAACATCCCCTAGTGTTACTCAAAACCAGCAGGCGCCCACATAAAATCAAAAAGGGTGCCATCATAGCTCTATTTCAGGAAGTCAAGGAATCTGATTTAGAAAAACCTCAACAGGTGTCAGACACTACCCCACACACTGATCAATCCATCTCAGCCATACGGCCTGAGGATGTAACTCAATTCAGTGACACAGACTCAGACTGTGAGTCCACATATGCTGACCCTGAACCCAACTCAATCAGACTCTCTGAAATAGCTGCTATACATAGTGAGGCACATGACCTCGAGCCAGAATTGGAAGAGAATGTTCCACCAAAATCTGTGCTCACATCCAAAGATCAGCATGATAGATTAGAATCACTGCTGACCAAGTATGATGATATATTTGTAGGAAAAGATGGAGACATTGGTGCCACACACCTGTATACACACTCAATACATGTAAAACCTGAGGCAGTGCCATGTCATTTCCTACCATATAGACAAACACCAGAAAAACAGGCCGCAATAGGGGAAGAGTGTGAAAGGCTAGTACAACAGGGCATTCTGAGAGAATGTGCTGAAGGCCCCTGGGCTTACAAATCCTTTTTAGTACAAAAATCATCGGGAGGCCATAGGCTCGTCACAGATTTTCGTTATTTGAACCAAAACACGATAAATCAAGCCTTATCTACTCCCCGGGCCGATGACACTCTAGACATGATAGGGTCACTCAGACCGAGAGTATTCAGTAAGCTAGATGCCCAACAGGGATTTTTTCAAATTCCTATAAGACAGGAGGACCAGCATAAAACCGCATTCATAGCAAATGACAAAAAATATGTCTACGAAAGGATGCCGATAGGTTTAGCGACCGCACCTGCGGGATTCTGCCATCTAGTCACATTAATTCTGAACAAACTCAAATACAAATGTGCCCTACCATATCTAGATGACATATTGGTATTATCACCATCAATCGAACAACACTTCCATGACCTGGAAGATGTGTTCAACAGCCTAAGAGTTGGTAAACTCAAACTGAAGAAATCAAAATGTGAATACTTCATAGACAGAATAGACTTCTTGGGAATGAGAGTCACACCCATGGGACTACAACCATCTCCCACAAAGGTGGAGTCAATCAAAACCTTCCCAACACCAAAATCAGTCAAAAATGAAAGATCCTTCACAGGCCTATGCCAATACTTCAAAAAGTTTATCAAAGGTTATGCCCAAATTGCTAGACCATTATATGATCTACAGACACATCTCAAAGCATTTGTCTGGACAGAGGAGGCAGATAATGCTTTCAAAACATTAAAGCATGCCCTCTGTACCAATGCTCTTCTCAGATATCCAAACTATGAGAAAGAGTTCAGTTTGGCAACTGATGCTTCCAATGTGAGTTTAGGAGCTGTACTCTCACAGAGAGATAATGAAGGAGTGCTCAGACCAGTAGCCTTTGCAGGTAGAACCCTCTCCAAACATGAGAGAAATTACAATACCACGGAGAGAGAACTACTGGGAGTAGTGTATGGAGTATTACACTTCAGACACTATCTAGAGACTAGACACTTCCAATTATACACAGACCATGCAGCCTTAATCCCACTATTAACCAATACAGGACTCACACATAGATGGGCCAGATGGGCTCTAGACATACAGCAATTTTCATTCACCATCCAACACGTGAAAGGTGATGATAACACACCACCAGATGCTATGTCTAGAAGAGAATACCCAGACTCTGGACCCATGACTAACCCTCCACCCCCACCAAGGAGAGTTAGAGCAGCCAGTAGAACCAAGTTTGCAAAAGTAACAAAGAAAGTACCATTCAAAAGGGATGATCCACCCAACACCATTGAAAGGCCAGAGACACCCATTAGGGGTATCTTGAAGCAATCTACACACTATGTGTTTTGCCACTGTGAGAGAGAATACTCACAACTCTTTCCAGATAATGACTTCGAGCCTATTGAATTCTCATCACTCAATCAGATGGTGAAGGCAACTCCTAAGGAGCCACCCTTCACCCCACCTGACTCAGATGAGGAGGATCCAGAAGACACAATATATGCTATTACTCAAGCAACTTCCAAATCAGTCAGATTCTTTGAACCAATGCAGGGAGAGGAAACATCAAACCATTTGTGTCCTATGACCACACGCTCAAAGACTAGAGAAATGATTCAGGAGGGCACACCAAAACCCCCCACACAATCACAAACTATTCTAAATGAGAAAAAGGTCACAGGAAACAAACCTACCAAAACCCCACCTGCCAGGAAAAATGTCACAAAAGACACTGCATCTACTAAGTCAAAGAACTCTGAGACAAAGAAGATTGACAAAAAGCAAATTGTGCCTTTAAAGAAAAAGGTTGCCACTCCCATCAAGGCGAGAATAGGCCCTCCAAAGGAGCCTACACACCAAAACAAGAGTGACACACCCCAACAAAAGGAACAAGATAGGCCAATAGTCGATGAAAAAGAAAAAGAAAGAGACAGAATAAAACAACATGTGCTAGGTATAAATCAATTACTGGATCAGATTCCCGACACATCCATCTCAGGTACAAACCTTGGCTTGGAACAAAGGAAGGACAAGGACCTATTGCCCCTCATACAATATCTTGAGGATGGAACCTTGCCTGCACCAAAAGCACAAGGAAATAGAATCATCAACCAAGGCCAGACATACACCTTGGTAAATGGTACATTAGTCCATATATGCCCCATAAATTGGAGAAAAACCAATACTGTACCACTTCAAATTGTTATACCACAGCAATGGGTAACAAGTACACTACAGTATTTCCATGACTCACCTACTGGCGGCCATCTTGGTTCAAGTAGGATGCTGTCAGCACTCCGACCTAGGGTATATTGGAAGTCTATGCTAGCAGACACAACAAAATATGTTTCCACCTGCCACACATGCCTCACAGCAAAAAGGCAAGTACACTCACACAAGACACCAATGACAGTGAGAGAGTACATGGCTTCACCAATGAAGTTCCTAAACCTCGACGCGGTGGGACCACTTCCCACAACTGCCAGGGGAAACAAACATATACAAGTCTGCATAGATTATGCTACCAGATATGCAACAGCTTGGGCTACTACTGACTTAAAAGCTGAAACAACAGCAGCAGAGTTCTACAAGAATATAATTTGTCATCATGGAACACCAGCCACTCTTCAAACAGACAATGGAACATGTTATACAGGTGCAAAGTTCACAAAGTTGACCAAACACCTCAAGATCAAACATAAATTCTCCTCACCATACAGGCCACAATCAAATGGGCTTGTAGAGAGATTCAATGCTAGCATCGGCACAGCGCTCAGAGCATTCTGCTCAAAACACCAAAACAATTGGGATTCATTTATTGAACCCATAACCTTTGCATTAAACAACACTGAATCCCAAACCACAGGATTCACCCCTTTCTTCCTACTTCATGGAAGAAACCCAGCCACCCCAATGGACTTAGGGCTAGGAATACAGGAAGACATATCCACCGTAGCAGACCATGTAGCTAACATGATAACAAATCAAGATACCTCTAGGAGGAAAGCTATAGAAAGGGTCGCCAAGCTACAAAATGAAAGGAAGGATAGATATGATAAGAAACTTACACCACAGGAAATCAAGGTCACCGACATGGTGTACCTAAACATACCAAGAATCCTGACCAACACAGAGTGTAAGAAACTTCAACCCCTTTTTATGGGACCATATGTTGTAGTAGATAGACCTAGTTTGACAAGTGCCAAACTCAAAAACTTGGACACCAATCTATTGGTGGCCAGACCAGTGCACATAGACAGACTGAAAAAGGTTGTGGCTGTCAGAAACAATGAATTTGCACACAGGCTTATTCCACATGAGGCCAAATACTACAACAAAATTGTAAGGAACAAAAATGATATCACCCTTACAAAAGAAACCACAGGCATAGGCCCTATCAAGCCTAGGCCTGCACACCACATACTAAGAAAAACATCTAGGTGTGGTGCAGTTTCAAGAAATTAGAAACAGATTGAGATACCAAAAGAACATAAGATTTTCAAAATGTATTACAAATTCCTTTCATCCACACATAAGACATGTGTGACTGATAATGAATTACTTATATGTATATAAAGCCAATCAAATTTGTAAATATATCAGTAGGTTATTGCCTCTGAATGGTCAAAGCCTGGGACCCTCCAAGTAAAGCAGACATGAAGTCTAAGAAGAGTAAGGGTAACACAATGGAGTGTCTAAAGCCTAATCCCCACATGAAAGAGCGCGCTATGCCAACACAGCAGTCTATAGAGATCAATTGACCTTATAAGCTACACTCAGACAACTGTCTAGACGGTCATGAATGGCTGTCCTGGATGACAGGAGGAGCTAATTACCAGTACACAGATTACACAATAGAACCCCACAGTTGCAGACACTGGAGATTAGGTACATGACTCCAGAGAAACAATACCAGGCCCACAATGGATGTGGGTAGGGTAGGCTACATAAGAAGCACTGTGGACCATAGCCCACCATCAGTCTTCATCCAGCTGCAGTCTGGAATACAAGTCTACAGGACCCCACTTGGGAATTAGCCAGCCCACTTCTCCATTAGGAGAGACTGCACTAGGATAAAGAACACACCTACTTCACCTTCAACCTGACCTTACCATTTACTGGTCAATCTCTATAGACTCACCGGACATATTGCCAAGACAGCTCAATCTTGCAAAGGTACAGTTTGAACCACTTCATTTAAAGTGTTGCACCGTACACTTAGACTTTACCAGCACCAAATCACTACAAATTTGACAAGACTTTAAACAGCAAACTTGGTTTACACAAGCACCATGGGGAGACTGAGAGTTTCACCCATACTGCTAACTATGCTGTTATTATATACTATAGAACCACTTACTGCAGGTTATACACCTGTGGTGAGACAAAACATAGGAGTAGTATTCAAACCTAGCCCTCAACTATTGGTCAATGGACATACAACCACAACACTATTGTTAGCTATCCCCTACAAGATACCTCGGGCACCCGTTACCCAAGGATCCATAAGGGATAGAATACTCCACTTGACCACTCCTACTCTACAAGATCATACCTCTGGTCAAATTATCCAACAAGCCAAGGAGCTTGACACCTTGCTGGAAATTGCAGACAAGGAGATAAATGAAACATTAGCCTCCATCAAATTGTTCCTATCCAACCCCATAAACACATTGGACAAGGCCAAAAGAGAGGCCATACTGGGTTTTCTAGCACCCCTGTTTCGCGGTGTGCTAGGTCTAGCCACAGTAGAAGATGTAAACCAAGTAATGGGACAGCTCAAGAACATAGATGAAATACTAAGGAAATTTGCTAAACAAGATCAGGAAGCAGCTAGTCTCATTGAAAAGATCACAGACAGACAAGATAAGTTTGTTAAAGCATACATCCAAGATAAGAAGGTACTGGACAGCACAATCAACACCATAGGTGACACCGTCAACCTGTGGGCCTCTAACATGTCCAGGTCACTTGACTCATATTCAAGGCACGAGAAAACTCAAAGGGAAAAGATGCAAGTATTAAATGATGCATTAATTATCATAGCAGCAAGAATGAATACAGTTCAATCACTGCAAAGGACAAATGCAGCCCTGAGGATGCTATCATCAGGGATCCTAACCCCTGATATAGTACCACCCTCAGACCTTGCTAGATACTTAATTGACATTAATAACAAACTTAGGATTACACACCCTGGAGCACAAGTCGCAATTAATGACTTAGATTTCTATTATTCACAGAAGCTGACCTCATACACTTACTCAGCTCACCATATATATATTCATCTGGACATTATAATTCAATCTACCACCTCTACCTTCAAACTGTACCAAATGATTACATCACCCATGCCTATAGACACACAGGAGACCCCCACCAGAGGAGTCACCAAATTACAAACCACAACTGAGTTTCTAGCAGTATCTTACGACGAATCATTATTCATCGAATTGGACTCAGCAGATATGCAGGCATGTGAAGGTACTACAGTAAAGGTATGCAGAGATGTAAATGGTAGAATTTATAAACACAGGCCTACATGCCCTGTAGCCATTTTTACTAACCAGGCTCAACAGATTAAGGAACATTGCAAGTTTACAGTTTCACCATTGCAAGCACCTACCACCCATGCTATTTCCATTTCTGAAGATGAGTATCTGGTCACTACTAATGAACCCCATTACTTTATCAACTGCCATGGTAAAACGTCTGAAACTCGAAAAGCCCAGTCCTACTCAATCATAGGTGTACCCTGTGGGTGCACAATCAGTGTAGGAGAATTTTCTCTTCCAAACACAAGGTTGCCCTGTAACTCAACCTTATCATTTCATTACATTCTCAAGACAATTAATTTACCATTCATGGCAGCACTTAACCAAATTACGGAAACCAAACCAGATGAAAGAGAAAATCTTCCAGATTTCCCAGTAGTAAACCTTTCTAGAACCTTAGAAAAACTACAGGAAAATCCAATCATGGATGATATTACTCAACTAAATTTAGAGCCCTTTGCCAAAACATTATTAAAAGATGCCTCCAACCTTGATAAGGCAATGGAAACACGCTACGTAGAATCATACCTACGTCGAGTTACAGAGCATCCAATCTTCCAAAGCTTAGGACTCATCCTAGGGATATCAGCTCACATTTTTATAGTATACATACTACTCAAACTATACAGACTAGGAGGGACTGTAGCCTACCTGCCTACAGCCAAAGCATTCAGACTAGTCACCGAGCTGCCCCTACACAAATTGCTCCCAGATAAGAATCCTACCAAATTTACCCCTACAGAGGAAACCCACACCCCTTTCCTCACAATTCAGGAAACCCACACCCTGATAATTGCTATATTATTCACCCTGACCATCTACTCAGCCTACAGAATAATGAAGTACCTTAAGAAATTTGCACAGACACACTGTGGCAAGAAAAATGTGGCCAAGCGCACAAATCCCACAATATATTTTAAAATATATTGTGGAGACTCAAACTTCGCGCTACCCCTGAGGCCAATACCACATGAATTTGATGAGATTAAATCAGCAGCTGCCCCGACCTATAAGGATATAGTGGTTAAAACCTTCCCACTACCTAAGGCTATATTTACCTGGGATGGACCAGCAGTTATAACAACACAGAGAGGAGAATTTGCTTATCACCTCCCTCAGGTGATACACCTACCTTGGCGCACTAGGTTCAGTACCATACCAGCCCTTAAAAACAAAGGACTGTACTACTCCATGCTTCTCCAGAATGATTGTGGCACCAGCCCGGTGACCATGACAGCACTGGAAAATACAACAGATATAATTATTGACGAACAACAGGAGGAGACCGCAAGGTCAAACATGCAGACTATTGCTAATTTTCTAAACCACCAGCCCTCCCCGGTGACTGTGGAAACAGCCTAGACTGCCCACAGCCTAGACTGCCCCCAGTCCACCACCAGTAAACAACATATCAGAGACAGTATTCAGAACTTTTCGGACAATTTGCCGGCCCTGAAAAGGGCCTTTGGGATGGCGGGTTTTTACACCCTAGGTTTCAGTCAGTCGAGATCCTACCACAGATCCTCGGGTTCAACATCGATGGGAGAGTCCGAGTCCGAGTCCGATCCATACATATGGCCGTGGTCCTGTTCCCACTCAACGAGCCGGGCCTCCATCATCCCCAGTCCATACTCGGCGGCCATAGACGGGTCCCCGGATGCCGCGAGATCGATAAAAGGACACTGCCAACAAATAATCCCACAAGACTCGCTCCCACGGTCCGAAGTTCGAGTCCATGGGCCAGAACCCTAAATTACTCAAGGCCCTAGCCAAAAGGGCCACAGTGGCCCCCCGACGCAAGGCTGAGCCCAAGAAATATTGGCAGGAATACATGTCCACCAACACATCTCCATGCTCACTGATCTCTCTGAAATTCCTCACTATGTAACCATAGTGTATGGTCTGGTTGGCCTCCACCAGGGCCCTAGCCGGACTCCCCACCACCATCACCTGGGAGACAGGCAAGGCAAAGATAGTTTGAAGGTTGGCCATGGTGTGACAGCAGAGGTTTCCAGAGAGGAAATGATACTCCAATACCAGCCACCCACTCCTTAAATGGACACACACACACCTCCCCCTCCCCACCCTGAACTGTCCACTGACACCAAGCCAGGCACTGCCACAGACACATGCCAGAATCTGACACCTAACACCTCAAGTGCCACCACTGCATGAGCACATCAGGGAGGAGACTCACATCTCACTCCTGACACACCTCCACTGTCAATGAAATTATCAAAGTATTAGAAAAATTTTAGAAAAAAATACACAGCCACTTGTTGATGTATAATATGAAAATCTATGGTATTCTCACAAAATCGATGATTAATGCGCGCATATACGCGCAAAATTGCGAAATTGCAATTTAAAAATTGTAAATTGTACAAATCCAACACAAAATATACATGAATGCAGGTAGATAACTAAGACAGTTTTGTACCCACTAGCACTTGTATACTATGCCAAGATTTACTTAAAGTAACACACTTTAGGTATCCAAGAAAATTGTTGAAAAAAAAAAAATGAAAAAAAAAAAAAGAAGATTTATTGAGAAAATTGTTGACATGAAAAAATGTTTACTTAAGATACTCACCAAATAATCTCTTTCAGGGACACATACTCAAGAAGGCTAGGGAAAAGTCAATTAAGCAGCGGCCCACTGCCGAAATTGCCAATTAATACACCCATATAGCAAAATCAAAGAGTAACTCAGAGACAAACAAGCCTATTGTACATGAAGTACTTTGTTTTTCCGGTCCTCGGAAAAATTTGTCTCAAATCCCAAAAATTGTAGAGTGTAAACCAGATTGTACGCTTGTACCCAATTTGCACACTAAAATTGTATGTTTGCACACCAGATTGTACGCTTGTACCCAATTTGCACACTAAAATTGTATGTTTGCACACTAGATTGTAAATTTGTACCCAATTTACACACTTGAATTGTTGCACATTATACTGTATGTCTGTACCCAATTCATACACTGAAATCAGATTTTTTTTTTTAGAAATCAACATTTCTATGTGTATCCAAGCTGTACGCAAAATTATATATGTACATACAGAAACTATCAATTGAACGCAAAATTATATATTGGCATACTAAAATTGCCAAATATATGCGAAAATTATATATTTGCATACTTAAATTGCCAAATGCACGCGAAATTATATATTTGCACACTAAAATTGCCAAATGTACGCGAAATTATATATTTGCACACTAAAATTGCCAAATATACGCGAAAATTATATATTTGCATACTTAAATTGCCAAATGTACGCAAAAATTATATATTTGCATACTGAAATTGTCAATTGAACGCAATTACACGCGAAATTGTAAATTTGCACACTAAAATTGTCATTTATGTTCAATTTGCACGCTACATTGAACATTGAATGCCAAAATCGTACACTATTTGCCAAATTGTATGTTGTACATAAAAATGGAAAATTGTACCCAAAATTGATGTTACATAAGCAAATAAGCTCAGGTATGGTAAGATATAGAAACTCGGAAATGTACTTATACCCAGGAGAAAATTGTTTATACTGACAAAGCTCTACCACAAAAATTGCATTTGAAGCACTCCCCACTACTTCAAATCCTCTTACAAACAGTATATAACTCCAAAATAAGGTAAAAATTGTATAAATTGTACATTCCCTCGGCGAAATGACGGAGTTTCGCATTCTCTCGGGGGAGAGGGAGTATTCTATGATATACCATTTTATTATTCCATAAATTCTAACATATTTTGTATTAATCAAAGAATATCTATGAAATTAATACAGAGGTTGGTTTTAAGAGCTATAAGAGCGCTCAAACTTTGTACAAGAGCATTCATGCCCCACTGCACACCATCCAGAGTCAGTTAGACAGAGGTTTCTGACATCAAAGGCTCCGACCTAATGGTTCACTGCACAATATAATAAAAATGAGGGTCTCAGTGTGCGACCTCATGGTTCAGTGCACAAACTAATAACTTGTAAGTGAATGCAACCGGCCATCACGGGTGCCTGAGCACCGCTGACGCCGTCATGAGTGTCTGAGCACTCTAATAACTGAACAATGGGTTACATAAGCACGACGCCATAACCGTCCGGTCGCTCTAGAGTCGCTCCTGAGCAAGCTAGGTCAAATATCAAAGCATTTATAAAAAGCCCATAATTAGACGGTCAAAATGAGCCCAAGATCAAGGCGGAACTCCCATTATTAAGGAAGTTACGCCATGGAGACTGAATGGAGCTCCGAGTGCACTACAGACAAACCGGCGTGAGTTACGCACCTATCCAGCGGGCAGTTTAAACTTAGCATATTCAACTCTGTGCATGCGCAAAATGGCGGTTATAGCGGTGTAAACGATTGAGTTATGAGGGTCTGAAGTCACAGAACCGACCAAGACAAAGGGGGACACAGCGGCGCCCATGGGGGTCCTTTGTGGACCCAGTGACACATGAAAGGCTCCCCTCAAACAATTGCAGAGTTAGGCAGATGCTACTGGCCCCAGTCAGTCTGGAGGTGCTTTTCCAAGATTTGCTACAAATAGCCTGTCTGCACCTCCAAGAGGACAGAACACCAAGAACCGCTCTAGAGGTAACATCTCCAGTCATCTCCTGCTACCTGCTATACCACTGCACTATGGTGAAACTATGCTAGACAGGCATTGGTTTCCATCATTAGTGGCCAGAGGGTATCTTCCTCAAGACTTCCACCAGAGGGTAAAGTTATTCATTATTACATTATTCCTCTAAGCAGCAGGTCAGGAGCTAGGTGTGGGAACCCACCTAGAACTATGCTGGACATTGTATTATTATTACCTCACAGGTGGAGTGGAACAGAACATTATACTTTATAACTTACTGTATATTTACTGTATGTACAAATTACCTACATACTAACTACTGTGTGATTGATATTTCTTACATGTTGCCTAAAGCTGAATAAACCAGTGACAACTGGAAATAACACTATTTATAAGAGCCTGTTGGAATTACACTATATACCACTAGTCTTATGATATTTCTCATATGACAACTTGATCATGCACAATCACTAGTATGACACCCAACAACCTTTAGCTTGGGAAAGCCCCGTTGTTGTGGAATCAGACTCTGACACCTCCCTAAATGCCGATTACTGGAGAGAAAGCATTGGCTCAACAATATCTAGGTGGAGGACAGCTTACAAAGAGGGTGTAGGAAGAGTAAATCATCCCACCCCCAGCTTTCCCCCTGGTTACCAAAGGGAAGAAGGCACCACTAGCTTCTCGGCTCACATCAACAGACTATTAGAGCATGAGTGGCCAGCCTCTAACAGCAATCACCCCAGAGCCCGCCACCACCCATCCACATCCGAGGAGGAGGAGGGAGACCTATTTTTCCCCTCACCTGTGTACACCCCTAGAGGTCAACATCGGACAAGGTCTGTAGATTTACCTGTCAGACCCCAGCCCAGACGCAGGGGGAGGACACAGTCAAGCTCACCTCTCAGGAGGAGATCGCCCACTGGCTACAGACTTCTAAGAAGTGTGGACGGTGCTACCAGCAGATCACACCTAGTAGCCACAACTCCTTTCTTGGATAGAGAAAGCAGAGCACCCTATAACTCACCTCATCTAATCAGCTCGGGAGAGGACACAGCAGTAACTTTCCCCCACAGAGCTAATATCACAATATCCACAGACCAGCCACCACGCTATAATCAGGATGACCTGAGAAGGATCTTAATCAGGGAATGCACCCAAGCTGTCAGTGACTCCTTTTCTGCCCAACAGGTCAGTGTTCTATCTGCTGAATTTAAAAACAGTGGACAGGAGCAAAACAACCTGCTTGCCAGAGTAAACCAGAGATTAGATGACATGGACTGCTGGAGGGAACGAATAGAGAGTGAGAGTGCTCTCAGCTCTACAAGGGCAGAAGAGGCCAACATGGACGTCCTCAGGAGGTCGGAAGAATTCGCGTATCAAATGATGGAGCAACTCAGCAGAAATATGGATGCTATGAAGACAGACATTTATAGAGCCATACATAGCCAGTCAACCACCGCTGACACCATGGCAATCAACCAAACCGCCTCCAGCACGGGACAACGCCCAAATCCCCTCCACCACATGCCGCCATACCATACAGCACCAAGTTACAGCTCAATCCAAGCCAATACATTGACTGGAATAGGGTATAGCCCACCTAATGCCTTCCAGAACAACTCCAGGGGCAACACAGCATCTGCCACGCCCACTTCACAAGCCGCGCAGTATCAAACACCGAGTGCTAGTGCAGTAAATTCACACCAGATGGCAGCAGGAGTAAACACCCAGTCACTAAACCCGAACCGGACCGCCTTAGGTCAGATATTCAACAGTGTTTACACACCTCCAGCACAGGTGTCAAGTCACCAGAGCCAGACACAGCCACCTTATGCCCCAGGATAACCCCATTTAGCACACTCCACACCTGCGATGCCTGACTTAGGAGCTGCGGGTGTCTTGGGTCTAGGTGTCTTGGCTGCTGGCGTCTTGGCTGCTGGCGTCTTGGGTGCAGGCTTTGGCTTGGGCACAGGTGTCTTGGGCGCGGCAATGGCTGCCGGGGCGACCTCCTTCGAAGTCCCCTCCCCAGCAGCAGCAGCCTCCTCCTTCTCCTTGCGGATCTGCTCATCCACATACTGAATTAAACCAGAAGGAAAATATCAGTCAAAAGGTAAACCTATCAGCATTTACAAATGTGTGTCAATATTTATCAACAGGTTATTCACACAAGTATAGATATAATTAATCTATTTAATGATTTATAACCTATTTATAAAAATATAGCTCTTTCATACCTCGGAAGGCTTCATCTTAGTCCAGGCGGGTGGGGGGACACCATCTTTCTCTGCCTTCGCGATGGACCGCCTCTTCTGGACACCGAAGACGTTCACCCTCTTCTGCCGGGACTTGTCTTCTTTGCTTCTCAGTGCATCGCACTTCTTCTTACTATCAGCTTTACGTTCATTTTCCTTCTTCTTGAACGTGTCCTCCCCCAACTCCTGTCGCAGCCTGTCAAGGTAGTCGGACTGGGCTTCGGCCCCACTGACCAGGCTACCATCCTCCTTGCGTCTATGGCACTTTTTGGCAATTTTGGAGGGCCTGAGTGCAGCAGAAGTACCAAATCATAGCTAATTAGCGTTATTGTTAAGGCGCGTGATGAAACGATTATTCTAAAAATCATATAAATTCCTGCCAAACCCACATGTTTTTAAGTTAGGATATTAGCCAACAGCCCCAAATGACATATTAACACCAAAGAATTAGAAGTTTGTCAAAAATGAGTACACAGGAGCGACTTTTAATTTCTCATTAAGGCGCGTGATGTATCGCTACAAGAATATCATATCATGGCCACTGTGCCAATATAACCAAATCTAGCAGCATGTTATTAGGATAAAACAATGAGAAACACATTTAGGAGGTATCACAATGCCATAAAAGTGTGTAAATACTGAATGAAAAGCTATAAAATTGATCGGAATTGATTGAAAACATGGGGGGGGGGTGCTGTAAAGAGTGCTTTGCAGCATGTGAGGAAAGCCAGAATGGCCAGGGGTTGACAAAAAGTGCATAACATCAAAACCCAGACGTTATTCTATCAAATAAACCACAAATACACATAAATTTGAGAGTATTTTGGGAACTACAGGACCAGATATGGTTTCTACACGCACATTACACGATATATCACGCGCCTTAACAATATTGTTTTCCCGTACCCCAGCCCTTTAAAAATGGCGGACGGGGTTGGATTATTGCCCGGGTCGATTGTTTAGGATGTATTCTTCGATATTTACAGACTTTCGGTACGCAAAAAGCACATCAAAGCAGTCAATCGGCATTTAACAAAGATATTTGACCAAGTTCAGCACAATATCACTCACCTTTTGGTCAATATCTGACAAATTCGATGAGAAAAACTGCTGAATATGGTTCAACAAACAACAGAGACACTCATTTGTTGTTTCCGGCGAAGATCCCGGATGTAGCTAGTTCCGGTTGGACTGCAGGAGGTGTTTTTCTTTCCCGCGTGAAATTTCGCGCCGAACCATCACGCGCCTTAACACGGACGAGATACTCTGGGTTTGGGCAACCAGGGCACTTAGAGACGCAATTCTTTTTTTTTAAATGATACCTCACCAATAGATACACACTGTATGATAGTTGAAATGACCCCAAAATGATTTATATAGGCTGTACAGAGGAAAGTGTTGCTTTAGGGGGTGCGGGCAGTACTGGCTTGAAAATTACTTGAATGTGTATTGCGCATACGGGGTAGTACATAGGCCAAATCTTTTTTTACCCAGAAAGACCCTATATAATCCCCTTTGATCCTGATAAATAATAAGCTTGAGGATTAAATATTTATAACTCATCTAATGCCATAAACGATTAATCACGCGCCTTAACACCGCTGTTTTTAAGTAATACATACCAATATGGTAAAAAATCTACAAGACATAACTCCTCCAAACCACATGGAAATGTAAGATAGGACCCCCCTCTAAGGATTAGATGATATTATAGTGGTTTGTAACTATTGGGATTAATAATATATGGTCATGAATAATGGGAAAATTGAAAAAAAAGCAAATTTTGGGCCATTTTCCAACTTCGGGCCACCATAGCTAAAAAAATATTGGTCCGACTTATGCAAATTTGCACTCTTATTGAAGCCATACATGTTTTCTTAACAAAGAGACCATAAAAAGGAAGAATGGTTGAACAATTTTTATTCTGAAGCCACATGTATCCAAAAAGAGTCCAAAAATCCAAAGGTGGGGCAGTTCACAGTAATCACCCACAAAGAAGTTGGCAAAAAGAGTAGTGGTAAGTGAAGATGCACCATGGCATGATAACGGAGACGTACAGAACAGGATGCTTACTGGGTGTACAGAAATAGCTGCTGTAACATACAGATGTGTTTATATGGATGTCAAAGCCTGCTCTGTGTCTGTCACTCTCTGTGATTCCAGTGTTCTCAATGGTGTAGGAAGCCTGCAGCTCTGTGACATTTCGCTGACACCAGATATTTAGGAATTTCTTTCGATGTGATAAACAAGTCATAATCAAGTTGCAGAAATAAAATGTCTTGAAAATCAAAGAACACCTAGATACAACTTCCATTGATAGACACCTATGATAAGTACACTTCAGCTAGCAAATAGATGAATCGAACTCAATGTTTTTGAACAAGTAATCAATGGATAATTCATGACGAGTGTGTGTTAGTGAAGGATAATTACACAAGGTAGGCCGAGTGTAATTAGCCTTTGCTAACACACACGAAACCAATAAATAATCAGTAGAATACCAATAAATTCAAGTTGAAAACAAAAAGATTATTCCCCCTCCCCGGGACTCGAAGCCAGCCATAGTGTGTGTACACTGGTACATACACCTCGTCGCCTGGCAGCGGACAGCGACAGCGCCCGTCTCCGCTGGGCTTGGCAGCGGCACACGGCGAAAAATAGTGTGGCTTGATGCTAAGGAGGAGATAAGTAGAGTTTGGAAACTGCCGAGTGGTGATCCCATCAGTTGGAGTCTGTGGGCAGAAGATGGTCAGGACAGTGGTCAGTTAGGGTGTATGGTGTATGATGGTCAGTCCCACAGGAGTGAGTGAGTAATAGATGTTTAAAGCCATTTCGACAGCTAAGGTCATATTCATGGCAAGAACTACATTACCATTTCACAAAGAAATGTGTCAGTACCCTTGCATATGTGCACCACACACATCCTGAGGGGAAAGAGGAGAAATAGACCCTTTTAAGTGGGCTAGGGAAGCCCCAGTCCCACAGGATGAGAGAACACTTATGTACTGCTACTGATGTCACCGCCTTCATCTGTAGCCACTCAGGTAAATAAAAGTACAGCATAAACCAAAAAGCTAGACTTGTGATCTGTGCCCCATTTTGACGTCTGGCAGACTATAAAGTGAACAAAATGGCAGGGGGACATAAAATGTTTTTGTAGAAATAAATGTAATACTGTACTTTTTTTCTGTGTGAAAAGAAGTGTTTCTATGAACCTGATTTTATTTTAGATACAATGACACCAGCAAACATTGACATTTTCGAAAATATTGGATCACCTGTGACACTCAAGTGTGATCACGGATTTGTGTTTGTGGATGGATCAACGGAAAAGATTCTTCTCTTTTCAATTGCTTGCAACACGTTCAGTGCTTGGATTGACCCAAATGACCCATACAGTACATGTTATCGTAAGTATTGGACCTATAAATTGCATCAGTACCCATTTCGACCACCATCTTGATTAACTTTGTTTTGTTACTTTAGTTGTATTGATTTATAATGTTGACTGAGCCTAAGTGCTGCTCACCTTTTACCTATAACATACACTATGCACTATCTGCACATAGTAGACATTGGCAAATACATTGTATCAAAGAAACATGGATGTTTTTGTATGGCCATCGTAGGTCCAACATTAAAATAGGTCTCAATTAATATGTATAAAGAAGATACTCCATAGTCTTCTATAATAAAGAATTACCTGCCTGTGACTTGATGTATGCCATGCACTGTTTTAGCAAAGCAACCGATGTGAAGATTGAAACCTATACCCCATCCTCCACTAGGCAGTACGGAACGGCAGCGTCACAGGCGTCACAGGATTTCCGTGCATTGGGGTATCTGTTCTGCTTGCCGATACAGGAATGCAGCATTTCGCCAAAGAGGTAAAATTTAATATAAGAGGTCCCACTCTGCCATATTGGGTGACGAGAGATTGAGTCTCGGAAGCGCGTTACTGGTAGGAGACGGGCCAGCTTGCACCAGGGTGTACTTGCTGGCCGCCCCCATAGAGCGCAGTGTTAAACGTGCCATCTTGACCAGCTAATTAAACCTAATAAACCTCAGAATTTTGAAATGATTTTACCATCATTAGATAGCTTAAGGTGTGCAATGGTGCGCAATGGTGCACAATGGTGCACGCACTGCCACATTTCTTACTCCACTTTCCACTGTCCATGTGACCAAACTGGACAATTGATCCACAATCAAACTACATAGGATTCATATTAAGGTCTTCCTTTGTCATATACTAAAACATGGAGGCCGAGGAACTAGGGAAAATGATTATTTTAACAGGGTAAACATGGGCCGTTTTCACGTGTTTCGGTAGGAAATGCCCAAAACTCACAAGTTTCGTGGCCTATCCAAGCTTCCCACGTCAAGATGGTTTACAGAAATTTCATTTAACCCTAACAATAAGCATCTTTGAGTCCTGCCCTTTCACCCAGTGGTCAAATTATTTCATTATTCCAAGGATTAATATTTTTGAATAGGTTTGGAAAATGTGTTGTTTACCATTGCGCTCTATGGGAGGCCCCAGCATCTACACCCTGGCTGCACACTGCGCCGAGAACCCCGTCACAACTTTAAACCTATGGCAGGCGGCAGGCAGCGGTAATACTCCATCTTACTAACCCCAACATTCATCCGTCGGTCTTTGATTTTGCGGCAATTTCAGGGCGAAACACTGAAGCAAAACGCTGCGTTCCTGTATTGGCAGGTAGAAAGGATGCCCCAATGCACATAAGTCCTGTGACGCCTGTGATGCTGCCGCTCCATGCAACCTAGTGGCGTATGTCACTTTCTTAAAATGTTTATACATAGTGTGTTTACTTAGCGTTTAATGTATGTTATGGGTACGCACGAGTGGGTTTATTAACCCATAAACCCACGAGTGCGTACCCATAACATGCATTAAAGCGTTTATCGAACATATTTCTCCATTTTGTATTAATTTCTTACCTTATAACCCAAGAATTAATCCAGGAGAAGACATTTTGTAAGTGCATGTGATCCGCTAGCTTTGCCAACCCGCCATGGCCATGTTGTCGTTCTGTCCGACATACCTCCACCTTTACACTCATTTTTCGGGTATAATCCAATAATGTCAAGTCCTGTACTTCTAACACCGCCAAATATACGAACTGTAGTTGGTGTTCGCCTTCATTTTGTCTCCATTTTCTTCGAAATAAATAATAATCCATTGATTTTCCATACCAATCCAATGCACACGGCCCGGTACACGGCCATTGCTTCTTGTTGACAGAGCGGGTAGGTGCCCGGATGTAAAAACTAGGTCAGCCACGCGTCGAGCAAGGAATGGCCGGACGGGGCGGGTCCCGACTCGTATCGATGTGGAAAATCAATGGATTCTTATTTATTTCGAACAAAATGGAGGAATTTGGCATGGCATGTTCATCTAGGATATCTAAGGATGGTTCTCTGTTAATAACTCCACCAGGCTCCATATATTCTAGGCTATCGAGATGTGTAAACATCAGGTATGTCGGACAACTTTTTCAAATTCTTGATGTAGATTCATTTCTACCACCGGTCGGCTTAGTATAGTGGACAGCGAGCTCGCCTCCTGCCACAGCGGCCGGGGAACGATTCCCCGTTGAACCTAAATGGTTTTAACTGGAAAACTATGGCGTGGTTGACTTTGTATACTTCGCCAATTTATTATCATGTCCAGATTGAAACTAGCAGCCTCTTGAAGACGAAGAAAAGGTCTCAGAGTGCGTTATGGCTGGATAAGGAATTGGGGTTATGAGCAAAAAAGCACAGTTGAGGCCCAGATATAAAGATGATTATATATATCATTTTGGTTATATGTTCGAAACCTCAGTATCTTGTAATTAAAAACCTATTGTTTAATAAATGAGCAATTAAGTGTGTTTGGTGAACCAAGAAAAACTAGGAAGCGATCATGTTACAAATAATCCAACATTCTAATAATGTGTGTATGTTATCTTAATGAATGAAGAAACTAAAGAAAAACAGTCCTCAAATTAGAGATATCATATTTTGATTGAACCAGCCCCTTTGGGGACTAGGAGTTGGGGGGGGGGGCGAACCTTTCGGCAAATTATTGAACTACAGTTAAGGTGTAAAGAGCTGGTTTAGCTGATCCCCCTGATGATGTCACGATTTGGCAAAATGAATCAAATGCTGCAGTGTTTATGCATGGAGTGTGTGGTTAGATGTATTATACTTAAAGTACTGAAATATACACCAACATGATTTAACACCATAACCTTCTGTAGTGTAGGGGCCGGCATCGTTGTATATATATATTAGTGCGGTTCATCCGAGAGACGTGTTCGTGTGGTGCTTGTTCCTTCTATGCCAGCTAGGTGTCGCTTTGTGATACCCCGCTGGTACAAGAGGGGGCAGCACCATGCCTCGCGTCCAGCTTCTACTAAGAAGCCGGACGAGCCGCAGAAGGGGACTGGACATAGTCCAGTCAAGACGTTAAGCTGTTAATTGCTGAAGATTGAATAAAGTCCTACCCGAGAGGTAGGGGTATCCGGGGCTTTGCCCAACCCGAACTACTCGTGTTGTGTTGGTATCTTTAGTGATAAGCGAGCCAACGAGCCACCCAACATATAAGTCGATACGAACCATTACACTAGTAAGAAATGAATGACCCAAGCACTATCTCACTTTAGACTAACAGTGCTGAACAAGCACTGACAGGATGTATTGCACCCAGTTGTGACGTCATCAGATGCATTTGATAGGCTTCCTATTCTCCTCTCTAGTGACATATATATATTTCACCAACTGTGCTGGATTTTTTCCTATTTCATATGGAAGCTATCAAAATATGATATCATGAAATTTGTGTGCTGTTTTACTTAAAGTCATGAAAGTGTAAAAAAAATGACCTTTTTCTCTGTCTTTTTTTGTAGTCCTAAAAGGGGAACATATATTTTAACATTATGGTATACAAGCAAAATCAGATAACTGCGCTTGATGTCCGGGAAATATCCACAATTCTTATTCTGGCAGGTGTTAGGCATAGAATAATAGAAATAGAATTAACAAATCTCAGGAGGTTAATTCAAAAGATCCTGGGATTTCTACCCCTGCGATCTTAGTGTAGGCACATATCATAAGACCTGGCCAGTCTACCCTATCTAATGCAGTGGTTGCAGGCCTGTCAGGAATAGCAAGTCCTGAGATCACTTCACTATTCCTTTTCCAGTGCTAAGATCACTGCAATCTTAGTGAAAGAACTACATAGTGGTTTCACCTGAGTACAAGAGCACTAACAGGGAACACTCCTGATCGAAAGACTGAATAGCCTGCTGCATACTTATAGAGGGGAGGCAGGACATTTGCTGAGTGTCCTTGAGGGCTCTTAGGGCTACTCATGTGTTAAGTGCACTGTAAGGTAATTCATCCCTTCTCTCTCTTTGTCCTGGGGGGGTGGGGGCACAATGCTTCTAATAGGCAAGCATAAATCATACATTCATGGGAACAACTCTTGAATACTGTACGGGGTCAACTACACCCTGTACTCTTTTGTTAGCCCATATGGGGAAGGGGAACGATGGTATAAGCACTGTTGTGAAGAAGATTGACTCCAAAGCTATTCCTTTATTTTGGGACTCTTACCCCTGTGCCCAGTCAGTACTTCTTGGAATAGTGTAGGAGAGCAGAGGCTAAGATCGATGCGATCTTAGTGCTGGCTAGGAAAAGTGAATGCAGTCTAATCTTAAGATCGCTTAATAGGATAAGGCAGAATAATTCCTAAGATCGCTGAGGTTGCGATCCCAGGATCTTTTGAATTAACCTCCTGATATATTTTAGAATCATAGAAATGGGCGAATGAGGGCTTTCACTTTGAAGGTGTTAATCATTTTGCATATTAGCAAGGTATTGGAGAAGCAAGAACGAAGAAATCAGTACAATGTTAGTGGGTGTGGGAAGTGGATGTTTTATTGGAAAAATACCAATAAGATACATGCTTAGAAATCATCAATATGATGATACAAGTTTTTTTTTATACATGCACCTTACTTAAGAAATATAAGTGACCCTTGCTACAACAAATATTGATTTGTAAAATTTCAGTTTTTCAGTGCTGCTTCAGCCCGACCCTCTGGGACTTCAGGAAGCCCATGGTGTCACCTTTCAATGTACTGTAGGACTGAATGCATGCATTTTGTCAAATCGTTATCATGCCCGTCCCTCGTCATGGTGCACCCATGGTGTACAGGAAAGTCTGCTTGTCAGCATTTTGTTGGAGCATGGTGCTGACCTGCCATGAGTGTAAGACTTTGAAGCATCTGCATGATGCTTAAATTAACTCACTCGGGCTGCATTTATGCATCATGACGACCAATGGGCATGATGCATAAGGGGCCCTGCGAAGTTCAAAGGCTTGACGTACAGGCGGGATTCATTTCACAGGATTTTAAAAATTATGGAGCCATTTGGTCAAGGCTGTTCTGTGATACAAGCGCATATGTAATGTAAAGATAGAAAGTGAAAAGACATTTTTAGACTAAGTTAATAGGTTAGTCTAGTAGATCACTGGCTCTTAAGCAAACATTTAATCCCTTCTGAAAAAAAAAAGAAAAATCTGAAAAGGAATCTGGAGTCATATGCATTGTCTATTAAGCACATGCTGGACTTGAAGTTGTGTAGGTAGTTTCACAAAGTCACAATATTTACAGCCACTCATGCCGATATTTTAGGAGTGGTCCAGTGATATTCTAAAGGAGAAAATACATTGCAACGCATATATCTTTCTGGTTGGACTGAGATTAAAGCTGCTATAAAACCTGGTATAGCCTTTTCTGATATGTATTTCATACAGTTGTATACCCCTCCCTATGTAATATGGTGCAATTTATTCTGGTAATAGCTGGTCCCTTATATGTACAATATAGGATATCAGTTTGGCCCTTGGGTTGGGAGGGAAACCACTTGGTTAATTAGTAATGGTCACAGCCTCCAGTTGGCAGCACTGAGTGGCCTGCTCCCCTGCCACACATCCAAATCAAAGTCACCACCAGTAAGGAATACAACTTTGCTTCATGGCTTCAGATGGCGCTACTGTGCTGGTGCAATCAAGACTGGAAGCATTTTATTTTCTCACAAATATATGCTTAAATTTAGCATGGTTAGAGCTTATGGAATTAATTGAGATTGAACCGGAACGCAGTAACAAGTACTGTGATGATAGCCATGTAGAAAGTGGAAGATCCATATATTTGAGATCTTGTAGCAGCTTTAAAGTACATTCATTGTGACTAACATAAGTAACTCTACAGATACAGCTTATTCATATGCATAATGATACAGCTGATGCATAGAAGATTATTTAACAATTTTAGCCCTATGTTCTCGTCTGCCACTTTGAAATAACCTTTAATTTAAATCGAAATTCTTTGGACATCATAGTCAAGGACAATATTGATCTCTCCAAAGAATCTCTGGTATAAACTGAGGGACAAATCATGTAGGCTCGAGGATGACCTTCTTGCATTTTGTTTGCCATTGTTATACCTGACCACTGTCATAGCCACCCGTAACTGGCGACATTTGGCTAACTGGCAAAATTGATCACTTTCTGTACTTTTAATTCTCTATAAAACTAATAGAGAGCCATTGTCCATATCACTATTAATTCCGTCATGAAAATCAGCGATTTCTGATTGAGGGCACAGTGAAACACTCTAATAAAAATGTTTGACAAAATGACTATTAGCTTTAAGACTTCTATGTCCTTTGTGTTAGCCTTACTCAATCATATCCTCATTATTTGCCTCCAACTCAGCCTGTCTTAAGGTATCTGCTATCTTATTCAGTTCTTTGATATCCTCAAAGAGATTATTTAGTTCTTTCTCTCGCAGTTCATTTTGACGGAATATCTTTTTGAGTGACACCTCCTCCTCTCTTGGTACACATTCAGGTGATGCATGCTGCAGGTTGATGTGAGGCTGTGTTTGATTGGCTGGTACAAAGAGAGGCTCTGCCTTCCCTTGACCGGTACCAGGAGGCTTTGGAATCACTTCCAGGGGGTCCTTTCTGGAGGAGGATGTTGGTGAAGGCTTGCGCTCAAATGTAGTTGATGTAGTGGCCAGACCTGGAACCTTAATTGCATCATTATTATGATTAATGAATTTGGACATGCCCTGAGTTCCTTTAAGGTTCAGGTCACCTTGTTGTTGTTCATCCTCATATGGTGACCGTATGGCAACTGCTGTTGTCACAAAGGCTTTGTTCTCTTCTGCATTTCCTTGCAGTGCAGCAGTAAGAGCCTTTCCTCGCCTAAGGTCATCGTATCGTAGCTTGTTCAAATTAGACCCACTCGAGGCCCGGGGAGATTTAGGTGTGCCTATAGGTCTGTAGTTATTAGGATCATAATGAAAGGTCCGTGCTCTGACATCGGCTTTGTTAGCCTCTGCTGTGCTGGTGATAGCATTCATTAAATTTGCCGTAGAGTCTACTGCAACTGGCTGGTTACTGTCCCAGACGACAGGAGTAGTGGATGGAGGAACAGTCCCTCTATCCAGTCTCGTGTCACTCCTTACTGACTCTACCTCCAGAGACTTAGAATCAGACACACTGTCAGTTTTCTGACTGTTGTCATGTGACGCGTCACTGCCATGCGTCTTCTTGCTGTGTTTGTGGTGTTTACCTCTATGTG
The DNA here is from genome assembly GCA_949317995.1 of Acholoe squamosa. NCBI lineage: Eukaryota > Metazoa > Annelida > Polychaeta > Phyllodocida > Polynoidae > Acholoe > Acholoe squamosa. Next base: position 568,244 of record OX439051.1, on the reverse strand, counting down.
TGGCACCTTTGTGCACCTTGGCCTTACGTTCCTCATGTTTATACCTCCCCGTCACAAACCACTCGTTCCCCCTGCGAGGTGTCAGCAGATTTGGCTGACGCAGAGTAGGTTTAATTTTCTTGTCCTTGTCATTCTTAATAGTAATAAGTTCCTGGTTTTTCTGTGCTGCCATTGCATTGAGGAGCCTTATCCTCTCCATGTTAAACAATTTCTCCATCGGATCAGCAGGCTCAAGCACACTGGGGTGAAATGGGTCTGGGTGTTTGGGAACCTCTTTTCCTTTTGGAGGGCCTTTAGTTTTCTGAGGGTCCTCTATCTGCCTAACACCGACAGTTAAAGGGGGTGGCGTTTTTGTCGCTGTTTTCCTTCTACGATCTATTTGAGCCATCTTTTCCATCTGCATCCGAGCATGACGACCCGGACCTTCGTCCACGCTAAATGTTGCCCTCCTTCTTGGTGTGACTCCTATTTCACTTTGGTTAACCTTGGGGAGGAAGCTTTGACCTGGTTTGATTGTCCTTGAGATGGCATTGGAGAGGTTGGTGTTCTCGGTCTGCAAGAGGTTGTCACGAAGACGACTCAGTTTCTGTAGGTAGGCCGCCGTACGGTCTGGGGTCAGTCTGAAATGGTGAATGTGAAATAAGGCTGGGTTAAGCATCATTGCATTCATTCAACCATTTTTACCCTTGACATTCATGAATGGCTGCTTAGTCTTAGTCCTGCATAATACATTTTCCCAAACTTTCACTAGAGTTCAGCACACTTTCCAAAATACCTCACAGAAAACATGCCGCCGCCTAAAACTCGTCAATACAGAGGAGTTTAGGGTAGTCAATGTCAAATGACCACCCAAACTCGTCATACTGACAATAGAAAGTCGTCATACTGATGACTTAGGTGGTCAGGATGACAACCTAAAGTCGTCATTTTGACGACTTAAAGCTGTAGTTTTAGGTATCGTCAACCTGAGGACTTAAAGTTGTCTGCACTGACTAGTTTCGTCTCTCTCAGTTTTTCAGTGCTTCACACATCTTAATTTGCCTTTATTATTGAAATTCTAGTGAAAAATATTTGCAAAAACATAATTTTCTCTTACAATGAATGGAATTATGAATGAAGAAAATAGGTTCTGAGGATGGGGAGTTTATCATACACTGGGTTTAACTGGGTGTTATGAACCACTATTTTAAGTCACTGCATTTTCAGCACCATAGCCTACATGAGAGTTGTCGGTCTTTGGTATCTTGGATTTAAGGCACCTAGGTAACAAACGGATAAGAGGACATCTTTTTAGAACAAAAAATGTTATTTTCAGTGACACATTTAAGTGTCTCTGTGTTCATTTGTAGGGCTCAAAATAATAACGTACATGCTTTTGCAAGGAACACATGTACAGTAATGTCCTGTTTAATACTACACTAGTACATACAACATTCTACGTGATTCATTATAATTTACCTGCTTTCATCAAACCATGAGCACATAGTTGCAGCTACTGGTTCCTTTCTCTCCACAGTGTAGGCATAGGAGGGCTTCTGTATAGGCATCACCTCCATACGCTCCATCACCCTAAATATAATTAGTGAAAATTAGGTACATATTTTCTTGAACATATTATTGATTGAATGCTAGTTCTGGGCCATATGTTCCCCATTTTCATTTATCACTTATGGAGTATCAGTTTTTTTGTTATTGAAGTTAGATGACGACTAGGCTGAGCCGGTTTGACTGGTTTGAAAGCGAAAGGGAAATATTGAAACCAGGACTGAAATTTCAAGATCAAGTACAGCTCTAAATGTATGCAGGGGTAGACACTAACTCTAGCTTGGGGTCAATGACCTCTGATTTTAGGGCATGGCCTCGGAAATATCTGAAAGTTTCATTGAAAGGGCTAGTTTTGCCCTTGGATTTCCTTGCATTTATTTGGTATGTTTATGAATAGGACTGAGGGCTTAGGTGACCAAAGCCTTAAAATGTTAGTGTCTACACTGGTGTATGTATAAAGAACCCCCAAAAAAAAACAAGAAGAAAAACACACTACAGTATTCAAAATGTGGTACACTTCTCTGGTATACAGTACCAAAGGTTATCCTAATTGAATAATAATGGTTGTCCTGTAAGGTTACCTACGGAAACCAGGTATTTCTCAAAATAAGTCCTATAGATCAATACGGCAAGAAAGCAACAACTTTTCAGAGAAGTTGTTGCTTAAGTTTTTGGACTTTTCTTAAGGAAATCTATCGAAAATACAAACTATCCTTGTCAGGCCTGCCATTTAATAGCTATTATTTGAAAGATAGTTGTCTTGTGAATCCCTCGGTGTAAGTCATTTGCACATGTGGACACTACAAGTAAAGTTCTTGCTGCATGCGTCTATAGTGGTCACGAATGATTACCGTGGTATGACAGCCCTACTAAAGCCCTTACTGATTTAAATGCCGATTGTAAAGACCAGGTCCAGTAAATCACCTACAACCACCATCTCTAATTTTGAGAATTTCAAATCGTAGTGGATATGTGCAGTTGTACCATCTTCAGAAATGCCTCCTTGTATCCCCATGCAATAACCTTACCACACATCTTGCTCCCAACTTGCAGCATCCTTAAAGACCAAGTGTCGAAGTTCGGATGAACTTTGCCTGTAACTATATGGAATTCCAAAAGTCCGTTGCTTAAGACTCATTGAAGATCCACTTAAATCGGCCCAACGAAGTGTTAAGACACTAAACTTTGCCTTATGATTGAACCTTCAACCAGACCAATTCTCATGACACTTGTGGTAGCTAGGTTATTCCTTGGTGGAGTATTTGCTTCATTCCTTATTTATAGCAGCACGGTAAGTGGTAACGAGTTGGCCGCACATCAAACCAATGAGTAGCAGAGGGCCGTTTTCCACCACCTGATGAGGTCCTTCTATCGGCCGACAGCTACTGCACACGACCATCTCAGCCGACAGGGCTGCCATAGAATTCAATGGTGGTGCATGGCTACTGTCGGCCGACGATGGTGTAAACTATGGGTCTAGCGGCCGATAGAGGGGCCATATCGGGTAGTGGAAAATGGGCCTAAGGGTCCTTTTATGTCAGCCATAGAGCGGGCCGAGTGGTGAGTCCAAGGGGTGGTACTGTAACACTCTGTGTCTAACCCACATCTGCATATATAAGCTGAACCTTGAGATGGAGAATTGCTTAAAAAATTGTAAAAAACCCATAACTCACAATTCAAAAACCTATGGGGTCCTGACGGATAACCCACCCACTATACCTATTCAAATGTTGCAGGAAACTTAGGAAAAGTGATAAAGCAACCTTTCCCTGCCTTCTCTACCCGAACCCTGTGCTTAAAACGGTCTATAAACATTGGCTTATATATGGGGTTTATAGTACTACTGGGTGGGGAAATGTGGAAGGGTTAAGTACTTGGAAAAGAAAATGGACTTCATCTAAAGCTCATTGGTCAGGTTGTTTTTTTTTTAAATAATAAACCACAGTTTCAAACAAAGAATAATGTCGATTCTAGTTGATTTGTTCTCGATTCCAGTCTTTAGTTTCATCTAAGCCTTTCACCCGTGACCGATTAAAAAAAATACCCCTGTAGAATAAGGTCATTTGGGGTCAGGGCAGATAGATTCAATAGCAATTTGTTCCATTTATTGTCAGATTGTTAGGGTGCTACTGGCTCTTAGGAAAAAAACAATCATTGTAGTTCTAGATTTGAATAATATTTGTTCATCAATGTTAGATCTTTCAGCTGAACCTTTTGAATGAAAATGATAAATTATTGCTTATATACACTATTCAATACCCAAGTAGCTGCTCTTATATATAGTGTATGGCAGCACATACTCTATGGTAGTTTAACCTAAAGATGTCCACCCATCGTGAGACGTCATTTGTGTGCTTAATTTCTGCGATGGACATTTCAAGATATGTAGTCATCTTTAGGCTAACCTATGGTCTAACATGGGTATAATGCTGTATGTGGGACCCTTTACCACAAAGTTGTATACCAGTAACCCTGTAATAGACCGTCTACCATTGTACGCTATGTAAGTGGTAATTGCTTTGTGTACAATAGCTGTATTCACACACCCACCATAAAAAGTCCCTTTAACCCTTCGTAAAGCTGCCATGATGCATAGATGCAGACCTGGGTCTGACCGAGAGAGTTATCCATAAGTGATACCTACATCCAGTAAGCCTTTCTTGGTGCGAGGTTTGCATACTCCTATTGAGTCGGCATGATACGGCAATGGTGCAGTGGTTGTGAGTCATTCGCCAGCACTAAACTACTCCACCATGCAAGTGCTAGGATCTATGACCCTCCTCTGAAGACTGCCCACCTTTAGAGGTTTACCCAAGTCTGGAACAGCACCCTAGGCTTTATAAACTTATATAAGGCCACTTTCACAGAACAAGTCGCTGTAAAATGGGCATTTGTAACAATGGCAGCAGAAATCAGCCAACACTGAAAAACTGAGAGGTATGCAACGAGTCAGTGCAGACGACTTTAAGTCTTCAGGGTGACGATACCTAAAACTGCAGCTTTATGTCATCAAAGTGACGACTTTAGGTCGTCATCCTGACCACCTAAGTCATCAGTATGACGACTTTCTATTGTCAGTATGACGAGTTTGGGTGGTCATTTGACCTTGACTATCTAAACTCCTCTGTAATGATGAGTTTTAGACGGCGGCATGTTTTCTGTGAAGAACCGGTGGGCGCATTAACGAGTCAGTGCACTAATGCACTGGCCACCCATAAAAGTGTAAGTATAATGCTGCTGTGGACAGGTGAATTCCCCTTGGTGCATGGTATGGTAGAATTCCATGCGGTGAGCCAATCTCCGATAGTGTGTAGCTCATCTATTAGTCATACCACCACTACCGACACTCACTGTTTCAAATACTACTCTTCTACTAAAGAGTAAGGGTCCTTGCCCCAATATTGGCCTATTGTGCATCAACGTATGTATATATTGATTCCCCTGAATGCTGCAATGGCAAACAAATAACCAGTACTTCATTCAGGCACCATACAGGAGTGGAAGCTAGAGCGAGACAGAGAGAGAGAGGGACAGAGAGAAAGACAGAGAGAGACAGAGAGAGACAGAGAGAGATGATGATGATTAGAACGAGATGGGAAGGAAGAGAAAAGAGAAACAGAAAGAAACAATAAAGAGCAGGGAGAAAGGAGAGCAAGGAAGACAGGGGTGGAAAGAGAGAGAGGGACATAGAGCAAGAGAAAGAGAGAGAGAAAGAGAGAGAGAAAGAGAGAGAGGCAGTCACACATAGACCGAGACAGACATACAGAGACAGAGAGAGACAGAGCAAGTGAAAGAGAGACACAAAGACGGACAGAGGAACATAGGGAAACCCCAACTAAATGGCTTCACTACCTATTTGACTTATAAAAGTTCTTTTTTAAAGTGACTACCCTATAGTCTACATACCAATCAATCAGTCCTTTATCCACTCACTGTATGAACTTCCTACAAGTCACCATGGAACCTACACAGACTCCAAACACCGGCAATATTGCAGTCTATCTATGGCTGGTAAAGGAAGAGACCTTTTGGGAATTGGATCACAAATCTGGCTTTTCCAAAACAACTGATACATCTTTTGAATAGATCGAAGCATGCTTATCAAAAATGGCAAAGAATCACTACTCGATATCTGGAAATAATATGTAGCCACCTATAGATGCGTGGCTTATGACTTGTTCAAATTATAATAAATGTGATCAATACTATTGACATAAAATGGCATTGTATCCACTACACCAAAACTGCCTCCATCATTACGGACATAATATATGGAACCATCCTTTTTTGTTGAACCTGTGAATCTGCTTCTTTGATCCATAGAAACAATGGCACGCCTCATGATTTATTCCCTATATTTAAGACTGTAGAGATCTGCAAATGCTCGACTCAGAAAAGGTTCAGACACTATGGGGCATGACCCGTCTCTTTAGGCTACGCCACACAATTTTCTGCATCGAGGAACCAACATTTTATGAGAACTGATGTAGATTTGAAAAGGAGATGGATCCTTACCTTGTCATGTTAAGTGTCGATGTTGCCAGACATGTTATTGTTTTAAAATATTAGCCTATGCTACTTTTATCCCTGTGTTTGGTTGAATCTAATTTCTTTCATGAAGACGTCTTCCTCCATTAGGGATAAATTATACTCACAACATTCAATATTCAAGATTTAAGGCATTAATTCCTTGGTATGAAACTAACGTATTTAAATATCTAACTAACGTATTTAAACACCAGAATTGTAAATTGTTATCTTAAAAGCAAACGTACCCAATAACACAGAAGCCACCTGGTGGTGAAAATTAAAAAAAAAATAAAAATAAATTGTACTTTTTTCAAGTTGATTCCTCCCTTTATGTAGTCTAGCCTACCCTGGAAAAAATATTTGCAGTTAGTTGCTTATTATTGTCCCTATATAAAAGGCACTTATTGGTGGTTTAAATTTGTATTGGATCCTATAGCTAACGGGATATTTCATGACCCCCTATCTTATTTTTATGTCTGTATAGATGCCCTCTATATGTCCAAAGATTCTTATGGATAGATCAGTAGAGGGACATTATATATGTAACATTATAGAAAAATATGTTTTCCCAATTAGTTTCTTCCATTTACACTTAAAGGTGCCATTCAATAAAAGTTAGCACTGTGACATAGGGATTTTTTTAACATTTTCTTACTTTTAGTAGATCAATCTAATATAATCCAGACTTATTTGAGATTATCAGTGGCAGAACCAAATTCAGGCATATGGTCGCATTTGTCTTTAAGGGAAATTCCCCTTTAGCTTCCAAATCTGGGTTCCGTTTGCCCATGATATACCTTTCCTAATCTGAAATATTCTTTTGCCATTTGTTTGGGACTACTGCCAAGCCAATCGCTGGTTGTTGTGGACTACTGTCAAGCCAATTGCTGGTTGTTGTGGACTACTGTCAAGCCAATTGCCGGTTGTTTTGGACTACTGTCAAACCAATCGCTGGTTGTTTTGGACTACTGTCAAGCCAATCGCTGGTTGTTGTGTTATGAAAGGTTGTCTTTAGTTTCTTAAAAACTACAAAAACATAGTAATCCTCACAGCAATTACGTGCAAACCCACAGCATGGTTTTAATAAAAATTTGCAACAAGTAGGAATTAAACTTTCTTTCACTACCATCCAAAGTAATACTGATAACATGCATCATGATTTGAGGTAATGAAACAAAGATCCGTCTAGGGCTTCATCTTTAGCAATTTAGTATGAAAGTCCTCGCCCATTACTTCCATACCTATATTTTATGAAGAAATGGCTTGATGCTGGCTATGAAAGGATATCATGTCAAAGGTATGTCTTGTTCTCATGACTGATGAAAAACTGTGAACTGAGAATATTTACACGACACAACAAGGGGTAAATCCATAATCATTATTTCTGGCAACTTCATAGAAATGGTGGGTAGCCTACCCTGCTAATGAAATGTGCGGATTATGCTAACACATTTATCTAATAAATCTTGGTGTACTTCTATCTCAATTATGAAAAGGAATACATACTCCTTGCACATTATAAGATTCTGGAAATCTCCTCCCCTGTTTGCCATAAGGGTGCCTTTGTGCCTTACCTATATCCCTTCACACCACCTACCTAATCGTTCAGCTCAAGACAACAAGGGGTATTATTATAACTAATTTCAGGGGCAAGCGCCAAAGCTTACAATGATTACATCTCTGTTGCCCTCTATAGACTTACCACTACAAACCACTTCATAATCCTTCCATATTATAATGACGAAAAGGTGATAATGTGCTCACCTGGTTGCCATCAGGGTGCCTTTGTGGTTTAGGTAAATCCCCCTACACCTCCTCCTGTTAGATCCTGCTGCCTAATCCTACTGGCACCTCACTACTCACACCACTTAGGTCCCTCCACTACACAATGTAGTCCCACCCTGCACACCCCGTGTGTTACTGCGCTAGAAGCTACAGTCCAGTTCTGGGACAACTTCTTCCCGTTGGGAAGGGTCAAGATAGTGTTGTTCTAGGCGTATATGACACTTTGGTCTATGATACACATTTTATAGAAAATTGAATCAAGCATGAGATCAAGTTTTATGATGAGATCCAGGAATTTGGTAGTCCTAAGTATGATGATTCGTAAGTCACTGTTTTATAATCAGCTGATAAATATTTTGCAAACAAAGGAATATATTTCACAATAAAACAACAATTCCGAAAAAGCCTCAGTAGCTAGAAGTTAGACGAGAGGTGGCAAATGTGCTCTTCTTAAGCCTAAGTCTCAAATAAGGACTAGGGCCTCAAATAAGAACTTGGCCTCAAATAAGGACAAGGGCCTCAAATAAGCACTAGGTCCTCAAATAAGAACTAGGGCCTCAAATAAGGACTAGGTCCTCAAATAAGAACTTGGCCTCAAATAAGGACTAGGGCCTCATATAAGGACTAGGGCCTCAAATAAGGACTAGGGCCTCAAATAAGGACTCGAGCCTCAAATAAGGAATAGGGCCTCAAATAAGCACTAGGTCCTCAAATAAGAACTAGGGCCTCAAATAAGGACTAGGTCCTCAAATAAGGACTAGGTCCTCAAATAAGAACTAGGGCCTCAAATAAGGACTAGGGCTTCAAATAAGGACTAGGGCCTCAAATAAGGACTAGGGCCTCAAATAGACACTAGGGTCTCAAATAAGGACTAGGGCCTCAAATAGACACAAGGGTGTCAACTAAGCAGTAGGTCCTCAAATAAGGACTAGAGCCACAAAAAAGGACAAGGGCCTCAAATAAGGACTAGGGCCTCAAATAAGCACTAGGGCCTCAAATAAGGACTAGGGCCTCAAATAAGCACTAGGGCCTCAAATAAGCATCAGGGTCTCAAGTAAGGACTAGGGTCTCAAAAAAGCACTAGGGCCTCAAATAAGGACTAGGGCCTCAAATAAGGACTGGGGTCTGAACAAAGGACTAGGGCCTCATATACGGACTAGGGTTTCATATAAGGACTAGGGTCTCAAATAAGAACAAAGGTCTCAAATAACGACTAGTGCCTCAAGTAAGGACTAGGGCCACAAATAAGAACTAGGGCCTCAAATAAGGACTAGGGCCTCAAATAAGAACTGGGCCTCAAATAAGGTCTAGGGACTTAAAAAAGGAACTGGGCCTCAAATAAGGTCTAGGGACTCAAAAAGGAACTGGGCCTCAAATAAGGACTAGGGCCTCAAATAAGGACTAGGGCCTCAAATAATGACTAAGGCCTAAAATAAGGACTAGGGCCTCAAATAAGGACTAGGGTCTCAAATAAGGACTAGAGTCTCAAAGAGGCACAAGGGCCTCAACTAAGGACTAGGCCTCAAATAAGGACTAGAGTCTCAAAGAGGCACAAGGGCCTCAAATGAGGACTAGGCCTCAAATAATGACAAGGTCCTCAAATGAGGACTAGGGCCTCAAAAAGGAACTGGGCCTCAAATAAGGACTAGGGCCTCAAATGAGGACTAGGGCCTCAAATGAGGACTAGGGTCTCAATTAAGGACTAGGGTCTCAAATAACAACTAGCATCTGAAATAAGTGCTGGAGTATAGGGGTATTGAAATCAAGCTCAAGCTTTAAAAACAGTTTTTGAATAAACACCTGTCTCATAGTGCTAGGTGTGAAGTGGCATTGAAATCAAAGAGCACCCGGGTGCCTAACTATGTTGAATATACAAGTTAGAATCCACATCGGGGGCACTTTCTAGGGATGTTTAGAGAAGTTCATACTAAGATGGTGGTGCTGAGTCATAGTCCTAATCATTTATAGTGAGGTTCATAATTGAATGGTGCCTACCTCGGAGGCACTTAATCGTGATTTATAAGGTTAGTGCCGGCTACCTCTTAGTGGGAGACACCAATCATATAAGGCCCAAAGTCAGACCTATATATACCATGGATAAGCCAATCACTGTAGACAGGGCACCGGCTCCTAGCCAAATTTTGTGTTTTATTTCAAATGACTTTATGTAAATGGGCCGCTTCCCTAATTTACTAGCAATTAATGCCAACCAGATGATATTTATCTGTATGCATTGGCATATTTCCCAAATTTTCTTGCTCAATTAGGTATCTAAAGGGTAAAGAAAAACAAATCCAAGGTGCACAAAGGTGCAACATATAGAGGTAAACCTTCCACTTCTTATAAATATGAATATATATGGTACCCCTTCTACCTCTCCTACAATCAATCTGACATTTTTCAATTCATAATGTATTTATCGCACAAAGTGATTTTCAAAATACAATACATTCAAGATGAGATAGCTACTCAGGAGGCCATAACTACGACTACACACAGCCACTACGATTTAAAAATGCCAAAAATAAGCCAGGCTATCTTAATAACTGCCCTACGACTGCTCACTACGATTAGCAGCTATGCAGTAATTACATAAGGTTTAGTAGGACAGTCGTACTGGTGCAGACATTAGGGACTACTACTGTAATACCTCGCATGTAAGGCGCGCCGTATACGTGAGGGTGCACCCCTGGTGCGCCTTATAGGAGCAGAATTATTTAGGAGATATTTTTCTCTAAAATTTCCCCAATACTCCCTTGACCCTGTATAGTGGTAAAATGGGATGGGAGAGGCTCTAAGATGGCAATAGTTATGAATTTTTTTACCTTTACAAACACATCTGCAAAGTCTGGGTGCGCCTTATACGCGAGGTGTGCCTTATATGCGAGGTATTACAGTAGTTCATGGTACTGTTATAGCCAAATTATTAGGTGTTCACTACAATTTGAAGGGCAGCAGTCGTAGTGTATTAAGAAATGGCCTCCTGCCATTGTAATTGACTTAACATGGCATGATGGTAATACCGGTTGAATCCGTAGTGCGATGAGTTAACTTTGAAAAAGGTACCACTGTACATCAAGCATTGTCATTATGTATGCTGCTAATAATGAATGTATATAGGTGTAAGTGCGATGGGTCAGCCAATATCAAATAATGTCACTGTACATAAAGCAATGTTTTTCTGAATTCTTCAATTTGGTAATATAATCATAGAAAAATATTATTTCATATAATTATATGAAAATGACAAAATTCAAGTAATAGTAGACAGATGTTAGTAACATAACTTCACACCCTCTTTCTACTTCTTCTCTCCATTATCTGCCTATATCTATACTTCACCTCCTCTTCCTTCTCTACTCCTCACTTCCCTCTCCCTCTCTTCCTTGCTCTTCTTTCTCCTCCACCAATTTTTGTCAAGTTCTATTCTTCATTCTCTCTCTCCTTTATCTTTCTGTTACCTTACCCCTCACCTCTCTCTCCTCTCTCTACCTCCGCCCTTGTTTAAAAATGATTTATGGTAAAATGTGGTAGACTAAAGTCAATTTCATACTGTATACAGAGAGCAGTACCTAAATCTCTATTTCCACACATTCCTTCAGGCCCCCTGCACGTCTACACCCTACCACCTGTTAGATCCACCACAATAAGAAACAGTTAAATATTGATGTGTGCCACTAAGGGAGTGAGGCCGGTTGGCACATGTGACCCGCGTGCTGGCAGGCCATGGCGGCCATTGTTTTTGTTTGGTGGCTTTAGCGGTTCATTGATTAACGTCTGGGTGTGGGATTAGATCTTTGTGACCTAACCCTTTAAGGTCAGACAGTGAATACAAAAACTTGCCGGATCGAGGCCATTGTGGTAAAAATCCCTGCCGGGCCCGCAGAAATGATCAGACCGCAGGACCAAATATCTGGCTGTAATCTCGGGACCTTGGGCCCTTGAGGAATCCGGTCCTGCCGAAATCAGACCATGCCTGCAGAACAATAAGATCTGCAGGACCGAATGGCTTTCGGGGGGGGGGGGCAAACTTTTTGTATAGACTGGTCAGACAGTGCAGGAGTATATTACGTCCATTGATGTGTATAATGCACTTCATTGGAACATCATGTCAACCTTTCTCAGAGCATGAATCAAGCATGAATATCGACAGCATGAATAGGCTACTCACCACACTGTAAGAAATAACTGTTGTATCTACCAGAGATCCTTGTAAAACTGAACCACTGTAATTGAACAGCAGGGGCCAGTGTAGTGTTTACAAGAATCCACAGGTGGCAGCATTGCGGTTCAAAGGAAGCTCTGTGAAAATGATGAAACCTCTGTGAAAATAACAATGGATCTCTGGCATCTTTACGACAAGCAATTTTTGTTATTTCAATGGCATTTTGTTTTTCAGTGCAGGGCTGCAATACTACACTTTGACGACGAATGAACATGAACGAATGAATGTTTTAGCAGTCCTTAAACGATGGATTAAACCCCTCTAGGGTCGTGTTGTATCACCAGATTTATCTCATTTCCTTCCACATTCTGAACACAATGGTTTAATGCATTGGTGGCAATGGGCTTATTGTCTGGTGATAGAAATGTATTAATTATGCTAATCTGATGACGCCCGATGAATATTTGAGAAGTTGAAATATTAGAGACACTAGTCTTAAGGGTCAGGAACACACATGTATCATTCCAGATCCTCTGAGTTTTTATTTTCCCCAAAAGGGATAGCTTTTATTGAAACATAATCTCCTTAGGATGGTCATTACAAAGAAATAGGCATACACTATACTTGCGAATATATGAAGAAGATTAGATATGTGAATTTATTCCCAAAGTTGTATGTCCAATAGTGTGACACAGTGTATAGGGGGTTAATAGTGTATAGTTGTATGTCCATTAGTGTGACACAGTGTATAGGGGGTTAATAGTGTGGAGTTGTATGTCCATTAGTGTGACATAGTTTATAGGGGGTTAATAATGTAGAGTTGTATGTCCATTAGTGTGACTCGGTGTATAGGGGGTTAATAGTGTATAGTTGTATGTCCATTAGTGTGACACGGTGTATAGGGGGTTAATAATGTATAGTTGTGTGTCCATTAGTGTGACACGGTGTATAGGGGGTTAATAGTGTATAGTTGTATGTCCATTAGTGTGACACGGTGTATAGGGGGTTAATAGTGTAGAGTTGTATGTCCAGTAGTGTGACACGGTGTATAGGGGGTTAATAGTGTAGAGTTGTATTTCCATTAGTGTGACACAGTGTATAGGGGGTTAATAGTGTAGAGTCGATGTCCATTAGTATGACACAGTGTATAGGGGGTTAATAGTGTAGAGTCGTATGTCCATTAGTGTGAAACAGTGTATAGGGGGTTAATAATGTAGAGTCGATGTCAATTAGTGTGACACAGTGTATAGGTGTTTAATAATGTAGAGTCATATGTCCATTAGTGTGACACAGTGTATAGAGGGTTAATAGTGTAGAGTCGTATGTCCATTAGTGTGACACGGTGTATAGGGGGTTAATAGTGTATAGTCTTATGTCCATTAGTGTGACACAGTGTATAGGGGGTTAATAATGTAGAGTTGTATGTCCATTAGTGTGACACAGTGTATAGGGGGTTAATAGTGTAGAGTTGTATGTCCATTAGTGTGACACAGTGTATAGGGGGTTAATAGTGTATAGTCCTATGTCCATTAGTGTGACACAGTGTATACAGGGTTAATAGTGTAGAGTTGTATGTCCAATAGTGTGACACAGTGTATAGGGGGTTAATAGTGTAGAGTTTTATGTCCATTAGTGTGACACAGTGTATAGGGGGTTAATAGTGTAGAGTTGTATGTCCATTAGTGTGACATAGTGTATAGGGGGTTAATAGTGTATAGTTGTATGTCCATTAGTGTGACACAGTGTATACGGGGTTAATAGTGTAGAGTCGATGTCCATTAGTGTGACACGGTGTATAGGGGGTTAATAGCGTATAGTTGTATGTCCATTCGTGTGGCACAGATTATCAAGGTCTCACTGTACCCTATTCCTTCTAATAACGAGAGGAATGCGCCGTAGCCGCACCAAACTCGGAAGAGATTTGCAGCTCCAAGAAGATGTTAAGTAGTAGATTGTGATTTTACATAATTGGAGTATAGTCTTCTACATCTGCTTGAAGAGTGAGCCAGTGGTTAACACATGAGGTAACAATCACAAAAGGGCGGAAAAAAGGTTGTATGTCCATTAGTATGACACAGTGTATAGGGGGTTAATAGTGTATAGTTGTATGTCCATTAGTGTGACACAGTGTATAGGGGGTTTATAGTGTAGAGTTGTATGTCCATTAGTGTGACACAGTGTATGGGGGGTTAATAGTCTAGAGTTGTATGTCCATTAGTGTGACACAGTGTATAGGGGGTTAATAGTCTAGAGTTGTATGTCCATTAGTGTGACACAGTACATAGGGGGTTAATAGTGTAGAGTTGTATGTCCATTAGTGTGACACAGTGTATAGGGGTTTAATAGTGTAGAGTTGTATGTCCATTAGTGTGACACAGTACATAGGGGGTTAATAGTGTAGAGTTGTATGTCCATTAGTGTGACAGAGTATACAGGGGGTTAATAGTGTATAGTTGTATGTCCATTAGTGTGACACAGTGTATAGGGGGTTTATAGTGTAGAGTTGTATGTCCATTAGTGTGACACAGTGTATAGGGGGTTAATAGTGTAGAGTTTTATGTCCATTAGTGTGACACAGTGTATAGGGGGTTAATAGTGTGGAGTTGTATGTCCATTAGTGTGACATAGTTTATAGGGGGTTAATAATGTAGAGTTGTATGTCCATTAGTGTGACTCGGTGTATAGGGGGTTAATAGTGTATAGTTGTATGTCCATTAGTGTGACACGGTGTATAGGGGGTTAATAATGTATAGTTGTGTGTCCATTAGTGTGACACGGTGTATAGGGGGTTAATAGTGTATAGTTGTATGTCCATTAGTGTGACACGGTGTATAGGGGGTTAATAGTGTAGAGTTGTATGTCCAGTAGTGTGACACGGTGTATAGGGGGTTAATAGTGTAGAGTTGTATTTCCATTAGTGTGACACAGTGTATAGGGGGTTAATAGTGTAGAGTCGATGTCCATTAGTATGACACAGTGTATAGGGGGTTAATAGTGTAGAGTCGTATGTCCATTAGTGTGAAACAGTGTATAGGGGGTTAATAATGTAGAGTCGATGTCAATTAGTGTGACACAGTGTATAGGTGTTTAATAATGTAGAGTCATATGTCCATTAGTGTGACACAGTGTATAGAGGGTTAATAGTGTAGAGTCGTATGTCCATTAGTGTGACACGGTGTATAGGGGGTTAATAGTGTATAGTCTTATGTCCATTAGTGTGACACAGTGTATAGGGGGTTAATAATGTAGAGTTGTATGTCCATTAGTGTGACACAGTGTATAGGGGGTTAATAGTGTAGAGTTGTATGTCCATTAGTGTGACACAGTGTATAGGGGGTTAATAGTGTATAGTCCTATGTCCATTAGTGTGACACAGTGTATACAGGGTTAATAGTGTAGAGTTGTATGTCCAATAGTGTGACACAGTGTATAGGGGGTTAATAGTGTAGAGTTTTATGTCCATTAGTGTGACACAGTGTATAGGGGGTTAATAGTGTAGAGTTGTATGTCCATTAGTGTGACATAGTGTATAGGGGGTTAATAGTGTATAGTTGTATGTCCATTAGTGTGACACAGTGTATACGGGGTTAATAGTGTAGAGTCGATGTCCATTAGTGTGACACGGTGTATAGGGGGTTAATAGCGTATAGTTGTATGTCCATTCGTGTGGCACAGATTATCAAGGTCTCACTGTACCCTATTCCTTCTAATAACGAGAGGAATGCGCCGTAGCCGCACCAAACTCGGAAGAGATTTGCAGCTCCAAGAAGATGTTAAGTAGTAGATTGTGATTTTACATAATTGGAGTATAGTCTTCTACATCTGCTTGAAGAGTGAGCCAGTGGTTAACACATGAGGTAACAATCACAAAAGGGCGGAAAAAAGGTTGTATGTCCATTAGTATGACACAGTGTATAGGGGGTTAATAGTGTATAGTTGTATGTCCATTAGTGTGACACAGTGTATAGGGGGTTTATAGTGTAGAGTTGTATGTCCATTAGTGTGACACAGTGTATGGGGGGTTAATAGTCTAGAGTTGTATGTCCATTAGTGTGACACAGTGTATAGGGGGTTAATAGTCTAGAGTTGTATGTCCATTAGTGTGACACAGTACATAGGGGGTTAATAGTGTAGAGTTGTATGTCCATTAGTGTGACACAGTGTATAGGGGTTTAATAGTGTAGAGTTGTATGTCCATTAGTGTGACACAGTACATAGGGGGTTAATAGTGTAGAGTTGTATGTCCATTAGTGTGACAGAGTATACAGGGGGTTAATAGTGTATAGTTGTATGTCCATTAGTGTGACACAGTGTATAGGGGGTTTATAGTGTAGAGTTGTATGTCCATTAGTGTGACACAGTGTATAGGGGGTTAATAGTGTAGAGTTTTATGTCCATTAGTGTGACACGGTGTATAGGGGGTTAATAGTGTATAGTTGTATGTCCATTCGTGTGGCACAGATTATCAAGGTCTCACTGTACCCTATTCCTTCTAATAACGAGAGGAATGCGCCGTAGCCGCACCAAACTCGGAAGAGATTTGCAGCTCCAAGCAGATGTTAAGTAGTAGATTGTGATTTTACATAATTGGAGTATAGTCCTCCACATCTGCTTGAAGAGTGAGTCAGTGGTTAACACATGAGTTAACAATCACAAAAGGGCGGAAAAAAGGTTGTATGTCCAGTAGTGTGACACAGTGTATAGGGGGTTAATAGTGTATAGTTGTATGTCCATTAGTGTGACACAGTGTATAGGGGGTTTATAGTGTAGAGTTGTATGTCCATTAGTGTGACACAGTGTATAGGGGGTTAATAGTGTATAGTTGTATGTCCATTAGTGTGACACAGTGTACAGGGGGTTAATAGTGTAGAGTTGTAAGTCCATTAGTGTGACACAGTGTATAGGGGGTTAATAGTGTAGAGTCAATGTCCATTAGTGTGACACAGTGTATAGGGGGTTTATAGTGTATAGCTGTATGTCCATTAGTGTGACACAGTGTATAGGGGGTTAATAGTGTAGAGTTGTATGTCCATTAGTGTGACACAGTGTATAGGGGGTTAATAGTGTAGAGTTGTATGTCCAATAGTGTGACATAGTGTATAGGGGGTTAATAGTGTAGAGTCGATGTCCATTAGTGTGACACGGTGTATAGGGGGTTAATACTGTATACATAGTCGTATGTCCAATGGTGTGACACAGAGTATAGGGGGTTAATAGTGTAGAGTCGATGTCCATTAGTGTGACACGGTGTATAGGGGGTTAATAATGTAGACTTGTATATCCATTAGTGTGACACGGTGCATAGGGGGTTAATAGTGTAGAGTTGTATGTCCAATAGTGTGACACAGTGTATAGGGGGTTAATAGTGTAGAGTTGTATGTCCAATAGTGTGACATAGTGTATAGGGGGTTAATAGTGTAGAGTTGTATGTCCATTAGTGTGACACAGTGTATGCAGGGGGTTAATAGTGTATAGTTGTATGTCCATTAGTGTGACACAGTGTATAGGGGGTTAATAGTGTATAGTTGTATGTCCATTAGTGTAACACAGTGTATAGGGGGTTAATAGTGTAGAGTTGTATGTCCATTAGTGTGACACAGTGTATAGGGGGTTAATAGTGTATAGTTGTATGTCCATTAGTGTGACACAGTGTATACGGGGTTAATAGTGTAGAGTCGATGTCCATTAGGGTGACACGGTGTATAGGGGGTTAATAGTGTATAGTTGTATGTCCATTCGTGTGGCACAGATTATCAAGGTCTCACTGTACCCTATTCCTTCTAATAACGAGAGGAATGCGCCGTAGCCGCACCGAACTCGGAAGAGATTTGCAGCTCCAAGCAGATGTTAAGTAGTAGATTGTGATTTTACATAATTGGAGTATAGTCCTCCACATCTGCTTGAAGAGTGAGTCAGTGGTTAACACATGAGTTAACAATCACAAAAGGGCAGAAAAAAGGTTGTATGTCCAGTAGTGTGACACAGTGTATAGGGGGTTAATAGTGTATAGTTGTATGTCCATTAGTGTGACACAGTGTATAGGGGGTTTATAGTGTAGAGTTGTATGTCCATTAGTGTGACACAGTGTATAGGGGGTTAATAGTCTAGAGTTGTATGTCCATTAGTGTGACACAGTGTATAGGGGGTTAATAGTCTAGAGTTGTATGTCCATTAGTGTGACACAGTACATAGGGGGTTAATAGTGTAGAGTTGTATGTCCATTAGTGTGACACAGTGTATAGGGGGTTAATAGTGTAGAGTTGTATGTCCATTAGTGTGACACAGTACATAGGGGGTTAATAGTGTAGAGTTGTATGTCCATTAGTGTGACAGAGTGTACAGGGGGTTAATAGTGTATAGTTGTATGTCCATTAGTGTGACACAGTGTATAGGGGGTTTATAGTGTAGAGTTGTATGTCCATTAGTGTGACACAGTGTATAGGGGGTTAATAGTGTAGAGTTGTATGTCCATTAGTGTGACACAGTGTATACAGGGTTAATAGTGTAGAGTTGTATGTCCATTAGTGTGACACAGTGTATAGGGGGTTAATAGTGTAGAGTTGTATGTCCTATAGTGTGACACAGTGTATAGGGGGTTAATAGTGTAGAGTTGTATGTCCATTAGTGTGACACAGTGTATAGGGGGTTAATAGTGTATAGTTGTATGTCCATTAGTGTAACACAGTGTATAGGGGGTTAATAGTGTAGAGTTGTATGTCCATTAGTGTGACAGAGTATACAGGGGGTTAATAGTGTATAGTTATATGTCCATTAGTGTGACACAGTGTATAGGGGGTTTATAGTGTAGAGTTGTATGTCCATTAGTGTGACACAGTGTATAGGGGGTTAATAGTGTAGAGTTTTATGTCCATTAGTGTGACACGGTGTATAGGGGGTTAATAGTGTATAGTTGTATGTCCATTCGTGTGGCACAGATTATCAAGGTCTTACTGTACCCTATTCCTTCTAATAACGAGAGGAATGCGCCGTAGCCGCACCAAACTCGGAAGAGATTTGCAGCTCCAAGCAGATGTTAAGTAGTAGATTGTGATTTTACATAATTGGAGTATAGTCCTCCACATCTGCTTGAAGAGTGAGTCAGTGGTTAACACATGAGTTAACAATCACAAAAGGGCGGAAAAAAGGTTGTATGTCCAGTAGTGTGACACAGTGTATAGGGGGTTAATAGTGTATAGTTGTATGTCCATTAGTGTGACACAGTGTATAGGGGGTTAATAGTGTAGAGTTGTATGTCCATTAGTGTGACACAGTGTATAGGGGGTTAATAGTGTATAGTTGTATGTCCATTAGTGTGACACAGTGTACAGGGGGTTAATAGTGTAGAGTTGTAAGTCCATTAGTGTGACACAGTGTATAGGGGGTTAATAGTGTAGAGTCAATGTCCATTAGTGTGACACAGTGTATAGGGGGTTTATAGTGTATAGCTGTATGTCCATTAGTGTGACACAGTGTATAGGGGGTTAATAGTGTAGAGTTGTATGTCCATTAGTGTGACACAGTGTATAGGGGGTTAATAATGTAGAGTTGTATGTCCATTAGTGTGACACAGTGTATAGGGGGTTAATAGTGTATAGTTGTATGTCCATTAGTGTGACACAGTGTATAGGGGGTTAATAGTGTAGAGTTGTATGTCCAATAGTGTGACATAGTGTATAGGGGGTTAATAGTGTAGAGTCGATGTCCATTAGTGTGACACGGTGTATAGGGGGTTAATACTGTATACATAGTCGTATGTCCAATGGTGTGACACAGAGTATAGGGGGTTAATAGTGTAGAGTCGATGTCCATTAGTGTGACACGGTGTATAGGGGGTTAATAATGTAGACTTGTATATCCATTAGTGTGACACGGTGCATAGGGGGTTAATAGTGTAGAGTTGTATGTCCAATAGTGTGACACAGTGTATAGGGGGTTAATAGTGTAGAGTTGTATGTCCAATAGTGTGACATAGTGTATAGGGGGTTAATAGTGTAGAGTTGTATGTCCATTAGTGTGACACAGTGTATGCAGGGGGTTAATAGTGTATAGTTGTATGTCCATTAGTGTGACACAGTGTATAGGGGGTTAATAGTGTATAGTTGTATGTCCATTAGTGTAACACAGTGTATAGGGGGTTAATAGTGTAGAGTTGTATGTCCATTAGTGTGACACAGTGTATAGGGGGTTAATAGTGTATAGTTGTATGTCCATTAGTGTGACACAGTGTATACGGGGTTAATAGTGTAGAGTCGATGTCCATTAGTGTGACACGGTGTATAGGGGGTTAATAGTGTATAGTTGTATGTCCATTCGTGTGGCACAGATTATCAAGGTCTCACTGTACCCTATTCCTTCTAATAACGAGAGGAATGCGCCGTAGCCGCACCAAACTCGGAAGAGATTTGCAGCTCCAAGCAGATGTTAAGTAGTAGATTGTGATTTTACATAATTGGAGTATAGTCCTCCACATCTGCTTGAAGAGTGAGTCATTGGTTAACACATGAGTTAACAATCACAAAAGGGCAGAAAAAAGGTTGTATGTCCAGTAGTGTGACACAGTGTATAGGGGGTTAATAGTGTATAGTTGTATGTCCATTAGTGTGACACAGTGTATAGGGGGTTTATAGTGTAGAGTTGTATGTCCATTAGTGTGACACAGTGTATAGGGGGTTAATAGTCTAGAGTTGTATGTCCATTAGTGTGACACAGTGTATAGGGGGTTAATAGTCTAGAGTTGTATGTCCATTAGTGTGACACAGTACATAGGGGGTTAATAGTGTAGAGTTGTATGTCCATTAGTGTGACACAGTGTATAGGGGGTTAATAGTGTAGAGTTGTATGTCCATTAGTGTGACACAGTACATAGGGGGTTAATAGTGTAGAGTTGTATGTCCATTAGTGTGACACAGTGTATAGGGGGTTAATAGTGTATAGTTGTATGTCCATTAGTGTGACACAGTGTATAGGGGGTTAATAGTGTATAGTTGTATGTCCATTAGTGTGACACAGTGTACAGGGGGTTAATAGTGTATAGTTGTATGTCCATTAGTGTGACACAGTGTATAGGGGGTTAATAGTGTAGAGTTGTATGTCCATTAGTGTGACACAGTGTATACAGGGTTAATAGTGTAGAGTTGTATGTCCATTAGTGTGACACAGTGTATAGGGGGTTAATAGTGTAGAGTTGTATGTCCTATAGTGTGACACGGTGTATAGGGGGTTAATAGTGTATAGTTGTATGTCCATTAGTGTGACACAGTGTATAGGGGGTTTATAGTGTAGAGTTGTATGTCCATTAGTGTGACACAGTGTATAGGGGGTTAATAGTGTATAGTTGTATGTCCATTAGTGTAACACAGTGTATAGGGGGTTAATAGTGTAGAGTTGTATGTCCATTAGTGTGACAGAGTATACAGGGGGTTAATAGTGTATAGTTGTATGTCCATTAGTGTGACACAGTGTATAGGGGGTTAATAGTGTAGAGTTGTAAGTCCATTAGTGTGACACAGTGTATAGGGGGTTAATAGTGTAGAGTTTTATGTCCATTAGTGTGACACGGTGTATAGGGGGTTAATAGTGTATAGTTGTATGTCCATTCGTGTGGCACAGATTATCAAGGTCTCACTGTACCCTATTCCTTCTAATAACGAGAGGAATGCGCCGTAGCCGCACCAAACTCGGAAGAGATTTGCAGCTCCAAGCAGATGTTAAGTAGTAGATTGTGATTTTACATAATTGGAGTATAGTCCTCCACATCTGCTTGAAGAGTGAGTCAGTGGTTAACACATGAGTTAACAATCACAAAAGGGCGGAAAAAACGTTGTATGTCCAGTAGTGTGACACAGTGTATAGGGGGTTAATAGTGTATAGTTGTATGTCCATTAGTGTGACACAGTGTATAGGGGGTTAATAGTGTAGAGTTGTATGTCCATTAGTGTGACACAGTGTATAGGGGGTTAATAGTGTATAGTTGTATGTCCATTAGTGTGACACAGTGTACAGGGGGTTAATAGTGTAGAGTTGTAAGTCCATTAGTGTGACACAGTGTATAGGGGGTTAATAGTGTAGAGTCAATGTCCATTAGTGTGACACAGTGTATAGGGGGTTTATAGTGTATAGCTGGATGTCCATTAGTGTGACACAGTGTATAGGGGGTTAATAGTGTAGAGTTGTATGTCCATTAGTGTGACACAGTGTATAGGGGGTTAATAATGTAGAGTTGTATGTCCATTAGTGTGACACAGTGTATAGGGGGTTAATAGTGTATAGTTGTATGTCCATTAGTGTGACACAGTGTATAGGGGGTTAATAGTGTAGAGTTGTATGTCCAATAGTGTGACATAGTGTATAGGGGGTTAATAGTGTAGAGTCGATGTCCATTAGTGTGACACGGTGTATAGGGGGTTAATACTGTATACATAGTCGTATGTCCAATGGTGTGACACAGAGTATAGGGGGTTAATAGTGTAGAGTCGATGTCCATTAGTGTGACACGGTGTATAGGGGGTTAATAATGTAGACTTGTATGTCCATTAGTGTGACACGGTGCATAGGGGGTTAATAGTGTAGAGTTGTATGTCCAATAGTGTGACACAGTGTATAGGGGGTTAATAGTGTAGAGTTGTATGTCCAATAGTGTGACATAGTGTATAGGGGGTTAATAGTGTAGAGTTGTATGTCCATTAGTGTGACACAGTGTATGCAGGGGGTTAATAGTGTATAGTTGTATGTCCATTAGTGTGACACAGTGTATAGGGGGTTAATAGTGTATAGTTGTATGTCCATTAGTGTAACACAGTGTATAGGGGGTTAATAGTGTAGAGTTGTATGTCCATTAGTGTGACACAGTGTATAGGGGGTTAATAGTGTATAGTTGTATGTCCATTAGTGTGACACAGTGTATACGGGGTTAATAGTGTAGAGTCGATGTCCATTAGTGTGACACGGTGTATAGGGGGTTAATAGTGTATAGTTGTATGTCCATTCGTGTGGCACAGATTATCAAGGTCTCACTGTACCCTATTCCTTCTAATTACGAGAGGAATGCGCTGTAGCCGCACCAAACTCGGAAGAGATTTGCAGCTCCAAGCAGATGTTAAGTAGTAGATTGTGATTTTACATAATTGGAGTATAGTCCTCCACATCTGCTTGAAGAGTGAGTCAGTGGTTAACACATGAGTTAACAATCACAAAAGGGCGGAAAAAAGGTTGTATGTCCAGTAGTGTGACACAGTGTACAGGGGGTTAATAGTGTAGAGTTGTATGTCCAATAGTGTGACACAGTACATAGGGGGTTAATAGTGTAGAGTTGTATGTCCATTAGTGTGACAGAGTGTACAGGGGGTTAATAGTGTATAGTTGTATGTCCATTAGTGTGACACAGTGTATAGGGGGTTTATAGTGTAGAGTTGTATGTCCATTAGTGTGACACAGTGTATAGGGGGTTAATAGTGTAGAGTTGTATGTCCATTAGTGTGACACAGTGTATACAGGGTTAATAGTGTAGAGTTGTATGTCCATTAGTGTGACACAGTGTATAGGGGGTTAATAGTGTAGAGTTGTATGTCCTATAGTGTGACACGGTGTATAGGGGGTTAATAGTGTAGAGTTGTATGTCCATTAGTGTGACACAGTGTATAGGGGGTTAATAGTGTATAGTTGTATGTCCATTAGTGTAACACAGTGTATAGGGGGTTAATAGTGTAGAGTTGTATGTCCATTAGTGTGACAGAGTATACAGGGGGTTAATAGTGTATAGTTGTATGTCCATTAGTGTGACACAGTGTATAGGGGGTTTATAGTGTAGAGTTGTATGTCCATTAGTGTGACACAGTGTATAGGGGGTTAATAGTGTAGAGTTTCATGTCCATTAGTGTGACACGGTGTATAGGGGGTTAATAGTGTATAGTTGTATGTCCATTCGTGTGGCACAGATTATCAAGGTCTCACTGTACCCTATTCCTTCTAATAACGAGAGGAATGCGCCGTAGCCGCACCAAACTCGGAAGAGATTTGCAGCTCCAAGCAGATGTTAAGTAGTAGATTGTGATTTTACATAATTGGAGTATAGTCCTCCACATCTGCTTGAAGAGTGAGTCAGTGGTTAACACATGAGTTAACAATCACAAAAGGGCGGAAAAAAGGTTGTATGTCCAGTAGTGTGACACAGTGTATAGGGGGTTAATAGTGTATAGTTGTATGTCCATTAGTGTGACACAGTGTATAGGGGGTTTATAGTGTAGAGTTGTATGTCCATTAGTGTGACACAGTGTATAGGGGGTTAATAGTGTATAGTTGTATGTCCATTAGTGTGACACAGTGTACAGGGGGTTAATAGTGTAGAGTTGTAAGTCCATTAGTGTGACACAGTGTATAGGGGGTTAATAGTGTAGAGTCAATGTCCATTAGTGTGACACAGTGTATAGGGGGTTTATAGTGTATAGCTGTATGTCCATTAGTGTGACACAGTGTATAGGGGGTTAATAGTGTATAGTTGTATGTCCATTAGTGTGACAGAGTGTATAGGGGGTTAATAGTGTAGAGTTGTATGTCCATTAGTGTGACACAGTGTATAGGGGGTTAATAGTGTATAGCTGTATGTCCATTAGTGTGACACAGTGTATAGGGGTTAATAGTGTAGAGTTGTATGTCCATTAGTGTGACACAGTGTATAGGGGGTTAATAATGTAGAGTTGTATGTCCATTAGTGTGACACAGTGTATAGGGGGTTAATAGTGTAGAGTTGTATGTCCAATAGTGTGACATAGTGTATAGGGGGTTAATAGTGTAGAGTCTATGTCCATTAGTGTGACACGGTGTATAGGGGGTTAATACTGTATACATAGTCGTATGTCCAATGGTGTGACACAGAGTATAGGGGGTTAATAGTGTAGAGTCGATGTCCATTAGTGTGACACGGTGTATAGGGGGTTAATAATGTAGACTTGTATATCCATTAGTGTGACACGGTGCATAGGGGGTTAATAGTGTAGAGTTGTATGTCCAATAGTGTGACATAGTGTATAGGGGGTTAATAGTGTAGAGTTGTATGTCCATTAGTGTGACATAGTGTATAGGGGGTGAATAGTGTAGAGTTGTAAGTCCATTAGTGTGACACAGTGTATGCAGGGGGTTAATAGTGTATAGTTGTATGTCCATTAGTGTGACACAGTGTATAGGGGGTTAATAGTGTATAGTTGTATGTCCATTAGTGTAACACAGTGTATAGGGGGTTAATAGTGTAGAGTTGTATGTCCATTAGTGTGACACAGTGTATAGGGGGTTAATAGTGTATAGTTGTATGTCCATTAGTGTGACACAGTGTATACGGGGTTAATAGTGTAGAGTCGATGTCGATTAGTGTGACACGGTGTATAGGGGGTTAATAGTGTATAGTTGTTTGTCCATTCGTGTGGCACAGATTATCAAGGTCTCACTGTACCCTATTCGTTCTAATAACGAGAGGAATGCGCCGTAGCCGCACCAAACTCGGAAGAGATTTGCAGCTCCAAGCAGATGTTAAGTAGTAGATTGTGATTTTACATAATTGGAGTATAGTCCTCCACATCTGCTTGAAGAGTGAGTCAGTGGTTAACACATGAGTTAACAATCACAAAAGGGCGGAAAAAAGGTTGTATGTCCAGTAGTGTGACACAGTGTATAGGGGGTTAATAGTGTATAGTTGTATGTCCATTAGTGTGACACAGTGTATAGGGGGTTTATAGTGTAGAGTTGTATGTCCATTAGTGTGACACAGTGTATAGGGGGTTAATAGTCTAGAGTTGTATGTCCATTAGTGTGACACAGTGTATAGGGGGTTAATAGTCTAGAGTTGTATGTCCATTAGTGTGACACAGTACATAGGGGGTTAATAGTGTAGAGTTGTATGTCCATTAGTGTGACACAGTGTATAGGGGGTTAATAGTGTAGAGTTGTATGTCCATTAGTGTGACACAGTACATAGGGGGTTAATAGTGTAGAGTTGTATGTCCATTAGTGTGACAGAGTGTACAGGGGGTTAATAGTGTATAGTTGTATGTCCATTAGTGTGACACAGTGTATAGGGGGTTTATAGTGTAGAGTTGTATGTCCATTAGTGTGACACAGTGTATAGGGGGTTAATAGTGTAGAGTTGTATGTCCATTAGTGTGACACAGTGTATACAGGGTTAATAGTGTAGAGTTGTATGTCCATTAGTGTGACACAGTGTATAGTGGGTTAATAGTGTAGAGTTGTATGTCCTATAGTGTGACACGGTGTATAGGGGGTTAATAGTGTAGAGTTGTATGTCCATTAGTGTGACACAGTGTATAGGGGGTTAATAGTGTATAGTTGTATGTCCATTAGTGTACCACAGTGTATAGGGGGTTAATAGTGTAGAGTTGTATGTCCATTAGTGTGACACAGTGTATAGGGGGTTAATAGTGTATAGTTGTATGTCCATTAGTGTGACACAGTGTATACGGGGTTAATAGTGTAGAGTCGATGTCCATTAGTGTGACACGGTGTATAGGGGGTTAATAGTGTATAGTTGTATGTCCATTCGTGTGGCACAGATTATCAAGGTCTCACTGTACCCTATTCCTTCTAATAACGAGAGGAATGCGCCGTAGCCGCACCAAACTCGGAAGAGATTTGCAGCTCCAAGCAGATGTTAAGTAGTAGATTGTGATTTTACATAATTGGAGTATAGTCCTCCACATCTGCTTGAAGAGTGAGTCAGTGGTTAACACATGAGTTAACAATCACAAAAGGGCGGAAAAAAGGTTGTATGTCCAGTAGTGTGACACAGTGTATAGGGGGTTAATAGTGTATAGTTGTATGTCCATTAGTGTGACACAGTGTATAGGGGGTTAATAGTGTAGAGTTGTATGTCCATTAGTGTGACACAGTGTATAGGGGGTTAATAGTGTATAGTTGTATGTCCATTAGTGTGACACAGTGTACAGGGGGTTAATAGTGTAGAGTTGTAAGTCCATTAGTGTGACACAGTGTATAGGGGGTTAATAGTGTAGAGTCAATGTCCATTAGTGTGACACAGTGTATAGGGGGTTAATAGTGTATAGCTGTATGTCCATTAGTGTGACACAGTGTATAGGGGGTTAATAGTGTATAGTTGTATGTCCATTAGTGTGACACAGTGTATAGGGGGTTAATAATGTAGAGTTGTATGTCCATTAGTGTGACACAGTGTATAGGGGGTTAATAGTGTAGAGTTGTATGTTCAATAGTGTGACATAGTGTATAGGGGGTTAATAGTGTATAGTTGTATGTCCATTAGTGTGACACAGTGTATAGGGGGTTAATAATGTAGAGTTGTATGTCCATTAGTGTGACACAGTGTATAGGGGGTTAATAGTGTATAGTTGTATGTCCATTAGTGTGACACAGTGTATAGGGGGTTAATAATGTAGAGTTGTATGTCCATTAGTGTGACACAGTGTATAGGGGGTTAATAGTGTATAGTTGTATGTCCATTAGTGTGACACAGTGTACAGGGGGTTAATAGTGTAGAGTTGTAAGTCCATTAGTGTGACACAGTGTATAGGGGGTTAATAGTGTAGAGTCAATGTCCATTAGTGTGACACAGTGTATAGGGGGTTAATAGTGTATAGCTGTATGTCCATTAGTGTGACACAGTGTATAGGGGGTTAATAGTGTATAGTTGTATGTCCATTAGTGTGACACAGTGTATAGGGGGTTAATAGTGTAGAGTTGTATGTTCAATAGTGTGACATAGTGTATAGGGGGTTAATAGTGTATAGTTGTATGTCCATTAGTGTGACACAGTGTATAGGGGGTTAATAATGTAGAGTTGTATGTCCATTAGTGTGACACAGTGTATAGGGGGTTAATAGTGTATAGTTGTATGTCCATTAGTGTGACACAGTGTATAGGGGGTTAATAGTGTAGAGTTGTATGTCCAATAGTGTGACATAGTGTATAGGGGGTTAATAGTGTAGAGTCGATGTCCATTAGTGTGACACGGTGTATAGGGGGTTAATACTGTATACATAGTCGTATGTCCAATGGTGTGACACAGAGTATAGGGGGTTAATAGTGTAGAGTCGATGTCCATTAGTGTGACACGTTGTATAGGGGGTTAATAATGTAGACTTGTATATCCATTAGTGTGACACGGTGCATAGGGGGTTAATAGTGTAGAGTTGTATGTCCAATAGTGTGACACAGTGTATAGGGGGTTAATAGTGTAGAGTTGTATGTCCAATAGTGTGACATAGTGTATAGGGGGTTAATAGTGTAGAGTTGTATGTCCATTAGTGTGACACAGTGTATGCAGGGGGTTAATAGTGTATAGTTGTATGTCCATTAGTGTGACACAGTGTATAGGGGGTTAATAGTGTATAGTTGTATGTCCATTAGTGTAACACAGTGTATAGGGGGTTAATAGTGTAGAGTT
This sequence comes from Acholoe squamosa, assembly GCA_949317995.1. NCBI lineage: Eukaryota > Metazoa > Annelida > Polychaeta > Phyllodocida > Polynoidae > Acholoe > Acholoe squamosa. Next base: position 539,799 of record OX439051.1, on the reverse strand, counting down.
GTATGTCCATTAGTGTGACACAGTGTATAGGGGGTTAATAGTGTATAGTTGTATGTCCATTAGTGTGACACAGTGTATACGGGGTTAATAGTGTAGAGTCGATGTCCATTAGTGTGACACGGTGTATAGGGGGTTAATAGTGTATAGTTGTATGTCCATTCGTGTGGCACAGATTATCAAGGTCTCACTGTACCCTATTCCTTCTAATAACGAGAGGAATGCGCCGTAGCCGCACCAAACTCGGAAGAGATTTGCAGCTCCAAGCAGATGTTAAGTAGTAGATTGTGATTTTACATAATTGGAGTATAGTCCTCCACATCTGCTTGAAGAGTGAGTCAGTGGTTAACACATGAGTTAACAATCACAAAAGGGCGGAAAAAAGGTTGTATGTCCAGTAGTGTGACACAGTGTATAGCGGGTAAATAGTGTATAGTTGTATGTCCATTAGTGTGACACAGTGTATAGGGGGTTAATAGTGTAGAGTTGTATGTCCATTAGTGTGACACAGTGTATAGGGGGTTAATAGTCTAGAGTTGTATGTCCATTAGTGTGACACAGTGTATAGGGGGTTAATAGTCTAGAGTTGTATGTCCATTAGTGTGACACAGTACATAGGGGGTTAATAGTGTAGAGTTGTATGTCCATTAGTGTGACACAGTGTATACAGGGTTAATAGTGTAGAGTTGTATGTCCATTAGTGTGACACAGTGTATAGGGGGTTAATAGTGTAGAGTTGTATGTCCATTAGTGTGACACAGTGTATAGGGGGTTAATAGTCTAGAGTTGTATGTCCATTAGTGTGACACAGTGTATAGGGGGTTAATAGTCTAGAGTTGTATGTCCATTAGTGTGACACAGTACATAGGGGGTTAATAGTGTAGAGTTGTATGTCCATTAGTGTGACACAGTGTATAGGGGGTTAATAGTGTAGAGTTGTATGTCCATTAGTGTGACAGAGTGTACAGGGGGTTAATAGTGTATAGTTGTATGTCCATTAGTGTGACACAGTGTATAGGGGGTTTATAGTGTAGAGTTGTATGTCCATTAGTGTGACACAGTGTATAGGGGGTTAATAGTGTAGAGTTGTATGTCCTATAGTGTGACACGGTGTATAGGGGGTTAATAGTGTAGAGTTGTATGTCCATTAGTGTGACACAGTGTATAGGGGGTTAATAGTGTATAGTTGTATGTCCATTAGTGTAACACAGTGTATAGGGGGTTAATAGTGTAGAGTTGTATGTCCATTAGTGTGACACAGTGTATAGGGGGTTAATAGTGTATAGTTGTATGTCCATTAGTGTGACACAGTGTATACGGGGTTAATAGTGTAGAGTCGATGTCCATTAGTGTGACACGGTGTATAGGGGGTTAATAGTGTATAGTTGTATGTCCATTCGTGTGGCACAGATTATCAAGGTCTCACTGTACCCTATTCCTTCTAATAACGAGAGGAATGCGCCGTAGCCGCACCAAACTCGGAAGAGATTTGCAGCTCCAAGCAGATGTTAAGTAGTAGATTGTGATTTTACATAATTGGAGTATAGTCCTCCACATCTGCTTGAAGAGTGAGTCAGTGGTTAACACATGAGTTAACAATCACAAAAGGGCGGAAAAAAGGTTGTATGTCCAGTAGTGTGACACAGTGTATAGGGGGTTAATAGTGTATAGTTGTATGTCCATTAGTGTGACACAGTGTATAGGGGGTTAATAGTGTAGAGTTGTATGTCCATTAGTGTGACACAGTGTATAGGGGGTTAATAGTGTATAGTTGTATGTCCATTAGTGTGACACAGTGTACAGGGGGTTAATAGTGTAGAGTTGTAAGTCCATTAGTGTGACACAGTGTATAGGGGGTTAATAGTGTAGAGTCAATGTCCATTAGTGTGACACAGTGTATAGGGGGTTAATAGTGTATAGCTGTATGTCCATTAGTGTGACACAGTGTATAGGGGGTTAATAGTGTATAGTTGTATGTCCATTAGTGTGACACAGTGTATAGGGGGTTAATAATGTAGAGTTGTATGTCCATTAGTGTGACACAGTGTATAGGGGGTTAATAGTGTAGAGTTGTATGTTCAATAGTGTGACATAGTGTATAGGGGGTTAATAGTGTATAGTTGTATGTCCATTAGTGTGACACAGTGTATAGGGGGTTAATAATGTAGAGTTGTATGTTGTCATACTAGTAATTGGCATGATCAAGTTGTCATATGAGAAATATCATAAGACTAGTGGTATATAGTGTAAATACATCAGGCTCATATAAAATAGTGTTATTTCCAGTTGTCACTGGTTTATTCAGCTTTAGGCAACATGTAAGAAATATCAATCATACAGTAGTTAGTATGTAGGTAATTAGTACATACAGTAAACATACAGTAATTTATAAGGTACAATGTTCAGTTCCACTCCACCTGTGAGGTATTAATAATACAGTGTCCAGCATACTTCTAGGTGGGTTCCCACACCTAGCTCCTGACCTGCTGCTTAGAGGAATAATGTAATAATGGATAACTTTACCCTCTGGTGGAAGTCTTGAAGAAGATAGCCTCTGGCCACTAATGGTAGGAAACCAATGCCTGTCTAGCATAGTTTCACCATAGTGCAGTGGTATAGCAGGTAGCAGGAGATGACTGGAGATGTTACCTCTAGAGCGGTTCTTGGTGATGTGTTCTCCTGGAGGTGCAGACAGGCTATTTGTAGCAAATCTTGGAAAAGCACCTCCAGACTGACTGGAGCCAGCAGCATCTGCCTAACTCTACAATTGTTTGAGGGGACCCTTTCAAGTGTCACAGGGGGACAAAGGACCCCCATGGACGCCGCTATGGCCCCCATTGTCTTGGTCGGTTCTGCATCTTTAGACCCTCATATCTCGGCCGTTTATGCTTGTATAACCGCCATTTTGGGCATGCGCAGAGCTGAATGTGCCAAGATTATAATGCTCGCTGGATAGGCGCGTAACTCCCGCCGGTTTGTCTGTAGCTCACTCGGAGGTCGATTCAGTCTCCATGGCGTAACTTCCTTAATACTGGGAGTTCAGCCTTGATCTTGGGCTCATTCTGACCGTCTAATTATGGGCTTTCCATAGAATTTTTGATATTTGACCTAGGTCGCTCAGGAGCGACGCTAGAGCGACCGGAAGGTTATGGCGTCGTGCTTATGTAACCCATTGTTCAGTCCTTAGAGTGCTCAGACACTCATGACGGCGTCAGCGGTGCTCAGGCACCCGTGACGGCCGGTTGCATTCACTTACAAGTTATTAATTTGTGCATTGAACCATGAGGTCGCACACTGAGACCCTTATTCTTATTATATTGTGCAGTGAACCATTAGGTCGGACCTTTTGATGTCATAAACTTAGTCTAACTGACTGTGGCTGGTGTGCAGTGGGGCATGAACGCTCTTATGTAAAGTTTGAGCGCTCTTATAGCTCTTAGAACCAACCTATGTATTAATTTCATAGATATTTCTTTGATTAATACAAAATATGTTACAATTTATGGAATAATAAAATGGTATATCATAGAATACTCCCTCTCCCCCGAAAGAATGCGAAACTCCGTCATTTCGCCGAGGGAATGTACAATTTATACAATTTTTACCTTATTTTTGGAGTTATATACTGTTTTGTAAGAGGATTTGAAGTAATGGGGAGTGCTTCAAATGCAATTTTTGTGGTAGAGCTTTGTCAGTATAAACAATTTTCTCCTGGGTATAAGTACATTTCCGAGTTTCTATATCTTACTATACCAGAGCTTATTTGCTTATGTAACATCAATTTTGGGTACAATTTTCCATTTTTATGTACAACATACAATTTGGCAAATAGTGTGCAATTTTGGCATTTAATATTCAATTTAGCGTGCAAATTGAACATAAATGACAATTTCAGTGTGCAAATTTACAATTTCGCGTGTAATTGCGTTCAATTGACAATTTCAGTATGCAAATATATAATTTTTGCGTACATTTGGCAATTTAAGTGTGCAAATATATAATTTTTGCGTATATTTGGCAATTTTAGTGTGCAAATATATAATTTCGCGTACATTTGGCAATTTAAGTGTGCAAATATATAATTTTCGCGTATATTTGGCATTTTTAGTGTGCAAATATATAATTTCGCGTGCATTTGGCAATTTTAGTATGCCAATGTATAATTTTGCGTTCAATTGATAGTTTCTGTATGTACAAATATAATTTTGCGTACAGCTTGGATACACATAGAAATGTTGATTTTCTAAAAATCTGACTTCAGTGTATGAATTGGGTACAGACATACAGTATAATGTGCAACATATAATCCAAATGTAAATTGGATACAACTTACAATCTAGTGTGCAAACATACAATTTTAGTGTGCAAATTGGGTACGAGCGTACAATCTGGTGTGCAAACATACAATTTTAGTGTGCAAATTGGGTACAAGCGTACAATCTGGTGTGCAAATATACAATTTTATGGGATTTGAGACAAATTTTTCCGAGGGCCGGAAAAACAAAGTACTTCAGGTACAATAGGCTTGTTTGTCTCTGAGTTACTCATTGATTTTGCTATATGGGTGTATTAATTGGCAATTTCGGCAGTGGGCCGCTGCTTAATTGACTTTTCCCCTAGCCTTTTGAGTATGTGTCCCTGAAAGAGATTTATTTGGTGAGTATCTTAAGTAAACATGTTTTATGTCAACAATTTTCTCAACAATTTTTTTTTTTTTTTTTTTCCATTAATTTTTCCAACAATTTTCTTGGATACCTAAAGTGTGTTACTTTAAGTAAACCTTGGCATAGTATACAAGTGCTAGTGGGTACAAAAACTGTCTTAGTTATCTACCTGCATTCATGTATATTAATGTTAGATTTGTACAATTTTACAATTTGTAATTTGCAATTTCGCAATTTTGCGCGTATATGCGCGCATTAATCATTGATTTTGTGAGAATACCATAGATTTTCATATTATACATCAACAAGTGGCTGTGTATATAATTTTTTTTTTTCTAATACTTTGATAATTTCATTGACAGTGGAGGTGTGTCAGGAGTGAGATGTGAGTCTCCTCCCTGGTGTGCTCATGCAGTGGTGGCACTTGAGGTGTTAGGTGCCAGATTTTGGCATGTGTCTGTGGCAGTGCCTAGCTTGGTGTCAGTGGACAGTTCAGGGTGGGGGGGGGGTGTGTGTGTGTGTCCATTTAAGGAGTGTGTGGCTGGTATTGGAGCATCAGTTCCTCTCTGGAAGTCACTGCTGTAGTACCATGGCCCACCTACAAGCTCTCTTTGCTCTGCCTGTCCCCCAGGTGATGGAGGTGGGGAGTCCAGCTAGGGCCCTGGTTGAGTCTAACCAGACCATCCATTATGGGTACATAGTGAGTAACTTCAAGGAGATCATAGAGCATGGTGATGTGATGGTCTGTAATTACTCCTGCCATTATTTCTTGGGCTCAGCCTTGCGTCGGGGGGCCACTGTGGCCCTTCTGACTAGGGCCTTGGGCAGTATGGGTTTCTGGCCCATGGATTATAACCTAGGGCCGCGGGAGCGAGTGCTATGGGATTATTTGTTGGCGGCATCCCTCCTCGATCTTGCGGCATCCGGGAATCCATCCACGGCTGCCGAGTATGGGCTGGGGATGCTGGAGGCCCGGCTCGCTGAGTGGGAGCAGGATCACGGCCATATGTATGGCTCGGACTCGGCCCCGGACTCTCCCATTGATGTTGAACCCGAGGATCTGTGGTAGGATCCCGACTGACTGAAACCTAGGGTGTAAAAACCCGCCATCCCAAAGGCCCTTTTCAGGGCCGGCAAATTGTCCGAAAAGTTCTGAATACTGTCTCTGATGTGTTGTCTCCTGGTGGTGGACTGGGGGCAGCCTAGGCTGTGGGCAGTCTAGGCTGTTTCCACAGTCACCGGGGAGGGCTGGTGGTTTAGAAAATTAGCAATAGTCTGCATGTTTGACCTTGCGGTCTCCTCCTGTTGTTCGTCAATAATTATATCTGTTGTATTTTCCAGTGCTGTCATGGTCACCGGGCTGGTGCCACAATCATTCTGGAGAAGCATGGAGTAGTACAGTCCTTTGTTTTTAAGGGCTGGTATAGTGCTGAACCTAGTGCGCCAAGGTAGGTGTATCACCTGAGGGAGGTGATAAGCAAATTCTCCTCTCTGTGTTGTTATAACTGCTGGTCCATTCCAGGTAAATATAGCCTTAGGTAGTGGGAAGGTTTTAACCACTATATCCTTATAGGTAGGGGCAGCTGCTGATTTAATCTCATCAAATTCATGTGGTATTGGCCTCAAGGGTAGCGCGAAGTTTGAGTCTCCACAATATATTTTAAAATATATTGTGGGGTTTGTGCGCTTGGCCACATTTTTCTTGCCACAGTGTGTCTGTGCAAATTTCTTAAGGTACTTCATTATTCTGTAGGCTGAGTAGATGGTCAGGGTGAATAATATAGCAATTATCAGGGTGTGGGTTTCCTGAATTGTGAGGAAGGGGGTGTGGGTTTCCTCTGTAGGGGTTAGTTTGGTAGGATTCTTATCTGGGAGCAATTTGTGTAGGGGCAGCTCGGTGACTAGTCTGAATGCTTTGGCTGTAGGCAGGTAGGCTACAGTCCCTCCTAGTCTGTATAATTTGAGTAGTATGTATACTATAAAAATGTGAGCTGATATCCCTAGGATGAGTGCTAAGCTTTGGAAGATTGGATGCTCTGTAACTCGACGTAGGTATGATTCCTCGTAGCGCGTTTCCATTTCCTTATTAAGGTTGGAGGCATCTTTTAATACTGTTTTAGCAAAGGGCTCTAAATTTAGTTGAGTAATATCATCCATGATTGGATTTTCCTGTAGTTTTTCTAAGGTTCTAGAAAGGTTTACTACTGGGAAATTTGGAAGATTCTCTCTTTCATCTGGTTTGGTTTCAGAAATTTTGTTAAGTGCTGCCATGAATGGTAAATTAATTGTCTTGAGAATGTAATGAAATGATAAGGTTGAGTTACAGGGCAACCTTGTGTTTGGAAGAGAAAATTCTCCTACACTGATCGTGCACCCACAGGGTACACCTATGATTGAGTAGGACTGGGCCTTCCGAGTTTCAGACGTTTTACCATGGCAGTTGATAAAGTAATGGGGTTCATTAGTAGTGACCAGATACTCATCTTCAGAAATGGAAATAGCATGGGTGGTAGGTGTTTGCAGTGGTGAAACTGTAAACTTGCAATGTTCCTTAATCTGTTGAGCCTGGTTAGTAAAAATGGCTACAGGGCATGTAGGCCTGTGTTTATAGATTCTACCATTTACATCTCTGCATACCTTTACTGTAGTACCTTCACATGCCTGCATATCTGCTGAGTCCAATTCGATAAATAATGATTCATCGTAAGATACTGCTAGAAACTCAGTTGTGGTTTGTAGTTTGGTGACTCCTCTGGTGGGGGTCTCCTGTGTGTCTATAGGCATGGGTGATGTGATCATTTGGTACAGTTTGAAGGTCGAGGTGGTAGATTGAATTATAATGTCCAGATGAATATATATATGGTGAGCTGAGTAAGTGTATGAGGTCAGCTTCTGTGAATAATAGAAATCTAAGTCATTAATTGCGACTTGTGCTCCAGGGTGTGTAATCCTAAGTTTGTTATTAATGTCAACTAGGTATCTAGCGAGGTCTGAGGGTGGTACTATATCAGGGGTTAGGATTCCTGATGATAGCATCCTCAGGGCTGCATTTGTCCTTTGCAGTGATTGAACTGTATTCATTCTTGCTGCTATGATAATTAATGCATCATTTAATACTTGCATTTTCTCCCTTTGAGTTTTCTCGTGCCTTGAATATGAGTCAAGTGACCTGGACATGTTAGAGGCCCACAGGTTGACGGTGTCACCTATGGTGTTGATTGTGCTGTCCAGTACCTTCTTATCTTGGATGTATGCTTTGACAAACTTATCTTGTCTGTCTGTGATCTTTTCAATGAGATTAGCTGCTTCCTGATCCTGTTTAGCAAATTTTCTTAGTATTTCATCTATGTTCTTGAGCTGTCCCATTACTTGGTTTACATCTTCTACTGTGGCTAGACCTAGCACACCGCGAAACAGGGGTGCTAGAAAACCCAGTATGGCCTCTCTTTTGGCCTTGTCCAATGTGTTTATGGGGTTGGATAAGAACAATTTGATGGAGGCTAGTGTTTCATTTATCTCCTTGTCTGCAATTTCCAGCAAGGTGTCTAGCTCCTTAGCTTGTTGGATAATTTGGCCAGAGGTATGATCTTGTAGAGTAGGAGTGGTCAAATGGAGTATTCTATCCCTTATGTATCCTTGGGTAACGGGTGCCCGAGGTATCTTGTAGGGAATAGCTAACAACAGTGTTGTGGTTGTATGTCCATTGACCAATGGTTGAGGGCTAGGTTTGAATACTACTCCTATGTTTTGTCTCACCACAGGTGTATAGCCTGCAGTAAGTGGTTTTATAGTATATAATAACAGCATAGTAAGCAGTATGGGTGAAACTCTCAGTGTCCCCATGGTGCTTGTGTAAAGCAAGTTTGCTGTTTAAAGTCTTGTCAAATTTGTAGTGATTTGGTGCTGGTAAAGTCTAAGTGTATGGTGTAACACTTTAAATGAAGTGGTTCAAACTGTACCTTTGCAAGATTGAGCTGTCTTGGCAATATGTCCGGTGAGTCTATAGAGGTTGACCAGTAAATGGTAAGGTCAGGTTGAAGGTGAAGTAGGTGTGTTCTTTATCCTAGTGCAGTCTCTCCTAATGGAGAAGTGGGCTGGCTAATTCCCAAGTGGGGTCCTGTAGACTTGTGTTCCAGACTGCAGCTGGATGAAGACTGATGGTGGGCTATGGTCCACAGTGCTTCTTATGTAGCCTACCCTACCCACATCCATTGTGGGCCTGGTATTGTTTCTCTGGAGTCATGTACCTAATCTCCAGTGTCTGCAACTGAGGGGTTCTATTGTGTAATCTGTGTACTGGTAATTAGCTCCTCCTGTCATCCAGGACAGCCATTCATGACCGTCTAGACAGTTGTCTGAGTGTAGCTTATAAGGTCAATTGATCTCTATAGACTGCTGTGTTGGCATAGCGCGCTCTTTCATGTGGGGATTAGGCTTTAGACACTCCATTGTGTTACCCTTACTCTTCTTAGACTTCATGTCTGCTTTACTTGGGGGGTCCCAGTCTTTGACCCTTTCAGAGGCAATAACCTACTGATATATTTACAAATTTGATTGGCTTTATATACATAGTAATTCATTATCAGTCACACATGTCTTATGTGTGGATGAAGAGAATTTGTAATACATTTTGAAAATCTTATGTCTTTTGGTATCTCAATCTTGTTTCTAATTTCTTGAAACTGCACCACACCTAGATGTCTTCCTTAGTATGTGGTGTGCAGGCCTAGGCTTGATAGGGCCTATGCCTGTGGTTTCTCTTGTAAAGGTGATATCATTTTTGTTCCTTACAATTTTGCTGTAGTATTTGGCCTCATGTGGAATAAGCCTGTGTGCAAATTCATTATTTCTGACAGCCATAACCTTTTTCAGTCTGTCTATGTGCACTGGTCTGGCCACCAATAGATTGGTGTCCAGGTTTTTGAGTTTGGCACTTGTCAAACTAGGTCTATCTACTACAACATATGGTCCCATAAAAAGGGGTTGAAGTTTCTTACACTCTGTGTTGGTCAGGATTCTTGGTATGTTTAGGTACACCATGTCGGTGACCTTGATTTCCTGTGGTGTAAGTTTCTTATCATATCTATCCTTCCTTTCCTTTTGTAGCTTGGCGACCCTTTCTATAGCTTTCCTCCTAGAGGTATCTTGATTTGTTATCATGTTAGCTACATGGTCTGCTACTGTGGATATGTCTTCCTGTATTCCCAGCCCTAAGTCCATTGGGGTGGCTGGGTTTCTTCCATGGAGTAGGAAGAAAGGGGTGAATCCTGTGGTTTGGGATTCAGTGTTGTTTAATGCAAAAGTTATGGGTTCAATAAATGAATCCCAATTGTTTTGGTGCTTTGAGCAGAATGCTCTGAGTGCTGTGCCTATGCTAGCATTGAATCTCTCTACAAGCCCATTTGATTGTGGCCTGTATGGTGAGGAGAATTTATGTTTGATCTTGAGGTGTTTAGTTAACTTTGTGAACTTTGCACCTGTATAACATGTCCCATTGTCTGTTTGAAGAGTGGCTGGTGTTCCATGATGACAAATTATATTCTTGTAGAACTCTGCTGCTGTTGTCTCAGCTTTTAAGTCAGTAGTAGCCCAAGCTGTTGCATATCTGGTAGCATAATCTATGCAGACTTGTATATGTTTGTTTCCCCTGGCAGTTGTGGGAAGTGGTCCCACCGCGTCTAGGTTTAGGAACTTCATTGGTGAAGTCATGTACTCTCTCACTGTCATTGGTGTTTTGTGTGAGTGTACTTGCCTTTTTGCTGTGAGGCATGTGTGGCAGGTGGAAACATATTTTGTTGTGTCTGCTAGCATAGACTTCCAATATACCCTAGGTCGGAGTGCTGACAGCATCCTACTTGAACCAAGATGGCCGCCGGTAGGTGAGTCATGGAAATACTGTAGTGTACTTGTTACCCATTGCTGTGGTATAACAATTTGAAGTGGTACAGTATTGGTCTTTCTCCAATTTATGGGGCATATATGGACTAATGTACCATTTACCAAGGTGTATGTCTGGCCTTGGTTGATGATTCTATTTCCTTGTGCTTTTGGTGCAGGCAAGGTTCCATCCTCAAGATATTGTATGAGGGGCAATAGGTCCTTGTCTTTCCTTTGTTCCAAGCCAAGGTTTGTACCTGAGATGGATGTGTCGGGAATCTGATCCAGTAGTTGATTTATATCTAGCACATGTTGTTTTATTCTGTCTCTTTCTTTTTCTTTTTCATCGACTATTGGCCTATCTTGTGCCTTTTGTTGGGGTGTGTCACTCTTGTTATGGTGTGTAGGCTCCTTTGGAGGGCCTATTCTCGCCTTGATGGGAGTGGCAACCTTTTTCTTTAAAGGCACAATTTGCTTTTTGTCAATCTTCTTTGTCTCAGAGTTCTTTGATTTAGTAGATGCAGTGTCTTTTGTGACATTTTTCCTGGCAGGTGGGGTTTTGGTAGGTTTGTTTCCTGTGACCTTTTTCTCATTTAGAATAGTTTGTGATTGTGTGGGGGGTTTTGGTGTGCCCTCCTGAATCATTTCTCTAGTCTTTGAGCGTGTGGTCATAGGACACAAATGGTTTGGTGTTTCCTCTCCCTGCATTGGTTCAAAGAATCTGACTGATTTAGAAGTTGCTTGAGTAATAGCATATATTGTGTCTTCTGGATCTTCATCGTCTGAGTCAGGTGGGGTGAAGGGTGGCTCCTTAGGAGTTGCCTTCACTATCTGATTGAGTGATGAGAATTCAATAGGCTCGAAGTCATTATCTGGAAAGAGTTGTGAGTATTCTCTCTCACAGTGGCAAAACACATAGTGTGTAGATTGCTTCAAGATACCCCTAATGGGTGTCTCTGGCCTTTCAATGGTGTTGGGTGGATCATCCCTTTTGAATGGTACTTTCTTTGTTACTTTTGCAAACTTGGTTCTACTGGCTGCTCTAACTCTCCTTGGTGGGGGTGGAGGGTTAGTCATGGGTCCAGAGTCTGGGTATTCTCTTCTAGACATAGCATCTGGTGGTGTGTTATCATCACCCTTCACGTGTTGGATGGTGAATGAAAATTGTTGTATGTCTAGAGCCCATCTGGCCCATCTATGTGTGAGTCCTGTATTGGTTAATAGTGGGATTAGGGCTGCATGGTCTGTGTATAATTGGAAGTGTCTGGTCTCTAGATAGTGTCTGAAGTGTAATACTCCATACACTACTCCCAGTAGTTCTCTCTCTGTGGTATTGTAATTTCTCTCATGTTTTGAGAGGGTTCTACCTGCAAAGGCTACTGGTCTGAGCACTCCCTCATTATCTCTCTGTGAGAGTACAGCTCCTAAACTCACATTGGAAGCATCAGTTGCCAAACTGAACTCTTTCTCATAGTTTGGATATCTGAGAAGAGCATTGGTACAGAGGGCATGCTTTAATGTTTTGAAAGCATTATCTGCCTCTTCTGTCCAGACAAATGCTTTGAGATGTGTCTGTAGATCATACAATGGTCTAGCAATTTGGGCATAACCTTTGATAAACTTTTTGAAGTATTGGCATAGGCCTGTGAAGGATCGGACATTTTTGACTGATTTTGGTGTTGGGAAGGTTTTGATTGACTCCACCTTTGTGGGAGATGGTTGTAGTCCCATGGGTGTGACTCTCATTCCCAAGAAGTCTATTCTGTCTATGAAGTATTCACATTTTGATTTCTTCAGTTTGAGTTTACCAACTCTTAGGCTGTTGAACACATCTTCCAGGTCATGGAAGTGTTGTTCGATTGATGGTGATAATACCAATATGTCATCTAGGTATGGTAGGGCACATTTGTACTTGAGTTTGTTCAGAATTAATGTGACTAGATGACAGAATCCCGCCGGTGCCGTCGCTAAACCCATCGGCATCCTTTCATAGACATATTTTTTGTCATTTGCTATGAATGCGGTTTTATGCTGATCCTCCTGTCTTATAGGAATTTGAAAAAATCCCTGTTGGGCATCTAGCTTACTGAATACTCTTGGTCTGAGTGACCCTATCATGTCTAGAGTGTCATCGGCCCGGGGTGTAGATAAGGCTTGATTTATCGTGTTCTGGTTCAAATAACGAAAATCTGTGACGAGCCGATGGCCTCCCGATGATTTTTGTACTAAAAAGGATCTGGAGGCCCAGGGGCCCTCGGCACATTCTCTCAGAATGCCCTGTTGTACTAGCCTTTCACACTCTTCCCCTATAGCGGCCTGTTTTTCTGGTGTTTGTCTATATGGTAGGAAATGACATGGTACTGCCTCAGGTTTTACATGTATTGAGTGTGTATACAGGTGTGTGGCACCAATGTCTCCATCTTTTCCTACAAATACATCATCATACTTGGTCAGCAGTGATTTTAATCTATCATGCTGATCTTTGGATGTGAGCACAGATTTTGGTGGAACATTCTCTTCCAATTCTGGCTCGAGGTCATGTGCCTCACTATGTATAGCAGCTATTTCAGAGAGTCTGATTGAGTTGGGTTCAGGGTCAGCATATGTGGACTCACAGTCTGAGTCTGTGTCACTGAATTGAGTTACATCCTCAGGCCGTATGGCTGAGATGGATTGATCAGTGTGTGGAGTTGTGTCTGACACCTGCTGAGGTTTTTCTAAATCAGATTCCTTGACTTCCTGAAATAGAGCTATGATGGCACCCTTTTTGATTTTATGTGGGCGCCTGCTGGTGTTGAGTAACACTAGGGGATGTTTGTTATTTTCCCTGGGGGTTACTGCTGCCCTTTGAACTAGATATGGGGCATTGTTATTTCTTTGGAGGTTATCTACTACTCCAGTTTTCCCTTGCAGTGATTGAGTAGATGTTACTTTACCCAATACTGCAAGTTCAGAGAATGGAGGGATGGTAAAGTCCCTCACTGCCCTAATGGGTTTGAGAATTTGTTCAGGATCAACATTAAATTCAATTTGAGATTTTGTAGTGCTTAAGAAATCTGTGCCGAGTACAATGGGCTGTGTGAGGTTGGGTATTACAGCAAATTGGTATTGGAATCTGACACCTTGGATTCTAAAGTTCAGCATAGCTGAATGTCTAACATGACACACCGATCCATCTGCCAAGTGGATGTTGATTTTAGATTTCCTCAGTTGGATATGGAATCTCTTTTGGAGATCCATGAGGAATGATTGTCTGACACAGGTGATAGTAGCACCTGTATCAACCAAACATTGTACATCTGAAACATCATATAGATTTGCATTGATACAGCCATTTTGAAGAAGTACAATAGAAAGCTTGGTACTCTCACCTGTATCCTTTGATGATGAATCTGGTGGGGTGATGTGTATCACTGATGGACGTCTCTGTCTGTTAGATGGTAGATTGGCACTAGCAATTGTCTCTGGTTGGATCTTTGTTAATCCTGATTGATTGTTTGTATTTGGGGTGTCACAGTGCACTGGCCCATCGGCACTGTGACATCCTAGTTTTCCTGGTTCTGTGGGGTGGTTGAGATGCTTGCCACCAGGAGCTTAGAGATTTGATCCATCACGTGAGGTGGTATTTGGGGGTTACTTTGTTGGTTCCCCTGGTAACCTCTTGTGTCCGGTTTGTAATCCTCCTGGCGTGGGTTGGAACCCTGGTTATATCGACCAGAGTTGCTGTATTGACCAGAGTTGTTGGATCTCTGATTGTTGTAGGCGCCATTGTTGTTGTAGGATCCACTGTTGTAGTGCCTACGTGGACTCTGGCCCCTACTGTTGGATCCTTGACTATAGGATCCAGAGTTGTTTGACCCCTGGCTGTTGTTGTAGGATCCGCTGTTGTTGTAGGATCCAGAGTTGTAGTTCCTATGTGGACTCTGGCTCCTACTGTTGGATCCTTGATTATTATAGGATCTGCCATTACTTGGGGTTCTGTCTCTCCTATCACTGTATGAAGAGTTACCATTGTTGGAGTTGGAAGAGCTGTTGTCTTTCCTACTGTTGTGACCCCCCCGGTTGTTGTTGTTGCCCCCTCTACCTCTACCTCTATTGGATTGGTAGTTGGGGTCATAGTTATTTCCTCTGTATCTACCGGTAGGGTCTCTTGATGCAACCTTAGCTTCCTGTTGCCTTACATGGGCACTAGACATTAGGTTAACATCTTCATCTGAACTAGTGCTGATTTCCTGGACCTTTTTCTTAGTAGGCTGTGGGTTGGTTTCTGCATCCCTTACCTTCCTAGATCTCTCTTGGGTCTCAACCTCTAGGGCTAGGTCTAGGGCTTGGTCAAAAGAGTCTATTTTCTTGTTCTCAAGAGCTATAGAGATCCAGGGCCTCATGCCTTGGGTAAATGCCTTGCTTAGGGTTTCATCATTCTGGCGTTGGGCATTACACACTTTCCTGAGATGGCATGCATAGTCTAGAACAGGTTCATCTATCTTTTGTGCACGGAGTGCAGTCCTTAAGATTATATTGTCTCGAGTAGCAAAATACTCTTTTAATTTATTCACTACATTGGTCCATGTCAACATATCAGGTGTGGCACTCTCCCTGAAGGATTCAAACCAAGCTAGTGCTTGTCCTTCGAGGTACTTGGGTAAATATGTTACCATGGTGTCACTGTCTGTCACTTTGTACTTATCCTTCAGATATTCTGGGAATTTGTGATCAATGAATAATGCTGTTGACATGAGTGGTGATGGGTGTGAAAAGGTTTTGGGTTTTGTTACCTCATGTATCCTGATCTTTCTGTCGTCCTGCTGTTTATTGTCTATGAGCTTGGTCATGTTGGACACCATGGAGATTATGATGTCATCTTTGGATCCAGAGGCAGATGGTGTGACAACAGGTGTGATGGCAGGTGTGGGAGGTTGTGGGGTCTGGGATGATACCATCTTCATGAGATCTGCTATCTGTTGTTGTTGTCTCTCTAGGGACTTCCGCTGATCTTCCATGGCCTTCTGTTGAGCATCTATTGCTGCATTCCTCTCTGCCAGTTGTTGGTTGAGGATCCTCTCCCTTTCCTCCTGCTGGGACTTGTTGGTCTCTAGGGCAGTAACTGCATCTTGGATGGCCTTCTCATAGGCCCTTATCTTCTCAGCTGTCTGATTAGGTTGGGGGCCTTCATCGGTGTCCATGATGGAGGGTGTGGGGGAGGTGTCTCTGGAGGAGTGGCTGTCAAAGGCTGGAGCTGGGGTGGAGGATCTAGATGAGGGTGTGGATCCACCCCCTGAGACAGATCCTTCTTCCCCTGAGGTAGATAGCGTGAGTTGGGCGTCCTGTAGAGATCCCTGGGAAATGTTGGATCCCTGAGAACTGGTTGTTCCCTGAGTAGACAGGGTGGGTGGTGTGGGGTCTACTGAGTGTGGGTCTGTTGTATTGGAGGCTGGTTTGCCTCCTGTGGGCCTCCTAGATCTTGGTGGGAGGGAGACCTCTTCAACAGGCCCCTGACTACGTAAGGTCTTTGTGTGTTGTTCTGCCAGCTTGACTGATAAGGCTTTGATGTGTGTGTGGTGGACCTCACTGACGTGTGGGAGACCTCACTGACGTGTGGGAGACCTCACTGACGTGTGGGAGACCTCACTGACGTGTGGGAGACCTCACTGACGTGTGGGAGACCTCACTGACGTGTGGGAGACCTCTCTGACGTGTGGGAGACCTCACTGACGTGTGGGAGACCTCACTGACGTTTGGGAGACCTCACTGACGTTTGGGAGACCTCACTGACGTTTTGGGAGACCTCACTGATATATGAGAGATCTTACTGTTGTGTGAGAGGTCTCATTGATGTGTGGGAGATCTCACTGATGTGTGGGAGATCTCATTGATGTGTGGGAGATCTCACTGATGTGTGGGAGATCTCATTGATGTGTGGGGGATCTCACTGGTATGTGGGAGATCTCACTGGTATGTGGGAGATCTCACTGGTATGTGGGAGATCTCACTGGTGACCTTGGTGGGTATGGTGTCAAGGTCAAGGTCACTGGGTGGGTGGAGTGGGTCTAACTGTGTGTATGCGGTACCAGCTTTAATTTACTGTGTGCATGATTGTTCCCAGTTGTGGTACCAGCTTTAACTTACTGTGTGCATGATTGTTTTTAGTTGTGTTACCAGCTTTAAATTTTATGAGCCTGTGAGATATGGGATCTTAGTAGGATGTTCTCCACCACTTTGTCATACTAGTAATTGGCATGATCAAGTTGTCATATGAGAAATATCATAAGACTAGTGGTATATAGTGTAAATACATCAGGCTCATATAAAATAGTGTTATTTCCAGTTGTCACTGGTTTATTCAGCTTTAGGCAACATGTAAGAAATATCAATCATACAGTAGTTAGTATGTAGGTAATTAGTACATACAGTAAACATACAGTAATTTATAAGGTACAATGTTCAGTTCCACTCCACCTGTGAGGTATTAATAATACAGTGTCCAGCATACTTCTAGGTGGGTTCCCACACCTAGCTCCTGACCTGCTGCTTAGAGGAATAATGTAATAATGGATAACTTTACCCTCTGGTGGAAGTCTTGAAGAAGATAGCCTCTGGCCACTAATGGTAGGAAACTGTCATACTAGTAATTGGCATGATCAAGTTGTCATATGAGAAATATCATATGACTAGTGGTGTAAGGAGTAAATACATCAGGCTCATATAAAATAATGTTATTTCCAGTTGTCACTGGTTTATTCAGCTTTAGGCAACATGTAAGAAATATCAATCATACAGTAGTTAGTATGTAGGTAATTAGTACATACAGTAAACATACAGTAATTTATAAAGTACAATATTCAGTTCCACTCCACCTGTGAGGTATTAATAATACAGTGTCCAGCATACTTCTAGGTGGGTTCCCACACCTAGCTCCTGACCTGCTGCTTAGAGGAATAATGTAATAATGGATAACTTTACCCTCTGGTGGAAGTCTTGAAGAAGATAGCCTCTGGCCACTAATGGTAGGAAACCAATGCCTGTCTAGCATAGTTTCACCATAGTGCAGTGGTATAGCAGGTAGCAGGAGATGACTGGAGATGTTACCTCTAGAGCGGTTCTTGGTGATGTGTCCTCCTGGAGGTGCAGACAGGCTATTTGTAGCAAATCTTGGAAAAGCACCTCCAGACTGACTGGAGCCAGCAGCATCTGCCTAACTGTACAATTGTTTGAGGGGACCCTTTCAAGTGTCACAGGGGGACAAAGGACCCCCATGGACGCCGCTATGGCCCCCATTGTCTCGGTCGGTTCTGCATCTTTAGACCCTCATATCTCGGCCGTTTATGCTTGTATAACCGCCATTTTGGGCATGCGCGGAGCTAAATGTGCCAAGATTATAATGCCCGCTGGATAGGCGCGTAACTCCCGCCGGTTTGTCTGTAGCTTACTCGGAGGTTGATTCAGTCTCCATGGCGTAACTTCCTTAATACTGAGAGTTCAGCCTTGATCTTGGGCTCATTCTGACCGTCTAATTATGGGCTTTCCATAGAATTTTTGATATTTGACCTAGGTCGCTCAGGAGCGACGCTAGAGCGACCGGAAGGTTATGGCATCGTGCTTATGTAACCCATTGTTCAGTCCTTAGAGTGCTCAGACACTCATGACGGCGTCAGCGGTGCTCAGGCACCCGTGACGGCCGGTTGCATTCACTTACAAGTTATTAATTTGTGCATTGAACCATGAGGTCGCACACTGAGACCCTTATTCTTATTATATTGTGCAGTGAACCATTAGGTCGGACCTTTTGATGTCATAAACTTAGTCTAACTGACTGTGGCTGGTGTGCAGTGGGGCATGAACGCTCTTATGTAAAGTTTGAGCGCTCTTATAGCTCTTAGAACCAACCTATGTATTAATTTCATAGATATTTCTTTGATTAATACAAAATATGTTACAATTTATGGAATAATAAAATGGTATATCATAGAATACTCCCTCTCCCCCGAAAGAATGCGAAACTCCGTCATTTCGCCGAGGGAATGTACAATTTATACAATTTTTACCTTATTTTTGGAGTTATATACTGTTTTGTAAGAGGATTTGAAGTGATGGGGAGTGCTTCAAATGCAATTTTGTGGTAGAGCTTTGTCAGTATAAACAATTTTCTCCTGGGTATAAGTACATTTCCGAATTTCTATATCTTACTATACCAGAGCTTATTTGCTTATGTAACATCAATTTTGGGTACAATTTTCCATTTTTATGTACACCATACAATTTGGCAAATAGTGTGCAATTTTGGCATTTAATATTCAATTTAGCGTGCAAATTGAACATAAATGACAATTTCAGTGTGCAAATTTACAATTTCGCGTGTAATTGCGTTCAATTGACAATTTCAGTATGCAAATATATAATTTTTGCGTACATTTGGCAATTTAAGTGTGCAAATATATAATTTTCGCGTATATTTGGCAATTTTAGTGTGCAAATATATAATTTCGCGTACATTTGGCAATTTGAGTGTGCAACTATATAATTTTCGCGTATATTTGGCAATTTTAGTGTGCAAATATATAATTTCGCGTGCATTTGGCAATTTGAGTGTGCAAATATATAATTTTGCGTTCAATTGATAGTTTCTGTATGTACAAATATAATTTTGCGTACAGCTTGGATACACATAGAAATGTTGATTTTCTAAAAATCTGACTTCAGTGTATGAATTGGGTACAGACATACAGCATAATGTGCAACATATAATTCAAATGTAAATTGGATACAACTTACAATCTAGTGTGCAAACATACAATTTTAGTGTGCAAATTGGGTACAAGCGTACAATCTGGTGTGCAAACATACAATTTTAGTGTGCAAATTGGGTACAACGTACAATCTAGATTACACTATTCAATTTATGGGATTTGAGACAAATTTTTCCGAGGGCCGGAAAAACAAAGTACTTCATGTACAATAGGCTTGTTTGTCTCTGAGTTACTCATTGATTTTGCTATATGGGTGTATTAATTGGCAATTTCGGCAGTGGGCCGCTGCTTAATTGACTATTCCCCTAGCCTTTTGAGTATGTGTCCCTGAAAGAGATTTATTTGGTGAGTATCTTAAGTAAACATGTCTTATGTCAACAATTTTCTCAACAAAATTTTTTTTTTTTTTTTTTTTTTTTCATTTTTTCAACAATTTTCTTGGATACCTAAAGTGTGTTACTTTAAGTAAACCTTGGCATAGTATACAAGTGCTAGTGGGTACAAAAACTGTCTTAGTTATCTACCTGCATTCATGTATATTAATGTTAGATTTGTACAATTTTACAATTTGTAATTTGCAATTTCGCAATTTTGCGCGTATATGCGCGCATTAATCATTGATTTTTGTGAGAATACCATAGATTTTCATATTATACATCAACAAGTGGCTGTGTATATAATTTTTTTTTTTTTCTAATACTTTGATAATTTCATTGACAGTGGAGGTGTGTCAGGAGTGAGATGTGAGTCTCCTCCCTGGTGTGCTCATGCAGTGGTGGCACTTGAGGTGTTAGGTGCCAGATTTTGGCATGTGTCTGTGGCAGTGCCTAGCTTGGTGTCAGTGGACAGTTCAGGGTGAGGGGGGGGGGTGTGTGTGTGTCCATTTAAGGAGTGTGTGGCTGGTATTGGAGCATCAGTTCCTCTCTGGAAGTCACTGCTGTAGTACCATGGCCCACCTACAAGCTCTCTTTGCTCTGCCTGTCCCCCAGGTGATGGAGGTGGGGAGTCCAGCTAGGGCCCTGGTTGAGTCTAACCAGACCATCCATTATGGGTACATAGTGAGTAACTACAAAGAGATCATAGAGCATGGTGATGTGATGGTCTGTAATTACTCCTGCCATTATTTCCTGGGCTCAGCCTTGCGTCGGGGGGCCACTGTGGCCCTTCTGTCTAGGGCCTTGGGCAGTATGGGTTTCTGGCCCATGGATTATAACCTAGGGCCGCGGGAGCGAGTGCTATGGGATTATTTGTTGGCGGCATCCCTCCTCGATCTTGCGGCATCCGGGGATCCATCCACGGCTGCCGAGTATGGACTGGGGATGCTGGAGGCCCGGCTCGCTGAGTGGGAGCAGGATCACGGCCATATGTATGGCTCGGACTCGGCCCCGGACTCTCCCATTGATGTTGAACCCGAGGATCTGTGGTAGGATCCCGACTGACTGAAACCTAGGGTGTAAAAACCCGCCATCCCAAAGGCCCTTTTCAGGGCCGGCAAATTGTCCGAAAAGTTCTGAATACTGTCTCTGATGTGTTGTCTCCTGGTGGTGGACTGGGGGCAGCCTAGGCTGTGGGCAGTCTAGGCTGTTTCCACAGTCACCGGGGAGGGCTGGTGGTTTAGAAAATTAGCAATAGTCTGCATGTTTGACCTTGCGGTCTCCTCCTGTTGTTCGTCAATAATTATATCTGTTGTATTTTCCAGTGCTGTCATGGTCACCGGGCTGGTGCCACAATCATTCTGGAGAAGCATGGAGTAGTACAGTCCTTTGTTTTTAAGGGCTGGTATAGTACTGAACCTAGTGCGCCAAGGTAGGTGTATCACCTGAGGGAGGTGATAAGCAAATTCTCCTCTCTGTGTTGTTATAACTGCTGGTCCATTCCAGGTAAATATAGCCTTAGGTAGTGGGAAGGTTTTAACCACTATATCCTTATAGGTAGGGGCAGCTGCTGATTTAATCTCATCAAATTCATGTGGTATTGGCCTCAAGGGTAGCGCGAAGTTTGAGTCTCCACAATATATTTTAAAATATATTGTGGGGTTTGTGCGCTTGGCCACATTTTTCTTGCCACAGTGTGTCTGTGCAAATTTCTTAAGGTACTTCATTATTCTGTAGGCTGAGTAGATGGTCAGGGTGAATAATATAGCAATTATCAGGGTGTGGGTTTCCTGAATTGTGAGGAAGGGGGTGTGGGTTTCCTCTGTAGGGGTTAGTTTGGTAGGATTCTTATCTGGGAGCAATTTGTGTAGGGGCAGCTCGGTGACTAGTCTGAATGCTTTGGCTGTAGGCAGGTAGGCTACAGTCCCTCCTAGTCTGTATAATTTGAGTAGTATGTATACTATAAAAATGTGAGCTGATATCCCTAGGATGAGTGCTAAGCTTTGGAAGATTGGATGCTCTGTAACTCGACGTAGGTATGATTTCTCGTAGCGCGTTTCCATTTCCTTATTAAGGTTGGAGGCATCTTTTAATACTGTTTTAGCAAAGGGCTCTAAATTTAGTTGAGTAATATCATCCATGATTGGATTTTCCTGTAGTTTTTCTAAGGTTCTAGAAAGGTTTACTACTGGGAAATTTGGAAGATTCTCTCTTTCATCTGGTTTGGTTTCAGAAACTTTGTTAAGTGCTGCCATGAATGGTAAATTAATTGTCTTGAGAATGTAATGAAATGATAAGGTTGAGTTACAGGGCAACCTTGTGTTTGGAAGAGAAAATTCTCCTACACTGATCGTGCACCCACAGGGTACACCTATGATTGAGTAGGACTGGGCCTTCCGAGTTTCAGACGTTTTACCATGGCAGTTGATAAAGTAATGGGGTTCATTAGTAGTGACCAGATACTCATCTTCAGAAATGGAAATAGCATGGGTGGTAGGTGTTTGCAGTGGTGAAACTGTAAACTTGCAATGTTCCTTAATCTGTTGAGCCTGGTTAGTAAAAATGGCTACAGGGCATGTAGGCCTGTGTTTATAAATTCTACCATTTACATCTCTGCATACCTTTACTGTAGTACCTTCACATGCCTGCATGTCTGCTGAGTCCAATTCGATGAATAATGATTCGTCGTAAGATACTGCTAGAAACTCAGTTGTGGTTTGTAATTTGGTGACTCCTCTGGTGGGGGTCTCCTGTGTGTCTATAGGCATGGGTGATGTAATCATTTGGTACAGTTTGAAGGTAGAGGTGGTAGATTGAATTATAATGTCCAGATGAATATATATATGGTGAGCTGAGTAAGTGTATGAGGTCAGCTTCTGTGAATAATAGAAATCTAAGTCATTAATTGCGACTTGTGCTCCAGGGTGTGTAATCCTAAGTTTGTTATTAATGTCAATTAGGTATCTAGCAAGGTCTGAGGGTGGTACTATATCAGGGGTTAGGATTCCTGATGATAGCATCCTCAGGGCTGTATTTGTCCTTTGCAGTGATTGAACTGTATTCATTCTTGCTGCTATGATAATTAGTGCATCATTTAATACTTGCATTTTCTCCCTTTGAGTTTTCTCGTGCCTTGAATATGAGTCAAGTGACCTGGACATGTTAGAGGCCCACAGGTTGACGGTGTCACCTATGGTGTTGATTGTGCTGTCCAGTACCTTCTTATCTTGGATGTATGCTTTAACAAACTTATCTTGTCTGTCTGTGATCTTTTCAATGAGATTAGCTGCTTCCTGGTCCTGTTTAGCAAATTTTCTTAGTATTTCATCTATGTTCTTGAGCTGTCCCATTACTTGGTTTACATCTTCTACTGTGGCTAGACCTAGCACACCGCGAAACAGGGGTGCTAGAAAACCCAGTATGGCCTCTCTTTTGGCCTTGTCCAATGTGTTTATGGGGTTGGATAAGAACAATTTGATGGAGGCTAGTGTTTCATTTATCTCCTTGTCTGCAATTTCCAGCAAGGTGTCTAGCTCCTTAGCTTGTTGGATAATTTGGCCAGAGGTATGATCTTGTAGAGTAGGAGTGGTCAAATGGAGTATTCTATCCCTTATGGATCCTTGGGTAACGGGTGCCCGAGGTATCTTGTAGGGAATAGCTAACAACAGTGT
The DNA here is from genome assembly GCA_949317995.1 of Acholoe squamosa. Taxonomy (NCBI): domain Eukaryota; kingdom Metazoa; phylum Annelida; class Polychaeta; order Phyllodocida; family Polynoidae; genus Acholoe; species Acholoe squamosa. Next base: position 516,472 of record OX439051.1, on the reverse strand, counting down.
TGTGGTTGTATGTCCATTGACCAATGGTTGAGGGCTAGGTTTGAATACTACTCCTATGTTTTGTCTCACCACAGGTGTATAACCTGCAGTAAGTGGTTCAATAGTATATAATAACAGCATAGTTAGCAGTATGGGTGAAACTCTCAGTGTCCCCATGGTGCTTGTGTAAAGCAAGTTTGCTGTTTAAAGTCTTGTCAAATTTGTAGTGATTTGGTGCTGGTAAAGTCTAAGTGTATGGTGTAACACTTTAAATGAAGTGGTTCAAACTGTACCTTTGCAAGATTGAGCTGTCTTGGCAATATGTCCGGTGAGTCTATAGAGGTTGACCAGTAAATGGTAAGGTCAGGTTGAAGGTGAAGTAGGTGTGTTCTTTATCCTAGTGCAGTCTCTCCTAATGGAGAAGTGGGCTGGCTAATTCCCAAGTGGGGTCCTGTAGACTTGTGTTCCAGACTGCAGCTGGATGAAGACTGATGGTGGGCTATGGTCCACAGTGCTTCTTATGTAGCCTACCCTACCCACATCCATTGTGGGCCTGGTATTGTTTCTCTGGAGTCATGTACCTAATCTCCAGTGTCTGCAACTGAGGGGTTCTATTGTGTAATCTGTGTACTGGTAATTAGCTCCTCCTGTCATCCAGGACAGCCATTCATGACCGTCTAGACAGTTGTCTGAGTGTAGCTTATAGGGTCAATTGATCTCTATAGACTGCTGTGTTGGCATAGCGCGCTCTTTCATGTGGGGATTAGGCTTTAGACACTCCATTGTGTTACCCTTACTCTTCTTAGACTTCATGTCTGCTTTACTTGGGGGGTCCCAGTCTTTGACCCTTTCAGAGGCAATAACCTACTGATATATTTACAAATTTGATTGGCTTTATATACATAGTAATTCATTATCAGTCACACATGTCTTATGTGTGGATGAAGAGAATTTGTAATACATTTTGAAAATCTTATGTCTTTTGGTATCTCAATCTTGTTTCTAATTTCTTGAAACTGCACCACACCTAGATGTCTTCCTTAGTATGTGGTGTGCAGGCCTAGGCTTGATAGGGCCTATGCCTGTGGTTTCTCTTGTAAGGGTGATATCATTTTTGTTCCTTACAATTTTGCTGTAGTATTTGGCCTCATGTGGAATAAGCCTGTGTGCAAATTCATTATTTCTGACAGCCATAACCTTTTTCAGTCTGTCTATGTGCACTGGTCTGGCCACCAATAGATTGGTGTCCAGGTTTTTGAGTTTGGCACTTGTCAAACTAGGTCTATCTACTACAACATATGGTCCCATAAAAAGGGGTTGAAGTTTCTTACACTCTGTGTTGGTCAGGATTCTTGGTATGTTTAGGTACACCATGTCGGTGACCTTGATTTCCTGTGGTGTAAGTTTCTTATCATATCTATCCTTCCTTTCCTTTTGTAGCTTGGCGACCCTTTCTATAGCTTTCCTCCTAGAGGTATCTTGATTTGTTATCATGTTAGCTACATGGTCTGCTACGGTGGATATGTCTTCCTGTATTCCCAGCCCTAAGTCCATTGGGGTGGCTGGGTTTCTTCCATGGAGTAGGAAGAAAGGGGTGAATCCTGTGGTTTGGGATTCAGTGTTGTTTAATGCAAAAGTTATGGGTTCAATAAATGAATCCCAATTGTTTTGGTGCTTTGAGCAGAATGCTCTGAGTGCTGTGCCTATGCTAGCATTGAATCTCTCTACAAGCCCATTTGATTGTGGCCTGTATGGTGAGGAGAATTTATGTTTGATCTTGAGGTGTTTAGTTAACTTTGTGAACTTTGCACCTGTATAACATGTCCCATTGTCTGTTTGAAGAGTGGCTGGTGTTCCATGATGACAGATTATATTCTTGTAGAACTCTGCTGCTGTTGTCTCAGCTTTTAAGTCAGTAGTAGCCCAAGCTGTTGCATATCTGGTAGCATAATCTATGCAGACTTGTATATGTTTGTTTCCCCTGGCAGTTGTGGGAAGTGGTCCCACCGCGTCTAGGTTTAGGAACTTCATTGGTGAAGTCATGTACTCTCTCACTGTCATTGGTGTTTTGTGTGAGTGTACTTGCCTTTTTGCTGTGAGGCATGTGTGGCAGGTGGAAACATATTTTGTTGTGTCTGCTAGCATAGACTTCCAATATACCCTAGGTCGGAGTGCTGACAGCATCCTACTTGAACCAAGATGGCCGCCGGTAGGTGAGTCATGGAAATACTGTAGTGTACTTGTTACCCATTGCTGTGGTATAACAATTTGAAGTGGTACAGTATTGGTTTTTCTCCAATTTATGGGGCATATATGGACTAATGTACCATTTACCAAGGTGTATGTCTGGCCTTGGTTGATGATTCTATTTCCTTGTGCTTTTGGTGCAGGCAAGGTCCCATCCTCAAGATACTGTATGAGGGGCAATAGGTCCTTGTCTTTCCTTTGTTCCAAGCCAAGGTTTGTTCCTGAGATGGATGTGTCGGGAATCTGATCCAGTAGTTGATTTATATCTAGCACATGTTGTTTTATTCTGTCTCTTTCTTTTTCTTTTTCATCGACTATTGGCCTATCTTGTGCCTTTTGTTGGGGTGTGTCACTCTTGTTTTGGTGTGTAGGCTCCTTTGGAGGGCCTATTCTCGCCTTGATGGGAGTGGCAACCTTTTTCTTTAAAGGCACAATTTGCTTTTTGTCATTCTTCTTTGTCTCAGAGTTCTTTGACTTAGCAGATGCAGTGTCTTTTGTGACATTTTTCCTGGCAGGTGGGGTTTTGGTAGGTTTGTTTCCTGTGACCTTTTTCTCATTTAGAATAGTTTGTGATTGTGTGGGGGGTTTTGGTGTGCCCTCCTGAATCATTTCTCTAGTCTTTGAGCGTGTGGTCATAGGGCACAAATGGTTTGGTGTTTCCTCTCCCTGCATAGGTTCAAAGAATCTGACTGATTTAGAAGTTGCTTGAGTAATAGCATATATTGTGTCTTCTGGATCTTCATCATCTGAGTCAGGTGGGGTGAAGGGTGGCTCCTTAGGAGTTGCCTTCACTATCTGATTGAGTGATGAGAATTCAATAGACTCGAAGTCATTATCTGGAAAGAGTTGTGAGTATTCTCTCTCACAATGGCAAAACACATAGTGTGTAGATTGCTTCAAGATACCCCTAATGGGTGTCTCTGGCCTTTCAATGGTGTTGGGTGGATCATCCCTTTTGAATGGTACTTTCTTTGTTACTTTTGCAAACTTGGTTCTACTGGCTGCTCTAACTCTCCTTGGTGGGGGTGGAGGGTTAGTCATGGGTCCAGAGTCTGGGTATTCTCTTCTAGACATAGCATCTGGTGGTGTGTTATCATCACCTTTCACGTGTTGGATGGTGAATGAAAATTGTTGTATGTCTAGAGCCCATCTGGCCCATCTATGTGTGAGTCCTGTATTGGTTAATAGTGGGATTAGGGCTGCATGGTCTGTGTATAGTTGGAAGTGTCTGGTCTCTAGATAGTGTCTGAAGTGTAATACTCCATACACTACTCCCAGTAGTTCTCTCTCTGTGGTATTGTAATTTCTCTCATGTTTTGAGAGGGTTCTACCTGCAAAGGCTACTGGTCTGAGCACTCCTTCATTATCTCTCTGTGAGAGTACAGCTCCTAAACTCACATTGGAAGCATCAGTTGCCAAACTGAACTCTTTCTCATAGTTTGGATATCTGAGAAGAGCATTGGTACAGAGGGCATGCTTTAATGTTTTGAAAGCATTATCTGCCTCTTCTGTCCAGACAAATGCTTTGAGATGTGTCTGTAGATCATATAATGGTCTAGCAATTTGGGCATAACCTTTGATAAACTTTTTGAAGTATTGGCATAGGCCTGTGAAGGATCTGACATTTTTGACTGATTTTGGTGTTGGGAAGGTTTTGATTGACTCCACCTTTGTGGGAGATGGTTGTAGTCCCATGGGTGTGACTCTCATTCCCAAGAAGTCTATTCTGTCTATGAAGTATTCACATTTTGATTTCTTCAGTTTGAGTTTACCAACTCTTAGGCTGTTGAACACGTCTTCCAGGTCATGGAAGTGTTGTTCGATTGATGGTGATAATACCAATATGTCATCTAGGTATGGTAGGGCACATTTGTACTTGAGTTTGTTCAGAATTAATGTGACTAGATGGCAGAATCCCGCCGGTGCCGTCGCTAAACCCATCGGCATCCTTTCATAGACATATTTTTTGTCATTTGCTATGAATGCGGTTTTATGCTGATCCTCCTGTCTTATAGGAATTTGAAAAAATCCCTGTTGGGCATCTAGCTTACTGAATACTCTTGGTCTGAGTGACCCTATCATGTCTAGAGTGTCATCGGCCCGGGGTGTAGATAAGGCTTGATTTATCGTGTTCTGGTTCAAATAACGAAAATCTGTGACGAGCCGATGGCCTCCCGATGATTTTTGTACTAAAAAGGATCTGGAGGCCCAGGGGCCCTCGGCACATTCTCTCAGAATGCCCTGTTGTACTAGCCTTTCACACTCTTCCCCTATAGCGGCCTGTTTTTCTGGTGTTTGTCTATATGGTAGGAAATGACATGGTACTGCCTCAGGTTTTACATGTATTGAGTGTGTATACAGGTGTGTGGCACCAATGTCTCCATCTTTTCCTACAAATACATCATCATACTTGGTCAGCAGTGATTTTAATCTATCATGCTGATCTTTGGATGTGAGCACAGATTTTGGTGGAACATTCTCTTCCAATTCTGGCTCGAGGTCATGTGCCTCACTATGTATAGCAGCTATTTCAGAGAGTCTGATTGAGTTGGGTTCAGGGTCAGCATATGTGGACTCACAGTCTGAGTCTGTGTCACTGAATTGAGTTACATCCTCAGGCCGTATGGCTGAGATGGATTGATCAGTGTGTGGGGTAGTGTCTGACACCTGCTGAGGTTTTTCTAAATCAGATTCCTTGACTTCCTGAAATAGAGCTATGATGGCACCCTTTTTGATTTTATGTGGGCGCCTGCTGGTGTTGAGTAACACTAGGGGATGTTTGTTATTTTCCCTGGGGGTTACTGCTGCCCTTTGAACTAGATATGGGGCATTGTTATTTCTTTGGAGGTTATCTACTACTCCAGTTTTGCCTTGCAGTGATTGAGTAGATGTGACCTTACCCAATACTGCAAGTTCAGAGAATGGAGGGATGGTAAAATCCCTCACTGCCCTAATGGGTTTGAGAATTTGTTCAGGATCAACATTAAATTCAATTTGAGATTTTGTAGTGCTTAAGAAATCTGTGCCGAGTACAATGGGCTGTGTGAGGTTGGGTATTACAGCAAATTGGTATTGGAATCTGACACCTTGGATTCTAAAGTTCAGCATAGCTGAATGTCTAACATGACACACCGATCCATCTGCCAAGTGGATGTTGATTTTAGATTTCCTCAGTTGGATATGGAATCTCTTTTGGAGATCCATGAGGAATGATTGTCTGACACAGGTGATAGTAGCACCTGTATCAACCAAACATTGTACATCTGAAACATCATATAGATTTGCATTGATACAGCCATTTTGAAGAAGTACAATAGAAAGCTTGGTACTCTCACCTGTATCCTTTGATGATGAATCTGGTGGGGTGATGTGTATCACTGATGGACGTCTCTGTCTGTTAGATGGTAGATTGGCACTAGCAATTGTCTCTGGTTGGATCTTTGTTAATCCTGATTGATTGTTTGTATTTGGGGTGTCACAGTGCACTGGCCCATCGGCACTGTGACATCCTAGTTTTCCTGGTTCTGTGGGGTGGTTGAGGTGCTTGCCACCAGGAGTTTGGAGATTTGATCCATCACATGAGGTGGTATTTGGGGGTTACTTTGTTGGTTCCCCTGGTAACCTCTTGTGTCAGGTTTGTAATCCTCCTGGCGTGGGTTGGAACCCTGGTTATATTGACCAGAGTTGCTGTATTGACCGGAGTTGTTGGATCTCTGGTTGTTGTAGGCGCCATTGTTGTTGTAGGATCCACTGTTGTAGTTCCTATGTGGACTCTGGCCCCTACTGTTGGATCCTTGACTATAGGATCCAGAGTTGTTTGAACCCTGGCTGTTGTTGTAGGATCCACTGTTGTTGTAGGATCCAGAGTTGTAGTTCCTATGTGGACTCTGGCTCCTACTGTTGGATCCTTGATTATTATAGGATCTGCCATTACTTGGGGTTCTGTCTCTCCTATCACTGTATGAAGAGTTACCATTGTTGGAGTTGGAAGAGCTGTTGTCTTTCCTACTGCTGTGACCCCCCCCGGTTGTTGTTGTTGCCCCCTCTACCTCTGCCTCTATTGGATTGGTAGTTGGGGTCATAGTTATTTCCTCTGTATCTACCGGTAGGGTCTCTTGATGCAACCTTAGCTTCCTGTTGCCTTACATGGGCACTAGACATTAGGTTAACATCTTCATCTGAACTAGTGCTGATTTCCTGGACCTTTTTCTTAGTAGGCTGTGGGTTGGTTTCTGCATCCCTTACCTTCCTAGATCTCTCTTGGGTCTCAACCTCTAGGGCTAGGTCTAGGGCTTGGTCAAAAGAGTCTATTTTCTTGTTCTCAAGAGCTATAGAGATCCAGGGCCTCATGCCTTGGGTAAATGCCTTGCTTAGGGTTTCATCATTCTGGCGTTGGGCATTACACACTTTCCTGAGATGGCATGCATAGTCTAGAACAGGTTCATCTATCTTTTGTGCACGGAGTGCAGTCCTTGAGATTATATTGTCTCGAGTAGCAAAATACTCTTTTAATTTACTCACTACATTGGTCCATGTCAACATATCAGGTGTGGCACTCTCCCTGAAGGATTCAAACCAAGCTAGTGCTTGTCCTTCGAGGTACTTGGGTAAATATGTTACCATGGTGTCACTGTCTGTCACTTTGTACTTATCCTTCAGATATTCTGGGAATTTGTGATCAATGAATAATGCTGTTGACATGAGTGGTGATGGGTGTGAAAAGGTTTTGGGTTTTGTTACCTCATGTATCCTGATCTTTCTGTCGTCCTGCTGTTTGTTGTCTATGAGCTTGGTCATGGTGGACACCATGGAGATTATGATGTCATCTTTGGATCCAGAGGCAGATGGTGTGACAACAGGTGTGATGGCAGGTGTGGGAGGTTGTGGGGTCTGGGATGATACCATCTTCATGAGATCTGCTATCTGTTGTTGTTGTCTCTCTAGGGACTTCCGCTGATCTTCCATGGCCTTCTGTTGAGCATCTATTGCTGCATTCCTCTCTGCCAGTTGTTGGTTGAGGATCCTCTCCCTTTCCTCCTGCTGGGACTTGTTGGTCTCTAGGGCAGTAACTGCATCTTGGATGGCCTTCTCATAGGCCCTTATCTTCTCAGCTGTCTGATTAGGTTGGGGGCCTTCATCGGTGTCCATGATGGAGGGTGTGGGGGAGGTGTCTCTGGAGGAGTGGCTGTCAAAGGCTGGAGCTGGGGTGGAGGATCTAGATGAGGGTGTGGATCCACCCCCTGAGGCAGATCCTTCTTCCCCTGAGGTAGATAGCGTGAGTTGGGCGTCCTGTAGAGATCCCTGGGAAATGTTGGATCCCTGAGAACTGGTTGTTCCCTGAGTAGACAGGGTGGGTGGTGTGGGGTCTACTGAGTGTGGGTCTGTTGTATTGGAGGCTGGTTTGCCTCCTGTGGGCCTCCTAGATCTTGGTGGGAGGGAGACCTCTTCAACAGGCCCCTGACTACGTAAGGTCTTTGTGTGTTGTTCTGCCAGCTTGACTGATAAGGCCTTGATGTGTGTGGTGGACCTCACTGACGTGTGGGAGACCTCACTGACGTGTGGGAGACCTCACTGACGTGTGGGAGACCTCACTGACGTTTGGGAGACCTCACTGACGTTTTGGGAGACCTCACTGACGTGTGGGAGATCTCATTGATGTGTGGGAGATCTCACTGATGTGTGGGAGATCTCATTGATGTGTGGGAGATCTCACTGATGTGTGGGAGATCTCATTGATGTGTGGGGGATCTCACTGATGTGTGGGAGATCTCATTGATGTGTGTGGGATCTCACTGATGTGTGGGAGATCTCACTGGTGACCTTGGTGGGTATGGTGTCAAGGTCAAGGTCACTGGGTGGGTGGAGTGGGTCTTACTGTGTGTATGCGGTACCAGCTTTAATTTACTGTGTGCATGATTGTTCTTAGTTGTGGTACCAGCTTTAATTTACTGTGTGTATGACTGGTCCTAGTTGTGTTACCAGCTTTAATTTTTACTGTGTGTATGATTGTTCCCAGTTGTGTTACCAGCTTTAAATTTTATGAGCCTGTGAGAGATGGGATCTTAGTAGGATGTTCTCCACCACTTTGTCATACTAGTAATTGGCATGATCAAGTTGTCATATGAGAAATATCATATGACTAGTGGTGTAAGGAGTAAATACATCAGGCTCATATAAAATAATGTTATTTCCAGTTGTCACTGGTTTATTCAGCTTTAGGCAACATGTAAGAAATATCAATCATACAGTAGTTAGTATGTAGGTAATTAGTACATACAGTAAACATACAGTAATTTATAAAGTACAATATTCAGTTCCACTCCACCTGTGAGGTATTAATAATACAGTGTCCAGCATACTTCTAGGTGGGTTCCCACACCTAGCTCCTGACCTGCTGCTTAGAGGAATAATGTAATAATGGATAACTTTACCCTCTGGTGGAAGTCTTGAAGAAGATAGCCTCTGGCCACTAATGGTAGGAAACCAATGCCTGTCTAGCATAGTTTCACCATAGTGCAGTGGTATAGCAGGTAGCAGGAGATGACTGGAGATGTTACCTCTAGAGCGGTTCTTGGTGATGTGTCCTCCTGGAGGTGCAGACAGGCTATTTGTAGCAAATCTTGGAAAAGCACCTCCAGACTGACTGGAGCCAGCAGCATCTGCCTAACTGTACAATTGTTTGAGGGGACCCTTTCAAGTGTCACAGGGGGACAAAGGACCCCCATGGACGCCGCTATGGCCCCCATTGTCTCGGTCGGTTCTGCATCTTTAGACCCTCATATCTCGGCCGTTTATGCTTGTATAACCGCCATTTTGGGCATGCGCGGAGCTGAATGTGCCAAGATTATAATGCCCGCTGGATAGGCGCGTAACTCCCGCCGGTTTGTCTGTAGCTAACTCGGAGGTCGATTCAGTCTCCATGGCGTAACTTCCTTAATACTGAGAGTTCAGCCTTGATCTTGGGCTCATTCTGACCGTCTAATTATGGGCTTTCCATAGAATTTTTGATATTTGACCTAGGTCGCTCAGGAGCGACGCTAGAGCGACCGGAAGGTTATGGCATCGTGCTTATGTAACCCATTGTTCAGTCCTTAGAGTGCTCAGACACTCATGACGGCGTCAGCGGTGCTCAGGCACCCGTGACGGCCGGTTGCATTCACTTACAAGTTATTAATTTGTGCATTGAACCATGAGGTCGCACACTGAGACCCTTATTCTTATTATATTGTGCAGTGAACCATTAGGTCGGACCTTTTGATGTCATAAACTTAGTCTAACTGACTGTGGCTGGTGTGCAGTGGGGCATGAACGCTCTTATGTAAAGTTTGAGCGCTCTTATAGCTCTTAGAACCAACCTATGTATTAATTTCATAGATATTTCTTTGATTAATACAAAATATGTTACAATTTATGGAATAATAAAATGGTATATCAAAACCAATGCCTGTCTAGCATAGTTTCACCATAGTGCAGTGGTATAGCAGGTAGCAGGAGATGACTGGAGATGTTACCTCTAGAGCGGTTCTTGGTGATGTGTTCTCCTGGAGGTGCAGACAGGCTATTTGTAGCAAATCTTGGAAAAGCACCTCCAGACTGACTGGAGCCAGCAGCATCTGCCTAACTCTACAATTGTTTGAGGGGACCCTTTCAAGTGTCACAGGGGGACAAAGGACCCCCATGGACGCCGCTATGGCCCCCATTGTCTTGGTCGGTTCTGCATCTTTAGACCCTCATATCTCGGCCGTTTATGCTTGTATAACCGCCATTTTGGGCATGCGCAGAGCTGAATGTGCCAAGATTATAATGCCCGCTGGATAGGCGCGTAACTCCCGCCGGTTTGTCTGTAGCTCACTCGGAGGTTGATTCAGTCTCCATAGCGTAACTTCCTTAATACTGGGAGTTCAGCCTTGATCTTGGGCTCATTCTGACCGTCTAATTATGGGCTTTCCATAGAATTTTTGATATTTGACCTAGGTTGCTCAGGAGCGACGCTAGAGCGACCGGAAGGTTATGGCGTTGTGCTTATGTAACCCATTGTTCAGTCCTTAGAGTGCTCAGACACTCATGACGGCGTCAGCGGTGCTCAGGCACCCGTGACGGCCGGTTGCATTCACTTACAAGTTATTAATTTGTGCATTGAACCATGAGGTCGCACACTGAGACCCTTATTCTTATTATATTGTGCAGTGAACCATTAGGTCGGACCTTTTGATGTCATAAACTTAGTCTAACTGACTGTGGCTGGTGTGCAGTGGGGCATGAACGCTCTTATGTAAAGTTTGAGCGCTCTTATAGCTCTTAGAACCAACCTATGTATTAATTTCATAGATATTTCTTTGATTAATACAAAATATGTTACAATTTATGGAATAATAAAATGGTATATCATAATGTCCATTAGTGTGACACAGTGTATAGGGGGTTAATAGTGTATAGTTGTATGTCCATTAGTGTGACACAGTGTATAGGGGGTTAATAGTGTAGAGTTGTATGTCCAATAGTGTGACATAGTGTATAGGGGGTTAATAGTGTAGAGTCGATGTCCATTAGTGTGACACGGTGTATAGGGGGTTAATACTGTATACATAGTCGTATGTCCAATGGTGTGACACAGAGTATAGGGGGTTAATAGTGTAGAGTCGATGTCCATTAGTGTGACACGTTGTATAGGGGGTTAATAATGTAGACTTGTATATCCATTAGTGTGACACGGTGCATAGGGGGTTAATAGTGTAGAGTTGTATGTCCAATAGTGTGACACAGTGTATAGGGGGTTAATAGTGTAGAGTTGTATGTCCAATAGTGTGACATAGTGTATAGGGGGTTAATAGTGTAGAGTTGTATGTCCATTAGTGTGACACAGTGTATGCAGGGGGTTAATAGTGTATAGTTGTATGTCCATTAGTGTGACACAGTGTATAGGGGGTTAATAGTGTATAGTTGTATGTCCATTAGTGTAACACAGTGTATAGGGGGTTAATAGTGTAGAGTTGTATGTCCATTAGTGTGACACAGTGTATAGGGGGTTAATAGTGTGTAGTTGTATGTCCATTAGTGTGACACAGTGTATACGGGGTTAATAGTGTAGAGTCGATGTCCATTAGTGTGACACGGTGTATAGGGGGTAAATAGTGTATAGTTGTATGTCCATTCGTGTGGCACAGATTATCAAGGTCTCACTGTACCCTATTCCTTCTAATAACGAGAGGAATGCGCCGTAGCCGCACCAAACTCGGAAGAGATTTGCAGCTCCAAGCAGATGTTAAGTAGTAGATTGTGATTTTACATAATTGGAGTATAGTCCTCCACATCTGCTTGAAGAGTGAGTCAGTGGTTAACACATGAGTTAACAATCACAAAAGGGCGGAAAAAAGGTTGTATGTCCAGTAGTGTGACACAGTGTATAGGGGGTTAATAGTGTATAGTTGTATGTCCATTAGTGTGACACAGTGTATAGGGGGTTTATAGTGTAGAGTTGTATGTCCATTAGTGTGACACAGTGTATAGGGGGTTAATAGTGTAGAGTTGTATGTCCATTAGTGTGACACAGTGTATAGGGGGTTAATAGTGTACAGTTGTATGTCCATTAGTGTGACAGAGTGTATAGGGGGTTAATAGTGTAGAGTTGTAAGTCCATTAGTGTGACACAGTGTATAGGGGGTTAATAGTGTATAGTTGTATGTCCATTAGTGTGACACAGTGTATAGGGGGTTAATAGTCTACAGTTGTATGTCCATTAGTGTGACACAGTGTATAGGGGGTTTATAGTCTAGAGTTGTATGTCCATTAGTGTGACACAGTACATAGGGGGTTAATAGTGTAGAGTTGTAAGTCCATTAGTGTGACACAGTACATAGGGGGTTAATAGTGTATAGTTGTATGTCCATTAGTGTGACACAGTGTATAGGGGGTTAATAGTCTACAGTTGTATGTCCATTAGTGTGACACAGTGTATAGGGGGTTTATAGTCTAGAGTTGTATGTCCATTAGTGTGACACAGTACATAGGGGGTTAATAGTCTAGAGTTGTATGTCCATTAGTGTGACACAGTGTATAGGGGGTTAATAGTGTAGAGTTGTATGTCCATTAGTGTAACACAGTGTATAGGAAGTTAATAGTGTATAGTTGTATGTCCATTAGTGTGACACAGTGTATAGGAGGTTAATAGTGTATAGTTGTATGTCCATTAGTGTAACACAGTGTATACGGGGTTAATAGTGTAGAGTCGATGTCCATTAGTGTGTCACGGTGTATAGGGGGTTAATAGTGTATAGTTGTATGTCCATTCGTGTGGCACAGATTATCAAGGTCTCACTGTACCCTATTCCTTCTAATAACGAGAGGAATGCGCCGTAGCCGCACCAAACTCGGAAGAGATTTGCAGCTCCAAGCAGATGTTAAGTAGTAGATTGTGATTTTACATAATTGGAGTATAGTCCTCCACATCTGCTTGAAGAGTGAGTCAGTGGTTAACACATGAGTTAACAATCACAAAAGGGCGGAAAAAAGGTTGTATGTCCAGTAGTGTGACACAGTGTATAGGGGGTAAATAGTGTAAAGTTGTATGTCCATTAGTGTGACACAGTGTAAAGGGGGTTAATAGTGTATAGTTGTATGTCCATTAGTGTGACACAGTGTACAGGGGGTTAATAGTGTAGAGTTGTAAGTCCATTAGTGTGACACAGTGTATAGGGGGTTAATAGTGTAGAGTCAATGTCCATTAGTGTGACACAGTGTATAGGGGGTTAATAGTGTATAGCTGTATGTCCATTAGTGTGACACAGTGTATAGGGGGTTAATAGTGTATAGTTGTATGTCCATTAGTGTGACACAGTGTATAGGGGGTTAATAATGTAGAGTTCTATGTCCATTAGTGTGACACAGTGTATAGGGGGTTAATAGTGTATAGTTGTATGTCCATTAGTGTGACACAGTGTATAGGGGGTTAATAGTGTAGAGTTGTATGTCCAATAGTGTGACATAGTGTATAGGGGGTTAATAGTGTAGAGTCGATGTCCATTAGTGTGACACAGTGTATAGGGGGTTAATACTGTATACATAGTTGTATGTCCAATGGTGTGACACAGAGTATAGGGGGTTAATAGTGTAGAGTCGATGTCCATTAGTGTGACACGGTGTATAGGGGGTTAATAATGTAGACTTGTATATCCATTAGTGTGACACGGTGCATAGGGGGTTAATAGTGTAGAGTTGTATGTCCAATAGTGTGACACAGTGTATAGGGGGTTAATAGTGTAGAGTTGTATGTCCAATAGTGTGACATAGTGTATAGGGGGTTAATAGTGTAGAGTTGTATGTCCATTAGTGTGACACAGTGTATAGGGGGTTAATAGTGTATAGTTGTATGTCCATTAGTGTAACACAGTGAATAGGGGGTTAATAGTGTAGAGTTGTATGTCCATTAGTGTGACACAGTGTATAGGGGGTTAATAGTGTATAGTTGTATGTCCATTAGTGTGACACGGTGTATAGGGGGTTAATAGTGTATAGTTGTATGTCCATTCGTGTGGCACAGATTATCAAGGTCTCACTGTACCCTATTCCTTCTAATAACGAGAGGAATGCGCCGTAGCCGCACCAAACTCGGAAGAGATTTGCAGCTCCAAGCAGATGTTAAGTAGTAGATTGTGATTTTACATAATTGGAGTATAGTCCTCCACATCTGCTTGAAGAGTGAGTCAGTGGTTAACACATGAGTTAACAATCACAAAAGGGCGGAAAAAAGGTTGTATGTCCAGTAGTGTGACACAGTGTATAGGGGGTTAATAGTGTATAGTTGTATGTCCATTAGTGTGACACAGTGTGTAGGGGGTTAATAGTGTAGAGTTGTATGTCCATTAGTGTGACACAGTGTACAGGGGGTTAATAGTGTAGAGTTGTAAGTCCATTAGTGTGACACAGTGTATAGGGGGTTAATAGTGTATAGTTGTATGTCCATTAGTGTGACACAGTGTATAGGGGGTTAATAGTGTAGAGTTGTATGTCCATTAGTGTGACACAGTGTATAGGGGGTTAATAGTGTATAGTTGTATGTCCATTAGTGTGACACAGTGTACAGGGGGTTAATAGTGTAGAGTTGTAAGTCCATTAGTGTGACACAGTGTATAGGGGGTTAATAGTGTAGAGTCAATGTCCATTAGTGTGACACAGTGTATAGGGGGTTAATAGTGTATAGCTGTATGTCCATTAGTGTGACACAGTGTATAGGGGGTTAATAGTGTATAGTTGTATGTCCATTAGTGTGACACAGTGTATAGGGGGTTAATAATGTAGAGTTGTATGTCCATTAGTGTGACACAGTGTATAGGGGGTTAATAGTGTATAGTTGTATGTCCATTAGTGTGCCACAGTGTATAGGGGGTTAATAATGTAGAGTTCTATGTCCATTAGTGTGACAGAGTGTATAGGGGGTTAATAGTGTATAGTTGTATGTCCATTAGTGTGACACAGTGTATAGGGGGTTAATAGTGTAGAGTTGTATGTCCAATAGTGTGACATAGTGTATAGGGGGTTAATAGTGTAGAGTCGATGTCCATTAGTGTGACACAGTGTATAGGGGGTTAATACTGTATACATAGTTGTATGTCCAATGGTGTGACACAGAGTATAGGGGGTTAATAGTGTAGAATCGATGTCCATTAGTGTGACACGGTGTATAGGGGGTTAATAATGTAGACTTGTATATCCATTAGTGTGACACGGTGCATAGGGGGTTAATAGTGTAGAGTTGTATGTCCAATAGTGTGACACAGTGTATAGGGGGTTAATAGTGTAGAGTTGTATGTCCAATAGTGTGACATAGTGTATAGGGGGTTAATAGTGTAGAGTTGTATGTCCATTAGTGTGACACAGTGTATAGGGGGTTAATAGTGTATAGTTGTATGTCCATTAGTGTAACACAGTGTATAGGGGGTTAATAGTGTAGAGTTGTATGTCCATTAGTGTGACACAGTGTATAGGGGGTTAATAGTGTATAGTTGTATGTCCATTAGTGTGACACAGTGTATACGGGGTTAATAGTGTAGAGTCGATGTCCATTAGTGTGACACGGTGTATAGGGGGTTAATAGTGTATAGTTGTATGTCCATTCGTGTGGCACAGATTATAAAGGTCTTACTGTACCCTATTCCTTCTAATAACGAGAGGAATGCGCCGTAGCCGCACCAAACTCGGAAGAGATTTGCAGCTCCAAGCAGATGTTAAGTAGTAGATTGTGATTTTACATAATTGGAGTATAGTCCTCCACATCTGCTTGAAGAGTGAGTCAGTGGTTAACACATGAGTTAACAATCACAAAAGGGCGGAAAAAAGGTTGTATGTCCAGTAGTGTGACACAGTGTATAGGGGGTTAATAGTGTATAGTTGTATGTCCATTAGTGTGACACAGTGTATAGGGGGTTAATAGTGTAGAGTTGTATGTCCATTAGTGTGACAGAGTGTATAGGGGGTTAATAGTGTAAAGTTGTATGTCCATTAGTGTGACACAGTGTACAGGGGGTTAATAGTGTAGAGTTGTATGTCCATTAGTGTGACACAGTGTATAGGGGGTTAATAGTGTATAGTTGTATGTCCATTAGTGTGACACAGTGTATAGGGGGTTAATAGTGTAGAGTTGTATGTCCATTAGTGTGACACAGTGTATAGGGGGTTAATAGTGTATAGTTGTATGTCCATTAGTGTGACACAGTGTACAGGGGGTTAATAGTGTAGAGTTGTATGTCCATTAGTGTGACACAGTGTATAGGGGGTTAATAGTGTATAGTTGTATGTCCATTAGTGTGACACAGTGTACAGGGGGTTAATAGTGTAGAGTTGTAAGTCCATTAGTGTGACACAGTGTATAGGGGGTTAATAGTGTAGAGTCAATGTCCATTAGTGTGACACAGTGTATAGGGGGTTAATAGTGTATAGCTGTATGTCCATTAGTGTGACACAGTGTATAGGGGGTTAATAGTGTATAGTTGTATGTCCATTAGTGTGACACAGTGTATAGGGGGTTAATAATGTAGAGTTGTATGTCCATTAGTGTGACACAGTGTATAGGGGGTTAATAGTGTAGAGTTGTATGTCCAATAGTGTGACATAGTGTATAGGGGGTTAATAGTGTAGAGTCGATGTCCATTAGTGTGACACGGTGTATAGGGGGTTAATACTGTATACATAGTTGTATGTCCAATGGTGTGACACAGAGTATAGGGGGTTAATAGTGTAGAGTCGATGTCCATTAGTGTGACACGGTGTATAGGGGGTTAATAATGTAGACTTGTATATCCATTAGTGTGACACGGTGCATAGGGGGTTAATAGTGTAGAGTTGTATGTCCAATAGTGTGACACAGTGTATACAGGGCGTTAATAGTGTATAGTTGTATGTCCATTAGTGTGACACAGTGTATAGGGGGTTAATAGTGTAGAGTTGTATGTCCATTAGTGTGACACAGTGTATAGGGGGTTAATAGTGTATAGTTGTATGTCCATTAGTGTAACACAGTGTATAGGGGGTTAATAGTGTAGAGTTGTATGTCCATTAGTGTGACACAGTGTATAGGGGGTTAATAGTGTATAGTTGTATGTCCATTAGTGTGACACAGTGTATACGGGGTTAATAGTGTAGAGTCGATGTCCATTAGTGTGACACGGTGTATAGGGGGTTAATAGTGTATAGTTGTATGTCCATTCGTGTGGCACAGATTATAAAGGTCTTACTGTACCCTATTCCTTCTAATAACGAGAGGAATGCGCCGTAGCCGCACCAAACTCGGAAGAGATTTGCAGCTCCAAGCAGATGTTAAGTAGTAGATTGTGATTTTACATAATTGGAGTATAGTCCTCCACATCTGCTTGAAGAGTGAGTCAGTGGTTAACACATGAGTTAACAATCACAAAAGGGCGGAAAAAAGGTTGTATGTCCAGTAGTGTGACACAGTGTATAGGGGGTTAATAGTGTATAGTTGTATGTCCATTAGTGTGACACAGTGTATAGGGGGTTAATAGTGTAGAGTTGTATGTCCATTAGTGTGACAGAGTGTATAGGGGGTTAATAGTGTAAAGTTGTATGTCCATTAGTGTGACACAGTGTACAGGGGGTTAATAGTGTAGAGTTGTATGTCCATTAGTGTGACACAGTGTATAGGGGGTTAATAGTGTATAGTTGTATGTCCATTAGTGTGACACAGTGTATAGGGGGTTAATAGTGTAGAGTTGTATGTCCATTAGTGTGACACAGTGTATAGGGGGTTAATAGTGTATAGTTGTATGTCCATTAGTGTGACACAGTGTACAGGGGGTTAATAGTGTAGAGTTGTATGTCCATTAGTGTGACACAGTGTATAGGGGGTTAATAGTGTATAGTTGTATGTCCATTAGTGTGACACAGTGTACAGGGGGTTAATAGTGTAGAGTTGTAAGTCCATTAGTGTGACACAGTGTATAGGGGGTTAATAGTGTAGAGTCAATGTCCATTAGTGTGACACAGTGTATAGGGGGTTAATAGTGTATAGCTGTATGTCCATTAGTGTGACACAGTGTATAGGGGGTTAATAGTGTATAGTTGTATGTCCATTAGTGTGACACAGTGTATAGGGGGTTAATAATGTAGAGTTGTATGTCCATTAGTGTGACACAGTGTATAGGGGGTTAATAGTGTAGAGTTGTATGTCCAATAGTGTGACATAGTGTATAGGGGGTTAATAGTGTAGAGTCGATGTCCATTAGTGTGACACGGTGTATAGGGGGTTAATACTGTATACATAGTTGTATGTCCAATGGTGTGACACAGAGTATAGGGGGTTAATAGTGTAGAGTCGATGTCCATTAGTGTGACACGGTGTATAGGGGGTTAATAATGTAGACTTGTATATCCATTAGTGTGACACGGTGCATAGGGGGTTAATAGTGTAGAGTTGTATGTCCAATAGTGTGACACAGTGTATACAGGGCGTTAATAGTGTATAGTTGTATGTCCATTAGTGTGACACAGTGTATAGGGGGTTAATAGTGTAGAGTTGTATGTCCATTAGTGTGACACAGTGTATAGGGGGTTAATAGTGTATAGTTGTATGTCCATTAGTGTAACACAGTGTATAGGGGGTTAATAGTGTATAGCTGTATGTCCATTAGTGTGACACAGTGTATAGGGGGTTAATAGTGTAGAGTTGTATGTCCATTAGTGTGACACAGTGTATAGGGGGTTAATAGTGTATAGCTGTATGTCCATTAGTGTGACACAGTGTATAGGGGGTTAATAGTGTAGAGTTGTATGTCCATTAGTGTGACACAGTGTATAGGGGGTTAATAGTGTATAGTTGTATGTCCATTAGTGTAACACAGTGTATAGGGGGTTAATAGTGTAGAGTTGTATGTCCATTAGTGTGACACAGTGTATAGGGGGTTAATAGTGTATAGTTGTATGTCCATTAGTGTGACACAGTGTATACGGGGTTAATAGTGTAGAGTCGATGTCCATTAGTGTGACACGGTGTATAGGGGGTTAATAGTGTATAGTTGTATGTCCATTCGTGTGGCACAGATTATCAAGGTCTCACTGTACCCTATTCCTTCTAATAACGAGAGGAATGCGCCGTAGCCGCACCAAACTCGGAAGAGATTTGCAGCTCCAAGCAGATGTTAAATAGTAGATTGTGATTTTACATAATTGGAGTATAGTCCTCCACATCTGCTTGAACAGTGAGTCAGTGGTTAACACATGAGTTAACAATCACAAAAGGGCGGAAAAAAGGTTGTATGTCCAGTAGTGTGACACAGTGTATAGGGGGTTAATAGTGTATAGTTGTATGTCCATTAGTGTGACACAGTGTATAGGGGGTTAATAGTGTAGAGTTGTATGTCCATTAGTGTGACAGAGTGTATAGGGGGTTAATAGTGTATAGTTGTATGTCCATTAGTGTGACACAGTGTACAGGGGGTTAATAGTGTAGAGTTGTAAGTCCATTAGTGTGACACAGTGTATAGGGGGTTAATAGTGTAGAGTCAATGTCCATTAGTGTGACACAGTGTATAGGGGGTTAATAGTGTATAGCTGTATGTCCATTAGTGTGACACAGTGTATAGGGGGTTAATAGTGTATAGTTGTATGTCCATTAGTGTGACACAGTGTATAGGGGGTTAATAATGTAGAGTTCTATGTCCATTAGTGTGACACAGTGTATAGGGGGTTAATAGTGTATAGTTGTATGTCCATTAGTGTGACACAGTGTATAGGGGGTTAATAGTGTAGAGTTGTATGTCCAATAGTGTGACATAGTGTATAGGGGGTTAATAGTGTAGAGTCGATGTCCATTAGTGTGACACAGTGTATAGGGGGTCAATACTGTATACATAGTTGTATGTCCAATGGTGTGACACAGAGTATAGGGGGTTAATAGTGTAGAGTCGATGTCCATTAGTGTGACACGGTGTATAGGGGGTTAATAATGTAGACTTGTATATCCATTAGTGTGACACCGTGCATAGGGGGTTAATAGTGTAGAGTTGTATGTCCAATAGTGTGACACAGTGTATAGGGGGTTAATAGTGTAGAGTTGTATGTCCAATAGTGTGACATAGTGTATAGGGGGTTAATAGTGTAGAGTTTTATGTCCATTAGTGTGACACAGTGTATAGGGGGTTAATAGTGTATATTTGTATGTCCATTAGTGTAACACAGTGTATAGGGGGTTAATAGTGTATAGTTGTATGTCCATTAGTGTAACACAGTGTATAGGGGGTTAATAGTGTAGAGTTGTATGTCCATTAGTGTGACACAGTGTATAGGGGGTTAATAGTGTATAGTTGTATGTCCATTAGTGTGACACAGTGTATACGGGGTTAATAGTGTAGAGTCGATGTCCATTAGTGTGACACGGTGTATAGGGGGTTAATAGTGTATAGTTGTATGTCCATTCGTGTGGCACAGATTATCAAGGTCTCACTGTACCCTATTCCTTCTAATAACGAGAGGAATGCGCCGTAGCCGCACCAAACTCGGAAGAGATTTGCAGCTCCAAGCAGATGTTAAGTAGTAGATTGTGATTTTACATAATTGGAGTATAGTCCTCCACATCTGCTTGATGAGTGAGTCAGTGGTTAACACATGAGTTAACAATCACAAAAGGGCGGAAAAAAGGTTGTATGTCCAGTAGTGTGACACAGTGTATAGGGGGTTAATAGTGTATAGTTGTATGTCCATTAGTGTGACACAGTGTATAGGGGGTTAATAGTGTAGAGTTGTATGTCCATTAGTGTGACACAGTGTATAGGGGGTTAATAGTGTAGAGTTGTATGTCCATTAGTGTGACACAGTGTATAGGGGGTTAATAGTGTATAGTTGTATGTCCATTAGTGTGACACAGTGTATACAGGGTTAATAGTGTAGAGTTGTATGTCCATTAGTGTGACACAGTGTATAGGGGGTTAATAGTGTATAGTTGTATGTCCATTAGTGTGACACAGTGTATAGGGGGTTAATAGTGTAGAGTTGTATGTCCATTAGTGTGACAGAGTGTATAGGGGGTTAATAGTGTATAGTTGTATGTCCATTAGTGTGACACAGTGTACAGGGGGTTAATAGTGTAGAGTTGTAAGTCCATTAGTGTGACACAGTGTATAGGGGGTTAATAGTGTATAGTTGTATGTCCATTAGTGTGACACAGTGTATAGGGGGTTAATAGTGTAGAGTTGTATGTCCATTAGTGTGACACAGTGTATAGGGGGTTAATAGTGTATAGTTGTATGTCCATTAGTGTGACACAGTGTACAGGGGGTTAATAGTGTAGAGTTGTAAGTCCATTAGTGTGACACAGTGTATAGGGGGTTAATAGTGTAGAGTCAATGTCCATTAGTGTGACACAGTGTATAGGGGGTTAATAGTGTATAGCTGTATGTCCATTAGTGTGACTAAGTGTATAGGGGGTTAATAGTGTATAGTTGTATGTCCATTAGTGTGACACAGTGCATAGGGGGTTAATAGTGTAGAGTTGTATGTCCAATAGTGTGACATAGTGTATAGGGGGTTAATAGTGTAGAGTCGATGTCCATTAGTGTGACACGGTGTATAGGGGGTTAATACTGTATACATAGTTGTATGTCCAATGGTGTGACACAGAGTATAGGGGGTTAATAGTGTAGAGTCGATGTCCATTAGTGTGACACGGTGTATAGGGGGTTAATAATGTAGACTTGTATATCCATTAGTGTGACACGGTGCATAGGGGGTTAATAGTGTAGAGTTGTATGTCCAATAGTGTGACACAGTGTATAGGGGGTTAAAAGTGTACAGTTGTATGTCCAATAGTGTGACATAGTGTATAGGGGGTTAATAGTGTAGAGTTGTATGTCCATTAGTGTGACACAGTGTATACAGGGGGTTAATAGTGTATAGTTGTATGTCCATTAGTGTGACACAGTGTATAGGGGGTTAATAGTGTAGAGTCAATGTCCATTAGTGTGACACAGTGTATAGGGGGTTAATAGTGTAGAGTTGTATGTTCGGTAGTGTGACACAGTGTATAGGGGGTTAATAGTGTAGAGTTGTATGTCCATTAGTGTGACACAGTGTATAGGGGGTTAATAGTGTATAGTTGTATGTCCATTAGTGTGACACAGTGTATACGGGGTTAATAGTGTAGAGTCGATGTCCATTAGTGTGACACGGTGTATAGGGGGTTAATAGTGTATAGTTGTATGTCCATTCGTGTGGCACAGATTATCAAGGTCTCACTGTACCCTATTCCTTCTAATAACGAGAGGAATGCGCCGTAGCCGCACCAAACTCGGAAGAGATTTGCAGCTCCAAGCAGATGTTAAGTAGTAGATTGTGATTTTACATAATTGGAGTATAGTCCTCCACATCTGCTTGATGAGTGAGTCAGTGGTTAACACATGAGTTAACAATCACAAAAGGGCGGAAAAAAGGTTGTATGTCCAGTAGTGTGACACAGTGTATAGGGGGTTAATAGTGTATAGTTGTATGTCCATTAGTGTGACACAGTGTATAGGGGGTTAATAGTGTAGAGTTGTATGTCCATTAGTGTGACACAGTGTATAGGGGGTTAATAGTGTAGAGTTGTATGTCCATTAGTGTGACACAGTGTATAGGGGGTTAATAGTGTATAGTTGTATGTCCATTAGTGTGACACAGTGTATACAGGGTTAATAGTGTAGAGTTGTATGTCCATTAGTGTGACACAGTGTATAGGGGGTTAATAGTGTATAGTTGTATGTCCATTAGTGTGACACAGTGTATAGGGGGTTAATAGTGTAGAGTTGTATGTCCATTAGTGTGACAGAGTGTATAGGGGGTTAATAGTGTATAGTTGTATGTCCATTAGTGTGACACAGTGTACAGGGGGTTAATAGTGTAGAGTTGTAAGTCCATTAGTGTGACACAGTGTATAGGGGGTTAATAGTGTATAGTTGTATGTCCATTAGTGTGACACAGTGTATAGGGGGTTAATAGTGTAGAGTTGTATGTCCATTAGTGTGACACAGTGTATAGGGGGTTAATAGTGTATAGTTGTATGTCCATTAGTGTGACACAGTGTACAGGGGGTTAATAGTGTAGAGTTGTAAGTCCATTAGTGTGACACAGTGTATAGGGGGTTAATAGTGTAGAGTCAATGTCCATTAGTGTGACACAGTGTATAGGGGGTTAATAGTGTATAGCTGTATGTCCATTAGTGTGACTAAGTGTATAGGGGGTTAATAGTGTATAGTTGTATGTCCATTAGTGTGACACAGTGCATAGGGGGTTAATAGTGTAGAGTTGTATGTCCAATAGTGTGACATAGTGTATAGGGGGTTAATAGTGTAGAGTCGATGTCCATTAGTGTGACACGGTGTATAGGGGGTTAATACTGTATACATAGTTGTATGTCCAATGGTGTGACACAGAGTATAGGGGGTTAATAGTGTAGAGTCGATGTCCATTAGTGTGACACGGTGTATAGGGGGTTAATAATGTAGACTTGTATATCCATTAGTGTGACACGGTGCATAGGGGGTTAATAGTGTAGAGTTGTATGTCCAATAGTGTGACACAGTGTATAGGGGGTTAAAAGTGTACAGTTGTATGTCCAATAGTGTGACATAGTGTATAGGGGGTTAATAGTGTAGAGTTGTATGTCCATTAGTGTGACACAGTGTATACAGGGGGTTAATAGTGTATAGTTGTATGTCCATTAGTGTGACACAGTGTATAGGGGGTTAATAGTGTAGAGTCAATGTCCATTAGTGTGACACAGTGTATAGGGGGTTAATAGTGTAGAGTTGTATGTTCGGTAGTGTGACACAGTGTATAGGGGGTTAATAGTGTAGAGTTGTATGTCCATTAGTGTGACACAGTGTATAGGGGGTTAATAGTGTATAGTTGTATGTCCATTAGTGTGACACAGTGTATACGGGGTTAATAGTGTAGAGTCGATGTCCATTAGTGTGACACGGTGTATAGGGGGTTAATAGTGTATAGTTGTATGTCCATTCGTGTGGCACAGATTATCAAGGTCTCACTGTACCCTATTCCTTCTAATAACGAGAGGAATGCGCCGTAGCCGCACCAAACTCGGAAGAGATTTGCAGCTCCAAGCAGATGTTAAGTAGTAGATTGTGATTTTACATAATTGGAGTATAGTCCTCCACATCTGCTTGAAGAGTGAGTCAGTGGTTAACACATGAGTTAACAATCACAAAAGGGCAGAAAAAAGGTTGTATGTCCAGTAGTGTGACACAGTGTATAGGGGGTTAATAGTGTATAGTTGTATGTCCATTAGTGTGACACAGTGTATACAGGGTTAATAGTGTAGAGTTGTATGTCCATTAGTGTGACACAGTGTATAGGGGGTTAATAGTGTATAGTTGTATGTCCATTAGTGTGACACAGTGTATAGGGGGTTAATAGTCTAGAGTTGTATGTCCATTAGTGTGACACAGTACATAGGGGGTTAATAGTGTAGAGTTGTATGTCCATTAGTGTGACACAGTGTATAGGGGGTTAATAGTGTAGAGTCAATGTCCATTAGTGTGACACAGTGTATAGGGGGTTAATAGTGTAGAGTCAATGTCCATTAGTGTGACACAGTGTATAGGGGGTTAATAGTGTAGAGTTGTATGTTCGGTAGTGTGACACAGTGTATAGGGGGTTAATAGTGTAGAGTTGTATGTCCATTAGTGTGACACAGTGTATAGGGGGTTAATAGTGTATAGTTGTATGTCCATTAGTGTGACACAGTGTATACGGGGTTAATAGTGTAGAGTCGATGTCCATTAGTGTGACACGGTGTATAGGGGGTTAATAGTGTATATTTGTATGTCCATTCGTGTGGCACAGATTATCAAGGTCTCACTGTACCCTATTCCTTCTAATAACGAGAGGAATGCGCCGTAGCCGCACCAAACTCGGAAGAGATTTGCAGCTCCAAGCAGATGTTAAGTAGTAGATTGTGATTTTACATAATTGGAGTATAGTCCTCCACATCTGCTTGATGAGTGAGTCAGTGGTTAACACATGAGTTAACAATCACAAAAGGGCGGAAAAAAGGTTGTATGTCCAGTAGTGTGACACAGTGTATAGGGGGTTAATAGTGTATAGTTGTATGTCCATTAGTGTGACACAGTGTATAGGGGGTTAATAGTGTAGAGTTGTATGTCCATTAGTGTGACACAGTGTATAGGGGGTTAATAGTGTAGAGTTGTATGTCCATTAGTGTGACACAGTGTATAGGGGGTTAATAGTGTATAGTTGTATGTCCATTAGTGTGACACAGTGTATACAGGGTTAATAGTGTAGAGTTGTATGTCCATTAGTGTGACACAGTGTATAGGGGGTTAATAGTGTATAGTTGTATGTCCATTAGTGTGACACAGTGTATAGGGGGTTAATAGTGTAGAGTTGTATGTCCATTAGTGTGACAGAGTGTATAGGGGGTTAATAGTGTATAGTTGTATGTCCATTAGTGTGACACAGTGTACAGGGGGTTAATAGTGTAGAGTTGTAAGTCCATTAGTGTGACACAGTGTATAGGGGGTTAATAGTGTATAGTTGTATGTCCATTAGTGTGACACAGTGTATAGGGGGTTAATAGTGTAGAGTTGTATGTCCATTAGTGTGACACAGTGTATAGGGGGTTAATAGTGTATAGTTGTATGTCCATTAGTGTGACACAGTGTACAGGGGGTTAATAGTGTAGAGTTGTAAGTCCATTAGTGTGACACAGTGTATAGGGGGTTAATAGTGTAGAGTCAATGTCCATTAGTGTGACACAGTGTATAGGGGGTTAATAGTGTATAGCTGTATGTCCATTAGTGTGACTAAGTGTATAGGGGGTTAATAGTGTATAGTTGTATGTCCATTAGTGTGACACAGTGCATAGGGGGTTAATAGTGTAGAGTTGTATGTCCAATAGTGTGACATAGTGTATAGGGGGTTAATAGTGTAGAGTCGATGTCCATTAGTGTGACACGGTGTATAGGGGGTTAATACTGTATACATAGTTGTATGTCCAATGGTGTGACACAGAGTATAGGGGGTTAATAGTGTAGAGTCGATGTCCATTAGTGTGACACGGTGTATAGGGGGTTAATAATGTAGACTTGTATATCCATTAGTGTGACACGGTGCATAGGGGGTTAATAGTGTAGAGTTGTATGTCCAAAAGTGTGACACAGTGTATAGGGGGTTAAAAGTGTACAGTTGTATGTCCAATAGTGTGACATAGTGTATAGGGGGTTAATAGTGTAGAGTTGTATGTCCATTAGTGTGACACAGTGTATACAGGGGGTTAATAGTGTATAGTTGTATGTCCATTAGTGTGACACAGTGTATAGGGGGTTAATAGTGTAGAGTCAATGTCCATTAGTGTGACACAGTGTATAGGGGGTTAATAGTGTAGAGTTGTATGTTCGGTAGTGTGACACAGTGTATAGGGGGTTAATAGTGTAGAGTTGTATGTCCATTAGTGTGACACAGTGTATAGGGGGTTAATAGTGTATAGTTGTATGTCCATTAGTGTGACACAGTGTATACGGGGTTAATAGTGTAGAGTCGATGTCCATTAGTGTGACACGGTGTATAGGGGGTTAATAGTGTATAGTTGTATGTCCATTCGTGTGGCACAGATTATCAAGGTCTCACTGTACCCTATTCCTTCTAATAACGAGAGGAATGCGCCGTAGCCGCACCAAACTCGGAAGAGATTTGCAGCTCCAAGCAGATGTTAAGTAGTAGATTGTGATTTTACATAATTGGAGTATAGTCCTCCACATCTGCTTGATGAGTGAGTCAGTGGTTAACACATGAGTTAACAATCACAAAAGGGCGGAAAAAAGGTTGTATGTCCAGTAGTGTGACACAGTGTATAGGGGGTTAATAGTGTACAGTTGTATGTCCATTAGTGTGACACAGTGTATAGGGGGTTAATAGTGTAGAGTTGTATGTCCATTAGTGTGACAGAGTGTATAGGGGGTTAATAGTGTATAGTTGTATGTCCATTAGTGTGACACAGTGTACAGGGGGTTAATAGTGTAGAGTTGTAAGTCCATTAGTGTGACACAGTGTATAGGGGGTTAATAGTGTATAGTTGTATGTCCATTAGTGTGACACAGTGTATAGGGGGTTAATAGTGTAGAGTTGTATGTCCATTAGTGTGACACAGTGTATAGGGGGTTAATAGTGTATAGTTGTATGTCCATTAGTGTGACACAGTGTACAGGGGGTTAATAGTGTAGAGTTGTAAGTCCATTAGTGTGACACAGTGTATAGGGGGTTAATAGTGTAGAGTCAATGTCCATTAGTGTGACACAGTGTATAGGGGGTTAATAGTGTATAGCTGTATGTCCATTAGTGTGACACAGTGTATAGGGGGTTAATAGTGTAGAGTTGTATGTCCATTAGTGTGACACAGTGTATAGGGGGTTAATAGTGTATAGTTGTATGTCCATTAGTGTAACACAGTGTATAGGGGGTTAATAGTGTAGAGTTGTATGTCCATTAGTGTGACACAGTGTATAGGGGGTTAATAGTGTATAGTTGTATGTCCATTAGTGTGACACAGTGTATACGGGGTTAATAGTGTAGAGTCGATGTCCATTAGTGTGACACGGTGTATAGGGGGTTAATAGTGTATAGTTGTATGTCCATTCGTGTGGCACAGATTATCAAGGTCTCACTGTACCCTATTCCTTCTAATAACGAGAGGAATGCGCCGTAGCCGCACCAAACTCGGAAGAGATTTGCAGCTCCAAGCAGATGTTAAATAGTAGATTGTGATTTTACATAATTGGAGTATAGTCCTCCACATCTGCTTGAAGAGTGAGTCAGTGGTTAACACATGAGTTAACAATCACAAAAGGGCGGAAAAAAGGTTGTATGTCCAGTAGTGTGACACAGTGTATAGGGGGTTAATAGTGTATAGTTGTATGTCCATTAGTGTGACACAGTGTATAGGGGGTTAATAGTGTAGAGTTGTATGTCCATTAGTGTGACAGAGTGTATAGGGGGTTAATAGTGTATAGTTGTATGTCCATTAGTGTGACACAGTGTACAGGGGGTTAATAGTGTAGAGTTGTAAGTCCATTAGTGTGACACAGTGTATAGGGGGTTAATAGTGTAGAGTCAATGTCCATTAGTGTGACACAGTGTATAGGGGGTTAATAGTGTATAGCTGTATGTCCATTAGTGTGACACAGTGTATAGGGGGTTAATAGTGTATAGTTGTATGTCCATTAGTGTGACACAGTGTATAGGGGGTTAATAATGTAGAGTTCTATGTCCATTAGTGTGACACAGTGTATAGGGGGTTAATAGTGTATAGTTGTATGTCCATTAGTGTGACACAGTGTATAGGGGGTTAATAGTGTAGAGTTGTATGTCCAATAGTGTGACATAGTGTATAGGGGGTTAATAGTGTAGAGTCGATGTCCATTAGTGTGACACAGTGTATAGGGGGTTAATACTGTATACATAGTTGTATGTCCAATGGTGTGACACAGAGTATAGGGGGTTAATAGTGTAGAGTCGATGTCCATTAGTGTGACACGGTGTATAGGGGGTTAATAATTTAGACTTGTATATCCATTAGTGTGACACCGTGCATAGGGGGTTAATAGTGTAGAGTTGTATGTCCAATAGTGTGACACAGTGTATAGGGGGTTAATAGTGTAGAGTTGTATGTCCAATAGTGTGACATAGTGTATAGGGGGTTAATAGTGTAGAGTTGTATGTCCATTAGTGTGACACAGTGTATAGGGGGTTAATAGTGTATATTTGTATATCCATTAGTGTAACACAGTGTATAGGGGGTTAATAGTGTATAGTTGTATGTCCATTAGTGTAACACAGTGTATAGGGGGTTAATAGTGTAGAGTTGTATGTCCATTAGTGTGACACAGTGTATAGGGGGTTAATAGTGTATAGTTGTATGTCCATTAGTGTGACACAGTGTATACGGGGTTAATAGTGTAGAGTCGATGTCCATTAGTGTGACACGGTGTATAGGGGGTTAATAGTGTATAGTTGTATGTCCATTCGTGTGGCACAGATTATCAAGGTCTCACTGTACCCTATTCCTTCTAATAACGAGAGGAATGCGCCGTAGCCGCACCAAACTCGGAAGAGATTTGCAGCTCCAAGCAGATGTTAAATAGTAGATTGTGATTTTACATAATTGGAGTATAGTCCTCCACATCTGCTTGAAGAGTGAGTCAGTGGTTAACACATGAGTTAACAATCACAAAAGGGCGGAAAAAAGGTTGTATGTCCAGTAGTGTGACACAGTGTATAGGGGGTTAATAGTGTATAGTTGTATGTCCATTAGTGTGACACAGTGTATAGGGGGTTAATAGTGTAGAGTTGTATGTCCATTAGTGTGACAGAGTGTATAGGGGGTTAATAGTGTATAGTTGTATGTCCATTAGTGTGACACAGTGTACAGGGGGTTAATAGTGTAGAGTTGTAAGTCCATTAGTGTGACACAGTGTATAGGGGGTTAATAGTGTAGAGTCAATGTCCATTAGTGTGACACAGTGTATAGGGGGTTAATAGTGTATAGCTGTATGTCCATTAGTGTGACACAGTGTATAGGGGGTTAATAGTGTATAGTTGTATGTCCATTAGTGTGACACAGTGTATAGGGGGTCAATAATGTAGAGTTCTATGTCCATTAGTGTGACACAGTGTATAGGGGGTTAATAGTGTATAGTTGTATGTCCATTAGTGTGACACAGTGTATAGGGGGTTAATAGTGTAGAGTTGTATGTCCAATAGTGTGACATAGTGTATAGGGGGTTAATAGTGTAGAGTCGATGTCCATTAGTGTGACACAGTGTATAGGGGGTTAATACTGTATACATAGTTGTATGTCCAATGGTGTGACACAGAGTATAGGGGGTTAATAGTGTAGAGTCGATGTCCATTAGTGTGACACGGTGTATAGGGGGTTAATAATGTAGACTTGTATATCCATTAGTGTGACACCGTGCATAGGGGGTTAATAGTGTAGAGTTGTATGTCCAATAGTGTGACACAGTGTATAGGGGGTTAATAGTGTAGAGTTGTATGTCCAATAGTGTGACATAGTGTATAGGGGGTTAATAGTGTAGAGTTGTATGTCCATTAGTGTGACACAGTGTATAGGGGGTTAATAGTGTATATTTGTATGTCCATTAGTGTAACACAGTGTATAGGGGGTTAATAGTGTATAGTTGTATGTCCATTAGTGTAACACAGTGTATAGGGGGTTAATAGTGTAGAGTTGTATGTCCATTAGTGTGACACAGTGTATAGGGGGTTAATAGTGTATAGTTGTATGTCCATTAGTGTGACACAGTGTATACGGGGTTAATAGTGTAGAGTCGATGTCCATTAGTGTGACACGGTGTATAGGGGGTTAATAGTGTATAGTTGTATGTCCATTCGTGTGGCACAGATTATCAAGGTCTCACTGTACCCTATTCCTTCTAATAACGAGAGGAATGCGCCGTAGCCGCACCAAACTCGGAAGAGATTTGCAGCTCCAAGCAGATGTTAAGTAGTAGATTGTGATTTTACATAATTGGAGTATAGTCCTCCACATCTGCTTGATGAGTGAGTCAGTGGTTAACACATGAGTTAACAATCACAAAAGGGCGGAAAAAAGGTTGTATGTCCAGTAGTGTGACACAGTGTATAGGGGGTTAATAGTGTATAGTTGTATGTCCATTAGTGTGACACAGTGTATAGGGGGTTAATAGTGTAGAGTTGTATGTCCATTAGTGTGACACAGTGTATAGGGGGTTAATAGTGTAGAGTTGTATGTCCATTAGTGTGACACAGTGTATAGGGGGTTAATAGTGTATAGTTGTATGTCCATTAGTGTGACACAGTGTATACAGGGTTAATAGTGTAGAGTTGTATGTCCATTAGTGTGACACAGTGTATAGGGGGTTAATAGTGTATAGTTGTATGTCCATTAGTGTGACACAGTGTATAGGGGGTTAATAGTGAAGAGTTGTATGTCCATTAGTGTGACAGAGTGTATAGGGGGTTAATAGTGTATAGTTGTATGTCCATTAGTGTGACACAGTGTACAGGGGGTTAATAGTGTAGAGTTGTAAGTCCATTAGTGTGACACAGTGTATAGGGGGTTAATAGTGTATAGTTGTATGTCCATTAGTGTGACACAGTGTAAAGGGGGTTAATAGTGTAGAGTTGTATGTCCATTAGTGTGACACAGTGTATAGGGGGTTAATAGTGTATAGTTGTATGTCCATTAGTGTGACACAGTGTACAGGGGGTTAATAGTGTAGAGTTGTAAGTCCATTAGTGTGACACAGTGTATAGGGGGTTAATAGTGTAGAGTCAATGTCCATTAGTGTGACACAGTGTATAGGGGGTTAATAGTGTATAGCTGTATGTCCATTAGTGTGACTAAGTGTATAGGGGGTTAATAGTGTATAGTTGTATGTCCATTAGTGTGACACAGTGCATAGGGGGTTAATAGTGTAGAGTCGATGTCCATTAGTGTGACACGGTGTATAGGGGGTTAATACTGTATACATAGTTGTATGTCCAATGGTGTGACACAGAGTATAGGGGGTTAATAGTGTAGAGTCGATGTCCATTAGTGTGACACGGTGTATAGGGGGTTAATAATGTAGACTTGTATATCCATTAGTGTGACACGGTGCATAGGGGGTTAATAGTGTAGAGTTGTATGTCCAATAGTGTGACACAGTGTATAGGGGGTTAAAAGTGTACAGTTGTATGTCCAATAGTGTGACATAGTGTATAGGGGGTTAATAGTGTAGAGTTGTATGTCCATTAGTGTGACACAGTGTATACAGGGGGTTAATAGTGTATAGTTGTATGTCCATTAGTGTGACACAGTGTATAGGGGGTTAGTAGTGTAGAGTCAATGTCCATTAGTGTGACACAGTGTATAGGGGGTTAATAGTGTAGAGTTGTATGTTCGGTAGTGTGACACAGTGTATAGGGGGTTAATAGTGTAGAGTTGTATGTCCATTAGTGTGACACAGTGTATAGGGGGTTAATAGTGTATAGTTGTATGTCCATTAGTGTGACACAGTGTATACGGGGTTAATAGTGTAGAGTCGATGTCCATTAGTGTGACACGGTGTATAGGGGGTTAATAGTGTATAGTTGTATGTCCATTCGTGTGGCACAGATTATCAAGGTCTCACTGTACCCTATTCCTTCTAATAACGAGAGGAATGCGCCGTAGCCGCACCAAACTCGGAAGAGATTTGCAGCTCCAAGCAGATGTTAAGTAGTAGATTGTGATTTTACATAATTGGAGTATAGTCCTCCACATCTGCTTGATGAGTGAGTCAGTGGTTAACACATGAGTTAACAATCAGAAAAGGGCGGAAAAAAGGTTGTATGTCCAGTAGTGTGACACAGTGTATAGGGGGTTAATAGTGTATAGTTGTATGTCCATTAGTGTGACACAGTGTATAGGGGGTTAATAGTGTAGAGTTGTATGTCCATTAGTGTGACACAGTGTATAGGGGGTTAATAGTGTAGAGTTGTATGTCCATTAGTGTGACACAGTGTATAGGGGGTTAATAGTGTATAGTTGTATGTCCATTAGTGTGACACAGTGTATACAGGGTTAATAGTGTAGAGTTGTATGTCCATTAGTGTGACACAGTGTATAGGGGGTTAATAGTGTATAGTTGTATGTCCATTAGTGTGACACAGTGTATAGGGGGTTAATAGTGTAGAGTTGTATGTCCATTAGTGTGACAGAGTGTATAGGGGGTTAATAGTGTATAGTTGTATGTCCATTAGTGTGACACAGTGTACAGGGGGTTAATAGTGTAGAGTTGTAAGTCCATTAGTGTGACACAGTGTATAGGGGGTTAATAGTGTATAGTTGTATGTCCATTAGTGTGACACAGTGTATAGGGGGTTAATAGTGTAGAGTTGTATGTCCATTAGTGTGACACAGTGTATAGGGGGTTAATAGTGTATAGTTGTATGTCCATTAGTGTGACACAGTGTACAGGGGGTTAATAGTGTAGAGTTGTAAGTCCATTAGTGTGACACAGTGTATAGGGGGTTAATAGTGTAGAGTCAATGTCCATTAGTGTGACACAGTGTATAGGGGGTTAATAGTGTATAGCTGTATGTCCATTAGTGTGACTAAGTGTATAGGGGGTTAATAGTGTATAGTTGTATGTCCATTAGTGTGACACAGTGCGTAGGGGGTTAATAGTGAAGAGTTGTATGTCCAATAGTGTGACATAGTGTATAGGGGGTTAATAGTGTAGAGTCGATGTCCATTAGTGTGACACGGTGTATAGGGGGTTAATACTGTATACATAGTTGTATGTCCAATGGTGTGACACAGAGTATAGGGGGTTAATAGTGTAGAGTCGATGTCCATTAGTGTGACACGGTGTATAGGGGGTTAATAATGTAGACTTGTATATCCATTAGTGTGACACGGTGCATAGGGGGTTAATAGTGTAGAGTTGTATGTCCAATAGTGTGACACAGTGTATAGGGGGTTAAAAGTGTACAGTTGTATGTCCAATAGTGTGACATAGTGTATAGGGGGTTAATAGTGTAGAGTTGTATGTCCATTAGTGTGACACAGTGTATACAGGGGGTTAATAGTGTATAGTTGTATGTCCATTAGTGTGACACAGTGTATAGGGGGTTAATAGTGTAGAGTCAATGTCCATTAGTGTCACACAGTGTATAGGGGGTTAATAGTGTAGAGTTGTATGTTCGGTAGTGTGACACAGTGTATAGGGGGTTAATAGTGTAGAGTTGTATGTCCATTAGTGTGACACAGTGTATAGGGGGTTAATAGTGTATAGTTGTATGTCCATTAGTGTGACACAGTGTATACGGGGTTAATAGTGTAGAGTCGATGTCCATTAGTGTGACACGGTGTATAGGGGGTTAATAGTGTATAGTTGTATGTCCATTCGTGTGGCACAGATTATCAAGGTCTCACTGTACCCTATTCCTTCTAATAACGAGAGGAATGCGCCGTAGCCGCACCAAACTCGGAAGAGATTTGCAGCTCCAAGCAGATGTTAAGTAGTAGATTGTGATTTTACATAATTGGAGTATAGTCCTCCACATCTGCTTGATGAGTGAGTCAGTGGTTAACACATGAGTTAACAATCACAAAAGGGCGGAAAAAAGGTTGTATGTCCAGTAGTGTGACACAGTGTATAGGGGGTTAATAGTGTATAGTTGTATGTCCATTAGTGTGACACAGTGTATAGGGGGTTAATAGTGTAGAGTTGTATGTCCATTAGTGTGACAGAGTGTATAGGGGGTTAATAGTGTATAGTTGTATGTCCATTAGTGTAACACAGTGTATAGGGGGTTAATAGTGTATAGTTGTATGTCCATTAGTGTGACACAGTGTATAGGGGGTTAATAGTGTAGAGTTGTATGTCCATTAGTGTGACACAGTGTATAGGGGGTTAATAGTGTATAGTTGTATGTCCATTAGTGTGACACAGTGTACAGGGGGTTAATAGTGTAGAGTTGTAAGTCCATTAGTGTGACACAGTGTATAGGGGGTTAATAGTGTAGAGTCAATGTCCATTAGTGTGACACAGTGTATAGGGGGTTAATAGTGTATAGCTGTATGTCCATTAGTGTGACACAGTGTATAGGGGGTTAATAGTGTATAGTTGTATGTCCATTAGTGTGACACAGTGTATAGGGGGTTAATAGTGTAGAGTTGTATGTCCATTAGTGTGACACAGTGTATAGGGGGTTAATAGTGTATAGTTGTATGTCCATTAGTGTGACACAGTGTATAGGGGGTTAATAATGTAGAGTTGTATGTCCATTAGTGTGACACAGTGTATAGGGGGTTAATAGTGTATAGTTGTATGTCCATTAGTGTGACACAGTGTATAGGGGGTTAATAGTGTAGAGTTGTATGTCCAATAGTGTGACATAGTGTATAGGGGGTTAATAGTGTAGAGTCGATGTCCATTAGTGTGACACGGTGTATAGGGGGTTAATACTGTATACATAGTTGTATGTCCAATGGTGTGACACAGAGTATAGGGGGTTAATAGTGTAGAGTCGATGTCCATTAGTGTGACACGGTGTATAGGGGGTTAATAATGTAGACTTGTATATCCATTAGTGTGACACGGTGCATAGGGGGTTAATAGTGTAGAGTTGTATGTCCAATAGTGTGACACAGTGTATAGGGGGTTAATAGTGTACAGTTGTATGTCCAATAGTGTGACATAGTGTATAGGGGGTTAATAGTGTAGAGTTGTATGTCCATTAGTGTGACACAGTGTCATACTAGTAATTGGCATGATCAAGTTGTCATATGAGAAATATCATATGACTAGTGGTGTAAGGAGTAAATACATCAGGCTCATAATAAAATAATGTTATTTCCAGTGGTCACTGGTTTATTCAGCTTTAGGCAACATGTAAGAAATATCAATCATACAGTAGTTAGTATGTAGGTAATTAGTACATACAGTAAACATACAGTAATTTATAAAGTACAATGTTCAGTTCCACTCCACCTGTGAGGTATTAATAATACAGTGTCCAGCATACTTCTAGGTGGGTTCCCACACCTAGCTCCTGACCTGCTGCTTAGAGGAATAATGTAATAATGGATAACTTTACCCTCTGGTGGAAGTCTTGAAGAAGATAGCCTCTGGCCACTAATGGTAGGAAACCAATGCCTGTCTAGCATAGTTTCACCATAGTGCAGTGGTATAGCAGGTAGCAGGAGATGACTGGAGATGTTACCTCTAGAGCGGTTCTTGGTGATGTGTCTTCCTGGAGGTGCAGACAGGCTATTTGTAGCAAATCTTGGAAAAGCACCTCCAGACTGACTGGAGCCAGCAGCATCTGCCTAACTCTACAATTGTTTGAGGGGACCCTTTCAAGTGTCACAGGGGGACAAAGGACCCCCATGGACGCCGCTATGGCCCCCATTGTCTTGGTCGGTTCTGCATCTTTAGACCCTCATATCTCGGCCGTTTATGCTTGTATAACCGCCATTTTGGGCATGCGCAGAGCTGAATGTGCCAAGATTATAATGCCCACTGGATAGGCGCGTAACTCCCGCCGGTTTGTCTGTAGCTCACTCGGAGGTCGATTCAGTCTCCATGGCGTAACTTCCTTAATACTGGGAGTTCAGCCTTGATCTTGGGCTCATTCTGACCGTCTAATTATGGGCTTTCCATAGAATTTTTGATATTTGACCTAGGTTGCTCAGGAGCGACGCTAGAGCGACCGGAAGGTTATGGCATCGTGCTTATGTAACCCATTGTTCAGTCCTTAGAGTGCTCAGACACTCATGACGGCGTCAGCGGTGCTCAGGCACCCGTGACGGCCGGTTGCATTCACTTACAAGTTATTAATTTGTGCATTGAACCATGAGGTCGCACACTGAGACCCTCATTTTTATTATATTGTGCAGTGAACCATTAGGTCGGACCTTTTGATGTCATAAACTCAGTCTAACTGACTGTGGCTGGTGTGCAGTGGGGCATGAACGCTCTTATGTAAAGTTTGAGCGCTCTTTATAGCTCTTAGAACCAACCTATGTATTAATTTCATAGATATTTCTTTGATTAATACAAAATATGTTACAATTTATGGAATAATAAAATGGTATATCATAGAATACTCCCTCTCCCCCGAAAGAATGCGAAACTCCGTCATTTCGCCGAGGGAATGTACAATTTATACAATTTTTACCTTATTTTTGGAGTTATATACTGTTTTGTAAGAGGATTTGAAGTGATGGGGAGTGCTTCAAATGCAATTTTGTGGTAGAGCTTTGTCAGTATAAACAATTTTCTCCTGGGTATAAGTACATTTCCGAGTTTCTATATCTTACTATACCAGAGCTTATTTGCTTATGTAACATCAATTTTGGGTACAATTTTCCATTTTTATGTACACCATACAATTTGGCAAATAGTGTGCAATTTTGGCATTTAATATTCAATTTAGCGTGCAAATTGAACATAAATGACAATTTCAGTGTGCAAATTTACAATTTCGCGTGTAATTGCGTTCAATTGACAATTTCAGTATGCAAATATATAATTTTTGCGTACATTTGGCAATTTAAGTGTGCAAATATATAATTTTCGCGTATATTTGGCAATTTTAGTGTGCAACTATATAATTTTCGCGTATATTTGGCAATTTTAGTGTGCAAATATATAATTTCGCGTGCATTTGGCAATTTGAGTGTGCAAATATATAATTTTGCGTTCAATTGATAGTTTCTGTATGTACAAATATAATTTTGCGTACAGCTTGGATACACATAGAAATGTTGATTTTCTAAAAATCTGACTTCAGTGTATGAATTGGGTACAGACATACAGCATAATGTGCAACATATAATTCAAATGTAAATTGGATACAACTTACAATCTAGTGTGCAAACATACAATTTTAGTGTGCAAATTGGGTACAAGCGTACAATCTGGTGTGCAAATATACAATTTTATGGGATTTGAGACAAATTTTTCCGAGGGCCGGAAAAACAAAGTACTTCAGGTACAATAGGCTTGTTTGTCTCTGAGTTACTCATTGATTTTGCTATATGGGTGTATTAATTGGCAATTTCGGCAGTGGGCCGCTGCTTAATTGACTTTTCCCCTAGCCTTTTGAGTATGTGTCCCTGAAAGAGATTTATTTGGTGAGTATCTTAAGTAAACATGTTTTATGTCAACAATTTTCTCAACAATTTTTTTTTTTTTTTTTTTCATTCATTTTTCCAACAATTTTCTTGGATACCTAAAGTGTGTTACTTTAAGTAAACCTTGGCATAGTATACAAGTGCTAGTGGGTACAAAAACTGTCTTAGTTATCTACCTGCATTCATGTATATTAATGTTAGGTTTGTACAATTTACAATTTGTAATTTGCAATTTCGCAATTTTGCGCGTGTATGCGCGCATTAATCATCGATTTTGTGAGAATACCATAGATTTTCATATTATACATCAACAAGTGGCTGTGTATATAATTTTTTTTTTTTTTTCTAATACTTTGATAATTTCATTGACAGTGGAGGTGTGTCAGGAGTGAGATGTGAGTCTCCTCCCTGGTGTGCTCATGCAGTGGTGGCACTTGAGGTGTTAGGTGCCAGATTTTGGCATGTGTCTGTGGCAGTGCCTAGCTTGGTGTCAGTGGACAGTTCAGGGTGAGGGGGGGGGGGTGTGTGTGTGTCCATTTAAGGAGTGTGTGGCTGGTATTGGAGCATCAGTTCCTTTCTGGAAGTCACTGCTGTAGTACCATGGCCCACCTACAAGCTCTCTTTGCTCTGCCTGTCCCCCAGGTGATGGAGGTGGGGAGTCCAGCTAGGGCCCTGGTTGAGTCTAACCAGACCATCCATTATGGGTACATAGTGAGTAACTTCAAAGAGATCATAGAGCATGGTGATGTGATGGTCTGTAATTACTCCTGCCATTATTTCCTGGGCTCAGCCTTGCGTCGGGGGGCCACTGTGGCCCTTCTGACTAGGGCCTTGGGCAGTATGGGTTTCTGGCCCATGGATTATAACCTAGGGCCGCGGGAGCGAGTGCTATGGGATTATTTGTTGGCGGCATCCCTCCTCGATCTTGCGGCATCCGGGAATCCATCCACGGCTGCCGAGTATGGGCTGGGGATGCTGGAGGCCCGGCTCGCTGAGTGGGAGCAGGATCACGGCCATATGTATGGCTCGGACTCGGCCCCGGACTCTCCCATTGATGTTGAACCCGAGGATCTGTGGTAGGATCCCGACTGACTGAAACCTAGGGTGTAAAAACCCGCCATCCCAAAGGCCCTTTTCAGGGCCGGCAAATTGTCCGAAAAGTTCTGAATACTGTCTCTGATGTGTTGTCTCCTGGTGGTGGACTGGGGGCAGCCTAGGCTGTGGGCAGTCTAGGCTGTTTCCACAGTCACCGGGGAGGGCTGGTGGTTTAGAAAATTAGCAATAGTCTGCATGTTTGACCTTGCGGTCTCCTCCTGTTGTTCGTCAATAATTATATCTGTTGTATTTTCCAGTGCTGTCATGGTCACCGGGCTGGTGCCACAATCATTCTGGAGAAGCATGGAGTAGTACAGTCCTTTGTTTTTAAGGGCTGGTATAGTACTGAACCTAGTGCGCCAAGGTAGGTGTATCACCTGAGGGAGGTGATAAGCAAATTCTCCTCTCTGTGTTGTTATAACTGCTGGTCCATTCCAGGTAAATATAGCCTTAGGTAGTGGGAAGGTTTTAACCACTATATCCTTATAGGTAGGGGCAGCTGCTGATTTAATCTCATCGAATTCATGTGGTATTGGCCTCAAGGGTAGCGCGAAGTTTGAGTCTCCACAATATATTTTAAAATATATTGTGGGGTTTGTGCGCTTGGCCACATTTTTCTTGCCACAGTGTGTCTGTGCAAATTTCTTAAGGTATTTCATTATTCTGTAGGCTGAGTAGATGGTCAGGGTGAATAATATAGCAATTATCAGGGTGTGGGTTTCCTGAATTGTGAGGAAAGGGGTGTGGGTTTCCTCTGTAGGGGTTAATTTGGTAGGATTCTTATCTGGGAGCAATTTGTGTAGGGGCAGCTCGGTGACTAGTCTGAATGCTTTGGCTGTAGGCAGGTAGGCTACAGTCCCTCCTAGTATGTATAATTTGAGTAGTATGTATACTATAAAAATGTGAGCTGATATCCCTAGGATGAGTGCTAAGCTTTGGAAGATTGGATGCTCTGTAACTCGACGTAGGTATGATTCCTCGTAGCGTGTTTCCATTTCTTTATTAAGGTTGGAGGCATCTTTTAATACTGTTTTGGCAAAGGGCTCTAAATTAAGTTGAGTAATATCATCCATGATTGGATTTTCCTGTAGTTTTTCTAAGGTTCTAGAAAGGTTCACTACTGGGAAATTTGGAAGATTCTCTCTTTCATCTGGTTTGGTTTCAGAAATTTTGTTAAGTGCTGCCATGAATGGTAAATTAATTGTCTTGAGAATGTAATGAAATGATAAGGTTGAGTTACAGGGCAACCTTGTGTTTGGAAGAGAAAATTCTCCTACACTGATCGTGCACCCACAGGGTACACCTATGATTGAGTAGGACTGGGCTTTTCGAGTTTCAGACGTTTTACCATGGCAGTTGATAAAGTAATGGGGTTCATTAGTAGTGACCAGATACTCATCTTCAGAAATGGAAATAGCATGGGTGGTAGGTGTTTGCAGTGGTGAAACTGTAAACTTGCAATGTTCCTTAATCTGTTGAGCCTGGTTAGTAAAAATGGCTACAGGGCATGTAGGCCTGTGTTTATAAATTCTACCATTTACATCTCTGCATACCTTTACTGTAGTACCTTCACATGCCTGCATGTCTGCTGAGTCCAATTCGATGAATAATGATTCGTCGTAAGATACTGCTAGAAACTCAGTTGTGGTTTGTAATTTGGTGACTCCTCTGGTGGGGGTCTCCTGTGTGTCTATAGGCATGGGTGATGTGATCATTTGGTACAGTTTGAAGGTCGAGGTGGTAGATTGAATTATAATGTCCAGATGAATATATATATGGTGAGCTGAGTAAGTGTATGAGGTCAGCTTCTGTGAATAATAGAAATCTAAGTCATTAATTGCGACTTGTGCTCCAGGGTGTGTAATCCTAAGTTTGTTATTAATGTCAACTAGGTATCTAGCGAGGTCTGAGGGTGGTACTATATCAGGGGTTAGGATTCCTGATGATAGCATCCTCAGGGCTGCATTTGTCCTTTGCAGTGATTGAACTGTATTCATTCTTGCTGCTATGATAATTAATGCATCATTTAATACTTGCATTTTCTCCCTTTGAGTTTTCTCGTGCCTTGAATATGAGTCAAGTGACCTGGACATGTTAGAGGCCCACAGGTTGACGGTGTCACCTATGGTGTTGATTGTGCTGTCCAGTACCTTCTTATCTTGGATGTATGCTTTGACAAACTTATCTTGTCTGTCTGTGATCTTTTCAATGAGACTAGCTGCTTCCTGATCTTGTTTAGCAAATTTTCTTAGTATTTCATCTATGTTCTTGAGCTGTCCCATTACTTGGTTTACATCTTCTACTGTGGCTAGACCTAGCACACCGCGAAACAGGGGTGCTAGAAAACCCAGTATGGCCTCTCTTTTGGCCTTGTCCAATGTGTTTATGGGGTTGGATAAGAACAATTTGATGGAGGCTAGTGTTTCATTTATCTCCTTGTCTGCAATTTCCAGCAAGGTGTCTAGCTCCTTAGCTTGTTGGATAATTTGGCCAGAGGTATGATCTTGTAGAGTAGGAGTGGTCAAATGGAGTATTCTATCCCTTATGGATCCTTGGGTAACGGGTGCCCGAGGTATCTTGTAGGGAATAGCTAACAACAGTGTTGTGGTTGTATGTCCATTGACCAATGGTTGAGGGCTAGGTTTGAATACTACTCCTATGTTTTGTCTCACCACAGGTGTATAACCTGCAGTAAGTGGTTCAATAGTATATAATAACAGCATAGTTAGCAGTATGGGTGAAACTCTCAGTGTCCCCATGGTGCTTGTGTAAAGCAAGTTTGCTGTTTAAAGTCTTGTCAAATTTGTAGTGATTTGGTGCTGGTAAAGTCTAAGTGTATGGTGTAACACTTTAAATGAAGTGGTTCAAACTGTACCTTTGCAAGATTGAGCTGTCTTGGCAATATGTCCGGTGAGTCTATAGAGGTTGACCAGTAAATGGTAAGGTCAGGTTGAAGGTGAAGTAGGTGTGTTCTTTATCCTAGTGCAGTCTCTCCTAATGGAGAAGTGGGCTGGCTAATTCCCAAGTGGGGTCCTGTAGACTTGTGTTCCAGACTGCAGCTGGATGAAGACTGATGGTGGGCTATGGTCCACAGTGCTTCTTATGTAGCCTACCCTACCCACATCCATTGTGGGCCTGGTATTGTTTCTCTGGAGTCATGTACCTAATCTCCAGTGTCTGCAACTGAGGGGTTCTATTGTGTAATCTGTGTACTGGTAATTAGCTCCTCCTGTCATCCAGGACAGCCATTCATGACCGTCTAGACAGTTGTCTGAGTGTAGCTTATAGGGTCAATTGATCTCTATAGACTGCTGTGTTGGCATAGCGCGCTCTTTCATGTGGGGATTAGGCTTTAGACACTCCATTGTGTTACCCTTACTCTTCTTAGACTTCATGTCTGCTTTACTTGGGGGGTCCCAGTCTTTGACCCTTTCAGAGGCAATAACCTACTGATATATTTACAAATTTGATTGGCTTTATATACATAGTAATTCATTATCAGTCACACATGTCTTATGTGTGGATGAAGAGAATTTGTAATACATTTTGAAAATCTTATGTCTTTTGGTATCTCAATCTTGTTTCTAATTTCTTGAAACTGCACCACACCTAGATGTCTTCCTTAGTATGTGGTGTGCAGGCCTAGGCTTGATAGGGCCTATGCCTGTGGTTTCTCTTGTAAGGGTGATATCATTTTTGTTCCTTACAATTTTGCTGTAGTATTTGGCCTCATGTGGAATAAGCCTGTGTGCAAATTCATTATTTCTGACAGCCATAACCTTTTTCAGTCTGTCTATGTGCACTGGTCTGGCCACCAATAGATTGGTGTCCAGGTTTTTGAGTTTGGCACTTGTCAAACTAGGTCTATCTACTACAACATATGGTCCCATAAAAAGGGGTTGAAGTTTCTTACACTCTGTGTTGGTCAGGATTCTTGGTATGTTTAGGTACACCATGTCGGTGACCTTGATTTCCTGTGGTGTAAGTTTCTTATCATATCTATCCTTCCTTTCCTTTTGTAGCTTGGCGACCCTTTCTATAGCTTTCCTCCTAGAGGTATCTTGATTTGTTATCATGTTAGCTACATGGTCTGCTACGGTGGATATGTCTTCCTGTATTCCCAGCCCTAAGTCCATTGGGGTGGCTGGGTTTCTTCCATGGAGTAGGAAGAAAGGGGTGAATCCTGTGGTTTGGGATTCAGTGTTGTTTAATGCAAAAGTTATGGGTTCAATAAATGAATCCCAATTGTTTTGGTGCTTTGAGCAGAATGCTCTGAGTGCTGTGCCTATGCTAGCATTGAATCTCTCTACAAGCCCATTTGATTGTGGCCTGTATGGTGAGGAGAATTTATGTTTGATCTTGAGGTGTTTAGTTAACTTTGTGAACTTTGCACCTGTATAACATGTCCCATTGTCTGTTTGAAGAGTGGCTGGTGTTCCATGATGACAGATTATATTCTTGTAGAACTCTGCTGCTGTTGTCTCAGCTTTTAAGTCAGTAGTAGCCCAAGCTGTTGCATATCTGGTAGCATAATCTATGCAGACTTGTATATGTTTGTTTCCCCTGGCAGTTGTGGGAAGTGGTCCCACCGCGTCTAGGTTTAGGAACTTCATTGGTGAAGTCATGTACTCTCTCACTGTCATTGGTGTTTTGTGTGAGTGTACTTGCCTTTTTGCTGTGAGGCATGTGTGGCAGGTGGAAACATATTTTGTTGTGTCTGCTAGCATAGACTTCCAATATACCCTAGGTCGGAGTGCTGACAGCATCCTACTTGAACCAAGATGGCCGCCGGTAGGTGAGTCATGGAAATACTGTAGTGTACTTGTTA
This sequence comes from Acholoe squamosa, assembly GCA_949317995.1. Classification (NCBI taxonomy): domain Eukaryota; kingdom Metazoa; phylum Annelida; class Polychaeta; order Phyllodocida; family Polynoidae; genus Acholoe; species Acholoe squamosa. The sequence goes on along the minus strand of OX439051.1, from coordinate 473,141 downwards.
CCCATTGCTGTGGTATAACAATTTGAAGTGGTACAGTATTGGTTTTTCTCCAATTTATGGGGCATATATGGACTAATGTACCATTTACCAAGGTGTATGTCTGGCCTTGGTTGATGATTCTATTTCCTTGTGCTTTTGGTGCAGGCAAGGTCCCATCCTCAAGATACTGTATGAGGGGCAATAGGTCCTTGTCTTTCCTTTGTTCCAAGCCAAGGTTTGTTCCTGAGATGGATGTGTCGGGAATCTGATCCAGTAGTTGATTTATATCTAGCACATGTTGTTTTATTCTGTCTCTTTCTTTTTCTTTTTCATCGACTATTGGCCTATCTTGTGCCTTTTGTTGGGGTGTGTCACTCTTGTTTTGGTGTGTAGGCTCCTTTGGAGGGCCTATTCTCGCCTTGATGGGAGTGGCAACCTTTTTCTTTAAAGGCACAATTTGCTTTTTGTCATTCTTCTTTGTCTCAGAGTTCTTTGACTTAGCAGATGCAGTGTCTTTTGTGACATTTTTCCTGGCAGGTGGGGTTTTGGTAGGTTTGTTTCCTGTGACCTTTTTCTCATTTAGAATAGTTTGTGATTGTGTGGGGGGTTTTGGTGTGCCCTCCTGAATCATTTCTCTAGTCTTTGAGCGTGTGGTCATAGGGCACAAATGGTTTGGAGTTTCCTCTCCCTGCATAGGTTCAAAGAATCTGACTGATTTAGAAGTTGCTTGAGTAATAGCATATATTGTGTCTTCTGGATCTTCATCATCTGAGTCAGGTGGGGTGAAGGGTGGCTCCTTAGGAGTTGCCTTCACTATCTGATTGAGTGATGAGAATTCAATAGGCTCGAAGTCATTATCTGGAAAGAGTTGTGAGTATTCTCTCTCACAATGGCAAAACACATAGTGTGTAGATTGCTTCAAGATACCCCTAATGGGTGTCTCTGGCCTTTCAATGGTGTTGGGTGGATCATCCCTTTTGAATGGTACTTTCTTTGTTACTTTTGCAAACTTGGTTCTACTGGCTGCTCTAACTCTCCTTGGTGGGGGTGGAGGGTTAGTCATGGGTCCAGAGTCTGGGTATTCTCTTCTAGACATAGCATCTGGTGGTGTGTTATCATCACCTTTCACGTGTTGGATGGTGAATGAAAATTGTTGTATGTCTAGAGCCCATCTGGCCCATCTATGTGTGAGTCCTGTATTGGTTAATAGTGGGATTAGGGCTGCATGGTCTGTGTATAGTTGGAAGTGTCTGGTCTCTAGATAGTGTCTGAAGTGTAATACTCCATACACTACTCCCAGTAGTTCTCTCTCTGTGGTATTGTAATTTCTCTCATGTTTTGAGAGGGTTCTGCCTGCAAAGGCTACTGGTCTGAGCACTCCTTCATTATCTCTCTGTGAGAGTACAGCTCCTAAACTCACATTGGAAGCATCAGTTGCCAAACTGAACTCTTTCTCATAGTTTGGATATCTGAGAAGAGCATTGGTACAGAGGGCATGCTTTAATGTTTTGAAAGCATTATCTGCCTCTTCTGTCCAGACAAATGCTTTGAGATGTGTCTGTAGATCATACAATGGTCTAGCAATTTGGGCATAACCTTTGATAAACTTTTTGAAGTATTGGCATAGGCCTGTGAAGGATCGGACATTTTTGACTGATTTTGGTGTTGGGAAGGTTTTGATTGACTCCACCTTTGTGGGAGATGGTTGTAGTCCCATGGGTGTGACTCTCATTCCCAAGAAGTCTATTCTGTCTATGAAGTATTCACATTTTGATTTCTTCAGTTTGAGTTTACCAACTCTTAGGCTGTTGAACACATCTTCCAGGTCATGGAAGTGTTGTTCGATTGATGGTGATAATACCAATATGTCATCTAGGTATGGTAGGGCACATTTGTACTTGAGTTTATTCAGAATTAATGTGACTAGATGGCAGAATCCCGCCGGTGCCGTCGCTAAACCCATCGGCATCCTTTCATAGACATATTTTTTGTCATTTGCTATGAATGCGGTTTTATGCTGATCCTCCTGTCTTATAGGAATTTGAAAAAATCCCTGTTGGGCATCTAGCTTACTGAATACTCTTGGTCTGAGTGACCCTATCATGTCTAGAGTGTCATCGGCCCGGGGTGTAGATAAGGCTTGATTTATCGTGTTCTGGTTCAAATAACGAAAATCTGTGACGAGCCGATGGCCTCCCGATGATTTTTGTACTAAAAAGGATCTGGAGGCCCAGGGGCCCTCGGCACATTCTCTCAGAATGCCCTGTTGTACTAGCCTTTCACACTCTTCCCCTATTGCGGCCTGTTTTTCTGGTGTTTGTCTATATGGTAGGAAATGACATGGTACTGCCTCAGGTTTCACATGTATTGAGTGTGTATACAGGTGTGTGGCACCAATGTCTCCATCTTTTCCTACAAATACATCATCATACTTGGTCAGCAGTGATTTTAATCTATCATGCTGATCTTTGGATGTGAGCACAGATTTTGGTGGAACATTCTCTTCCAATTCTGGCTCGAGGTCATGTGCCTCACTATGTATAGCAGCTATTTCAGAGAGTCTGATTGAGTTGGGTTCAGGGTCAGCATATGTGGACTCACAGTCTGAGTCTGTGTCACTGAATTGAGTTACATCCTCAGGCCGTATGGCTGAGATGGATTGATCAGTGTGTGGGGTAGTGTCTGACACCTGTTGAGGTTTTTCTAAATCAGATTCCTTGACTTCCTGAAATAGAGCTATGATGGCACCCTTTTTGATTTTATGTGGGCGCCTGCTGGTGTTGAGTAACACTAGGGGATGTTTGTTATTTTCCCTGGGGGTTACTGCTGCCCTTTGAACTAGATATGGGGCATTGTTATTTCTTTGGAGGTTATCTACTACTCCAGTTTTGCCTTGCAGTGATTGAGTAGATGTGACCTTACCCAATACTGCAAGTTCAGAGAATGGAGGGATGGTAAAATCCCTCACTGCCCTAATGGGTTTGAGAATTTGTTCAGGATCAACATTAAATTCAATTTGAGATTTTGTAGTGCTTAAGAAATCTGTGCCGAGAACAACGGGCTGTGTGAGGTTGGGTATTACAGCAAATTGGTATTGGAATCTGACACCTTGGATTCTAAAGTTCAGCATAGCTGAATGTCTAACATGACACACCGATCCATCTGCCAAGTGGATGTTGATTTTAGATTTCCTCAGTTGGATATGGAATCTCTTTTGGAGATCCATGAGGAATGATTGTCTGACACAGGTGATAGTAGCACCTGTATCAACCAAACATTGTACATCTGAAACATCATATAGATTTGCATTGATACAGCCATTTTGAAGAAGTACAATAGAAAGCTTGGTACTCTCACCTGTATCCTTTGATGATGAATCTGGTGGGGTGATGTGTATCACTGATGGACGTCTCTGTCTGTTAGATGGTAGATTGGCACTAGCAATTGTCTCTGGTTGGATCTTTGTTAATCCTGATTGATTGTTTGTATTTGGGGTGTCACAGTGCACTGGCCCATCGGCACTGTGACATCCTAGTTTTCCTGGTTCTGTGGGGTGGTTGAGATGCTTGCCACCAGGAGTTTGGAGATTTGATCCATCACATGAGGTGGTATTTGGGGGTTACTTTGTTGGTTCCCCTGGTAACCCCTTGTGTCAGGTTTGTAATCCTCCTGGCGTGGGTTGGAACCCTGGTTATATTGACCAGAGTTGCTGTATTGACCGGAGTTGTTGGATCTCTGGTTGTTGTAGGCGCCATTGTTGTTGTAGGATCCACTGTTGTAGTTCCTATGTGGACTCTGGCCCCTACTGTTGGATCCTTGACTATAGGATCCAGAGTTGTTTGAACCCTGGCTGTTGTTGTAGGATCCACTGTTGTTGTAGGATCCAGAGTTGTAGTTCCTATGTGGACTCTGGCTCCTACTGTTGGATCCTTGATTATTATAGGATCTGCCATTACTTGGGGTTCTGTCTCTCCTATCACTGTATGAAGAGTTACCATTGTTGGAGTTGGAAGAGCTGTTGTCTTTTCTACTGTTGTGACCCCCCCGGTTGTTGTTGTTGCCCCCTCTACCTCTGCCTCTATTGGATTGGTAGTTGGGGTCATAGTTATTTCCTCTGTATCTACCGGTAGGGTCTCTTGATGCAACCTTAGCTTCCTGTTGCCTTACATGGGCACTAGACATTAGGTTAACATCTTCATCTGAACTAGTGCTGATTTCCTGGACCTTTTTCTTAGTAGGCTGTGGGTTGGTTTCTGCATCCCTTACCTTCCTAGATCTCTCTTGGGTCTCAACCTCTAGGGCTAGGTCTAGGGCTTGGTCAAAAGAGTCTATTTTCTTGTTCTCAAGAGCTATAGAGATCCAGGGCCTCATGCCTTGGGTAAATGCCCTGCTTAGGGTTTCATCATTCTGGCGTTGGGCATTACACACTTTCCTGAGATGGCATGCATAGTCTAGAACAGGTTCATCTATCTTTTGTGCACGGAGTGCAGTCCTTGAGATTATATTGTCTCGAGTAGCAAAATACTCTTTTAATTTACTCACTACATTGGTCCATGTCAACATATCAGGTGTGGCACTCTCCCTGAAGGATTCAAACCAAGCTAGTGCTTGTCCTTCGAGGTACTTGGGTAAATATGTTACCATGGTGTCACTGTCTGTCACTTTGTACTTATCCTTCAGATATTCTGGGAATTTGTGATCAATGAATAATGCTGTTGACATGAGTGGTGATGGGTGTGAAAAGGTTTTGGGTTTTGTTACCTCATGTATCCTGATCTTTCTGTCGTCCTGCTGTTTATTGTCTATGAGCTTGGTCATGTTGGACACCATGGAGATTATGATGTCATCTTTGGATCCAGAGGCAGATGGTGTGACAACAGGTGTGATGGCAGGTGTGGGAGGTTGTGGGGTCTGGGATGATACCATCTTCATGAGATCTGCTATCTGTTGTTGTTGTCTCTCTAGGGACTTCCGCTGATCTTCCATGGCCTTCTGTTGAGCATCTATTGCTGCATTCCTCTCTGCCAGTTGTTGGTTGAGGATCCTCTCCCTTTCCTCCTGCTGGGACTTGTTGGTCTCTAGGGCAGTAACTGCATCTTGGATGGCCTTCTCATAGGCCCTTATCTTCTCAGCTGTCTGATTAGGTTGGGGGCCTTCATCGGTGTCCATGATGGAGGGTGTGGGGGAGGTGTCTCTGGAGGAGTGGCTGTCAAAGGCTGGAGCTGGGGTGGAGGATCTAGATGAGGGTGTGGATCCACCCCCTGAGGCAGATCCTTCTTCCCCTGAGGTAGATAGCGTGAGTTGGGCGTCCTGTAGAGATCCCTGGGAAATGTTGGATCCCTGAGAACTGGTTGTTCCCTGAGTAGACAGGGTGGGTGGTGTGGGGTCTACTGAGTGTGGGTCTGTTGTATTGGAGGCTGGTTTGCCTCCTGTGGGCCTCCTAGATCTTGGTGGGAGGGAGACCTCTTCAACAGGCCCCTGACTACGTAAGGTCTTTGTGTGTTGTTCTGCCAGCTTGACTGATAAGGCCTTGATGTGTGTGGTGGACCTCACTGACGTGTGGGAGACCTCACTGACGTGTGGGAGACCTCACTGACGTGTGGGAGACCTCACTGACGTTTGGGAGACCTCACTGACGTTTTGGGAGACCTCACTGACGTTTGGGAGACCTCACTGACATATGAGAGATCTTACTGTTGTGTGAGAGATCTCATTGATGTGTGGGAGATCTCACTGATGTGTGGGAGATCTCATTGATGTGTGGGAGATCTCACTGATGTGTGGGAGATCTCATTGATGTGTGGGGGATCTCACTGATGTGTGGGAGATCTCACTGGTATGTGGGAGATCTCACTGGTATGTGGGAGATCTCACTGGTGACCTTGGTGGGTATGGTGTCAAGGTCAAGGTCACTGGGTGGGTGGAGTGGGTCTAACTGTGTGTATGCGGTACCAGCTTTAATTTACTGTGTGCATGATTGTTCCCAGTTGCGGTACCAGCTTTAACTTACTGTGTGCATGATTGTTTTTAGTTGTGTTACCAGCTTTAAATTTTATGAGCCTGTGAGATATGGGATCTTAGTAGGATGTTCTCCACCACTTTGTCATACTAGTAATTGGCATGATCAAGTTGTCATATGAGAAATATCATATGACTAGTGGTGTAAGGAGTAAATACATCAGGCTCATAATAAAATAATGTTATTTCCAGTGGTCACTGGTTTATTCAGCTTTAGGCAACATGTAAGAAATATCAATCATACAGTAGTTAGTATGTAGGTAATTAGTACATACAGTAAACATACAGTAATTTATAAAGTACAATGTTCAGTTCCACTCCACCTGTGAGGTATTAATAATACAGTGTCCAGCATACTTCTAGGTGGGTTCCCACACCTAGCTCCTGACCTGCTGCTTAGAGGAATAATGTAATAATGGATAACTTTACCCTCTGGTGGAAGTCTTGAAGAAGATAGCCTCTGGCCACTAATGGTAGGAAACCAATGCCTGTCTAGCATAGTTTCACCATAGTGCAGTGGTATAGCAGGTAGCAGGAGATGACTGGAGATGTTACCTCTAGAGCGGTTCTTGGTGATGTGTCTTCCTGGAGGTGCAGACAGGCTATTTGTAGCAAATCTTGGAAAAGCACCTCCAGACTGACTGGAGCCAGCAGCATCTGCCTAACTCTACAATTGTTTGAGGGGACCCTTTCAAGTGTCACAGGGGGACAAAGGACCCCCATGGACGCCGCTATGGCCCCCATTGTCTTGGTCGGTTCTGCATCTTTAGACCCTCATATCTCGGCCGTTTATGCTTGTATAACCGCCATTTTGGGCATGCGCAGAGCTGAATGTGCCAAGATTATAATGCCCACTGGATAGGCGCGTAACTCCCGCCGGTTTGTCTGTAGCTCACTCGGAGGTCGATTCAGTCTCCATGGCGTAACTTCCTTAATACTGGGAGTTCAGCCTTGATCTTGGGCTCATTCTGACCGTCTAATTATGGGCTTTCCATAGAATTTTTGATATTTGACCTAGGTCGCTCAGGAGCGACGCTAGAGCGACCGGAAGGTTATGGCATCGTGCTTATGTAACCCATTGTTCAGTCCTTAGAGTGCTCAGACACTCATGACGGCGTCAGCGGTGCTCAGGCACCCGTGACGGCCGGTTGCATTCACTTACAAGTTATTAATTTGTGCATTGAACCATGAGGTCGCACACTGAGACCCTCATTTTTATTATATTGTGCAGTGAACCATTAGGTCGGACCTTTTGATGTCATAAACTCAGTCTAACTGACTGTGGCTGGTGTGCAGTGGGGCATGAACGCTCTTATGTAAAGTTTGAGCGCTCTTTATAGCTCTTAGAACCAACCTATGTATTAATTTCATAGATATTTCTTTGATTAATACAAAATATGTTACAATTTATGGAATAATAAAATGGTATATCATAACAGTGTATAGGGGGTTAATAGTGTAGAGTTGTATGTCCATTAGTGTGACATAGTGTATAGGGGGTTAATAGTGTATAGTTGTATGTCCATTAGTGTGACACAGTGTATACAGGGGGTTAATAGTGTATAGTTGTATGTCCATTAGTGTGACACAGTGTATAGGGGGTTAATAGTGTAGAGTCAATGTCCATTAGTGTGACACAGTGTATAGGGGGTTAATAGTGTAGAGTTGTATGTTCGGTAGTGTGACACAGTGTATAGGGGGTTAATAGTGTAGAGTTGTATGTCCATTAGTGTGACACAGTGTATAGGGGTTAATAGTGTAGAGTCGATGTCCATTAGTGTGACATAGTGTATAGGGGGTTAATAGTGTAGAGTTGTATGTCCATTAGTGTGACACAGTGTATAGGGGGTTAATAGTGTAGAGTTGTATGTCCATTAGTGTGACACAGTGTATAGGGGGTTAATAGTGTAGAGTTGTATGTTCAGTAGTGTGACACAGTGTATAGGGGGTTAATAGTGTAGAGTTGTATGTCCATTAGTGTGACACAGTGTATAGGGGGTTAATAGTGTAGAGTTGTATGTCCATTAGTGTGACACAGTGTATAGGGGGTTAATAGTGTAGAGTTGTATGTCCATTAGTGTGACACAGTGTATAGGGGTGTCATACTAGTGATTGGCATGATCAAGTTGTCATATGAGAAATATCATAAGACTAGTGGTATATAGTGTAAATACATCAGGCTCATAATAAATAGTGTTATTTCCAGTTGTCACTGGTTTATTCAGCTTTAGGCAACATGTAAGAAATATCAATCATACAGTAGTTAGTATGTAGGTAATTTGTACATACAGTAAACATACAGTAATTTATAAAGTATAATGTTCGGTTCCACTCCACCTGTGAGGTATTAATAATACAGTGTCCAGCATACTTCTAGGTGGGTTCCCACACCTAGCTCCTGACCTGCTGCTTAGAGGAATAATGTAATAATGGATAACTTTACCCTCTGGTGGAAGTCTTGAAGAAGATAGCCTCTGGCCACTAATGGTAGGAAACCAATGCCTGTCTAGCATAGTTTCCCCATAGTGCAGTGGTATAGCAGGTAGCAGGAGATGACTGGAGATGTTACCTCTAGAGCGGTTCTTGGTGATGTGTCCTCCTGGAGGTGCAGACAGGCTATTTGTGGCAAATCTAGGAAAAGCACCTCCAGACTGACTGGAGCCAGCAGCATCTGCCTAACTCTACAATTGTTTGAGGGGACTCTTTCAAGTGTCACAGGGGGACAAAGGACCCCCATGGACGCCGCTATGCCCCCCATTGTCTTGGTCGGTTCTGCATCTTCAGACCCTCATATCTCGGTCGTTTATGCGTTTATAACCGCCATTTTGGGCATGCGCGGAGTTGAATATGCCAAGTTTATAATGCTTGCTGGATAGGCGCGTAACTCGCGCCGGTTCGTCTGTAGTGCACTCGGAGCTCCTTTCAGTCTCCATGGCATAACTTCCTTAATAATGGGAGTTCCGCCTTGATCTTGGGCTCATTTTGACCGTCTAATTATGGGCTTTCCATAAATGCTTTGATATTTGACCTAGCTTGCTCAGGAGCGACGCTAGAGCGACCGGACTGTTATGGCGTCGTGCTTATGTAACCCATTGTTCAGTCCTTAGAGTGCTCAGACACTCATGATGGCGTCTGTGGTGCCCAGGCACCCCTAACGGCCGTTTGCATTCACTTACAAGTTATTAGTTTGTGCACTGAACCATGAGGTCGCACACTGAGACCCTCATTTTTATTATATTGTGCAGTGGACCATTAGGTCGGACCCTTTGATGTCACAAACTCTGTCTAACTGACTCTGGCTGGTGTGCAGTGGGGCATGAACGCTCTTATACAAAGTTTGAGCGCTCTTATAGCTCTTAGAACCAACCTATGTATTAATTTCATAGATATTCTTTGATTAATACAAAATATGTTAGAATTTATGGAATAATAAAATGGTATATGATAGAATACTCCCTCTCCCCCGAGAGAATGCGAAACTCCGTCATTTCGCCGAGGGAATGTACAATTTATACAATTTTTACCTTATTTTGGAGTTATATACTGTTTGTAAGAGGATTTGAAGTAATGGGGAGTGCTTCAAATGCAATTTTTGTGGTAGAGCTTTGTCAGTATAAACAATTTTCTCCTGGGTATAAGTACATTTCCGAGTTTCTATATCTTACCATACCTGAGCTTATTTGCTTATGTAACATCAATTTTGGGTACAGTTTTCCATTTTTATGTACAACATACAATTTGGCAAATAGTGTGCCGTTTTGGCATTCAATGTTCAATTTAGCGTGCAAATTGAACATAAATGACAATTTTAGTGTGCAAATTTACAATTTCGCGTGTAATTGCGTTCAATTGACAATTTCAATATGCAAATATATAATTTTTGCGTACATTTGGCAATTTAAGTGTGCAAATATATAATTTTCACGTACATTTGGCAATTTAAGTGTGCAAATATATAATTTTCGCATATATTTGGCAATTTTAGTGTGCAAATATATAATTTCGCGTGCATTTGGCAATTTTGGTATGCAAATATATAATTTCGCGTGTATTTGGCAATTTTTGGTGTACAAATATATAATTTTTGCGTACATTTGACAGTTTTAGTATGCCAATACATAATTTTGCGTTCAATTGATAGTTTCTGTATGTACATATATAATTTTGCGTACAGCTTGGATACACATAGAAATGTTGATTTTCTAAAAATCTGACTTCAGTGTATGAATTGGGTACAGATATACAGTATAATGTGCAACATACAATTCAAATGTAAATTGGATACAACTTACAGTCTAGTGTGCAAACATACAATTTTTGTGTGCAAATTGGGTACAAGCGTACAATCTGGTGTGCAAACATACAATTTTAGTGTGCAAATTGGGTACAAACGTACAATCTAGTTTACACTATACAATTTTTGGGATTTGAGACAAATTTTTCCGAGGGCCGGAAAAACAAAGTACTTCATGTACAATAGGCTTGTTTGTCTCTGAGTTACTCATTGATTTTGCTATATGGGTGTATTAATTGGCAATTTCGGCAGTGGGCCGCTGCTTAATTGACTTTTCCCCTAGCCTTTTGAGTATGTGTCCCTGAAAGAGATTTATTTGGTGAGTATCTTAAGTAAACATGTTTTATGTCAACAATTTTCTCAACAATTTTTTTTTTTTTTTTTTTTTACATTCATTTTTCCAACAATTTTCTTGGATACCTAAAGTGTGTTACTTTAAGTAAACCTTGGCATAGTATACAAGTGCTAGTGGGTACAAAAACTGTCTTAGTTATCTACCTGCATTCATGTATATTAATGTTAGATTTGTACAATTTACAATTTGTAATTTGCAATTTCGCAACTTTGCGCGTATATGCGCGCATTAATCATCGATTTTGTGAGAATACCATAGATTTTCATATTATACATCAACAAGTGGCTGTGTATGTATTTTTTTTCTAATACTTTGATAATTTCATTGACAGTGGAGGTGTGTGTCATGTGTGAGATGTGTCATCTCAGTATTTCCTGGTGGTGGACTGGGGGCAGTCCAGGCTGTGGGCAGCCTAGGCTGTTTCCACAGTCACCGGGGAGGGCTGGTGGTTTTAGAAAATTAGCAATAGTCTGCATGTTTGACCTTGCGGTCTCCTCCTGGTGTTCGTCAATAATTATATCTGTTGTATTTTCCAGTGCTGTCATGGTCACCGGGCTGGTGCCACAATCATTCTGGAGAAGCATGGAGTAGTACAGTCCTTTGTTTTTAAGGGCTGGTATAGTACTGAACCTAGTGCGCCAAGGTAGGTGTATCACCTGAGGGAGGTGATAAGCAAATTCTCCTCTCTGTGTTGTTATAACTGCTGGTCCATTCCAGGTAAATATAGCCTTAGGTAGTGGGAAGGTTTTAACCACTATATCCTTATAGGTAGGGGCAGCTGCTGATTTAATCTCATCAAATTCATGTGGTATTGGCCTCAAGGGTAGCGCGAAGTTTGAGTCCCCACAATATATTTTAAAATATATTGTGGGGTTTGTGCGCTTGGCCACATTTTTCTTGCCACAGTGTGTCTGTGCAAATTTCTTAAGGTACTTCATTATTCTGTAGGCTGAGTAGATGGTCAGGGTGAATAATATAGCAATTATCAGGGTGTGGGTTTCCTGAATTGTGAGGAAAGGGGTGTGGGTTTCCTCTGTAGGGGTTAGTTTGGTAGGATTCTTATCTGGGAGCAATTTGTGTAGGGGCAGCTCGGTGACTAGTCTGAATGCTTTGGCTGTAGGCAGGTAGGCTACAGTTCCTCCTAGTCTGTACAGTTTGAGTAGTATGTATACTATAAAAATGTGAGCTGATATCCCTAGGATGAGTCCTAAGCTTTGGAAGATTGGATGCTCTGTGACTCGACGTAGGTGTGATTCTACGTAGCGTGTTTCCATTGCCTTATCAAGGTTGGAGGCATCTTTCAATAATGTTTTGGCAAAGGGCTCTAAATTTAGTTGAGTAGTATCATCCATGATTGGATTTTACTGTAGTTTTATTAAGGTTCTAGAAAGGTTTACTACTGGGAAATTTGGAAGATTCTCTCTTTCATCTGGTTTGGTTTCAGAAATTTTGTTAAGTGCTGCCATGAATGGTAAATTAATTGTCTTGAGAATGTAATGAAATGATAAGGTTGAGTTACAGGGCAACCTTGTGTTTGGAAGAGAAAATTCTCCTACGCTGATCGTGCACCCACAGGGTACACCAATGATTGAGTAGGACTGGGCCTTCCGAGTTTCAGACGTTTTACCATGGCAGTTGATAAAGTAATGGGGTTCATTAGTAGTGACCAGATACTCATCTTCAGAAATGGAAATAGCATGGGTGGTAGGTGCTTGCAGTGGTGAAACTGTAAACTTGCAATGTTCCTTAATCTGTTGAGCCTGGTTAGTAAAAATGGCTACAGGGCATGTAGGCCTGTGTTTATAGATTCTACCATTTACATTTCTGCATACCTTTACTGTAGTACCTTCACATGCCTGCATATCTGCTGAGTCCAATTCGATAAATAATGATTCATCGTAAGATACTGCTAGAAACTCAGTTGTGGTTTGTAGTTTGGTGACTCCTCTGGTGGGGGTCTCCTGTGTGTCTATAGGCATGGGTGATGTAATCATTTGGTACAGTTTGAAGGTTGAGGTGGTAGATTGAATTATAATGTCCAGATGAATATATATATGGTGAGCTGAGTAAGTGTATGAGGTCAGCTTCTGTGAATAATAGAAATCTAAGTCATTAATTGCGACTTGTGCTCCAGGGTGTGTAATCCTAAGTTTGTTATTAATGTCAATTAGGTATCTAGCAAGGTCTGAGGGTGGCACTATATCAGGGGTTAGGATCCCTGATGACAGCATCCTCAGGGCTGCATTTGTCCTTTGCAGTGATTGAACTGTATTCATTCTTGCTGCTATGATAATTAATGCATCATTTAATACTTGCATTTTCTCCCTTTGAGTTTTCTCGTGCCTTGAATATGAGTCAAGTGACCTGGACATGTTAGAGGCCCACAGGTTGACGGTGTCACCTATGGTGTTGATTGTGCTGTCCAGTACCTTCTTATCTTGGATGTATGCTTTAACAAACTTATCTTGTCTGTCTGTGATCTTTTCAATGAGATTAGCTGCTTCCTGATCCTGTTCTTGAGCTGTCCCATCACTTGGTTTACATCTTCTACTGTGGCTAGACCTAGCACACCGCGAAACAGGGGTGCTAGAAAACCCAGTATGGCCTCTCTTTTGGCCTTGTCCAATGTGTTTATGGGGTTGGATAAGAACAATTTGATGGAGGCTAGTGTTTCATTTATCTCCTTGTCTGCAATTTCCAGCAAGGTGTCTAGCTCCTTAGCTTGTTGGATAATTTGGCCAGAGGTATGATCTTGTAGAGTAGGAGTGGTCAACTGGAGTATTCTATCCCTTATGGATCCTTGGGTAACGGGTGCCCGAGGTATCTTGTAGGGAATAGCTAACAACAGTGTTGTGGTTGTATGTCCATTGACCAATGGTTGAGGGCTAGGTTTGAATACTACTCCTATGTTTTGTCTCACCACAGGTGTATAACCTGCAGTAAGTGGTTTTGTAGTATATAATAACAGCATAGTTAGCAGTATGGGTGAAACTCTCAGTGTCCCCATGGTGCTTGTGTAAAGCAAGTTTGCTGTTTAAAGTCTTGTCAAATTTGTAGTGATTTGGTGCTGGTAAAGCCTAAGTGTATGGTGTAACACTTTTAAATGAAGTGGTTCAAACTGTACCTTTGCAAGATTGAGCTGTCTTGGCAATATGTCCGGTGAGTCTATAGAGATTGACCAGTAAATGGTAAGGTCAGGTTGAAGGTGAAGTAGGTGTGTTCTTTATCCTAGTGCAGTCTCTCCTAATGGAGAAGTGGGCTGGCTAATTCCCAAGTGGGGTCCTGTAGACTTGTGTTCCAGACTGCAGCTGGATGAAGACTGATGGTGGGCTATGGTCCACAGTGCTTCTTATGTAGCCTACCCTACCCACATCCATTGTGGGCCTGGTATTGTTTCTCTGGAGTCAAGGCCTTGATCTCCAGTGTCTGCAACTGTGGGGGTCTATTGTGTACTCTGTGTACTGGTAATTAGCTCCTCCTGTCATCCAGGACAGCCATTCATGACCGTCTAGACAGTTGTCTGAGTGTAGCTTATAAGGTCAATTGATCTCTATGGACTGCTGTGTTGGCATAGCGCGCTCTTTCATGTGGGGATTAGGCTTTAGACACTCCATTGTGTTACCCTTACTCTTCTTAGACTTCATGTCTGCTTTACTTGGGGGGTCCCAGTCTTTGACCCTTTCAGAGGCAATAACCTACTGATATATTTACAAATTTGATTGGCTTCATATACATAGTAATTCATTATCAGTCACACATGTCTTATGTGTGGATGAAGAGAATTTGTAATACATTTTGAAAATCTTATGTCTTTTGGTATCTCAATCTTGTTTCTAATTTCTTGAAACTGCACCACACCTAGATGTCTTCCTTAGTATGTGGTGTGCAGGCCTAGGCTTGATAGGGCCTATGCCTGTGGTTTCTCTTGTAAGGGTGATATCATTTTTGTTCCTTACAATTTTGCTGTAGTATTTGGCCTCATGTGGAATAAGCCTGTGTGCAAATTCATTATTTCTGACAGCCACAACCTTTTTCAGTCTGTCTATGTGCACTGGTCTGGCCACCAATAGATTGGTGTCCAAGTTTTTGAGTTTGGCACTTGTCAAACTAGGTCTATCTACTACAACATATGGTCCCATAAAAAGGGGTTGAAGTTTCTTACACTCTGTATTGGTCAGGATTCTTGGTATGTTTAGGTACACCATGTCGGTGACCTTGATTTCCTGTGGTGTAAGTTTTTTATCATATCTATCCTTTCTTTCCTTTTGTAGCTTGGCGACCCTTTCTATAGCTTTCCTCCTAGAGGTATCTTGATTTGTTATCATGTTAGCTACATGGTCTGCTACGGTGGATATGTCTTCCTGTATTCCCAGCCCTAAGTCCATTGGGGTGGCTGGGTTTCTTCCATGGAGTAGGAAGAAAGGGGTGAATCCTGTGGTTTGGGATTCAGTGTTGTTTAATGCAAAAGTTATGGGTTCAATAAATGAATCCCAATTGTTTTGGTGCTTTGAGCAGAATGCTCTGAGTGCTGTGCCTATGCTAGCATTGAATCTCTCTACAAGCCCATTTGATTGTGGCCTGTATGGTGAGGAGAATTTATGTTTGATCTTGAGGTGTTTAGTTAACTTTGTGAACTTTGCACCTGTATAACATGTCCCATTGTCAGTTTGAAGAGTGGCTGGTGTTCCATGATGACAGATTATATTCTTGTAGAACTCTGCTGCTGTTGTCTCAGCTTTTAAGTCAGTAGTAGCCCAAGCTGTTGCATATCTGGTAGCATAATCTATGCAGACTTGTATATGTTTGTTTCCCCTGGCAGTTGTGGGAAGTGGTCCCACCGCGTCTAGGTTTAGGAACTTCATTGGTGAAGTCATGTACTCTCTCACTGTCATTGGTGTTTTGTGTGAGTGTACTTGCCTTTTTGCTGTGAGGCATGTGTGGCAGGTGGAAACATATTTTGTTGTGTCTGCTAGCATAGACTTCCAATATACCCTAGGTCGGAGTGCTGACAGCATCCTACTTGAACCAAGATGGCCGCCGGTAGGTGAGTCATGGAAATACTGTAGTGTACTTGTTACCCATTGCTGTGGTATAACAATTTGAAGTGGTACAGTATTGGTTTTTCTCCAATTTATGGGGCATATATGGACTAATGTACCATTTACCAAGGTGTATGTCTGGCCTTGGTTGATGATTCTATTTCCTTGTGCTTTTGGTGCAGGCAAGGTCCCATCCTCAAGATACTGTATGAGGGGCAATAGGTCCTTGTCTTTCCTTTGTTCCAAGCCAAGGTTTGTTCCTGAGATGGATGTGTCGGGAATCTGATCCAGTAGTTGATTTATATCTAGCACATGTTGTTTTATTCTGTCTCTTTCTTTTTCTTTTTCATCGACTATTGGCCTATCTTGTGCCTTTTGTTGGGGTGTGTCACTCTTGTTTTGGTGTGTAGGCTCCTTTGGAGGGCCTATTCTCGCCTTGATGGGAGTGGCAACCTTTTTCTTTAAAGGCACAATTTGCTTTTTGTCATTCTTCTTTGTCTCAGAGTTCTTTGACTTAGCAGATGCAGTGTCTTTTGTGACATTTTTCCTGGCAGGTGGGGTTTTGGTAGGTTTGTTTCCTGTGACCTTTTTCTCATTTAGAATAGTTTGTGATTGTGTGGGGGGTTTTGGTGTGCCCTCCTGAATCATTTCTCTAGTCTTTGAGCGTGTGGTCATAGGGCACAAATGGTTTGGTGTTTCCTCTCCCTGCATAGGTTCAAAGAATCTGACTGATTTAGAAGTTGCTTGAGTAATAGCATATATTGTGTCTTCTGGATCTTCATCATCTGAGTCAGGTGGGGTGAAGGGTGGCTCCTTAGGAGTTGCCTTCACTATCTGATTGAGTGATGAGAATTCAATAGGCTCGAAGTCATTATCTGGAAAGAGTTGTGAGTATTCTCTCTCACAATGGCAAAACACATAGTGTGTAGATTGCTTCAAGATACCCCTAATGGGTGTCTCTGGCCTTTCAATGGTGTTGGGTGGATCATCCCTTTTGAATGGTACTTTCTTTGTTACTTTTGCAAACTTGGTTCTACTGGCTGCTCTAACTCTCCTTGGTGGGGGTGGAGGGTTAGTCATGGGTCCAGAATCTGGGTATTCTCTTCTAGACATAGCATCTGGTGGTGTGTTATCATCACCTTTCACGTGTTGGATGGTGAATGAAAATTGTTGTATGTCTAGAGCCCATCTGGCCCATCTATGTGTGAGTCCTGTATTGGTTAGTAGCGGGATTAGGGCTGCATGGTCTGTGTATAATTGGAAGTGTCTGGTCTCTAGATAGTGTCTGAAGTGTAATACTCCATACACTACTCCCAGTAGTTCTCTCTCTGTGGTATTGTAATTTCTCTCATGTTTGGAGAGGGTTCTACCTGCAAAGGCTACTGGTCTGAGCACTCCTTCATTATCTCTCTGTGAGAGTACAGCTCCTAAACTCACATTGGAAGCATCAGTTGCCAAACTGAACTCTTTCTCATAGTTTGGATATCTGAGAAGAGCATTGGTACAGAGGGCATGCTTTAAAGTTTTGAAAGCATTATCTGCATCCTCTGTCCAGACAAATGCTTTGAGATGTGTCTGTAGATCATACAGTGGTCTAGCAATTTGGGCATAACCTTTGATAAACTTTTTGAAGTATTGGCATAGGCCTGTGAAGGATCGGACATTTTTGACTGATTTTGGTGTTGGGAAGGTTTTGATTGATTCCACCTTTGTGGGAGATGGTTGCAGTCCCTTGGGTGTGACTCTCATTCCCAAGAAGTCTATTCTGTCTATGAAGTATTCACATTTTGATTTCTTCAGTTTGAGTTTACCAACTCTTAAGCTGTTGAACACATCTTCCAGGTCATGGAAGTGTTGTTCGATTGATGGTGATAATACCAATATGTCATCTAGGTATGGTAGGGCACATTTGTATTTGAGTTTGTTCAGAATTAATGTGACTAGATGGCAGAATCCCGCAGGTGCGGTCGCTAAACCCATCGGCATCCTTTCATAGACATATTTTTTGTCATTTGCTATGAATGCGGTTTTATGCTGATCCTCCTGTCTTATAGGAATTTGAAAAAATCCCTGTTGGGCATCTAGCTTACTGAATACTCTTGGTCTGAGTGACCCTATCATGTCTAGAGTGTCATCGGCCCGGGGTGTAGATAAGGCTTGATTTATCGTGTTTTGGTTCAAATAACGAAAATCTGTGACGAGCCTATGGCCTCCCGATGATTTTTGTACTAAAAAGGATCTGGAAGCCCAGGGGCCTTCAGCACATTCTCTCAGAATGCCCTGTTGTACTAGCCTTTCACACTCTTCCCCTATTGCGGCCTGTTTTTCTGGTGTTTGTCTATATGGTAGGAAATGACATGGTACTGCCTCAGGTTTTACATGTATTGAGTGTGTATACAGGTGTGTGGCACCAATGTCTCCATCATTTCCTACAAATACATCATCATACTTGGTCAGCAGTGATCCTAGTCTATCATGCTGATCTTTGGATGTGAGCACAGATTTTGGTGGAACATTCTCTTCCAATTCTGGCTCGAGGTCATGTGCCTCACTATGTATAGCAGCTATTTCAGAGAGTCTGATTGAGTTGGGTTCAGGGTCAGCATATGTGGACTCACAGTCTGAGTCTGTGTCACTGAATTGAGTTACATCCTCAGGCCGTATGGCTGAGATGGATTGATCAGTGTGTGGGGTAGTGTCTGACACCTGTTGGGGTTTTTCTAAATCAGATTCCTTGACTTCCTGAAATAGAGCTATGATGGCACCCTTTTTGATTTTATGTGGGCGCCTGCTGGTGTTGAGTAACACTAAGGGATGTTTGTTATTTTCCCTGGGGGTTACTGCTGCCCTTTGAACTAGATATGGGGCATTGTTATTTCTTTGGAGGTTATCTACTACTCCAGTTTTGCCTTGCAGTGATTGAGTAGATGTGACTTTACCCAATACTGCAAGTTCAGAGAATGGAGGGATGGTAAAATCCCTCACTGCCCTAATGGGTTTGAGAATTTGTTCAGGATCAACATTAAATTCAATTTGAGATTTTGTAGTGCTTAAGAAATCTGTGCCGAGAACAACTGGCTGTGTGAGGTTGGGAATTACAGCAAATTGGTATTGGAATCTGACACCTTGGATTCTAAAGTTCAGCATAGCTGAATGTCTAACATGACACACCGAACCATCTGCCAAGTGGATGTTGATTTTAGATTTCCTCAGTTGGATATGGAATCTCTTTTGGAGATCCATGAGGAATGATTGTCTGACACAGGTGATAGTAGCACCTGTATCAACCAAACATTGTACATCTGAAACATCATATAGATTTGCATTGATACAGCCATTTTGAAGAAGTACAATAGAAAGCTTGGTACTCTCACCTGTATCCTTTGATGATGAATCTGGTGGGGTGATGTGTATCACTGATGGACGTCTCTGTCTGTTAGATGGTAGATTGGCACTAGCAATTGTCTCTGGTTGGATCTTTGTTAATCCTGATTGATTGTTTGTATTTGGGGTGTCACAGTGCACTGGCCCATCGGCACTGTGACATCCTAGTTTTCCTGGTTCTGTGGGGTGGTTGAGATGCTTGCCACCAGGAGCTTAGAGATTTGATCCATCACGTGAGGTGGTATTTGGGGGTTACTTTGTTGGTTCCCCTGGTAACCTCTTGTGTCAGGTTTGTAATCCTCCTGGCGTGGGTTGGAACCCTGGTTATATTGACCAGAGTTGCTGTATTGACCGGAGTTATTGGATCTCTGGTTGTTGTAGGCGCTATTGTTGTTGTAGGATCCACTGTTGTAGTTCCTATGTGGACTCTGGCTCCTACTGTTGGATCCTTGATTATAGGATCCAGAGTTGTTTGAACCCTGACTGTTGTTGTAGGATCCAGAGTTGTTGTAGGATCCAGAGTTGTAGTTCCTATGTGGACTCTGGCTCCTACTGTTGGATCCTTGATTATTATAGGATCTGCCATTACTTGGGGTTCTGTCTCTCCTATCACTGTATGAAGAGTTACCATTGTTGGAGTTGGAAGAGCTGTTGTCTTTCCTACTGTTGTGACCCCCCCGGTTGTTGTTGTTGTTGCCCCCTCTACCTCTACCTCTATTGGATTGGTAGTTGGGGTCATAGTTATTTCCTCTATATCTACCGGTAGGGTCTCTTGATGTAACCTTAGCTTCCTGTTGCCTTACATGGGCACTAGACATTAGGTTAACATCTTCATCTGAACTAGTGGTGATTTCCTGGACCTTTTTCTTAGTAGGCTGTGGGTTAGACTCTGCATCCCTTGTTTTCCTAGATCTTTCTTGGGTCTCAACCTCTAAGGCTAGGTCTAGGGCTTGGTTAAAAGAGTCTATTTTCTTGTTCTCAAGAGCTACAGAGATCCAGGGCCTCATGCCTTGGATGAATGTTTTAAATAAGGTGTCGTCCTTTAGGCATTGGGCATTACACGCTTTTCTGAGATACATTGCATAATCAGATACAGGTTCATCTATCTCTTGTGCACGGAGTGCAGTCCTGGAGATAATATTGTCTTGAGTAGCAAAATACTCTTTTAGTTCATGTACTACATTGGACCATGTCAACTTATCAGGTGTGGCACTTTCCTTGAAGGTTTCAAACCAAGCCAATGCTTGTCCTTCAAGGTACTTGGGTAAATATGTTACCATGGTGTCACTGTCTGTTAATTTGTACCTGTCCTTCAGATACTCTGGGAATTTGTGATCAATAAATAGTGCTGTTGACATGAGTGGTGATGGGTGAGAAAAAGTTTTGGGTTTGGTTACCTCGTGTTGCCTGATCTTCCTGTCGTCGTGTTGTTGTCTGTCTAGGATCCTGGTCATGTTGGACATCATGGAGATCATGACATCCTCCTTGGATCCAGAGGCGGATGGTGTGACAATAGGTGTTGTGGTGGGTGTGGGAGGCTGTGAGGTCTGGGATGATACCATCTTCATGAGATCTGCGATCTGTTGTTGTGCCTGTTCTAGGGCCTTCCGATGGTCATCCAATTGTTGACTGAGGATCCTCTCCCTTTCCTTTGAGGCAAGGGCATGAGCATCTTGTTGGGCTCTGTTTGCTTCTAGGGCAGTAACTGCATCTTGGATGGTCTTCTCATAGGCCCTTATCTTCTCAGCCGCCTGATTGGGTTGAGGACCTTCATCAGCGTCGGCCATGGTGGAAGGTGTGGGATCACTGGTGTGTTGTAGGTATCACTGACATGTTGGAGATCACACTGGTATGTGGGAGATCTCACTGGTATGTGGGAGATCTCACTGATATGTGGGAGATCTCACTGTCGTGTGGGAGATCTCATTGATGTATGGGAGACCTCACTGACGTGTGGGAGACCTCACTGATATGTGGGAGATCTCACTGATCGTGTGGGAGATCTCATTGATGTGTGGGAGATCTCACTGATGTGTGGGAGATCTTACTGTTGTGTGAGAGATCTCACTGATCGTGTGGGAGATCTCATTGATGTGCGGGAGATCTCATTGATGTGTGGGGGATCTCACTGGTGTGTGGGAGATCTCATTGATGTGTGAGAGATCTCATTGATGTGTGGGAGATCTCACTGATGTGTGGGAGATCTCGCTGATGTGTGGGAGATCTCATTGATGTGTGGGAGATATCACTGATGTGTGGGAGATCTCACTGATGTGTGGGAGATCTCATTGATGTGTGGGGGATCTCATTGATATGTGGGAGATCTCACTGATATGTGGGGAGATCTCACTGTTGTGTGGGAGATCTCATTGATATGTGGGAGATCTCGTTGATGTGTGGGAGATCTCACTGATATGTGGGAGATCTCATTGATGTGTGGGGGATCTCACTGGTGTGTGGGAGATCTCATTGATGTGTGAGAGATCTCATTGATGTGTGGGAGATCTCACTGATGTGTGGGAGATCTCGTTGATGTGTGGGAGACCTCACTGACGTGTGGGAGACCTCACTGACGTGTGGGAGACCTCACTGACGTGTGGGAGACCTCACTGACGTTTGGGAGACCTCACTGACGTTTGGGAGACCTCTCTGACGTGTGGGAGACCTCACTGACGTGTGGGAGACCTCACTGACGTGTGGGAGACCTCACTGACGTGTGGGAGACCTCCATGACGTGTGGGAGACCTCACTGACATGTGGGAGACCTCACTGACGTTTGGGAGACCTCACTGACGTGTGGGAGACCTCACTGACGTGTGGGAGACCTCACTGACGTGTGGGAGACCTCACTGACGTGTGGGAGACCTCACTGACGTGTGGGAGATCTCACTGGTGACCTTGGTGGGTATGGTGTCAAGGTCAAGGTCACTGGGTGGGTGGAGTGGGTCTTACTGTGTGTATGATTGTTCTTAGTTGCGGTACCAGCTTTAATTTACTGTGTGCATGATTGTTCTTAGTTGTGTTACCAGCTTTAATTTTTATGAGCCTGTGAGGGATGGGATCTTAGTAGGATGTTCTCCACCACTTTGTCATACTAGTGATTGGCATGATCAAGTTGTCATATGAGAAATATCATAAGACTAGTGGTATATAGTGTAAATACATCAGGCTCATAATAAATAGTGTTATTTCCAGTTGTCACTGGTTTATTCAGCTTTAGGCAACATGTAAGAAATATCAATCATACAGTAGTTAGTATGTAGGTAATTTGTACATACAGTAAACATACAGTAATTTATAAAGTATAATGTTCGGTTCCACTCCACCTGTGAGGTATTAATAATACAGTGTCCAGCATACTTCTAGGTGGGTTCCCACACCTAGCTCCTGACCTGCTGCTTAGAGGAATAATGTAATAATGGATAACTTTACCCTCTGGTGGAAGTCTTGAAGAAGATAGCCTCTGGCCACTAATGGTAGGAAACCAATGCCTGTCTAGCATAGTTTCCCCATAGTGCAGTGGTATAGCAGGTAGCAGGAGATGACTGGAGATGTTACCTCTAGAGCGGTTCTTGGTGATGTGTCCTCCTGGAGGTGCAGACAGGCTATTTGTGGCAAATCTTGGAAAAGCACCTCCAGACTGACTGGAGCCAGCAGCATCTGCCTAACTCTACAATTGTTTGAGGGGACTCTTTCAAGTGTCACAGGGGGACAAAGGACCCCCATGGACGCCGCTATGCCCCCCATTGTCTTGGTCGGTTCTGCATCTTCAGACCCTCATATCTCGGTCGTTTATGCGTTTATAACCGCCATTTTGGGCATGCGCGGAGTTGAATATGCCAAGTTTATAATGCCCGCTGGATAGGCGCGTAACTCGCGCCGGTTCGTCTGTAGTGCACTCGGAGCTCCTTTCAGTCTCCATGGCATAACTTCCTTAATAATGGGAGTTCCGCCTTGATCTTGGGCTCATTTTGACCGTCTAATTATGGGCTTTCCATAAATGCTTTGATATTTGACCCAGCTTGCTCAGGAGCGACGCTAGAGCGACCGGACTGTTATGGCGTCGTGCTTATGTAACCCATTGTTCAGTCCTTAGAGTGCTCAGACACTCATGACGGCGTCTGTGGTGCCCAGGCACCCCTAACGGCCGTTTGCATTCACTTACAAGTTATTAGTTTGTGCACTGAACCATGAGGTCGCACACTGAGACCCTCATTTTTATTATATTGTGCAGTGGACCATTAGGTCGGACCCTTTGATGTCACAAACTCTGTCTAACTGACTCTGGCTGGTGTGCAGTGGGGCATGAACGCTCTTATACAAAGTTTGAGCGCTCTTATAGCTCTTAGAACCAACCTATGTATTAATTTCATAGATATTCTTTGATTAATACAAAATATGTTAGAATTTATGGAATAATAAAATGGTATATGATAGGGGCTTAATAGTGTAGAGTTGTATGTCCAATAGTGTGACATAGTGTATAGGGGGTTAATAGTGTAGAGTTGTATGTCCATTAGTGTGACACAGTGTATAGGGGGTTAATAGTGTATAGTTGTATGTCCATTAGTGTAACACAGTACATAGGGGGTTAATAGTGTAGAGTTGTATGTCCATTAGTGTGACACAGTGTATAGGGGGTTAATAGTGTATAGTTGTATGTCCATTAGTGTAACACAGTACATAGGGGGTTAATAGTGTAGAGTTGTATGTCCATTAGTCTGGTGTGGTGTTGTTTTAAGGGATTCCTCCATGGTCTCACATATATACAACTACAATGTACATATGCACCTCTTCTGACCTTTGTAATGATTTATATAGACCCTTTTGTATAACTGTCTAAAACAATTTAGGCTTCAAACTTATATATATCCTATTGAATTCCACCTTGCTGTCTGTCACTTTTCTTCCATTGGTATTAAGAGGAAATCCTCTCAAGTATTCAAGACAAAATAATCGGAAAAAACAACAAATTGTAGGCCTATAAGCTAATAAAGGTCATTTTTTTGGTTGATTATTTTAACTTTAAGTCGTCACAGTTGCTCTCTATATTGATTCTTATCTTCTAAGAAAATAATACTTTGCATCTCCCAGTGACAATGATACAAATCCTGGAAATACACATTTTCACACTGTGAGAATATGTGTTTGTTGGACCATTTTTTCAGTGATAGGACTTCCAAATCCTGGGTAATGAAACACTCTGCAAGTGCCAACCATAGAGAGCAATTGTAAGGTATTTCTCTCTATAGGGAACCGAAGCTGTTTCTGCAGACCTACGATTTTAGCCTCGAACAGGGGCGTTTTTTTTACCTAACAGTGCCAGCTGTAAATAGATTACAGTGCTAAAGAGTCTTCATGAAATCTCAAAGGACATGGCTACTAAAATATTTAGAAATTTTTGCCCTATCTCTCAGCACTGTGACCTACTTCTGAGTGACACGGCCTGGTGCTATTCTTCCACCATTTTCGAATCTCGCATTCATAGCTTTGATTGCTCCATGTATTTGGCAGCTAAAATTCGTATTCATATAGGGTCTTACTTTAGCCAGGAACATGTTTTGGTTAGGACCGAATACATACTGCATAGAGGTGTTAGAGATTGGCGCATAGATTAACAATAATATTAGTGTTAATGTCCATGCAACCTTTATCAGCGGGTGCTAAGTTCTGGTTATATAACTACTTATATAATAATAATGGGCAAGTATTGCTTTAACATGTCTGGATCAACAAGGTAAGAGGTATGCCTGTGAAGGGGTCGCGGGCGTACCTTTTACCGTGTTGATCCACATCTTTTTCTGCCAAACAATAGGGGTGTGGTTTCCAGGAATAGAGACATTCCTATGTTGTTTGGAGAAGGAGTGTGAGTAAGAAAATGTGGCATAATAGGTTCTAGATAGAGAACCATTGAGAGAGAGATTTTGGCATGATTCCACTAGGGCTTGTAAGTGCATAAATGTGTTGGTGTTTGCTTCAGTGGTCCGTAGAGGGTTCACTGATTTTCATATGCCTATTGCCACCATGTCCTGGCAGTAAGACAGGAATCCAAATGACCCTCTTACTCCACACAGTCACAATATTTGCTGTTTTCTTAGCAAAGAGTTTTTACCTCGAGCTTGATTTTCAACATTGTTCCTGTGTGTAAGGTACAATGCCTGATTGGTTTTACCCAAGAACACACTTCTCAAATTAGGAGGGATTCATATATTTCATACATTTCATAAAACCCTCTGTACATATATAGAATGCAGCAACTGTTCCTTGTTGCTCAATCGCAACGTCGTGAAATGCAGAAGATAAGTCAGTCGCCTTGCTCTATGATTAATACTCATTTCACTAGCTATGTCAAACTTATTGTATCATAAATGTCATCAACATAAGCTCTTATTAAAAAGGAACACTGGTTCTCTCTAAGGGCTGATGGTACCGCCTGTAGGTGCCAAGTGTTGACTTCAATATTTTGATTGCTTCATATGAAACTCTCAACAACCAGTGGGTTGGTGTTCTGTAAAAATCTCAGAAGCGCATATACGTTTAGAAACTAAATTATGTAAAATGCCTCTTAACTAAGGCATCACATGCTAGAATATGATGCATCACTGGCAGGGGGGGGGGGCATGGGGTCTCCAACCCCTATATATGGGATTGAATGGTCTAGAGAGTGAGGGTATCAGGAGAGGTCATAGATGACTATGCCATGTCAAGAGACATGTTTTTTAAACAGACCTTTTGGAACATAGCATAAAACTAGGGGGAAATTAGTAGAAAATACCATTTCATGATTATTTTAGAGCAATATTAAACGCATTCTAACCTATCAGAGACATCACATTCGTTATATAGATAAAATAAGGCCCACATTCTCCAAGCACAAGTCTATTGACCTGTTGCGACATGCTATAAATCAGAGAGACAAGTGTTGACTTAAGCTCTGTTGTGAGAGGTACTTAGGTTGTGCCCAGAACCGTATGAGGTCTGGTTGTCAGCTAACACACAGAGCTGCTAATAATATCTTGATTTATTGTCATAGTTAACTACCCTGTCATCCAAACATAGATTGTGAGGGATGGCTATCCCCTGCCTATGTAGAAACCATGGACTCATTCAATGTGTAATTTTTTCAACACTATCTTACAAAACTTTATAGTCAGTGTATCACGCCCATTAGTGGTTATAATGAAACAATGAGGTGCGGTTGGACTGCTAGCCAGCTCTTCAAATGAGCATTATGCTAACCCCTATGGAGGCCATTTCTTAACAGACTACGACTGCTCAGTTTTAAGTCATAGTGGTACCCCTATTTCGGTGGTAATACAGCCCTTTCGTATTAGTCACATAGTACCTGCAGCACTACGACTGCCCTAAAAGTGCTTTGTGATTGCTACATAGGTGCTATGGTACTGAGTAGTCGCATAGGTGTACCTGCGATCGCTGGCACTTACTCTTTGGTTCTGAAGTCGTAGTGACTGTATGCAGTCGTAGCGCCTTAAGAAATAGCCTCCTGGAGTCCCAGAGGGTCAACATGAAGTATGAGTGTAGCATGGTAAGTTACCCATCTGCGCTACATTAATGTATCATGATGACCAATGGCCACCTTAGCAGCCCTTCTATATTTTATATTTGTGTCATCCTGCAAGATGTCGGAATATTGAAGAAAGATTTACAAATTTGGCTGAATAAGGTTGATAGGGTTTCTAAAGGTTATGCCCTATCCATGCCTCCTGACATGTATTTGAATCACATTGCTCCACGATAGCCATACAGATAATTGAGTGGCATACTGTAGTGATATCAATATGGGATCTGTGCTGTCTGGGTGCTCAAGGTATGTTATCAGGGCTAGCCGGCATTAGTAGATAGTAGACTATAGTGGAGTATGATATCTAGATACAAGAGCTATAAGAGTGGTTTATAGCTACAGGATTGGGATAAGGAAATGATCAAACCGCGTCTACATCAGATTCTATAAATTAGACATAGATTATGGTATTATGGGTGTAACTGGTACCTGTGAGTGGTCCTTTAACCCTGTAAAGGCTGCTAATACAAGAGTGAAGCATGCCCAATGCATAAACATATCGGGTTTATGTCATGGCAGATACGACCGTTACTATAGAACAGTACTGGATATGCCGTATTCAATGGGGGGGATGGAATACAATGTGGCCGTATTCAATGGGTGTCTGCCATCTTGGATTCTGAACAGATTTGAGCTGTGTTTCTCTATTTTAAAGCAAATTAACCCCGTAGGGCCATGACATAAATGCAAATGTCAACTCCCATGGAATATTTTTGCATCGCATTCCCCTCGGTGAGTCTGCCCACATTCAACTCGGCCTATAAGGCCTCGTTGAATACGCCAGACTCACTTCGGGGAATACGATGCAAAAATATTCCATGGTCGATGACATTTGCTTATTTATTAGCTCTATAACGTGGGCATACTGCATAAAAGTGACCCTAGTGGGCTACCCACCAGGGTCACATTCATCCACCGTGGCGACCAATAAACATGATGCATTAAACAATAAGTGCCCAATATTGGATTAATGCATTGTTCTCTTTGTCATGATACACGAATACTGGCAGGAGAAGTAATTGGCCAGGGTGGTTTTTCTCTTTTTAAAAAGAATATACTAAGTCTAATCTTTTAAAAATCGTTTTCAAAACCATTTCTCTTTCTATTTTCTTTTCAAATTTTCATTCTTTACAAAACCGTGTAAAATGGTCCAAATGAAATTGTTTGAAGAAAGATTTGAAGTATTGCTCTTTGTAATCTTTACAACATCTTTTTATTTTCTTTTAGTGAAAAGAAAATATTTTGGTATTTTCTTTTGTCCAAAACCTGTTGCTCAGGGTCAAGTTAGGACCACCTCTTGAGGTGGGGATAAGGAACTCGAAAACTTACCCATACTTTTTTAAATATATTTTTCTTCAGATTATCAAATAATATGACTTTACAAAGGCTATAATCATAAAAGAATTCACAACGATGAATTTGGTATTGTTTTGTTTTAGAAAGACTCAAGTCATGTGTAAGATTTTCTTTATATTCTCTTTATATTTTCATTCTTTATAAAATCTTTCCAAAATCTTTTTATGGATATGCAGATGGGGTCATGTGACACTTCCCTATGGATGGATGGTCTATGGATAATCTTTTTGAAATTGTTAAGCAAATTTTACCTCTATAATCTTTAAAGGTGAAAAACGAAATCACAAGGAGAAATATAGCCTCATTTGAAAAAGTAAATACAAAGAAAATCCTTACATGAATATTTATTTTTTGTCACATGATCCCTGAGAGCCAATGATTGAAGGGATCCCCTCCTGACATTATGACATCAAAGGGTGTTTCCCGGGTCTGTTCATCAGAATGTACATATCGGCAAAGAAACGATGTAGAATTCATTCTCTGAGAATCTAATAAAGATCTTAGTATTCTAAAGAAAATCCAAAGAATGAAACTGATTTTCTTTCAATATTCTTTACATGTTCATTTACTTCAAAATATATTGAAATACACTGAATAGAATTTAAAGGGAGAAATGGGTTTTCTTTCCAAGTTGAATATTTTCTTATATTAGATCTTTTCTCTAAAAACGATTATATAAAGATTTCTTTAAAATAAGAGAAAAACTCCCCTGGTGTGCCTTATAGCATCTTCTGGATCTCAGGACTTATTGAACATTATTATACTTCTTTCAGAAATACATCTATACCTCATAAACATCTGTAGATATAAGACTCACTTTAATTCCAGTTGAACAGTCTTCATGGTAATCCAGGGCTGTATCTCCTACTCTGGTCTAAGTGTGCAACCCTCCTGTAGAGGCGCAGTATGGCTGTGTTATAATCCACTCCATGTCACACTCTGATTGACAACAGACGTGACATATAACCTCTCTGGGAGCTTGAAGCACTCTCCAAGCATTGTCCTGGTATACAATCTCATGATTGGGGGATGTATGTGTCAAAATGAGAAATCTTATGACATTCAACTAATCTGACTCAACATTAATGTTCCATTGTTAACGATTATCCCAGCTATAAACAGCTCGGTGTTTTATCGCAGAGAGACTTGCTGTTAGTCATTTGGATACCTACAGAGTGCCTTACTATGTGGGTACTCACAAGAGTCATAAAGGCGCATGCCTCGGTATCAAGATATGGGGACTAGAACAGTTCATCACTAAAATAATTATTAACCTGTGTATATATGATCATTAGCAGAGTGTTGTGTGTTTTCAAATATATGTTTCAGTAGATATGTTATTTTCTTGCTATGCAACATCCAAGGTTTCAGGTTAGCATACATTTGCCCTGCCTTTGTAGACATTCACGACTGTTCTATTCTTTGTGACCAGACAGTCGTGCTATATTTTAAAGAGAAACGTGTATGTCAATTGAAAGAAGAAAATAAAGAGTATTTCCAATTACAATATGTGTTTTGATGGCAGATATCGATGTCCCTCCAATAGTATTGTGACAGTCATTATGGTTCCTGAGGCCTCCATTCTGTCTGTCTCATTTCACATATGTACTGTGTGCATATCTTCTCTCCCTGTAGTGCTCTCATAGCTCCTATCCCATTTCAGTCTGAAGTTGTTAGAGAGGTAGCTCTCTCGTCATAGGTTGATGCCCTCTCTGCACCCTTCTGACACACCTCAGGCAAGAGAGGGGATGTGGTAGATCAGTTCAGTCACACTAAAAGCTCTCTTGGGGACAATTTCTTGAGGGACTGCAATTGACCCCATTAGGCTGCAAACTTGCCGTAAAGGATTTTGTCACAACCTGAAGGCCAGATGCAGCATGTTCAGACATTCCCCTCCAGAGTTGTATCATCTGCATGTGTGTGGTCATAGCACGCTCATAAATTACCTGTAGTGCCCTTTGGTTCTCATGTAGTACCCTATCCATGTTGGCTATGTTTACTTTATGTTACACACTGGTGTGAAAAGAATATAACCTGAACACTGCACCTGTCAGCTATACTTTCCAAATGGACTGATCATTTGAGATGGAAAAAAATGGTGCTCCATTTTGTTTCCAAATATTAAAAGTTACTTCACAGTAAGGTTACTTCACAATTGATGATAATTAATCTGTGACCTCTGCAATTAGGGCTGCGTGCAAGAACAACCTAAATTCCTTTAGCCAAGTGAGACCAGCAGTTTTGTCAATGTAAATATCATGCTACCCATTATAATGAACATTACTGCTATGATATTCCTCCCCATGTTTGATCAGTAATGTCCTGCTCAGTGGATTAGCGTATGATCACTTGCTGTTTGGGTTAAGCAGATTATCTCTTGATCTGTTCATGCACTCAGGTTAAGTAATGCGGGGCCGAAATACCGCCTTGATCTGATATTATTCAATTATACACCAGTAATGGGCCGTGTGTGTATAGGGGGATTACTATACCAAGGGTGTTAAGTACATTTACCACCATAATCTCCTGTATATAAGGTGCACCTCAAGTATAAGGTGTAAAACTGTAGTAAAGACAATGCCCCTAGGGCCTGAATTATTCACAAATGTTTATTTCTCGATTCTGTTTCAGACTGTGCCTTTTTGGTCAAAACCCAGTTCTGTTATCAGGATTTAACCGCATTTTGACCGGATCTTTTATTTTGTTCTAAGACATCTTTGGTTTGATTTTGGATTTGTTAATAAATATGTCATAACACGATTCTACCGGGACTCAAACCCTGGCCGCGCTGGCAATGGTCTGGCACCATAACCACTAAACCAGCCAGCATCCGATTGAATATAGAGAGAGTCCACTTACCCATAATAGAAGGATCATGGCTTCATCGATGCACATGAATTTAATCATTATTTCCGCTGTTTCCATGTAAATGATGGATATAGTCAGTAACTAGAAGATCTCTACATGATAATGTCATGATGTTTTCTTCCATTAAACGCATAATTTACTTTAAAATCATCATTTATATTTGGTATACCGAATACGTGTGGCCTCCTTGGCAGAAGTAGATTGATTCTAACCTCTGTCTCTGGTATTTCTAATATGGCTTAGAACAGTTAATCTTCATTTCAAAGTGGGTGAGTTGGTGGAAGTAAATAGTGTAGAGGCCAGCTCTGGCTGTGAGTCCATGGCGGTATGCCATCTGTCCCCGTTCCGGTTGCACCAGCCCTCAGGGACTGGTCAGCCGGTATAAGCTACCCCCTGTAGGTAGGGAGGAGTGTAGGGGCCAGCTCTGCCGTAAGGCCAGCAGCCCCGTTTCTGGAGATCCCAGCCCTCAGGGGCTGGCATCCGGTGGTAGCTCCCCCTACGTATGTATTATACCGATCCAGATGTAGATGGAAGGTAGAGAATGTCAGACGGGGAAGTAGCTCAGCGGTAGAGCTTCCGCCTGCAGGTTGGAGGGTCCCGGGTTTGACTCCCGGTTTCTCCAGGACATTTTCCGCCGACCTCTACAATACCAGTGACGGATGGGTGCTAGGAGTTATTACCAAGGTGATATTGAATGGTTGCTTCTACTACAAGATTCATTTGACCTCAGATGGGAGGGAGATAACAGAAGTTAAGAGAAATATGAGGCCTTCCGAGGTGACATTTGAAGAGGAATCAGGCCCGGACGAGTCTGCTGCACCCGAGCCCCAGCCAGTGGTCCAAAATGTCATTTTTCTATTTTTAATTTTGTGGGTTCATATTTATTAGCAAATTTAACAAAATTTTACTATACCAGGATTAAGGGGAAATTCATACATATAGCCATTTTTCAGAGAATATTCCGATTTTAGTTCTGTAAAAACGTGCATATATAAAATATAGACCCCATGTACTTAGGGTGATGTTAGAATTATGTATATATTTTTTGATGGAGAAGTAAGAGAAATTTGATGATAAAACGGTGTACTAAGTTCTTAGTACACCCATGATTCAGGGACTATCATTTAATCTTATGGCATACTAAGAAACAGGTTAGTCCCGAACCTGCTAATCACTGTATCCGGGCAACAGTGGTAACAACCCTGCGTGATAAGGACATTGTTGCCCGCAACATCAAAAGCATAACCAGACACAAATCCGAAGCCATTATAGATTATTATTCATAGACCCCAGATGTCGTAAGGCATCAGATGGTCATGGTGCTGGCTGATGCTGAGTGGCATCCGGGGCCTTCAAATACCACCAACCAGGAGATCAATCTCAAAGATGTACACCCAAACATCATGTGTTCTCTATTGTGTAGTTTAGCAACTGCAACATAAATATTCACATGAAATGAAGTACTTTGAAGTATAGGTGGATACAGTTTAACCACCCCTCGTATTGTATGACAAAATGTCTATGAATTGTCATCTATTTTTCATATATTTAATTAAATTTGTTAAGTTTTGCAATCTTGTCTTCTACTTAGCCTACTCTTCCATAATTCACATTCGCATTGGTTTGCAGAAGTTTATTGGGAGCTTGTGCTGCCACCTTTTGTTCTGCATGAGAAGCAGGCATTGCCAACCTGATTTATCTGTAGAATAGTGATGTAGAAAGGCTTTTGATTGTCGCAGAATTATCTAATGCATAAACAGGCACTTTTTCCTTTGTTTATCATTATGAGCATTTTTTATAACTATAGTTCGTCTTGCCACCAAGAGTTATGTATCCCCGACATAACCCTCTTCTACATCTAAGAGCCTCTAACAGTACCCAAATGGTAACACTTGACTGTATATAACACAGTCAATTATTACTATAAATGAGAACCTTGTATACAAATTTTAAAATCTTGATATAGTGGTATCTGATATACCCAGGCCATCAATCTAGCATTGGCCAAGCAAAGTTATTCTAGTCCAACTTTATCCTAATCCATTTTCTTTTGCCCTTTTGCAATATTAGAAATCAGCAGATCTGCAGAAAGGATTCGCCTGACTGATGAAAGTAGAACCAACACTTTATCAGATTTATTTTTGTTATGTTTTTTCTCATGAGATAACCCTCCATAAGACCAAATTATCGGAAAACCTTTGTCTATGCATGTAACTAATTAAGTATAAACTGGACTATTCAACATGTAAGTTAGAGACCTACCTGGCTACAATATCTGCCCAATAGTTGACCTTGGCCTGGTCCCACAATGTCAGCTTCTTCTTACGATGCATTATGGGTGGTGCAACAGTACAATCTAAATACCAAGTATTCTGCACTTAGCATTTGAATGTATTGTGTTCTCCAGTCCCAAAAACAAAGTTTCCATACCTGTATGTATAGCGAGGATTTGGGACGATAATGGGTGCATGGCCATCACAGTTCCAATCTTGTAACTTATTGCGATCTTCATATACGTACCATAATTCCACAAATTGTAGAGCATGCCAGGAACAATCCTGGTGCAAGATCAGAGGCAGAAGTCACCGATACCGACATACATACAAGTGGTATTCCAGGGAACCAGTCTGATTATTCTATGGCCACAGCTGTTTGCTATTTATGTGGTGTCAACCTATATATCCTGTGTTTTATAGATGTGTTAGATCTAAATGGGCTGTCCATTTAGACCACCCAGCCAGTTCACCAAGGCTGTTGGTGCTTCTGTTATCCTGGGCTGCATATATCACTTTGTGTAATCACTATGATTGTTTACAGCAGAAAAGGCATTGCTATCCTTGGTACTCCCCCATGTCCATGCTCCTCCTTCCAAACTGGTCTACACTGTGAATAGACTGCATGTGTGGATATACACCATATACTAATGGATATTGCAGTAGAGTTAGCCCTAAATAGACAACAATAGCTTAGAATCAGTCGTCTTTCTTGATGCAGCACAGGTGAGTAGTTCACCAGTGTCGTTTCGTCGCATCATGACAAATATTTTGGAGTGCATCAATACTGTGGTCCTGCTATGCATCCATGCAAGACTCAGCCGAATGTGACATGAGAATGTTTTTTGCACTTTAATGGTTAAAGCAGGTATATGCCGATAGATCTCGTCCTACAGTCCTTAACACACACTAATGGTGCACAATGTTTACATTTGACATTATGTACTTCAGTGTAGCACCTACTTCAAGTACATCAAGCACCAATTACCTTGCAGTATGCCGTAATATGGTTGGTCCTATAAGATTTTATTCCACATTCAGTTCATGGTACGACTAGACACAACCAGTATGACTTGAAGCCTTCAATATCAGAGTGGGTGATCGTAGGTAACACACTGCGACTACTTTGTACGATTAGCACCACTGTATGCGGGGCTGTAATTGCATTAAACTGAGCAATCTCACTATGACTTGAAGGGGGTCTAGTCGTACCACCTTGAGAAATGCCTTCCAGGCCAAATGTAGCAGTAGGCAGAGCATTCGAACTAGTAGTGATTCCTCATTTTTCTTAAATAGAAGACTTTTTTTTTACCTTATGGTTTACAAGATTTGGTGAAGCATGACAGCTGTAACTTTATAAGATCTGACCCTCTTCTAGATAAGCAACAAGCAAAGATTGTACAATGTGATGATCAGTTTATGGCCAGAATTGAATGTCAATAGATTGCACTTTTAATGGACACTGATAATTAGCCCTCAAAACTGGCTCTTGAAATATCATCAAAGTTTGCAACATGCTTAAGTTTGCCTGTTAAAGCTGCTATAAAACCTGGTATAGCCTTTTCTGATATGTATTTCATACAGTTGTTTACCCCTCCCTATGTAATATGGTGCAATTTATTCTGGTAATAGCTGGTCCCTTATATGTACAATACAGGATATCAGTTTGGCCCTTGGGTTGGGAGGGAAACCACTTGGTTAATTAGTAATGGTCACATCCTCCAGTTGGCAGCACTGAGTGGCCTGCTCCCCTGCCACACATCCAAATCAAAGTCACCACCAGTAGGGAATACAACTTTGCTTTATGGCTTCAGATGGCGCTACTGTGCTGGTGCAATCAAGATTGGATAAAATGCTGGAAGCATTTTATTTTCTCACAGATATATGCTTAAATTTAGCATGGTTAGAGCTTACAGAATTAATTGAGATTTAACTGGACTGCAGTAACAAGTACTGTGATGATAGCCATGTAGAAAGTGGAAGATCCATATATTTGAGATCTTGTAGCAGCTTTAAGCACCGTTTTATGGTTCACCAAATATGTGTTTATTATCATATATCATAAGCGTTACAAGATCATTATTCTGCGAGCCAACTTTAGTAGCGACACGCTGTGTTTTTTACTATTCCTCACCTCTGGAGGGATTTTCTCAATGCACTAGGACTTCAGCTCGGAACTTTGAGAATTAGAGTCAGTCATGATGGGATATTCCCTATGACTGCTCAGTATGAATGACATGCAAGTATACACTGTTACAAAATTTCCTTAATTTAGCATTGAAACTCCTTAAAATTTTACAGTGATTCATCGTAATCTAAAAGAACGGTAATTTCCCCTATAATAACAGTGTTTCAACAGAACGTTCACTGTACAGGGATTCTCGACAGTTTTTTAAACAGGAATTCACCATTTGTTTTATACTAATTCACTGGCAATGCGGGTGCCAGTGAAACACTGTTTTTTAAGGGCATTTGGCAATAACAGAGTCTTTGGTAGAGTGGTTGCTTGCACTGGTGCAAATAATGATATACTAGGATTTAAAGGACTGCAGCCTTAGTATCTTAAGAAAGCACCTCCTGTTGATAAT
Source organism: Acholoe squamosa (assembly GCA_949317995.1). Taxonomy (NCBI): domain Eukaryota; kingdom Metazoa; phylum Annelida; class Polychaeta; order Phyllodocida; family Polynoidae; genus Acholoe; species Acholoe squamosa. Next base: position 437,405 of record OX439051.1, on the reverse strand, counting down.
CATGTTTAGACTCAACATTACCTCCTTCTTATCTGGACCTACTCCAAATCCAATTTTATGTTGCCCACTGATTCTGTACGAGATCAACTAGGGGCGCTCAGACCTATAGAAGTGGTATATGTTAATGCCCATAGACATATATACACGAGTTTGTTACCGTAATAATAATAATAATAAATATATATATATGTCTTATTTCAGCTCTAAGGTATAGACGAAATCACTACAATGTATATTGACCAATGATATAGGTGGGGCTATGAGCAAAATGTATCTTGACCTTTTGAGATATGCTACTGTCTTCACTGAAAAGCTAATTATTTTGTAGATATAGCCCAGACCTATGGCTCTTGTTGATTCCAATGTGGATCTTGACATTAGCGAGACATCAATTTTCTTAAAAGCATCTAAATATCAATTATCCACCAAGTGGTTAGCATTGAGTGTCACATGTGGTTCTGGATGTATTCCAAGTGCACTTCCCATTCGAGGCTGATTAGGATTATAATGTATGCATTGCCTCGCTGAGTCAGTATAAATTAGCCTCATTTCCTGTACGGTATTAGTCGCAGGATGAAGCTCATTATTCCAGGTGCATTACATTCTCATTGTACTCTGCGTAGGCCAATGCGGCCTTTGTCAGTCATTTTCTACTATATGTAAAATTGTCAGTTGTAATCCAATTCAGTTGCCATGTATAGTGGAATAGTGACATTTGGCCACTGATGGTTCGTCAGTGTATTACAACGAAGGACAGCTGTAGGTCGTCATCCTGACGACCTGAGCCATCAACATGACGACTCTGTGCTGTCAGTATTGTATTCCTGACAACTCAGGTCATCAGGATGACAACCTTAAGTCATCATTTTGACTACCTAAAGTTGTAGTTTTAGGTATCGTCAACTTGAGGACCTAAAGTGGTCACCGCTGTCTAGTTACGAATCTTACATGTTTTCAGTGTATCTTGCCACTGCTATACTGATGCATCATGCTGAGCCTAGTGGTTTGATACAGTCCCTGAGTCATCATGATGTTCCAATGAAGTACTAGGAAGCAGACTTCCCAGCACGTCATTTAAAGCTAGTACATCCAAAGATGTGATTTTCTAATTCCTGCTTAAATCTGTTCCACACTGTAGTAATTTCATATTAAAAAATGAGTAATGATATAATGTGATCCACGGGCAGAAGAGGTTCAGACCTGGGGAACAATAAGTTTCAGCCTCAGGCTTCCTCGAGTGCATTTCTAATGGGTGCAACTTAATTTGTGCCCTCCAAAATGTACACCTTAGGCTTAAATATATCAATAACATTAAATTTTTGATAGATTTGCTTAAAGTGAGGATGATTAAAGTGTACAGTTAGGTAATAATAGTCTATTTGAACACCCTGTCACATTTTAGAGAAGATCTATTTTTGAGACCCACTCATCAGATATACTAACTTTAAGTATTCAGTAGTCGCTAACGTTAAACGCCCATTGGGATTGATGCACTCTCAGAGTGTCGGCATGATGCTCCATGCAGGCGAGCAGTAATGTATGGCCAACACTTCATTAGTGCATCATGCCGACCAATGGGCATGATGCACTGCGGCATTATTGGCCCTTAAAGGCCTACTGTACCAACACACACCCGGGTCTCCCCAACCCATTTTTAAAAGGGGTCTGGTCTCCCTTTTCTGTCCTCTCTTATCCTCTGACCTTCATTCACATTCAATGCGGGCTTCCCTAGCCCACTTAAAAGGGTCTATATCTCTTTTTTCCTATCCCCTCAGGATGTGTGTGGTGCACATATGTGCGGGCACTGACACATTCCTCTGTGAAATTGTGTAATGTAGTTCTCGCCATGAATATGACCTTAGCTGTCAAAATGGCGTTAAACATCTATTACTCACTCCCACTCCAACACACACCTGTTTAACCCCATTGTGTACTGCATGTGTAGGACTGGGTGAAATCCTCTTGTACCCTGACCAGATTATAATCACATTTTGATGCATGCTATGATATGTTTCTTGCCATCATGTGAAATAGGCGGTTAGCCATGTCTAGACATTCAGAGATCAGCTATTGATAAGGAAATATTATATTGAACAGTATCTAGAGACTAGCTTCAAGTTATAATGACATGATAAATATCTACATAATAGGTTTATTGGACAGGAAGAGCTAGATTAGCAAAGCAAGAGAATATTTCAGTTAATATAACAACTTTTGGTGACATTAAATCCATTCCGAAACAGATTGAATTTGGCTATAATAGAGAAATATTAAGCACTAGGCCCTATTTTACTATAAGAGACCCTAAATTATCAAATATAACACAAAAAGCTAATATGGCAACTATGGAATCAGATTTGACTAATATGTCTACTGATAAAGGTTTTGAAACAGGCCTGTGAGGTGCCCTTACAGCATAAGTATTTGTCCATAAGCTTTCCTGAATACTTATGTTCAATTTAAAGAAGAACAAAAATAGTGCTTATATGCTCAAATAGAGGACAAAGTCACCTTATACACACATATATATATATATATATATATATATATATATATATATATATATATATATATATATGAAGCTTGTGCTTGAGTTTATTCAGATGGAGTGGTGATTCATATTATGATACAATATATATATATATATATATATATATATCATATTTACTTGAATAGATGAATTCGCTCTTAAAAGGACACCGTCCTCCCATTTTGGGGCCTAAGTGTCCCCTTGGTGTGGAATCAAGTAAATTTGTTCTATACTATAATTACTGTAAATCTTTGTCAAACGCCTCTGAGAGAGGTTTATTGATAGTTCTTTTATAGTCAGTGGTCAGTCGGGAGAAGTTTTGAGAAGATCAGGGATAAGAGATAAGATAAGGGTCCAATTGAAGCCTCCTACTTCTTACCCCTGGTTTACAAATCTCCCTATTTTTCATACAGGAGTTATTTGTTTTACCTAATTGGCTGTATTTTTTCTACATATCCTAAGGTTTAAAAATTCCTGATTTATTTCGATTTTTCTGTTCATTTCCATCTAATTTTTTGTGATTTTGATAAATTTCTCTCTTATTTTCTATAGAGCCCCACTGCCTATGCCAACATCACCCTCCCAGCTTGGGAGGTCTCAGAAACGACTGACAACTGCCTGTTTAGTACTTTACACTAAAGAACTACTTTCGATTAAAAAAAATTGGCTGGGTTGAGGTTGCGCTTAAAAAAATTGATTTGTATTATATATGTTTTAAAACATCTAGCTATTTAGTTGCCACACCAGTGCAATTATAACGTCTGAAATTCAGCTGATGCTGAAGTAAATTGAAAACGTCTGTCATTGGCATCAAATCTATAAGAATGGACTTTATTCAGGTGACACGTTACAAATTGCACTATCCAAGCTTAGCATGTTTAAAATACAAAATTGATAAATCGCTTGCTACATTATCCACATAATTTAAATCCTATGACATGGCAGTTAGGCCCAAAAAAAGGCATTTAGAGTCTGAAAAAAAATTTTCATTGAGTAATGAGATTACACTCTGTGGACAATCAGATATGCTTTGTAAGCCTATTGTGCTGCTGATGTGTAATATAAATGTTGGATTAGAAATTAACACATGCATAATACACACAGTCATGCTTGATTTATACACAAAATACACTAGTTGCCTCATTAAGTTCCTGGTATGTCAATGCCCCTGTAACAAAGCAATATATCCGTGGACCTTATTTGAGCATGGCAAGATCAATATCAATATTCACTTATCCGTGCCGCTTATAAGAGACGCAGTGCTTAAACAGGTCCCTATTGTCATCCACATAATAACCCAAAAAAGGATTCACAGATTGACATATTATCTATATAATGGTCTCTGCTTCTCAATATCTACTCAATGCTAATTCACAAAAAGATTATTGAAGGATTGAAAAATAACACTATGCAGAATTGAAACAAGACTTACAGATGAAATATATCAAGAGCATATGTATGAGATTTTCTGACAAATGCAATATATATCATATTCCTACAACACTATTACTGTGATGCACATCTACATGTATATTATGTAAGGAAAATGTGTTGCCATTTTATTTTCATACAAACAATACTCATATATGTGTGGAAGAAAGGGTATACACTTCCTCAAGAAGTGTATGATTTTCAAAATGAAATATCTAAGAATTGCATTTTTATAGCATTTCTCTATAGCAAACTTACATGAATACCTCTCGGTGTATCCCTTTAGGAATGGCACCGTGTTAAAGCTGGGATTTCAGGTCAAACACCTTGCACACTAGTGACATATCATATAAGTATATGGTCTATTATTCATTTCTTGCTGCTTTAAGTTTTGCTATCAGGAGAGAAAATGAGATTTCAAAGAACATTAAAAAGCCTGGAATGTTGCGAAGAATCCTAGAAAAGGTGTAACTAAGCCAAGTGCCCAGGCTACTACAATTTTTATAGTAGGACCCAATCACAATAAAGATCCGACAGCACACCTTTTAATGAGCCTCTACGTAATGTAACATACACCTCACCACTGAGGCACTGACGCACTTTCCCTGAGAGGGGGGGGGGCACTTCTTTGCAGTTGGATATCATGTGCAAACATGTCTTCAAGGGAAGGGAGACCTATCTGGGCCTTAACTGGGCCCTGGGCATACCCCATGGCACTTGAGTGGAGGGTCATTGAATAGGGGTGCCTTTTAGCTAATTTTGAAGGGAGGGGGATATATTTCATGACTTTTTTATTTCTATCTTTGATGCAAACTTTAAAATAGAGCAAACTTCACAGTCTTGGCCATGCTTTTGTGTGCAGCAACATGGGGATTTAGGGTAGTGTCACATTCCAATAATTAATAATTCTGAATGAAACTTCTGGGTCATGGGGTTTGGTAGGCCTAGCATGATTACGGTAAACTATTTGACACTTTCCCTTCAAAGGGTCCAAATACTCACCCTTAAGATGATGACATTGAACCTGAGAGTTTGTGTCTATACAGAAAAATAAGGAGTGGCCCTCCCTGACACACTTTACCTATAGCTATTCTTTGTAAGTTAGCACTGCAGCAGCAGGCTTTATCATGCTGCCACCGGAATAGCACAGGTTAAACTTAGCCGAGCTCTTTGGCAAAGTCTGGTCAGGTAACTGCACCATAAGAAGGAATTCCCAATACCATTTAGATTACACATTGTCATTAAAGCTGCTATAAAACCTGGTATAGCCTTTTCTGATATGTATTTCATACAGTTGTATACCCCTCCCTATGTAATATGGTGCAATTTATTCTGGTAAAAGCTGGTCCCTTATGTGTACAATATAGGATATCAGTTTGGCCCTTGGGTTGGGAGGGAAACCACTTGGTTAATTAGTAATGGTCCCAGCCTCCAGTTGGCAGCACTGAGTGGCCTGCTCCCCTGCCACACATCCAAATCAAAGTCACCACCAGTAGGTAATACAACTTTGCTTTATGGCTCCAGATGGCACTACTGTGCTGGTGCAATCAAGACTGGATAAAATGCTGGAAGCATTTTATTTTCTCACAGATATATGCTTAAATTTAGCATGGTTAGAGCTTACGGAATTAATTGAGATTTAACCGGAAAGCAGTAACAAGTACTGTGATGATAGCCATGTAGAAAGTGGAAGATCCATATATTTGAGATCTTGTAGCAGCTTTAAGTAATACAACAATAATACACAAATTATATTTTAGACAATATTATATCATGGTTATCAAGTATCTGAACAATTTTTTGGGTCCCCAAACATGTATAGGTGTACAGGCATTCTAGAATGACAGCACAGCAGACATACCTAGATGGAGAGTTGACACCAACAGATCTCATAGATTTGTGAAGCTTATAGACAAATGGTGACGAAATTGTTTGGACAGAATATTTATACATATCATTCTAAGCCTGCTGGTGTAGATTCCATGATATTTAGGCTGGATTTAATATAATAAATATCAGAGAGTTATAGTGTCAACAATACCTGTTGCACCGCTTGGTGTGTACTAGTCGTCTGCTCGAATTGCCCATATTGAGGAAATATAGGCTTCACATCATGAATCCCACAACAGCGGGACTTAATTTGATATCTATACATTCACCAAATGAAAGGATTCCATGTTATTTGGTCTATAAGCTGAATAAATGGAGTGCATTCTTCGCAACATTCCAGGCTGGCTGGTATACAAAAATCAAATATGGCAGAGATCCTTCTTGTCCGCTCAGAAGAGAATTCAATGGATTCTATCAAATTCAAAGGTAAATACTTAGAATTAATGGTGAAAACCATGATATAAAACACAATGTGTGATTAATAGGTTTGAACTGATGCCTTTTAGGGGCTTGATAGAAGCATGCAGCTTAGTGTCGGGCTTCTATCAACCCCTAAAAGGCATCAGTTCAACCTAATCATCATATATTACATTTCTAATACTAATACCTTATGTGTAGAATGCATTGGGTAAATATGGGTTGATGCCATAATCAAAGTTTGTAATTACCTTCAAATAAGGGAGAAAAGTGTGGGTGTGCTTTCTTTAGAAGTGAAGGGCTATTTGAGTAGTGCCATCGCTTAAGTTAAACCATCTTACAGAGTGGTAAGCAGCAGGCAAACATTGACCCAGGCAAATAACTGCATATGGCTTGGACTGAGGGCCTAGTTGCTTGTATACCACCCTGTTGCTGCTCAGTGGCAGCCTCAACTGATCCAGATGAACCTGCTTCCCCCATTTCATTTTATTTTAATCTAAATACAGAATATCATGTCATCTATAGGTAATGATTGACTATACGTTTCATGGTTCAGTGTCTACTATAGAAATTGTAAGACAAAGATTATTTGTTTGTTCTAAAAGAAAATGTGTTCTAACAAGATTCATTGTAGCAGACTTTCTTTGTATATTGCGAAATATGGAATTTCATTATCTCCTATAAGGATGTGCACAGTATCACATAAAAATCCCCCTTTATGATCTCTGTCTGGCACAATGCTGCCCCCTTGAATGTTTTTAGTGTACTAAGATTGTGTAAACCATAATGTCTACCATATAAAGTGTAGCTTATACTCTTAAGCATATACGTCCTTTCCTTTATGGAAACTGCCAAAGTGAGCAGGTGCCTTATTGGTCATTATCTATTATTAAAGAATGGCACTTCTTTTCTGAAACAAGTGAAGGGCACCTTGTAAGTAAGAAATAAACTGAGTGGAAATCACTCATGTGAGCTGCATCATATATACAGTGTTTAATGGTAGTGTGGCTCTAGTCTAGGTAGGTAGGTAGGTAGGTTGGGTAGTGTTTGAAAATAACCATTGAGGAACTAGTGTGTAGATTTAATTTGCCACATGTAGCCAATGTTTGCCCACAGCTAACCGCTGTGTTAGGTAGCAGCATCCTCACTGTAACCGCCTCCATTCACATACAAGTGGTAATCATTAGTAAAAGTACCTTTAGACTGGTGTCCCGGCTTTATGGTGTGTAATATGTACTGTTGAGTTAGTGTCCAGGGACACTAACACTATCTGAGACATATGACTCTGTTTTCACTAACTTCTAGGTATCGGATTGCTTTAAAATGTAGAATATGGGTTCATAATGCCTTTCTAGATACAGACATCATGAGAACAGAAAATCGGCCAGATTAGCTGAAAGTCCAGCTTTAAATTATATCACAATGTACTATTCCTTCTCAGAGTTTATCAGTAAATAATTTAATGTGTATTAAGAAGTGATGAGATTCCTAAATGTTTCAAAAAGTAATCCTAAATGTTTCAAAAATAATCCTTCAAAACTTTGATGTACTTGCTTCAGTGCATCATACAGGATGGATTATTCTAAGAACAACCTTTTATTCTTTTTCCTAGGGCAATCTTTATGTCAAATATTTTATCAGGATCACATAGCAATTTTAGACACAAACTTATATATATCTTTATGTTTGTATGATATCATTCTATCCTGAGAGTTCTTTCAGAGGCTGAATCTCACTTATATCTAATGTCTGTATAGCATCAAAACTAAAGTGGAATATAACAGAGCATGCTTGTAGACATACACACTTCATGATGGTTGACGTCTCCCCTGCGGCCTCTAACTGGCACACCTTCATAGCTGTCACGACTGACCCGGTCATGTCCTTGTACCGATCCTGTACACCATTAGTAGTGACATAAACACTGAGCCACTTAGAGTAAGTCATCTGTACCTCACCATGGATGATGTTAATGTAGAACAGAGTGATGCCCTCTGCAGGCCAGACAGTCATATCAAATTTCATAGTTACTGAGTTTGCTACCAGGGGTCTCTTCAAGGTGTAGAAGGTTGTCAGGTCACCATCAAACAGTCTTTTTGCACTGTTTTTTCCAGCAGTTGGATATCGGATCTCAACATCAATGGAAACTGAAATTATCAAGACAAACAACTTGTCTTAGAGGCATCCAATTAGGCTAGTTATTAATAATTAACTGAATTTGTGGGTAATGACCCAGGGTGGAAAACACCAATGCCACTAATCACTGGTGCAGTAAACTTAATGCTGGTACCATGGATCTTTTGGGTGTACTGTTGAACGTCACTGGTCATAATGGTTTTTTGACTCGATTGATTATCTGTGTGACTGGGACTGTTTTTGCTCATACATTCACTACTCCAAATTTCAGTTGGTAATAAAACTAAATACTTACTCTTGCAGACTGTTCCGTTTCCAGTATAACCATGGTTACATGTACAGGTGAAGGAGCCCACATTGTTAGCACAAACCGCATCACCATGACAACCAGCTGTACCTGCCTCACATTCATTGATATCTGAAACAGGATCAACTCCAATTAAGTGCATGAGGCCTCCAAATCTATGCTCCTATCCTGAATTCTTTCTTGAAACAGTGAGTCACTTCTTAGAAATGAAACAGCAAGTGAAAACACCGCTTGTAGGACCAGAGGTCTCTGTCCATTGCAGCGCTGGTCCTCTTACTCTAGCTTCTAAATAGAGACATGGCTACCTATATTAGCTATGCATGGAACCATTGTGAAAGGTAGAATATCTTTTACCTGTACACACCAGTCCTGTTCCGGCAAAGCCTGTATTACAGTTACATTGATATGTCCCAGGAGTGTTTGTGCACAAAGCGTCTGTATGACAATTGTTGGTACCACTGCACTCATCCACGTCTATTGAAGTAAGATTGATGATATAGAAATAGAAGACTTCAGTTTGGAAAGGGCCAGGAATTCAGTCTATACGAAAACAGGCTATTCCAGCGCTCACATTTCAAAACTCTGCAAGCCTGGATTTATCTTGCAGGACTGTACTACTAAAAATTATAATTGGACAGGCACATGTATAGGATCCTGCAATGTTTGTACATTTAGCCTGAGCAGCACTGTTATTCCTACCAGAACAGTCATCAATATCTGAGAGAATCACAAAACATCTCTATTTTGAAGGCCATTGTATATAGCATGAAGTGCATCTTCATGGGAAATGGTACTCTAGTTTTATGATGGACTTTATATGAGATAAAAATATACTGACACAGTTTTTGAAGTAGTAATTATCAATGCAGCAGTCCGTAGCTTATTTACTTGTATGATTTCTTTATTCCCTTTAAGAGTAGCACAGAAAAACCCTATGGAATTTCTTTACAATGCCATGATGTTGGGCTCTTTCTATTCTAACTTAATAACTACCAAACCACAGTTTGTAAAACCCTCATTGCATAAGCACCTTATGTAGTTTGCAAATTGTAACATCATCAGATGCATCAGATGATCCTGAGGCATTGCTCTACAATTATAACTCTTTTACAAACTATGTCAGTATATTTTCATTTCATATATTAAACGCTTTCAAAACATGCTATTATGGTAGTGTAGGGGCTCGTGGAGCGAGAGGGCAGGTCAGTCGGTGCAGTTACCACTGGTAGGACAAGAGGTCGCTTTGATCTCTGGTCACTATGAGGTGGTGGCAGCACTGGTCGTCGCTGCTCAAGTCCCTACCTGGGACCGCGTAGGGAGTTCAGTCGGCTTCTGGCTACAGCTAGAGCAACACCTGTAGAGCACCGAGCTATATTCATAGCACCACTTCGAATCTATGTAAATACGAAATAAACATGTGCCGGTTGCACAAACCCCAGGTAACTTGTTCGGTCTACTTGATATTAATATATCTTGAACTAAACCAAAGTTATATAAGAACTCGAACCGTCACACTTGTGCCGTGACCAGTCTTGGTTTAAGTGCGCGACCCTGGAGGTCGAACTGAATCATGACAGATCGACCCAAGGAGACTTGGGGTCAGACAGTGCTGAGTCCGCTGAGTCTGACTTCAGCAACTTAGGTTCTGAAGCAAAGGCACCAGCATTTACGGTTGGTACAGGCCCAAGCCTGACTATTGAAACCGAAGATGGTTATACAACGTTTGCCGACTCCCGTACAGAAAAAGTAGAAACTCCTAAGGTGACAACTACCCATATACAAATGACTTTGAATCCCAAGAAACCACATTTATTATAACCGATTACCTCTGATCAAAAACTCGAAGTCCCATCATGATAATGAATACTTCGCTTCAAAGACATGTGGCTACTACCACTAGTACTGCTACACGAACATCGACTACAGACAGAAAGTCCTTGGAAGGCTTAAGCACATCTATATTTGATATAGGTAGAAGTCAAAGCCAGGGAATAACTGCTAAAGAATACTTGAGACAACAAGCAGTCAAACGAGATGAGATGATGAGACTTGACCAACAAAAAAAGTCGGAAACTTCAGAACGCAAGGTATTGTGACTCATAAATCTCGAAAAACAATGCGAGAATTACGAAAAGATCTTATTTTTTACTTTAAACAATCTTGAACAAAATGTAGAAAATAAGGAAGCTAGAAATAGATCTCTCGAAAAGGAGCGTCTGGTTATTCAGAAGAAGCTCAAATTAACTAGAGCCAAATTGGAAAACGAAAAACTCAGATTTGAGATCGAACATGAACAATGGGAAGCCGATCAGGAAGAGAAGCGTAACCAATTGTTAGCTGAAGAAAATAAGATCAAAGAAAACATTGATCTTAGAAAAACTGAAAATGAAAAATTAGTACAGATCCGAAATGCAATGATCGAAGACAATAAACAACTATTGCTGGAGATAAAAGACAACAATGAGGACTTAATAACTCACCAGCAGGAGCTGTGTCTACATATATGCTCTAGACTAAATGCTCTAGACTGTTATATAACGGGTAAAGAGAATATCGTACCAACACCTATATTGACCATGAAATGTCAACCAACAGATGACGATAATGTTCATATCGATAGCGAGGTAAATTCTTTTCATACAAATAGTACCACAACTTAAAGTTGTGATGTGGCAGATGATACTGATCCAGACGAGTTAGAGGAACACAACGAAATACCTTCTGACCAGACCTTTGTCAAAGGTGTGGCACCAATGATAACTTTGACAACTGCGGAGGCCCTGGTGAGACAAAGGTTACCTTATTACAACCTATTCATCAATGACAATGCTAGGGTGAACGTCACCGGTGATGGTGTGTATCAACCTGGACATAAATCTGAAGGGGGTGGAAGTAAGAATCTGAGATTTAGTGTCAGAGATGTTCCTTTGGGAGCCTATACTGATGAAAATGGTGGGTCCTATCAGGGCACGGCTGTGGTTCGTACCAATGAGGATGGATCTCTTGACATCTTTTATGGAGACGACTCTTCTCCCTGTGATTTAGGAGCAGGAAACGATCAGAACCAAGGCGCCGCAGGAGGTACTTCGGGCAATATCAGGGGAGCTCCAAGGCCCAATAGTGGAAAGACAGGTGCCGCTGGGGATCTTCTGGAAACAGGAGGCGATTTCGAGCCACTCTCAATATTTTACTGAATCAATCTTCGAACACTTTAGGGTGTGCTCATAAACGATTCGGGCTTGGAGCGTTGCCAAGTGGGTAAACTGATACGCACAAGCAACGCTGCTTGAAGAGTTACCATCATACCCTAGTCCTACGACGGGACTACCGATGATAATGAGTTGTAACGCATGGTCTCCTGAGGAAGTGCTGCCATACCTGGTCAGATGTATGAAGACCGGGCCGGGTAAAATTGCAGTGGTCAAATGGAATGAGGTCTACAACGAATGTAGATTTGGTAGAGTTTGCAAGTGTACTTCTGTATACCTTGGTGATCGAGGACCCTATGATGGTTTTCAAGAAACGAACCCAAAAGCCTCAAGAGACTTTCAGGGCTTTTGGATTCAAGCTACAGACCTTACTGCATAAAGCCCGTCCTAGTGTTGGTCTGAATGAGGAGTATTTCATTAATGACCTTAGTTCATACAAGGACTCAGGGACGAGGAACAGAATAAGGCCGCCTTTGCAGCTTGGAAAGGGAAGAATGCGGGGCTGACTGACCTTTTTGAGGGAATAGACGACTTTAACAAAGTTCAAACCTTAATGGCGGGTAAAGTCCCCATGAAGGCAGCCGCCACCGCTATGACCCCGACAGGTCCGGTCTCCTCCATGCACCAGGCTGATGGGGGTGAAAGCATCAACATCTCAATGTTGGTAATAGGGTATTTCGGATTCAGGAACCCCTATCATCTAAGAAATTGGTTTCGGGATGGGATGGTCCTCATGTTGTGACGAAGATCATCTCGGAGTCCATAGTTAATATATTGAGTTTACCAACAGTAGAATTAATAAATCGAATGTCTGTAGACTATGATGATGGAGAGGCAGGGAAGCTGGCAATGCTGAATGTAAATAACTGACGGAAAAATGGAACAGAGAAAAGGACAAGATTCTTATGAAACCAGAAAGTTTAAAGACATCGCCTGGAGTGGCAAAAGTAAATAAAAAGAAGTCTAAGAAGACTGGAACGAGATACCACGCAAAGAAAAAAACTAAGAGAATTGATGTGAATCTAAAATCCAATCACAAGGAAAAAGTCTCGCCAGGACACAGGAGTAGGTATCTTCTGATAAACCACCTCGGACTTCTGGGTTGTAAAAGAAATATCGAGTAGGGGAAAGACGCAGCCCACAACTTGCCATAAGGTCTGCTGTTACTTAAGTCCTGGTACACAACGAGTGTAAATGTCCTTTACTGTGTAATGTTATTTGTTTATGGAAGTTGAGATACTTTGAAACCGACTCGAAGTAGGGTCTGATGCACCGAAGTACCCCATTCATGGTTCCTCTGGGTGACAGACAGCTAAGCTGACATGCACATAAAATACTGCATGTGTTTCTGTCAAACTCCCGACGATATGAACTGCGCAGGTACTCGCCAACGCAATGACCAGGCGGACAGAAAAATTCTTCAACTACAATGGGCACTGCTCGACTTAGTACCAGTTTTTGCCACGGCGGGAAAGGTGGTGTGTGGGTTAAATACTGGAGTGGCGCAGTCCCCCTTATGCGCATGCGTACCAAAGCACCGAGAGTTGTTGTACATCCATTTTCACCCATAGCACGCATCCTGATCCATTGGAAATGGACATACTTTTGTTGGCTGGACATCTCCACTGCATTTAAAACTAATTCTTGAGCGAGGCGGTGTATGAATACTACTCGAAGTAGAGTAAGAAAGGACTGACTGCTCTTGGGCTTCTACAATGGCCCAGGGCCAGCTTATGGCGACCTTAAACACCAAACCCGAGGGACACCCTGTCCCAGCCATTGAATCTGAGGAAGCAATGGACACTTCAGAGGTACTTGCTGCATCAACAACAACCGATGGTTCTACACCAGCCCCACTGACTCCCGAAGGACAAAGTCACCGTTCCGAAGTTCTGTTGAATGTAGGAACCAAATCTAGAGTGGAGGTAGTCATGCCCAAATTGGTTGAGGCCATTCTCGAAGTGCCTGTCACTGTCCCCGGACTAAAGAAAACACTGAGAGGATGGATAAATGTGATGAAGGGGTACATTCGTACTGCTTCGGACAAGGACCGATGGATCTCTCCTTGGATGCTTGGAGATAAGGGTCTGCCCCTGGACTGTATCGCCATGGATTTACAGATGAGGTTATTGACAACATCGTTAAAGACACATACTGGTGTGATTACTTCAGCCTAGCTGAGACCATGTGCGGCTCTGACGCACTGACTCAGGTAGTCGATGATATCGCTGAGGACGAGCGAATTTGAATGTCCCTCTAGACACCACTGATCTATGGACTTGTTCCCATAGATGAAAGACTGCGGTTTGAGAATCCGAAGACAAACTGTTGGAGGACAAAAAACTGATGAAGGAGGACACCAGATTCTACCAGGGAAGACACCGACGCCAAGGCTGTCCCTGATGCCGTCTGCCCTGACTCTGTCAAGGTCACCCTTGAGGACCTCGAAAAGAAACAAGCTGAGATGGAGAAAGAGTGGAAAGTGCTCCTCAAGAAGAAAACTGACTTCAGGAAAAAACATTGAGAAACTCAAGCAGGAGAAAAATCAGAAAGAAGGTTTCGAAGAGATTAAACCTTGACGAAACAGAAAAAGACTCTCGAAGAAGGAGGTTAAGGATGATTCCGACAGTGAGGACTCTGGTGCATCCACCAGGTCTTCTCGATCTCGGAATTGATCAGGTTCTAAAACTGTAAAATCAACCTCACCTGAACATGGGGTACCCAGTGCCTCTTTGAAGTCTACGACCCCGATGGGTACAGGCTCCTCCACCAGTTCCAGCCTTTGAGGTAACTGAAGAGGGTGAAATCTCGGACATGGAGATTGACACCAATGGAAATGAAGACAAGGACAAGTCCCTTGACGAAATGAACCGACAATTGTTGGAAAACATTAATCGGAATGGCGAGCCCCTCGAGGATGCTACCACCAGAGAACAGAAGGAGATCTGGTCCAACACCAGGTCTTACTTTAAAATGTTCATCCCGAGGTAATTTGGGCACTGTGAGAGATATGTCAACTCGTATTTGATCCCACCTGCCAGATATCGTCATGATGATGAAGACTGGATGAGATTGAGTATGGATGATCCGACACCCTCAAATTTCTACCGAGTGTGGGTAGCAAGTTTGAGCGATACCTCCAAAATCCCGAGGACTTATTATAGCTACAAACATAGGACGAAGCTTGAGTATGCAGCTTCAAACTACAGTAGCCGACGGAGGACCTGTCCATTTGAAGTGTGTGTGAACATGCATGAGACTGAGCAGAAGTGTTCCTCTAAGGGTCGCTGTTATTGACATCTTGTTGAAACACACATGAATCATGGACTGATATACCGATGCACTAATGAGCAGAATGAAAACAAGAAATGCAATGGCTATGTCACACGCCTTTTTGGACGACTGACCGAGCACATTGTTAAGAAACATGGATTAAAGGCCAAGGACGCCATGGTCAGAGTCCATAATTTGCATTCCAACCTCATGAGTGCATGCTATGATCTAAAACAGAAGGAACAAAATGAGTTTCTCATCACCACTGAGCACTTCTGTCACGTATCCGAAGGCAAACAGGATGCCTACTTTACGAGAAATGTGAATGCTCACAGGTTTAACATGACACCTGAAACCCACTGTAAGGTAAAAGTCATGAGAAAAGACAGGGACACCGTGGATAAGCATGGCAAGGCGAAGTCCTACCCTGGGGTCGACCCGCGCCATAAAGAAAAGAAGAGGTTGAGATCCGAGTCACTGTCACCTGCGCCACTGGAAGCTTCAGAGAGGAAATGATCTCCAATCCTCGAGGAAATCATGTCCCAGACTGGTCCCCGAGGTATGGAACGAGTCTCACCCCTGATGCAACAATCGAATGCTGGCGATTTCTTGACCTGGCTCCGGTCAGGGACCCAGAACACGTACGATGATTGGATTCGGGGTAGGGTGGACCAACCTTGAACGCCTTCAAAAACAACTGATTCGAGTCGGAACATGCACACCATCGCAGAAATCGCAGAGAAAAGATGATTTTCCTGCCCTTCAGACAGTCGTGACCCCTGGTAAGGAGGTAGGGTTCAAGGATCCAACCCAGCACTGACTGCAAAAGGCAGACGTCCCGGTTCCAGAAGGGAGGTAGCCATGAAAGATCCGAACCAACCATTGCCTGCTCAAGGTGGGGTAGGTGCTATGCCAGCTGCCACATGTGCCAGCCCAACTCCGAGCACTGTAACGATGAGCTCCGCACAGTCTGGCGATGTTAGTGGTGGAGAGGGTTGTCCTACACCTCCACCACTGTCATCTGCCGGAATTTACTGGCGACCTATTCTTCATAGGGTCTGAACTACTTTTGACCTGGATGTTAAGGATCCAGATGAATATATCAAAGAATGATGCAAACAGTCCATCAACATGCAGAAGGAAGTGTTCAAAGCCGCAGAAAGGAATATGAAAGAAGCTGCCAACACAAAGGGCAAGTGAGACTTGAAGCTTAAGAAACTAAGGGAAGAGATGGACTTCATGGATGCTAAATTCATGGTGGGCTTTCTTTAACCATGACATTATTACATATTTACTATTTAGTAGATGGGTTCGAACTTTTTTTTTTTTTAACAAATTTAAACTTTATTGGTCTTAAGGCATATGAGTCAACAACCATGTGGAAAAGATACATAGTAACAGTTATGACTTCTTGACCAATAAGTTCATGGGTAGAGGCATACCAAAAGATATTATTATGCCTCTCCCCATGGAATATATATAAGAAAAGTAAATGACACGTGGAAATCAGTTAGACAATGAGGCTTGAAACATAGCGGTATGCGGTGGTATTTAAACATCTGGGAATGAAATTGAAAAAACAATTGTTATTATTATTGCATTGCATAGAGGAATTATTGATTATCGATTTATATATAAATTGTATACAATTGACATTTTCATGGAATAGTTTCCATCAAATCATTTTTCATTTTATCCTTAAAGGTACCAATTTCTTTTATATTTCTAGTGATAGTTAGCAATCGATTCTATAATTGAGCACATCTGACTTCAGGGTTGTATTCATAGGCTGAACAATTTATATTACTATAAAAGAGTACAGGAGAATCATGTAGGCGAGTTTGTCTATTTGCAACCCTAATATTGAGACCTTGTCTTACCATTTTGTGTGCATATAACTTACAATGGAACTGTCTTCTATTTTAAAGTTTAGGACGATTTGCCATGTGATGGACTCTATCAGTAGAGGTTAATATATTCAGTTGTCACATATATATGAAACACCTACACTCACATATATATGAAAGACCAACACTCAGTGCTGTCCGCTTCCCTACCTGGCGGCGCTGCCCGCATAGCAGGCGGCAACTGCCGCTCAGCAGACCCCCATCTGCCACTAAGCAGCCAAACAATAGTGTCTCCAATGCTAGTCTGTACCTACATGTGGGTCTGGCTGTATAAGGCCGAGACACACACACACACAGTGATACCAGCCAATTACTTTTCACAGTTCAAAGGATGCATCCCTTAACAATCATGTAACTCTATTGTAGTGGAGACATGGCAGTTGGATGCTGGGCCTAACTTTGTCTGGGGCAATCAGCCCCAGAGTTGGGATATAAGGCCCCCAGTAAGAGGTCCATCCATCTCAGTATCCAGAGAACCACCTCAGTGACTACATCTCCAGTCCAGCTCTCCTGCAGCCTGCTATGCATCTGCCACAAGAACACTCTGCTGGGTTAGACTATGCCAGACAGGCATAGGACTACACCCCACTTGTGGCCAGGGGCAATCTTCTTCCATCTATGTACCAGAGGGTAAAGTTACACATTTATATTATCCCTCTATTAAGAGGCCAGGGGCTAGGTTGTGGGAACCCACCTAGAACCTATATTGGACAATGTATTATTACTATTACACAATAGGAGTGGAACATTATTTTATACCCATATTATAATTACTGTGTTTGGAAATTACCTGCATATTAACATTTGTATTACTGATACATAACATGTTCTGCCTAAGCTGAATAAACCAGTGATAACTGGAATAACACTAATAAGAGCTTGATATTCTTACTCTATATACCACTAGTCATACGATATTTCTCATATGACAACTTGATCAAGCACAATTACTAGTAGGACACAGTCCTAGGCAAGTCTTGATACACTTATTTTGTAGTCATTGTAGTTCATCTAATAATGTTCCCTTGGCAGTACCATAGAAGATATCAGCATAATCAGTTATGGGTAGTACATAGGTTTTGTATACACGTAAGAGCACCTCATGGGATAGCATATGTCGAAGTTTGTACAGTAGAAATGATTTGAAACATACATTTTTCATTAATGCTTTTACATGTAGATTAAAATTCATCTCCTGGTCTATCAAGATTCCTAAGTATTTATATGAACACACAATGGTACTGATCCATTGATTTGTATGTTTGGTCTATGTAATTTTTTCAATGTTTGGACTGAAGAGAAAGTCATAATCTTGGTTTTACCTTCATTTATAGTTATTTTATTTTTATTAGCCCACATTATGAACTTATGTAATGCTAGTTGTAAGGATCTTTCTAGTATATCTATATCCGCTCCAGATACATATAGTACACTGTCATCTGCATAAAACATAGTTTTATGTTCATCATCAATTCCAATGCAGTCATTTATGTACAACAGGAAAAAGAGAGGGCCTAATATTGAGCCTTGAGGTACCCCACAGGTTAGAGGTAATTCAGCTGATTTTATAATGTTAGCCGTAGTACATTGTTTCCTAGTTGTAAGATAATTTCTTATTAATTCCAAGTTTTTCCTCCTTATACCGTATCGTTCTAATTTTTCTAACAATATCTGATAGTTTACAGAATCGAAAGCCTTTTTATGTCAATAAATGCAGCTAAGGTAACATATCCAATTTTACAATTTTTTTTTATTACATCATTAACAAAGAAACTTATGGAGTCAGTAGTGGATTTGTCTTTTTGATATCCTCCTTGACGTTCTGTTATTATAGAGTTCATGGTTAGGTGTCTAGAGATTGCATTATGTATTAACCTTTCTCAGATTTTACCTGGTAGAACACTGATAGGACGATATTTCGATACATTGGGACCGCGTAGGGAGTTCAGTCGGCTTCTGGCTACAGCCAGAGCAACACCTATAGCACCGAGCAATATTCATAGCACCTCTTCGAACCTATGTAAATATGGAATAAACATGTGCTGGTTGCACTAACCCGAGCTAACTTATCTGGTTTTACTTGATATTAATATATCTTGAACTTAACCGAAGTTATATAAAAACTCGAAACATTGCAGTATCATAGGGAGCTTGGTTTCCTGCACTCCAAAATGGGATAACTCGCCAAAAAGGGCACCAAACACCTGTTATCAGGAATCACCTTAATTTTTTATAGATCTCCTTTAGTTTACTTATATAGTGTGGCTAGACCTACCTGAGCATGTGAATCCATTGCCTTGATAGCCAGTGTTACAGTTACAGTCGTAAGATCCCTCAGTGTTTGTACATGTAGCTTGTGCAGCACAGTCATTACTGCCAGAACATTCATCAATATCTGAAGTGAAGGAATCACTGTAGACATGATAATATTGATTTCATTAGGGGAAATATGATGATTATCAATGACCGCATTGGTTTTTATTGCCAGATGAAGGTATGAGTACACTAAATATCTTATTTTGGACAAAAGTGTGTAATGCAATGACAAAATGCCCTAAATGTTCAGGGGATGAGAAACTGATATATGGACTGTATTCAGGTCGATTTTAAAACGGGTATTTTCCTCACCTTTGATTAGGGAAATTATGTAATACTTTCCTGTTGACTATTCATTATTATGCTGGCAGCTGATCAAAGTCCCAACACTTTCCTAGACCTACCTGTACATGTAGATCCATCACCAGTGTAGCCGCTTTGACAGGCACATGTATAGGATCCCTCAGTGTTTGTACATGTAGCCTGTGCAGCACAGTTATTACTGCCTTCACATTCATCAATATCTTCAAAGGAGATATGAAAAAAGACACTTCTATTTCTTTTATTCAGCTAGACCTGAAGGTTATGGTTACTAGACTATTAGCCACAGGTATGTTTCAATGATTTAATTACCAGAGCTTCATTCATACAGCATAATGAAGGATGGGTTGATTGGATCAATGGCCTTTCAAGTTTCAAAGTTCAAGATTGACCAACATTTTCTCTTGGTCACTTTCAGGGATGTTAGTTTAATAAGGAAGTAACATGTAGAAAAGATAAAACTTTGAAGCTTGGTTATCTTGACTATAGCCACCTATGAGAAGTTGTCTGTTTTTTTATACATGTGTTAAATTCCACAGAAAACATTCTCTGACAATTTGATAATTAAACTTCAGTTAAATATATCGAAGACAATCAGAAATATTTTTTCAAACAAGTAGTTGTGAGTAGCATGTAAATGAAGATTTTCTGAATGAAATAAAACTGTTACTAAGTATAGGAGTCTATGGGAATGGGATATACAAAATCAAATGATCAGAACGGATACAATTTTAATGAATCACACCTAATGGGGTGATAAAAATGGGTTTGGAATGTAAGAAAATGTTGTCATCAGTTTTCACCACAATATCCCCTTTGTGTAGATCCTACCAACTACCTTTAATTGCTTTAATGACATTTACATCAAATTATCACATATTTAACTTCTCAATATAGAAGTGAAAGCCTTAACCTTGTGGCAGAGCAGTTTATGATACAAACCTGAACATGTGAATCCATCGCCTTGATAGCCGGAGTTACACTGACAAGTGTAGGATCCTGGAGTGTTTGTACATGCAGCTTGTGCATTACAGTTATTACTGCCCAAACATTCATTGACATCTATAGTGAATAACAGGAGATGTTGTGATAAGTAGAGAACTCGACCGCTTTTACTTTATTCATATATTGTACATTCTACCAATCATACAACATCCATTATCGCTGACTATACTTGGCTATAATGTATGCAGTAGTACCACACCCTGCCTTTAGGTATGGTACACCTGATGGTCATTATGTATATAGCCAGGTGCTGGTGCACCTGCCAGCATTACCAACTAGCTATTCACAGAATTAACATCTCTTCAGCATGTACTTTTGTACAAGAAAGCATCATCATCAATTATCCACTAAGAACACTAGACATGGAACCATTACAAAAGGTAGAATGTCTCTTACCTGTACACACCAGTCCTGTTCCGGCAAAGCCTGTATTACAGTTACATTGATATGTCCCAGGAGTGTTTGTGCACAAAGCGTCTGTATGACAATTGTTGGTACCACTGCACTCATCCACGTCTATTGAAGTAAGATTGATGATATAGAAATAGAAGACTTCAGTTTGGAAAGGGCCAGGAATTCAGTCTATACGAAAACAGGCTATTCCAGCGCTCACATTTCAAAACTCTGCAAGCCTGGATTTATCTTGCAGGACTGTACTACTAAAACTATAATTAGACAGGCACATGTATAGGATCCTGCAGTGTTTGCACATTTAGCCTGAGCAGCATGGTTATTACTACCAGAACAGTTATAGCATGAAGTACATCTTCATGGGAAACGGTACTCTAGTTTTATGATGGACTTTATATAAGATAGAAATATACTGACACAGTTTTTGAAGTAGTAATTATCAATGCAGCAGTCCGTAGCTTATTTACTTGCATGATTTCTTTATTCCCTTGAAGAGTAGCACAGAAAAACCCTATGGAATTTCTATACAATGCCATGATGTTGGGCTCTTTTTATTCTAACTTAATAACTACTAAACCACAGTTTGTAAAACCCTCATTGCATAAGCAATTCAGTACCTTATGTAGTTTGCAAATTGTAACATTATCAGATGCATCAGATGAGCCTGAGGCATTGGATTACAATGATAACCTTTTCACATTTGACTTATAAAGTCGAACAAGGTCTGATTTGATAATTACGGTACAATCACTGATAACTTGGGTTATAGTAAAAGGACCGTCCCAATTAGACGCTAATTTTATGTGTCTAAGTGGTTCATGTAGTCTTAGAACTCTATCTCCGGATTGGAATTTCCGATGCTTTAGATCGGTATCATATCCTACTTTCTGCCATTTGGCACTTTTCTCCAAATCAATTCGGACAGACTCGTATGCATTTTTGAATCTGTCTCTTAAACATTCGACAAAAACTACATGACAAGGTAGTTCCGGGTCCATTCCTACGACTCCAAAGTCTGCAGGCATGATTAGATCCTCTCCGAAAACTAGAAGATTCGGAGTACAGTTGGTACTCGAATGTACCGTACTGTTGTAAGCATGTGTCACAAAATGACATTGCTCATCCCAATCGTCCATATGTTCATTAACAAGTGACTTTAGGACCTGAATAAGGGTTCTATTGAACCTTTCGACCAATCCGTCACTTTGTGGCCTATACGGATTGGTTCTAGTTTTGCAGATAGCCAAGTATTCGCACATACCTTGCCAGAGATACAAAGGTCTCGGCACAAGTGACCGCTTTGTGGTCCGGTAGTGGAAATACTTTGGTGTATTTCGTGTAGTAATCGCACACTACCATCATACAGGTATTATCATTAGCGGTTGTATTAAGTCCACTAATGATATCTACCCCGATTCTCCGAAGAGTTCCTGAGATAGGGGAAGTTTGCCCATCCCAGGTCTGGGTTTGTTTTTACAACAATCCGGACAGGTGGTTACCCATCTTTGCAAGTCTCGTGACATGCCGGGCCAATAGTAGCTGTGCAGTTATCGAGTCAGCTTCCTGGAAACGTCGTATGTGATCCATAGACCATTCCAGTACACTGGCAACTAGGGGTTTGAAGGGCCTTCGAATCCCTGCTAGCACTGCTCTGTGAGCTCAACAATCAGTACAAACCGGATTATCACATTTTCGAATTGGTATTCGAGACAAAGCATCAGCATTTAAATGCTTAACTCCGGGTCTATGCTGAATCTGGTG
The DNA here is from genome assembly GCA_949317995.1 of Acholoe squamosa. Taxonomy (NCBI): domain Eukaryota; kingdom Metazoa; phylum Annelida; class Polychaeta; order Phyllodocida; family Polynoidae; genus Acholoe; species Acholoe squamosa. The sequence goes on along the minus strand of OX439051.1, from coordinate 414,491 downwards.
ATGTTCAAGCCCATATTCGGATAAGTGGGCTAGCCATCGACCTAACATGCCTTCAGCATCTCGGAAGTTCAATAACCATCTTAAGGAGGAATGATCCGTACGTAAAGTGAAGTTCGTCCCCCATAAGAAGTGTTTGAACTTCTTTGTATATACAACTACTGCTAACAGTTCTCTTTTGGTCGTGCAGTAATTGCGCTGAGTTTTACTCAGTGTGTTGCTAGCAAAGGCAATTGGTACCTCCTTCCTATTTTGGACTTGCGAAAGTGCTGCACCAATGCTGTCATTACTAGCATCCATATCCAGTATAAAATGATCCATCTCATTCGGATATTGCAATATGGGAGTACTCGTGAACAGATCTTTCAGTTTTTGAAAAGCAGATTCCTGTTCATGCGTCCAAGGAAATTTTTCCTTGGTACTTCCTGGAGTCCAGTTAGCTATTACTTGTAATGGGTAACTGACTCTAGAATAATTCGGAATAAATTCCCTGTAATAGGAACAGAATCCTAAAAATGATCTCACCTCTTTGGGTGTTTTAGGTCTATTCCAATTCGTTACTGACTCGATTTTATCGGGATCAGCTTTTATTCCTTCATCAGAGATGATGCGGCCCAAATAATTTATGGACTTTCTAAACATGTGGCATTTTTTAGGTTTCAGTTTGAGACCATTAGAAATAATACGTTCTAATACCAATCTAAGATTATTAGAACACTCTTCGAATGTTTTTCCGAAGACTATTACATCGTCAAGATATACAAGACATCTTTTCCACAATAAATCACTTAATATAGTTTCCATCATTGCTTCAAATGTAGCTGGTGCATTGCACAAGCCAAACGGCATTACGTTATATTGGAATAGTCCAATATGACTCGAAAATGCTGTCTTTTCCATATCTGATGGGTTCATTCCCACTTGCCAGTATCCTGATTGCAAGTCTAGGGTACAAAACCAACTGTTACCTCCTAAGGAGTCAATGGTTTCGTCTATTCTCGGTAATGGATACGAATACTTTTTCGTTACTCCATTTAACTTCCTGTAGTCTATGCAAAAGCGTATAGTACCATCTTTTTTGGTTACCATACATACAGGACTACTCCATGGACTATTGGATGGGACTATTACATCCTGATCCAACATCTTGTTTATTTCCTCTTCAGCTACTCTTTTCTTTGCTAAAGGTAACCGCCTATACAGTATTTTAAAGGGTTCTGCATCTCCAGTATCTATTTTTTGTACTACCTTATTTGTCGTACCTAGTTTTTCACCAGGTTTGGCAAAGGCATTACTATACTGACAGAGATATTCATAAAAATCTTTCCGATGTTCCGGATTTTCTAATGAAGTTTCTTCATACAACTTTAACAAGTCATCCAAAATTCCATCATCTTCTGTTACCTTTCGTAAGTTTAACTTACTATCCGTTACAGTTTCCGAAAGGGTCACGATTCCAAAAACTTGTCCCTTTTTTAGGTAGATAGTAGTGTTTCCAGTATTGGAAACAGGTACTACCGACCAGGATGCATTTGCTACTATGGTGTCTACAGAAGTTAATCCGATACTTGACAAAGTAACTACCGTAAACTCCCGCGTATAAGACGCGTCCTCTATGCCAAACAAAATGCTGGGGAGTCTTATAGGATTTCCTCAAGTTTGGGGTGCGTCTTATACGAGGGGTAATTTTTCTATAGAAATGTACTAATCTTGCAAATTCCATGCTTAAAATGTGCAACTTATACGCGAAAATGCTTCTCCCAAGAAGGGGGTGCGTCCTATACACGCACCGCGTCTTCTACGCGGGAGATTACGGTACATCCGGTTCTATCACTGCAGGCTTATTACGCATTGCAGGATCACTTCTAACAAGCACATCACAGGCTACACCCGCGGGAATTCGCACAGTGTGTGCAACACAAGCCATACTGCATACTTGCCTTAGTACGAACCTAACCTTTACAGGATACAGGTATTTCACACTCAACACTCCTGATTATGGTTCTAAAACCACCCCGTGCAGGGATGCGAAATCCAAACTGAGTATCCCCTCATCTGCTATATCCGCAACGGTGGCACTCATGACATAGTCATGTATTCCATCCAATTGCAACTTCACACAAGTTCTTCCATACGTTTGCATGGTACTGCCATCGGCTGTTTGAGCATTTCCTCCCGATTTGAGAGTATCATGTTCATTCGGTATAAGATCATAGAATCTCTTGGAAATACAGGAGTGGCTAGCACCCGTATCCATAAGAAATTCGGCAGATCTTCCGTTAAGAGTGAGGCAAACATACCACCGCCTTCCGTTTAGAACAGAGGGCGTGTCCGTGACGATTGGGACGTTATTGTTCACACCTGGAGTCAATCCACATCCTTTCAGGTATTCCAGACAAGGATGACCCGGGGGTAGGTAGGCACTACCAACCCTGGCTAAAAAATAGCCGCCTACCTCGTCACTGATATTGGGTTTCCCCTGTGCTCCCTGGGCACCTGTTATATCAGCTTCCCTAACCTTCCATGTGTCTACAACCACCTCGGTGTTAGGCGAGTTTGCTACTTTATGCGAACTATCGTTACGGATGGTGATATCATGGCAAGATTTGTCACTGGGATCCCCTTCTCTGCCCATAGGGGGACCCCTCCTTAGTTTTCCTCTGCTGTTGAACCAGAGACACCTTCCTGTCTACGAGGGACAGGTTTCTCAGCCATACATTCGGATGCATAGTGTCCTAATTTCTGGCATCTGAAACATCTCCTCTGGGATTTATCCACCCGAGGTCTTTTCAGAGCCTCTGTCAATCCGGCTATCAATGTCTCTACCAGATTCGTTGGAGCAGCAGTGGATGCTACGGTAGGAGTGACTGTAGATGTCATGTTACCAGCTTAAATCGGTCCGGAAGCTATTTTATTAGCAACAGACCCTCCTTTTCCTTTCGCAAAAACTTTTCTATACCGTTTCTGTCGGTAGTACTTTCCAGCTACCTGGACTGAACCAATATATTCTCCATTTTCATCGGAGACATATTCGTCTTCTTGGTCAGCCTCTTGTAAGTCAACTGGGGCCAATTGGGAAGTCTCATATACTTGTGCGGGGGCACCTCCGTATTGTAGTGGAGCTGCTCGCACCGGGTTTGGTCCTAAACCCACTAGCTTTTTCTTCATATCATCGATTGATATAAAGAGGTCACTGAAAGATGTATCATCCTTCCAAGAATCCCAAACTACTTGTTTGTGATCCGGATTCTGCAATCCATTGTAGAATTGTGTAAACAGTTCCTGCAGATAGCAGTCATCGTCATGAGCCCAATTAGGATGTGCTTTCGATAGCAAGTCCTGTAGCTCCAAACCAAAGACTTTATGAGATTCTTTAGGTTTTTGTGTCCTCTTCTTAAAGCTTACCCATGGATCTTCTCTAACGATCGAGCCAAATAGGTACGCTGCACACTCGACCAATTGATCATAGGTGCCGTATATTCTGTATGCTGCTCTCCACTGGTTGAGGGCTACTTTTCCGCCTTTGTTCAACCAACAGATTAAGTAAGGCAGAGCTTCTTCTTTTGTCCAACCACTACAGTTGACTTCATTGACAAAAGCCTGATACCTATCCTTCCATGGATCATTCGAATCATAAGGAGGGGGTATCCTTGCCTGTCTACGAGCCGGATTATTACATGCTCTAGTTCATGACTTCCATGCCATGTGCTCCCTTCCGGTAGCAGTCAATGCCCAAATTTTGGACACATTGGCTTCTATCAAAGATGTTTTGCATCTCTGCAGGCATGGATGTTCTCCTGTTTGGTTTCCTGCCATCTCCTACCGATCCCGATCCTCCGGATCCAGATCCACCAGGACCGCCTGGGGGATTACCTCCGGGTGGACCATTATTGGGGTAATTTCCGGACGGACCGTTAGAATACCCACCTCCATAACCAGCATTTCCAGTTGTTCTGGAAGATGCAGACCCGGGATAGGAATTATTTTGATTCCCTCCCTGGTTATATGTATTCCCATAATGGTAGTTACTTCCTCCTGCCGGATTATAGTTATTACTATATCCATGAGGAGTTGCTCTAGGTAAATACGTACCCCCTACCACATTGGGTTGTGGAGGATTCAGTCTAGGGAATCATCCACCATTAGGTACATTGCTCTGACCCGAGGGCGGGTTAGGCAATCTTGCACCTGCTGGTGTGCTATGTCCGGGTTGAGAAAAATAAGAAGGTGGTGTAAGTAAATTTCTCACTGGTCCCGCTGCCTGTGGTTGAGCCACTGGTGTAGTGTTATTTCCACTAGCTGTATTAGCATGAGTCGCTTTAGTTTTATGACTCAGATCTGGTATTGGGGGTGCCGGACCTACAACCGTATCAAGCACAGGAGCCTGAGGTGTAGGTGCACTGTTGGTGGGTCCCTTGTTAGTTCCTACTTGTATAGAGGTACTATTCGGAACACCTACTCCGCTGGATGCGGAATCATCCATTTTTTTATAAATTCTGGAAACTACATTTTTGTCTACCCCATCAGCAACGAATGGGTTGTATCTGGTGGGAGTTACATCTTGGGATGTATTCGCCAACATTGTAGAGACCCCATCTTGATCTATAGTACCTATAGTCAGTTGTGCAGTGTGAGTTTCTGTCTATACTCTTCCAGGTTTTTATTATAAGCTATAATGCCCATCCGGATAGTTTCATTGTCTTCAGCTTGCTTACTGCACTGAAGTTTCAATTTCTCCAATTCGCTTTGATATTGGCTTATTTCGGATTCGTAATTCGCCTTATTAAGACATAATTGATCATTTGTATCTATGTATGTCTGGATACGAGTGTGTCTATTGTCATATTCTTTATTGAATGACTTTCTCATTTCTTGAAGTTTTATTTCTTCACTTTCTAATTCATTCATGTATTCACTCTTTCTGGTTTCGAATTCATTTCGCATACCGATTAAGTCTTCTTGTAGATGCAGTTTTTCATCGATTACTTCATCTTTCGCTTTGATCAAGGTATTTAAATTCTCGTTCAAAGTTACGTAGGTTTCGTTTAACAACAGGACATCCGGTTGTTTAAATTCCTCACCTTCCGGTACCGCATATGTTACGTCGCCGTCTATGGCGCTGTAATCTAGTATCGGTAGTCCATGTCTGGGTATACTGTATGGTAATTTTCCAAACGTAACCCTCTTTGGCATAGGTGCCAGATGTTCTGGATTGGTGCTTCCACCAACTTCGAACATTGAATTACTTAATTCGTCAACAAGTGATTGTTGACCCATTAAATTACTCTTTCTCTGTATGGATTGTTCCCTCCGTACAGAGTCTAGTATGTTTTCTTCACTATCCATCTTATAGTGAGGTCCGGGATCTCTCCAGGATGCAGTGTCTACATCCTGTGAGTTCAAATGGGTATGGATCAACAATGACCCATTGCCATTCTCCTGGGCAGTTGATTGCCCTTCAGGGTTAGCTTCCGCGAGGCTGTCTAACCCATGAACTAGCCGTTCGGACGTTATAACGTCCGGGCTATACACCAGAACTAACTGGTCATGGCACCAATGTAATGGTTTAGTCTTACGGTCTTTATATAAGGACCTAGGTGTTCGTCGTCAGATGTCCCCACAGACCCGGATCGGTGCTGCCACCTATCCGGAACCTGAGGAACATCCGACGACTGGACTCACCCGCCACGCCAGATGGTACCCAACACTATGGTTTGTATTAACGTACCTCTACACTAAGTATAGGAGTCTATGGGAATGTGATATACAAAATCAAATGATCAGAATGGATAAAATTTTAATGAATCTCACCTAATGTGGTAATAAATATGGGTTTGGAATGTAAGCAAATATAGTCATCATTTAATCAGTTTCAGTTTTCACCACAATGTCCCCTTTGTGTAGATCCTATCAACTACCTTTAATTGCTTTAATGACATTTACATCAAAATATCACATATTTAATTTCTCAATATAGAAGTGAAAGCCGTAACTTTGTGGCAGAGCAGTTAATGATACAAACCTGAACAGGTAAATCCATCGCCTTGATAGCCGGAGTTACACTGACAAGTGTAGGATCCTGGAGTGTTTGTACATGCAGCTTGTGCATTACAGTTATTACTGCCCAAACATTCATTGACATCTGTAGTGAATCACAGGACATATTGTGATAAGTAGAGAGCTTGACTGCTTTTACTTTATTCATATATTGTACATTGTACCAATCATACAACATCCATTATCGCTGACTGTATTTGGCTATAATGTATGCAGTAGTACCACACCCTGCCTTTGGGTATGGTACACCTGATGGTCATTATGTATATAGCCAGGTGCTGGTGTACCTGCCAGCATTACCAACTAGCTATTCGCAGAATTAACATCTCTTCAGCATGTACTTTTGGACAATAAAGCATCATCATCAATTATCCACTAACAACATCATCAATTATCCACTAATTGCCAGCTTCTTGTTATAACTATGTTCATATAGTAGCTGTAATAACCAATAACTGGAAATGACATGTGTTGGAGGGTGGAGAACAAACGGTTTTTGAATGCTTTCTCATGGACCTAGCAAATTTTTGGCAAAATTAGTTGGTGATAGTGCTCAGTGCAGTGTTGTGCTCGACAGGCAGAGTGCTTTGTTCCTGATGGAGGCATGCCTAGATGACTGGCCAACGACGAGGACGTAAGGATTGGCGAGCTGCACAGAATCCCGAGTTTCAGAGGAATCTGAGATCCGTGAAAGGAAGACTTTCCCCGAAGGTATTTCAGGGTGTGGAGATTTTATTGGATTTCTCACCTCAACGCCACAGCATGACTCATCTCCAGCAGCAGGGGCAGCAGCAGCTAGAGTGCACGATCGCATAGATGCATATCATCAACAGTGAAGTAATACTAAGAAGTTATTGGTGTTTTCCTCCAATCTAATGTTACTGGATCCTCCACTATAAACTTCGGTGCTGGGATACTGACACTACTAATGTGGTTGAGGCGCATGCTTCTAATTTGAGCATTAGTATTGACTCCATCTGGTCAGTCAGTGACTCTATTACCAACATAAGTGACAAAAATCCTAAAACATTAGGGGAAGCCGCAGATATTATTTGTGAGTTGCAGGATAAATCAACTGCACAAACAGAGGGTTTTACTAGACAGGTTCAACTCCTGCAGAGTCAGGCAGCAGAGAATGCAGGGCATATAAAAGTTTTGGAGGATACAATTGCAAATTTGAAACCTAAGATTAGAGATCCTACTATTAAAGTAGAACCTGAACAGCAAACGGTAGTAAACCCTTTTGCCAGCAGATTAGTGGATTTACAAATGCAAGTAGAATTATGGAGAATCGCTTTATAGATTATAATGACACCTTACACCATATGAAAAAGAAACTAGACAATCTGTAATATTCCAAACACAGAGACATCATTAGATCATTAAGTGATAAACCAGAGCCCTTTGAGATACCCACAATTTTGAGATCTGCGAAGGAGTTTATTGATGAGAATCAGTCCTATGCCAAGGACATTGATGAAGCCCCTAAGTATTGGTTCAAGGGTTTATCACAATTTCTAAAGGGAGATGCGTTATCTTTTTTATGATGCCTATAAATCTATGTACAAGGGGAATACTGATTTTGTCCAATTGAGAGAGAAATTTACAGCCAGATACCTAAGGATGACCTTAAGAAGGGTGATACTAATAGGAAACAGCAACCAGGAGAAACAGTGCAGAATTATGCATCTGATATGCAATGCTTGTTAAGTAAATTGAAAGTGGATGAAATCGGAGATGTTGTTTTAGCACAGTATCCTACTTCCATCATGGCTACAGTTGATATGGCCGAGATCAATCGAGGTGTTGTAGAAGTAAACCAGATTTGTCGAATCAGGTCAATATCAACACAGCGACCTTAAATGCTACACAGCACACCATGAAGAGCAGAGTATATTTTGATGAGTGAGGCCGTTCTAAACATGAGAAATCTCTTCACAAGAAAGATAAGCTCAACCAAGGAAAATCAGGCTCTAGTAATGGCCATAGAAGTAGCTCTAGAGAGAGCCAGAGTAGTGGTGCCTCTAGATCACCTTCTGGCAGTAGAGACTCATTTGCATCATCAAACGGAGATGACAGATACAATAGAAATGTCTCCAAAGAGAAATATAAGTCCAAGAAGCATGATAAGCATAAGTCTAAGAGTTATGGTGGTAAATGTCATTCCTCAAATTCAAGCCATAATTATAGTTCTAAAAGAGACAGTAAGAAAAGTGACAGCCATTCTGATTTTGAAGAGGGAGATTTGGATACCATCCCATCTTCTAGTAAGCATAATTTAAACAACTAGAGTCTAGACAGAGCAGGTCATCTAGAGTTAATCATAGAGTTGCTGATTTCAATGGGGCTAATTTACTAGAATGTAAGTTAGAGAATGGTGCGTTAGATGTAAATTTTTGTGGTTATATGGTACCTGCATTAGTTGATACGGGTGCAGCCATCAGTGTTATTTATCATATAAATCGTTGCATATGACAGTTGGTGTGACTGAAAATATGCATAGAGAGACAACGGTTCCATTTTGTGTCAAGTACGGTGTTGTGAAACAAATTAAATCTACAAATGAAATTCCTTTTATGGGTCCAGATGACTTAAAAGAACAGCCTATCAAAACATCTGATGTCGATTATAAATTGGATGAGGAGAATCACAGAGTTGTGGCAATTGTTAGAGATAGATATGTCGATGCCTTTATCACATCTGATAGTGAGATGGGCCTAACCACTGAATATACTCACTGTAGATTTTCATAGAAAGTGTACTTCTGGAATTTTTGGACTTCGGCCGGCCTGTATCCTTAGGATTTTGATTTTTCCTGTATTTTTTTTGCTCATATTGTCGGGCTGGATGAGTTATTCTTGTCACATATAGGTTTACATGGTGGGAAATCGATATTTGAACCTCCAGGGACTCAAAAATAGGCCAAACTTGACCCAAAAATCCGAAAAAATAATCTTTTTTTTTCAATATTCTGAAAAAATCAGACAATATTTGTGTTGTTCCATTATAGCTTCATATATTCCATGGTTGGACAGTGATTCAGGTCCAAAAATCCACTTCCTAGGACTATTTTTAGTGTTATCTAGGAAAAATTTACTTTTTGTAAAGTGAAACGTCTGTGTGATTTTTCTAGTGCACTACCCCCTAACATTGATTTCCTTACTAATTTTCTGAGAGGGGTAGAAGTGGTTTAGGTGTAAATTCCCTCTCTTTGGTCATCAGGATGTCCTGTGTAAAATAAATGCATCTCACTAATCCAACTATGATAGTCTTCTGATGCCTACAGGTTAGCATTCTATAGCACAGATCCTAGAAAAAATTGGGGGTTGCACAGAGGTCCAGGTGGACGACTCATGGTCACTTTACCCTACATACATGCCCAGTGTATAAGAAATTTGGTAAGTTCTCTTGGTTTGGCATGGTAGGAGATGAGGACATAAAATGGCTGACCTAATGACATGTATGGGCGAGTGAGATTTGAGTGGTATGTCATGTTTAATAACTCTCATATATTCGTGAAAATTTGCAATCTAGACCTCCTTAAACCGCAAATCAAGGAAATAATTTTGTTTATCTTTGTCAGAGGTGTCTTAACTTCCATAAATTGTGCATATTTTTTTATGAACCTTTATCGATTTTTTGTTATCAAATTTCTATTATAGATGAAAAAGTAATGTTCCAGTCTGTCCTGGATACAAGTTCTATATTGAACCATTCTAACTATGTCAGACAATTACCCCCCACACTTACCTAGGAAACCAAAATATAAAATTTTTGGTTATTGTTAATTTTCTGCAGCAGCAGGGGTAAAAATACTTTCTGTCTTGGCCAGTATATGTCCTGGTGCGTGACAATTAGGGAATTACATGGTGTCTTCAATGGAAATCCTCAGCTATTTTTGTACCATCCAACCTTATACCATCTGAAAGCATATGCCCTTGGCTTTGTCTTACATACAATTGATAGTACCTAACTAACTCTATGTCCCTTTTAGGCAGAGCACTAATGGATGAATCGTTTTATTACCTGAACTTCACTTAAACTCCCATCTAAGCCCTGCAAGGAAATGGACCAACTAAAACCCCAGAGAATCTAAATACAACTCTCTAAACCAAACCCTTAGACCTTAGTAGAACCATAAAAACAATATATTAATGGGTTAAAATGATATACCACATTTTGGCGCCCAAGGTGAAGACACCCCCTAATGTCACTCTCCTGGACATCATTTCATAAGTATTATGGCTTATAGAACCTGGTAGAAGAGAGATTATGGGAAAACTTGTAAAGGGGCAAGAAGAAGCTGGTATAATTGAATGTTGTAAAGGTCATACTGGGTTCTTTTTACGGATGTGGACGGCACATTTTAAAATTTCTTGTGCATTCTCAGTGAGGTCTTCCTGATACTTAAGATTATCCTTGACCAATTTCTCTACACGCTCTTTTTCGGCCTTGTGTAGCTTCCAGAAGCACATCAGAGTGTCATTTATCATTCCCTAATGGAATGTAACGGCCCTCTAATGTTGAAGCCCTTCCCATGCTTGGTAGATCATGCTCTGGACTTCAGCATTTCCTGGTTCTATATTATCGAACCAGGTTTCCGCCCTACCACAGCGAATGACTATTTTGTCCTTCGGTGCTTCAGGTGGTTCCTTCTCCACTTTTTCAGGTGCTTGTGGAGCTGGCGGTGTAATCCCTCCGGCTCCATCCACAGATTGTACGACAGGAGCAGATCCGGGTTGATCCATTCCCATCTGTACATATGGTACACCATCCGGAGTTGGGAGTAGGTGAACCTGCAGACCCAGCTTTAAGTAATGCTGAATCTGCTTGGTAGTGGTCAAAGGCTGTATATTACCACCAGCTGAAGGACTACCTGCTGCTGCAGCTGGTTTCCTCCACAGCTTCCCCCCTAATCCCTGGCGTCAAGACCTGACTCTCGGGACCATGTACCCCAATCCAGGAAATTGGTTGGGGTCAAGTTTGCCAGGTGTAGCTTCAGCAGCGGCTTTGTATGAGCCTAATCTGCCGGGATCATGTCTTGGACCTCTCCACACTCGTGTTGAATGCTTAAAGGTCGGTTCGGGTGGTGACTTAGCGGCATCATGATGGACAAGGGGTGATCTGGAACGATCCCTCGGCCACACATACTATCCGGTTGCCTAGGAGATTCTTCTCGCCGGTCTTCCTTTCTGCTTCTGCCGGATTAAGCCGGATTCTTACCCAGGTTACAGCACTCGTTCCATTCCTCATCATGGAGATCCAGTTTGCATCACCCCTTGGTGATGACAAACCTCGCCATGAGTTTCTTACCGTGCGTGGTGTCAGTGACGCCGAATGATTGATCACTGGGTTTCACATTTGCCCAATGCTCGTTGTTCATCCATAAACTCTTTGTGCAAAACCATGACCTGGTCACGGGCTTTGTTTAGTCCATCAGCGTTCACTGATTTTCCATGGCGACATAAGTCACCCCGGCATTTAAAGTTAACACGCTTCGTACATTTAGTACTCTTCTTGCCCTCATCTGGATCACAGTACTTGGGGTGGTGGTGCATATGCTCCTCTACCAAGTGACATTGGAAACGTAGTTGGGTATCCGATGCACGTTCATGTTCCATGTCACTTTTGTCCACGCATATGGAGAAAGGGCATGTCTTCCGGGTCTTGGAATACCATTTATCCAAGGCCCATCGGAGCTTCTTTTTCTGAACCGGACTATAGTAAGTCTCAGCACAGATATTCAACAAAAGCCAAATTCTTTGGTACATTTTGTTTGGGATAGGGTCAGTGTCTGTTAGACACATCCAATCCTCTTTATCCGTATTACCATCCTTATTATACTTTTTAGGGCACCCGTATTTAACGGTACCCTTTTTGGTAATGTCGGTAATACAATCCTGCATCCAGGTCAGGATGTGATCCTTAAATCCACCCTTGGCATTAGCCCATCGTTCCGCTTCGGATAGAGTTGGGACTATATTGTCATCCGACTAGACTCCAAAATAGACCCCGTTTGGTCTACTTCCATAGTCTCCATTGGTTCGGCAGCTTTACTGTGCTGCTGACTTAAAGCAGAATCCGGAAGGTTTTTAAGCTTCCGTAGCTCTGCCTTCCTCTCTCTCTCTGACTGGGTCTTAGTCCAGCCTTCTTCCTCGGGGGCAGCAGGGCTCTCCAGTTTCTTAACCTTAGTTTTGGAAACCGGCTTCCCTGCTTGAGGACGTCCTCCTGTTTGCCTGTTACGACAATCTTTTTAAATGGGGGAGCTACAATGGCTTGGTCGTCAAGCTGCTTCCTTTCACTCTCCTCATGCTTTGCTTTAGCAGCAGCCCTCTCCTCCTGGATCTGATTCCGGATGAGGCGTCGAACAGTTTCTGCTTGTGCCTATGTCAACAGACTGTGTTTCCAAGCATAATCAATATCGGATTCCAGGATAGAATACCCAGTGGTCCAGGAATCAAATTCAGTAGCAGCTCTACAGTACTCCGATATGTTCAATAAAGAACACTCCTGAGCAACCGGATTCGGATATCGGTGGCTCTCGTAGCATATAAAGAGCCTGGCCCAATTTACTTGTAAGAGATCGTCTATCCCCCAGTGGCTATGATATGGCTGTGCCATGAGGTCAAGCTCCATCATCATGGCAGCATCATAAACTGCCTTCCGGAATTCATAGTGAACCATAAGTCCCCTCTGAAGCCATCCATAATCCATCAGCCATTTCTGAGGGATTTCTGAGTGTACAGGTATAACCTCAAGTATACTACGTCGGACTTCCTGATCGATCCGAATATGGCGTTCATCCTTGTCCAACCTCATCAGACTCAGGTGGACAAAGAGATATCAGCCATCAAATGACAGATAGTGCTCTTCGTTCACTCGGTGAGGCCCTAGGGTCCGAAATCCATCGTCCAGGATTCTGTTGTCATGTTCGACACCTGTATCAGCAACTGGGTCACCAGTGGTGCCACTGGATTCTGTTATAATATGTCAAAATGTTATGTATATAATATTTCTAAAGACTTTGGTTACCTAGAATGATTATTTCTAGTCCTGTTAATATTGAACAATCAGAAGCCAGCACCACCTGTATGCTGCAGAGAGTTGTTTGTCCTTGACCTCACACGGAATACACTGTCATGGCCGACCAGTCTAGATCCCAGACCTGTGTTATAGTTTCTATCTAAATACCTGACTCCCAAGTTGGTGACAGCGAATAATTTTGAGAGTATGTGGTAGGTGGATATCTAGAGAACACCTGGAGGTCAGGATTTTTGCCGGATGGTCAAATGGCAAAGGAGATGTGCCTAGGGCTACAGACCTAAGGTAAGACAAGCCTTTCTTTTATATTGCACACCCACCTGCTGTGTTGCCCAATGCCAAGTCAAGCTGAATTCATTAAGGCAACATAATTATTGACAGTTTCTGTTGTAAAGTGACTGGAGAGAGACTTTGTCAGTGTCACTGCTCCAGAGCATCCATACTCCATAGCCAGACCCATAGCCACCTGTCTCAGTGAAAGTGTCTCACAGAAAGCCCCTATAGACTGCATTTCCTTTTGTTTTATTCTGAACCATGGCCAAGTTTAGTCCCCCTGACCCGTTCACCTTTGAGGAGCCCTCAAAGTGGCCAGAATGGAAGGAGAGGTACATGAGGTTCAGATCCGTCACTAAACAAAAGAATGAGGATAAGGATGTCCAAGTGTCATCACTGATTTATTGCATGGGTAGACAAGCTGAGAACATTTTTAAGTCATTCCGCTTCGACCCCATCGCACAGCCAACCGCTGCCGTACCACATCCGATAGACCCTAAAGACAACTTCGATGTAGTCATGAAAAAGTATGACGAGTACTTTATACCTAAAAAGAATACCATTCACGAGCGTACAAAGTTTTACCACAGAGTCCAAGAGTCAGGCGAATCGATCGAGTGTTTTCTCCGAAGCTTACATGCGATAGCGGCGCATTGTCGGTTTGAAGATAAGGAGGATGAGCATATTCCTGACAGGTTCATCAGTGGCCTGAGTGACAAGACAATGTCGAAGAAGCTCCAGCTCGAACAGGACACTCTCACCTTGGACAAAGCGGTACAGCAAGCCCGACATAACAAGCTCGTCCAGATGCAAAACGAGCCATCAGCAGCCGTCAACGCCGTTAGGGATGGTGGAACGAGAAGAAGGAAGCAAGGGTCCTCAAAAGCTGAAGGTCAAAAGTCAAACGGCCAAGGTCATCGATCGAATGACCACAGTAAGAAGTCAAACACGAAGAAGTCGAAGCCGAAATGTGGTAACTGTGGTTATGTCCAACGATCGTCCGAACCAGACGCATGTCCAGCGATTGGTAAGACGTGCAAGAATTGCAACATGAAAGGTCATTTTCAAGCTGTATGTCGTCAGAAGGTCCAAGAAGTCTATGGAGATGACCAGCAGGACGATTACTTCTGCGGATCCATTGACTGTGACGATAGCGACCCAGCATGGAAAGTTACTCTATCCATCGGGGGTAGTCAGCCCGTAGACTTTAAGATTGACTCTGGTGCCGATGTCTCTGTCATGTCATACTCCAAGTATCTAACGCTGAAGCCGAGACCGCCGCTTAGCGAGAGTACGTCAAACCTTTCAAGCCCTGGTGGTCCTTTGAGCTGTAAGGGAGACTTTACAGCAAAGACGCAGGTAAAAGGAATGTGCTACAACTTCCGTGTCTTAGTCGTCGGAAATGAGGTCGAATGCCTTCTCGGGAGAGGAGTGGCGTCACGAATGGGACTCATTTCTAAACTAGACAGTGTCAAGGAAGGCGTTGGTTATCTGAACACCGATCCTGTCAAGATCGTCTTAAAGGAAGATTCACAGCCTTTTGCAGTAGCAGTTGCCAGAAGAGTACCCATTCCGGTTCTGCCTAAGGTAAAGGAGGAGTTAGATCGTCTCCTCACTTCCGGCGTGATCCGTGAGATCACTAAGCCTACAGCATGGTGTGCACCCATGGTAGTTGCCGTGAAGAAGACAGGCAAAGTGCGTTTGTGTGTCGACCTGAAAAAGTTAAACATCAGTGTCAGACGTGAGAGGTTTGTTCTACCGACTTTAGAAGACCTCACGTCAAAACTGTCAGGAGCCACCATGTTTTCCTGCCTAGACGCCGCTAGTGGATTTTACCAAATCCCTTTGGCTGCCGAAAGCCAAGAATTGACAACGTTCCTGACGCCCTTCGGGAGGTACTGTTTTAGACGATTACCTTTCGGGATTACGTCGGCACCAGAAATCTTTATGCAAAAGATGACGGAGGTCCTAGATGGGCTTGAAGGTGTTTTCACCTACATGGACGACGTCCTCATATATGGTACTACTCCAAAAGAGCATGACGAACGACTAGCTACAGTGCTAGCAACCCTAAAGAGGGCAGGATTGAAGCTGAACCAAGAGAAGTGCTCTTACAGAAAGACAGAGTTAAAGTTCTTGGGACATAGGTTCACAAAAGACGGAATTTCAGCCGACTCAGAGAAAGTGGAAGCAATTGTCAAGATGCCGCCACCATCGTCTGTGACTCAATTGCGGCAGATTCTCGGTATGGTCCACTATCTGGGGTCATACTTGCCGGATCTACATGTAGTCACTCGTCCTCTGAACGATCTGCTGAAGGGAGATGTGGAGTGGATCTGGGGTTCAGCCCAGAAAGAATCCTTCCCAAAGATGAAGTCACTCATCTCGTCAACTCCCATATTGGCTTACTATGACGTCAACAAGCCAACCATAGTGAATGCAGACGCCAGTGCATATGGTGTAGGGGGAGGACTGTTACAAGACCATGGAGGTATTCCTAAACCCGTTGCCTTCTGTTCAAGAACACTAAGCCCTGCAGAACAAAAGTATGCACAAATCGAGAAGGAATGTTTAGCGAGTGTGTGGGCGTGTGAAAAGTTTGACCGGTTCCTCTGTGGACTGGAGTCCTTCACGCTGGAGACAGACCACAAGCCGCTCATTCCTCTTATCAACACCAAAGACTTGGATAGTGTGCTGATAAGATGCCAGAGACTCCTCATGAGACTAATGAGGTATAAGGCACAAGCAAAGTATGTCCCGGGAAAGCAAACGTATGTGTCAGATGCACTTTCCAGGAGTCCAATGTCAACGAAGGCCGTCAGCAGCACGGCTGAGGAAGTTGACATGTATGTTCAGTCCATCGTAGCAGGGTTTCCTGCAACCCCTCAGAAGAGAGACCATCTGAGAGTGGCGACGCAGAATGACTCAGTGTTACAATCAGCGATAGTGTTCACCTTGACGGGTTGGCCTAAGTATGAGAAGGATGGACCGGATGGCTTGCAAGAGCTCTATGCTCATCGAGCAATGTTATCAGTTGTAGATGGACTACTGGTTTTTGGTAGCAGGATAGTCATTCCAGCGGCCAACAGAGCAGAGATTCTTCAAAGGATCCATGATGGACATCAGGGAGTGACCAAATCGTTAGAGAGAGCCCGTTTAGGAGTCTGGTGGCCTGGTTTGACGGCAGACGTCAAAAGGGTCGTTGTGTCATACTAGTGATTGGCATGATCAAGTTGTCATATGAGAAATATCATAAGACTAGTGGTATAAAGTGTAATTATCTCAAGGCTCTTATAAATAGTGTTATTTCCAGTGGTCACTGGTTTATTCAGCTTTAGGCAACATGTAAGAAATATCAATCATACAGTAGTTAGTATGTAGGTAGTTTGCACATACAGTAAACATACAGTAATTTATAAAGTACAATGTTCAGTTCCACTCCACCTGTGAGGTATTAATAATACAGTGTCCAGCATACTTCTAGGTGGGTTCCCACACCTAGCTCCTGACCTGCTGCTTAGAGGAATAATGTAATAATGAGTAACTTTACCCTCTGGTGGAAGTCTTGAAGAAGATAGCCTCTGGCCACTAATGGTAGGAAACCAATGCCTGTCTAGCATAGTTTCACCATAGTGCAGTGGTATAGCAGGTAGCAGGAGATGACTGGAGATGTTACCTCTAGAGCGGTTTTTGGTGATGTGTCTTCCTGGAGGTGCAGACAGGCTATTTGTAGCAAATCTTGGAAAAGCACCTCCAGACTGACTGGAGCCAGCAGCATCTGCCTAACTCTACAATTGTTTGAGGGGACCCTTTCAAGTGTCACAGGGGGACAAAGGACCCCCATGGACGCCGCTATGGCCCCCATTGTCTTGGTCGGTTCTGCATCTTTAGACCCTCATATCTCGGCCGTTTATGCTTGTATAACCGCCATTTTGGGCATGCGCGGAGCTGAATGTGCCAAGATTATAATGCCCGCTGGATAGGCGCGTAACTCCCGCCGGTTTGTCTGTAGCTTACTCGGAGGTCGATTCAGTCTCCATGGCATAATTTCCTTAATACTGGGAGTTCCGCCTTGATCTTGGGCTCATTCTGACCGTCTAATTATGGGCTTTCCATAGAATTTTTGATATTTGACCTAGGTCGCTCAGGAGCGACGCTAGAGCGACCGGAAGGTTATGGCGTCGTGCTTATGTAACCCATTGTTCAGTCCTTAGAGTGCTCAGACACTCATGACGGCGTCAGCGGTGCTCAGGCACCCGTGACGGCCGGTTGCATTCACTTACAAGTTATTAATTTGTGCATTGAACCATGAGGTCGCACACTGAGACCCTCATTTTTATTATATTGTGCAGTGAACCGTTTCATCATTCTGGCGTTGGGCATTACACACTTTCCTGAGATGGCATGCATAGTCTAGAACAGGTTCATCTATCTTTTGTGCACGGAGTGCAGTCCTTGAGATTATATTGTCTCGAGTAGCAAAATACTCTTTTAATTTATTCACTACATTGGTCCATGTCAACATATCAGGTGTGGCACTCTCCCTGAAGGATTCAAACCAAGCTAGTGCTTGTCCTTCGAGGTACTTGGGTAAATATGTTACCATGGTGTCACTGTCTGTCACTTTGTACTTATCCTTCAGATATTCAGGGAATTTGTGATCAATGAATAATGCTGTTGACATGAGTGGTGATGGGTGTGAAAAGGTTTTGGGTTTTGTTACCTCATGTATCCTGATCTTTCTGTCGTCCTGCTGTTTATTGTCTATGAGCTTGGTCATGTTGGACACCATGGAGATTATGATGTCATCTTTGGATCCAGAGGCAGATGGTGTGACAACAGGTGTGATGGCAGGTGTGTGAGGTTGTGGGGTCTGGGATGATACCATCTTCATGAGATCTGCTATCTGTTGTTGTTGTCTCTCTAGGGACTTCCGCTGATCTTCCATGGCCTTCTGTTGAGCATCTATTGCTGCATTCCTCTCTGCCAGTTGTTGGTTGAGGATCCTCTCCCTTTCCTCCTGCTGGGACTTGTTGGTCTCTAGGGCAGTAACTGCATCTTGGATGGCCTTCTCATAGGCCCTTATCTTCTCAGCTGTCTGATTAGGTTGGGGGCCTTCATCGGTGTCCATGATGGAGGGTGTGGGGGAGGTGTCTCTGGAGGAGTGGCTGTCAAAGGCTGGAGCTGGGGTGGAGGATCTAGATGAGGGTGTGGATCCACCCCCTGAGGCAGATCCTTCTTCCCCTGAGGTAGATAGCGTGAGTTGGGCGTCCTGTAGAGATCCCTGGGAAATGTTGGATCCCTGAGAACTGGTTGTTCCCTGAGTAGACAGGGTGGGTGGTGTGGGGTCTACTGAGTGTGGGTCTGTTGTATTGGAGGCTGGTTTGCCTCCTGCGGGCCTCCTAGATCTTGGTGGGAGGGAGACCTCTTCAACAGGCCCCTGACTACGTAAGGTCTTTGTGTGTTGTTCTGCCAGCTTGACTGATAAGGCCTTGATGTGTGTGGTGGACCTCACTGACGTGTGGGAGACCTCACTGACGTGTGGGAGACCTCACTGACGTGTGGGAGACCTCACTGACGTGTGGGAGACCTCACTGACGTGTGGGAGACCTCACTGACGTGTGGGAGACCTCTCTGACGTGTGGGAGACCTCACTGACGTGTGGGAGACCTCACTGACGTTTGGGAGACCTCACTGACGTTTGGGAGACCTCACTGACGTTTTGGGAGACCTCACTGACGTTTTGGGAGACCTCACTGATATATGAGAGATCTTACTGTTGTGTGAGAGATCTCATTGATGTGTGGGAGATCTCACTGATGTGTGGGAGATCTCATTGATGTGTGGGAGATCTCACTGATGTGTGGGAGATCTCATAGATGTGTGGGGGATCTCACTGGTATGTGGGAGATCTCACTGGTATGTGGGAGATCTCACTGGTATGTGGGAGATCTCACTGGTGACCTTGGTGGGTATGGTGTCAAGGTCAAGGTCACTGGGTGGGTGGAGTGAGTCTAACTGTGTGTATGCGGTACCAGCTTTAATTTACTGTGTGCATGATTGTTTTTAGTTGTGTTACCAGCTTTAAATTTTATGAGCCTGTGAGATATGGGATCTTAGTAGGATGTTCTCCACCACTTTGTCATACTAGTGATTGGCATGATCAAGTTGTCATATGAGAAATATCATAAGACTAGTGGTATAAAGTGTAATTATCTCAAGGCTCTTATAAATAGTGTTATTTCCAGTGGTCACTGGTTTATTCAGCTTTAGGCAACATGTAAGAAATATCAATCATACAGTAGTTAGTATGTAGGTAGTTTGCACATACAGTAAACATACAGTAATTTATAAAGTACAATGTTCAGTTCCACTCCACCTGTGAGGTATTAATAATACAGTGTCCAGCATACTTCTAGGTGGGTTCCCACACCTAGCTCCTGACCTGCTGCTTAGAGGAATAATGTAATAATGAGTAACTTTACCCTCTGGTGGAAGTCTTGAAGAAGATAGCCTCTGGCCACTAATGGTAGGAAACCAATGCCTGTCTAGCATAGTTTCACCATAGTGCAGTGGTATAGCAGGTAGCAGGAGATGACTGGAGATGTTACCTCTAGAGCGGTTTTTGGTGATGTGTCTTCCTGGAGGTGCAGACAGGCTATTTGTAGCAAATCTTGGAAAAGCACCTCCAGACTGACTGGAGCCAGCAGCATCTGCCTAACTGTACAATTGTTTGAGGGGACCCTTTCAAGTGTCACAGGGGGACAAAGGACCCCCATGGACGCCGCTATGGCCCCCATTGTCTTGGTCGGTTCTGCATCTTTAGACCCTCATATCTCGGCCGTTTATGCTTGTATAACCGCCATTTTGGGCATGCGCGGAGCTGAATGTGCCAAGATTATAATGCCCGCTGGATAGGCGCGTAACTCCCGCCGGTTTGTCTGTAGCTTACTCGGAGGTCGATTCAGTCTCCATGGCATAACTTCCTTAATACTAGGAGTTCCGCCTTGATCTTGGGCTCATTCTGACCGTCTAATTATGGGCTTTCCATAGAATTTTTGATATTTGACCTAGGTTGCTCAGGAGCGACGCTAGAGCGACCGGAAGGTTATGGCGTCGTGCTTATGTAACCCATTGTTCAGTCCTTAGAGTGCTCAGACACTCATGACGGCGTCAGCGGTGCTCAGGCACCCGTGACGGCCGGTTGCATTCACTTACAAGTTATTAATTTGTGCATTGAACCATGAGGTCGCACACTGAGACCCTCATTTTTATTATATTGTGCAGTGAACCATTAGGTCGGACCTTTTGATGTCATAAACTCAGTCTAACTGACTGTGGCTGGTGTGCAGTGGGGCATGAACGCTCTTATACAAAGTTTGAGCGCTCTTATAGCTCTTAGAACCAACCTATGTATTAATTTCATAGATATTTCTTTGATTAATACAAAATATGTTAGAATTTATGGAACAATAAAATGGTATATCATAGTTGGCTCTTGTGAACATTGCCAGACGCTGAGACCAACTCAGCGAAAAGAGCCGTTGCTGCCGACACCTTTGCCACAAGGTCCCTGGCAGAGGATAGGAGTAGAACTCTGTCAGTTCAAAGGGAAAGACTACCTTGTGATGGCCGATTACTACTCAAGATGGATAGAGGTCTTACGCCTATACAAGACCACAGCCAAGTCAGTGAAATACCACATGGAAGATGTATTTGCCAGGTGGGGTTCTCCGAGAGAAGTTGTGTCGGACAATGGTCCCCAATTCGTCTCGGCGGAATTCAAGTCCCTGATCGTAAAGCATCGGTTTAATCATGTTACGTCAAGTCCATATTTGCCCAATTCTAATGGAGAGGCGGAACGTGCAGTCCAGACTCCCAAGCGAATTCTGAGTCAAAGTGATCCTTGGTTAGGTCTGATGGTCTATAGAGACACCCCAATTGCCGCCACTGGATGTAGCCCGTCTTAGCTCATGATGGGTCGTCACATCCGCACAACATTGCCAGTCATTCCTTCTATGTTGGAGCTAAAGTGGCCTGACAGAGAGGCCATTCTGTCAAGAGACCAAGCTTATAAGGATTCATACACCGACTACTATAACAGTTAACATGGTGTTCGCCCTCTACAACCACTACAGGCGGGGGAAAAAGTTGTTATGAAGAGAGATGACCAGAAAGGTTGGAACCAGCCAGGAGTCATCAGTGGTGCCGCCAACGCTCCGAGATCCTACATTGTGCAGACAGAGTCAGGAGTCGTCCGGAGGAATAGACGCCATTTGGCACCGAAAGTAACATCAAGCACAGCGCCAAGTACGCCAAAGAAACCAGGGAGCCCGCAGATTCAACCACCTCCTGCGAGTCCCATACAAATGTCAGATACCGCTGCTAGTGAAGCGGATGTTGAACCAGCAACAGCAGTAGCCGCTCCAGAGCCACGCCGGTCCTCGAGAGCCGTGAAGAAACCTGAACGGTTTATTGAGAACTGTTAGATAAGCTGTATGAGTCATCCTCACATTGGTCAGAATAACACTAGAGGTTGACTTATGGGTATTGAGCAGTCTACTCTAATACCCAAGGGATCTTTCATATGTCATATTTCTCATTAAATATGTTCAGTCATATGGTCATATCAAAAGACTCAATAACAGTCATATTCAAAGACTTAGTCATGAGACATTTTGAACTTTCCTTAAAAGGGGGAGATGTTATAATATGTCAAAATGTTATCTATATAATATTTCTAAAGACTTTGGTTACCTAGAATGATTATTTCTAGTCCTGTTAATATTGACCAATCAGAAGCCAGCACCACCTGTATGCTGCAGAGAGTTGTTTGTCCTTGACCTCACACGAAATACACTGTCATGGCCGACCAGTCTAGATCCCAGACCTGTGTTGTAGTTTCTATCTAAATACCTGACTCCCAAGTGATTCCTCCCTAGTTCCAGGTGAGGTATCCGGTACAGGAGGGCGATCCCCACCTGTACTGTCTTGACTTGGAGAGGTCGGCAACGGTGAAAGTGGTGTGCTGTCCTTCCCCAAGTTGAAGTTCACGAGATTGTCAAACTCCATCAATTCCTCTTCCCTCTGGGTGACCGGGGACAAACCCTGAGCACCCTGCTGTAAGTCGGCATCCGGGAGGACGCTTTCGGGAGTGACCTGGCTCGCCCGACCGCTTGGCCTCCATTACGGTTTTCTCAGCCATATTAAGCTGAGAAGACAAGAATAATGGTAGTGTAAGGCTCTCAGCGAGCACTCCCACCCGTCACTCACCTACTCAGCATGCATTGTTGTAAGCTAAGCAGAAGAGGACCGTTTATATTATAGAAAAGACTGGTAGAAAAAAATAGGACGTAAACCCGCCTGACTCACACTACCACTCTTTCCAAGATGGCTGGATTCTCGTTGTTGATGTCATTATCCTGCCGCTAGGCGGGGTCACGAGAAGTCACATGCGAATGACCATTCTGACGTCACACGAGCATGTGTGATACATATAAACAAATAACAATCGGGACAGCTTTGCTATCATTGCTCATTGCCGGGAGACTCTCAAGGGATTAATATGAAGTTTGTAGGTAGTATCTACATACCTACTGAATTATTCGTCCAACACCGACTGGTACATCACGAGGGGCTCATAAAAGAAACCTGTAGCAGATTATTAAATGAAGTACAACATAGAATGGATTACGGGACAATACACTCGTTGTGTAACAGGTTAGGTTACTGCAGCCCTGGCAAGTCGTGGACTGCGGCAGAGCACTTCACCATCCCCGGCTCCCGTATTCAACCTGGTAGACTTCAGAGCTTTTTCTAGGTATTTCGTGGCCACCAATTTCCCTTTCCTCCTCCGTCCGCCTTCACCCGTCGAGACTTTTTTTACTATGCCATGCCAAGATGGTTTTGGTGTAGGCATCACAGCGTATTCCGGTACCTTACTTGGTTTCCCGGCACCCCTTTTGGACAATTTCTCTAAACGAGGTATCCTATCCACATTCAATGTAGACTTGGAAGCTTCTCCGTACATCTTATGGGAGGTATCCCTCCCCGACCAGGGATGTAACCTATCTACATTGGTTTTGTACATCCTTCCTATATCTGACTGTATCAATACGGTACAATCACTAATTACAGTGTTCACTGTAAACGGACCATCCCAATTAGATGCCAATTTGACATGTTTGAGTGGTTGGTGCAATTGTTAGACACAATCTCCGGGTTTAAATGTTTTATTTTCAAACCCGTATCACATCCAGGTTCCTGCCAGCGAGTATTCTTTTGCAGATCCAGACAAACTGATTTGTATGCTTTTTTAGACATATCTCATGATGCTTCCACAAAGACTACCTAGCATTGTAATCCGGGATTCATTCCCACTACACAGAACACCAGATCTGTGGGCATTATTAAATCC
The DNA here is from genome assembly GCA_949317995.1 of Acholoe squamosa. Taxonomy (NCBI): domain Eukaryota; kingdom Metazoa; phylum Annelida; class Polychaeta; order Phyllodocida; family Polynoidae; genus Acholoe; species Acholoe squamosa. The sequence continues at coordinate 390,706 of OX439051.1, read as the reverse complement.
TCACCAAATACTAATAGATTTGGCAAACAGTAAGTACTCGAATGAACGGTACTATTGTGAGCATAAGTTACAAAATCACATTGTTCATCCCAATCGTCCATAATTTCCTTCACGAGTGATTTTAAGACCTGTATAAGGGTTCTGTTGGCCTATATGGATTAGTCCTTGTCTTACAGATGGCGAGATATTCGCACATACTTTGCCAGAGATGGGATTCAAATTCCCTACCCTGATCACTGTAAACCATCAAAGGTACCTCAAAGCACCCAACCCTTCACAAAGGCTTCCGCACAAGTAACGGCTTTATGAATCGATATTGGAAAGACTTAAGTATACTTTGTATAATAGTCACACACTACCATCATGCACATTTTTTCACTCCAGGTTTTGTTTAACCCGCTAATAATATCAACTCCCCAAATAACTCCTGGCATAAGGGCAATTTACCGGGTCCGGTTCTGGGTTTATTTTTACAACAATCCGGACAAGTAGCCACCCATCGGAGTAAGTCCTGTGATATACCTTTTAGAGAGACGGGCAAGAGACCATTTCTTTCCAAAATGACCACTTCTTCTGTGTCCATGACAATAGTACATGATGTCTCTGCGCATAGCAGATGGGATGAAAACATGTATCTGTTTTCCGCCATCATTACATGGCTTCCATCGGTACAGTATTCCTTTCCTGACCTCCAGCTCTGTCCATTGAGCCAGAAATCTCCTCTTTTCCCTATTCTTTAGTGACGCAATTGGTCTATCTAAACATATACCCTTTTGTACTAATTGTAGGAGTTTAGCAGTAACCGAGTCAGCCTCCTGGAAATTCCTTATAGTTTCTAAGGACCAATCCAGGATGCTGCCAATACGCGTTTCAAAAGTGATTCGAATCGAAGCTGTTACTGCTCTATGTATCCCACAGTCAGTACTGTTCGGATTATCACATTATCACATTTCCATATTGGTATTCAGGATAAGGCATCAGCATTCATATGCTTATTTCCTGCACGATGCTGTATCTGATTATTTTCTAGTCCGAATTCTGACAGATGTGCTAACCATCTCCCCAGCATCCCGGAAGTTTAACAACCATCTCAAAGAGGAATAAGCAATGTAAAGTTGGTTCCCCATAAGAAATGTTTAAACTTCTTGGTATACACAACGACAGCTAATTCAAGTTTAGTGGTGCAATAATTTTGCTGTGTCTTATTCAGTGTATTGCTAGCAAATGCTATCGGGACTTTCACTCCTCCTTGGACTTGGGAGAGGGCTGCCCCAATGCTTTCATTGCTAGCATCAGTATCCAGTATGAAATGTCCATCCTCAGATGGATATTGCAACACTGGAGTGGTCGTGAACAAGGCCTTTAATTTTTCAAAGGCTTGTTCTCGTTTGGTTCCCCATGGGAACTTATCCTTTCTGCTACCGGGGGTCAAAGTAGTTAGGATTTGTAAGGGGTAACTCACCCGATAATAATTTGGTATGAAATCTCTGTAATATGAACAGAAACCCAAAAATGATCTCACCTCCTTTGGACTTTTCGGTATCCCCCAGACCGTTACTGCCCAAATTTTTTTGGGATCAGCTTTTATCCCATCATCAGCAGTTTTTAAACAGATTACATTTCTTTGGTTTTAATTTCAAACCGTTAGATATTATCTGTTCCAAAACTAGCTTGAGATTGTTTAAGCATTCTTTAAAAGTCTTCCTGAATACTATAACATCATCAAGATATACTAGGCACCTCTTCCCTTATAGATCACTTAACAAAGATTCCGTCATGGCTTCAAAGGTTGCCGGAGCATTACATGAGCCAAAAGGCATAACATGGAATAATCCTACATGACTAGAAAAAGCCGTTTTCTATATAACCTGGGTTCATTACGACTTGCCAGTACCCGGAAACTGGTGTAACTGACCAAGCACCTTTGGCTACTATCGTGTCAACCGATTCCAATCCTATAGCGACCAACATAACTGTATCCGGTTCAATTACTGCAGCTTGATTCCTTAACTCAGTATCACTCCTGATCAGGACAACACATGCTACCCCTGCAGGAATCTTTACAGTCTGGGTAACAGATGCCACACTGCTGACTTGCCTCAATACACACTGTACTCTAACTGGATACGGATGCTTCACACTCAACACACCTGTCTGTGGGTCTAACACTGCCCCATACAGTGATGCAAAGTCCAATCCTAATATCCCTTCATCCGCCATTCCAGTAATGGTTGTGGTTATCATGTATTGGTGAACACCTTCCAACTGCAATTTTACACACGTCCTACCATATGTTTGCATCATAGTACCGTCAGCCATTTGTGCATTTCCTCCCATTAAGAGAGTATAATGCGCATCCGGTATAAGATCCGCTACCTTCCGAGAGACACACAAGTGGCTAGCTCCCTTATCCACCAGGAATCAGCAGGTCTTCCATTGACAGTAAGTGAAACATACCACCGCCTTCCCTGCAGCAGGAAAGCAATATCAGTGACTACAGGCACCTCATTGTTCACACCAGGGTTACATCCACATCCTTTCAGGTATTCTAGACAAGGATGACTCGGGGATAGGTGAGCACAACCAACTCTGGCCAACAAATGTGACACGATCTGCAAAAAGGGCCCTTAGTGCAGGTGGGAATAAGGGCCCCTTTTCCAGTACATGTCACAAATGACCTCCTACCTCTAATCCAGTACTTGGATTAGAGGTAGGATTCCCTAATCTTCTGAGTGGGCTCCCGGACCGCCTCAGTATTAGGCAATTGTGCTACTTCATTCGATTCTGTACCACTGTTGGTGATACCATGGCAAGTGACATTTCTGGGATCCCATTGCTTGCCCTTAACAGAATCCCTCTCTAGTTTTCCTTATCTTCTACTGTAGAAAAACTCATTCGCGACCTATATACAGGCTTCTCAGCAATACATTCGGCAGCTAAGTGTCCGAATTCTTTACACCGGTAACACCTTCTTTGAGATTTATCCACCCATGGGCGTCTCAGGGCATCTGTTAACCGGGTCACCAAATTCTCCATAAAATCACCTTGAGCAGTAGAAACTGCCACTTGGGGAGTGGAGAAGTTGGGTAGCTGCGGTATCGGTAATTGAGATACCCGTTTCTGAGGTACCAGTGGCTGGGGTGCCGCCGGCGATGCATTACTGGTAGGTTTAATGAAGTTAGTTTTCTTCTTCAAGCCCACCTTCTGGAATCTCTTCTGTCGATAATATTTACCGGCTATTTGAACTGACCCTATATGTTGTCCGTTATCATCGGAGACATATTCATAGTCTGAATCCAATAAGTCAGATTCGACATAAGTGGTGTATTCCGGTATATGAATTTCACTTTTAACTGCCGAAGCTCTTGCAGGTGGTGCATTGACACCTAATAGTCACTTCTTTCTGTCATAATTCTCTATAGCTAGGAACAAATCATTGAAAGAAGTATTGTATTTCCATTCATCCCAGGCTATTGTCTTATGTTCCGGGTTTCTGGGTTCATCTCTTGAATGTAGTCCACATATAGTCCCGAACGATGGAACAAACAAATAACAGGCACATTCTAACAACTTGTCATAGGTGCCGTTGATTCCATATTCTTTCCGCCACCGGTTAAAGGCTACCTTACCCCCTTTACTCAGCCAACAGACTAAATATGGTAATGCTTCATCTTTAGTCCATCCACTACAATTTACCTCATCAACAAAGATCTGGTAATTGTCTTTCCAAAGTTCATTCGGATCATATGGCGGAGGTATTCCAGCCATACGACAAGCAGGATTAGAGCAACCCTTAAGGGGATTGGCTTCTCTTAAGTTCCAATCCATTACCTCTATACCGTGGGTTCCTTTACGATAGCAATCGATGCCTAACCCTTGGATACACCTACTTTTATCAAAGATTTCCTGCATCCGGGGATACATGGATGAATGCCTATTCAATTTCTTAGGCTTTCCCCCATCTCCTTGACCTGCTTCACCAGGTGGGTTACCACCACCTCCGGATCCTCCGGGTGGGTTACCACCACCTCCTGTTCCAGCACAACTCCCATAACTGTGGCCGTAGGAACCTCCCGATCTGAAATAATTTGTATTCTGGGAGTAGGTACTACCAGTATATCTACTGCCATAGCCATAGCTATTTCCTTGGTTTCCATTGAAACCCCGGTAGTCAGACCTTTGTGGTTGACTACCATTAAGATATGTAGATGGGGATGTTTTATAGGCATTATGAGATTGTGATTGTGGAAAATTATTTGTTTGCGGTTGATTCAGATATACTGGGTATGATGAGGCGCTATGGGGATATGCATTTGACATAGCATAGGTTCATTCCGGGATCGGGGGCATGGGGTACTAGCTCCAGGGCATGCGGGTTGATGCCCCAGGACGGATTTAGTTGGATCCGGTTGCATCTGATCCTTGATCCAATGTTTATCCGCCTCTCCTGAACCATCATTGTTTGGATCCCTAGGATCTCTGACTCCACCAGCAGCTGTCCTTTGATCTGTTAAGAAAGTCAGGACCGGTACTGGTGGTGCCTTTGCACTATCATTTGTACTTTCATTGGAAGTGGTCACGTGGGGAGTACTTATAGAAGATACAGTGGCACTGACGATTACAGTGTGTGCACCTTTTCAATCAGGGCCTGTACCCGGTTTATAAATACCCCCCTGTACATGCTTATCAGCACCGTCAGTCATAAACAGATTGTATTGAGTAGGACCAGGTGCAAGTGCCGCTTTCTGCATGTTATTAGAAGTATCATCTTTTATATCAGCACTAGTCTGCAGACGATTCCCTAATTGTACTATTACCATATCGTCCAAAGGACCAATAGCTTGCTGGGTTTGCTCTACATAATTGTCCAACGCAGCTGCTGTATTTTGCAAATCCTGCAACTCGAGTAGGTAGTCATCCCGATCACTCAACAACTGCTCATTATATCGGAGAATACCTACACTCTCATTGTCCTCAGCCTGTTGAACACAACATTGTTTCAGGCATTCATATTCAGTTTGTAGAGATTGTCTCGCATTTTGAAATTGAATTTCTTCCTCATGCAGACGTTCTCTCAGAATTTTTCTTTCATATTCAAACTCTTCTCTCATTTGCAGATATTTTGTAAAATATCTTTTTTCTCATCTTCGGCTTCATCTTTTGCTCTAGCAATTAGATTCAGCATTTCATTCATAGCCGCATATTGCTGGTTCATTTCATCCATTTCCCGATTATATTTATCATGATCCGGAACTGTAAAAGTAACATTCCCAGTAGTTATTGCACTACAATCTAGTGGTGGCAATTGTCCTGGGATATTGTAAGGAAGTTCACCAAAGGTTACCTTCCTTGGCAAAGGCGCTGGATGATTCGGATCATGACTACCACCTGTCTGAATCTGCTAATTAACGATTAACAGAATAATGCTGGTCAGGTCGTTCATTCCTATGTTTTACTAGGATTGAATCCGGGACGTATTCCTCACTATCCATATGCTGAGGTTTTGACTCTCCACATCGGGTCCGCCCCATCCCAGCAGGATACTAACCAGGATACATTGCCGAGATCTAAGGAAATGTATACCCTGGGGCTATCCCTGGATGAAGCCTTGTTGGATTCAGTTTTCAGGGAGGAAGCCATAAATCCAGGCATGGACGCCGGATAGGCCCTGGATATACATCAACCTTGGCTTATTTAAAAGCCAGAGATAAGGTAGATCAACAAGCTAAGAGGCAACATGAATTGTTTATAGCTGCACAAAAGAAAATAGAGGAAGAGACCCGAGAGCGAATTTATAAACTGAGGGAATCCGACCTCAAATATCGGTTGTCATCTCTAATCCACTGGGTAGAGTTAAAGACAACTGAAGAGAAGGGAAGGGAGAGTAAGTTGGCTGCATTAGAGAAAGAGAAAGCTAATAGGCGGAGAGCTATTGATAAAGCTAGAGCCAAAGATGTCGCTAAAGCTGAGGATGTGAATAGATAACAATCCTAGCTAAGTGCAATGGAAGAGAAGCTGAAAAGACTTCAACTTCGTAAAGCCGAAAGGGAATCTAGACTTGTCTCAGAACAAGATGAGATCCATAGAGAAATGACTGAGTAACAAAGGTCTCAGAAAGAAAAGAGTGAGAAGTACCGGCTGCTAAAGGATACTTTAAAGAAAGAGGCGCAAGCCGCCGAATTAGAACGCAACCGAGCAGTCGAGGACAATGAAAAGATTGGATCTGAAATCTTGTCTGAGAATGCTCAGTTAAGAGAGAAACAGAGGAATCTGACCACCTATGTGGCCACTCTAACTCTAAACAAGTCTGCTATGGAAAGCTACTTGCAGGATTAGGAAAAGACCAATTGACCTCCAACGAGCTCGGATCCTAGTCCAGATCTTACCTTCGTTAAACAGGTTGACTTCATCACCTGTTCAACACCAAAGCAGCCGACAGGTGCATACAATCCGTTTGTAAACGATAATGCATCTTGGAATGTTGACCAAAAAGGGGTCTATGTCAGGACCCAAGGTCCAAATGGTCGGACTAACAGAGTTCACATTAGTGAGGTCCCGATTGTCCATAATCTGGACCTGGAGTCCAAATAGTCCAAAGAGACTGTTCCGACACAAGTGTCAAAACTGGCGGATTCCACATAACCGTGGATCAGACAGATAATGTCGGATTGGATGCTGGCAACCTGGGCAATCCACAGAATGCGCAGAGGGGTGACCAGCAGAGTCAAGCAGGTAGCATGCTGAATACTGGTGGTCAGAATGGAACTGCCAATACAAGCAGTCAGGGGGGTAGTGGTACCTCAGGTACTACCCCCAATGCTGGTGGTGGAGGAAATACTGGGTCTAATCAGTCACAGTAGAGCTAAAATCAGCCACCGAATAATAGCAGTTGTGGTGGTTTAGGACAGGTCTGAGCCAAGGCTGAGAAGTAACCCCAAACTTTAAAGATACCCTGTGCTCAAAAGTATCAACATGCACATATCTATCCACAGGCTTAGAAGTATACCCAGTACCATTTCTATCCCTGCTTACCTGTGATCACTGGACCATGACCACCCTCTACTGCATTGCAGTCGAGCAGAACATGAGTTGATATCACTGTGTGTGTGGTACTGAGGTGAGAGTGCAACCCCCATCCACCTATCCTTATTTACTGTACTCTTAGGGAAGCCACATTTACTCAAGTTTTATTTCAGAAAACCTTCAATTTCTTGATAAGGAGGGTTCATATTTTAGACATGTTAATATTTTCTTGTAGAAAAGGCTCTGAGCTTTGACATGGGCTTAGTGTTTTCTTTAGGAAATTAAACACAAAAATCGGAAATAGGTTTTAGTGGTACCTTCAAGGAGATTTTTATGGAGATCTGGTCACAAAATCCATGATTTACTTCACATATATATTGTAATTCTTTATGTTGAGTCTGTACCTGGATAAATATATGTTCCTATTTTATGTAGTGCTATCAATTAAGTCATGAAATTAACAGAAAATGGTGAAAAATACACTTTTTATGTCACATTGATGTAGCACTAAGCTCTGACCATTCAGGGCTAGAAATGGCCACAGCCCTACATCTATGACTGGGGCCATATGGAGTGCGGTCTTCAACCTGTAGGAAGCAATCAAACATTGAAGGAAACCAAGGTGATTGAATGGAGCAAACAACAGTGTAGTAGACTGATGTATGCTCATAACTTTTTTTTTTATATATCAACGACATACATGTAGATAATAACAGTGTGAAGACATTATTGTATGCTGATGATACAGTTTTGTATGTAAGTGGGAACAATATACTAGAAGTGTCACCATACCTACAAGATGGTTTGTTATCTTATGCCCATTGGTCAGCAGCCAACAAATAAACAATGAATGAAAAAAAAACAAATATAATGCTTTTTACAAGTGATCAGAAATATAAAAAACTTAAATTACAGGATATCCAAATTAAAGTAAATGGTGAACGCTTACACTTTGTTCCTTCTTTCAAATATTTAGGTGTGACTTTAGACTATGATCTCAGTTTTAAACAACATATTTCAGAGATGATTAAGTCCATATCTTTTAAATCCTATCTATTATACAGAATAAAATCTTATGTGCCCACTAAATACATGCTACAAATTTATAAATCCTATATTATACCAGTAATTGATTACGCATATGTATTATATCATAGATCAAACGATACTGTCTTAACCTGATACAAACCATACAAAACAGATGTTTAAAGTATTGCTTAAAATTGCCTGTACTATCATCAACTGATTTTATCCCTCAAGAAGCTGGTCTTCCCTATATTATAAATAGAAGATTACATCATTTGAGAATTTTAGCTTTCAAAAGAACTAAGACAAAGGAATTTTGTAAACCACTTACGAGAAATACTAGATTACAGCAATATCCTGTACTAAAATATAATATCATAAATACAGCTGCTTACGAGAGATCGATTGAAGTTATGACAGCACAATTATGGAATGAAATGGATATAACTTTAAAAGAAATTGAAATTTTGAAAGATTTCAAATGTAAAAGCAAACTGTTAATGGTCAAAACTATACCAGTAAATGTAAGAAACATATATACTTAAGGGTAGACTTGTGAAGCTGCCCTTGGGGCATATGTTTCTGTACTGTCAGATCTTGAAAGATTTCAAATGTAAGAGCAAGCTGTCTATGTTCAAAAATATACCAGTAAATGTTAGAAACTTATATATTTAAGGGTAGACTTGTGAAGCTGCCCTAAAAACATATGATTCTATGCTGTTAAATGAATGCTTGATGGTATTGATGTGAAATTTTGAAAGATTTCAAATATAAAAGCAAACTGTTCATGGTCAAAACTATACTGGTAAATGTAAGAAACATATATACTTGAGGGTAGACTTGTGAAGCTGCCCTTGGGGCATATGTTTCTGTACTGTCAGATCTTGAAAGATTTCAAATGTAAGAGCAAGCTGTCTATGTTCAAAACTATACCAGCAAATGTTAGAAACTTATATATTTAAGGGTAGACTTGTGAAGCTGCCCTAAAAACATATGATTCTATGCTGTTAAATGAATACTTGATGGTATTGATGTGAAATTTTGAAAGATTTCAAATATAAAAGCAAACTGTTCATGGTCAAAACTATACTGGTAAATGTAAGAAACATATATACTTGAGGGTAGACTTGTGAAGCTGCCCTTGGGGCATATGTTTCTGTACTGTCAGATCTTGAAAGATTTCAAATGTAAGAGTAAGCTGTCTATGTTCAAAACTATACCAGTAAATGTTAGAAACTTATATACTTAAGGGTAGACTTGTGAAGCTGCCCTTAAAACATATGATTCTATGCTGTTAAATGAATGCTTGTTGGTATTGATGTGTTATTTCATTGACCAATTTGTAAAAGAAGGTACGAGTAATTCTGAAAAAGTTTTTAGGGATTTTCTATATTTGAGGTCCACCCTCTGACTGTACATGTACATTTATTATATAGAGTGCGTACAACTGATAGTAATAGTCTATGATTTACAAAAATCTTCAAATAGAAATCTCCTCTGTCTCCAAATCACATGTTATCATTTGATTAATTACTAATCAATTTTGATTATATTTTATCTAAAATACTAACAAGGGGGACTCATAACATCAGTTCCACTGAAGTGTCCTCCTAACTTATTTGGCACAGTACAAATGTATAAAACCCTGAGATGTTTGACTTTTCTAATATTGTGATAAAATACATATTTACAGCAATGTACTTACGTAAATACACTTTGTAAAAAATTGTGATACACTATTAATTAAATATTTATTGTAATTGTCATTATAAATGTATGGACCACCCGACAAAATGTTGAAGAGAATTTATGTAATTTCATCACACCTGAACAAATGCCAAATAAAGTTAAATTGTTCCTTAAAAAAAAAACTCAGCCAGGAGGGTAGCCATCATTCCGAAGGAATATGACGTTACTCGACCATGGAAGGAATGGTTTAAAGATTTCATCGATGTGATGAATTGCAATGGGTGGACCCCATATGAGGCGAAGCCACATCTTGTTAGATGTCTAAAGGCTGGCTGTAGAGCAATGGCGAACCTGGTATGGCCTCGTTGGACGTTTTGAGCAGTTAGTTGAAACTGCTAGTGGGCTATTGTGCAACATGGTCAACCTAAAGAAGCATTTAGAGCATACGGGATTGAACTCCAAGCCTTATTAAGTAAGGCAAGACCTGGGACAGAGAACCAGGACTGGTATATGGACGACTTGATTACCCAATTCGTCAAGGGGCTAAGAGACCGAGATAAGCAGATAGCTGCAAGGGACGCCTTGAAAGAAGGGTCCACGTTACAAGGCATATTTAATGGTATAGATATGTCCGTGAAGAAACGAACCATGTTAGCCGGGGATGTTCCTAATGTGTCAGGACAGACCCCGGTAGCAGCTGCGATGCATCGATCCGAGGATACTAGCACCTTGGACGACTCGTACCACACACTGCTACTAGGGGGTGGTACACCCAATGGTCATTATGTATATACAGCCAGGTGCTAGTACACCTGCGATCATTACCATCTAGCTATTCAATTAGTTAACACATCTTCAGCATGTACTTTTGTATAATAAAGCTCTCCTAAATTATCCGCTAATCGCCAACTTCTTGTTATCATTATGTTCATTATTTGGCTATAATACCCCATAGCTAGATATGACACCACCTGAGGGGTAGATCAGCCATATTGTACACCAGGGAGTTTAGTAGTTCTCTTTCTATTTTTTAGAGGGTTTGAATAGATCAATACTTCATGTTTAATTACTGTAGCTCCTTGTATGAGCTGCTAACAGCCATTTTGTTTGTTTACTTGCACCCAGAACGAGGCTGCAGTGTGGGTCGGCCCACTGTGGTGGATCGGCCAATATTACGCCACTGGGTGTGTGTTATTCACATAAAATAAAGGAGGCTTTTAAGTCTCATATGTGGACATACCAACCTACGCACCATGGCGGCCTTTGATCGTGATCCACTAATGCATTAGCAGCTTACCAGGGTAAAGGCCAGAAATATAGGAGTGCATCATATCCATTAGCTATCAATTGCTAATTCATTAGGAAAACTCATTGGGAGTTTATCCACCCTGACATAAATGCAGGCCCCTAGGCCCATTGGGTTACTCATTGATTTACTTACTTGGGGACGCTTTGATGCATCATTTATTCACCAGGGCTACATTCATGCCTTGTGCCTACCCTATGGGGTTGATACAGTCCCGATGGGTGGGCATGGTACTCTAGTGAAGTGCTGATGAGCAGTCTCACCAGTACATCATCATGAAGACATATGGGTATGATGCACCCCTGCCAACAATTATGAACCTTTGTCTATTTCCCCTGTAATAACAGTGTTTTACCCTAAGGTTCACTGTAAGGAGATTCTTTGCCATTTTTTAACAGGAATTCACCATATGTTTTACGGTGATTCACTGGGTGCCAGTGAATCGCTGTTTTCTAAGGGCAACTGTTTTACTGTGCACTTTCCTATTTTACCTAATTATAAACACTGACCTATGAGATGAACTTACCAACCTGTAGTTGTGCTTGCCATTGGAGTCGTGCTCTCTAAATAGGAAACAAGACAATCATCAGAAAGTTGATTATAGAATTAAAAGAAGAAAAAGAGTCGCATGAATGTAACACAGCAAGTGAATCCTATTCATGAAGAAAAGCATAAAAAAATGCCAATTTGATAAGCAGTAAAATAAATAGGTTACAAAAAGATGGGAAAATGGCATTTCGATGTTCTGAGTCTCACAGGTTTTTTCTCTATATAAGAATGAAAGCTCCCTTGTGTCGTCAGTAGTGGACAATTCCGCTGCTCAATCAAGACTGTTAAGAACGTAACCGAAAACCATATGAGACCTTTGAGACCGGATTGTATAGTTGCTGAATGGTTGCCATACCCAAAAGTCTTTCTCTTCTTGTAATACTTTAGCTTAACTTGTAACTAAACCATTTCAAAAGTAATCATAGTGTTAGGAGCAGAAGAACCTACGTTCTTGTCCACATTCCACACTGACATCCTCGCTATGACTACAGTCGTGACTTCCCCAAGCATTATGTGAACACTGAGTGATGTCTGACTCTGTTCCTGTACATGCAACATTATCCAGCAATATTTCCCCAGCACCAATACCATATTTACGATCAACATGAGCGTAGCCAGAACCACTGCAATGGAAATATCTCTTTAATAGAGGTTGTTATGGCAATAGGTCAGCAAAAATGACAAAAAAAGTAGTGAATACTGTATGTGTAAATTTGAGATAGTAACCACAAAAAAATTATTTTTTAAATAGGTGTAGTCAGGTTGATGAGTCTTTTATAAAGCATAATTATTTTAAAACAAATTTCAGCCACACCACATTGAAAAGAAATATCCTTACTGGTATCCTAGCATGCGACAAATGACCCGTGCACCATTATTATTTGCGTCAAAGATGTCATCACAAAGTGTCCCAGTTATACCATTACGCTGAATGACGACGCGTCCTTGGAGAGGACTAGGTCCGTTCACCAGGAATACTTGAACTGATTCTTTAGTTATAGCAAATCAACAATTATTAGTAACAAAAATCCAAATATATTATTCAATGCTTTATAACAGGTGAGGGAATAGAGTTTATGTCTTGGCAGATATGACCGTTATTATAGATTAGTAGTTGAAGCGCCATATTCAATGGCTGATGATCACGTGACCTGCTGCTCCAAACAGAGCTAAATATTGTTGAGATTCTTTAATTTATAGCTTTCAAACCTGTGTAGCCATGATATATAAATGCATATGTCAACCCACCATGGGATATTCTAACATAGCATTCACCTCGATGAGGCCTATCCCATGGTTGTTGGCATTTTCTTATAACTGTTTTCTTACACTGAAAGCGTAAGCCAGTGAAAAGGTAATCATTGCAGATGAGTTTAGGTTATAATTCCTAGTGATGAACTAAGGTCTTGATTCGGATTACCCCATTTCTGCCAACAGGGGACCTATTCTACCATAATTCACTAATGCATCAGCAGCTTACCAAGGTAAAGGCCAGAAATATAGGAGTGCATCATGTCCATTAGCTATCAATTGCTAATTCATTAGGAAAACTCATTGGGAGTTTATCCACCCTGACATAAATGCAGGCCCACTAGGCCCAATGGGTTACTCATTGATTTACTTACTTGGGGACGCTTTGATGCATCATTTATTCACCAGGGCTACATTCATGCCTTGTGCCTACCCTATGGGGTTGATACAGTCCCGATGGGTGGGCATGGTACTCTAGTGAAGTGCTGATGAGCAGTCTCACCAGTACATCATCATGAAGACATATGGGCATGATGCACCCCTGCCAACAATTATGAACCTTTGTCTATTTCCCCTGTAATAACAGTGTTTTACCCTAAGGTTCACTGTAAGGAGATTCTTTGCCATTTTGTAACAGGAATTCACCATATGTTTTACGGTGATTCACTGGCAATGTGGGTGCCAGTGAATCGCTGTTTTCTAAGGGCAACTGTTTTACTGTGCACTTTCATATTTTACCTAATTATAAACACTGACCTATGAGATGAACTAACCAACCTGTAGTTGTGCTTGCCATTGGAGTCGTGCTCTCTAAATAGGAAACAAGACAATCATCAGAAAGTTGATTATAGAATTAAAAGAAGAAAAAGAGTCGCATGAATGTAACACAGCAAGTGAATCCTATTCATGAAGAAAAGCATGAAAAAATGCCAATTTGATAAGCAGTAAAATAAATAGGTTACAAAAAGATGGGAAAATGGCATTTCGATGTTCTGAGTCTCACAGGTTTTTTCTCTATATAAGAATGAAAGCTCCCTTGTGTCGTCAGTAGTGGACAATTCCACTGCTCAATCAAGACTGTTAAGAACGTAACCGAAAACCATATGAGCCCTTTGAGACCGGATTGTATAGTTGCTGAATGGTTGCCATACCCAAAAGTCTTTCTCTTCTTGTAATACTTTAGCTTAACTTGTAACTAAACCCTTTCAAAAGTAATCATAGTGTTAGGAGCAGAAGAACCTACGTTCTTGTCCACATTCCACACTGACATCCTCGCTATGACTACAGTCGTGACTTCCCCAAGCATTATGTGAACACTGAGTGATGTCTGACTCTGTTCCTGTACATGCAACATTATCCAGCAATATTTCCCCAGCACCAATACCATATTTACGATCAACATGAGCGTAGCCAGAACCACTGCAATGGAAATATCTCTTTAATAGAGGTTGTTATGGCAAAAGGACAGCAAAAATGACAAAAAAAGTAGTGAATAATGTATGTGTAAATTTGAGATAGTAACCACAAAAAAATTATTTTTTAAATAGGTGTAGTCAGGTTGATGAGTCTTTTATCAATCATAATTATTTTAAAACAAATTTCAGCCACACCACATTGAAAAGAAATATCCTTACTGGTATCCTAGCATGCGACAAATGACCCGTGCACCATTATTATTTGCGTCAAAGATGTCATCACAAAGTGTCCCAGTTATACCATTACGCTGAATGACGACGCGTCCTTGGAGAGGACTAGGTCCGTTCACCAGGAATACTTGAACTGATTCTTTAGTTATAGCAAATCAACAATTATTAGTAACAAAAATCCAAATATATTATTCAATGCTTTATAACAGGTGAGGGAATAGAGTTTATGTCTTGGCAGATATGACCGTTATTATAGATTAGTAGTTGAAGCGCCATAATCAATGGCTGATGATCATGTGACCTGCTGCTCCAAACAGAGCTAAATATTGTTGAGATCCTTTAATTTATAGCTTTCAAACCTGTGTAGCCATGATATATAAATGCATATGCCAACCCACCATGGGATATTCTAACATAGCATTCACCTCGATGAGGCCTATCCCATGGTTGTTGGCATTTTCTTATAACTGTTTTCTTACACTGAAAGCGTAAGCCAGTGAAAAGGTAATCATTGCAGATGAGTTTAGGTTATAATTCCTAATGATGAACTAAGGTCTTGATTCAGATTACCCCATTTCTGCCAACAGGGGACCTATTCTACCATAATCTGATGTCATTATTTACACTCTGGGACATGCACTGGTTTATAGCAGCAATGATAAGAGTTATGAACACATTTTTGGAACATTTTATGAGCAAAGATTTGAAAGGTTACTGGCAGAATCTAGAAGCTACAGATTTATGAGAAAAAGAAATCTTTTTCCTCAACTAGAGAAATCTATGTTGTTGGCCGGTTGTGAATCTTAGTGCTATGGTAGGAAAAAGGAGTAGACCAACTCCAAATACGGCCCAAATCATGAAGGCCAAATCTCAAATCAGTGATATCATTAATCAAAATGATTACTCATTCTCATCATACATGAGACTCCATATTTTGGCTAAATATGTGAGACGAAATTGATCAACATGATTTGATTTACTCATCACTTATGATTATCCAAATGGTGAAAGGGTACTCTCTCCAGTCTTCGTCATTTTGTGCTCCCTAAATTGATCAGTGCTGCCATAGCTCTTCCAGCCCTTGGTGCTGATTACCTTTTTTTGTTGCATTTTTAGGTTTTCTGTATTCATTTAAAGCACCAAGAAAAGCATTTCTTAAGATGTTATGACTAGACCCTTTCAAAGCAATGCACCCAGGTTTAAATGATAGGGTTAGTAAGAGAGAGGTTAGCTCACCTGAGGCAGCATGTCGAACCTCTGTTAAAACACAACAGATATACTTTATTGTGGGCGCTTATATTTTTGGAATAAAACCCTTAAAAGAAATACATTATTCCCGGGGATCCATAAAAAAACACATGTGTCAGAACTTTTTTGATTGTTTTATTCAATTTCAAATTTATGTTTTAACCAATTTCTTTTAGATATCGATAATTCAGTAAAATGAAAAATGTGATAAATGTAGCCTATTGGTTTTATTGGAATACATAAACTTACCCACTGTCAGGCTGGCAATAAGGACTGTTAATATTGATTTTAACCACATCATGGCTCAGCTCGTGTCTAGGCCTAGACTAGGCTACCGGGAAAACGTATAACTTTATAGAAGTAGACCTGACTCCCTCACATAAATTATGAAAACATAGACGGAGGAACACATTCCATTCCCGTAGGTCTGAAAAGGAAAATCCTCAAAATATTGGCCTTTCTGTTTTTAAAGATTGTATTACATATATACCAACATGGGAATTGTGAAAAATGCGAAATTATTAAATTCATAACTTATTAAAACATGTACAGTGCTTTAAGCCGGGTTTTAAATACAAACGGTACTCTATTTTCATGAGAGCTTATTTTGATGGCCTTTCCATCATATAAAAAGATGCTTGCATTGTTATTGGAATATGTGTAACTGTAGAGGAGAGAAGCAGGTTTAACCGATGCATCTGATGACGTCACAAGTGCCAAAATGCATCCCATTTGTGCTTTCAGAATACTGTGAGGGGACATTGAGATCCTCTTTGTAACCATTTCTCTAGCATGCCTTGTTGTTTCCCTCTAGAAATATTGATATATAACCTAACTGAATGTTCCGGTGAAGTACCATCACCCTCTACTATTTACTATTCTAGATAGAACATAACAACTTCTATGTAAAAGCAATGCAGCACCTGATGCATTTTGGCAATCATGACGTCATCAGATGCAACAGATAAACCTGCTGCTCTTCTCTGCAGTTACATATATTTCAATAACCATGCCAGGATCTTTTTATTTGATGGAAAGGACATCCAAATACGTTATCATAAAAATTGAGTAGTGTTTTTCTTTAAGCACTGTGCTGGAAAGACTGCTCGCCAGCACTTCATTGGAGCATGATGACCCTCTGGGATAGTATGAATCCCTTAGACAGGGTAGACATGACACATGATTGTAACCCTTACATATAATGCATTCAGGCATCATGGCGACCAATGAGAAGAATGCATTAATGCATCAGTGGCCTAACGCATTAGGACACAATGTTCATTTGTCGCATAAATGATGTCTAACTCACATTAATTAGCCAACATGACTGTCCTCAAATGAATAACATTTCTAATGGCTTGTAACTAAGAAACAAGTTTTGTCTCTTGAGTTCTTATAGTTAGAGAAAAACTTTCAGAGTCAGTGAAAATTGTTACCTGTTGGTTTATGGTATCGGCTATGAATATGTAGATAAAAGTAATTTAGGGATGATAAAACTGACCTAAAGTCGTCACCACTGACTAGTTTTGGATCTTCCAGATTTCGAGTGCATGGGTAACAGACAGTGATATACACTGAGAAAATATTCTTACTTACTTGAGTCTGTATCCAGACTCAGGC
Source organism: Acholoe squamosa (assembly GCA_949317995.1). Lineage (NCBI taxonomy): Eukaryota > Metazoa > Annelida > Polychaeta > Phyllodocida > Polynoidae > Acholoe > Acholoe squamosa. The sequence goes on along the minus strand of OX439051.1, from coordinate 373,348 downwards.
AATGTCGCAAAAATGAGTATGATTTGAGACGCAGCCTGCTCCTGAGGTGATACTCTGGTAGATCCTGAGGCTGATCCTGGGGTGATACTCCGGCTCTGTCTGAGTATCACCCAAGGGTCAGGCTGAGTCTCAAATTGTACTCATTTTGGCGACATAACCTGAGTCTGGATACAGACTCAAGTGAGTAAGAATACTTTCTCAGTGTAGGAACTATCATCTCCATTGGCTGGCATATTGCGTCAATGGTAAACTGTACTCCAACATGTCAGTGGCCCTTGAAGGAATAAAAAGTTGGGAATGATGAGAAACGCTCTGCCATACTTATCATACCCGGTATGTAATACCAAAATTAAAACCACTGACCAGGTGATGAGGTACGGTTTCTCCCCTTCTACCCTCATTGTAAATACGAAGTACAGATTGCAGAGTATCTTTTACACCCTTAGAGGAATTCAGACATCCAATATTGTATTTGATGTGACAAATCCACCTTTAATATACCTCCCACAGCTCTGATATAATGGTGTGTTGTCTGGTTTCTAACCATATTGCACACAAACATGTACATCACGTATGCCTTTTACTAATAAAATAATCATCTATGTGTACTTAGAACTGCCGATAAATCAATCAATCCTGCTGCTTCAGTAACTCATTTATTGTTGTGCTGAAGGTGAAGACAGAGGTTGATCATTAAAAGCGTTAGTAGCCCGCCGCCCCCCCCCCATGTACATATTATCTATTGCTCATGCCCGGCAGATAACTTCCCCTCCTGAAATTATTGATTTTTGGCCCGCCTGAATCCTAGGGCCAATAGGACTAGTGTATCAAAACATCAGGCCCCATGGTGCATTTGGTGACTGGTGGGCAAAACTATTGGGGCTCTAGAATTTAAGAAATTGTTTTCATAATCTTGAAATATCTTTTGTGTGTATCGTCAAATAGAGTTTGTCATCATGATACAGTAGATACATAAATCTTTTAGATTACAAAGAGTAAATAAGAGTTTGACCACCGGAAGTGGCCGGAAGTAGTGATTTTTGTAAGTGGCACCACCTAGTCCTAGCAGTGTAAACCTTTGATGCATATTATGTAGTCATAAATAATTAGTTGCTTCTTCCTGGTCTACCTAGCAACACATAAACACAAGCATGGTGAAGCATTAACCCTTTTAGAGCTGGAATAACCCAAATAACCAACTTACCGGGGCTATGTTAATGCATCATGATGGTCTATAATCATGATTAGGCACTAATGTAACAGAAGCATAGAAACTCGAGATCTGGAAGATCTAAAACTAGTCAGTAGTGAGGACCTTAGGTCCTGAGGTTGACAATAACTAAATCAACTACTGTAAATTATGGTACAATTGAAAACTTTAAGTCATCATACTCAAAATTTAAGTCATCAGGATGATAAAACTGACATTACAGAGTCATACTGACGACTGTATTGTCAGTTTTGTCATCCTGAAGATTTAGGTTGTCAGGACGACTAAAAATCGTCAGCTTGACCACTAAAGTAGTTGTTTTAGTTATTGTCAACCTAATGACCTAAAGACCAATGGTGAACTGTTCTCCAACATGTCAGTTGCCCTTGAAGGATTAAAAAGTTGAAGTGAAAAGGATAAGAAATGCTCTGCCACACTTACAATACCCTGTATATAATAGCAAAACTAAAACCACCGACCACTGATCATCATCCACATAACTCAGCCAGTTACATTATTAACAAAATGTGAGTGCTCCACAACCCGATGCAGGAGTGCCACAAATTTCCATGTCTTCTCAAACTCTGCCTGGTGCACAACCTCAGCCTCAGGCCGCTCAGCCTCAGGCCGCTCAGCCTCAGGCCGCTCAGCCTCAGGCCGCTCAGCCTCAGGCCGCTCAGCCTCAGGCCGCTCAGCCTCAGGCCGCTCAGCCTCAGGCCGCTCAGCCTCAGGCCGCTCAGCCTCAGGCCGCTCAGCCTCAGGCCGCTCAGCCTCAGGCCGCTCAGCCTCAGGGTATGAGTCCAGATGGTACGCCCTTGTTCCCACCTACACCTATGGTAAGGGGTCGGCAACTAAAAAAATGATATTTCTAAATACACTAAAACACAGTCATTTAAAGAGGTAGTATGTCTTACCTGTTGCTGTAAGTGAGGGCAACACAATTACTAGTGCAGTGTGTATCATCCCTGTACATTCTGCATGATGCATGAATGCTGCAATGACCAATAAGCAACTCTCAATAAATTCACTGCTGCATCATGCTGACCAAAGAGTATGATGCATAAATACACCATATGTTTTCCTTACGAGGTTTGCATTTCATAGATGCGACAGTGTATATGTATGTAGAGTCAGGCGATGTTCCAATAATTATAACCTACTGAGATTCAAAGACCACTCTACAACAGGTTGCAGGTTAAATATTAACATACTGTTCACCAGGTTGTAACTACTTTATGAGTAGGCAAGCCTCAGCCTCAATGTATGAGTTCAAATGGTACGCCCTTGTTACCACTTACACATACGCTTCAGGGGTGGCAACTTAAAAAATTTCTAAATACACTAAAAAGCATGCATTTAAAGAGGTAATGTGTCTTATCTCTTGCTGTGAGTGATGTCAGAAAAAGTAGAACCGTTCACATCAAGAAGGAGCTTCTCCCATCTATAAGCCGCTTAGTGACTTCAGGATGGGTTTTTACATTTCCTGTGAGAAAACAATTTTGTATCAGAAACCCATTACAATATGTTTAAAATGTACAACGAACCCATGATCTTAGGTATCCTGCAGCAGTCAAAGCCTGATTGTATATGTGGCATCAAAGGATGTAGTGTGTAAACACATACCTTGTGTATGATCTTTCAAAGTTAAGTACCACTATCTCATCAATATGTACTTAATTCTGAGAGCTGCCAATAAATCGATTTTGTTAATATAATAGAAGTGGACTGAGGAATTGTCTGTAGTTTATGATATACACAAGAACATGGCGGCGTTGGGTTAGCAGCGGTGTGCGACAGGGGACGGTATTTTCCCAAATTATCAGTGTTCAAAGGCAGTAGAACATACAAAATTTAGTAAATAACTAGTTAAAGTATCACACCATAGAAACCATGGCAAACCAAGGACCCAGATCCCATACCAAGAAAAAGACAATGGATTTAATTCCTCAAGAAGCTTCTATTAAGGAGGTCATAGCAGCTGTCAACTCCATGGAAAAAAGGTTGCTGTCAGTGGAAGACACCCAAACCTATATGCAATCTAATATAGAAGAAATCAGAGAATCCATTGACGGTTTAAATCAAACAACAACTAATATCAACGAGACCCTTGACAGCATAAAAGGAAGACTTACTTCTTCGGAAGGAACCATGGTAGCCATGTCAAAAACAATCTCAGAGACCGGTGACGCCATAAAAATCCAGAATGACAGTGTCAAAACCCAAACGGCCCTATTACTTCAACATACGAAGAAATTTGAAAAGATGGACCAAGACGTCAAGAAAAAAATCCTAATAATCAAAGGACTTGAAGAAAGCAAGGAAGAGGATATTTCTGCCAAGATTGCCCAGTTTCTTAGAGATATTAAATTTAATCAAGGATTGGAATGCGTAGAAACTTGCAGTCGCGAGGGACCGGAAACACTGATCCAAGATGGCGACCACCAAGGAGTAAACAAACCGAGACATAGACAGGTACGAGTTATTTTCCGAAATATCTACACCAAACCCAAGATTATGAAGAATTTGAAGCAACTGAAAGGTAAAACGCTATATAAGTTCGTATCTGTGGGAGATGAATTGACCGAAAATGAACAGAAAGACTTCAACGATCTCCGAGCAATGTACTACTTGGCGAAGAAGCAAAATTACAACGTACAACTTAGGCAGAGATTCCTTATCCTGGAAAAGAAGACTATATATCCATCACAGCTGAAACAAATGCCCTATCAGGATCTCACCATGCAGAAAGCTATGGAAGCCACCACCCAGGACGGATTAATGTTCAAATCCAAACATCATATGCTCTCCAACTTGTATGATTGTAACCTGAAATATCGGGGAGTGGAATATAATAGTGCTGAACAGGCCTACCAAGCCACCAAGGCTCGTACGTGCAAACAATCCGACATAGCTGACAAGATTCTCCAAATGGACAATACCGTTGACATCATGTATGAGGGGAAGAAGGTCAAGCCTACACCAGAGTGGAATAAGGAAGCTGAAGCCATTATGGAGGAAATAATCAAGGCAAAATTCTCCAACGTACACCTGAGGGATTACTTAGTATCTACCAAAGGTATGACACTATATGAAGCCAGCTATCACCCAATCTGGGGCGTCAAGTACCATTTTGGTCAAGCCAACTTGTGCAAAAGAGACAGTATCAAAGGTGAAAATCTACTTGGGTTCATCCTCACCAGAGTACGTGACACGATCATTAACGAGACTGCAAACAAGGATACAGAGCTACCGGTTTGAACAAACCTGCAGACCAAGTAAAGGAAAATGAACTGATTTTTCAAGTGTTCTATATGATTCATATATCCTATATATGTTTAATTATTACTTTAATACTGGGAAAATACCAAACCCTAGTCTGATAACTGCTATAACTGTACTATTCTATATCGTAGGTAGCCAAAAGTGCTGTAAACCTATGGAGGGAGGGGGGCTAGTTTATTTTTGGTATAACCAAAGATGGGTATGTAAAATTATGATAACGGAGGTGTATGGGCATATAAGGAAAAATTGTACCGGTATATTTGTCTCTTTACTATCCAGGTTTATAATAAGTAAATCTGTACTAGTATACAGGTAAATAAAGAACTAAAAGCCAAGTTTGAGAAAGGTTTCTCTATTGTACATCTTAATACTCGCAGCATAAGAAATAAATTTACAGGTTTAAAGGAAGAATTATCTGATTGTAACATTGACATCATACTTTTCTCTGAAACCTGGTTAAACTCATCTGATTGCTCTGACATGTATATGTTTCCTAGATATAACTTATTTAGACTTGATAGAATTAGTATTTTCAGGGGTGGAGGACTCTGTGCGCACATAGATGAAACCATATCATGTACAAATGAGAAATTTGGTTATTTAAATAGGACTAATAAGGACATTGAAATACAATGGTTATTTTCTATAAAAGGTTCAAGTAAGAAAGCAATAATTTGTAATATATATAGACCACCATCTGGTAACCTGACCAATTTTTGTAACATAATTCAAGCATTATTCATACAGATTGAAAATCTAGACTCCTATGAAATTTATGTACTTGGTGACTTCAATGTAAACGTAATAGGCAATACACGAGAAAAAATACAACTGTATGAAACCTTTGATAATTTTCATCTTAGCCAAATAGTAAACCAGGTAACAATGTCCTCAGGATCGAACTCATGTATCGACTTGATTTTCACAAACTGCTCAGGTATAATTTCATCAGGCCCTCTCAATATACACCTTTCTGATCATCTCCCTGTGCATATACTAAAAGGAAACCAATATGCCAAGCAAGGCTACAGGAGCTTTTTGGGTAGATTGTATAGAAATTTTAATAAGGAAAAATATATACAAGACCTGACAAATTGTAATTGGACATATTTTGACAATAGTAATGATCCCTCAGAATGCTGGAATATCCTGGTAAATCATATGAAATATATGTTGGATATCCAATGCCCTGTAAAGAAATTTAAAATCAAGCCCTTGGATGACATATGAATTATTGGAACGTATAAATGACAAAAATGTATTATTGAAAGAGGCTAGACGAAACTTAGACATAATATCATGGCACCATGCCAGAATATCCAGAAATATTGTAAATCGAGAAGTCCAACAAGCAAAAGAAGAATATTATAATAACCTGTCTGAAGTCTATAAGAAAGATTCTAAGAAATTTTGGACTACTATGAAAGAAGTACTGCCTAATAACAAAGGAAAATCAAGAACAATTAATTTAGTAGATGAAAATGGACAAACCATTACTCTAGAGGACACGTCGACGTATACTAATAACTTTTTTGCTGAAATAGGCCCGAGACTTGCCAGACTTCATGATACAGAATTTTTATTTAAAGGTCAAAGATGTATAGTGGATATGCCTGATATGTCGTTTACTGATGAAGAAATTATTAAATGTCTAGAAGATATTGATGTATCTAAATCTTCGTCCATTGAATATCTACCCACTAATATTTTCAAAATGGCAGTTATTAAATTTTCTGATAAATTCATCAAAATTATAAATTTGATTATAGAAACAGGTATTATACCAGATAGCTGGAAAATAGCCACAGTCACTCCTCTACCAAAAGGTGGTGATCCATCCAATGTTTCAAATCTAAGACCTATCAGCGTACTGCCAATACCAGGCAAAATACTGGAACGCTTGATACATACTAAGATCACCTAACATTTTATAATATATTGTCAAAATTCCAAGGAGGATATCAAAAAAACAAATCAACCTTAGATACAATCACTATTTTAGTTGATGATATATTGAAAAATCGAAATCAAAATAATATTACTTTAGCAGCATTTATAGATATAAAAAAAGCTTTCGATTCTGTAAATCATAATATCCTCTTGACTAAACTAGAACAATATGGTATACGAAATAGAAACCTTACACTAATAGAAAACTACCTGTCCAGGAGACAGCAGTGTTCTGTGGCAAATCATGTAAGATCTGGGTATAAGAAATTATCATGTGGAGTACCACAAGGGTCAATTTTAGGTCCTTTATTTTTTTTTATTATATATTAACGATTGCATCTCTGCAGAAGACAGCCACAAGACATTGTTATATGCTGATGACTCAGTTTTATATGTATCAGGCAAAGACATAGATCTCTTACAAATTCAACTTGAAAATGCTCTGAAAAAAATTTATTCTTGGTCCACAAGTAATAAATTAACTATGAATGAAAATAAAACAAAAATCATGACCTTTGCCTCTTCGATAAAATTGAAAAATCTGAGAAAACCTAATATTGTCATCAATAATAAAACACTCATGAATGTATCTTCCTACAAATATCTAGGTGTTACTATTGATCCTGAATTGAAATTCAATATGTATTAACATACTGTGATTAATAATGTAAGATACAAGTCGTTGATTTTATATAAAACTAGGAAATATATGACTGAAGAAGCTAGATTAAGAATGTATAAAATGCACATACTACCTATAATAGACTATTGTGATATTTTGTATAATGATGCCAAGTCAGACTACCTGTTAGAATTACAGCGCATACAAAGTAAATGCCTGAAGACCTGTTTTGAATATCATATACTAACACTCACTCAGACCGTACACAATAAGGCTAATTTACCTATGTTAACAACTAGGAGAATTTTTCATATTAAACTAACGGCCCATAAGAGGTCTAGTAATAATGATTTTATAGAAACTAAAGTACGAGATACCAGGTTAGCTGCTGCTCCATTGTTAAAATATCAAAAAATAAATTGTAAAGCTTATGAATCGTCACCAGAAGTCAAATGTGCTCAAACTTGGAACAAACTACCCGTAGAACTACGAAATATTATAGACAGGGAAAAATTTAAACTGGAATGTAAAAAAGAATTGTTATAAATCAGAAATCTCTATGAGATTAATTTAATTCTTGAAACGTATAGTGTTTATAATCGATTGCATAACCTCTGTATATATTTGATTAGTATATATTTATTCGATATCTCTTGGGTTAGGGAATTTGTTATTATATAATGTTTAAAGTAGATAATAACGCTGCTGTTCTCTTATAGACTGTTATTATACCTCTCGTTAATCTTATGAATGGTATATATATTTTGTATGGCTTGGCCGAGACAACATCCTTAGGATGATGGTCAGTCATTAACTTGTTAGCCTCGTAGAATGTATTTTCCTGATGTTATAATTTATTGAACCACTTATCCCGGTTATGCAGTACCTATATATACCTTCAACGCAATCCAGGAAAAAAGATCATCATATTGTTAAAACTTTACGAAATGTAATTCATCTTAGGCTAAATAAAGTTTAAATGTTTTCAAAAAAAAATGGTGCTTGACTAATTACAGTTCCATTAATCCTGTAATGGCAGCGGTGACATCTAACTGCCCGACTACCAGTTGAGATGCACTCTTTACCTTGTTACTTACCTTTGATGTTACTTTAAATATTCACTTCTGATTAACATGGGATATGTACTGTATCAAGTTGCCATGGTTTCAGTGACTATGGATAAATCATGGTTGGTGATATCTTTATTGGTTCTTAGAAATATAACTATTGATTTTTGCACTCTATCCATGTAAATCAACAATGGTGTGTGGTGAAAGTTTACTTCAGTTAGCACTCTCTAGGCCCATGATACCACTTAATTCTAGCCCGGTGGTTGTCATGATGCACTGATGTAGTACAATGTACTTCACTGAAAATCTGGGTGACATGGCAATAGAGTATCAACCCTCTACATTCTGCATGATGCATGAATGCTGCAATGACCAATGAGCAACTCTCAATAAATTCACTGCTGCATCATGCTGACCAAAGAGTATGATGTATAAATACACAATATGTTTTCCCTACGAGGTTTGCATTACATACATGTAACTGTGTATATGTAAGTAACTCATGAATAAATTAATGAGGTGTGTTAGGTAATCCTGATGGAGATGCAAAGTACACTAGTTCAGCAATGACAGATTATTAGTCAGGATAGGTTTGGTTTATCATGTGGGTAAAGAAAAAAGAAGCTTTAAGCCTTTCATTGGTCGATATACATGATCAATATTGTTTTGTAGGGGACATTATCACCTTATAGATACTAGTGCAGGTCAATCTAGCGACATGCTTGTATGATGCTCATTCTGCTTCAGATACTGTAAACATAGATATTTTAACATGTATAAATTTTCACAAATTTGCCGAAAAAGCCAATTTCAAGTGTATTTAAATTCATGAATTTTCGAATTTTCAATTTCCTCAAACTCTAGCCCACTCCCTCCAACCACCTACTCACAATTGTGCCCAGGGTCTAATAGAGGAGCAGCACAGGGGGCCCTCTGGGGTCATTTAATTCGTAAGATTACTGATAGCTATAAGCTGTTTTTTTATGTTGTCCAATATCTCTGGGTATGGAAAAGTGATGTTTGACCAATGAAAGCTCGTGCAGTCACTGAGAAATCTGCAATTCTTTACAACCATCTCTTGAAATTTTAGCCCCGTTTTTAAGAGCTAAAATACACATTGGTCTACCTGTTCTGGCACTTATATTCATCTTACAACAATTCTAATGGTACCTACCCCCCCTAAATTGGACCCCACGATCACATTGCAGCCATTCATTTGTTGCTGGGACAAGCGGTTACCTAGCAACAGCTGATTTTAGCTAGCAGTGGACCCTTTCCGAGACAAAGAAAGACCTTTCCTAGAAATGACTTACAGAATGGAGGTCATGGCTATTGCTTCTCATTTTGGTATGGGGAAGGTCCATGCCATTGTACAAAATGCAATATAGTACCAAAACACAGTGTGCTATTTAGGGAATGTAGAAAAAAGAATGATATAGCAAGTATAATGAAAACATGCAACTTCAGCATTATCTTCTATTGGAAAAAAATATTATTTACTGGATCATTGTAGTGTGCCTTATATCCTCAAAAACATCTGAGGCATTCACTTTACTCCTATAGTAGTTGATTGCCTAGCAACAACAAATTTACTTAGCAACCTATATTGAGAAGTATATTCATAAAAAGATATTTGGATTTGATGAGAATTAAGCATCCATAGACTCAATGTATTTGAAAACAATTATACCTCAAAATACCCCCCAAAATTGGAAACGATTATATTTAACAATTGTGCAGTTAGTTATTGTTTAGAAAGTACTAGCTTTTGCATAGCAAGTAGCCTACCAACTGACACAGAGATGCTCCAGAAATGAAAAGATATCCGCCAGTTATTCTAGTGATAACAGGGACTTCTTACTAAAGATGTCTATTGCTGGGCAAGAGACATCATGAGAGTATTGCTTGTAAACTAACCACATTCCAAGGACCATATGTGATAGCCAACATCATGTACATGTAGATCCAATGAGATGAGATTCAAATATTAGTAAGCTATATTTGCTTGAAATATATGATCCTATTATAAAATGTCCCCATAGAAAAAAAAAATCACCCGGCTACTCATTTACTTTTTCAATTTTGGAAAATAATATAAACCATACCTAGCAGCCTACAAATATTCAGATTACTACTATTCTATAGTATGGTACTCCCACTTATAAGCTAGACCCTGAGTCAAAGTAATATACTTTGAGCTGCAGCCAGAGCCTGAAATGACCTATAAGCCACACCTTATACAGGGGCTTCATACAAGTTCTGCAGACTGAAATACAAAATCAACTGTCACAACTTTGGCTTAAGATAATATCAGCAAAGTATCATTGAAAGTAGTTTATGTATCAGGTTGAGGTGACAGGTCAGTCTGTGATTTATGTGCATCTCATGCGAGTCTCAGAACCCAGTTGATATCTTAATATTTCCTTGGGTGTCATTTGGTAACCTGCCATACCTTAGTAATTGCTGTTATGATAAGTGTGCCATGAAGTCTATGTGCTTGATTACCCACTATCAGTGGTATCATGATTACCAACTATCAGTGGTATCATTCCATTCCTGTCAAGGAGAAGTCAAGGAATTCTACCAACATTAACATGTCAAGTCAAGTCACTATCAAGAGCTATATTAACCATAGATCCAATCAACCACAAGGCATATACCTATCTATACAAAGTCATATCAAATATACAGACTGATTCAAATTACCTACTGATAATGATCAAAGCTCTCCCACCAAAATGGTAAGGCTAAAATTAGATATTGCCCCTATGTGATGTTACATGCCATCATACATAACACACAATCACCATCTTGAACTCTCTCATTCTAAAGCATACAAAGAATACCTGGGTAATCTGAGGCTTGGTAAATACCTTGCTTCCAGTATGTATCTACCTATCAATTAATCTTTTTGAGTGATATTTAGCAACATTATTAGAATAAATTAATGACCCAGGATTAGAATTATAGGAACTGTAACAAGAAGGGATTCCTTATGTACCTAATACTACCATAGAATCATGTGTAAATGGCATGGCTTCTATATGAATCCAACCCTTGTCTTGTCATATACAATTGTAGTGTTCTACCCCTTGATGTTCAATTGAATCTTTCGATAAACAATGAACAACAACTATTCAGGTTCCAGTTAAAACTTTATTGTCTAATAACACATAGGCATCAGCCGTTCTCGATCACAGTTACAGGTGGCAGAGTTTGAACTCTAAATCAGGTTCGACACTAGGCCTTCTAGTGTCTACAGTTGATATTCCACATACACCTCCTCTGTGCAGCAGCACAGAGGAGTACTAGAATATGGTAGCCGGGCAGCCGCCAACCATCGCTCACGATGGTCAGTCGGGGCTGGACTGACCCTGAGGAAGGCCGTACAACAGGCTTATATACACTGGAGTCGAGGGCCACGTGACCAAGTGGTGACGTGGCGCCGGACTCCAGCCCCCCCAGGCGTCGGGTAATAGAGGTGCTCTCGACGTCGCCCACGAGGACCACGAAGGTACCTCGAAGACGACGCGGGACCACCACACCACACCCCACTAGACTGAAACGAATCCCCGGATCAGTCTAAACAATTAGATAATAATATGAACTACTGGATCTGTCGACATAGTCGACAGAAACAGTAGAGTAATATATAGAAATATAGTTTCTACTGTACTGTAGAAAAAAAATTATTATCACAGTTAAATTATAAGGCGTTGCTCCATCCAACGTAGGAGACCAGTGTCGAAACACTGCTTCACGACCTGCTCCTGGTCGATCCGAGGGAGGCACGACAGGGTATGGCAACCGGGGTCGTGTCGTTTCCTCCCTGTCTCGTTGAGAAGCTCCTTCCAGCGTAGGAAACCCATCGATAGTGCACAGTACTACTATGATGGTCCTTCGACCGTGAGGCCGAGGATGTGTGGCACCACTGGGCCCTAAGACCAGGGTGGCGTTGGATCCACACAGCTTCGCAGGGAGGTCCGGGGACAGGAAAGGTACCCCCACTCGTGGAGGGTACACCGTCGTCCGGGAACGAGTTCCCGGGGGTTCCGTGCTGACATCGAGACTCTGTTCGATGTCAGCGATCCAAGCTAAAGAGGAGGAGCAGTAGTATCATACTACTGATCCTCCGAGATGGACCCTGTAGCGGCGTCGATTTCAGCCTGCTCTCCGTCAGTGCGCTCCTCCTCATGTGAAGCGCTGGCGGCTAGCTGGCCCGAAAACGTCGGCGACTCCGGCAATGGGGCCTCACGGTCCATTGTCGTACTCCAAGCCTCGTTAGAGGTCTCGGGTGCATCCCGGGAGTCTCCCTCAGCATCTGAGTGGAGAACGGCCGAGTCTGCTGAGTCGCTTCCGTCGTCGTCGCTCTCCTGACCTTCATGGTCGTCTTTGTCTCCCTGGTCAGGGGGAGGCGTTGGAGATTGATCGACGACATCAATGTCCCCGTCTATATCCATCGACTGTTCCGCCCCGGCAGGTTCTACTGCTTGGGCGGAAGCCGACGGGTCCGGGCAGACGGCTACATTCGCCGGGGCCAGAGGTGTGATGCCATGAAGATCCGGATGGATCCTCGGTGACACCACTCTCTGGACCGGTGGCGGTGTAGGCTCGGTGGTTCCCGAGAGGGTTATCAAGGGAACCGAGGAGGAAGACGGGGCTGCTGGTGGGTAGACGGAGGCACCGAGAGACCTACCCGGGGTGTCAGGCTTGTCCTGCACCACCTGTTCTCGGCCCAACATCGTCTTAGCCGAGCTCAGACTGTCCATCTTTGGAGACAATTCTCTCAACGGATTCGTCTGAGCCGCCAGCGTCCTGACGTCAGGGACCACTCCACCCTCGACGAGGTACCTCTGCGCTTCGTGAGAGGGCTCGGTTTGAACGGGCTTCAGGGTTCGGACGCCATGGTGCTTGTCCTTCATCCATTCCGAGAGTTGGACCCCGAAGACTCTGAAGAATTCGCGGTCGATTTCCTCCCAACCTTCTATGATACTATCCCTCTTGGTAATATCATATTGGGCCTGTGACTCAAAGTTATTGAAACGCGTTCGGACATCGGTCAGACGAGAGTCCATCTCCATCTGAACGGTCTGGCGCGCCTCATCCCTAAGAGCCGGAAGGAGCTCGTTACGGATGGCCATGTTTGTTCTATCAAACAGGCCGAACAAGTAGGCACTCGCTTCCTCATGAAATGCCTCACCGAACTTGTCGATAGCAGGGCTGCCCGTCATCTGTAGAAGTCCCTTACAACATTCCACGAACGTCTTCGGGACCCCATGTTCGACGCCATCGCCGTAGGCAGGCTGTGCCAACTCCCAACGCAAGGTTGCTGTCGGGGTGTCGGCGCCTGTCACGACGTTGGAGAAGCTAGCTCCTGCTGCCGAGGTCAGTGTCGCGCCTCCCACGTGAACACGTGGCGTGGCAGCTGGGGTGCTGTCCTCCGCCGCCGCAGGGGGTTTGACAGGAGGAGACGAGTTGGTGGTCACCTTGGGTTGTCGATCACGACCACTCCGGGATTCCACCGTCTTGCCTCCAGTTTTAGCACCACTGGTGCTTGGTTTGGCCGAACCGGTCGAAGCAGTCTTCGACTTTTTAGGAGCCGGGGCCGGGGCGGCTTTCGATGCCTTTTCGGGCTTCGAGGGAGCAGCCTGCGGCTTAGGCTTCTTAGGTTCAGTCGAACCGGCAGACTTCCCAGCCTCTGTAGAGTGGGGCCTCTTGTTCCCACTCGTAGAAGCTGTCGGTCCTGGGTCTCGAGGACGACTGGCCTCCCGCTTCTTTCGTTGCTCTACCCTGAACTCGGGGTAGGCACCGTAGAAAGCGGGCATCAGCTCCGGTCTGATATACAGGCGCTTCGTAGACGGGGGTGCGGGGGCCATCCGCATCCAGTGTCTAGTCGGCGCGCCTGTCTTTTCATTCCGTTCACACTTTCCAACCAGTGTCTCCACTAGTTGGATAGCGCCCTTGGCGTTGTACTTATGGGGCTGCTTGTACGACTTGAGATGATGCGCCATCAAGCCCCTTCGTGAAGTCACGAAAGGAGGAGAGGTCGGGTCATCAGGTTCCTGATAACATGGAATGGTCTTTTCCACCTCAACACAACCGAACTGCGGACGGATGGCTCGATGCTCTTCAACCAAGTGTCGAGCATACCTGCCGTCTGTCGCATATACGCGAGGGGGGAACCCCTTACGTGTGCAGTTCTCGAAAGCACACTGCTGCCCTGGATTGAAGATGCGCCATGCGAATCCAATCCGCTGTCCCTCGGGCAGCGACACCCCCGACGAGTCTGAGGCATTCGTGATATTCTCGATCATCGAGACATACCAGTCAATGGCATGACTATCGTCCGAATACCATTCCTCGTCGTCACTACCATCCTTCCCGACGAGACTAGGGAGTACCACTTAACCGTTCTTGCGGTAGTCCTGAAGCTTGGTCAGTGGCCTGTCATCGACGTACTCAGTATGTCGTTTGGCAGTGATCGCTGACAGCCGCTTCCACTCGTCGACAGCCTTGGCTGTGTCTGGGGGTGAGGATACGGTGCTCTCCATGGCACCGGCATCGACCTCCTACGGCTCGGTTCCAGGTTCCGGTGGTGCAGTAGACTCGCTACTCCTTTCCCGGGCTGGAGCCTTCTTGGCTGCAGATTCCTTCTTGCTACCTTCCTTCTTGGGCACCTTAGGGATCTTGAAGTCTTTCAAGGTACCCTTAGATGCCTTCGATTCAGTGGGCTTCTTGCCCTTAGAACCTGAAGGGGTAGCACTTTTCGATGGAGCAGGTGTCGACGGCTCGTCGACCTCCATCTCGTCGGGGGAGGAGTCCCTCAAGGCGGCAGCAGCTGCGACTTTCAAGTCGTGCTTCTGCTGCTTAGATGCCTCTTTCGCCTTCCGGCGGAGCTCCTTCTCCCGCTCCTGGGACTCGGCCAAGGCTTTCTGTGCTTCCTCGATCTGCTTCAGAAGGGCAGCACTTTTAGCCGAGGTAGACTGGAGCTCTTGCTCGGGTCTGGTCCTCTTGGACTTCTTCTTCTTCTTCTTTTTCTGCGACTTGTGGCTCGCCGAAGAGATGTACCCTGACTGCTCGTCGGACGAGGACCCCATGGTTCTTCCTGAACTGTTGGGTTCCACAAGAGAGAGAGAAGACTCCGGGTCTCGAACCGTACTCAGACGGGACGAGACGTCGAAGAGAATCTTCGAGGTGTTTCGATCCGCACTCTGGCGGGTCGAAGCCTCGAAGGTGCCTTCGATGTACCTCGAACCGCACTCAGGCGGCTCGAGGGACCGAAGACTGAAGTCTCGAGAGAACACGAACCTGCGCTCACGCAGGTCGTGTCCCTCGACACTTAGGCAGGGGAGACCTCCTACACTCAGGTAGGAAGTCCCCGGGGCGGAGTATACCAGCTGGAATAAGCTAGGTTTAGTCCAGCTAATCTGCGTCCGACTCTCACGAGAAGGGTCGCAGATGTGACCTCCGAAGTGTGCGGCGCGGCCTTTTATCCCTGTGGCGCACGCCTCTGATTGGAGGAAGGGCCTACGTGACCGAGGAGGGCGAACCCTATTGGTCCACAGCGCATCACGCCATGACCAAATAAGGTAATGCTCAAAAAATAGAACGACTCACTCTCCCCTCACCGTCACGCTCTGGTTCTCCAGTCGCAATGTTTGCATATGCCGTTATTTCCTATGCGGTCTATGGGTTCCAACACTATTAACATGGATAATTTGGGCACCCCCCCCTTCATCAGACTACCGGGATTAAAAAAAATGGTTCCAATATGGATCTACCCTTCGGGCAGAATCCACCCTCACAGTCAGAATAAAAGTCGGAGGCCCCATACTTCCATGCTTCTAGCATCAGGTTGTCTCAAACTAAGATGCAATCACATGACTTCTCGTTGTGTAATTTTTTATTCACCGTCGGCTTCACGTCCACAGACAGATTTACTCAAGAACGGCACCTGTTATTTTAAAGCCTCGTTAAAAACACAGGTTAGTAAAGCTGCTGCTTAGCATTGTGCGAATCATCGATTACTGAGTAGGGTTTAATCTAGGACTTTTCCTGATTCTAACCTTTACTATAGGAACGAGTGTTGAGCCTCGGGGCGGGTTACTATCACCCCCTCCTAGCCCGCCGCCCTTTGATGTGGCCGGGCCGACCGGGCAATTAACCCGTTTCCGTCGGCATCTGCCTCCCATCACTTGTGACGGTGTGGATGTAGGAGCCAGAGTGTTTGCTCTGGATTTCCTTTCATCCCTGACACTCGCTGACCGTTCCTTTGATGAGCCCTGGCACTTAAGCCTCGCTCGAGTCATAGGACCGGACTGGAGTGACTGATCTTTGACTTCAATCGAGACGTTTCGATGTGAAGTTTGTTCAGTCGTTCGCACCTTCGAGGGGGGGTCGGGCTTCCGACATCCCTTCAAAGGCTGTTTAGATGCTTTCGACTTATCTCGACGGGCCGGTCGACCACGGCGCCGCTTTGATGGTTTACTGGCATCCAACACCTCCATCTCACTCAGTTTTCGAGCCTTTTGCTGTCGTTTTCGATGACCCTGCGTAGTTTGTTTTTTAGACTGAACTTCCGGCCGCGACCTTTCGATCTCTATTTCGACCTGTCCAGAAACAGACTTAGCCCTTTTCGTAGCCTTACGAGAAGGTGAATCATCATCAAGTTGTGGTTGCAACAACTCGACAGTTTGTGATAGCTCTACGCCCAACCACCGGCGCACTCTATCGACATTGCTCTTTTGCAACCGTCCGCGGGATGATCGAAGTAATAATGTCGACTCAGAGAGGACAGAATCTACTACGAACGGCCCATCCCAGTTGGGGGCAAGCTTCATAGCTGCTTGGGGGGTGTGGTACCTCACCACCTGTTCCCCAACTGAGTATCTTCTCTGCTTTAGCCCATAGTCATACCCGACCTTCTGGCGTTCCGCAGATTTACCTAGGTTTTCTCTTACCATGCTGTAACTCTCTCTCAATCGGTCACGAAGTTGTTCCACGAAAGTAACGGAACAAGGGACTTCGAGTGGGTTCTCGATTGAGCCGAAAATCACATCCGCTGGCATGAGAATTTCTTCCCCGAATACCATCATATTTGGACTGCATCCAGTAGAACTGTGTTCAGAGCTGTTATATGCGGACACCACATATTTAGCCTGTTCATCCCAGTCGTCCATATGTTTGTCTACCAACATAGTCAGACTCTGAATCAATGTTCTATTGAACCTTTCCACCTGACCATCGCTCTGTGGTCTGTATGGATTGGTTCTCTGTTTTACAATTGTCAAATATTCACACATCTCAGAGAAGAGTCGAGACTCGAATTCTCGACCTTGGTCGGAATGCAGAAGCCA
Organism: Acholoe squamosa; assembly: GCA_949317995.1. Classification (NCBI taxonomy): domain Eukaryota; kingdom Metazoa; phylum Annelida; class Polychaeta; order Phyllodocida; family Polynoidae; genus Acholoe; species Acholoe squamosa. Next base: position 355,858 of record OX439051.1, on the reverse strand, counting down.
CGGGACTCCAAAGGTCAAAACCCATTCGTCCACGAAGGCCTATGCACAGGTCTCTGCCGTGTGATTTGGTAGGGGAATAGCGCGTACATACTTGGTGAAGTAATCCTGGATTACTAACATGCAAGTATTCTTGTTAGGCGTGGGTGCAAATCCCGAGATGATATCCATAGCTATCCTCCCGAATCTCACCCCGAACAACTCTTGGTGCAGAGGAGACTTACCCATGCCCTCACCGGGCTTTACCAGGCAACAGGTAGGACAATGCCGAACCCAACGACCTATGACCTTTCCCATTCCTGGCCAGTAATATCTCCTTTTCACTTTTTCGAGCGTTCGTTTACGACCAAAATGTGCCGCTGTTCGGTGTCCATGGCAAAAGGAGAGTACCTCGCCCCTCAGTTGGCGTGGTACAACTACTTGAATCGTGCGTCTAGCTCGACCTGCCTCGACTTTCCAGTGACAACAAGCCTTCACGGAAGGTTAATAGAGGCCATTGCCCTACTAATTTCCGTACCTCGGCGCTCTCGATTGATACATCAGGCCTAGTGGGTTTAGCCCCCTTAACTAGCCATTCAGCAACTTGTTTGATGTCGGCGTCCGCTTTCTGAGCATCAATGAGTTCCTCGAGAGACCAAAATGCAACACCCACCCGGCTGTCTACTAAACCACCTACAGCTGCCAAAACAGCATTATGACTGCCACAGTCTGTGCAATCCGACCTCTGGCATAGCCGCACAGGGATACGACTAAGACCATCGGCGTTTAGATGCTTGGCCCCACTTCGATGTTCGATCTTAGAGTTTTCGAGACCGAACTCCGAAAGGTGGGCTAGCCACCTACCCATCATTCCTTCAGCCTCTTTGAAATTCAGGAGCCATTTCAAAGACGAATGATCGGTGCGGATAGTGAAGTTACCAACATAGAGGTAGTGCCTAAACTTCCTGGTGTACACGACAACCGCCAGCAGTTCCCTTTTGGTGGTGCAGTAGTTTCGTTGTGTTTTACTTAGAGTGTTGCTAGCAAACGAGATCGGGACCTCTGCTCCATCCTGCACTTGGGATAGAACAGCCCCGATCGCGGTATTACTAGCGTCAGTGTCCAAGATAAAACGACCGTCGGGTGTGGGGAATCGAAGCACAGGTGTCTCCCTGAAACTTCGTTTTAACTCGACAAAGGCATGTTCGGCTCTTTCCGTCCACGCGAATGCCTCGTTACGACCTCTACTACCTTTAGGTTTTTGGATCACTAAGTCCTGTAAAGGGCTTATGAGTTCCGCGAACCCCGGGATGAACTCTCGGTAGTAGGAACAAAAACCAATGAAGGATCGAATTTCCTTCACTGTAGTGGGCCTAGCCCAAGTCATTACATCGCTAATTTTCCCCGGGTTGGCTTCTATACCCTGTTCAGACACGATTCGGCCGAGGTACTCGACTGAAGTCCTAAAAAGTTGACACTTTTTAGGTTTCAACTTCAGTCCCCATGCCCGAATCCTGTTGAAGACTTCTGCCAGATTGGCCATTGCTTCATCCGTCGTTTTGCCGAAGACGATGATATCATCGAGGTAAACAAGGCAACTTTTACCTAGCAAACCTCTCAACATCTCCTCCATCATTCGCTCGAATGTGGCGGGGGCGTTACACAAACCAGCCGCGCCATTCGATCGAACTCGTAGAGCCCCCTCTGGTAGGAAAAAGCGTTTTTCTCGACGTCGTCGGGATTCATCCCGATCTGCCAATATCCAGATTGGAGATCGAGACAACTAAACCACTTGTTTCCCCCTAGGGCATCCAAGGATTCGTCGATGCGCGGGAGGTGGTAAGCATTTTTCTTAGTCACTCCATTCAGACATCGATAATCGACGCAGAATCTCATGGTCCCATCCTTCTTCGTCACCATCTGGACAGGACTGGACCAGGGACTAGTACTTGGCCTAACCACCCCCGTATCCAACATCTCCTTAAGTTGTTCATCCGCCGCAGCTTTCTTGCTGAGCGGAATCCTTCTATAAGGGACTCGGATAGGATGTGCGTCACCCGTGTCGATGTTCTGCAGACATCGATCGGTGCGCCCTAATGGTTCATCTGGATATTTAAAGACATCCACATGCTTACGTAGTAAGGCGGACAGCTTCAGTCTTTCTTCTGGCTGGGTCAGGTGGGTGTCAAAGACCACCATATTTGGATTATCCAGAGATGACCGGTGTTTTAAGATATCTATAGAAGACGGTATTCTCTGGATATTTTGGATTATCCAGAGAAGACCAGTGTTTTAAGATATCTACAGAAGACCGTATGTTTAGGAATATCCAGAAAAGACCTGTATTTTTGAAAAAATGTAGATTGCAAGTAAAACGAGAAGTTATAATATTTTTATCTTTTCTTTATTGTTCTTTTTGAGACATATTATATAGTCAGAGTTACAATAATAATGAATAACATAATTGGAATCTTTTAAGATGCTGAGTAGCTTTAGGTCCACTTTTGTTGTATAGTTGTTCATTGTTATTCTTTTTGATTATTTACTGACTTTTTGGATTATTACAAAGGTATTTTGTTTTTTGAAAGTCAATAAAAAGATACAACACAAAGAAAGGTTTCAACATTCTTTTTTTAGTTTCAATTCATATTACATAATGTACTGCTTTATTTATGTTCTTCCAGCCCAAAAAATGAAACATAAATTCATCATTGATGAAGAGAGAAGCATAGAATGAATTACATATGCGTTCTAGTAAACAATGAAATTCGCTTCTGTACATTATTGTTTGATAATTCAGGTTAAAACTTGTAGATTTTAACAGTGTTACCACATTTTTATATTCTTTAGATTCAAGTACTGTATTTAATGTAGTAGCACTGTTAGGGTTTATTTTAACATAAGCATTTCCATGGAATATTATTGATATATTGCTATGCCTTGAATTTTCTCGACTTTTCCATATGACTCCAAAATAATCAACTTCAAAACTTTTCAATAACTTATTGAATTCTTTTAAACTTTCTATTACCTTATTTAATAAGGGAGAAGATTGAATACTATCGTTTTTCCATTTTTTTAAAAAGATTTCTGCAGTTTCATTTTTTAATATAAAAGTAATAACTTTAGTATTTTCATATGGAAAAATATTATTGTTTTTATATGGAAACGTATTATTTTGAGTTAAACAATAATCACATAAACAATCTTCTAAGGTGCTAAGTAAGTATAGATCCATGTTTGTATCGTATTCCATTTTGTTGCTTGTTTTGTATATGTTTTTATTCTGTTTATCACAACAATATTCTTGCTTAGTTTACTTTTTATTAGAATATTTTTTACATAGAAAGAGCGACTTCATGAATAATGTGATTCATTGAACCAATGCCATTGTAAATTTCTGTCACCTAGTTGTTTGTTAGAATCAACTTTAAGAATTCCTCTAAAGACATTAATTCATTTTTGGAGGGGTCGATTTCATCAGAACCTTTTTCATCAGTTGGTCCTTCTTCCGCCGAAAAAAATTCTTGTTCTTCAGACGACGTTTCATCAGCTAAATGAGATTGTTCTATGTCTGATTCTTCAGACGAGTCACTTTCTCCAGAATCACTTTCTTCACAGTCTTTTTTTTCTTTCAATGAAGCAGATATCTTTTTGCCTGATCCAAAACCTTGATCATTTCTTTCGGTTTTATCAGGTGTACATACTTCTTCTAGCTCAGGGATGAGAATTTTTTCTAATATTATTTGAGCTATTTGATCTCCATGTTTTATTTCGAAGACTTCATTTCCAAAATTAAACAGCAAAACACCAATTTTTCCCCTGTAGTCTTCATCTATTACCCCTGCTCCTACATCGATGAAATGATTAAGAGCAAGTCCTGATTTTGGTGCTTTGCGACCATAGCATCCTGTAGGTATGCAAAGTATTATATCAGTTTGTACCAATTTTTTTTCTTTAGCAGGAATAATATAATCATAAGCACTATATAAATCAAACCCTGCAGATTTTTTTGTGGATCTGGTTGGCTTCAATGCTTTTGTTGATGCTTTAACATAATGCATAATAGGTTGGAGAATAGGTGAGGCAGGAAGTAAAGCAGATTTTTTACATGTTGTTACTAACAGTGTATTTGGTTTGTCTTTTACAAGAGTTATATAAAAAGAATCTTGACAACGCGCCATTTTGCTGAACGTTATTTCAGTTGTTTTGTTGTTTAATATAACGCTATTCACAGAGATGTTTTCTTTGTTTTAGTTCATTTAAGACGATCTTTGCTGTAATATTTAAGATTTTCATTGTAAATTTCTTCATATATTTTGCTGTAAGCTAATTGAGAGAGTTTTTCACCTTTTTCAGTGTTTTCAAGCTTAGAACGTTCTTCTAATTTTATAGGATAAATTTTTTGTAAAACAAGTCGCGCAACAGCATCACCACTTTTTATTTTTAGGTCTTCTTCTCCAAAGTTAAATAAAACAATGGTAATATACCCTCTGTAATCTTTGTCTATTATTTTTTGGTTGATTAACACAAAGTTATGTTTTCTTGATTTGCATAGAGGTAAAATTATACCATAATAACCTTTAGGGACAGCAACTTTAACTTCTGTTGTAATTGTACATGCTGTATTATTAGGAACAGTATGGTTATATGAACTGTACATTTGAATCCCTATGTTATTTTCCTCTTCAGTAGGAGAGAAGGAACCTGCTATTTTACTGTATTTTAGAACAGACATTTTCGTTCAGTTTTATATGATATGATGTGATGCCTATTGTTATGATTCTCAAGTAAGTAAATAACCAAACAAACAAAATGAAATAATTTTTTATATGATTTTATTTTGATTGTCACATGTGTAAAGACAGTTTTTAATTTTCAGTTTGTTCCTGTTCTTTTATCGAATTCAAGGAATATCATGTTTAGCACATCATTTCTTTTCATGTCGTGTACTGCTTTCATTAGTTGATGAGTAGCACTGTACTTAGATCTTTGCCACATTTTTAAGACATTGAAGGTTAATTGAGCTATGTCTTGTTCGGGCTGGGACGATATTGTTCTTCTTTCGTCAGACGTGATATGTAGATATGTAGCTATGTCCTTCCAGTCTCTTTACATTTTTTCACTCAATAAGCTGAAATACATTTGCACGGAGGTCGATTCCCTTCTAGTTTTTTTTCTTTGAAGAAATTTTCAGTGAATTCCATCAAGTCTATTCTGTGGTTTTCCTTTAAACTTGTCATCAGTTCTTCTGTTCGTAAGTAGTAAGGAACTTCTCTCCACCATTTATTCAGCATCTCTATGCCCATAGCAGTTGGAGTTTTCGTCTTGTTCATGCTTTCAAGTTTAGCATGAGGGATGCCAAGATATACTCCTAAGGTCATCCATTGACGTGCTAACGATACAGAGATTTTTTGAAGAAAGATATCTGAATATCCTAAATCATCTTGAAAGTAATAAGTAGGTAAAGGCATTTTTTACCTTCAAAGGATTAGAGTGACAATCAAAAGTAGGAAAAGAAATAAATCAAAAATACATAGACCAATGATTTAAATAACACATGTACTTCCTCAACATATGTACTTATGAAGAACTTTAGATGCTCTTAACATGAGGCTTATATTTTATCTCAAGGAAGTAAAATTAAGTTCCAGACTGTTACAAAAAAGGTATATCGGGTAAATGTATACTAAGCATAAATAGACATAGTGACATAGAAGAAAAGAAAACAGCATAAAAGATTATAGTAGTTATTAATCCATATATGAAATAGTATATAACGCTCATGAATCCATATGTAGTACAAAACAAAAGAAACAAAAACAAAAAAAATTTATATATTTTAAGACTAACAATATTTTTCTTTTTAATCATTTTTTTTATTTAGATAAGTTGCAAGACAAAATATCTTTCCACGAAGACAGATATTCTTTCACTTTTTCTTTATCTTCTTCAGTATATCTTTCTAAGTATATTGGATTTATGTCCAAAAAATTGGTGATAGAAAGATCTCCGTCTAAAATACCATGAACATTTATTTCTTCAGGCTTCAGATCTCGTTCTGCATGACAAGCTAACATGTCTATCACACTTTCAATTAAAGCATATTTTCTCATATTTCCTTCTCTGTAATATTCAGGATGATGATCATTGTTTTCATAGTGATGAAATAAAGCATTTTCCCAAGTTGTTTTTTCTTGGGAATTTTTTGGTCCATTTTTAGTATGGAACTTAAAGGTGTAACCTATGGCTTCTCTCATTGAAAACTTAGATAAGTCATGCACCATTATTCGTTCTGTTAAACACATTTTATCTTTTTTGTCAAATACGTTTTCTAAAAGGTAAAAAGTGAAACATATCATTTGTCTATGCCTTAAAACCTGTTCGAAATGTTGCAAGAGAAGTTTCAAGAAAGAATTGTTGCAAGTTATTTTTTCTTTTTTAGATTTTATGTATTTAATGGCTATATCGTCTTCCCAGTTTGCGTGTTTCAACAGTTTTTTTATTTTAAAAGTGTACTTTCCCATATCAGCGTAGTGTTCTGCTCATGAAGCCAGACAAAAGTTTCTCTTGTTTTTCTGTGATTCGTTGCACAAGAATATTATTTTTGTTTCCTAAAGATTTTATTATTTCTTGATTCTTTTTTCTCTCTGCTCTAAGAATGCGAAATTGGTTTTGTAGCCTTTTTCTTGTTTCTTCAAGGGTTTCTATCTTATGTATGCAATCAGGACACACCCCGTCTTCTAGCGAAGGCTTCCAATCAGAATAACTGTTCATGTTACTTTGACGCAGATCAATGTTCACATAAAGTCTGTTTGTTCACTTATCTCATCTATGTTTTTATTTCTTAATCACTTTCATGTTTTTTTTCTGAATTTAAATGAAAAGCTTCGTTTGGCTTATTCCTATAAGTCTCCATTAAAACATCAGAAGGCATAGAATCTGGCACATCACAAGTTTCGCCGTCTGCTACAATTTTACTGCCTTCTTCTGAGTCATCACCGTCGGCTACTGTACGACCATACGGATAAGAACCTCTCCTGATGTTATATATTCTCTCTGCTTTAGCTAAGTTGTATGCCTTCCTGTGAGCCATTAAATTCATATTTTCATTTCGTACTTCTCTTAATTGTAAAGTAAGATGGAGATTATTTTTTTCTTCCTCTTTTATGATATTAATGTGTTCACGTCTTTCTTCTTCTAACAGAGATATATAAGTGCCTTGATGTAAGCATACTTTTTCAAGTATTTCATTACGCTTTACTTCAAAAATCATATTGTTCCCTTTTGTATCCATGATTAAGACTTGAGAAATAATCTTAATTTATATATTTTTTTTAGGTCTCACACGAGAAAGATGTTCATTCTTATAATTATTTGAGTATCTCAGGATCTTTTGTTTCTTCAGTGAATACATTTGAGTCGGGCAAATGTTCTTGATTTGCAATGGTAGTTAGTAATTGATTATTTTTTTCGTACATTATGTTATTAATATCTCGGTTTTCATTTATTTGAGTAGATTTTAAGTCATGGTTAGAAACAGAAGATCCTATGACAGGATATGTCCATGTTTTTCTGTGATTTACATTAGTTACAAAACAAGACAGGAAAGTTTGAGTTTTTTCTTTGTTATGATAAATATTTCCGCTTTCTGTACAAGACAAAAATATTTCATCTCCTTTCTGTAAAGAAGGGGAGATAGATTGTTTACGCGTTTCTAAGATAATGACTACGATGCTTAAAATAAGAGTAAAAACTATTCCTCCTGCTCCTACTTTCCCGTTTGAAATCAAATTATTTATTTTGCTTAAACTTTTCATGCTTCCTTCTTTTGTTTTATGTTCGCTCATTTTTTTAAAAAAAATATCTTTTTATGATGATCAGTTCCAACAAATCGGCAAATAATTTCCAAGACAATATGAAAAAGAAATAATACATTAATCTTTTCTTCTTTTTTGTGTTGTTCTTAAAAAATTATTTTTTGTAGAACAAATTTGTTTGTTACAAAACAAGGATTTCTTTTTCCTTCGATTATTTTGTTTTTTCTTTAAAAAGTATTGTTTTACTTTACTGTCATTCCAATCAGGATCTGAAGTGAAGCTAGATATAACTTGTTGCATTGACTTATTCTCAGCTCGTTTTTCTAAAAAGAACAAGCAATATAAACCACAAGTCATAGAAAAAAGTCCTTGAATAGAATGAGAGGAATATTTATATTTTTTAGGCAAAGCTTTCAGAAAACTTTTTCGCATAGGACTGAAGCCATATGAATCGAAATATTCAGCTAGTTTACGAGGTTTTTCATAATAAAAAGCTACCCAATGTTGTCCGGGTAAGTTACTGTTGTCGGTGTTGACTACATAACCTGTAGGAAATGATTTCACTGCAGGTATAGTATCAGCTGAATAAACACCATAATTTCCTTCTTTTTTTCTTTTAATTTTCTGCAAGAAAAAATTTATTTCCTCTCCATTCATTTTTAGGAATTATGCTATTTCAGATTTTGCTCTTAATATATTGCTAGAATCTAATCTCAGGAGTTCATGATGTTCTAAATAAATGATAGCTGCTACTCCATGGGTTAATTCTTCTTCTAGTTTTATGACAAATCCTAAAGAACCATTTTCTGAATATTCGAATGTGCCTGACGTTATTCCATTTTTAGATATGTCAAAACAGTAAAGACAATGACCTTTCTTGAATTCATCAAAAGAAATATCTATCGTATCGTCTCTGAATATTGAACCTGTAGATCGTATAAGAGCTAGGTAGGCCATATTGTATAAATCATTAGGGTAATCTAATTCATAGTGATAAAAAGGAGTTCCACCGTCGTTCACTTTCAGTTCTATTTCCTTAGCTTTGAAGTGCTCAAATTGAAACGGATTACGATTATGACTTCCTGTGAAGGCATCTAAATGAACTAACCCTATGATGACTCTTTTCGGAAGAGGAGTGTTGTTTACTATATGAGAGGCTTGCAAAATTGATTTTTAAGGACCAAAAGTGACGTATTTCATGTCTATTTTGTTTACAGGATAATCCCAATACGGAGTAACCATTCTAGCATCCATTATTTTTTTATGGAATTTTTCAGACACTCTTATTCTTTTAATGAATAAATGTATGCCATGTATGTCTATTAGGTATTTTTGTGTACCTAATTTAGACATCAAACAAAAGTCTTCATCTGCTCTATCAAATTCTATAGTAAGAGGCAGATCTCCAGGTAACACTTTGACCTGTGCAAAAAGGTCATTATGAATTCGTCCTATCACTTCAAATAATTTCCCGTTTTTAGTTTTGTTATAACGTGCTTTCACTCCAGAATTATGATCGTCGCTGTTAACATTTGTTACTTCATTAAAATCTTTGTCGTCTTTGTAATACATAGCCAAAGCTCCCAAGTGTTTAGCAGTGGTTGGATCATAACTTAAAATATATTCCATGATAGATCTATATCCGTGCAAATCATTGCTGTCTGATATTCGTATTCCTGCTATAGAAAGTTTCACATTTTTAAACATGGTAGAAGCAAAATAATTCACCGGAAAAACTTTAGCTTTATCGTTTATTGTCCCATCGTTAGCTGGGGCATCTGGATTTTGTTTGTCAGCTTTTAATATTTTGCCAGACACTCGAATAAAACTGTCGTGCAAAGAAATGAAATCTGTATGTTTAGATTTTAAAGTGAATTGAACTGTTGTGCTGTTAGGAGAAGCAGTGGGCTCAACTTTTTCATAATAAGTTTTAACTCTACTTATATCTGTTGGAGGAACATGAGTAAAATCAAACTCCGAGGCTACACAAAAACAAGGATCTTCGTCTAACAATGACATTTTTTAAGGTTATGAACAAACTTTAAAAATATTTGTTTGTTTTTCTCTTTTTTTCAGTAATCTCAGGTTATTTTATGTTAACCAAAGATATCTTTTTTGAAATTTCTTCTATTTCTATTTCTTTTTTTATTTCTGATCGTTTTATTAACTTTTCTTTTTTTGGTTACATGTGAAATAACTTCTTTGCCTAAATCAGACAAAGTTTCTTGAGCTTCTCTTTTTAAAGCTCGTTTAAAGTTTTCACCTTTCATGACATTTTTTGCTACTTTAATTCCTCCTGTTAAGGCTCTTTTTCCTATTCCTTTTGCGGCTGATGCCGCAACAGGTTTCACCAAAGGAATAACTGTCTTAAATAATCCTTTTAAAATACCACCTAGCCCATAACCTTTTTGATTTCTGCTTCCTATGAAGGGGGTTAAAGAATAGTATCCTTTTCCATACTGTACTTCATAAGGATAAGATCGCTTAGTTAAAAATTGTTTATAATATATATCTTCAGGTGAATCGTTAGAATACATTTTGATGTTTTTTTATTTATTTTTTTTGATTTATCTCAAAACAATTTATATCTACCAGTCAGATGCCCATTCCTTAGAAAAATATTTTGGGTTGTTTTTGCTTCTTCTTCCAGATCGAGTTGAATAAGGTGATGGCTTTCCTGACAAATATTTATTTGTTTTAATTTTCCCGAAGACATCTTCTTGTGGGCTTGGGTAAGATACTTTTATGTTTTTTTCTTTCCTAGGTTGCTTTTCTTCATACGGGAGAGGAGGGATATTTTTTATTGGAGTTTTCACTATGCCTCCGCTGGCTTCTCCTATTTTGTCTTCTTCTTTTGCAGAAAGATAGTCGGTGTCGTTATTTTTATCTTCAGTATCTTTTGTAGTTGTTTTTTTTAAAAGTGGCTTTTCTTTTTCTTGAAGAAGTGTTTCATCGAAAATGCCGTCTTCAGAAAATTCATCGTCTGTAGCATCTGTAGAATAATTGCTTTCATTTCTTTGTTTGTCTTCCATGTTTTTATCTTCTAAAGGATATTTTTTTATTATATAAGGACGATTGTTTTTTCTAGCTTTTTTTGGCTTATTTAAAAACCATGATTTAGGAATATGATTAGATATATTGACCCAAAGTTCTTCTGTTCCTATAGGTTCTGTTTTTATGCTTGCATTTGAAAAGAATTTCATGATGCTTATCACATTAGAATTTCTTATTAGTTTACCTCTGATGATAATTTCTCCATGTTCATTCCATAAATAGTTCAGTTCTATCATTTTTTTGAGAATTTCTTTGATGTAAGGAATTTGTGCTTGTCTTATGTTGGATAAGATCTCAATTATTGATATACCTGGTTTTATTTCTTGTTTTTTTTCTGTAGGATTAGAATACATGAAAGCCGAGTCTTTAGCTATATTTTGATTTGTGCTTAATATCTTATATGGTTTCACGTCATACATTCTTTGCGCTAATAATTCTTGTTGCCTTTCGAGAGCAGGATTTTTTTCTTGGTTAGTGTTTATTTCTTTAGTATTATTTTTTGCTGAAGATAATTTTTTGTAAGTTGCTAAAGGTATAACTATACTTTTTTTGAAGCTAGCCATGATATTAATTTTTTGCACCTGCCAATCCTCCTATTAAGGACACTGCTAAAGGGAGGAGAAGAGAAAGAAATCCACCTTTTTGTTTTAAGACTGCTTTCCTTTTTTTATTATTCACACGCCTATTAATAAGATATCTTAAAGTGTTCTTGTATTTTTTTAACTTTGAATAAGACACTGAATTTAATTTAATGTTTCCTGTAAGAACATTAAAAATGCACTGACATATAGAATCGATGTCTTCTTTATCTGCATATTCTATTAATAAATCTCTTTTTCTTTTGTTTTTTGTGTTTCCTAACATTGTCAAAAAAGCTAATCTTTTGACTGATCTGATGTTTGCTGCTTTCTTCTTGATTTTTCTTTTTAGTCGTTTGCAGCTAGTTCTTTTTTTTCTTTTTGCTACAACTGATTTCTTTTTTATTCTTTTTTTTCCTTTTCTTTTAGAGACATGCATTTTTTTCTTTAACGGTGGCATTCTTATAAATCAACTATGACACAAAAACTTTTATTTTTTTGTTATATTTTATTCAATCTCACGAACTTTAATTTGATTCATACATGTATAGTTGTTTTCTGTTTTATATTTTATTAGGTATATACACCTCTTGTCCTATGTCAAATATGTTGCTCCTAAATCTGTATTCTTGAGGAGTTTTTTGATGACCATCTGGAATGTGGTTTCCTAGTTGCTTCATTAAAAATATTAACAAAAGTTTTATAATTTTTAGGCAACAGTTTCTCCCTAATGTTTGAGGGACAGTTTGATCTAAAGGTGAATTAAAAATAACTAAATAAGTCGCGTTTCTGTTAACAGTTTGCCTTTCTTTTCCTTCAGAGTAATAATTTTGTGAAATATATATAACATTTATCGATTCATGATGACATGTTTGAGTGAAAAGTTTTCCTATTTCAGGATTGTTTCCACATTCTTTCATTAAATCATCTAATATAACAAGTCCATTAAGGTCAGGTTTTATATATTTATCAAAAGAAGAAGGAATACCGTTCAAAAATGTTATGCTTTTCCCCTCCATGAAGTCTTTTTTTGCAGGAGGGGTTTGACCATAACACCATATGATATAGTCTATTTTTTTTTCTATTATTCGCTCATTATTTTTTAATAGATCATACACAAAAGTAGTTTTTCCACTGTTGCTTGGTCCTGCTATGATCATAGAAAATGGAATTCTAATACATGCATTAAAAACAGGGAATTCTATCTCTTCCATTTTTTATTTTCCTTTTATTTTGTTTAATTCCTCTTTGTAAAAACTACCACTCAATATTTCATTATTTTTATCCATTAACACATAAGTAGCAGGCCACGTTCTAAGAACATATGCTATTTGAAATATTTCTTCTTTCCAATGAGAAGAATACCCTCTCCTGAAAGCAGTCTTATATTTACTTATTCGTACTTTATCTCCTACTTTAAAAGGCAGTTTAATTCTTTTGCTGTACAAATATTTTCCGTATTGCTTTAACCATATTTTTTTTTCGTTTGATTTGGTTACTTCAGAAGGACTTATTCCTAATGTTCTATGTTTGCTATGATTATAACTTTTAACTAAATCCTGTAGAACGTCTATATATCTCAGACTCTTTTTGAAAGAAAGATATTTATATATTTTGTCTTGTATGGTATGATTGAATCTTTCTACTATAGCACATTTAGTGTCTTGAGAAGTACTGAAAAATTTTATTTCATTTTCTTTTAAAAATTTTTGAAAAACACCTTTAAATTCGCTTCCTTCATCTAATTGTATTAAGTTGGGCCTAACATTGCTTTTTAACAAAATTTTTTTGAAGCCGTCTAGAGTGACATATGCAGTTTTGTTCACTAAAGGTTCAACATAAGCATAACGTGAAAAACAATCTATACAGGCTAATAAATATTTTATTCCATTGTTTTGATCTTTAAGGTTAAAAATACTTATTAAATCAATTTGCCATTGATTGTTTATGCCTTTCACTATTGTTTTTCTTCGAAGAAATTTATATATTATTTTCTTATGTGAAGTATAAGTTCTAGTGTTACGGAGAAAATTTAGCACGTCCTTTCTCGTTATATTTTCATCTATTTTTTTAGCTGCTTCATATAATTTTTTCACAGAAGAAAAAGATGAAGGATGAGAAGGAGTGAAATAAATTTTTTTCAAAATATTTTCTTCGTCCATGTTTGAAAAAATATTTGGTTATGAACATGAAAAGAGAACCATCTCAGAGTAGTAGGTGATATAATTTTTGATGAATGAATGACATCTTTTGCAACAGCATTCAGACAAAACATTTTTCACAACATTTTTATATAAATGAATGACACAACTTTTTTCGTGCACGCGAAACAAAATGGAAATCCGATACGCGTCCATTCCAAGAAAAAAAAGGTAGAGACATATTTTATCCCCTTATGAGTTGAGCAAGAGCACAAATTTCTCTTTCGAGATGTACTTTTTGCTGACACATAGGTTTTAAAATATATGTACCATAAAAAACTTGGCATTAGCGCAAGTTCCTCCTTTGAGGTGTACTTTCTGCCAATGCATAAATTCACAGAATGGGGCATATTAGCACAGATTTTAACCCATTTTTACGCGTGAAAAAAGTCATTAAAAGCAATGCAAGTTTCCGGATTTCCGTGAAAAAATGAAAAAAAATCTTTTTGCCTTATAAAAGAAAAATTATTCTATAGCATAGATATTAGTGTATATAGGAATAAACCCATCAGGTATTCTAGTTTGGTTTGTGTTAGTTCCTATAGTTTTTTGTGCATGTTTTTTTACGTTTCCGGTTTTCTTCAACACAGTTTTACCTTTAGTGGAACAAATAGTTTTCTGTTTTTTTTCCTTTCTTGACTTCTTTTTCTTCTTTCTCACTTTCTTCATCTTCTGTCATGCTAGTCCCTGCTTTTCTTTTATTTTTTTTTTCGCTTCGATTTTCATTTTCGTCTTCAGGCAAAGGAGAGGCTGTCAGGTTGTCTTTTCCTTCTGATTCTTCGGAGCTAGAGTTTTCTGTGTCGCTGATTTTTTCGTCGATAATTAGCTTCAATTTATTTTGAGCAGACTTAGCTTTGTTCCTCATTTTTTCTTTGAGATATTGTGTATGGCATGAATTACATCTCAAATGATTTTCGTCAGCAGAAAAATAATGGAGAGAATGAAAAGGTTTATGACACCTTATGCATTCTTGAACCATGCTTTTTTGGCATTTTTCACAATATTTTTTATCTTGAACTATTCTCCCTTTTCTTCCACAATATTCACACTTAACAGGCATATTATGTATATTTTTATATAATTCAAAACAAAAATACTTTGACCGTAGATATGTTGTAATCTTTCTTGCTGTAGCTCTTATCTCAATAAGGTTTTCAATCGCTGTCACTGTTACTAGAGGCTATGTTATCGTCGCTGCTGCTGTCACTATGAGACTTTGATTTTTCTTTCTTTTTCTTAGTGTTTTTAGTCTTTCCAGGCTTTTCTTCTTCACTCATTTTTTTAATTTTATCTATTTTTTTGTCTATTTTATTCCTTAGTTCAAAGAGTAAATCATATTCTTCTTTAAGGAGAGAAATACTTTTGTCTTTTACCATATCATGAAAATGTAAATATATTTTTCCTTTGAATTTATTTATGTCTATTCTTTTCCTTTTGCCAAAAGCTAAAGTAGGATATTTAGATGATTTACTCATTTTGTTTGTTTGCAGATAGTTTGCTATTCTATTTTTGTCTTTATCTCACAAACTTTTCTTCTTTTTGAATGAATATCTTCAAAAGGAATTTCTTTCATTTTTCTTTTCAAAGGGGGAATCTTATAATGACCATATGCGTAAGATTTAATTCCTCCTCTTCTCAAATATCTTTTATCTTCAAAAGGAGAAAGAGATATCTTTTTTTGAGACATAGTGTATACTTTGTGTTTTATGCTTCTTATGTTATCGAATTCTGCTTCTTTTATTCTATTTTGGACTAAGGTAAGCTTAAAGTCATTGTGCCTTATAGTTTCTATGCTACTTTTTTTGACTCCCTTTATTTTTTTCTCTTCTTCCCCCTTTTCAAATAAAATGGAATACATTTTTGGCCTGAGAGCAATAAATTCTTTTATTTTTTTCCCCCCTGCTTCATCTTTAAATTTACCTAAGACCTTTTTGTTCGTTTCATCATACAAAAAATGATTTTCAGGTAAATTAGAAAAATCAAAATAATTATTTAGATCTTTTATTTTTTTAAGATAATTTATATCTTTTATGTAATACACTAAAGAATCTGTGTCTGTATATAACAGTTGAATATGTACGTCTTTGAATTTAGGCAGCATGATATTATAATGGAAATTAAACATCCATAGTTTAGATAACTCTAAAACAGAAAACCCAATATATATCGGTTTGTCTAGTAAAATTTTTTCTTTGCTGCTTTGTATTCCTACAAAGTCCTTTTGAAATATATGAAGAGATTTAAAAGTAGGTTTTTTAATAAGATTTTCACTTTCTTTAGGGTCTGAAGTTAATTTCATGCTAGTTCTTTTCTTAACATTTTCCATTGTTTTACCAAATGCTGCATTATTTAATAACTTAAAGAATTCTTTTTCAAAAGCAGAGGTAGCCAAAGTTCGTTCTCTGTTATTGAATAAAATGTAAGATCTCATCGAATCTTTCTGATGAAAGCTTAAAACCCGATGAATTTTTTTTATCTTTAAGCCTAATGCAAGGTATAATTTTAAATTACGGTAATGCACTACATAATTTTTTTTGTCTTTTAAATTGCATATAAGCTTTTTTCCTCCTTTTTTGTAGGACGTTTCAGTTTTCTTCAATATTTCTTTTGCATATGGAGATAATTCTTGTTCTTCTATTTCTATTTTTTGTGGAGCTAGAGGAAAATCGTTGTGCATGTTATGAAGACAGTCAGGGTAAGTTAAACTTACCTCCAGTATGTATCCTGTTTCATTATGATCTGAAATGCTTTCTATGTTTAGTTTTTGAATTTGATTTTGGGTTAGCCATTTAAAATTTGAGTGAGGCAAAAAATCTGCTAAACATTTTCCATAAAGGTTATTGCAGTCTATGTAAAAGATGATTTCGTCGGAAGAATTAGCTTTCGCATACCTATGAGAAACATTAGTTATGCCACCCCTTATACCGCCTTCTATAAAATTATATTTTTCGATGTCAGAAAGCAACTCTAGTTCAACTTCTGTATGTTTTAACATAGCTTGATAACTCAAACTAGGTGCCGTTAGAAAATGAGCAGGGTCTAAACCGTAATAACTTAAGGCCTTTTCTCTGAAAGATTCAAAAACATCACATAAAAGCAAAACGTCTATTTTCAAGTAGGCTTTCAAATAATCTTTTATATTTCTACATTTTAATGCTTTAAACATATGAATTGCATGACAGTAATCGTCCTCTGTTATATTTTTTTTGGTTAAAGTAGAATAAAATTTGTCTATAGGCGGTAATTTTTTTTCTTTCAAAACAGACCAAGAATCAATGTAATCATAGCACATGACACCTTTTCTTATCATATAAGGAATCATTTTTTTGTTTGAAGTATGTTTTTTTGTTTGAACGAAATCTTTTAAACCTTTCTCTTGCAAAAGTTCAGCTAATTTTGAAAGGGACGTAGGTAAAAATTGGAAGGAATCTATTATTCTAAAATTTTCGAAACTTAAAGTAAAAAAAATTACAGATATGGTGCCCTGGTTTATATATTTATATAATTTTTGGATGAGAAAATGAGTGTCATAATTCATGCTGTTGTGAATAATAATAGGTATCTTTAAATTGTCCATCCTAAGACTAGTGTAAGTAAGATTACATCTATTGCAAGCATAATTTAAATTTCTTCCTTTTCCTTCTTGTCCTATGTGAGCATGATCTAAAACTTTTCTTATACCTTTTTCGGTGAAAGATATCCCGCATATGTAACAATTTTTTTGCTTCACTATATGTAAAATATCGTCAGAAAACAAAGACAAAGGTTTTCTCTTATGATCTAAAATATACGAAATTTCAGCTCTTTTTTTATATAAGTAAGAAACAAATTTTTCTATCACATTTTTTCCTACGTATATAACAGGATCTTGACTGTATTTTTCATATTTAGAAATTAATATAGCTCCAAAAGCATTTAATTTGTGTTCTTTGGAGCAACACGATTTCCCTTTGTATATTTTGCTTATAGCGCGATTATAACATTCAAAATCTGCATATATCACAAAAGGACTTTTAACTTTAAATTTATGGTCAACGAATTTTAAGAAAGTCCCTTTCGGTGGAGTAGAATAACCCTGACCACTGTATACGTTAGTTTTGCAATTGTTCTTAACGTGCATTTCATATTTTTTTTTTGAGCAAAATGATATCAAACATTTGTAACAAAAGTACCTAGTTTTTTTCCAAAAGAATGGTCTGATAAACTTATGTAAATTTCTGATAAGATAATAGTGATCATTAAATAACAATAAATCAATATGTCTTCCTTCAGTAAGGGGAGAAGAAAGGACTGAAATATACATAGGGAAAGGCTGAAATTCTTTTTTTTCAGAAACTAAAAGGCCAAAGACATTTATAGTAAGATTATTTTTCTTTTCGAACTTTGGAATTTCACTCAATTTCACAGGAAAAGAAAGAAAAGAAAGATTTAATTTTTCTAAAAAAATATCGTACGACTTAGCCAAGTTTGCATTGTGAGGAATTTTATGTAATCCTGCTAAAACAGAGTATATGAAGCATTTTTTGCCGCTTCCTTTTATATTAAGAACTGATTTTTTTCTTTGAATAATGCTTTCTTTCCCTTTTTTCTCACCTCCAAAAGGATTATATTTAAAAACAGAGAGGCGTAACACTTTCATTTTTCTTAAAAACCATCCTGACCCCATGTGCAAAAAAGCATCGAAAAAACCTAATATCACAGAAAAGGAACTTCTTATTAATTCCTCTACGTTATGAGAATCAAAGTTTACTTGAACAGGACTTTGGAACCATGGTTGAATTTCAAGATATTCATTGTCTTCTAGATTATATTTTCCTAACACTGTGCATAACGATAATTGAAATTTAACCCCCCCTTCTTTTTTTTTTTTCTTCAAAATTAATTTTTTTATTTTTTTGGTCTGATTAAGTAAGAATAAATCAGGATCATATTTGTGAAGAGCAGGAGTTAAATCATATTCTACGATTAAATTTTTGAAAGCTTTACGTTTTTTCATTTCTTATAGGTCTGAAATGAAGAACTAAAAAAACTGTTCCATATTCAAATTGAACCAACTTTCCCACATCGTCACATATAGTTATTTCGATTTCTTGTATTTCACTTTTTTTTACCTTTTTATAGTACGGAGAGACAAAAACTTCCTTAATATCGTCTCCGAATTTTTCACTGCAACGAATAGTCCTCAATAAAGGAATTTGAAGATCGCCTACAATTTCATTAGCATGTATATCAGTATAAATATAAATATTAGAAGAAACGTGATGCAAATTAGGAACACCTCCCGCATGAAAATATTTATAATGTTTGTATCTTAAAGTAGTGCTCATTAAAATCTGAAAATCTGATAAACTATTCAATGGAAGCCCTGAAAAAGTTATAACGTCATCGTTTTCTATCTCAGCTTCGTTGTCTATTTCTTCAGATATATCCAATCTCAGTACGTTACTTAAATATTTAGACATAACAACTTTGTCTCCTCTCCCTACCTTTAAAATAGGTTTTAAATTTTGCAGCTCAGTTTTTACATATGGTTCTCTACTTTTTCGAAAAAATTCATCGTCAGGGTATGCGTCTATTTTTTTCAAGGCTGCATTTATGCTTTTTATTAAACTATCTAAAGAAGTATAATTTCCATATGGAATTTTTTGCACGACATATCTTTTTTTTATTTCTATTTGATCTAATGAAGTTATTTTATTCACGTCTTGCTTCAACCTGAAATCTTTTCTTTCTACTACCAAAGTCCTATTTCTTTCTGGAATTTCTGGGAAATTATACCAAGAAACTGGTACGTTTACTTCTACTAATCCCACTTCCCATTCTCCTTGTAAAATTAAAATAGAAGGTAACTTAACCCAAAATTTGCTTGTTTTATTTTCTCGGGAGGGATGAATAGTATTAGAAGGTAAATTTATGTAAAAAGGAGAAGAAACATTCATTTTAGAAATATATCTTATTTTTAAACAATAAAATCTTTTTTTGATAATTTTGAAAGTATTTCTTATCTCAGGGAAAAAAAAGACCACTGGTGGCTCATATGAACAGGATATTTTCTGTTCAGTGAAGACCTTTAGTGAGCATTCCTAAAATTATGTTAAACTATACCATATTTAGCACTCTATAGACCTCTAGAGGCTAGGACTCATATTATTTTACTAGATCAGCGGAGACCTCTAGTGTGAGTCACTAAAACTAGATCAGCGGAGACCTCTAGTGTGAGTCACTAAAACTATGTGCATGGTTTTACACTGAAGACCTCTGGTGGCTGATATAAATTATGTGCATGGTTTTACACTGAAGACCTCTGATGGCTTATAGAAGGCATTTTTGCTTACTGAAGACCTCTAGAGAGCATTCCTAAAACTATCTTAAACTATACCATACTTAGCACACTGAAGACCTCTAGAGGCTATGACTAATATTTTTTAACTAGATAAGCGGAAAGCTACTTTTTTACTTATGTTAGTTTGTTGCGAATCGTTCCCATACAAGCATTGTAACAATTAATTTTACCACAAATTGTATGTATCTAACAGGAATTAATTATGTTAAAATGAAACAAATTTAAATTTTAGCTCTCAGTGAACAGTTGACTCAACAGCAATTTTTAATGAACTCACAAAAGCAAATCTTTAGCTTTACCTTTAAAGCATTAATCGCAATGCTTTTCCTGCAAAGAATTCTCCGTAGTCTGCGTCAGAAAAGTTCATCTGATATCGCTGCCTCCTTCATTCACTTCATTACCTTATTCGTTGTCATATAACTTTGCTGCCTTATAGGTTAACTTCGTTGCCTTATTCATTATACTATATTACCTTAACTTATAGTAGTTTTGTTTCTTTATTCTCAGAGACTTTTTGTAAGCTACTGCTGTATATGTTATGAAATATTTGATATTTAAAATGTAACATAATACAAAAATATTTGTTTCCAACTTTTTATTTCTTATCAAATAAACAAACTTTTGGTTTTTTTTCTTGATTTAACAAGGAAGTGTCAGATGATTTTCTCATTATCCATAACAAACATTCATGACCAACCCATGGTTTTTCATGTATCCATTCTACAGAACAGTAAGGACATTTTATTGTTTCAGTCCTATGATACAAATTTGATTTTTGAGTGAAATCATCAAAACATTTTTGATGTACTGGCTTATTGCAACAAATCATATAAGCAATGTTTCTAGTTTTTGTAGAAATAATCATTTCAGTGTTGCATAATTTACAAAGCATGTATTCTAGTGACATTTTATGCAATTTTTGCCTTGTTTTATTTCTTAGTTCTTTTGATATTTCTGATAATACATGATCGCTAGGATCTAAAGAGTAATCATATTTTCTTTTCTTAGGTTTCATTAACATTTCTACGTCGTAAACATATCTAACGTCAAGTAAGTCGCAAGCAAGATCCATCATAGTGAAATAAAAAGTTTGAAATGGCATTAAAATACAGCACATTTTAAGGACTCGTGGCAAAAGCATGATGTTACACAAAACTAAATTGCCTATTTCTTCCTGTAAAAAAAAAGACAAGAAAAAGTCGGCGAAAAATACAAGCGCTTCTACTTTAATTTTTTTAAGGTATGGCAAAGAATCAAAAACAGACAAAGCTAAAAAAATTTAACCAGCTTCCTTCACTGACATATAAGGCTGGGAAGGAAAACTGACATCTATTATATCCTTTTCGTTGTCTTTAAAATGTACCTTTCCTTCGAAATAAGCAATCCTGCTTTTCAATAAAACGTAATTAATTTTCATTTTCCGAGGCTATCTAATAACACATCAACAGCAACTATTATAACATATGAATAGCAACTATTATAAGCTATTTTGTTTCAGTTGCTATTTACGCAGCTTAAACTATATGACATCCTGAATAGCAACTAAGTGCGCTTAACCAAATGATATAATCAATTTCGTATGACAGATATGATCCGATTTTCGTATGACAGATATGATCCGATAAATTCCAATTTCAGTTATGTTGAACTACATAAGGTTAAATGACATTTACAGTATGACGTTATTGTTTGCACATGAGTGAACCAAAGAACCATAAGTGTCCTTTGAAGTGTAGTAACACATTAAACATGGCATTCAATCCATCACGTGAATAACTGTTTTTTCAATGATATATCGCTTGACTCTGCATGCAGAACAAAAAAAATCCTGTTCTTTTCAGGTGGCGTAATTATGGTCGTCAGGACAACATCAGCATAAAAAAAGCAGTCGATCCATAGTAAATATAGGACTATGTTATCTTTCTCTGCGTTATAATTGAAGCACAAGATATTTATGTCCGTGTGAGTGAATCATGAACACTTATGTTCTATCTCAAGGATATTTTGATGTAATACCTCATACACGTTCGTAAATCAGGATAAGGAGAAACAAAAACACATAGCAAATATAGCAAACACAATGTATATCAGTAAGTCAATACCGTCTTAAGAAGCTACATACATATTCGCGTTACTTAAAACATTCTTTATAGAAAGATATTTTTCTCTCGTAATATTTTTTTCTCATAGAAAGATATTTTTTTCTTTGCCATTTTAAAAATATTTTGCTCCCCAACGGATTTCCATTTAACCATTTTGTTCTACAATCAAAACATTTAAAGCCTTTTCTTGTGTATGATTTAAATCGAACTTTAAGAAACATGAACGATGGCTTGGACATCCACAACAAATTAAACGTTTAATTTTTTTGTTCAAAGGACGTTTTAAAGATTTATGTTGCCCTCCACAAGCTCCGCAAAGATAATAAAATGTTTTATCATATTCAATTTCTTTAGATGCTCTTTTAATTTTTTTCTTTAAAATTTTTTCTTTATAGCAAGAGTAACAACAATATTTATTTATATGATGACGCTGACAATGTATGTCCACTAAGATATCATTAATAGAATATTTTTCTTTCATTAAAAAAAAACAGAAATGAACTAAAGAAGCAGGAATTGAATGACATAGAATACCATTGTATGTGTAGCGTTCTACCCCTCGATGTTATATCGAATCTTTCGATAAACAACGAAGAACAACTATTCAGGTTCCAGTTAAAACTTTATTGTCTAATAACACATAGGCATCAGCCGTTCTCGATCACAGTTACAGGTGGCAGAGTTTGAACTCTATTGCAGGTTCGACACTAGGCCTTCTAGTGTCTAGAGTTAATATTCCACATGAACCCCCTCTGTGCAGGAGCACAGAGGAGTATTAGAATATGGTAGCCGGGCAGCCGCCGACCATTGCTCACAATGGTCAGTCGGGGCTGGACTGACCCTGAGGAAGGCCGTACAACGGCCTTATATACACCGGAGTCGAGGGCCGCATGACCAAGTGGTGACGTGGCGCTGGACTCCAGCGCCCCCAGGCGTCGGGTAATAGAGGTGCTCTCGACGCCGCCCACGAGGACCACGAAGGTACCTCGAAGACGACGCGGGACCACCACATATGCATACATGATTAAAATTTTACTGATTTCCTTCAAATTTTCTTGAACTCTTAAATATAAATAATTCAACAAAAAATCACTTTGAAAAAAACAAGCAAAAAATGCTATTGATTCTACGTTTTCTTCTAAGTCAAAAAAAGTATAACTGTCTTCAGTTTTTTCTATATTTAAATATTCTATGAAAGACAAACATTTTTCAGGAGTTATAAAAGTAAATAAAGGAACTTGAATTTCTACTATGTCTTTCTTTTTTCCTGCTCCTTTATAAAAACTATTGTAAGAATTAAAGTATTGACATCGTGAACATAAAAGACTAGTGTCAATGTGAACAGTGCTTTCCATCCTAAAAAAAATTAATTTTACCCTCTTCTACTTAGAATCTATATGTCTCTGATGCCTTCTTCGAACCAAATTTTTACTTCAGCCCACCCTCATGAACAGAAATCATGTGGTTGATGCAATCATTGGGATGTTCAAAGATCGCATCACAGCATCTGCAGGAATACATCCCTTTTTTTCTGAAGTTGAGGAGAAAAGTCCCTGTAACGTTTAAGGGAGATTTGCAAGTGGGACAGATACGGTGCCTACACATGTGCTCTTTTTGCTGAGGACTTATTTCTAAACCCAACCTTTGAAGACAAAAGTCTTCGTAGTAGTACTGTCTGACCCTCGGTACTTTAAAAAGGTTCTTGATGTTAAGCTGCGGGTTCACCTCGTTTTGATTCGGAGGAAGGTTCTGAGGCTGACTAACAGACGGAGGAGCCTGAGGGTTCACTGCCTGAGTGACCGTTCTCGCAGGTCCCTCTGACTGAGAAACGCTAGTCGATGCAACCGGAGGGGCCTGAGGGTACACAGTTTGGGTGACCGTCCTCGCAGGTCCCACTGACTGAGAAATGCGAGTCGATGCTACCGGAGGGGCCTGTGGATCAACTGTAGGGGTGACCGTCCTCACAGGTCCCACTGACTGAGATATGCGAGTCGATGCTACCGGAGGGGCCTGTGGATCAACTGTGGAGGTGATCGTCCTCGCAGGTCCCACTGACTGAGAAATGCGAGTCGATGCTATCGGAGGGGTCTGAGAGACCGTCTTCACAGGTCCTACTGAAGCAGAAAAGCGGGAAGTCGATGCTACGAGGGGGGTTAGGAAGTGAACTGACTGAGCATCTGCATACCCAGGTCCTGCTGACAGAGGTACGTAAGAAGGCTCTGCGGAAGGATCTATGCCCTGTCTAGGCTGAGTCGGCTGCGAGTCAGCCAGAGGCTGGATTACTGTAGGAGGGTTGTTAAAATGAGGAATTTGTGGACACTGCGGTGGACCATGTGGAGGAACTGTCGAAAGGTTGTTAAGAGGAAGAACTTGCACACACTGTGAACACTGCGGGGGACACTGTGGAGGGACTGTTGGAGGGTTGTTTTGTAGAGGAATTTGCGGAAGCTGTGAATACTCAGGAGGTGCAACAACAGATCGACATTGAAGATAGACAGGTTGAGTAGCCGTTTTATCAGTAACAGTTTTCTCAGGAGTCACCTCCTGCCTTGATACCTGTAAGTTCCCAGAAGCTCCTGTTCGCTGCTGGTTAGGAAAAGGAGCGGGAGGCGTTTCAGGACCTGATCTACGATATCTTTTACCTGGTTCTCTCGAAGCACGTCCTACTGCCAATCCTAATTCGTAGCCCTTATCATAGATCTCATAGAGATCTCCGAGAGCAGACAAACCAGGGAATCCTACCGTTAGACCTGAAGATCCAGGGACCGACGGACGATCCTCAAGCACCGGCCGACGATCCTCAGGCACCGATCGACGATCCTCAGGCACCGGTCGACGATCCTCAGTCACCGGCTGACGATCCTCAGTCACCGGTCGACGATCCTCAGTCACCGGTCGACGATCCTCAGTCACCGGCTGACGATCCTCAAGTACTGCTCGACCATCTCTAGCAGTTTGTGAAGGACTTCCTGCGGCTGCTGCAGGTCGAGATCGTACTTCAGGTGCTTCACCTTTTCGAGCAGCTACACGTTTGTTCAAAAATTGTTTGAAATTGTCAAGAAATTTAATGCTAGGCCGTTCTACTACCGAAGCCGAAGCTTTGGAGCAGAACGATCTTGAGTTGATCTCCTTGACTTCTTCGTCTTCTTTTTCTTTTTTCACAGGAGGGGAAGAAGCAAAAAAAGAAGAGAGGACAGGATGTTTTCTGCTGAGGGGGGAAGGAGAAGGACCCTCAGTCTTCACAGGGAAAGAAGAAGCAAGATTAGATCCAGAAGTAGGAACAGGTCTTGAAAGAGTCTCGACCTTCACCTTTGTCTCAGGAGAGATTGATGTAGAAGTGTTAGTTTTCAAGGCTGAAGAAAAAGCAGAGACTGCAGTGTCAGCATTAGAAGGAGTCTCGACCTTCACTTTAGTTTCAGCAGAGGTCGAAGCAGTCTTAGTATCCAAGGTTGAAGTAGAAGGAGAGACTGTAACGTTTCCTTTTGAAGGAGTCTCGACCTTCACCTTTGTTTCAGCAAAGGTCGAAGCAGTGTTAGTATCCAAGGTTGAAGTAGAAGCAGAGACTGCAGTTTTTACTTTGGAAAGAGATGAAGAGAGAGGTGTCAGTTTGACATAAGGATCAGGCAAAGATTGAAAGACAGAGCTATCTTCAAATTCCCCTTCTGTGCTAGAGCTATCACAAAAAGAGACAGCAGAAAACGGTATGTCTTCTGCGTCTAGATGGCCTAAATCAGGCAAATGAGAATCAGAAGAAGTTTTGGCAAATTTTGATTTCTTATTTTTTTGTGGCAAATTTCTTTTTTTAGGCATCTGTAGAGAAAAAAACATAATTTAAATTAATCATGAAAAACTTTAATTTTCTTAGCTCTAGGTGCTTTAGGTCCCCTTTTGTCCTTAGTTCCTTTTAAGACAGAACTAGAACAGTGCTGAGGGCACCTTAAACATTTTTCTAAGTTTTCAGGCAAACAATTAGTTTCCATTACTTTTGCATGTTTTTTCATACGTTCTGTTATAGTAAAAAAATCTTTTACGTTCATTTCAGCTGCTTCCCTTTCATCTTTAAATAAATAAGCTAAAGATGGA
Organism: Acholoe squamosa; assembly: GCA_949317995.1. Lineage (NCBI taxonomy): Eukaryota > Metazoa > Annelida > Polychaeta > Phyllodocida > Polynoidae > Acholoe > Acholoe squamosa. The sequence continues at coordinate 329,701 of OX439051.1, read as the reverse complement.
AAATCTTTCAAAGCAGTCACATTATTTTCCACTTCTATTTCTTTTTTGGGCATAATTTTTTTTTCCTTTTTCTTAAAATGTTTTTCATCTTCGTCTTCAGTTTCTGATAAATGAAGATCCTCTTTCAAAAGAGAAAAATGCCCTGGTAGCTCACATGTGTCCTCTAGTGTCAAATGTAAGAACTAAAACGAGTCGTATTAGACGTTGTTTACCATGCTGCTCTCAACCTCTGCTTCATTATCTAGAAACAGGAATTTAATCTGTCTGCAAAAAAGTTTTATACTAAGAGCTATCTTTCTAGGACACGCACGCTTCCCTCATATTCTCATTCAAGATGAAAACCTTAGGACTCTTGGCTGCTTTATTGTCTGTTTGCTACATGCAAACTATACGATACAACTGTCAATGTATTTTCGCAGAACCTTCGTTGACTTGTGAACCACATGTGAGGTGTATTCTTTCTGTTCCACTTACATATCAATCTATTGTAACAACAGAGATAAAAATCAAGAAAAATGAAGGAGCAGAAAGGAAATTTATTCCTTACGATCAAAATGTTTTCCCTTTCTTGGAGAAATTAACTACAGAGCTGGGAATATATTCTTGCGACGCTGGACTTTGCAGGTAAAGAATTTTTCTTTGGCTTATTTTACCTTGTAAGCAAAAAAGAATAATCCTAGCTTATTTTATCTCATGAACATGAAGCATTATCCCAACAAAATAAAATGTTTTTTTAGTCATTTAAATTAAAAAATTTCCGTTAACCTTTTTTCTTTGCAGGCTGAAGGATATATTGTCTACTACCTTCCACGCTACCAGTGAACCTATTGCCACGTCCTATACTACTACACGACCTCCTACAACTGCTTCTTGGGAGTCTAAGTCTACTTCTCTGCCTTCAACTACTTCTTTTGAGAAGCTTAGAGTATCTACACGGCTTTCAACTACTGCTTATTTGAAGGCTAGCTTAACTACTCCAACTTCAACTACTTCTTTGAAGCCTTCTGTCAAAACTGTTCCTGCCTCTACCTATCATCCAACAACGTCTACAAAAACCTTGCCTGAAAATGACATTACTCAACATGTCCTGTCCTATAGCCCTGCCTCTTCAACTGAAACCCTACAAGAGAACGTTTTGACCAAGCCTGAGGGAAGCTCTGAAGGGAAACCTACTGCTATATATAGCATGCCTCCTACCACTCTACTTACTGAATCTACCTCAGGACCTTTTCATACCAAGTCTGCTTTAAGGACGTCGAAAAAATTTTCCTTTCCTACCCCTACCTCTCCAACAGAAATATCTCCCAACAAGGTTAATGTTCCTGAGACAAGCAAGTGAGCAGCATTTTCTCTCAATTATTTATATGTCTTAGATCAAACCAATACTTTGCAAATTTTAAGAGAACGAATAAAAGAGATCTCACTATACTAAACAGAGGCAGCTAAACATAAATTAGTTTGATAGAATTACAGTCTAAAAAATTTTTCAACCCTCGATTTCAAAATTAATAGGCTTTAAGCGATCGCCGTAATGTTCTCCTGCCTATCCTAACAAAGTAAACTAAATATTTGAAAAAATAATTCTATCTACTTCTCTGGAACATGTAAACAGCATTTTATGTCAAAATCTCAAACATGTAAATTTTCATGAGATTACAGGAAAACACTTACCTCTGTGAAAAGCTTCAACTGGAAAACAGTCACTCAGTCCTATTTCAACTTGAAACCCACGTCCAAGTTGAACTGGAAATCAACGTCGTCAAACTTGAACTTGAAGCTGAGATCTACGCCATCCAACGTAGACTTAGGCTCAGGATCTTCGTCTTTTGACTTGAACACTAAATCTGAGAGAGCTGAGACAATTACTCCCTTCTCACGGAGCTCTCGAGTATATATAAGTCCTGTAACAAAAGGGGAGGGGCTCATCTCCTCCGCTGTGAGCCCCACCTCTCCCTCTTTTAACCCTTATGAGAAAACATGGCATATCATAACAGGAGCTAGCATAAGCACTGTATTCATCATTTTTATGATATCAATATCCGTTATGGTAGTTCTCAAAAGAAAAAGAAATCAAAGGTCACCTATATATATACCTAGCCATGCAACAGCTAGCACAGAAAGATATATGATAGAGCTTGAACCCTTAAGATCTTTCCGTCCTTAATCCCTGTTTTCACATACTTAAGCCATAAAAGACTAAACAAGATATCATAAATCATATATGGTGAAATGAATATTCATAACGTTCCAGAGTTTTCCTGAGCCTAATTCTAAGAAGCATAAAGCCATATATGGTGAAATGAATATTCATAACGTTCCAGAGTTTTCCTGAGCCTAATTCTAAGACGTAGAAAGCCAAATATGGAAATATTAGAATAAAATATTCATGACATCATGGAATTTTCCTCAGAGCACAATTTTAAGACGCATAAAGCCATATATGGTGAAATGAATATTCATAACGTTCCAGAGTTTTCCTGAGCCTAATTCTAAGACGTAGAAAGCCATATATGGGAATGCTAGCCTAAGATATTCATGACATCATGGAATTTTTCCCTAGAGCTCAATGTCAAGAGGCATAAAGCCATATATGGTGAAATGAATATTCATAACGTTCCAGAGTTTTCCTGAGCCTAATTCTAAGACGTAGAAAGCCATATATGGGAATGCTAGCATAAGATATTCATGACGTCATGGAATTTTCCCTAGAGCTCAATGTTAAGAGGCATAAAGCCATATATGGTGAAATGAATATTCATAACGTTCCAGAGTTTTCCTGAGCCTAATTCTAAGACTTAGAAAGCCAAATATGGAAATGTTAGAATAAAATATTCATGACGTCATAGAATTTTCCTCAGAGCTCAATTTTAAGACGCATAAAGCCATATATGGTGAAATGAATATTCATAACGTTCCAGAGTTTTCCTGAGCCTAATTCTAAGACGTAGAAAGCCATATATGGGAATGCTAGCATAAGATATTCATGACGTCATGGAATTTTCCCTAGAGCTCAATGTTAAGAGGCATAAAGCCATATATGGTGAAATGAATATTCATAACGTTCCAGAGTTTTCCTGAGCCTAATTCTAAGACGTAGAAAGCCAAATATGGAAATTTTAGAATAAAATATTCATGACGTCATGGAATTTTCCTCAGAGCTTAATTCTAAGACGCATAAAGCCATATATGGTGAAATGAATATTCATAACGTTCCAGAGTTTTCCTGAGCCTAATTCTAAGACGTAGAAAGCCTAATATGGGAATGCTAGCATAAGATATTCATGACGTCATGGAATTTTCCCTAGAGCTCAATGTTAAGAGGCATAAAGCCATATATGGTGAAATGAATATTCATAACGTTCCAGAGTTTTCCTGAGCCTAATTCTAAGACTTAGAAAGCCAAATATGGAAATGTTAGAATAAAATATTCATGACGTCATGGAATTTTCCTCAGAGCTTAATTCTAAGACGCATAAAGCCATATATGGTGAAATGAATATTCATAACGTTCCAGAGTTTTCCTGAGCCTAATTCTAAGACGTAGAAAGCCAAATATGGGAATGCTAGCATAAGATATTCATGACGTCATGGAATTTTCCTCAGAGCTCAATGTTAAGAGGGATAAAGCCATATATGGTGAAATGAAAATTCATAACGTTGCAAAGTTTTGATGAGTCTAAATCTAAGACGTAGAAAGCCAAACATAGTAGCATTAAACACATATCAAGCATCTTATCAACACATTATTTCATACGTGATGGAACTTTCTGAACACAAAAGTTACTGAAGCTATCACTACGTCTATTACAGTCAAAGGCACTTTCTATGCTGGTCCTGAATAGGTTAAGCTATGTTCTTAGGTCCTTATTTAAAAAAAGGCAAGGCTAAAAAGGAAAATTTATGTGCACTGATGTAGTCCATGTCACCTGATGCCTGGTACAACGCTGTAACAGATATTAAACCCTTCTACTGCCTCAATGTACCAATAAGTCATGCTGGAAAACACGTCCAAAGCTGGAGTTTCTTCCCGGCAAGATTTTTTAACAACGTCTATCAAAAAAGTACCTGCCCATGAAAAAACCTCAACAAACAATTAATTACATTTCATAGGCTAACAACAACTCGACTCAATCCATATAATCTTATACGCCTTAGCTGCTATTTCACAACCGTAAGCAGTCATAATGCTTCAATGTAGTGCTGTTGCATCTATATAGTCCTAACAAAACTAGTGGTCTATAGGTTTAATGTACGTTATGTATACTGTCATAGAGGATGGTTTAACGTTTCAAAAATAGATAGCATGCAAATCATTTATTCCTTGTTACAATCAAAGAAATATTCGTCTGTTAACCTTAAAGTGTTTCAAGTCATATCTTTTGCGAACTATAGCAATGCTATTTTACAGTGTACATGTAGCTAGCTCTATGTCTGTGCGCTCAAAAACTATCTTCCATATATTATCGTCTGTTCTCAGAGCAAAGACATAGAAAAAAAACCTTCATTTAAGGTCTATGAAATCTTCAATTTAACTACTATATAAGTAATTAACTTGAATGTATTACTTTTAAGGCAATGCTATGAATAGAATAGCTTAACATTTAAAGCTTTTAAAACCAGTAAAATCCTTAGCTTAGCCATCTTAAACTATCAACTTATGCATGCTAAATAACAAAGCAATGCTATAAATAAAATAGCTTAGTATATTATAACCTCACCTAATTTTTTTCGTATAAGCCTCCCGTTACATGAATTATTAAATGCATGCTTGCTTACAAATCATATAAGCTAGGATCATTAACCTCCACGAGATAGAAGCTGAGAACAGTTTATAACTTACAAGCTTACCCTCTTACATAATCTACACTATCATATAATTATAATTACATGTTATCATGAAAAATAAAAAATCTTTTATGAATTTGTTGTTGCTGCCCCATTATTCAATAAAAATATCCGCATAATAAGGGAGCTCATTAAAAATTTAAGCTATACAACAACTCTTCTTAAATCCCCTTCTCATAAAATCCTACTATTTAAACATGTAATAAAAAGGAAACTTCTGCTTTTATTTTACTACGCAATAAAATGGAAACTCTCACTCTAATTCAACTATACAATAGCATAATTCAACTGCGCAATAACATAAACTGCGCAACAGCATAGAAGTTTTCATGTTAAATGAACTGCGCAATAGCATGGAAATTTCCATGCCACTTAAACTGCGCAATAGCATGGAACTTTCCATGCAAGAGGGAGTGGCTAAAATAAACTCCTCCCTTTCCATGCTATTTAAACTGCGTAATAGCATAATGGAATTTTCCATACAATAAGGGGTGTGACTAAATAAACTCCTCCCTTTCCATGCTATTTAAACTGCTCAATAGCATAATGGAATTTTCTATACAATAAGGGGTGTGGCTAAATAAATTTTAAACTGCGCAATACAATGGAAATTTCCATGCTATTTAAATAAACTGCGCAGTAGTATGGAATTTTCCATACAATAAGGGGTGTGGCTAAATAAACTCCTCCCATACCCCTCCCTTTCCATCCTATTTTAAACTATGCAGTACAATGGAAATTTCCATGCTAATTAATATATGTAGTAGCATGGAATTTTCCATGCAAAAGGGAGTGGCTAAAATAAACTTACCATCTAGTTTCAAGGTAAGTGTTCCAACAGGATTTAAAAGAAGGAAACAATATTCATATAACTTGTGTGATTGCTTAGATGGGAAACGCAGTAAATGTGGAAAGCTATCTACAAAAAACTGCTGGACAGGACAAAGCTATATCAAAATGTGCTCGTACCACAATTCTGTGTGCTATTATTCTCGTGTATTGTACAAAGAAGCTGGCCATCGAAGTTATATTTTCAGACAACAGCCCTCAAAAAAGTCATTGTACATAGCTATAGAAAGTGCTTTACGTATTTTTCAAGCCATTTTTTTGTTTAACTGCAAAATAGACAAAGGGCACAGCTTTTATCTAGCTCAATTACTGAGTCAAATAATAAGTGAAAATGAAATGCTAGCATGCTTCAAATCAAAAGATATCACAAAATTACCTACAAAAAAATTATTTTCCAAAAAAGACTTCATTTTTTTCTTGACTCAAATGTTTGTAAGGGGGACATATTTTTCTCACAAAAAAAAATGTATAGGAAATTCATACTACATCAGAGATTTAGACTTTACTATGCTCGTTATAAAAAATATAGAAAAAAAAGGCTTAAACCAAGCAATCAAAAATTTTTCCTTCTTTCAAATCATCAGAAACACTATAGAAAATGAAAGCCTTCTCCAACTTCATTTAAAATAGCTACAAAAGCAATGTGTTTGCCTGTCTCTACGTATAAAGCATGTAGGTATATATATATATATATATATATATGGGCCAAATTTTTGAATGTGGTACGTTTGGCCCTGACAAAGCAAAAACAGTGAAACTCAAAATAAGTTGAAACAACTTTACTACATTCAAAGGGCAATGTCTTGGCTACGTAAAAACACCTGACATACGCAGCAACTCCTAGCGGGTCCGTTTTTATAAGCGTTCAAAGATAATCTGTTGTAATTTGTGTTACTCCCTGCTCAAAATTCAGATACCAACTGGATATACCTCTTAACTATATCCTAATGACTCCTAAATCCATTTACAACATCTACTAGTAAGTATGTATCATGATTCAAAAAATCAATATGTTCCTTTAAAAACTGTCCGAGATATCGGATATTGAACTTTTGTCATTGACTGATTTTTCTGAGAATTTTTTTCTAAAACCCCAATTTTCATCTAGCTTTGTCAAAAGTTGTCAAAAAATCACCAACATTCATCCATATTAACTTCAATATGCATATTTTAATATGCAACTACCATCTGTTCCATATCTAGCAGGAGTTTGTGATAGAACTGGTCACAAGTTGGACCACAATTTGACTTTTTTGAGCAGGGAGTAACACGTTACTCTCTGCTCAAAATTAATTTCACCCCCCCAAATAGCACAAAGTGCAAGTTATGTACACAAATCTACATAAATAGGTTAGGAGGACTTCATAACAAGCAAATGAAACAGTAGTAGGTGGAGTTTGATGGATATTCCTCAAAAAAATTAAAACATGTTCCTATCAGGTGTTACTCTCTGCTCAAAATTCAAATTCCCCCATTGATTGGGTTAGTGGGGCTAAATAACTGCATGTAGGTAACATATAACACATTTTTTGAATAAGTGAGGGGTACATCTATCATAAAAGCCACAAAAAACAGTAATCTTTACAATATTAGGGACATGAGATGTGAAAAAGTGGGATAAATCTTTAGGTCCGATGCAGATTTTTGGAATTTCCACACTCAAACAGACACTTAAAGTATTAGGATCATAACCAAATACTGCAGGAAGATGCAGGAGTGTATAATCTATCAGAAGGATATCATAAGTACACATTTTGATAACTGACAGACAGAAGAGTGAGTTTTAGCAGCAGAATCTATTTTTGAGCAGGGAGTAACACACATAGGGCTCGGGCAGGCGACATGCTTCAACCCAATATAACGCCCAGTCATTTAGAAATAATGGCAAAATTCCACCACTTGCCGACGGACAACATCAGTTTTGATCAAAATAAAAGCATTTGGACCCCAACAAAGTATATCGACATGTGCCCTACACCTTCGTACATCTTATAAAGGTGAATTTTTGGCTGATCCCTTACCTTTCTTTTGCTTTAGGAATAACAATTGTCAGTAAAATTGGACAGAAAGAGGATCAAACGATAGGTTAAAGTGTCTTTGTTGTGATTAGAAAAGACCCGTATGGATGCGCCATGCGAGGGACAACAGAGATTTCATCTGGTTTAGAGCAAAAGGACTTAGAATTTTGAGCAGAGAGTAACATCCAATCATATTTTATAGTCTACAAATGGCACAAAGATTCAATATGGAACCAATTTTTGTTCATGATTAATTAGGAGGTGCCAATACAATATGCAAAGCAAAAATTTACTGTATGGAAGCAGTAGAATTTGATTCATTAACCAAAATGTTAAATGTTACTCCCTGCTCAAAAATGTGTATGCAAATACACTTTAGGGCCAGGACTAAAAGAAAATGGGTGTGGCCGCAAATCTTTTTACACCATATAAACCCCTTAAATGTCCCTCATAATTAAGTGCAGCATGGATGGTAGAAACAGAATATTTCATTGGTATTTTGAGAAGTTTTATTTTTGAGCAGGGAGTAGCATAATGCTACCTTTATTCAGTATGAAGGGGAGAAAAAAAAATCTACCGTGTACATCAGGTTAAAACCCTTTGGATCTCAGAGTTAACATATGTATTGAATTCCAAAAGTGATTTTAGGGGTGTTGTACAGTATAAGCAACATGTGGGGGTGTGTGAAAATTGTATTTTTTCAGCAAAATACACACTTTTTGGTCATTTTTCAACTCTGTAGACCCATAACTCAAAAGAATTATGGTCTGATTCGCTAACGTTTACTCTCATTTGAAAGCTTAGGATGTTTTCTCTTGAATGAAACCAAAAAATGCCAGGCTAGTGCACAGGCTTTGACCCTATTGGTAGGTAAAGCTTAAAAACCTTGTAAAATGGTAAAAGTACCATTTTCAAAAATTTGGCCCATATATATATATATATATATATATTCAAATAAGGAAGCTGTATTTTTATGCTTGATCCAGATCTGGTTAAAAATCTGCTTCTTAAATAATTAGGCTTCATGTTATCACTTGATCCAGATCGAGTGAAAACAAAAGCTAAAAAAAAAAAAAAAAAAAAAAAAAAGCTTTCAATATCTTCATTTTATTCGACGTTGGTTAGATAAAATGAAATATACAATATAAGCCATTCATATATATCTATATATCTACTTAGCTCATAGAGAGACAGGAAACTTTGTTCCAAAATTTTCACTTTAGGCCTTTATTTTTTCAAAATTAAATCAGTCATGTAGATCTACCTTCACGTGGTGACTGATGGATGTATATTTATACAAACAAAATATGTGTAAATATATAACGAAAGATCTACTTTTGGTTAAAAATTAAGCAACTTACTATACCTTGCCTTTTACAGAGAGCAGCTCAAACTCTGTATAAGCCGCTCGCTGTTACTTTACATAAACATCAAACACCTCGCTATGGCGAGCCTTTTACAGTGAGCAGCTGAGACTCTTCATAAGCTGCTCACTGCAACTACAGGCTCACTAAATGACTCACTAACTGCTCACTGCAACTACAGGCTCACTAAAAGACTCACTAAATGACTCACTGATTTGCTTACAGTGATTAAATATAAACTGTCCACTGTAACTACTCACTGTAGTGAGCAACTCAAACAGATCATTTTGTTGCGTGTATGGACTAAATCTATGTGTAAAAAGTCAAAAGAGTAACTCATACCGCTCCTCTCCTACTCATACAAACATACTAACATACATACACAGCAGGCTTGGAAACGAGTGACTCAATGACATAGTCAGCATGGAGCTTCACATGAGAAACATAAATGGAACCGTTATGACTAATGCAACACCTATTGCTCTCCCATCTGGAGGCATTCATAAGAACTAATCGAATCTTGTCTATATATCTGTTTACATTATGACATGGAATCTAGTAACAAGGACACGGAAAATGATCTAAGACATGAGCTTATCCTAAATTCGTCATGTGACACGTAGATCAGTGTCAAAAACATGGGATAATAGTAATTTGACAACAGGTGACATGGCTAAATTCGTCATGTGACACGCAGATTAGTGTCAAAGACATGGGATAATAGTAATTTAACATGTGACATGGAACCTAGTGACAAGGACATGGAAAAATGACATGAGACATGATCTTATCCTAAATTTGTCATGTGACACGCAGATTAGTGTCAAAGACATGGGATAATAGTAATTTGACATGTGACATGGAACCTAGTGACAAGGACATGGAAAAATGACATGAGACATGATCTTATCCTAAATTCGTCATGTGACACGCAGATTAGTGTCAAAGACATGGGATAATAGTAATTTAACATGTGACATGGAACCTAGTGACAAGGACATGGAAAAATGACATGAGACATGATCTTATCCTAAATTCGTCATGTGACACGCAGATTAGTGTCAAAGACATGGGATAATAGTAATTTAACATGTGACATGGAACCTAGTGACAAGGACATGGAAAAATGACATGAGACATGATCTTATCCTAAATTCGTCATGTGACACGCAGATTAGTGTCAAAGAGATGGGAAAAGCTATGTACATAAATTATTTAGTTCCACATAACCTGGAACAGGACAAAGATAGTTCATATTATTCTCGGTAGAGGGAAACCTGAGAATACGTTCTGCGCTCTAAATACGATGAAATCTATCGTCTCATTTGTAAGCTATGAGCAAATATTCTTTATTGATATCAATAAAATATATCAAACAATGAAAAGAAAGAGCTCTATACATGATTCATTCAAACTGTTCAAGAAAATACAAAGAAAAGAGCATTATACATGTAATTATTTAGTTCCACATAACCTACATCATGCTAGAAATAGTTCGTATTGTTCTCGGTAGAGGGGGACAAAAAATCCGCGTTTTGAATAAAAATCTGTCGTTTCAATTTAAACTACCGCTGTAAATTCCTCTAATAACTCAGCAAATGTTCTTTGCTGATATCAATGAAATATATCAAAAAATAGAGGAGAAAAAACTCTGTCCCTAAATCACTCCAACTGATGAAAAAAAATCTATATCTTCTTAAACTGAATGTCTATTTGTTCATAGACTTAAAAGTGTAACACCACATTTATGATTTCACTGCTGAGGTGGAGTATATAAGGAACGCAATGTCTGGGGTTAATTGGAGAGGTCCGGCCCTCATGTCACGAACCTCCACGTCTGTAGCTTCAGGTACTAGCTCCAGTGACAAAATCACAACAGTTCTTCCGACCTTGTCAACTTAGAACGGATGATGGTTGAAGCATGTCTGCTCCCATCAGTTGGTTGAAGCAGAACGGTTGATGCTCCCATTGTAGGTTGATGCTCCCACTGTTGAAGCGTGTCTGCCACCATTCCTTAGAGCGCTGATCTGGAATTGAATGTGTTCCACAATCCTCCTTCAATCCTCCTTCAATTCTCCTTCAATCCTCCTTGTTTCAATCCTCCTTCAATCCTCCTTCAATCCTTGGTACACTCAGTTCATTCCTCTGTACCGAAAGCTCAGCTAAGAACCTTGTGACATGAGAACCACTTGACCTCTCTTTTGTATTTAAAACCTAAAGTGATATAATTACTGTTTCTAAAATAATCCTATTCTAAATATATCTATAAACGATCTCTTTTATGAATAATCTAAATATATCTATAAACGACCTCTTTTATAGATAAATTAAATATATCTATAAACGACCTCTTTTATAAAAAATCTAAAAATAGGAGGTCTTCTCTGGATAATTCAAATATGGTGGTCTTTTCTGGATATTATCCAGAAAAGACCAACAGCCAGGTAGGGAGCTCCCCCGTGCGGGTGCTCGCGATTTCCGCCGTCTCGATGTCTGCAGCTTCTTGCTCGAGACGCATGATCACAGATCCTACCTCCGGTGAAAAGAGTTCACCGTTTCTGTCAGCTACTGTACAGTACTGACCACCTGGCCTTTCTCCAGGACAATGTCTCGATTCAGTGGATTACAGACGGGAAACACTGTCCGACGGACATTGCTGACAAGGGCAGCCTCACCAACCAACCCAAAACTTCTCAGTTTTCAGGTCGGGTTCGACTATGCCCTGTCGGTCTCTTTCCAGACCGTCGGATTTTACCAAGACATCGCACCGATGTCTCACAGCTATCCTAGTGGTCTGCGCTACTGAGGCTATCGATGACACTCTCTTCAGCTTACACTGATGGTGCTCTTCTACCGGCTCGGTCATGACCAATTGACCCGTCCTTGGGTTCAGGATCATACCGTATAATGCCGCGAAGTCGAACCCCAGAATGCCATCGTCAGCCACATCGGCCACTATTGGGCTAAACACATAGTGGGTCGATGCAACCTTAAGAGGTAGAACCAATCGACCATAGGTCCGCATTTCGGCTCCAGACGCAGTGCACGCCGTTATTCCCTCGTAGAGATTATCTGACGGCACTACTAACGTTTTCGCGAGTTCCCGAGAGACAATGGTGTGGCTGGCACCAGTATCTATCAGGAAGTCTAGAGAACGCCCTCGAATCTCTGCAGACAGGTACCATCGTTTCCCCGACAAGGGGGCGGTTCCTGCTAGCATTCTCAACCCTACGTCAGTACTCAGATCGATCCCTCTCTTCTTCAGAAAAGAGAGACAGGGATCATCTGAGGGAAGCTCTGTTGCGCAGACTCTGGCCAGCTGCCGCATCAGGGCTTCTCTCCCGGCGTCGACTTTCACTTTCGATCCAGTCGAACCCTCGACCTCGGAGTTCGGGCTGCCAGCGCCCTGTTCCTTGGTCATTGAGGCTTTTTCTACACCGACATCTTCGGAACCCGACCGGTGATCAACCGGTGCCGCTGTGGTAAAGGGCTGGGACGGCCCTACCGGGACCTTACCTAGTTCCCTCGAATCTACTGTCGTCTGATCAGGAGTGCCAGAGGTGCTGATACCTTGGCTTTTCGATGGTTGGGCAGCTCGATTGCCACGTCGAGCCGCCCGCCTCAGTTTTCCGTCACGTCAGGTGGTAGACCTTTAATCGGCTCAGGGCAAGTTCGTGCGAAATGCCCCTGCTTCTTGCAGTTCTAACACTTGGCGTCGGACGGAGGGGTACTCGGCTTCTCCGAGCTAGTACCAGGGACATCCCCCCCTCGATAACCCTGAGTAAATTCTTCAATTGACTCAGCGAGAAGGTCTGTTCCTGTACCTTGGGTTTGGAGGCCTTGTTTGGTGTTTTCGATTTACCAGCGGATTTCTGACTTTTCTTAGTCTTATTCCCAGCCCCGGGCTTCGAGTATGAGGACACTTCCCCCTGTCCCTCCTCGACCAAAGCGGCGTCGGCCAACGCCGACAATGCATTTGTCGAGGTAGGATTCACCAACTTCGGCAGGAGCTGTCGTTTCCGCAACAACTCGTCTGCTAAGTCCATGAGATCCTTGAGGGACATGTAAGTGCGCCACTCCCGAAGAACGTCTTGTTGTAAATCAACTTCATACAATCCTCCTATGAACAACTGGTTGACTTTGGTTATGAGCCATTCAACCGAGAAGTCCACACCTGGATAGGCATCGCCAGCAAGACGTCTCAAAGCAAAGCCATAGGCTCTAATTAATGCTTTCGTTCTTGCCTTGGCGTCTCTTCTCCATTGTGACTATAGGATCTTGAAGGCTAGAAGTCATGGCTTCCGTTACCATGTCGACCAGTCCATCCAAAGTCCCATCTCCATGCTCCTCCCATAGCCACACAGTATCAGCTGCGGGGCCGTTTTGGAGTAACATGAGGAGTTGAGCTAATGCCATACTCGAGGTCCACACATTTACTCGACGGACGTGATTGAATCCGTGGTACCAACGGAGCCAATCGTCCTTCCATGTAAATGGAGGGCACTCGACTGACCTAGTTCAGGCTGGTTCATGCCCGATAGAGGTATTTTCAAACATTCTGCTTGATCTCCTGACCTGATCAAGAGCGAATGTTGTACCTCTTCTAGGTATTTGATGGTCCATCCCCATGTTTCTCATAGTCATGTCTGCACGACTATGATTCATCCCCCAGGGGTTACCAGAATCGGCGTCACTCAGGCGCGAAGCCTCGAATCTGATATCCCTATATTTGGGTGGAGCAACATGTTGGTGGGTCGTGGTAGGGGTCGAGAACTGTCCGATCACTCCACTCAGACCATCGGTGCGTGGCATCGAAGGAACAGGTTGGGTCCGACGTGACCTCGAATCAACTTTCGAGATGTCGTCGATTGCCCCCACCATTCTATCTATCTCAGCCTGCTGTTTTGAACGTTCTGCCTGTCTTAATTCCGACACTAGGGATTCCAGGCGGTTATGTTCGGGCTTCGAGAGATCTCGTTGCTCGCTGATGGCAAAGAGCTGCTTGACCTCCTTCATGGCACGATCAAGCCACTCTCTGTAGTCGGGGTTTTCGACTAGGTCCTCTTGAGTAGCAACTCTAGTAGTGCTGCATTCACTACTTTGTTGCTTCTCTCGAAGTCTAGCGGCACGCAATTTTGATTCCGTCTGCTCCTTCAGACGTACCTCGAGTGCGAGTTCATCACAAACTTCTTTATTCACCCTGGCTTCATCAGCCTTCCTGCGAGACAATATATCTCTCGTCGGAGCTCATCGATTTCTCCACGCATGGCTCCCAGAGTATCCGAATTCTTCTGATCTTTCAGTGATTGTGCTACTAAGGATTCAGACTTCAAGGAATTAAGCTCGGCCTCGTGCCTCGCTTTTTGTTCCATTAGAACCTGATATTCCGCCATTTTGTTTGCGTGTTTGATTCGTTCCTCACAGCGACGACGCATTTCTGCCTCGTCCCTGGCTCGAGCATCCTCGTCAGCTTGCATCTGACAGAGTAACGACTCCCGTTCCTGACGTAGCTGTTTCACCTGCTTTTCATAAGCCGTTAGGTGCTCAGCTACTTCTTCAGTATGCTCGGCTGATTGTTGGTTCAACTCATGCCGCAACTCTTGCAGTTGTTCCTCCAACATAGTCTTTTCTACTTCTTGTAGTTTCAACTTATGTTTAAGGGACGTCTGCTCGTGTTGGGCATCCCGAAAATCGTTTCGAGCTCTCTCGACACATTCTCGGCGGCTAGTAGCAAGGCGATCGATCTTCGCTTTTAGGGATTGACAATCCATTGCTGTCAACCGACTATGCTCGATCTCCGACTTCGTTGCAAGCAAAGACTCCTTTTCGCTAGAGAGCTGCTTGACCTTCTCCTGAAGATCAGTAAGTTCTCTATTCGCGATCTGAGTCTTGTTCGAAGCCTCTAGCGCTTGCTGCCTAAGCTGTTCCAATTTCAGCTCTATTTCTGTACTCTTCTCCTGAGCTTTCGTGGTGTTACTCGCGAGAGGATCCAACTGCTGGCGACCCTGGCGCAGTTGGCGTTGCTGCTCTTGCAGCAACACCTCGTTGAGTCCCCTGCCACTGTCAATACTTCCTTGTATCGACACGGGCGAGGGACCCTCGAAGGACCAACTGCCAAGGCCCATTGGAGTTCCCACGGGCGAGGCTGATTTTTCTACATAGGACAAACTCTGTGTCCTCAAGAAGTTCTCAGCCGCCGGAGAGAGTTGAGTCGATACTCGCCAATTGAGTAGTCGGCTCCTTTGATACAGGCCCAACGGGTCAGACGATGGACCTAATATCAGAGTGTGGTTCAAACCACCACCGATTAGTGGATAATTTCTATCCACTAACGGGCCTGTAGTCACTTGATGTTGGTGATTGGGGTCATCACCTTCATCCAAGTGACCCTGCATGTCGAACTTAAGCTCGCAGTACCTATGTGGACTAAAGTTAACAACTGGTCATGGCACCAGTGTAGTGTTCTACCCCTCGATGTTCAATCGAATCTTTCGATAAACAACGAACAACAACTATTCAGGTTCCAGTTAAAACTTTATTGTCTAATAACACATAGGCATCAGCCGTTCTCGATCACAGTTACAGGTGGCAGAGTTTGAACTCTAAATCAGGTTCGACACTAGGCCTTCTAGTGTCTACAGTTGATATTCCACATACACCTCCTCTGTGCAGCAGCACAGAGGAGTACTAGAATATGGTAGCCGGGCAGCCCCCAACCATCGCTCACGATGGTCAGTCGGGGCTGGACTGACCCTGAGGAAGGCCGTACAACGGCCTTATATACACTGGAGTCGAGGGCCACGTGATCAAGTGGTGACGTGGCGCCGGACTCCAGCGCCCCCAGGCGTCGGGTAATAGAGGTGCTCTCGACGTCACCCACGAGGACCACGAAGGTACCTCGAAGACGACGCGGGACCACCCCACAATGTAGGATGCCCCTATGCCTCGTAGCCTTAGCCTCGTGTCAATTACCTTAGGCCAATGATTAAAGTATTGGACTGTGACTTTGGGTGTGTGTAGAGGGTGATGAAATTACCTCCTTATGGTCATTCAATGCCTTCATATGTCATTCTTCTCCCATAAAATGCTAGTCAGTCCTTTAGCAAATGCTGCATCAATGTATCATGCTAACCCTCCCGAGTATCTCAGTACCAACTGAGAAGGTGGAGTGTAAAAATGAATGTTCAAATGCTAAAGCCTATTATGAATGTACATGTGGCAATGCCCTGAAATATGTGGGCTATAGTAGTTCCATTACTTCACTTTGAACATATCTGGATAGAATGTTAATTGTTATATGGATGTTTTCCGTCATCTAGATGATAATCACTGGTGACAGACAGATGGTCTATGTCTTTCCAGCCGGCTAGTGCATTAGCAGGTCAAATACGGCTAGTGCATTAATGCACTATGAGGAGAGCATTTATAGTATCTAATAGCATTATTTTGGGCCCCGTCAATAATTATTTTCAATAAATAATGCCAGGTATCATGGTATCATATGAAAGGAAATTACATACAGATTACAAATCAGTCATTTTTGTATACATTTCACAAATATTGGTTCTATTCCCGAGGTCACCCTCACACCATGTATCATATATATTTGCCCAGGACCTCAATCTGCTGTATTTTAGGGACTTTTAGCAATGATAGAGCTGGCTGGGAAGAGGTAAGAACATATCTATGGCCTAAAATAAAGTCCTAGCTAATGTCTTGTAACATGACCTTCCAGCAAGGAGAATGGTCACAGGTAGGGTCTTTTGGTTAGTTTGATAGGCACTTTCTGTTTGTTGGATCATATGGCTGGTACTTGTGGCCTTATAGCTGAGTCCTACCAGTAAGGTTCTGCCAACAGAAGTGATCTTATAAAGCAGCTAATTCACCATTGACAGAATGATGATAGCAATTGCAAGATCCATGCAATCACAGTTATCTGATGCTGCTAGTGTAGTGGTCAGCGGAAAATGTCATGGAGAAACCGGGACTCGAACCCGGGACCCTCCAACTTCAAAGCGGAAGCTCTACCCCTGAGCTACTTCCCCTGGCCTGACATTCTCTACCTTCCAACCACACCTGGATCGGTATGATACACACACTAGGGGGCAGTGATTACCTGGTACCGAGCTCTCTAAAGGTCCCCCATGCGAGGCAGGACCACTCGGTGTCTCCTCCAAGTACAGGGAATTACTGCCCCTACACTAGATTAAGCTATAGTTTCCTTAGTAGAGAAGGTTTGTGACAGAATAATCATCACACATTATATTTAATTCTGAACAAAATCTATATAATATTATAAATAACATAATTTAGAGTAATGCTGCTTAAGGGATGTTCAAATATTATGTAACATAATTTTGGCCACTTCTTGACCCCCCTCCCCCCCTTGTAACAATATGGGGCTTCTCATCAATATTCCTCAATTCATTTGATCCCTCTCAATTTAACAAGAATTATAGGAAGATCTCTAAAATCACATTAAAATACTTGTAAATTGTCAAATTTCGCCATGTGATGTATTCCTCATTTTTATCATGTAACACTTGGGCAGACCCCCCTCCCCCTGTAACAAAGTGTAACAAACTTCATGACCCCCCTCCCCCTATGGGGTTACATAATATTTGAATGGCCCCTTAGCAAATATTTAATTGCTAAGACATAAACAGGTCTAGCAATAAGGCTTTGGCAGCACTGGGAGAGTGTAGACACAACTTCAGATTTATTCTTTTTATAAATCAATGGGTTCCATGATCATGTTTTCATATCTGAGTACCGCAGTTGTCAGTTGGTGAGCCACTTGGTAAACAAAAGCTAGCAAGGTTTCACCAACTCTTTGAGTATTGAACAACTATCTGACACATTTCCTATTACTTCAGGGATATTTCTAACAAGACCTACTCAGTTCTGAATAAATTGAGTCCAATGATGGTTAACTCTCTTCACAATAATACATATTTGTCTATGAACAAGCTCCTTTTAAGTTGCTATGTAAATTTGTTGCTAAGGAATCACTGCCCCACAAGTAGAGTAAAACCTCAGATGTATTCTCATTTCATCATTTTCAGGATATAAGACACACTACAATTGTCCAGTAAAGAATATTTTGCCAATAGAGGATAATGCTGAAGTTGCATGTTTTCATCATACTTGCTATAGGCTAGGTCTATTGTTTTTTCTATATTTTCTGATTAGCACACTGTATTTTGGTACAACATTGCTTTTTTTTACAATTGCATGGAGCTTCTGAATAGCGAAATGAGAAACAGTATCCATGATCTCCCTTCTGTAAGTCATTCCTAGAAATGGTTTTTCTTTATCACGGAAAGGGTCCGTTGCTAGCTAAAATCAGCTGTTGCTAGGTAACTATTTGTCCTAGCAACAAGTGGTTGGCCCCAATGCGATAGTTGTGTCCAATTTAGGGGGGGTAGGTAGCATTAGAATTGTTGTAAGATGAATATTAGAGCCAGAACAGGGTGATCAATATGTATTTTAGCTCTTAAAAACGAGGCTAAAATTTCAAGAGATTGTGGTATAGAATTGCAGATTTCTCAGTGACTGCACAAGCTTTCATTGGTCAAACATCACTTTTCCATACCCAGAGACATTGGACAACATAAAAAAGTTATAGCTATCAGTAATCTTACGAATTAAACTCCTACAATATGGCTCTTTTGAAGGACTTGCTGCTCTACTATAAGTGTTACATGAATGTATGGACTGTATATGTGGAAGTGAAACAACTATATCTCAGTCATTTGCTTATTAAGATCTCTATCATTTTCCACAAAGTCTGTAAACTACGGGAAAATGTACAAAAGAAAAGATAATATATACATGTACACATGTGTTCGTTGGTGAAAATAAATATCTATCCTTCCTAATACTTAACCTATTCCCCCTTCACATGAGGCAGATAGAATGGATTAATATTCACGTTGTACATAAACTCGCGCTTTTTTCATTTCCACGAAATTCGAGAAAATATATTCAGCGTGATTACAGTATGCATCGCTATGCCAATACCTAGTAGATCCAAGATGGAACAGCACCAAGCCTCAAATCCAGTCTCTGCTAAGAGACCTGGGAATTGGTAGAAGGGAGTTGGACCTTGTCTGCCTCAGACTTGCTATATACGACCTCCTATTATATCTGGGTAAAGATGATTCGAAGTGTGGAGTCATTGCTAGCTTTTCTATTTCTTTTAAATTTCAAATGGTTGCAGTAAAAATGGAAAAGGAGGCCAGACAGTGTAGCCTCCAAAGCCATTTACTCATCAAATCAAATAACATCCAGCTTCTCTGGACAACTTCCTCAAAGTTTATAGGTAAGTCACCACCTGGTCTCAGAGAAAAAGAAAATTGGAACTCAGCTATTCCACCTGAAACTGTAACTAGATATGCCCATTTGTAATTTTAGTCTCTGTCCTGCATGGATGTTAATGGTAATGACACAATCATTTCACATTTAAAGATACATTGCAATCTCCAGTGACCCTTAATGAACTTATAGAATAAACTCAATGCAGACATCTATTTGTTGCTGTTGGGTAATTTATCTTCAATAGAAGTTTGAGATTTCCTTTAATTTCCTCAATTTGCAGCATTACTGATAGCCCTGGTTACGATGAAACCGTTACGATAAACTCCTTAGGAAGGAAGTACACAGCAGCTGTCCAATCTGTAATAATTGGGATTGCGTATTGTCTCTTTAAATGTGCATGAGCGAGTAAGTGTTTGATATTGCTTTAATGATAACATAAGACTATGACATAGTAATATACAACAATTTGATCTATTATTGCACAACCGCCATATGATTTTGAGATGTGGTCACAGTCAAAAGAGAGTAAACAAAACAAAATGAATTCTAAAAGTCTGAAATCTTAAGTCTGACAATTCTTTGAGATAATCAAATGAGATACATTTAGGGTTATAAAACAGCTCAGCAAGGTGATTCATAAAAAAGTGACGACATGTTATAAAAGAAATGACTTTGACATTTGGATTCTCATGAAAAAGTTTAGCATATTTATTGATAGAACATGTGTTGTAAGAGTTGGTCGTCAAAATGTCTCGTTCAATTACTTAAGGATCAATTAAAAAAAAACCTGAACATTTAGAATAGGTGTTTACCGTTTATGTCTTAACTGGGGTTTTCTTTGAAAAGTAAATAGATTAAACAGATTATCTTAAATGAGAACAAGCCAAATCAGGAAGCAACTTATTTAGGGCAATTTAGTTCCCGCTAACGTTTCCAAAATCTTTATTTATGATTATATATACGGATATATATCTGATATTGAAAAGCATGACAAGGTGCCAAGTTCTTTTTCTCTTAAATGTAGTTATTATCATGCCTGTGAAAAAAGGAGGTGTAAAAAAATAATAAAGAAGACAAAACTTCATGTTCTATTCAATTTTGTCAAAATACTTTTATTGGATGATTGTGTCTTAATTTTCATTAGTGTGAGTCATTTTTTCATGTAAAAACTTAGTAAGGATTTTCTAACAAGCAGCAAATGTGTGGTATCCAGAAGTATCACACAACGAAACTTACATGAAAAAGGTAGTCTTAATCTGTGTTCTTTTTTAAAAACAGAGATAGTAGCAACTCATTTTTGAACATCCATCTTTTCTAGGATTCCCCCTTGAGATGACGTCATGTGGGAATTCCCTCAAAATAAACAATTAATGTAAGGGAACGATTATATTGTTACCGGTATTGATACTCAGGTGGAGCCACTGCTTCCACTACAGGTGTGTGTTACCTGTCAGGTGCTGACCTACATTGCTGCTACCAACCCTCAGGCTGGAGGGTCTGGTGCTTGGTCTCAGCTGGGAAAATTCCTCTATCATCTATGTTTTATTTATTGAGAAGTAAGATTAAAAGAAATTTTTTTTTGCACCCAAATTTGCCGTCAATCAGAAATACATGAAATGAAATCCATGGTCAAGATTTTTAAAATTGAGAATATCGTCAGTTTTTGTGAATCACCTTGCGGCGCAAATAAAACAAAAAAAAAACGTTTGTTTCCAGTTACATGACTGACCCTAGCAAAGCAGGACCAGACATTTTGATTTTGTATAATTTTGTCTCATTTTTCTTATATTTCAAAGAGATCTTTCATTACTTTTTGAGGATTTTTCCTGTAACCTTTTCTTGTTTTTTCCCCTGTCTCACAGTTGTCATTTCTCTGTCATTATTTAAAAATGAAATAGAAAAAAATTGATACATCATTTGGTATGTGCCCTAACATTTCCTATATAAATGAGAAAAAAAAATAAAAAAAGAAGAAAATCCGCCCTACCAACAATGCTTTTTCAAGTCATGTAACTGGAAACACACCTTTATTTCTTTTGGTCACATACAAAGACCACCCATACTGTGATAACCTGCCTGTAAGGTGCACACTGCGTACAAGGCACACCTTGATGTTGACTTGGTAGATGTGTGGGAAATTTCTGTTCTCATTGATCAATGAATTTTCAAAATTCAAAGTCCTATGGCCACCTTAGAGGTCCTTCATCATCCATTTTACTACAGTACAGCAGCTGACAGATAGTGCAAACATTTTACAGAAAACCCTATCCTGAAATAGTCTGTTTCTATAAGGCGCACCTAGGATCCACCCTCACATATAAGACATATCTTACACATAGGATTACTACCAGTGAGTGTTACTCTATATATAAAAGGTCATTGGTTCATCGCTGGTACCAACCCCATTAAAATAAGCTTGAGTGCTTGCCAGGAACAGATAAACCAAGAGAGGCTACCTAGTAATATGTACTTTTCTCAAAGTTAACTCGATTTTTCTCTAAATGTTCAGGATTTTAATGTTTTGAGGTATCAGTATACAATTAGACTTCTCCTAATAGACCAACTCCTAGGATTTGAAAGGAAATAAGCATTTAACACAATATTATCTACCCTCAAAGTCATCATAGCTATATTTTCCTGCAATATCCCCCATCATGGATATCGATTCAAATATATCGGGAGCCGCCCTGATTTTCTTCATTAAGGAAACTGTTAGCCGATGGTAGATTGGGACTCAGACCTTTAATTTCATAGGTCATATGATAAAATTGGACAAATAAACCCAGAGATAAGCCCTAGGCCTACTTACTGAAATGTAGCTAATCTCCGAGAGAATGTACTGGGAAAGTGTACAATTGTTTGAAATTGCTATGTTACATACTGTTGCTAAGTAATGCACCACTAGGTCAAAGGTCACGGCTGTATTACGTCATAAGTAAGGCTGCAATTCACTAGAGGATGCCACAAGGCCCTCAGGGCCACCACTAGCCCTTGGTGTGGGGGTGGAGGAGGTGATGGGCCTAAGCATGACGGAGATATTCCCCAAAATATATGGTAATGCCACAAACTGTAGTGCCGAAGGCACTAGTTAATCTATGAAAGACTTAGCCTTTAAGAAGGAGAAATTATTAAATTCATTCAAGAGACGACTATATGGTATAACACTATGTATTTAAGGTACCTACTGGTGTTTGTCTTTTTTGCTGCCTGTGGACTGATGGCATTCCTCTCAAGAATCATAGTTGTGTAACGGTTCGTTTCGACTTTTTTTATGTTTAGTTTATATAAAACTATAGTTTTATAGAAAAATATGTTACACATTGAAATATGACTTTAAGAGGTGTCCTACCGGAGTAGCAGGATCACCCTTACAATAAAACTAAACTTCCGGCGAACCTGGAATGACTGGTTTCTGCAGCTCCATACGGCGACAAACGAGTGGTGGCAAGCCACATTGCTGTATGTAGTGCCCTGGTGAAGATGGGAAGATGGAGTCCCCTAATTATGTGGTAGTCCATAGGTGTTTCTGGTGGCGTCCATCTTGGCTGCAGGTTGTCATTCCAGTCCGTCGGATCCGAGTAGTCCTTTAAGAAATTAATCTCTGGCATAATGTATGCCTGTACCCTCGGGTACTAGTGAGGGGGGAGCCGGGACATGGACACTTACAAGTCCTCGGACCCTTCTTCAGTGTCCATCTTCTCAGCTGACTCCGGGTTAGGTATGGGAGTTGAGATGCTGCTGCTTTTAGTAAGGAGCTTAAGGGCTTCGGAGGGACTGTCCCCTGGTGCCTCGGCTTTGGCACCCGAAGGGACGACTAGAGACGACGCGGTGCCGTCCCAGTCATCCAAGTGCTTGCCGAAGCAGAGGAAGAACTTCAAGTCTGCCTCCTTGTACCTATTAATGTACTTTAAGTTCTCAGCAGCATGGAACTCCTTAAGCTTCTCGGCTTCCCTCTGTTTTTCCCGGCAGGATTTATAGGCCTCCTCAACCCGCTTAATCTCCTGCTTCTTAATTTTGTCTTCCTCCCTCTTCTGGATCTCATAGACCAGATTGAAGGTGGCTTCAGTCATGGTTCGCCAGTAGTCGATAGACTTCTGGCAGTGCAGGGACTGCCATTCGCCCATCAGGTTGTTCTGGATCTGGCAGGTACGTACGTCTCTATGATCGAACATATCCGGATCCTGAAAACCCGACAGGGTGCTGGCTATCAACCCCATCACTGGGACCCGAGGGCCCGCGGATGGGGTGTCATGCTGGTGCTGGAGGTTGCACAGTGACAGGTGGAGCGCCTGCAGAAGGGACTTCGGAACCCTCAATCGTTGTACCTCCCCGGCCTCAGCCGTAGCCAGGGGGCGCTCGGGTGGATTCAATTCCACCGCGGCCTCTACCCAGAGCATTAGCTCGGCCCGAGGAGGTCAGGACCTGTGATTCGGGTCCTAAGGGTCCCATGGCAGGGAACTTCGCCATGTACTTGTCATAAGGCTGGCGCTGTTTACTGGAGGAACCCTCTCCGGCCAACCATGCACTGTGGCCGGATAGGGCACGAAGAAGGTACTCCAGTCATCCTGACTTCCAGTGGCTTCACCTGGGGGTGCTGTGGAGGTGGTGGTGGTGTTACCTGGCTGACCACCTGATGGATCTGTTTGCGCGGGTCCGTTTGGAGGTGGTTGTGGAGCCAAACCCCCATTGGTTCCCTTCGAAAGGGGCCTGTTTTCCCTTTTCTCGTTTGTCGTCGCCCCGCCACTTCTTGACCTTCAGATGCACCTTGATGGGCATTCAGAATTTCATGCTGGAGGGGTTCACTGCGAAATAAGTGACAAGGTTGCCACTCCTCCATGCGCAGAACTCGGGTTCAAACGCCTGGTATTTTACATCCTGTACGCTCAGCGTAGCCCACTTCGCCAGGAGCTCGTTAAAGCACTTTACAGCATGCTTCTGTGTCTTTTTCAGACCGGTACCGTGGGCTTTCTGCAGATGCAGAGCCAGGTCCCGATGCCGGTTGGTCACGAAGGTGCAGTCACACAGCTTGCCGGGGCATTCTCCAGGGACACACCTCATCAAGGGCTTATGGTGCATATGGTGCACCACTATATGCCTGGCGAACCGAGGCTTCGTCTTCTCCCTGGTGAGTGAGAGCTGGCACGACTCGAATGGGCACTTACGGCGGCTGCCGCTTGGTCCCCATTGCGTCATAGCCCATTGGACCTTGGTCCTGGACTTGTAATGGTAGATAGTACCTCATTGGACTTCCCAACTGGCGTGTCGTGAGGGCCAGACTTCATCCACTCCTCATCGTCACTATCACCGTCCTTATTGACGGTGCCCGGACACATGTAGTGGATCGTGTTATAGGCACAATCCGAGAAGCAGCGGGGGACGTGTTCTTTAAATCCCTCAGGTGCATTCTTCCACATCCACTTCTGATTCTCGTCCTTCTGGACGTCCGTGGTCATTTCTTCCCACTACGTCATGGACTCCAAATCAGATTTGGCTGATGCGGGCAGCTCCGGGTCACTTTCGCTTCCCGAGTCGCTGCTCGAGTAAATGCCCGCTCCTCTAGGTTGGGCTCGGCTTGTGGTAATGGTACCAGTCGAAGCCACAACCGAGGTGGTGGCGGCCGTCCCACTGGTGGTGACAGTGGGCGATGCAGTAACCGAGGTGGCTACTGTGACTACAGTGGGTTTGGAGGCTGCGGCCTTCAGGTCACCCTTCTCCCTCTTCTTAGTAGTAGAGGGCTCGGGTTCCGCCAGAGACGCTTTTGCTCCATTCTTCTTTTTCTTCCTCCCTTTGGCGGGCTGTGGTGGGGCCTCAGGGCTGGAATCCGTTTTAGTGGATTTCTTGTCCATACCCCGGGTGCTCCTCCTACTACTGACTGGTGTGTCAGTACTGGAGACAACACTCGACTGGAGCTGAGCCTGCTGCTTGCGGTGAGCCCGGCTGGCAGTGGCTAGCTACTTCTGCTGCTCGTTAAACTCACGGCGCTTGGCTTCCACTGCAGCTTGCTGACGAGAAATATCCTCGTCCGAGATGCCACCTGCCGCCTCAGGTATACTGGCGCCTGGCTCCTTCTCGGACTTCGACCTCTCCATGGCAATCCGAAGGTCCTCTTCCTCGAGATCAGACTCGGTTAGTGGCCCCTTCGGTGCAGACTTACGGACCAATTTCTTGGTCTGTCCAGATTCCACCGATGACTGTGTGACGGTGGAGTCAGTGTCCATGTCAGACTTGGATTGTATATGCTGACTCGCCTTCCGGGTGATCCCTTCGGACAGTAGTACAGCTCTAGCTAAGTTCTCATCCAATGCCATGGCTCCTGCCATCCGTCTGTAGTTGCGGAGCCATGACACTGGCATATTCTCTGCCAGCTAGTCAGTACACGAGTCTATCACCAGAGTCTTAAAGTCATCTGGGATATTCTCGGGTTGACCGGGCACAGCCGCTAAGGGATCGCATCCAAACATAGAAGGATGCATGGGGATGTACGTCCCCCAGCTGTTATACACTATACCTTCATCTTCGTCCATATGGGCGAGACTTTCGGTACGAGTCCTAAACCCCGGAGGGTATAGCAGTATGTCCATGACATCTAATCCCGGCGGACAGGACGGGTTCGCTGAACCCGACGCTAAGGGTACTGGACCTGGGTTCGGTGGAGGAGGCATCCGCTCCCTGTCAGTGACCTCAGTCGACATGGCAGCGAGACTTTTGCGGCTTCTTCCACTTCTGGTTCTCATCCGAGACCAGCATTAGAGGATTCCATGGTTTCCTATACCCGAGACACGACCGTCAGGTCCTCGCCTTCATCCAACTCAATGTTGGCAGTGTGACGCGCGGCGTCAATCGTCCCCTGTGCCATCACAGTGGGGCGATCTTTTAATATAAAATTGGCAGTGGTTGTGTTGGACTCCTCCAAAAGGATTCGTCCAACAATATCAAGTAGAAAAGCACAGCTATAAGCTGTCGGAGGGTGTAGAAAAACTGGAGCAAAACCAGTGACGTCTTACAGCCATGATTCCGCCCTAGTTATAACCAATATGGCGTCTGACCTCTCGTCTCGCGTGATCCTGCTATGGTCTATCCAGTGACCTAGTTCCGCACGTTCCCGCCACCCCTGTGGCCTCACCTAGCGGACTAGAATTGAACTAAGGTTCGGCTAGGTATACGAGACGCATGTTACTACTGGGATGCTATCATCTGGAGCTTGGTGGTATATACATCGCTATAAAGGGAATGTACCAGTTAATCCGTCCACCACTCACAGGATACGGCTACCCGAGGAACACGCGTCAACGCCCCCAGCCGCGTTACATATGTTATTCGCCTACGGCGGACAACACACAGTAGCTCATTGTGTACTGAGTTAGGTAACGGCAGACCTCAACCGAGGACTGCGTCTAACGCCTTGGGTTAGCATTTTATTTCTCCTGGCTTTACATACGGCCTTCTCTAGGCCCCGCGTAGCCACGTCAAGACCCTTCCCATATGTAATGCCTTCACTCAGCGAGACATTTTTTCCGTTTCTTACGATTAGGCCGTTTCCGGGCTGTTGTCTTCTTTTTAGAAGCGTTTCTCGGGTACCACTACGCTAGGCTTACTTAAAGTTGGCCTAGGGGGTTGGTATCCAAACTCCCTCTCTGCCGCTTCGAGTCCCTTCCAGAGCCAGATCTTCCCTACGTTGGTTTTTCACCTTCTACCAGTGTAGCAGTCTTCCACCATCACCATTGACTCGGAGATGATGAGCACAACCTTAAATGGACCCTCCCAAGGTGTTACGAGCTTCAAACGTTCGAGTGGCTCGTAATACCTTAGTACCTTGTCCCCTATGTTGAAGCGTACTCTTTTTGCATTGGTGTCATACCCCACCTTCTGCCATTTAGCACTTTTCGGCAGTTCTTTACGAACAGCTTTGTATGCATGCTTGAATCTGTCCCGTAACGACTCCACAAACAACACTGTGCAGGGCGCCTCAGGGTCTATTCCAACCACTCCAAGTCACCGGGCATAATTGTCCTCGCCGAACACCAAGAGGTTTGGGGTGCAATTAGTAGATGAATGGACAGTGTTGTTGTAGGCGTGTACTACAAACTCGCACTGTTCATCCCAATCGTCCTGATGGGTATTAACCAGGGGCTTCAGTACTTGTATCAAAGTCCTATTGAACCTTTCCACCTGACCATCCAATTGTGGTCGGTACGGGTTGGTTCGGGTCTTACATATTGCTAAGTAATGGCACATTTCTTGCCATAACTCTGACTCAAACTCTCTTACTTGGTCACTGTGCATCATGAGGGGTACACCCAAATGTAGCACCCAGCCTTTTACAAATGCTTCGGCGGTTTGTAAGAGGAAACACCCGAGTGTACTTTGTATAGTAGTCAGTGATGACCATCATACAAGTGTTTTCTCTAGGCGTTGTTTTAAATCTGCTGATGTCGATTGCTACATGAGCAAATCGGACACCAAACAATTCCTGGGACAAGGGTAGCTTGCCTAGGCCCGGTCCTGGCTTGTTTTTACAACAATCAGGACAAGTTGCAATCCACAAAAGTAGGTCACTTCTCATCCCTGGCCAGTAGTATCGTCTCTGCAGACGTTCTATGGATCTTTTCTTTCCAAAATGGCCACTCGTTTCGTGTCCATGACAATAATACATGATATCCCTTCTCATGGAGGTGGGAATCACTATTTGCAATAGCTTATTGCCGGTGGAAGAAGTCTTCCACCTGCACAGCATGCCATCTCGGATCTCCAGCTCGGTCCATTGAGCTATCGATCGCCTCATCTCTCTGTCTTCTAGAGATAACATCGGCCTTACCGGCTCAATACCTTTCCGCAAGTATTCCATTATGCGCGTAGTGGTGGGATCCGACTGTTGGAACTTCTTGATGGTCTCTGGGGACCAATCGAGATAGCTGCATACAGCCTCCTCCCAGGGGATATGGGGGGTGGTATACACCAGCCCTGCGACCACAGCATTGTAGGCCCCACAGTCTTCACAAGTGGCATTCTGGCACTTTCGGACCGGTCGCCTCGATAAGGCATCCGCATTAATATGCTTCGCACCCGGACGGTGCTCGATCTGCTTGTGCTCTAATCCGAACTCAGATAAATGAGCTAACCATCTCCCAATCATCCCTTCGGCGTCCTTAAAATTAAGAAGCCACCTTAGAGACGAATGGTCGGTCTGTAAAGTGAAGTCAGTTCCCCACAGGAAATGCTTAAACTTCTTTGTATACACCACTACAGCGAAAAGTTCTCTTTTAGTGGTACAATAATTATGCTGGGTCTTGCTTAACGTGTTGCTAGCAAATGCAAATGGGACTTCGACTCCATTCTGGACCTGAGAGAGGGCCACCCCTATAGCAACATTGCTTGCATCTGTGTCTAGTATGAAATTCCCTTCGGGGGTAGGATATTTCAATACTGGTGTATTCCTAAACAAATCTTTTATTTTGTTAAAAGATTCCTGCTCGCTGGTCCATGGGAATGGTTCCCGAGCCCTACCCGGGGTCCAGTGAGCCAAGCATTGCATGGGGAAGCTTACACGAGAGTAGTTCGGTATAAAATCACGGTAGTAGAAACAAAATCCTAGAAATGATCTAACCTCCTTAGCACTCGTGGGTCTTTCCCAATTTTCAACCGCCTCCAGCTTTTCCGGATCTGCACTCACTAGGAGTTATGATCTGTCCTAAGTATGTAATTGTTTTCTTGAACAGGTTACATTTCTTAGGCTTGAGTTTTAGGCCGTTAGCTAGAATCGGATCCAGTACCAGCTGCAGGTTCGCGTGGCATTCCTTAAACGACTTGCGGAATACGAAAACATCCTCCAGGTAAACCAAACACTTTTTCCACAGCAGGTCACTGAGTAGAGATTCCATCATAGCCTCAAACGTAGCTGGTGCGGTACACAATCCGAAGGGCAAGACATTGTACTCGAATAGTCCCAAATGGCTAGAGAAAGCAGTTTTCTCTATGTCATCGGGATGCATGGGTATTTGCCAATACCCCGATTGTAAATCCAGGGTGCAGAACCATTAGTTCCCACCCAAGCTATCTAACGTCTCGTCTATCCTTGGTAGAGGATATGAGTTCTTCTTTGTCATACCGTTTAATTTCCGGTAATCGACACAGAAACGGATTGTACCGTCTTTCTTTGTAGTCATACAAACAGGACTGGACCAAGGACTCGAGCTAGGCACGATTACCCCCAGTTCCAGTTGCTTTTGTATTTCCTGCTCGCATATTAACTTCTTCTTAAGAGGAAGTCTACGATACAGGATCTTGAAATGTTTCTCGTGGCCCACATCAATGGTGTGCAACACCTTATCAATTTTACCCACGGGTCCTCCTCCCTAGCGAAAGCACTCTCGTACCTTCGCAGGAGGTCCCCTAGGTGCCGTTTGTCCTCCGTATTCTGTAAATCTGATTTATCAATCAGCCTCTGGAATTCTTCATCCAATGGATGCTTACTAACAGGGTTCAATGGTTTATTAAACCTTGCCTCGGTGATGTGTTCTACCGAACTCATTTCCCCAACACTGTCTCCAAGTTTTAAGTAAATCACTGAGCCGGTTCGGTTAGTCATGGGTAATACAGACCATGCTGCATTTGCCACCAATGTATCCACTGAATCCAACCCGATACTCGATAAGTATACCGTATCGGGTTCAAAGACTCCCGTCTCACCCTTCTGGGACATAGATCCGCCACAAAGGACATCACAAGTGGTACCCGGAGGGATTTTTACTGTATGCATAACCGAAGCTACTGAAGACACCTGTCTTAAAGCTGCTATAAAAACCTGGTATAGCCTTTTCTGATATGTATTTCATACAGTTGTATACCCCTCCCTATGTAATATGGTGCAATTTATTCTGGTAATAGCTGGTCCCTTATATGCACAATATAGGATATCAGTTTGGCCCTTGGGTTGGGAGGGAAACCACTTGGTTAATTAGTAATGGTTACAGCCTCCAGTTGGCAGCACTGAGTGGCCTGCTCCCCTGCCAGACATCCAAAGTCACCACCAGAAGGGAATACAACTTTGCTTTATGGCTTCAGATGGCGCTACTGTGCTGGTGCAATCAAGACTGGATAAAATGCTGGAAGCATTTTATTTTCTCACAGATATATGCTTAAATGTAGCATGGTTAGAGCTGACGGAATTAATTGAGATTTAACCGGAACGCAGTAACAAGTACTGTGATGATAGCCATGTAGAAAGTGGAAGATCCATATATTTGAGATCTTGTAGCAGCTTTAATACACACTGTACATGCAAGCCATAGGGGTTCCGGATACTCATCATACCATCCCGTGGGTCCAACACGGCCCCGTATAGGCTTGCAAAGTCCAATCTGAGGATCGCATCATCGCTAACCTCTGCGATAGTCGGCGAAAGAACAAATTCTTTGCCTCCTATTTGGATAGGCATAAACGTCCTCCCAAAAGTTCTCATACTGCTTCCGACGGCCGTGCAAGCATTTACCCCCGATCTGATCTTCTCTTTGTCTGCTACAGCTCGGTTCCGTTCCTCCTGGGCAGCTAGTGCCTCCTTCTTCAAAGTATCTTTTAGTAGACGACAATTCTCTCCTTTTTCTTTCTGAGACCTTTGGTACTCGGTGGTCTCCTTACGGATTTCATCCTGTTCCGAGACCAACTTGGCTTCCGTCTCAGCTTTACGGAGTTGAAGTCTCTTGAACTTCTCCTCCATCGCGTTCAACTTGGATTGTAATTTATTTACATCCCAAGCCTTAGCGACTTCCTCGGCTCTAGCCTTGTCAATTGCTCTTCGCCTTCAAAGTCAGCCAATTTAGTCTCTCTTTCCTTCTCATCCTTTTCTTTCAACTCCACCTGATGGGCTAGAGACAACAACCGATACTTGAGGTCAGATTCTTTTAGAATCGCCTCCTGTTCGACAGAACGGAGCTTTCCAATCTGTTTTCTTGTCTCATCCTCTATTTTCTTTTGCCCAGCTATGAATTGTTCATGCTGTCTCTTAGCTTGTTGCTCTACCTGTTCTTTGGCTTTTAAATAAGCCGCGGTTGTCTTATACCCGGGGCCCATCTGAGGTCCATACCTCGACTTACGGCTGCCCCCTGGATTAAATACAGAGTCCGATAAGCATTCATCTAAGGGTAGCCCCAGAGAATACATTTCCGTACTCTTCGGTAGTGTCTCTCAAGTGCTATCTCTCTGGGTGCCAGTAGATCCTTTCGGATCTTCTCCATCCCTATCATCCATTGCCCCCTCGTAGGCATCTCCATCCATTGAATTGGACTTTGAGCGTTAGGGGTTTCTAGAGTATTAGCAGCATTAGCTGGGATGCTAATTCCTAGCTGGCACCTACTAGTTAAAACTTGGGACCAATCGTTTAAGTCTAACCTGGCAGGTTTAACCAACCTGCTTAATACCCCCCTATCTGAAGCAACCTGTCTAGGGGTACTTGGATATAGTTTAACGATCCCATCTCCAATTCTGGTAGGATTGTCTGTTAGACCCGGTGTCGAGAAAACTGTCTGGACACCTTCCGGGTTATACACATGCTGTTGACCCAGTTTCCAGTCTAACAGCAGATGCTGGGATGTGTAATCATCCTCTTCGAATCCCTCTAGCCCTGGGCTGGAGAAATTCGCATTAGGTCATTTGCGACTTTCGGCCCTCTGGCCGCGCTGCACCCCTGAACCAACTGGTCACGGCACCAGTGTAATGGTCGTTTCGACTTATATGTTGGGTGGCTCTTTGGCTCGCTTATTCCTAGAGATACCAACACAACACGAGTAGTTCAGGTTGGGCAAAGCCCCAGACTTCCTACCGCTCGGGTAGGCCTTTATTGAAGGTACAAACACACGTCTGGACTGGACTGTCCAGTCCCCTTCTGCGGTTCATCCGGCTCCTTAGTAGGAGCTGGACGCGAGGTGTGGTGCTGCCCCCTCTTGTGCCGAACGGGTACCGCAAAGCGATGCCTGGTTGTCATAGAAGGAACGGGCACCACAGGAACACATCTCTCGGATGAAGCGCACTAATATATATACAACGATGCCGGCCCCTACAGTTGTCTATGTCAGTCAGTTAATGATGAAAAATAACACCTTTTAGAGAACTGGATGTTTGCTAAGAAATTAGGTGTACATATATTTTTTCAATAAATAAATGTTTCTTAGTCATATTATAGCTATATTACTCATTAATAGTATTGGTTTTTCCTGAACATTCACATATAACAATAAAGAGGCAAACTACATTGGTAATTGTAAGGGAGATTCATAGTTCATCATGCAGTGTGTTTCCATTGTCCTGCACCGATTACTGGTCAACCACCCTGCACAGCTCCGATTTAGAAATAACCCTTGTTTCAGCAGACAGAACAGCACTGATGAATTCTTGTCCATGGGGATTTCTATCACTGTTTGAACTCATAATGAGGCTAGCTGTCAAGGTCATTAGGACAGCTAGCCTCATTATGAGTCCAATTAGGTCATGAGGTTATGAAGTTACACGCAGTGATGGTGTGCAGTGATAGTGGAATCTTAAAGATTTGGGCTTAATTGTGAACAAAGGTAACAAACTTCAAGATCTAATAGAACTAAATAGCCTTGGACGCTAAGAATACTGTCCCTACATCACCTATCAGTGAATGACGGCTATCAATTTATTTTGTTCACGGCCCTAAAACAGCACGAAAGTCCCTATAGGATTAAAGGCAGGAATTTGTCAGTGCTGTGTGCCTCAGGGCCTTTACATTGTGTTCATATAGGGGATGGGTTAATGAGGTGGTTCTATGTTGTCCTCATTCAGATATTACAATATCACAGAGTTGCACAAATCTAGTATAGACATAGAACATGTGTTTTGAAGGATAACTCATAGTCTATGACAATATCTAAGAAATTTAACTGATTCACGAAGGTAAGCACAATTTTTCAGAACTAGAAGTCCTAATTGGTGAAACTTAATTATTTCTTGATAACTTGTGATCCTATCCATTCAACTGAATTACACATAAAAAACTAATTGAACACATGAACATCTGAACGATTGCCTGTAGGTATTTACAACTGAGGTGCGATCAGTAGCCATAGGATACATCAGTGCTCGTCTTGGTGGAATCATAATGCCACTTTTTCCCTAGTTATGTTGAAATGAAATTGATTTCTGGAATAGTATTTTTAATCCCCTTTGCATGCTGAGGAAAATGGTTTGGTTGGGCATTGATCTTGCAGTGTTCATATTTTTTTGAACGAAGGGAAGAAACCATGATTAATTCCGCCACCTATTGCCTTTGTATTTCCCAGGCTCTGTTCAATCACTCAGTTTAGCTGGGACCAGCAGCATATGTCTGTGTGGCATTTCTGAGTGCATCGGTCTGCTTTCTTCTTCCATTTGAAACAAAGGGACGGGGCATGGGTAGGTAAGCAATGAACCTACAATAGCATATCATCATGCAAAGTCAGAACCAAATAAATACATATGTTCTACAACATCTCTAGTTTAAGATCAACATGAGGGATCCAAAACATTATCATTAACCCTTGTTTTGGACATTTTGTTTTTTTCATTATTGATATTTCTTTTCCAGAGTTTTGAATAATCTGTGGCTGACAGAGTTAAAAGACAGAACTAGGTGTACATGAGATTTATTTCATATATATGATTTAATGATTAAATCTTGATTCGTGAATAAATGGTAATAGAACAAAGTTATTGTATGACTTGTATCTAATCCATCAACTTTGTTCCCTGCTCTAAGGTAAAGATGACAGTATTGAACAAGAGGAAATATGTTTTCTGCAGTCAACCTTGCTCAGAAAGCTTAGATTTGAGAGTAACTCTTACAGTGGAATGTATTGCGAAGAAATGATTTAAAGAATTGACACTAACATACAGTAAAGCATGTGCAGGTCCTGATATTGCTCTTCGATAAGTCGGGCAACTTACGTATTAGTTAGAATTCCAGATGTTCATATATTATCATAATCATCAATAGCTATTGCAATCAAGATTTTGCTTCAGATGGTTAACTGATTTGACCAGGCATGTAAGAGAATGACTCTACACATCTGGTGATAGTGAAATGTCTGCAGCTGCAGGCTTCCTATACCATTGAGAACACTTACATCACGGATAGTAACAGCCAGAAACAGAGAGCAGGGACATTTGTACACTGACAGCTCTATGTTACAGCAGATGCTTGCGTTGGTGTGCACATTTCAAATTGTTGGTTGTTTCCATACCTGACATCATCCCATTGTGTGTCCTTATTGACCTCAACTCATACTGACAGCTTATTCTTATTGTTTTCTGTCATCAGCTGTTTGAGTTCATCGTTTATAATCAGAGTCACTGTAAAGGCAGTAGAGGCACTTCTCCAACCCTTCCTGTAATGAAATATCTTTGGACCCTTTGACCAAATCTTCAGCAGGTCGATGCATGTTTCATGATAAGTGAAAATGTTCTTACCAAGCAACATATGCAGAACTAACATTCATAGATAGAAGAATGATATTGTAAAAGAGTTATTCAGTAAGGGACTATACTCATATACAAAACAGTGTAGTTATATCAGGGAAGACGCCATAATGTATATTTACGGTAACAGGCAGTGGAAGAGTCATAAGGATCAACCC
Source organism: Acholoe squamosa (assembly GCA_949317995.1). NCBI lineage: Eukaryota > Metazoa > Annelida > Polychaeta > Phyllodocida > Polynoidae > Acholoe > Acholoe squamosa. The sequence goes on along the minus strand of OX439051.1, from coordinate 294,679 downwards.
AAGTATTGAACGTTTTGCAATCAATGGCAGACGGAATGTTCTCTTTCGTCGATCCATCAACAAAACCATATCCTGGTTTACAGCTGAGTGAAAGTGCAGAGTTCATATTCTTCAGGATATTCATGTTGTCAGGAGGAGCCACCTCTGAAAAAGTAAAAGCAAATCAGGTTTAGACAAGCAATGTCTAGTAAAAGTGCACATATATAGACAATGTTCAAACTAGGAAAATCCTTTAGGGTGCATCCTGTGTCACATATCCGACAGTGTAACACAACTCTGGATCCTCATATATGCATATAATGAAATCATGATTTCGTCCAATTCCATAATACACACTAGGGGTCAATTCCTACATGAACAATGTATTACCGGTGGCTTATATATCTGGTAGTATGGTACTTTATATGAAATGTCTGCTTTAAAATTACCTGATCTTCTGCACAGAAACCCAGTGACATCAGAAGCAGTACATGAGTGTTGTCTCATCCTGCGGGACTGACCATCATACACCATACACCCTAACTGACCACTGTCCTGACCATCTTCTGCCCACAGGCTCCAACTAATGGGATCACCACTTGGCAGTTTCCAAACTCCACTTGTCTCCTCTTTACCACCAAGCCACACTGTTGTGCCATCACTATAAAGGGTTATTTCAAGTGATAGTGACCGTCAACTTAATGTTTGTTATCAACAATGAAACTTTTCATATCATACTTTTATCTTATGTAATTTTTGCACTATGAAGGAATACAATGAGAGTAAACAGTAATTAAACAATTAATATCATACTTCTCTTTCTGGGGAATTAATAAATAATCAGTATATTGAATTAGTGTTATAATCAGAAACTAATTTAGTGTGGATCCAAATGGTAGATTCTCTATTTCAATTATGTTTATTTCTTATAAAAATATGCAGTCTATCAAAATTTACATTACTAATCATCAGTATATTGTATTGTTCCTTTAATACCTATGTTTGAGTGGTTAGTCATTTCATCACCCATCATCCAATGTTTTTTTTTTTCATATATTCACCTTTTGTCTACAATTCCCATCCAGTCTATGACATTATCAGTATGTAGCAGGTCAGCGTTATGTTGTTGACATGTGGCCTGAGCCTCTGTCCATGTTTGTGTTTGCTCCTCTTTCCATGTACAATAATTTGTATCTGGCCAATCTGTACTGTGAGATCTAGAAAATAAGTTATGAATCTTGGCACAAGAATAAGCCACACAAATTAAATAAAAGTCACTTTATATCACTCTATTTCATGTAGATCTCACCATTAAAAAAGAAAAGCATGAAGGGTGATAGAATGTTGTAGCATTTGTTTTCCTCCCGGAGTCGAGTACGATGGGTATCCACCTCTTGTTCCAAGGTTTCAGTGGTACGTTCTAATAGTCCCTTACTTTTATTCAAAATCCCAATTTCGTCTTGGAGATCTTCGATCTCTCTTTCAAATTCCTTGATCTTATTTTGTCTTCGCTCACCCTCTTTCTTCTGATATTCCAGTAGTTTTTCAACCCTGGACTTCTCCTGAGCGCTCATCCGCCTCCATTCCGCATGAGCTAGTCTGTCCGATTCATAATTGTTCCTTTCTTCCCGGTATCTATCCGAGGGCGTCCCGCTCACAGGAGCCGGTTGACTGGATCCACCGGGATTGAAAATGGATTCAGAAAGGAGTGCTGTATTTAGGTGGTTCAAAAAAACTCCTTGACCAGCTAATGGCACAAGGTGAATCGGATCTCTTCCCGGTCCTCGTGGTTCACTGCCGGGTACTTGGGTCAGAGTGATGGGACTACTGGAATCCCCATCTCTCAATAAGTCTGATGATCTTATGTTAGGCGCGGTTTGGTTAGCCGGCGCTATCGGATGGTCGTCCTTGTGACGTCCAACCCTATCGTGGAAACCTCACTTCCGGAATCCAATGTCTCGGCCTCATTCCGAGATGGATCCCTATACTCCTGATAGGCCGGACCCGGGGTACCATGGCTTCCCGGGGACCCGCCTTCCGGATACTGGTCCTCGTCTTGTTCAGACAGGGCTGCGCACTTCCGAAAACCGAATACTGGTCATGGCACCAGTGTAATGTATGACCGTCGATGGTTCGGAAAGGATCACGAATACAAGTATATCCGGTTTCAAAAGGCAACAAGTATTTATTCAGTATCCTAAGTTACAGGGAGCTAAATAGATTCCGTATGGTCGAGAGGGTGTTCGGAAAGCCCGGACTTATGACTACCAGGTAAGATCTCGGAGTCAGTAAGTTCTGATGTTATTCCTATGGAATCCGGTAGGATTCTCTCTCGTCCTAGGGTCTGATCCGACTATTATATAGCCACAGCGGTTGGGTGGCGACCTCTCGTGTTTAACCCCCGCAGCCCGGAGGGTGGTGCTGCCACCACCCGCCGGGCGTGCCAGGCTCTCAACCCGAAAGGCCGCTCCACTCGGAACCTAGGCACCCGTAAGCCATGAACACTATTACTAAACCGTGCCCCTACAATATCTTGTGCATATTTATACATCAGGCATGTCAAGGACTTTATTCTCCTTATCTCTAGGGTGTCCACCTTACACTGCTGTAGTAAATCAGCTACATGCATATCCTGGGCATTTCTTACTTTTAGACAAGCCCTGAGGCAGTGATTTTGGATTACATCAATATGGTCTACAATGGTCTTAGGTCCACTATCTAGTATATAACTGCAATATTCTAAAGTTGGTACAATCATTTGTTTGTAGATACGCAGGGAATTTTCTCTATCAGTATACTTTACTATATTTCTCAATTGTTTCAGCTTAGTTGTACCCATCTTGTCTACTTTTTTGCAATGTGATTTAAAAGTTAAACCACTATCTATTAAGACACCGAGGTATGAAAAACTCTGTACAACAGCTAATTTAGTACCCTGCATAAAGATATCCAAAGGGTTAATACGCTGTCTTGGTGAATGACACCATAATAATTTGGTCTTATTGACATTAACTGTAAGTATGTTTCTCTTACACCATTCACCTATTCTATCAACATCGGACTGTAACAAACTTGTCATTATTTCAACATCAGTCCCATTTACTACCAATGCTACATCATCGGCATACAGAAAATATTGACAGTGTTCAATAACTGACACTATAGAATTTAAATACAAATTAAACATCAATGGTCCCAGAACTGTGCCCTGAGCTACTCCACAATCCATAACCTTTGTGTCAGAAAAATTGTTATTAACCCTTGTTGATTGGAGTCTATTACATAGAAAGCTTTCAAACCATTTCAGACACATATCATCACAATTTATATATTTCAATTTCTTTAACATTATATTTAAATTTACAGTATTAAATGCCTTTTTTAAATCCAAAAACAGGATAACAGAGTATTCATTCCAATTCCTAGCTTCAAACAAGTATTGAATTAGTCCAAAAGTTGCATCAACAGTAGATTTACCAGGGATGAAACCATATTGGTTTCTACTTATAATATTATTTACTATGATGAAATTCATTAGCTGTCTGTGTATACACTTCTCAATAAGTTTTGAGAAAACATTAGTCATAGTGATCGGTCTCCAATTAGATACATCACTTAGTAACCCATCCTTGGGTAATGGTACCACATAACCTATTTTCAACAAGTCTGGGAATTTAGCCTCATTGATGGATCTATTTATAAAATGTTCAAGTAACTCAGGTTTCATTAAAAGACATTCCTTTACCATATTACAAGGTATATTTGTAATACAAGAATTCTTACTCCAATCTATGGATTTTAATATGTCAGTACATATATCAATAGTACAATTTCTCAGTGTCATAATGTTCTCACACTGAGGTACTAAATCAGGATAGGGCTGGATAGTAAATGCCCTGGCAAGGTCACTACCAATATTGATATAAAAATCGTTTACATAATTTGCAAGTTGACCCATTGGTAACACATTGCCATCTTTATCCACTAGGTTTATTGTCGGGGTCACTGCCTTGCCTTGCCATACCAGCTTTAATATTTTCCAAAAACTTTTTGGGTCTTTTCTATATTTATTGAGTAGTTGTAGCATAATAGTACGCTTCTTATATACCAGGCGTTGGTTTATAGCCCTTTTTAGTACCTTTACCCGGTCCAACAAATCATTTCTATAACCAGTGATACAGCGTTTGGCCCTTCTGAAAAGTCTTTTTTTTTTGGAGATCATTCTGCCAACCCTTTCATCAAAGAATATGTCATTCTCTCGTACTTTAAATTTTATTACAGGGTGATATTCATCCAGGTATGACTTAATACAATTGACTACTTTTTCATATATATTAACTGGGTTTGTGTCATTCTCTATGCAGTCTGTCCAGTCTCTACCGGATATGAACCTACAAAAGTTTTCTTTATTAAGTGACTTCATGTTCCTAGTACTGATAATTTTAACTGGATTTTTAACAAGTTTCACTAATTTTCTAATTAGATAAACAGGTACATGATCACCACAGATATCATTTAGTAGACCAACCTCCATTACATAGTCACAATTGGTATAATAGTGATCCAAGGTTGACTTCCCATAGGTATGGTAATATGTCTGGGCAGTTCTATAATATTTGAGACCGGTATCCTTCAAAAATGTAGACATTCTTCTGAATTTTATACAATTTCGACTGCGACTATTCACATTCATATCACCCATGATCCATAACTCTTTCCCTCTACATTCAATATCATTTGCAATTAATCTTAGTTGATCATAGCACTCCAATACTTTACCCTTTGGGGGTCTGTATACTACCACAAGCACTTTCTCTCTATGTCCTGGGTATTTAAGTGATATACATAGTGTTTCAATGTTACGGTTCACCACTGTTAGGTCATTCAGTATAGTTAAATATGGTACATATACATCTCTCACGTAGCAGCCTACTCCACCTCTTTTACCTCTCCTTCTATCATTTCTGTAAAATGACATGTTTTGGATACTAATTTGACTGCTCGGGGTTGATGGTTTTAACCAGGTTTCTGTTATACCTATAACATCAAACCCTACAAACTCCTTTGCCACATAGTTGTATTTATCATTTAAACTTTGTGCATTAAACAATAAAAATTTGAAACCACTGCCATGTACTATATCTCTTGGTTGTTTACCCATTTCTTTCAATACAATAGCTCCACCTATCTCCATTGACTCCAACCGAGTGTAATGTTACATCATATTTAATACCAAACATATATACAGGTGCAAGAATAGAGTAAGCACTGAAACTTCCAGGGCCTATTCTGAGAGTATCTGTTGCGGCTGACACTCTATACAGTGTATCCGTAATGTAAGGCTTAGGTATAACAGAACCTAAATACACCAAACATTGGTACACATAGTGAGACATTATGACACCCATTCCCCTTATACATATAGCTTAATACTGTATGTTAGTTGGACAGTTTAAGACCGTCCCAAATTATCAGTGATTTTATTTCTGCAATACACACATACTACAGAGTAATATACCAAGACCGTTCAACCTGAACATATTCTCAAAATTTGATTCAACAGTATGTACCTAATATTAAGCATATAGCAATACCATTCTAAATGAACGGTCCTATACCCGTGTTAGTACCGTCCTTTTTTCTCCCTTTATTCTAAATGTCATAGTGCGCTATCAAAGATATACAATTTAGACGGTCCTGTACCCCTGTTGGTACCGTCCTTTTTTCTCTCTTTATTCTATATACTGACCAAACCGGCCATCGTACTATCATTACATTACATCGCCATAGCATTGTCATTGTCCTTTTGCTCATCGTTCTTCTGGGAGATTTGACAAGCTTCAACTCTCATGTTGTGTTCATCCTGGAATATGGATCTCAACTCCTCTAGTAGGGTGCCCAGTGTATTCTCCCCAGGATAGTTGTCTTCATCTAGACATGGATCGAGATAGTCAACTCCTGCGCTCCAGTACATGTCTTTGTCACTATGGACCAAGCTTAGTTAGTTGGTTTTCCTCAGTAATTCCTTAAGCATCTTGTTCTGGACAAACTTCTTACTGAGGCAGAGCTTCATTATTTTCAGTCTCATTTTTCTCCACCTAACTCCCTTCAGACACAATGCTGCTTCTCTGCGGGCTTCCTTCGCTGTTGCAGCCTTAACTACTCGCTCTGCTGTTTCGAACTCCTCAATTTCAACACATCCCACCCAGTTGAACATATGTTCAGCTGTCTGGAAGGATATACCCTGATGCTCTATTTTGGCACAATATGAGTTACTAAGGTAGCATCTTTCTCCACAAAAAATCACACTTGTGTCTGTTTGTCGCATGTACAATGTTCCTATCTGTAGATCAGGTGATCTATTGCTCCTGCATTGTAGTTCTTTAGGTGCATATGTGATAGGAGTTGATGTATCAAAGCCCCTTGTATCTCTATCCTCGGTAGGAGTTCCGTTCTGTAGTGGGGGTTGTGACTTGGTTGCTGTGTGTGGTTTCAGTTTCCTGTTAGGTGGTGTCTTTTTGAGTACTGTGAAGTTACTAGTGTACTCATTGTCAGCCAATCGCTGTAGTCTAACTCTAATAGGAGTACCTTCTGTCCCATTTCCATTTGCAGCTCTTGGTGGGTCCTTTGTACCATGTTGGCGTACATCTCCAGCCTCTCTATGTGGTACCTCTTCCCTCGTATTAGCAACTCTCTGCGACTTGAAGTCGTTGTTGACAGGGGGGATATATCTCTTGGGAATTAGGTTTGGCTTATAACCATCATAGAGTGTTCCATTGATTAACACTCTAGTACCTTTGGCCCATGCTGTGGCTATCTCCCCTTCCCTGCAGAATTTAGCAACTCTTCGCATATATCCTTTAACTCTTCTTACCTCCTCGTCCTCGTCCGGGTTAATATACACAGAGCTATATTTACTGCCTGATTTAGCAAGCTTTGACTTTTCCCTGAGGCAGGCATCCCTTCTCCATGCTGTAGAGAAGCAAATCATCATTGCTCTAGTACCTCTATCTCTAGCAGTTGATAGTCTTCTAACTAGTTTTAACTCAGTCTTGTCAATGTCTACCTCTAGTGCACTAATCAAGGCCATGGCCACATCAACTGGTACTTCATCCTTCTCCTCGGGCAGGCCAGTCACAATGAGGTTGAACCTGCGTGGTGATTTATAATCTTCATTAATGTCTTGTTTCACTGCAGCTGAGTAGGATGGATTAATTTTCAACACTTCAACATCTCTTCTAACAGCTTCTGCTATTTCCTTTGCCTCCCTTGCTAGGTGAACAGCCTCTTTTGCATCTTCATCAGCTCGTTCTGTTGCACTCCTGATCTTTTTGATCTCAAATGCTTGCTTGGTGGCAGCTACTTTCCCATCTTCTTCTATTTTGTCCAGTCTATCACTCAACTGCTTATTTGAGCCATCCATCTTATCTTTAAGTTCCTCAAACTCACGTTGTGCACTGGCCCTATTTTGGTCCATCCTTTGAATCATCTCCTCAAAGCCTAGTTTAAAGAGATTTTTAGAACCTTTATATTTCTTCTTCATTGTATGTATGCTGACATTTCTTCTACTGCTCTTGTCTTTAGGTTCTACAATTTCATCATCACTCACCGATGACCAGTCACTCTCATCTTCATCACTAACCTTTCCCTCTTCACCATGTTCAATAATATCAGTGGGGTACTCAGCTCTCTTCCTAACATCCCTTTCTTGGACTCTCTTCTTCGATTTATGTTGTCTAAGATGATATGTAGGGGAGACGCTACTGACCAAACCGGCCATCGTAGTTGCGCTTTCCACGCTCGGTGTCCTCGCCCTCTTAGTGCTATTAATTTTCCCACCTCAATCATCTTTTCTAGGTCTTCCGGGGCCCCTAGGCTTAGTTTGTACATTGTCATCAAGGTATCTCTCTATTTCCGACCCAGATGATCGTCTATGGCGAGCAACTGTCTGGGGTTTGGTGTATTGACAACCGGCCATGATGTTTACTCTATGCACGACCCTTATTATCGCTCACCTCGTCGTCTTCGCGGTGCTGGAAGACTCTGTACGGTCTGTTTGCCAGGTATTTACCTCGTCTATGTGTGGCTATTGACGACCCTGATACTTCATTGAAGATTAGAGATCGTCTATTGTCCATATAACTCCATCTGTATACTTCAATCAATGATTTATGGGACGCGCTCAGCTCGTCACTCTCCTGACATCATGGCTGCCACATTGTTAAGAATTGCTTTAAATCCAATCAAAATGAAAATCTATCGTTTCAATTGTAAACTAACGCTGTAAATTCCTCTAATAACTCAGCAAATGTTCTTTGCTGATATCAATGAAATATATAAAAAAATAGAGGAGAAAAAACTCTGTCCCTAAATCACTTAAACTGATGAAAAAAATCTATAGAACGCAATGTCTGGGGTTAATTGGAGAGGTCTGGCCCTCATGTCACAAACCTCCACGTCTGTAGCTCCAGGTACTAGCTTCAGTGCGAACAAAATCACGACTATTCGTCCGACCTTGTCAACTTAGAACGGTTGATGCTCCCATTGTTGGTTAAAGCATGAACGGGTGATGCTCCCACTGTTGGTTGAAGCGTGTCTGCTCCCATCAGTTGGTTGAAGCAGAACGGCTGATGCTCCCATTGTTGGTTGAAGCGTGAACGGGTGATGCTCCCACTGTTGGTTGAAGCGTGTCGCTCCCATCAGTTGGTGGAAGCACCATACATAATGGTCCTCCTGTTTCAGTAACGCCGTTCCTTAGAGAGCTGATCTCGCCGTTCCTTAGAGCGCTGATCTGGAATTAAATGTGTCCCTCAATCCTTCCACAATCCTCCTCCTTCAATCCTCCTTCAATCCTCCTCCTTCAATCCTCCTTCAATCCTCCTCCTTCAATCCTCCTTCAATCCTTGGTACACTCAGTTCATTCCTCTGTACCGAAAGCACAGCTAAGAACCTTGTGACATGAGAACCACTTGACCTCTCTTTTGTATTTAAAACCTAAAGTGATATGATTACTATTTCCAAAATAATCCTATTATCCAAAATAATAGGTATTTTCTGGATATTCAAAAAATATAGGTCTTCTTTGGATATTTTTTTAGAAATATCCAAAGAAGACCTATATATACTACTGCTATGGCAACACCTGCAACCTATATACCCTGGAAAGATTGTCCGGGCGAGTGACCCTCAGGTTTTTTTCCCTTAATATGAGCAGAATGACCCATGATATGTTTCTGATCTATTCTCTTTATGTTTTCTATATCAGCACTGGGTATAAGGGTCATGTTGATATTGATTTAGGTACAATTCATATGCTTTTTGCCTTGACCATGACTCATTTTCCTGTAGGCCATATACTGAATTTCAAGACAATTTCAGGTCATGAATTTTTCTTTACTTTCTCTTCTGCATTATGGATCCACAGAGCAAGGTAGGGAGTGTTGTATACATGTAAGACAAAGTCCAAGACATGTACTTTCAGATGGTATATAGGTTAATTGGGGCAAAAATCTATGTATACCTAATAATTTCCATTAAAGATAGCATGTAACTTAGGGGTCACTCGCCCGGACAAATAAATCAGGGGGACAATTCATACATGCCCTCCTGCTATTTCAAACCATTATTGAGAAATCAATTTCTAATACACTGGGTACTTAGGTATATATGGGGGGGGGTAAATAACTGACATAGATATGATAGTTGAATATATCTTAAAAAGGAGAAGAAACATTGATTGTCTGTTTAAGCCAAAAAAGTACACAAAATTGTGATACCTGTCTTTCAAAGGTGGACACATTTTATGATAACAAAGTCACATCTGGCATGAATAAAAGTGGTATTTCCATAATCTACAGGTCGCTATATTCCAGATCCTAAGATTTCAGGGAGATTTGAATATTATTGATATAGAAAATCAAGCCCTGACTATGGCAGGTCACTGAAGGGTTACTCGCCTGGACACGAAATTCGGGAGGACATTTCAAACATTTCCTCCTGCTATTCATAGTCAGGTGGGAGAGCCTAATTTCCGCTATGATTAGCATGTAGGTATATGTTGAGGGTAAATGACTAACATAGTTAGATTAGTTCAATAAGTATATAGGAATGATGAATTTTGTGTATCGAATGTTTGTATTGACATCGAGAGCCGGTCATATTTCCCTCGAGTGAGTTACACTTTCATAAATTTTCAACTCAAAATAATTTTTATTTGCACTAAAATAGAATTTATGAGGGTAGTTTAGCACTTACAGGAAAGATTTTTAGTTTAAATCTACCGCACATCATTTCTCTCTTTGTTCCTATCAACAAGGATTAAGAATCTGGTGGAGAGCGCAGGTTGAACCTTGACCCCAGCATGACCTAGTTACTTCCGTGGCACAGAAACGCCATATTACGTCATGTGGGCGTGGCAACTACCCTAGATCAGTGATACAAGATTATTGCAACAGTTGACAGTCAAGTGAATACCAATATTCATTATGCTAGGAGGCCAGATTACTCAAATAATGTCCAGATCTTGCCTATTTAATCCAGGATACTGGCATAAGTCGGGCAAAAATAAAATTTACTGGCTATTATTAACCTGCGTATTTGTACTAGCCAAACTTGCCACATCACCATAATGGATGTGAATATTGACCGAACCCTGGATGGTGGCCCCAGCAAACATGCTGGCCACGTCAAGTGGGAATCCTCTGTGGGCCGCCTGGAGGCCAACTTGGCCTCCGATGTGTGGCTGGTGCAGGATGATTGGTGCTGGTGCTGGAATCGCATCCACCATGAAGGCTGGAGGCTGTACGACAGGAGCTGGAGGCTGTATGATAGGACCCGGAGGCTGTACGATAGGAGCTGGAGGCTGTATGATAGGAGCCGGAGCCTGTACGATAGGAGCTGGAGGCTGTATGATAGGAGCCGGAGCCTGTACGATAGGAGCTGGAGGCTGTACGACAGGAGCTGGAGGCTCAAACACTTGCTCCGGCTCTTGCTCTAGCTCCGGCTCAGACTCAAGGTCTGCGGCATAACCAGCGTTTCTTCAACAGCGATCAACCTTTCCCAAAGGAATTAGGGGCAGATCTCTTTCCTCCGACCAATATGGAACACATGTCCATCTGCTGCTCAACACTGGCTGTACCGTAGTTGTTGATGGAGTTCTCGTTTTTGTGGCCGGTGATTTGGCAGATGATAGTGGGAGGGACACGGGCGTGGAGTAGTTTGGTGATGGTGGTGGACCGAACCGAATGATTCTTAATAGCACTGGTCAATCCGGCGGCCTCCTTTACCTTCGGCATGATCTGGCCGATTGATCCCTCAGACATATTGGAGGTCTTGTATGGATACCTCATATCCCAGTTGGCGTGATATTGCGGTGTCAGAAATAAATGACACTCCTCGTCCTTCTGTTCCGGTGATCTCTTTTTGTTGAGGTACTTCCACATCCGCACCCCGCATCGTTCCTCATCTTGGCCACAACTTGGGCTGAAAGTGGCGCGGAGCCCCTTTACCCTTGCGAGTTTTGGTGACCCTTTCATTCCACAGCAGCTGTTCTGTCGGAAGCCCCTCATCGATGAGCTTCAGATCATTCCATTTTGTATCCCACTGCTCATCCCGACCTCGCCAACCAAATGCATTGGAAAAAATTTAAAAAATAGTGTGCTGTAGAGTGCGCGGGCACCTGTATCCAAAGGCACCAGTCTGCCAGCATAGTTCTTTATCCTCAGCAGTCAGTGGCACTTCCTTATTCGGTCTGTTCCCGAAGCCCATTTCCTTGAGTTCGGTCCTCCTCGTCTCGAGTACCTTCTTAAAGAGGCTGAAGTGAGGGTCTGTGATAAGGCACACCGGATAGTCGTTTTCTCGGCAATATCTGAAAAATATGAGTGATTGTGCCATTAATATGAGTGATCAGGCCTCCAAGGCAGATATTCATATGACAAATGGATCTAGTGATATATTCATTGGATGGTACGCCTGAGTGACGACAGCGATGGACATACAACAGTGAGTACTGGCCGAATATTGTCCATATACTTTCAATGCTAAAGAAGGCCTATGTCGACCAAAACTAAAAACCTAATAAAAATATGAACCCCTGAATAGCTTCCGAGCCCCATCTAAACCTTCTGCGTGGCATTTCTTCTGGTGCCTCGCCAGATCGCTACGTCGGTTATATTGAACCTTCGTAGTGCACTTCTTGCCCTTCTTACCATAACTCGGATCACAAATGTAAACCGGGTGATGGTGGAAGTGGGCCTCTACCAGATGCCTTTGGAACCGGGCTGGAGTACTCCAGGTCTGGACTGAGACATCACTCGCATCCTGGCAGATAGAGAAGGGACAGGACTTCTGGTCGTCACCGTACCACTTCTCAAGAGCCCAACGCAGCTTTCGCCTCTGGGTATAAGTGTAATACCCTTCTGTGTGGTTTAGCATGAGCCACATCTTTCGATAGGCCTTGCTCGGATTAGGGTCCTCGTCCAAAAGACGCATCCACTCTTCATCATCTGACTCACTATTTTTGTTAACTGAGTCCGGGCAGGCATATAAGGTGGAGCCGTCCTTCTTTACTCCGTAGGCACAGTCGGAGAAACACGTCGGAATCCGGGTTTTGAATCCGGATTTGGCGTTAGCCCATCGTTCAGCCTCGGTTTGAGTTGATGGGGTGGCCTTCTCATCATACTCAACCGAGGACTCGTGTACTGACTCCTCGTCCGAGGACTCAACCTCCATGGCAGTACTACCAGTGGCTGAGGTGCTAGCTTTCGGCTCGGCTCTAGCAGAATCCGGTAGATTCTTGAGCTTCCGAGCAGCGGACCTCCTGTTCTTGCTGACCTTCCAGTCTTCCTCCGGTTCCTGGGTTCCGGATGCGCTGGAGGTCGAGGCTTCTACCGGGTTGGTAGTACTGCCGGTGGCTGATGCAGAACCGGCTGTGCTTCGGGTGGCAAGCTTCAGGTCGGGGATAGGAGGTGCGGGTACTTCCACTTCCCTCTTAGCCTCTTCCTGGGCCTCCTGTTCTGCAGTCATACGACGGACGAGAACCGTCCGAAGGGCTGCACCTTGGTCCATGCCGGTTAGCGAATTGTTTTGAACATCCACTAACTCCTGCTCGGTTATGTATTAACCGTCGTCCCACTGTTCAAAGTTGGCAGCGGCTTCCCGAAACTCCTTCGTGGTCCGGTACTGGGGCCGGGTGGCACAAGGACGTGGGTAAGTCTGCTCCTCGGGTTCCGAGACGCAGCCTACCCAATCGATGTTCATCTGTTTGACGTTCCACAGGGTCTTATCCGGCTTCGGATACGCTCCGAGCAGGAAAGCTCTGTTGGCTTCATACACTGCTTCGCGGAAAGCAGCGTCCACCATGAGTCCCCGTTGGAACCACGGCCAGTCTCGGAGCCATTCGGGAGGCGTCCTGTCCAGCTGTTCGGGAACCATGACGCCCTCGACAGCTATTCTCACCTTCGGGTCCAACCTAACTGGTGTACCGTCAGCATAGGTCACTTGTGCCTGTAGTTCCAGGTGGACGTACAGGTAGCGACCGTCATATTCTATCGGGAACGGGTCAGCCACTGCTGGCTTCCACTGGTCCTTCGGTCCGTCGACCTGTGCGGTCTCGGACCCAGTCGCTGCGGGTTCAGCACTCGTAGCTCCTCCGGATCCCTCGGGTGGGAGTGGAGACAGCATTTTCTCTGGCTTATTCAGTGAGAATGAGGCCAGCTTCTCCTCGAACGAGCAATCCGTGGGTTCCTCCACGTCCATCATCTCGCTCTCTTCCTGTGTAACAGGTGACAAAGCTTCCGGAAAAGCTTCTGCAGACGGAGTCAGCTTATCCGGGTCACCGGATAGCTTGGCTGCAGCTACGGATTCCTCAGCCATGACTGGGGAATCTCTCACGGGAGTAAACTACTCCTTTTTCCGGCTTTTACAGCGCCGGGGCCGACACAGACGGAGTCTGCCTACTAAGAGACAGACTCTGGAGGAGCAGCGAGGGTTTGCTAGCCGGTAAAATCCAAGAGGGGAGCGAGCTGGACCGTCTCAGACGTTACCAAAAACAATATGGCGACAGGCCAGCTTTCGCGACATCATTTCCCCGCGAGTTCGCGAGGTCACGAGGGGTCAGCCGAGACTGGACGCGGTGACGTCATGCGGAAACGCACATGCTACAAGCGGAACATCAACAAACTGATTGTTTTTAGGTAATTATCGCTCACGCCGATGACTCGTCTGGGGATTTAAGTGGAGATTATGGAAAGCTTAAGCAAATCCACCGGATTATCCGTCCACTACCCATTGGTACATCATGCGGCGGCGACAAATAAGCCTTTCGGGTCAGTTGTCATCCGTTCCTCTAAATGTAAACATTACACCCGTTGTGTATACAGGTTAGGTCACTGCAGTCCTCTGGGCAATTCGAGGGCTGCGACGAACGTATCTCCCCTTCTCGGATAGTTCTTTATCGGACCTAACAGTCTGAAGAGCCTTTTCTAGGTATTTCTTAGCCTTCGAGACACCTTTCCTCTTCTTCTTGTCTTCACCTGCCGAGACTTTTTTAACTCCCCCACGCTTAATCGGTGTTGGCGTGGGTGCCAATGATTCGGAACACTTTTTAGGCCTACCACGGCCTCGCTTCACTGTAGTGTTCTTTACCTGGTCTATTATACGATTCTGGTTCAGGATCTTTCTGGAACCTTCACCATACATTTCTGTGGAGGTCTCCCTCCCAGACCATTTCCTCAATCTAGCCACATTTGAATTGTAAAGTCGACCAAGGTCAGATTTTATAATTACGGTACAATCACTGATAACTTGTGTTACAGTAAAGGGATCATCCCAATTAGACGCTAATTTTATGTGTCTAAGTGGTTCATGTAATCATAGAACTCTGTCTCCGGATTGGAATTTCCGATGCTTTAGATCGGTATCGTATCCAGTTTTTTGCCATTTGGCACTTTTCTCCAAATCAATTCGGACAGACTCATATGCTTTTTTAAATCTGTCTCTTAAACATTCCACAAAAACTACATGGCAAGGTAGTTCCGGGTCCATCCCTACGACTCCAAATACTAAGTCGGCAGGCATTATCAGATCCTCTCCGAATACTAAAAGGTTCGGAGTACAATTTGTACTTGAATGTACCGTACTGTTATAAGCATGTGTCACAAAATGGCATTGCTCATCCCAGTCATCCATATGTTCATTGACGAGTGACTTTAGGACTTGGATAAGGGTTCTATTGAACCTTTCTACCAATCCATCACTTTGTGGCCTATACGGGTTGGTTCTAGTCTTACAAATAGCTAAGTATTCGCACATACCCTGCCAGAGATTTGATTCGAATTCTCTGCCTTGGTCACTGTGTAGCATTAATGGTACACCGAAACTTAGTACCCAACCTTTTACAAAGGCTTCGGCACAAGTAACTGCTTTGTGGTCCGGTAGTGGAAATACTTTAGTGTATTTTGTGTAATAATCACACACTACCATCATACAGGTATTATCATTAGCGGTTGTATTCAATCCACTAATGATATCTACCCCGATTCTTGCGAATCTAACTCCGGAAAGTTCTTGGGATAGTTGAAGTTTGCCCATCCCGGATCCGGGTTTTTACAACAATCCGGACAGGTGGTTACCCATCTTTGCAAGTCTCTTGTCATGCCAGGCCAATAGTGTTTCTTGGAAAGTCGTGCTAACGAGCGTTTCCTTCCGAAATGACCACTGGTCCGATGTCCATGACAAAAGTACATAATGTCATGTCTCATAGCATGTGGTATCACCACTTGCATGATTTTCTCACCATTATTACATGGCTTCCAACGGTATAACACGCCTTTCCGGACTTCAAGCTCGGTCCATTGAGCAAGAAACCTTCTCATTTCTCGATTTTCCAGAGAGACCTCGGGTCTAACTGGACGTATACCCTTTGGTACTAATTGCAGTAGCTGCGCAGTTATCGAGTCAGCTTCCTGGAAACATCGTATGTGATCCATAGACCAATCCAGTATACTGGCAACTAGGGGTTCGAATGGTCTTCGAATCCCTGCTAACACTGCCTTATGAGCTCCACAATCAGTACAATCCGGATTATCACATTCCCGGATTGGTATTCGAGATAAAGCATCAGCATTTAAATGCTTCACTCCAGGTCTATGCTGAATCTGGTGATGTTCAAGCCCATATTCTGATAGATGGGCTAGCCATCGGCCTAACATTCCTTCAGCATCTCGGAAGTTCAGTAGCCATCTTAAAGAGGAGTGATCCGTACGTAAAGTAAAGTTCGTTCCCCATAGAAAATGTTTGAACTTCTTGGTATATACGACTACTGCTAACAACTCTCTTTTGGTTGTGCAGTAACTGCGCTGAGTTTTGCTCAGTGTGTTGCTGGCAAAGGCAATAGGTACCTCTCTCCCATTTTGGACTTGCGAGAGAGCTGCACCAATGCTATCATTACTAGCATCAGTATCCAGTATGAAATGATCCGTTTCATTCGGATATTGTAATACCGGAGTCTCGTGAACAGGTCTTTTAGCTTTTGAAAAGCAGATTCCTGTTCATGCATCCAAGGAAATTTTTCCTTGGTACTTCCTGGAGTCCAGTTAGCTATTGCTTGTAATGGGTAACTGACTCTAGAATAATTCGGAATAAATTCCCTATAATAGGAACAGAATCCTAAAAAGGACCTCACTTCTTTGGGTGTTTTAGGTCTATTCCAATTCGTAACTGATTCGATTTTCTCCGGATCAGCTTTTATTCCTTCATCACTAATGATGCGGCCCAAATAATTTATGGACTTTCTAAACATGTGGCATTTCTTAGGTTTCAATTTGAGACCATTAGAAATAATACGTTCTAGTACCATTTTTAGGTTATTAGAACACTCTTCGAATGTTTTTCCGAAGACTATGACATCGTCAAGGTATACAAGAAATCTTTTCCACAATAAATCACTTAGGATTGTTTCCATCATTGCTTCAAATGTTGCAGGTGCATTGAACAAACCAAACGGCATTACGTTATATTGGAATAATCCAATATGGCTCGAAAATGCAGTTTTCTCCATATCTGAAGGATTCATCTCCACTTGCCAGTAACCTGATTGCAAGTCTAGGGTACAAAACCAACTGTTTCCTCCTAAGGAGTCAATGGTTTCGTCTATTCTCGGTAATGGATACGAATTCTTTTTCGTTACTCCATTCAGCTTCCTGTAGTCTATGCAAAAGCGGATAGTACCGTCTTTTTTTGTTACCATACACACAGGACTACTCCATGGACTATTGGAAGGGACTATTACATCCTGTTCCAACATCTTGTTTATTTCCTCTTCAGCTACTTTTTTTTTCGCTTAAGGTAACCGTCTATATGGTATTTTAAAGGGTTCCGCATCTCCAGTATCTATTTTATGTACCACCTTATTTGTCGTACCTAGTTTTTCACCAGGTTTGGCAAAGGCAGTCCTATACTGACATAGCATATCATAGAACTCTTTCCGGTATTCCGGATCTTCTAATGAAGTTTCTTCATACAACTTGAGTAAGTCTTCCGAAATTTCATCATTTCCTGTTACCTTTTGTAAGTTTAACTTACTATCTGTTACAGTTTCCGAAAGGGTCACGTTTCCAAAAACTTGTCCCTTTTTCAAGTAGATAGTACTGTTTCCAGTATTAGAGACAGGTACTACCGACCAGGACGCATTTGCTACGATAGTGTCTACAGATATTAAACCGATACTTGACAGAGTAGCTACATCCGGTTCTATCACTGCAGGCTTATTGCGCATTGCAGGATCACTTCTTACCAGCACATCACAGGCTACTCCCGGTGGGATTCGCACAGTGTGTGCCACACTAGCCATACTGCTCACTTGTCTCAGTACACATCTAACCTTTACAGGATACGGGTATTTCACACTCAACACTCCTGATTGGGGTTCCAACACAACTCCATACAGGGATGCGAAATCCAACCCGAGTATCCCCTCATCTGCTATATCCGCAACAGTGGCGCTCATGACATAGTCATGTACTCCATCCAATTGTAGCTTTACACAAGTTCTACCTGTCTGCAAGGTACTGCAAGGTACTGCCATCGGCCGTCTGAGCACTTCCTCCCGATTTGAGAGTATCATGTTCGTCCGGAATAAGATCATAGAACCTCTTGGAGATACAGGAGTGGCTAGCTCCCGTATCCCTGAGAAATTCGGCAGATCTTCCGTTAACAGTAAGGCAAACATACCACCGCCTTCCGTTTAGGACAGAGGGCATGTCCGTGATGATCCGAACGTCATTGTTCACACCTGGAGTCGATCCACATCCTTTCAGGTATTCCAGACAAGGATGACCCGGGGGTAGGTGGGCACTACCAACCCTGGCTAATTCATAGCCGCCTACCTCGTTACTGATATTGGGTTTCCCCTGTGCTCCCGTGGCACCTGTTATATGAGCTTCCCTAACCTTCCGGGTGTCTACAACCACCTTGGTGCTAGGCGAGTTTGCTACTACATGCGAACTATCATCACGGATGGTGATATCATGGCAAGATTTGTCACTGGGATCCCCTTCTTTGCCCACTGGGAGACCCCTCCTTAGTTTTCCTCTGTACTTATTCCAGAGACACCCTCCTGTCTACGAGGGACAGGTTTCTCAGCCATACATTCGGGAGCATAATGCCCCAGTTTCTGGCATCTGAAACATCTCCTTTGAGATTTATCAACTCTCGGTCTCTTCAGAGCTTCTGTTAATCCGGCTATTAATGTTTCCATCATATTAGTCGGAGCAACAGCAGCTGCCACAGCTGGCTTGGCCATAGAGGTTGTATTACCAGATTGGGTCAGTCCGGAAGCTGTTTTACTAGCAACGGATCCTCCCCTCCCTCTCGAATGTACCTTCCTATACCGCTTCTGTCGGTAATACTTTCCAGCTACCTGGACTGATCCAATATATTCTCCGTTTTCATCGGAGACATATTCGTCCTCCTGTTCAGCCTTATGCGAATCGACTGGGGCTAACTGGGAAGTTTCGTATACCGGAGCAGGTGTACCTCCGTATTGAAACGGAGCTGCTCTTACCGGGTTAGGTCCTAGACCTACCAATCGTTTCTTCATATCATGTCCATCGATTGATATGAACAGGTCACTGAAGGAAGTGTCATCCTTCCAAGAATCCCAAACTACTTGTTTGTGATCCGGATCCTGCAATCCATTGTAGAATTGTATAAACAATTCCTGTAGATAGCAGTCATCGTCATGAGCCCAATTCGGACGTGCTTTTGATAGCAAGTCCTGTAGCTCCAAACCAAAGACCTTATGAGATTCTTAAGGTTTCTGTGTCCTTTTCTTGAAGCTTACCCATGGATCCTCTCTAATGATTGATCCGAATAGGTATGCGGCACATTCGACCAATTGATCATAGGTGTCGTATATTCCGTATGCTGCTCTCCATTGATTGAGGGCTACTTTTCCACCTTTATTCAACCAACAGATCAAATAGGGCAGAGCTTCTTCTTTTGTCCAGCCACTACAATTGACTTCGTCGACAAAAGCTTGATACCTATCCTTCCATGGATCATTGGAATCATATGGAGGGGGTATCCGTGCCTGTCTATGTGCCGGATTGTTACATCCGCGTAGTCTATCTGCTTCTCGCATGCTCCAGTTCATGACTTCCATGCCATCTGCTCCCTTTGGGTAGCAGTCAATGCCAAGGTTTTGGATACATTGGCTTCTATCAAAGATGGTTTGCATCCCTGCAGGCATAGAAGTTCTTCTGTTTGGCTTCCTGCCATCTCCTCCCGATCCTGATCCTCCGGATCCAGATCCTCCTGGGCCGCCTGGAGGATTTCCTCCTGGTGGACCGTTGTTAGGATAGTGCCCGGATGAACCGCTAGGGCATCCGCTACTATAACCGGCATTTCCAGTTGTTCCGGAAGATGCATATCTGGGGTAAGAATTATTTTGATTCCATCCCTGATTATAGTTATTACCATTTTGGTAATTACTACTTCCTGCCGGATTATAATTATATCTATATCCATAGGAAGTTGTTCTTGGTTGGTACGTACCGCCGTTAACATTGGTTTGTGGCGGGTTTGGTCTGGGAAAACGTCCATCATTAGGATCATTACCTTGACCCGAAGATGGGTTCGGTAATCTTGGGCCTGCTGGTGTACTGTGGCCGGGTTGAGAGAAATATGAAGGTGGCGTTAACATATGTCTCGGTGGTCCCGGTACTCTCGGTTGTGGTACAGGTGTATTACTGTTAGCACCAATAGCACTATCGTGAGTCGCTTTAATTTTATGACTCAAATCTGGTATTGGCCGTGCCGGACCTATTGTATCCAGCACAGGAGCTGCTGGTGTAGGTGCGTTTCCATTACCTGCGGTATTATCCGGTTTCTTATAGATTCCGGATACTACATTCTTATCAGCCCCGTCGTCAATGAATGGGTTGTATCTAATTGGAGTTGCATCTTTGGATGTTTTCCCCAACATTGTAGACACCACAGCTGGATCTATAGTACCTAAAGTCAATTGGGCGGCTTCTACGTATTTGTCTAGGGTTATTGTAGTAGTCTGCAATTCCTGAAGCTCATTCGTGAGTTTCTGTCTATCTTCCTCCAGTTGTTCATTGTAAGCTATAATGCCTACCCGGATGGTTTCATTGTCTTCAGCTTGTTTACTACACTGAAGTTTCAATTTCTCTAACTCGCTCTGATAATGGCATATTTCGGATTCGTATTTTGCCTTATCAAGACTTAGTTGATCGTTCGTATCTATGTATGTTTGGATACGAATGTGTCTATTGTCATATTCTTTATTGAATGACTTTCTCATTTCTTGAAGTTTCATTTCTTTATTTTCTAATTCCTTCATGTACTCACTCCTTCTGGCTTCGAATTCGCTTCGCATGCCAGTCAGGTCCTCTTCCAGCTGAAGTTTTTCATGGAATACTTCATCTTTAGCTTTGACCAAGGTATTTAGGTTCTCGTTCAAAGTTACATAGGTTTCATTTAACAACAGGACATCCGGTCATTTAAATTCCTCACCTTCCGGTACAACATAGGTTAAGTCGCCGTCTATAGCGCTATAATCTTATATTGGTAGTCTGGGTCTGGGTAATCTATAAGGTAGTTCTCCAAATGTTACCCTTTTTGGCATTGGTGCCGGATGTTCTGGGTTAGTACTACCACCAACTTCGAACATCGAATTACTCAACTCGTCAACAAGTGATTGTTGGCCTATTAAGTTACTCTGCCTCTGTATGGACTGTTCACGTCGTACAGAGTCTGGTAGATTTTCCTCACTATCATTATAGTGGGGTTCGGGATCTCTCCAAGATGCAGATTCCGCATCTTGGGAGTTCGAATGGGTTTGGAGCACTAATGATCCATTGCCATTCTCCTGGGCAACTAATTGCCCTGCTGGGTTAGCTTCCGTGAGGCTATCTAACCCATGTACTAGCTGTTCGGACGTTATAACGTCCGGGCTATACACCAGAATTAACTGGTCACGGCACCAGTGTAAGGGGTTGTGGCCTTACGGACCTGGGGGTTCGGGTCTTACGATTCGGAAAGAAAGTAAGACGGTGTTTCAAGTGTATGCCAACGGATAGATTTTATTACTAATGCACACTCACGGCTACCCGATAGTATGGAGGGGGCAGCTAATAATTATCAATGGTGTTCTACATGCTTCGGAGGCCAGAAGGGCCTTTGACGTAGCGGCTGAGCCCTGGGCTTTATATAAGGACCCAGGTGTTCGTCTTCAGATGTCCCCACAGACCTGGATCGGTGCTGCCACCTATCCGGAACCTGAGGAACGTCCGACGACTCGACTCACCCGCCACGTCAGATGGTACCCAACGCTATGGTTTATATGTTATGTACCTCTACACTAGCTTTAAAAAATTCATATATTAAGTCTTCCATTCAGTGCTTCTACCGGTACAGTCCCCATAGACTTATCATTACGTGAACAAAGTCAAAACTAAATAATTTCTCCTGGGCTTAATATTTCGAATTTCTGGGTGGGGTTTGCGCCAAATATTAGTTTAATTATTTGAGTTTTTAGCCTCTTAAGGATTTTTAGGGGGTTGAAGCCTAAAATGTCAAACAAAAAATAAAGCATTTTGATGTCTGGCCGTGACATCGCTCCCATAGAGATTGCACTGAGGCTCAGATCAGCGGTACATTATTTGCAGTTTAAATTTTTATTTGAACCTTTTGTCAGTAGACCGTTATAGGTATTGTACTTATCATATTTATTTTTCACTTTTGACTCTACCATGTAACCCAGTGTCCGAGTCTACCCACAAGCCAAGCCATACCCATAGACCAAAGGCTGGCGGTGTCAACTGCACTCAGTGACCCCGCCTCCTCCCACTGGAGGATACGCCGTCAATCACAAGCAGCCCGCTGCATGCTGGGAATTCCTAGCAGACAATGTTTAGAAACAACTCCTCCTGCTGGAGGACATGCCCATTGATCATGAGCAGCTCACAGCATACCGGGAGTTCCCAGCAGCTATATTTAGAACCACACTGAACTCTGTGAACCCCAGTGCTATGTTTGGGATCCCCCCTACATACCTGCACTGGAGTTCCCCAGTTACTATATTTAGCTCACCTGATACTATTTTTAGGATGAGCTGGGTGAGCAGCTCCTACTACAAATACCTGTGGAGGGAGCAGCTCACTCATCTTTCCACCTTTATACTTCATACCTCACACACTCACGTGAGACCAAGGCCCTTGGCTTAAGGGCTAGGCTTGGACACTGTTGGGCACCTTTATACTGTATCACCAACTATACCTCGTGGACTTCTATGAATAAAGTGGATATCAAACTGGATTCCTGATTCGTCTGTATTCATCCTTATTCATCATTTACGGACTCGTTTACAATGGTGGAAAACCCTCACGTATCATCCCACAGTTACCACCTCTCATGAGCCATGGACAACAGTGAGACCCTACCAAAGGAGCCAGCCCCACAACGTATCCCCACATCTCCAAACAGAGATCAGCAAGGAGCCACAAGTACACAGTACACCACCCCGATAGACTCCTCGCCAGACGCGCTCCAGCTGGACCCAGTGCTGCCAGGCCATAGACGCACACATAAACAAACACCTGTGAGTTCAAATACCTTACCCTTTTCATCTACTATAGTAGACACCAACACAGGTGCACCCACCAGTACACCAGCAGGAGCCCCACCACCAGGTTTAAACCTCACCCTACCTGGTTATTCACCCTCAGAATCACCACCCCTGAGATTAGGTGGTCTTCAAAGTACCACATACAGCACGCCTGAAAATCAATCACCTGGTTACCTCCATCTAGATAGCCAGCTAGAGGAAAGTTCCAATAGCCTGCAGGAAGCCCTGGAAGCTGCTGGACGGTCACCCTCACCCAGCAGTGACTCTGATCCACAGTGCGCACCTGACCTAAGTTGGGACAACCTCACTGTACCAGACATCCAAGCCCACCCATCAGTAGCAGACAATTACTGGAGGAGCAGGCTAGACTCAGCAAGGTGGAGAGAGAACAGACTCAACACAGGACGTGCACAGCAAACACCAACCGGAGCTACACCAACCTACCAGTGTGGTGAAAGTCCCTCTGTTTTTCTAGACAGGATAAACCGTATTTTAGAAGAGCAGTGGCAAGACAACTCCAATCACACCAATTTGCCAAGGGCGCACCAAAACCCACAGCCTAATAGCAATCCACCTGGAGGAGACCCTAGGCCTTACTACTCCTACTCTACCTCTGAGGAAGACAAGACGACACCTCCAGCACCAAATTCATCCCTGAGCACGCCTCCAAGAGCCAGATCCTTTGAAAGGCCATACCCCACCCATAGACCCAGGAGAAGGGTACAATCATCCTCCCCTCAAAGGCCAAATACACCTGTATTCTACAGACTTCAAAGAAGCTTGGACTCTGCAGCTAGAAGAGGCGACCTCGTGGCCACTACTCCCATCCTACACATAAGCAGTCATTTCCCCGCCCATTTACAAACAGAATCCATCTCTGAGGAAGACACAGAAGTAACCTTCCCCCACCTGCACAGAGCACCTGCCTACCCAAACATGGCCACCGCAGCTCCACCTCCAGAGTACAACCAGGATGACATGACGAGGAACATAGTCAGAAAATGCACCCAGGCAGTCAATGACTCCCTCTCCAACCTATTAACAGGACAAATGAACTTATTGTCTGCTGAAATAAAAAGGATTGGAGACGACTCCTCCTGCCAACTGTCAAGAATAAATGACAGGTTGAATGACATGGACACTTGGAAATTGCACCTGGAGAATGACATTAGCCAAATACAAAGAAGAGCAGCTCAGGACAACGCTGATGTACTGAGAAGGTCTGAAATAGCGTCAGCCAATCTGTCTGACAGAATCAACAGAAACATTGATGGAATGAGATCTGAAATATTCAGGGCCATTGATAGGACAAGAACACCTACCAGCCAAGGCCAAAACAGCCTTTTCTCACCCACCAACACTAGGCTACCCCCTTCAGGCCAACCTTCACAGGTTATGAGCACCTCTACCAGAATGCCGACATCTGTACCGGTAGGATACAGGCTCAGCCCCCAAAGCCTTTTCCAAAATACAACCCGAATGATAGCGACAGGTGCCACGCCCACCCAACAAGGCGCGACACATGCAGGTCTTGGTAGTTCAGCCACAACCCACCAGATGGCGCCCTCTACCACTCGTCCATCACCGGTAGCCGCCACATCACTTTCAGGCAGTGTTTACAACCATGTATCGAACCCCACCAGGCACACACGCCCTACAACAACCCTATACCAATGTATGGTTTGTTTACAAACACTCCACCTGCCCAAGCAGCTGCCCACCACCCTGCAGCTCAATCCACACCAATGATACCAAATCTAGGACAATCCGATTTCTCCGCTCCTACTGGATACAGAGGTTTTGAACCCGAGCGACTCACTTCTGCTCAATTAAGCTGTTTTAACAAACCAGAACCCTTTGACAAGCCCTCGCCCTACAGGTCTGCAGCCAAATTCCTGGCAGAATTCAAATTCTATATAAGAAATGCATACCCCCGCAGCCCAACAATGCATGCATCCTGTATGTACACCTTTTTAAAGGGCAGAGCAGCACAATGGTTTTTCACAAATATTTTTGACAAACCAATCATGTATGACACTGAGGCAGTCTATACCGCTTTTCTCAGCAGATTCAACCAGCCTGACCCTGCCACAATAATCAAAGGATATAGAAACAGAAAGCAACAACCCAAAGAGACTGTGGAGGAATACATAGCAGATATGACCTTTTTGCTATCCAACAGCAACCTGGATGAATCTGTACAAGTGGACTATCTCATAAATGGCCTCAAAGATGAAATAAAAAATGTTGTACTCTCAGACAGCCCCAAAAGCATTAGGGAAGCCGAGACTGCAGCATTAAAACAAGAATTGGTATGGAAGCAGCCAAAGCAGCCCATGCCTCAAACCAATCTTCAGACTTGTGCGCCATGAACTATAATAACTACAATGGGCAAAGGAACAACAACAACAACAACAATAACAGATCCAGGAAGGACCAGTACAATAACAACAGTTATAACAACAAGCCCCCTGGAAATGGCAATAATAAGCAGTATGACGATAAACCTAAGTCAGGATACAACCAAAATCAACAAGGTTATAACAACTCCAGATCCGGCTCAAACAGCAGATCAGGCTCCAAGAACAGGTATCAGTCGCCAGGCAGGAGCAAATCTCAGGAAGGAAACAAAAGCAGGTCCAAATCCAGCGACACAAGAAATAACTTTGTTTTCATCCCTGTTGCCTCCACCCCCACCAACACCCGCCAGGTGTCCTTCCAGAAACTACTGGTCCCAGCAGATTTCCCAATCCCTGATGATTGGACCCAGCAACAAAAGAAGTCCAGGGACCCAACACCAGGCAGAAATGACAACAAAAAGACAGGAGACAACCATCCTGACAACCAACCTCCTGATTCTGGACAAGGAGAACACTACAATGACAATATTGAATAGGACACAGGGGAGGGCCACCATGCATCTTACAGCCCCGCCCCCACCTTGGACAACAAAATTGGAACGTCCCCCACATGCCATATTTCACACATGAATGATGGAGCGGAATTAAATTCAGCAGAACAACAGAACCACGACCCCCAACCTGTGAATTGTGACGAAGACTCCTCATCAGACAGTGAGGACCTCTATGAGAACCAGAACAAGAGAATTTCCACCCTCCAATTAAAAGTCGAGACCAGTAAGTATGGGCAGCAAGGTAAGACCTCTTACATTAATACTGAATTGACTAAAGGCGCAGTTAATGTTGATATCAATGGCAGTTCTTACAGAGCCCTTGTAGACTCTGGAGCCTCCCTTTCCTTTATCAGCCAGAAAATGGCAGATAAAATCATATCAACCCCCAATTTCAGACATGGTAGGAGAGCTCGCATGGTTATCCTACTAGCTGATAAATCCTCAGTTCAGGTCAACAATTCCATCACCATAACCTTCCTAATCAATAACACAGAGTTTAAAACAAGACTACATGTTGTTCCAAAGCTAAATCACCCCATAATTCTTGGCGTAAATTTTATGACCAAATATAGGGCCAAAATTTCCTTTGGGACCAAGTCCCCTTCACCACACTTCATAAGAGCAGCCAAAGGCCTAACCATGCCACCAAATTCTGAATCTACATTCAATGCAATCGTCATAGGACCTGATTCCTTAATAGGTAAAACAGGCATCACAGAAAATGTTGACACGACATTACCGGTACTAATCAAACACGCCCTTGTTGAACCAAGGTCAACAAGAAAAATCATACCGGTAACAGTGGCCAACCCAAATGATTTTTCCATCAACATCAAAAAGCACATGAACCTAGGCATTTTTGCACTTAACAATCTAAACAAAGCCATTCCCATTGGAAAACTGAATAGCCAACACTCCCTCAACAGCATAATCTCTGACAAAGACATGCTCCCCATCAATTGTGGAGATGATCCCCTAGATCAGCTAACCAAAGGGGACGACCCTCTAAAATATACAATATGTGACAAGCTCACTGAGGCCCAAAAACAACAAATCAAAAACATTGTTGAATCAAATAGAGAGGCTTTTGTATTAAATGAGAGTGCTATAGGATTAAATGTTGAAAATGAGGTCAAATTAGAATTAATCCCTGATTTCAAACCCTGCAACAGACCATCCTATAGAATGTCACCCAAGAAAGAGATTTTCCAAAGAGAGCTGCTAGATAAACATTTGCAGCAAGGTGTCATTGAAGAATGCACCAAACCCTGTGAGTGGAACTCCCCAGCTTTCTTAGTACCCAAACCCCAGGGAGACAGGTCTGTGGCCTCAGGATGGAGAATAGTCGGGGACTATAGATGGGTTAACCAAAGCCTAAAATCTTTTTCCTACTACTTCCCCAGAGCAGACGACCTCATGCAACAAGTTGGCAGAACAGGTGCTAATATTTTTCCAAATTGGATGTATACAGCGCCTACCATCAAATTCCTCTAGCTAAAGAATCAAGGCCTTTAACAACTTTCTCCGCCAATGGCACAAGATATATGGCCAAAGTATTACCCATGGGTTTAAAAACTTCTGGTTTGTCATTCATGAATGTAATGGAACAGTTGCTCATGAAGTGCAAATACAGAAATGCAGTAGCCTATGTGGATGATGTGGCCATATACAGCCCCACATGGGAAAGACACCTGCAAGACCTAGATGAAGTGCTAAAACTTTTCATCAAAGGAAACATCAAATTAAAGTCAGAAAAATGTGAATTTGGCACCACCAAAATGGAATTCTTAGGTTTCACCTTAGATCAACACGGCATCTCACCTTCCCCAGACAAAATCTCACCGGTTAAAACCTTCCCAGCACCTAAAAACATCCACGACCTTAGGTGTTTCAATGGAATGGCACAATTCTATAAGAGATTCATTAGAGGTTTTGCCCATATAATGAAGCCCTTATATGAAGCCACAAAGGGTACCTTTAAATGGACCACTCAATGCCAAACAGCCTTTGAAAAAATCAAAGCATCAATTTGCACTGAGGCAATCCTAAAATTCCCAGACTATAACAAACCCTTTATCATCTTCACAGACTCCAGCAACTTCAGCTTAGGAGCAGTTATTACACAGGTAGATGAACATGGTTTTTATAGACCCATTGAATTCTCTGGGAGACCTCAATAAAACCAGATATGGAATAACTGACAAAGAGCTACTTGGGATAATCTTCGCTGTCAAAAAGTTCCACCATTATGTGGACGGCACTCACTTCAAAGTATATTCAGATCACACTGCCCTAGTCTCCCTCTTCAACAAAAAGGAAAATATCACCAATGGGAGATTGGCAAGATGGATAGATACTGTTATGTCCTATGATTTTGAAGTGAAATACCTACAAGGTAGAGCCAATTTAGTGGCAGATTGCCTGTCCAGAAGAAAATATCCCCCTGGCTCTGATGTTCCAATACCAATTAGATCACAAGGAAAAATTATCCTCCCGCCAAAGAAGGTACAATTTTCAGATATATCCATGACAAAGGTTTTCAGATCAGACGACCCAATCCCCAATAATCCCATCTGTTTGGGACCTCCTAGATCAATATTAAAAGGAGGCAAAATTTGGGGAAGCACAAATAAACCACCAAAAGGCGTCATAGCAAGAAAGGGCACCCCAGAAAGGCAGCAAGGTGTGAATCCTGACCTGTGTGTACTCACTCGAGCACAGTCCCAGTCCCAGGATGACACACCTCCAGCAGCCAGCCAATCAGCGCCCAGTAAAAAGACCCGCCCACTCAAGCCTAAGTGCAGCAGTCCTCGCCCCAGAGGCAGGCCCGCCAAATCTAGGTCACCTAGGGTCTCCATCAAAGCTGCAAACGCCAAGAGAGCTAAGCTCTCCCGCCATGTGCTACCTCTAGCTGAAAGGGCAATTCAGGAAATCTGTAAACACCAATCCCTGACACCTTCTAGAGAAACACTGATTAAAAGCCAAAAAGAAGACCTTTTTGCATCCTCCATGGCAAACTACATTGAAAAAGGTAGCCTGCCACACGACTCAGGATTAATGAATCAAATACTACGTAACCACGACCAATTCATCTTACTGGATGAAGTCCTCTTTAGAATTACTGATACCAACTTGGGTAAAACCCTAGAGCCCACACTGCAAATTGTAATTCCAGAAAAGTGGACAGAATCTTTAGTGGAAGCAACCCATTGCTCTCCCCTAGGTGGACACCTAGGTCCAGTCAAAACCTATACAGCCATAAGGGCTAGGTATTACTGGAGATCAATGTTTAAAGAAGTTTTTGACTTCTGCGGTACTTGCCACACATGCCTGACCACCAAAAAGAGACCCAAAAACCTGAAAACTCCAATGAAACTACGTGACCCAGTACTCACAGCATACTCTCATGTCACCATGGACACAATAGGCCCTTTTTCCAAGGCCGCTGATGGTTCTCACTACATACATGTGGTGACCGACCATGCCACCAGGCATGTAACTGCCTGGACAAGTGAAGAAAATACGGCTGCAATTGTAGCACTTGGTTTCTTCCAAAGAGTCATATGTATCCATGGCACTCCCTCAGTACTGAACACAGATAATGCCCAGCAATACGTCTCAAAATTATTCAAATATTTCTGTGAAAAGTTCGGCATTAAACATGTAACAGGAAGTGCACATTGGTCTAGGTCCCAAGGTCTCTGTGAGCGCCAACATCAAACCATAGAATCATCCCTCAGAGCTTTTGTATCAAAATCACAAAAACACTGGTCAACCTTCCTGCAAGCTGTAGTCTTCAGTATTAATAATACTATAAGCAGCGCCTTAGGCTACTCACCAAATTTGTTAGTCTTTGGCAAGCAGACACACCTACCAACTGAAGCAGCTTTGTCCTTGATTAAAGCTAAAAAAGACTCAAGCACCAAGGAGAAAATTATGACCAGCCTACTACAGTTTAGGGATGATATTCAAATGAAAGCTGCAGAAAACATGATCTCTGCTCACAAAAAGATGAAAGCCAGACATGACACTTCAGCAGAACTCAGCTCATATAACACAGGCCAATTGGTATATTTACATATACCCACCCTACTAGTCAAATGTACATCAAAAAAGTTACAACCCACATATTCAGGCCCCTACATCATAATGAGGATGACTTCACCAGTTACAGCTATTCTAAAGAGGCTACAAGATGGAAAAGTACTGAAGAAATCAGTACATGTATCAAGGCTGAGGAGACCAATCACAAGAGCTAGCGCCAAAGCCATCATAAAAAGGCTACAATCAGGGCCCACAAGCTCACTTCACGACCCCGACCAAGACGACCCCTCCAATGTGAGTCTCACCACTCACAAAACAAAGAAAAAGAGAGGAAGGCCAGCCAAAAAGGGAATAATCTCCTTCAGCCCCATGCCCTCCAGAAAATCAAGAAAAATTTCTAAGCGTCCATTATAGATCATAAGACGTTGTGTCAAACACCAAACATCCATATAAACAACCCTCCTTTAATCCCCACAGGCGCCACGCGCCCCAACCAAATTAATCAACCATTAATACACCAACCACTTAAACACACTGACAGCAACAGTCACAGACCAACGCCCAACCTATTTATACTAACAGCCATAAAAATTCCTATGCATCCAAAATCAACACCGCCTTGATTAACTGTATATACACACACCTACCCTTTCTAAGTGGAACGCCAAACACTGGCAAATGGATTATCAAATAATTAGGTTAGGTTACACACGCCACATACCGACCGCCCAAGGCAGCGCTGTATCCTCGGTTTGTGTATAAACTTCAATACACACATGCGACGGCTTGTTACCACTTCAAGACCACTATTTCCAATGATAAACCTATTGTAGGAAGATGGATCTCTGACACCCGTATCCCATGTTTACACCACTGTTTCCGCCAACCATTAAGTGCTGTGGTGGCACATATACAAATCAATAACGCGCCACCCTCAAGGTCTTTAAAAACCCCACAGGGTCGCCATAGTGACCATATCACCTTGGCTAGGGATAAACACCCCCGCCAAGCTTCCCAATATTCTATTTTTAAACAATATCTCACCACCAACCAATCCAGGCCAGGATAACCCTAATTTGCATAAGGGGCCGATCAACCCCCCTTGCATCCACCAATAATATTTGGCCTACGCCCCTCTCAGGGCAAGACATACCACCTATGGGAGATCTTAGACTGAGAAATAGCCAAACTCAGTCTCAGATTTATAAGCGCTTGCCCACCCACATCTGATCACAACACAACCCACAACCAATACCACCACACCTTAAACACGGCAACAAGTGTCTGGAAAGGGACCATGGCAGACCCATCGTGCAACCAGCCCAGGTAGGACTATCTTAGTGGTCTATTTTAGCATTTAGGATTTTTAACAGTCGTTCTAGCATTGTACATGATAGTAGTTTTATTATCATGGTGCCCAGGTACCCCTATTAACCAATGGCGGTGTGAGCCTCAAGTGTGTGTAAAATGTGGAAGAACTTCTCCACTATCCTATAATTTTTAACATTGATAATCCAATTTACTAAACCTCTTCAGCCAAGCAAATTCCCCACCTTTACCTCTCCCCCATTCACAGCCCACTTAGACCCTTTTTCCTTTATGACTTACAGCCTGGACCCACTGGCAAATAAGCACGGCCCAAATGCTACATGGACCATACACAGCCTCCTTGGACCACATGGGATCAGGAGTGATCTCATGGATCCTTTTGAAATTAGGAGCATAATCATGGAACAGCAACACCCCATCACCTTCCTCGCCCAGGAAGATATTAAACATTACCTCAGCAGCCCTGTGCTAAGACAGGAGCTGGACATGAGCAATCACTCCATAGCAGCAACCATAAAAGCCTTCATGGTCGCTGTAGCTGGGGATAATCCCCGCCGACCTCCATGGGGCAGGTTTAACCATAGATCTGCATCATACATAGCACTCTTATGTGCTCGCACGCTTCTAGCATCAGAACAGCCCCTCAGGGACTTACCCCGCCAATACTCCAAAATTGGACGCGAATTGGCCATAAGGAATACAGCCAGCCTAGTATTCCAGTTTGCTGTTTTCGAGATAAACAGGTTTCATGCTCAAGCACGTGTACCGCCCCTGACAACGACAACAGGCACCAGTCCATCTGCATAAATCCACTCATGTGACAACAACCCCACCACCCACAGAATCCCCGACCTTTGTAAATACTTGACCATACTAACATCCCATTTGTGACTAAGCTAATGTTATTTTTAAAGTGAACCCCACCATCAAAATTTTCAGAATCCTCAAAATTTTCAATTTTTTCTCATTTTCTAGAGCAGCAGCCATCCTAGCAGTCTGTATATTCTTACATCTGCTCCTCGGCTGCACCTCAACATCAGACACCAATCTGAACACCATCTTCAGACCCAACTATGGCGCACTGTTTACCAAGTTACCCCAAACACTACTAGCCAATTACATGGACTATCCATTGACCTTCAGCCTTAACTTGACCTTTGACCAGAACCTAAGTCAGCCAGAACTACTCAGCCCACTCATCAGCACTGATGCACCCCAGTACATTAAGCACACAGCCCATGCCCTAGATAACATGATACAGAGCCTATTCTCCAAGTCAAAAACAACACTAGAAACCTTGTCAAAATTAATTTCCCCTCCAAACGTCAGACAAGCCAGAAATGCCCCAGGCCAAGTCATTGGTGACATCTTAAGAGCCTCAATAGGCCTAGGGACTCAACCAGAAATTGATATTTTAAACTCTGAAATGTCTGACCTGGATGAAAAGTTAGCCACCAAAATGCACGTGGTAGAATTAGCCACACATTTCTTGTTAAATATTTCGGAATTTAATTACAATTCTGTCAACATCTTCTCAAAATTCCAAAACGACACTGATGATGCTCTATCTTTTATTTCCGGAAAATTAGAGCATTTAAATTCAAACATCTCATCAATATTATTAAAATTAGAACTCCAATCCAGACAAGACACCTTCTATTCCATGTTATTCACAGCGGCAAATTCTCAAATAGAGTCTTTAATTGACCTCCAAAGCGACTTGGAAAATCTGCTCTTAACCATTAATAATCTACTTGAGGGCACCCTACCCCAATCCATCATCACACAAGACGACCTCAGTTTAGGTTTAAACAATTTGTCCAGCCTCCTGCACGAGGCACACCACAGCATTATTTTAGAAGGCCTACCCATTAGTTATTATTATCAGCACTGAGTACATGTGCACTGGAGCCATAACTCAAGCCTGTTAATAACCATACCAGTACCCATAACCAGAGGGGGAAGCACCTTTTCTATATTTAGAATAGAAACCTTCCCTGTACCTTTCGACACCTCCGACACTAAGTCAGTAGGTCACACCCAGGTGGAGCCACTTCCCGGCTACTTGGCTATGTACAGGACCCACTCACACTACATACAGTTTACACAAGCTGACCTGGATATGTGTGACCTCGGCCACCTTATCAGCTGTAACCTACCCCTACCTCTGTTGTCGGCCACACACCCCACATGCACTCTATCCCTATTTTTAGACCTACCGGAGGCGGTGCACCATACCTGCAGTTTTAAAGCACACATGGCAGCACCCATACCAAATCTTATCCAACCCTTATCTCAAAGCACCTTTCTATTAATAACTGACCATCCAACTTCCATGCTGCAATGCACAGATTCAGGCCAAGTCAAAATTAAAAATAACGCATACTCAGTCATCTCAGTCCCATGCCTGTGCTCCATTAAAAATGCCGGCATGATTTTAACCAATTCTGATTTATCTTGCACCCAAAATTTCACCCTAGAACCCATATCAAAGGCCTATTTCAATTTACCACTGTGGCGACACTTTGGTCAACCTCCAGCCAATGTTTCCGGCATCACCATGGCAACCACTACCCAGACCCTTAACCTGCCCAATTTTGAAAAATTAAAACACCTACACAATCAAAAAATAGCACCCCTCTTTCAAGACACCCTAACCCTTAAAAGAGCCGCACAGGGACTTAAGGACCAATCCGCCCTCCTATCCACCAACTCCCTGATGCATCTGGGATATCACCTCCAGTTCTCACCCTGGATACATTTGGTATCACCCCTCCTGGCACTACTTTGCTGCGCATTAACCCTTAAGAACCATCTTCGTGTCAATCAGTTGGCGCGCTTTATCACACTAGTCTCAGCAACCCGAACACCCAAGATGGCTAATGCGGAGAGTTGGGATCGTTTTAAAGATCTGATACGCCAGGTTAACAAGGACTGGCCAGCCCCACCAACGACCCCAGACACAGATCTAGAATATGTACAGTTGCCTGACCGCTACCAGAACATGTTCACCTGGATTTTAATGGCAACCCTCCTATACATCACATGGAGTACCGCCAAGAGGTGCCTGCGACACTGGCACTACTGCAAACAGGACAGCCACAGGACACCTTCAATTGTGGCCAAGATTCATGCTAACGGTCAAACCTTTGATTTCACCGTTGGCAAGATGATCTATGGACAAAATCTCTGGGCACCCACCATCACAGCCCCTAAGGTCTCCCCAGCCCGCCTTACGGCACCCCTAGGCAGACACTTGGATCTCCATTGGAAGTCCGACATCAGGACGATGATCGGGGGACAAGTCCGGCAGATCCCGCTGCAGCGCTATCCTCCGGTACCACTTCTATGGAGAATACCACTGTACAGAATCTTGAAGGGAGCCCACCACATGACAGTGGTCATCTCTTCAGAAGGACAGCCCGATTTCCAACTGGCCTCTGGTGACACTGACTCAGCCATGCAGCTACCCTGTGAGTCCTGGCCAGCTGATCGCCATGACTCCCCGGCAGAGCTCACTAAGTACACCCCACTCCGGCATCAGCCAAAAATGGGCAAATACATGTACAAACCACCAGAGATGATGCTCACACCACCCTCAACATCGACCCGCGGTAAGTTTTCATCAGAGACCTATTTTGATCCTCATGTGGGGATCAACTAACCGCCGGCCACCCCCCATATAACCTGGTAAGGGACTCTCCCGGTCGCCCAATCCGCCGGATAGCCCCATCTAACACCTTCATGTGGGGATCATCCCCATCCTCAATAGCTCTAAAACCCGACCCCACCCACAATTAAAACCTTTAACAACATCTCCAGTACCATAGCACATTTTCGACCCACAATAACACAGTTATTTCGACTCACTGTGAAGGCCCACTGCACGATGAGACGTCGCCATCTTGTTTCTGACGTCGCGTCTTGTTCCCCGCCAGACGCTGCGTCAGAACGCCGGCGCTGCGTCTCACCACTGCCGTCGGCCTCCCCAACGTCAGATCTCTTTCATTTTTCCCACGTTGGCATGACAACTTAACGTCCGTCAGGACACCCGCACTCAATATCTGCGTCAAAACAATAACATAAGCATGTGTTAGCAATATCACTAGACTTGTTTTCGACCCAAGTTAACAATACCACCCCGCATGAGAATTGAAAGCCCGCCATCCCAATTTAGAAGCCCAGAATAAACAACATAACTTCTAACTGGTGGTGGACTTTCAAATATATTATTGGAATACAATCACAGCAAATCAGGCTCATGGCACATATGGTTATCACAGTTTTTCATCATATAATCACAGCATCAAATCATATCTCCGCATTAGGCCGGGCCACCTTCTGGAACTGGTCCTTTTCTTTCCATCTCACTGGCGCCACAATCCTGTCTAACGAGCAGGTACTTTCTACGCCTCAATTTCTGGAAAACACAAGTAATGAGCCCCTGTAAGCCACCACTCTACCTAATAAAATCTAAAGTGAGATCAAAATCCAATCTTCTCTTAACAGACTCATTTTCCTTTAAAACAAATTCCAACCAACTCACTCGAAATTTCACGTACCAGCCAGGGCCATCAGAATACAACACAGGGCCCACTGGCCCCTCCCTCTGGGCCATCGGGCGGCCCACGGACCCGGTGACATAACATTGGCACCTCCCCGACGTGAACCCAAACCAGGACAATCCTGAAACAAAAAAGAAACATGGCGTCAGACCACCGGCACCACACCCAAATACGGGAAAACCCCAAAAATCGAGAAATTTGTACAGGTACTCACCCAAACATGTCCACCAGCACCAGCAGAACAAACAGACTCCCTGAAGGCATCACTACGAGTTCAACCCGTGCAATCACGATCCCGAGGTTCTCCTTCTTTCGAGCCGCAAATAATCAAAAATCTATGGCTCGTCTCGTCGATCATGTATCGCCTTCTAATGCTAAAAATAGCTCCACATCCCTTTATAGCAAGACCCACCGCGGGAGCATAAGGTTAATTTTTGGACCATTTTTCGAAAAAGCGCATCATCAAAATTCAAATTTCAGCCAACCGAACCCACCTTTGGAACCCAGAATCACCTAACCCAAAGTTGAGACAACCCCTACACATGAACCCAATGAGGCCATGGCAAGTCTACACCATTGACCATGCCATTTGACCATGTCCTTACACGAACGCTGAACAAACGCCAGCTCAGTGGCGCCAGCCAATGTTTTTCGCATGAACTAAATAAGAAGAGGTCCCCATGCAGTGGCGCTACCCGTGCCGCGCAGCAGAACTAACCCGGACCCTGGATATTCCAGTTTCCCGCTCACTTTTATCCATGAGTCTACACCGGCCAAGTGACACTGCACATCAATATGCACTGCCTAATTCACTGCCTTACCTGTCAATTTGGTATTTTTGTCGGTCGCCTTGTAATCCATGCACTATGATCGACCCTAAAACTAAAAATCCCCCTTCTCTTGTTCTGTTTTTTCAATACAGAGGCCAACGACCTAATCGAGGAGGCGGAGACCGTATTGACAGGCCAGCAGGAGCTTCCAGCAGCAGGCCAGGCACGCCCATCCCAACCGGCCTGCCCCATTGGAGCACACGAGTCTGCTCTCCAATAGGGCCACCTACTAGATTTGCCACCCTGGGAACAAATTGTCCCCACCTAATGTACAGCTACAGCTGCCCATGCAGCATCAACAAAGACAATAGACCAGAAACTTTCAAAACAATTGGCTCGACCCAGGTCTGGAGACCCCTACCCAAAATTAACCAAGCTTCATCTGAGGAGGATAGTAACTCTAGCACCTCCCTCTCAGCAGAACCAATAGACATGGACCCTGCATACAGTTCCGATCTGAATTTGCAGCCTGACTCAGGCAAGCCTAGCAGAATGCACTACAGCAAAATCGTAAACTTTGTCCCCAAAACCAAAAAATCCAGATCCAGGAGAAGACCCTCACTAGGTCGCTCCCTCAACCCAAACGTCTTTAACCACCAAGACCCACCACCCAAGGGTCTTGTAAACCAAAGTCGCCATAGAAGGAGAAAATAATTTCAATAACCATCCTTTATTTATTTTTTTTTTTATTTTCGAAACTGTCGAAAATTATGGACTAAAAGTGTAGAGACACACTTTCACTCACCGACCGCCCATGGACACTATGAACACTGACTCAGTCAGCCTAGTCAACTGATTTTTAAAGCCAGTTTTTCTTGTTTGTATAAGGCTATGATACATAACCATGAAAACACGCTGCATTTTTACATTTATTTTCCTTTACAAGAACATTATGAAGACCACAAGCCAGGCAGCAGGCCTTTGTGATCTTAAGATGCCATAAGGTTCTTTTTCTCTCACACTGTACCTTTTCAAACCCAACCATGTCAAATATTTATGGGTTTTAGCTAGTTTATATTTTTCTAAAAATTTTACAAGGAAGCGCTGGCAACCAGCATTTTTGCAGGATCAACTGAGATCCAATCCAAATATCAGCCAGAGCCACCATTTATTTTTTGTATTAACCTTGTCCTTTTCAGCCAATGATAACCCCAGGTAGACTGAAGGCTAAACATGCAAAATTTTTCATTAACTAAGACAAACCTTTCTACAAATTAACAGAAACTCCTACAGATAAATAAAAGACCAAAAATCCAAAATTTTTTTTTGAAAATTCATATCACCTAAAAGCCTTCAGACTCCCTAAGCCTTACCAGTATTATAAGGAATGATTGATCGACTTGCCAGTCATCAATTACCTTACCTCTGTTTTTATTTATTATGTCAATGGACCATTCTGGGTATTATATTTATTTTCCATATTTATTAAATTCTTCGCCATATAAAACCTGAGCTCTGCCCATGATCCACACTCAACAATCTCCTGCATTCCCCAACAGGAACCAGGATGTATTACTCATGACAAACGCGCCTCCTCCATGACACTCTGTGACATAAGATACAAGGATGTAATAACATTCCAACCTTATCTACGCATACACAGTGTAACTGGAGGAAGTGCGATCCACCTGTGGTGCCATATTTGGAATGAGAGAATATTTCACAATCTCCTCTCAATACTCATCAACATGACTAACTCACAGGTGGCAATCTCTCCCTATGACACGTGTCCCTATTTCATTGAGCCACGTGTATAGAATATTTCACAACACTGTGAGCTGCTCAAGTCTTTCATATAAAAGGCAGCTTGAGCAGCTCCCAGTCATCTCTCCCAACTTACACCTTACACCTATACCTAGAACCTACGACAGGTTGAGCTATAGGATCGGAGGCAGAGCTTAGATCTTGGCGAGTGTTATCATTGTTACCACCCTTATGAAACACTCATGTCAGCTATGCAATAAAAGGATCAACTGAACTTCCCTGGATTCCGTGTACATTCACTTCACCACATGTAACCGTCCGTTGACAATTATATTGTATTGTATATTGGCTCAAGACCTAAATAATAAGTGCCTACCGGTATTGAAACAAACTTCAGTATTAACTTGTCTACCTCAAGGTCTGCCTTAAAGCCAATAACTGCATGTTTTAGGATAGTTTTTATTTCCTTTATCCTTGTGTGAACTTTAGTGCTAGATAAATAATCCAGCCCTTGTATCCTACCACGACCTGAATTTTTCATATTCTTCTTGTCAAAATTACAAACAACACCTCTTTGGCACAATTTTATTTTGTACTGTTTATAAATTATTCATGTTCAACCAAAAACCAACATTAAATATCTCCTTAATACTGTAAACTTTCAACTTAGTGATAAGATGCAATACCTATTATTACACATCAAATATATTGTCAGTAGACATTTTCTCACAAACTTCCTTCTTGAAACCTCGTGTGGAATCGAGTAGGAATGTGGGGATTTGTCAGTAGACCGTTATAGGTATTGTACTTATCATATTTATTTTTCACTTTTGACTCTACCATGTAACCCAGTGTCCGAGTCTACCCACAAGCCAAGCCATACCCATAGACCAAAGGCTGGCGGTGTCAACTGCACTCAGTGACCCCGCCTCCTCCCACTGGAGGATACGCCGTCAATCACAAGCAGCCCGCTGCATGCTGGGAATTCCTAGCAGACAATGTTTAGAAACAACTCCTCCTGCTGGAGGACATGCCCATTGATCATGAGCAGCTCACAGCATACCGGGAGTTCCCAGCAGCTATATTTAGAACCACACTGAACTCTGTGAACCCCAGTGCTATGTTTGGGATCCCCCCTACATACCTGCACTGGAGTTCCCCAGTTACTATATTTAGCTCACCTGATACTATTTTTAGGATGAGCTGGGTGAGCAGCTCCTACTACAAATACCTGTGGGGGGAGCAGCTCACTCATCTTTCCACCTTTATACTTCATACCTCACACACTCACGTGAGACCAAGGCCCTTGGCTCAAGGGCTAGGCTTGGACACTGTTGGGCACCTTTATACTGTATCACCAACTATACCTCGTGGACTTCTATGAATAAAGTGGATATCAAACTGGATTCCTGATTCGTCTGTATTCATCCTTATTCATCATTTACGGACTCGTTGACACTTTTATGGGAAATTACACCACTCTCATGGTAGATTTCATCATTTTACAGTGCTTGGGGGGGTTATTTTTTTGTTTTTGTCAAAATTAAGCCGGAAAATAATTAAATTTGTTGCCTTGACCCAGATTTTCACCGATCAGCTGATCGCCTACACTTGCCATACATATAACTTAATCTCTGAGCTGATGTTTTATCTTAAGCATCGCCAGCATACAACCGTCCGATATTCTGATTCAGTTCTATACTGAGTAGCGCCCATAGACTTATCATTACGTAAACAAAGTCAAAACAAAAATAATTCTCCTGACCTTAATATTTCGAATTTCTGCGTGGGTTTTCCGCCAAATATTAGTTTAATTCCTCTAGTTTTTAGCCTCCTAAGCATTTTTAAGGGGGTGAAGCCTAAATGGGTAAAACGAAAATAAAGCATCTTGATGTCTGGCCGTATCAGTGATTTCCCTATACTTTCAATGCTAAAATAGGCCCATGTGGACCAAAACTAAATGAGCTGTCATTAAATAAATCCTGAATATTTTTTAATGGGAATATGATGGGAACGAAGTAAAATATCACAAGTTTAATGTGTATTAACCTCGGTGCTGAGATCTAGGCCTAACTAGCTTAAAAAAATTTGTATATTAAGTCTTCCATTCAGTGCTTCTACTGGTACAGTCCCCATAGACTTATCATTATGTGAACAAAGTCAAAACTAAAATAATTCTCCTGACCTTAATATTTCGAATTAATGTATGGGGTTTGCGCCAAATATTAGTTTAATTATTCGAGTTTTTAGCCTCTTAAGGATTTTTAGGGGGGTGGAGCCTAAATGGGTAAAACGAAAATAAAGCATCTTGGTGTCTGGCCGAATCAGTCATTTCCATATACTTTCAATGCTAAAATAGGCCCATGTCGACCAAAACTAAAACGGCTATAACATATTAACCACTACATATTTTTTAATGGGAATATGATGGGCACGAAGTAAAATATCACAAGTTTAATGTGTATTAACCTCAGTGCTGAGATCTAGCCCTAACTAGCTTAAAAAAATTTGTATATTAAGTCTTCCATTCAGTGCTTCTACCAGTACAGTCCCCATAGACTTATCATTACGTGAACAAAGTCAAAACTAGATAATTTCTCCTGGGCTTAATATTTCGAATTTCTGGGTGGGGTTTGCACCAAATATTAGTTTAATTATTCTAGTTTTTAGCCTCTTAATGATTTTTAGGGGGTTAAAGCCTAAAATGTCAAACAAAAAATAAAGCATTTTGATGTCTGGCCATATCAGTGATTTCCATATACTTTCAATGCTAAAATGGGCCTCTGTCGACCACAAGTAAATGATCTGTCATTAAATAAATCCTGAATACTTTTTAATGGGAGTACGATGGTAAACAAGTAAAATAACTCAAGTTTACTATGTATTAGTCTCAGTGCTGAAAATTAGGCCTAACCCCCCAATACAAAAATTATTCTGTAGGTGCGCCTTATAGCTGTCCCCATAGAGTTATCATTACGTGAACAAAGCTAAAACTAAATAATTTCTCCTGGGCTTAATATTTTGAATTTCTTGGTGGGGTTTGCGCCAAATATTAGTTTAATTATTCAAGTTTTTAGCCTCTTAAGGATTTTTAGGGGGTTGAAGCCTAAATGTCAAACAAAAAATAAAGCATTTTGATGTCTGGCCGTATCAGTCATTTCCATATACTTTCAATGCTAAAATAGGCCTATGTCGACCAAAACTAAAACAGCTATAACATATTAACCACTGCATATTTTTTAATGGTAGTACGATGGCAAATAAGTAAAATAACTAAAGTTAATAATGCATTAACCTCAGTGCTGAGATCTAGCCCTAACTAGCTTAAAAAAATCGTATATTAAGTCTTCCATTCAGTGCTTCTACCGGTACAGTCCCCATAGACTTATCATTACGTGAACAAAGTCAAAACTAAATAATTTCTCCTGGGCTTAATATTTCGAATTTCTGGGTGGGGTTTGCGCCAAATATTAGTTTAATGTAGTAGGAGGGGTTTCAGAGCATCAATTCATCATATTTTTACCTCGCCACACCAGTATAATATGAGGTTAAGGTATCTGGTTGATGGAACTTTTGGTCATCGGTTGCAGTCTCCATTGTCACGCATTTTGGCAGCTTCTTCCTCACTCCCAGCACAAACGCAGACATCAATGATGCAAGTTTTTTCGGGGGAATATCGGGAACATCCCTATTTTCTTGCAAATTCTCCCTAAAGTAGCCATGTACTTTCCTCATAACCTAAGAAAAAATATTTACAGCCATTATTTTACGAGATATAGCAAGAAAACCGAATTGGATCAAAGTAAATTCTCCCAAAGTCAAATCTCCCAACCTGCATCTCCTCCCCGTCCCGCCCAACTGTCAAAGTGGCAATGGCTAATGTTTACACTTACAGACTCGGTCTTTTTTACTGTGTTTGTATTTCTACGATGTAGTACATAAGCTCTATGTAATTCTTCCATCTCATCTTGATTTTCTTCTTCTTCTGGGGTAATTATAG
The DNA here is from genome assembly GCA_949317995.1 of Acholoe squamosa. Lineage (NCBI taxonomy): Eukaryota > Metazoa > Annelida > Polychaeta > Phyllodocida > Polynoidae > Acholoe > Acholoe squamosa. The sequence continues at coordinate 252,165 of OX439051.1, read as the reverse complement.
GTTCAGGTGGTGTTTGAGGGGCCTGTACAGCAGGTGGGACTACCCGTTCCTCCAGGGGTTTGTCTGCTTCGATGTCAGCTACTAACTCAAATATACCCATATCTTGAAGAACTCTGTCATTTTCAGCTTCTTGTTCCTCCATAACTTCTAAACAAATGTTGGCAATCATATCTGGCAGTACATCATAAAAAATATCTACTGCTTGCACCTTTACAGCATTATTTCTTGCTTCTTGGGTAGAATTTCTTTACGAAGCCATAATTAGCAGACGACGCAAGTAGTCCCTTGCCAACCAGAAATGGGTTTGTTGATTTCCTGCGCCCCGTGATGAGGCCGGAAGGAGGGGTAATACAGTCGAAATGTCAAATAACTTTTTGGCAAATACGAACCCATATATCATAAATAATCACAATATGCTTTTCAGTGCTTTAGTCTATGGGAGTCCAGAATCTTACTAAACATGTAAAAATAAATTTATTTACAAAGGAAGGGTGGGATTGTTGATTTTGTGTCCGGGCGAAAAAAATATAAAGAAAATCGCGATAAAGGTTTATCAAATGTATACATGATTTACGATATGAAGGACACATTTGACATCTAAGAAAACATTATGTCTGTAATCTACAGGTCAATATAGTCTAAACTCCGAAATTTCATAGAAATACAAAGGTTATTCTATCAGAAATTCAGCCCTCAACATGGCATGCTACTCAAATGTCACTCAGGAGGATATGTCATTCGGGAGGACAAAAAGCTTCCCATCCCTGCTACTACAAATGGTGGTTAATAATCAAATGTCCTTTACATTGGGTATTCAGGTATATGTGGGGGGTAAATTACTAGCATAGTTTGAATAGTTAAATATATTAATTACAAACAGGAGGAGAAGAAACAGTCTCAATGTCCTGGCAAAAAAGAAAGAGTAATTTTCCATTAAACCACACACGGCCTCCTCACAACCAAGATATTAGAGGTTTTCTAATTTTATTTTATTTACAGGTATTTAGGGGTGGGGACAATTGGGGCCTTCCATTTGGGAGAACAAAGTATTTGCCAAAATTTAAAAATTTTCTAGGATACATAAAGAAGTGGCCCAGGTAAGCAATCTTGGGCCCAAATTCTCCATATTCCTCTACTTTTAAGTGACAAAGATGGCCCAACACATATCTAGTGCCATTTCCTAAAAAACTCAAATATGTTAATTTTATGGATGTTTCATCGATTTTGGGTCAGAAATGGCCTATTTAAGGGCCCTGGTACCCAACACATCAATACTTCACCAGTATATCCCATATGTAACACAAAAATCTCATGGAGCCTAACAATATGGGCCCAAAGGTGGGGGGGGGGGGGTATTAAAATCCAAAGGCTATGGGTTGGAATACCTCCAAAATTCCTAAAAGTCCACTTTCTGTGACGACAATCACAGACCATACAACAATGGACTGCAGGTTAAATATTCACACATTGTTTATATTTGTCAAGCCTGCATGATGTGCTTAGGCTTTGAGTAAGCCTGATCATGATTACAGCCCTTGTAAGGTGATGTGAAACGTAAATCGTAAAAAGCGTCAGAGTGAGTAACGATGAGCCTCATGGGGGACGGGTGTGGTATGTTTGTTGAATTTACGCAGTGTACAGAGGTATATGACATACAGGTGTATGTGTTCTGTCAAACCATGCTCAGTGTTTGTTTTGGTCACCATCCATGACAGCAGTGTACTGCTTAAAAGCTGCAGCTTTGTGACATCTCTATAACAGCTGACAACTAGTTATCTGGAACTGATCAATGCACCAATGATAAATGTCAAACTTACTTTTCTTTAAGAAGACACGATGCAGCGCAATTAGACACTAGACACTATCGTCTGTCACATATGGATGGCCATAATTTTATAGAATATATTATATGTGTGTGTGTGTGTGTGGGTGTGTGTGTGTGTGTGTGTGAAGTCCTGTCATAAGTGTGTGAAGGTCTGACATAGGTCCTGGCGTCCCTCTGATATTTATCATCATTTAATTAAAGATTTCATTATTTTCCCTCCCAAAAACCCATTGTATGGTAAGAAACATTCATTGTAAACGAATTCAGATCATCTTAAATTCGTTATATTGGGATTCTTTTACTATAGAAATGTAGAGGACTGAATTGGGAAAAGTGAATTTGTTTGTTATAAACAAAAATTCGTAGTAACAGGATTTGTTATAACGGAATTTTACTGTATATATATATATATATATATATATATATATATATATATATCCCGTGCAGAGTATCCATGCAGGATGCGATATTCACATCTAATAGACATAATATTTTTATGCCTTGGGATATCTCTTATTGAGGTATCCTATCTGACTATGATCTGAATAATCTTGCTGTATCGTTACAGAAGTTGTTACGGTATGATTACAGTGGATTGTATTGTAGAATTACAGCAACTCACCTGCTTTAGATTTACAGCAAAATGTATTGGAACCAAAGTTGCCAAGGGGTTTTGCTGTAAAATAACCCTGGCTACTACTAACAGTGTAGTAGCAGTTACTCCAAGCAGCTCAGGAGAGTAGGTAGTCCTCTAAATTGGTTTATCAGGTTTTGCAGCTCAGCTTTTTCTTGAGTACCCATACAGTATTGCCCACCTTGCCTATGTAACCATCATTTACATGTATACATGTCTGATCTAATCTGACTCTTTACTTTTGAAACAGGTCCCATGAATGCAGTTTCTCTGGACAAGAAAGCACATTTTGAAATACATAAACCTAAAGGATGTCAAGAAAGTCGGAGCACGTGCTGAAATTAGCTTTGTTCATGCTTGCTATGCTGTATTTAAAGGTCATTATGTCACCCAAAGATTGTACTCACACATTAACTGGTACCAACGCTATCAGCATAGTCAAGAAAGCACCTATTAAAGTGTTCAAGTTTGACCCAGCAGACATCAAAGACTGTAGTGATATATACAAGGGCCAGGAGAAGGAGGATTTGGTACTTCCTCAGAGGTATAAATCTGTGAGGCCTTTATTAGATGCTGAGCTAAAGAAGTATGGAGGTGCCAGAACGGGTCATGTAGGACTAAACGAACAGCAGGCTGCATTTTTCCTGGATCTGGTCAATGCAAGTTTCATCAAGACTGTGTGTGAAACAGGATTCAATGCAGGTCATAGTGCTTTAACCTATTTGACAGGGAACGAGGAGTGTATGGTTTATTCATTTGACTATGGAGGATTCCGCTACTCTAAACCAATGTCCAGATTCCTCAAAAAGCACTTTCCCGGGAGACTGCAGACTATTTGGGGAGATACCAAAAAGACTGTTCCTAATTTCACCAAGAAGAATCCTCAAGTAAAATGTGATCTGATCTTTATTGACGGAGGTCACAACTACCCCAAGGTCAAGGCTGATCTGAGGAATTTGCGAGCACATGCTAATACAGACTTCCATGTTCTTATGGTGGATGACTACATGGGACATGATATCAATAAGGCATGGACTGAAGAAATGACAGATCTTCGAGTCAAAGAAACATTTCATTGTCATACAAGAAAATATAGAAAATGGAGCCTCGGGATAGGCAAATATATATTGTAATGTCTAAATCAAAACAAATACAACTGATTCAGGTTAAAGAACTTTATGCTAGGAATGGATATAAAGATTAACAAAATGGTATGCAGAAGGTTTATACTTCTAAACTTGACGTGCTCAAGTTATTTTCTGTCAATTCTGTTGGAAGCTAGACAAGAGGGTTGGTGCTGCCCCCTCATGGCTTTTCTTTGCTATCAGAGCGACACCTGTCCTCACCAGAGTGGACTTACATTACAGCCAGACCACCTCTCGGACAATCTGCAATACTACATACAACCTGATACAGGCCCAGTATTGGACCTCCCTTGTAACTTTTGACAGAAACCTCATCTTCAAATATTTGCTATTGACATGGAGCTGTTAAATGACGAGGGTACTCCAACAATTATGTAATTAATGTAAGGCATTGTTCATTCTATGTGACATTATCCAAAATAATTATCAGGTAATTGTTTCCTTTTCACTAAGTCTAAAGCCTCAGGTGCATTCCAAATTCGACTCATATTCCTAGATTTTGAGGTTCATTTGGAGAACTAATGCCATGTGGATGTCTTATCTAGATGTTCTTGATTTCGCAAAAGAGTAAAGAAAAATCTTTCAACATTTCATGAAAGAAAAAACATAAATATGCATTGGACATTTATAGAAAGGGTTGTCCATGAAAAGCATCATAACTAATAGACCCAAGCAAGAGGAGTGCATGTCTAGTCGGCTGCACTCTTGTCTATTCTCCTGAAAATGTGTGTATTGTTCATAGCCAGTACTAAGCGTCTTGCTACCAAATTAAACTAGCTGCGACACACAAACAAAATGTTTGCTTCAAGTGATAGGTACAGTTGATCAACATTTCTCACTACTTTATTTCGGAACTTCCTTGTAATTGAGTAGTCAGTATTCATGACATTGGTCAACTTGTAATGTTTAAACTCAACTATCCTCTTTTGAAATAATGAATTGATTTGATCCCCTTAACCTTGTTTATGAATTGAACACTGGTTTAGGCATAAAGAAAGAGATACAAAACACACATTTAATTCTGCTCCTTTCCCAAAGCAACTATCCTTATCAGATACAGTTTACATAGATATGCATTAAACGATTAAAGTTTTATATACTCCTGAGTATCTATGTCATTGTTGTAAATTATGTAAATAAGACATATGGGCCAATTACTGAACCTTGTGGGTCTGCACAGATGGCGGTATAAAAGGGCGACTGAAAATTGTAATCACTTCGATTTTTCTAACAGCTGTGGAACCTAAGCAAAATTTTCTTGCCTTATAAATACACTTTCATATATATACAAAGAGTAAGTATTCTCATGTCAAATGCCTTTTTAAGTCCTATGTACATGACTGATGTTTTGACAAGTATTTGATATGCCAGGAAATCAATTATGCTAGATAGCCAATCTGTGCCCCAGAGACATAATTTAAGATACTTATGTCTCAAAGTTTTTTGCTTTTGTTAAAAAAACAACCTTGAACCCTGCCTGGAGTTACACAGCGAAATAATTGAGAATTTTTTTTCTTGCTGTACACAGTTGTCCAGAAGTTTCAGAAGTTTGTACATAATCTCTGTGGTACCATTTATTTTTAAACTAATGTTAATCAAATAACCTGTCAAAGATGTATACACACTTTCTCTAGAAGAAATCATAGGTATGAATGTAAAATCAAGAGACATTGGATTTATAAATTGAATCTTTCCAAATCTCTGAAAGATGAGTTTCTCACAATCAACTCTGAGGTGAAATCAACATGGAGGGATCTTTTGCACATCATTTAAGCAGTCGTTATAAGTTACTTATGTCTCCAAACATTGTTTGACCTGATACACAAGTATACCAGCATCAAGTAACTTGCACCTATTTGATGCATCATCCTGACACCTTCACAATGTATGAACCCAGCCGGTGGGCATACTACATGTCCCACTGTCTGCTCTGTTGGCAAGACACAGGAATGTACCTAACAAATGACAAATTGTCTCTACCACTAATAACGTAAAAATATATCTAGAGTCTGAGAGAGCGAACAAGTTGTCTTTCTGTAGAGGCTCATGACTGATTGATCTAGTGTATATAAATACAGTATTCCTAGCATTAATAACAATATATAACCTTTTTACAATCTGACAGAATGTATGAGTTGTCTTTCTGTAGAGGCGGACGCTGAAGGCACCTGGAAACCGTCACAGGGTATAACCCCATTAGATTTGGTAACGTCTGAGTTTGCTCCTGCGTTACTGCAAATAGTAATAGGAGGTGGAACAGGCTGTAAATAGTCCTGGTCCATGGGTTGTTCTGGAATGCTTGTTCCACACTGCTGTGTGCCCGGGCTCACACCTACAGACTGGTCCAAGGGGTGCGAGACATTGTTCGCCACAGGCTGCAGGTAGTCTACACTCTCTGTGTGGCCTTTAGTATTGTTTGTTTGACCCTTGGTAGCCATGGTGACAGCTGGGCCATCAAACACCTCCAAGTAGTCCTCAGAGTCATTTGTCACTTGTTGTGGACCTACAGAATAAGTATTGGGTACAGCGGGTACATGGTGCTCAATACCAGCTGGTTTACTGTTTAGTAATTCAGGGAGCTGAACCACTTTACCCCGTGCTGCCCCACTGCAATTGTCTGCCTCTGTGCCTTCACAGTAGCCTACACTATTTGTACTTGTACGCTTGTCATAAGACAAATCTGGGCTTGTCTGGTCGACATAGTCACCGATATCGGGAGGGTTGCTGTTGATACCCTGCGGTAGTTTGAGCATTGCTTCCAGTAGATGTATAAGGTCATCAAACGAAGGCCGCTGTTCTGGTTCTGCATGCCAACATTGCTTCATCACATTGTACCTGTATGTGTGGGAAACAGGAGGGAATATTTTAGTCCATACAAGATTACAAGAGATGATAAAATTAGCCTTACACTCATGCTTTCTCTAATAATAGAAGAGACAGTGGTATAAGTAATGAGAAAAGCAATATTTGGCTCACAGTTAAATGTATATGCTGGTACTTTATAGTCAGGATTTTGATTAGTCAATGGAGTGCATAGTTTTATAATCTATATTAAACTTTGGGTTTTGGAGCCAAATTCCACTTATGGGTTGTTTGAAAGTTTAACTTTAGACACAAATTTATAAAGAAAAAATTTACAGTATAATCAAGACTGAATGGTGCCAATGTCAGCCTATATGATATCCTCAAGTTAGGGGTTTGATTGATTGATTGATTGATTTGTGTTTTACGGCACTTTAGCGGCACTAAGTGGCTATCCCGTGCTTCACAGGTTGATAATTTAACAGAGGAATGTGTCAGTGCCTGCGCATGTATGATCTTCAATCATAGGAACATGAAAAAAAAAAACAGCCGTTGTAAAGTTACAGCCTCAGAGAAGAATTTGTCATAGGCCATACATTTATTCTTACAGCAGATCCAGGTAAGAACTCTGTGACATTTTGTACGAAACACCATCAGACTGAGTAAGTACTGTCTGTGGATAACTTAAAGAATCAAAGAATGGAGTTTTTCAATGACACAAAGAAAGTTGAAGTGAAGTGGTGGAAGTATCAGAATGGCAGAGATGGGCTGTTCTGAGGCCTGTGCTGCCTTGTAGGTACATTCCATCATTAAACAGGGGATCTACACACATTGTCACTTTAGCCTCCAAGCAGCAAGATAGATAGGTACCAGTGATACCTCCATATCAGGACAAGACTATGTATATCACTCTTATCTATGGGGTCACTAAGGGTGTTATAATAATCTGGGTGCAAGTTATTATAACGATATATATGTGCAGCGGATCTGCTACTATATATCCTTGGGTAGCACACACACTTAGAGAGCTCTACATGGCCTCCTGCATGGTACATCATCAGAGTGAGCAAGTTCTACCATTTAGTATATCTCTGTTTGTTACTGCCATGGGTGTAAAATATTTGTCAAACACATTTAGAGTAAGTTTTGTGAATCTCATTTGTCAGCACCGTACAAATGCCACACATGGCATTCTGAACAATCAAATTCCATCAATTAACATCAGCTATATAGAATAATAGGAGAGGAGGTGTTTTAACACAGATCACAAATTGCAGGGAGGAGCAAACATTGCAGTCTACAGGAAACAGCCAAACATTATGGGAAATATACCTAGACTCAATAATGTCTAGACTCAATAATGTCTAGACTCCATGTTTCAACATTTTCTTTTTCTGTATGTTCCATGTGTATAGATGTCAACCTGTCCCCCTTCTTTCAAAAGTATTTGATATGCATCTGTAAATTATAAGAGAAGTTGTGTGATTGTTACACCAGTTCATAAAAAATTTTGGACCATCTAGCAATCTAAGAACTATAATCAGAATTTTCAGAGACATCCATATTGGTCCTTAGACAGACGAGTGATTATGTGTAAAATCCAGAAAGACACAGATGTAAAATCTCAAACCAAATGGACATCAAGAAGCATTATTTTCAGGAAAGTTACACCTTGGAGGCGTGCCAGAGCATTAATGCATCATGCTCATTGGTTGTTAGGATGCATGAATGGAGCCCTGGTGAGTAACTTGGCAGGGCTACATACGTGCATCATGCTGACCATACAGGATTGATACACAAACTCCTGGAGGGTCAGCATGATGCTAAAATGAAGCGCTGGTGAGCAGTTACTCCAGCACTTCATCGGTGCATCATGACGACCAATGAGCATGATGCATTAGTGCACAATAAAAGAATCATTCCTCATCATGTCACACACTCTATGTACTTGGCTGTAATGCTGACCCACACTGGTAATCTGTGATGTTAGACTGAATGTGTACATCATTATAGTGCGAAAGTACCGAGTATATGCAAATCAGTGTGAAACTTTACAACATCACACCCACAGGAGCCAATTTGAACAACTAATCCATTTTATATCCTCTGAACAGTGTAGTGATAGAAATCAATGAACTCCTTCCCTATCATAGATAATAGGTTAGAGTATAATTAACGTGGAAAGAGGTATTCTGCACCAAAACTGGACATCACAGACATGAAAAAGAAACACTTAGATTTTATTTTCTCACCTTTTAATAGATAATGGTTGCACGGGACAATCTGAGAAATGTAACCAGCAAAAATGTTGATTAGAACCACTAATTATATGGAATATCATGTAAAGAGAATAGCCATAGCAGTCCACATACTTGTTTACCCACAATGACAAGCATGTATGATCTTCAATCATAGGAACACGCAAAAAAAAACAGCCGTTGTAAAGTTACAGCCTCAGAGAAGTATTTGTCATAGGCCATACATTTATTCTTACAGCAGATCCAGGTAAGAACTCTGTGAGATTTTGTAGGAAACACCATCAGACTAAGTAAGTACTGTCTGTCGATAACTTAAAGAATCAAAGAATGGAGTTTTTCAATGACACAAAGAAAGTTGAAGTGAAGTGGTGGAAGTATCAGAATGGCAGAGATGGGCTGTTCTGAGGCCTGTGCTGCCTTGTAGGTACATTCCATCATTAAACAGGGGTTCTACACACATTGTCACTATAGCCTCCAATCAGCAAGATAGATAGGTACCAGTGATACCTCCACATCAGGACAAGACTATGTATATCACTCTTATCTATGGGGTCACTAAGGGTGTTATAATAATCTGGGTACAAGTTATTATAACGATATATATGTGTAGCGGATCTGCTACTATATATCCTTGGGTAGCACACACACTTAGAGAGCTCTACATGGCCTCCTGCATGGTACATCATCAGAGTGAGTAAGTTCTACCATTTAGTATATCTCTGTTTGTTACTGCCATGGGTGTAAAATATTTGTCACACACATTTAGAGTAAGTTTTGTGAATCTCATTTGTCAGCAACGTAGAAATGCCACACATGGCATTCTGAACAATCAAATTCCATCAATTTACATCAGCTATATAAAATAATAGGAGAGGAGGTGTTTTAACACCGATCACAAATTGTAGGGAGGAGCACACATTGCAGTCTACAGGAAACAGCCAAACATCATGTGAAATATACCTAGATTCAATAATGTCTAGACTCAATAATATCTAGACTCCATGTTTCAACATTTCTTCTCTCTGTATTTTCCATTTGTATAGACGTCAACCTGTCCCCCTTCTTTCAAAAGTATTTGAAAATCATCCATGTCCAAATAATTGCCTTTGGCCAATGCACTCAGGCACTTATCCATGAGCTATGACCTGAAACTTCAAGGAAACCAAGATAGAAAAGCCCATGGTAGTTCAACAAGGGGTTATATGAGACCCCTAAGGAAAAGGATGTAAAATTTTTGATCTAAGGGATATCAAAAACCAGTCTTCCTACAAATTGGAAAGCTTCAGCCTCAGAGGTATATTCAAGTCATAGAGTACACATTCATGAGTGTTCATCTGATCTGTGTGATGTCCTGCATTGTGCATCATCAGAGTGAGTAAGTTGTGCGTTTGCATAAATCTGTGTGAAATCTTACATTCAACAAAAACAGTCAAAAAGGACAGCCTTTGTATATGGAAGTCACTATACATAGAGAACTGTAATGAAATTGCATGCGATAACTCTACATGATGTCCTGTATGGTGAATCATCAGAGTGAGTAAGTTCAGGAGCTGTGTGTAACCTTACATCATCATACTGCCATGGGTGTAAATTCGTCGAACAAAAGGATACCAAAAACTCCTCAAAAGCTTAAGCCCGAGAGGCATATTCATGTAATAGAATATACATTTATAGAATACATACAAAAGATTCATGATGAAAGTGATGCAAATTTCGAAACCAAAGAGATACCAAAAAGGACAGCCTTTGTATATGGAAGTCACTATACATAGAGAACTGTAATGAAAATGCTTGCTATAACTCTATATGATGTCCTGTATGGTGAATCATCACAGTGAGTAAGTTCGGGATCTGTGTTTAACCTTAAATCATCATACTGCTATGGGTGTAAATTCGTTAAACAAAAGAATATCAAAAACTCTTCAAAAGCTTAAGCCTGAGAGGCATATTCATGTAATAGAATATACGTTAATAGAATACATAAAAAAGATCCATGATAAAAGTGCTGCAAATTTCTAAACCATAGAGGTACCATAGAGGTACCATAGAAATGCCACACATGACATTCTGAACAATCAAATTCCATCAATTAACATCAGCTATATAGAATAATAGGAGAGAAGGTGTTTTAACACCGATCACAAATTGTAGGGAGGAGCACACATTGCAGTCTACAGGAAACAGCCAAACATCATGTGACATATACCTACACTCAATAATGTCTAGACTCAATAATATTTAGACTCCATGTTTCAACATTTCTTCTCTCTGTATGTTCCATATGTATAGACATCAACCTGTTCCCCTTCTTTCAAAAGTATTTGAAAATCATCCATGTCCAAATAATTCCCTTTGGCCAATGCACTCAGCCACTTATCCATGAGCTATGACCTGAAACCTCAAGGAAACCAAGATAGAAAAGCCCATGGTAGTTCAACAAGGGGTTATATGAGACCCCTAAGGAAAAGGATGTGAAATTTTTGATCTAAGGGATATCAAAAACCAGTCTTCCTACAAATTGGAAAGCTTCAGCCTCAGAGGTATATTAAAGTCATAGATTACACATTCATGAGTGTTCATCTGATCTGTGTGATGTCCTGCATTGTGCATCATCAGAGTGAGTGAGTTGTGTGTTTGGATAAATCTATGTGAAATCTTACATTAAACAAAAACAGTCAAAAAGGACAGCCTTTGTATATGGAAGTCACTATACTTTGAAAACTGTAATGAAATTGCATGCTATAACTCTATATGATGTCCTGTATGGTGAATCATCAGAGTGAGTAAGTTCAGGATCTGTGTTTAACTTTAAATTATCATACTGCCATGGGTGTAAATTCGTTGAACAAAAGGATACCAAAAACTTCTCAAAAGCTTAAGCCTCAGAGGTATATTCATGCAATAGAATATACATTCATAGCTGCAATACAGAATACATACAAAAGATTCATGATGAAAGTGATTCAAATTTCTAAACCAAAGAGATACCAAAAAGGACAGCCCTTTTATATGGAAGTCACTATACATAGATAACTGTGCTAGTAACTCGTGTGAGAGCTCTACATGACGTCCTGCATGGTACATCATCAGAGTGAGTAAGTTCTACCTCCGAGTATATCTTAATATATTACTGCCATTGGTGTAAAATATATGTCACACACATTTAGAGTAAGTTTTGCGAATCTCATTTGTCAGCACCGTAGAAATGCCACACATGGCATTCTGAACAATCAAAGGAGGTGTTTTAACACCGATCACAAATTGTAGGGAGGAGCACACATTGCAGTCTACTGGACTCAATAATGTCTAGACTTAATAATGTCTAGACTCCATGTTTCAACATTTCTTTTTCTATGAATGTTCGATGTGTATAGACGTCAACCTGTCCCCCTTCTTTCAAAAGTATTTAAAAATCATCCATGTCAAAATAATTGCCTTTGGCCAATGCACTCACGCAATCATCTATGAGCTATGACCAGAAACTTCAAGGAAACCAAGATAGAAAAGCCCACAATGGTTCAACAAGTGATTACATGTGGTAGACCCATAATGAAAAGGATATAAAATCTTTGATATGAGGGATACCAAAAACCAGTCTTCCTACAAATTGGAAAGCTGATATCAGATTTGAGAGCTCTATATGATGTCCTGCATGGTGCATCATCAGAGTGAGTAAGTTCGGGATCTGTGTGTAACCTTACATCATCATACTGCCATGGGTATAAAGTCGTTAAACAAAAGAATACCAAAAACTCTTCAAAAGCTTAAGCCTCAGAGGTATATTCATGTAATAGAATATACATTTGTAGAAAACATACGAAAGATCCATGATGAAAGTGATGCAAATGTCTAAACCATAGAGGTACCAAAAATGAGAGCCTTTGTATATGGAAGTCACTCTACGTAGATAACAGTGCTGATATCACGTGTGAGAGCTCTACATGACGTCCTGCATGGTACATCATCATAGTGAGTAAGTTCTACCTCTGTGTGTCTATATCATCTTGACACTGCCATGGGTGTGAAATATTTGTCACACACATTTAGAGTAAGTTTTATGAATCTCATTTGTCAGCAACGTAGAAATGCCACACATGGCATTCTGAACAATCAAATTCCATCAATTAACATCAGCATTATGGAATAATAGGAGAGGAGGTGTTTGAACTCTGATCACAAATTGTAGGGAGGAGCACACATTGCAGTCTACAGGAAACAGCCAAACATCATGTGAAATATACCTAGACTCAATAATGTCTAGACTCAATAATATCTAGACTCCATGTTTCAACATTTCTTCTCTCTGTATGTTCCGTATGTACAGACGTCAACCTGTCCCCCTTCTTTCAAAAGTATTTGAAAATCATCCATGTCCAAATAATTGCCTTTGGCCAATGCACTCAGGCACTTATTCATGAGCTATGACCTGAAACTTCAAGGAAACCAAGATAGAAAAGCCCATGGTAGTTCAACAAGGGCTTATATGAGACCCCTAAAGCGTTGGTTCCACAGCCATACAATCGATCGGAATAGCCCTAATCCGACGATTTATAATATATCAAAAGTATAGAAAAAAATCGGTCGGATTAGTGCTAAAGCGCTGGTTCCACAGACCTAAATCGGTCAGATTAGCACTAATCCGACTGATCTTTTTGGCTGTGGAACCAACGCTTAATCCGACTGATTTAGGTCTGTGGAATCAGCGCTTAAATAAAAGGATGTAAAATTTTAGATATAAGGGATATCAAAAACCAGTCTTCCTACAAATTGGAAATCTTCAGCCTCAGAGGTATATTCAAGTCATACAGTACACATTCACGAGTGTTCATCTGATCCGTGTGATGTCCTGCATTGTGCATCATCAAAGTGAGTGAGTTGTGTGTTTGGATAAATCTGTGTGAAATCTTACATTCAACAAAAACAGTCAAAAAGGACAGCCTTTGTATATGGAAGTCACTATACATAGACAACTGTAATGAAATTCCATGCGATAACTCTATATGATGTTCTGTATGGTGAATCATCAGAGTGAGTAAGTTCAGGATCTGTGTTTAACCTTACATCATCATACTGCCATGGGTGTAAATTCGTTAAACAAAAGAACACCAAAAACTCTTCAAAAGCTTAAGCCTCAGAGGTATATTCATGTAATAGAATATACATTTATAGAAAACATACAAAAGATCCATGATGAAAGTGATGCAAATGTCTAAACCATAGAGGTACCAAAAATGAGAGCCTTTGTATATGAAAGTCACTCTACATAGATAACAGTGCAGATAACAGTAGATTATATTGAGCGTCTTGACTGGACCATGTCCAGTCCCCTTCTGCCGCTCGTCTGGCTTCTTAGTAGAAGCTGGACGCGAGGCATGGTGCTGCCCCCTCTTGTACCAACGGGGTATCGCAAAGCGACACCTAGCTGGCATAGAAGGAACAAGTACCACACGAACACGTCTCTTGGATGAACGGCACTAATATATATACAACGATGCCGGCCCCTACACCACCCCCACTAGACTATACCTAGGGTTGGGTGTAATTAACAAATACCTATTGTTAACTTTATACAGTAATATTATACACGAATAGGTAAGTCTATACATAAGTGTTCGTATAGAATATAGAACATTAAGGGGCATTATAAATAATATGTACATGATGAGGCATCGTCACATATAACCCGAAGTAACTAAGAATAACAACTAGGAAGTGGCGCCTTATGCACCATCGACCTAGGGTGGTAGATAGTAACAATGTTACAGTGTTATTATAGTATAAGAGACGCGATAAAAAGTTGTAGACATGTAGTGAAATGGTATGAATAATACTTTACAGTAGTAACTAACCGACCCGAGGTGGGGTAAATAACCTGAGAAAGATTTTGTCTGTTTTAATTATAAGAATATAACTATTATATAAAAATAGCTTTACACAAAATATTAATACTGATAATTATAGGCGTCCTACCAGGGTAGCAGGATCGCCCTTACAAAATACCGGACTTCCGGCGAATCTGGAACGACTGGTTTCTGCAGCTCCACCCGGCGACGTGTATGTGGTGGCAAGCCACGTTGCTGTTATGTTGTGCCCTGATGAAGATGGGAAGATGGAGCCCCGGTTAGGTGTAGTAATCCTTTTGGTGTTTCGGGTTAGCGTCCATCTTCACTGCAGGTTCCGTCCCAGATCAGCGAGTCCAGTGTAAGGATCAGTACCTCTGGCATGATAAATGCTTTTACCATCGGGTACAAAAGACACCATCAGATGGACACTTAAAGATCTTCCGGATCCGTGTCCATCTTCTCAGCCGACTCCGCCGAGGTAGACGGAGCCGAGCTGCTGCAACTGCTTATGGAGAGCAGTGCGGAAGCCTCGCTGGGCGTGTCGCTCCCCAAGCTCAGAGCGCTCATCACCACGGACGGACTGTCCATTGCCTCGGATGCAGGTAGAGCAACCGGGGCGGCTGGGGCAGCCGGGGCGGGAGGAGCAGCCGGAACTGGTGGACCCGCCGGACCGGTGGAGCAGCCGGGACCGGTGGGGCAGCCGGGGCGAAGCATAGGGACGACGGAAGGCCGTCCCACTCTTCTAAGTGCTTCCCGAATGCGAGGAAGAATTTGAGGTCAGCCTCCTTGTACCTGTGGATGTACCCGGCGTTCTCAGCACGGTGGAACTCCTTAAGCTTTTCAGCTTCCATCTGCTGGCGCCGGCAGGATTGGAGTGCCTCCTCGACATTCTTCCTTTCCTGCAGCCAAATTTTCTCTTCCTCCCTCTTCTGGATCTCGTAGACCAGGTTGAAGGTGGCTTCAGTCATCACAAGCCAGTAGTCGACTGACTTCTGGCGATGCAATGCCTGCCATTCCGCCATCAGGTCATTCTGGATCTGAGCCGTTTGGACATCGCGGTGGTCAACAAACGTGTTCGGATCCTGAAGACCTGACAGAGTTCCGCAGATAAGCTCCATAACGGGCACCCGAGGGACCGTTGGTGGAACTATAACTGGTGGGGGCGCTGCGGCCTCCACTGAGGCAGGCGGAGCGCCTGCTGGAGGGGCAGACGGGCCCTCAACCGTAACACCTCACCAACCTCGGCCACCGCCCAGGGAAGCTCGGGTGGACTCCATTCCACCACGGCCTCTACCACGGGGTTTAGACCGGCCTAGGGAGGTTAGGACCTGAGATTCAGGTCCCGCTGGTCCCATAGAAGGGAACTTCGCCGTGTACTCACTATACGTGGGGCGCTTGCCGGAAGATCCCTCTCCAGCCCACCAAGATGTATACCCGGATGGGGGAGCGAAGAGTTCGCCCCCATCATCCTGGCTGCCAGAGGCTTCGCCCGGGGGTTGTTCCGCGGGTGCAGGTGTGGAAGATGTGGCCGGGGTGGCTGCCTGGCTAACCGCCCTACGGGTTTGGTTGCTGGGCATATCCAGAGCCGAGACCTGTTGTCCCGACTTACGACGATCAGCTGGGTTGGCTGGTCTGGGCTGGTCCTTGTTACCCGAAGGGCTTACGGACCGGTCTGCTCGGGTCCTTTTGGAAGCACCGGTAGCTGTGGCTGTGCCTCCGCTAGGAACCTTCGAGCGGGCTTTGGCCTTCTCCCGCTTATCATCTCCCCTCCACTTCTTCACTTTCAGGTGCACCTCACTGGGCATCCCGAACTTTGTGGAGGAGAAGTTGATTTGGAAGAAGGCCAACAAGTTGCCACTCTCCCACGAGCAGAATCCGGTCTCAAATACCTGCTCCTTGATGTCCTTCACACTCAACGAGGCCCAGTTAGCCAGGAGCTCGTTGAAGCACTTGATGGCCCGTTTCCTCGTTTTCTCCAGGCCGATGCCATGGGCTTTCTGCAAGTGCAGAGCCATGTCCCGACGCCGGTGAGTGTTGAACGAACCATCACATAGTTTGCTCGGACGGTCTCCGAGCACACACATCATCATGGGCTTGTGGTGGATGTGATGCTCCACTATGTGCCGAGCGAAGTGGGGCTTCGTCTCAAACACCTTCTCTCCCGTGAGAGCCAGCTGGCACGACTCGAATGGGCACCTCCGGCGGTTGCCGGATGGCCCCCATTGGGTCATCGCCCACTGGACTTTCGTCCGGGCTTCATAGCTGTAAATCGACCCCAGTTTGGATTTGAGCTGGTCAATCCAAATGAGGTAGAATTTACCCACTGGCGTATCCCAGGGGCCGGATTTCATCCACTCCTCATTGTCGCTATCACCGTCTTTATTGACGGCGCCCGGACACATGTAGTGGACTGTGTCATAGGCACAGTCCGCGAAGCAGCGGGGAGTCCGTTCCTTGAACCCCTCGGCTGCATTCTTCCACATCCACTTCTGATTGTCATCCTTTGGGACATCCGTGGTCATTTCTTCCCACGTTGTCACGGACTCCAAATCAGATTTGGCTGACTCGGGCAGCTCTGGGTCGCTTTCGCTTCCCTCGCTGTCCGTGTAAATGCCTTCTCCCCTACGGCCGGCTCGGCTGGTGGTAGTAGTACCAGACGAAGCCTTGGTAGAGGACTTGGCGCTTGCCCCGCTGGTGCTGGCAGTGGAAGCTGCAGTAACCGAGGTGGCTACTGTGGTTGCTGGCGTCTTGGAGGCGGGCGTCTTCGGGTCGCCCTTACCCCTCGGCTTGGTGGGGGGCGTGGGCTCCACCGGAGACGCTTTCGCTCCATTTTTCTTCTTCCGGCGCACAACCTTGGGTGGCTGCGCCGGCACCTCAGGACTGGAATCCGACTCCGATGGTTCCTTGTCCTTTGAACGAGGGCTTCTCCTACTACTGACCGGGGAGTCAGAGTCGGAGGAAGCCTTCTCCTTACTTTGGGCCTGTTGTTTCCGGTGGGCCCGACGAGCTGCGGTGAGCTGCTTCTGCTGTTTGGCGAGCTTGGCTCGCTTGGCTTCAACAGCAGCCTGCTGACGCGAGATGTCCTCTTCCGAGATCTCGCCAGGCGCCTCCGGAATGTCGGCACCCGGTTCCGTCTCGGTTGTGGACCTCTCGATGGCGATCCTTACGTCTTCAACCTCCAGGTCACTCTCGGTGAGAGGACCCTTTGGCGCAGGCTTGTGGGTCAACCGCTTGACCCGGTCGGTTTCCACCGAGGAGAGCGTGACAGTAGAGTCTGTGTCCATGTTGGACTCAGATTCTCTTAACTCTTTCGGGTGATGCCTTCGGAGATCAGCACTGCTCGGGCCAAGCTCTCGTTGACCGCCATCTTCTCCGCCAACTTTTGGTAGTTGCGGAGCCAAGAGACTGGCATACTGTCAGCCAACTCGTCGCTGCACGAGTCCATATCCAGAGTCTTGAAGTCGTCTGGTATGGCCTCGGACACGCCTGGTTTCACTGCCAACGGTCCGTATCCGAACATGGAGGCGTGCATGGGGATATAAGTCCCCCAGGAGGTGTATACAACACCGGCCTCGCAATCGACGTGTGCCATACGCTCGATGAGAGTCTTGTATCCCGGAGGATACATGGGAATGTCAAAGACATCAATGCTGCCACCCGAAGCTGCTGCCGTAGACGCGGGCTCCGGGCGCGGTGGTGGTGGAGGTGGCATCCTCTCCCGGTTGGTGGCCTTGGCCATCGCCGAGAGCGTCCGGGCTGCCTCCTCAGTCGAAGAGTCCATAGACATGGGGATATAAGTCCTCGCCTTGCTCCAACAGAACGTTGGCAGTTTGATGCGCGGCGTCAATCGTCCCCTGTGCCATGGCACTGAGGGCGACTTCCAATTTAATTGGCAAATGTGTTGGACTCCTCCCGAAGGATTCGTCCAACAAAGGTGTTCTTGTTAGGAAAAGCTAACACGACAGCTAGAGGCTGTATACTGCCAACACTAACCAGAGCAAAACGGGTGGCGTCTTACCACCACGAGTCCGCTCTAGTTATGACCAATATGACCTCAGACCTCTCGTCTCGCAAGATCCCGCAATGGCTATCCGGTGACCTAGTTCCGCGCTTTCCCACCGCACCCGCGGCGCCACCTAGGGAACTAGATCTGAACTAACATTCGACTCGATATGCGAGACGCGGCCTACCACCCGAGTGCTATCTTCTGGAGCTTGGCGGTGTATACAATGCTTCAAAGCGAATGTACCGGTTAATCCGACCGCCACTCATGGGATACAGCTACCCGGGGAGGGCGCGTTCGGCATCTCCAGCCGTGGAACGTATGTTACCCGCCTACGGCGGACAACACGCAGCAGCTCGTTGTGTACTGAGTTAGGGTACAGCAGACCTCAACCGGGGACTGCGTCTAACGCCTTCGGTTAGCCTCTTATTTTTCCCGGCTTTACGTACGGCCTTTTCTGGGTTCCGCTTAGCCACTGCGGGACCTTTCCCATACGTAATGCCTTCACTCAGCGAGACATTTTTCCTTTTCTTATGATTAGGTCGTTTCCTGGCCTTCGTCTTCTTTTTCACCATTACCTCGTCTTCCGGCATTTTTCTCGGCCGGCCTCTAGGGCGCTTAATTGGTACTACCACGCTCGGTCCGCTAGGGACAGATTCAGGTGGTTTGTAACCGAACTCCCTCTCCGCCTCTTCGCGTCCCTTCCAGGGCCGAAGTTTTCCGACATTTGTCTTCCATTTCCTACCAGTTAGGCAGTCTTCCATCATCACCGTACTCTCGGAGATGACGCGAATAATTTTAAACGGACCTTCCCAAGGCGTTACGAGCTTCAGCCGTTCTAGCGGCTCGTAGTACCTTAGTACTTTGTCCCCAACATTAAAACGAATTCGTTTGGCATTGGTGTCATAACCCACCTTCTGCCACTTCGCACTCTTCAGCAGCTCTTTCCGAACGGCCTCGTATGACTGTTTGAACCTATCCCTTAACGACTCCACAAACAACACGGTGCAGGGCGACTCCGGGTCTATCCCAACCACTCCATACATTAAGTCGGCGGGCATTATGATGTCCTCGCCGAACACTAGCATGTTTGGAGTGCAATTAGTAGATGAATGGACAGTGTTGTTGTAGGCATGTACTACAAACTCGCACTGTTCATCCCAGTCGTCCTGGTAGGTATTGACCAGGGGCTTTAGCACTTGTATCAGGGTTCTGTTGAACCGCTCTACCTGCCCATCCGACTGTGGTCGGTATGGGTTTGTTCGGGTCTTACAAATGGCTAGGTAATGGCACATTTCCTGCCAAAGCTCCGACTCGAACTCCCTTCCTTGGTCGCTGTGCATCATAAGGGGGACACCCAAATGCAGCACCCAGCCTTTCACAAACGCTTCCGCGCATGTGGCGGCTTTGTGATTAGGAAGAGGGAACACCCGAGTGTACTTGGTATAATAGTTGGTTACGACCATCATGCAAGTATTGTCTCGGGGCGTTGTCTTGATTCCGCTGATGATGTCTATCGCCACTCGAGCGAATCTGACACCAAACAATTCCTGGGATAAGGGTTGCTTCCCCAGGCCAGGTCCCGGCTTGTTTTTACAACAATCCGGGCAAGTGGCGATCCACCGGAGCAGGTCGCCTCTCATTCCAGGCCAGTAGTAACGCCTTTGTAGGCGCTCTATTGACCTCTTCTTACCGAAATGGCCACTCGTTTGGTGACCATGGCAATAATACATGATATCCCTCCTCATGGGGGCGGGTATCACTATTTGCAACAGCCTACTGTTGGTGGGAGTTGTCTTCCACCTACATAGTATGCCATCTCGGATCTCTAGCTCGGTCCATTGGGCTAGCAATCGCCTCGCTTCCCTATCTTCTAGGGTCACTAGCGGCCTTGCCGGTTTAATACCTGACCGTAGGTATTCCATTATGCGCGCAGTGGTGGGATCCGACTGTTGGAACTTCTTGATGATCTCCGGGGACCAATCGAGATAGCTACATACAGCCTCCTCCCAGGGGATACGGGGGGTGGTATAATTAAATACCAACCCGGCTACCACAGCATTGTGGGCTCCGCAGTCTTCACAAGTGGCATTTTGCCACCTTCGGATAGGTCGCCTCGACAAGGCATCCGCATTGATGTGTTTAGCACCGGGTCGGTGCTCTATTTGTTTATGCTCCAATCCAAACTCGGATAGATGAGCTAACCATCGTCCAATCATCCCCTCCGCGTCCTTAAAGTTAAGGAGCCACCTAAGAGACGAATGGTCTGTTCTTAAAGTGAAGTCACTTCCCCAGAGGAAATGCTTAAACTTCTTTGTATACACCACCACCACGAGGAGTTCCCGCTTGGTGGTACAGTAATTACGCTGGGTCTTGCTTAGCATGTTGCTAGCGAATGCTATTGGGACTTCGACTCCCTCCTGGACCTGAGAGAGAGCTGCCCCAATTGCATCGTTGCTCGCATCGGTGTCTAAGATGAAATGTCCCTCGGGAGTGGGATATTTCAACACGGGTGTGTTCCTAAACAAATCTTTTATTTTATTAAAAGATTCTTCTTGCTCGCTGGTCCATGGGAATGGGTCCCGTGCCCAGGGGGTCCAGTGAGCTAAGCACTGCATAGGAAAGCTGACACGAGAGTAATTCGGTATGAAAAAACGGTAGTAGGAACAAAATCCTAGAAATGATCTCACCTCCTTAGCACTCATGGGTCTTTCCCAATTCTCTACAGCTTCTAATTTCTCCGGATCTGCGCTCACCCCGTTAGGGGTGATGATCCTTCCCAAGTATGTAATTGTTTTCTTAAACAGATTACATTTCTTGGGTTTAAGTTTAAGACCGTTTGATAGTATCCGGTCGAGGACCAATTGCAGATTTGCATGGCATTTCTTGAACGACTTGCCGAACACCACCACGTCATCCAAGTAGACCAAACATTTCTTCCACAAAAGATCACTCAACAAGGATTCCATCATGGCCTCGAATGTAGCGGGGGCGTTACACAATCCGAAGGGTAAGACATTATACTCGAATAGCCCCATATGACTGGAGAACGCTGTTTTCTCCATGTCATCCGGGTGCATCGGTATCTGCCAGTACCCGGATTGTAAGTCCAAGGTACAGAACCATTGGTTTCCACCCAAGCTATCTAAAGTCTTGTCTATCCTTGGTAAAGGATATGAGTTCTTCTTTGTCATACCGTTTAGTTTTCGGTAGTTGACACAAAAGCGGATTGTACCGTCTTTCTTAGTGGTCATACACACAGGGCTGGACCAGGGACTCAAGCTCGGCACGATGACCCCTAGGTCCAACTGTTTTTGTATTTCCTCTTCACAAATTAACTTCTTCTTGAGAGGAAGTCTACGATACGGGATTTTAAAAGGTTTCTCGTTACCCACATCTATGGTGTGCAACACCTTGTCGGATCTACCCACCCGTCCTCCTTCCCTACCAAAAGCACTCTCGTACTTTTGTAGGAGTTTCGCTAGGCAATCCTTATCCTCCGTATTCTGTAAATCTGACTGATCAATCAGCTTTTCGAATTCTTCATCCAAAGGATGCTTACTAACGGGGTTTAGTGGTTTATTGAACTTAGCCTCGGCGACGTGTTCAACCGAACTCATCCTACCCACACTGTCGCCTCGCTTCAAGTAGACCACCGAACCACTTCGGTTAGTCATGGGTAATACAGTCCAAGGTGCATTAGCCACCAATGTATCCACTGAGTCCAACCCGATACTCGACAAATACACCGTGTCGGGTTCATAGACTCCAGTTTCATTCCTTTGGGCCATTGATCCGCCACAAAGGACATCGCAAGTGGTACCCGGTGGGATCTTCACCGTGTGTATCACTGATGCAACCGAAGACACTTGTCTCAATACGCATTGGACATGCAAGCCATACGGGTTCCGTATACTCATCGTACCATCCCTCGGGTCCAAGACGGTCCCGTATAAGCTTGCAAAATCCAGTCCGAGGATTCTGTCATCACTAACCTCTGCTATAGTCGGCGAAAGAACAAATTCTTTGCCTCCTATACGGATAGGCATAAACGTCCTACCAAAAGTATGCATACTGCTTCCGTTGGCCGTGCAAGCATTTACCCCCGTTTTGAGGTTCCCATGGCTGCCGGCCACCGAGTCGAAAAATCTTTTGGACACACAGGAGTGGCTGGCTCCAGTATCCACCAAGAATTCCCCTACCCGGCCTTTCACAGATATGGGTACATACCACCGTCTCCCCCCTAAAGGAGAGGGGTTACTGGTAAACTGGTGAAAGTCTCCCGAATCACCAAGATTCAATCCGGATGACTTGGGGGAAGGCGTGTCCCACACACTCGGATCAACTCTTTGATCCATCCTTCCTCTCCCCCAGTGCGGCCACTCGCCTCCATATGCTCACTCCCATACACATAAGCACTAGGGTTCCTGGCCCCGGCCAAGGTGCAGGGGTGCGCACCCACAGCCACCCGGCCTCCAGGTGTATTTGATTCGAAATCTTCCACCGGGTCACCCCCGGTAGCATTTTGGCATTCGTTCCTCCCCGGGGTTATACCCAATGCCGTGGATACAACCCCCACTAGTTTTCCACATCAGTGGAATCCGTAGCGTTCTCCCTTCCTTCGCCGTTGTCCTCGGCCTCATAGAAGGCGGCCATTACCGGCTTAGCAGCGGTACATTCGGATGAGGAGTGTCCCATGCGCTGGCACCTGAAACACTTAACCGTTCGGCGATCCACTCTGGGTCTCTGCCGACTGGCTTGGAGGGCATCTGTAATTTTCTTACACATATCCTCCATAAGTTTGGTCATGTCCGGAGACTGACCCTTCGCTTTATCAGTGCTTACAAGAGGCTTGGCCGCCTTCTCGCCGACTTTCGGGTCACTCTTGACCTCGGATGATGGTCTAGAATCCCTTGGCTTATTGAATGCCTTCCTTGGAATATACTTCCTACCTGAAGCATTTTTCCTTAATTGCATCGAACAGAAGTTGCCGTCCTCCTGTTCGATTTCAATCAATTCAAAGTCGTCAGAGGCAATATTTACCTCAGACTGCTGGACTACTGATGCCAGGGGAACCGAGCCGCTGGCATTAGGTATGTCCCCGGCTAACATCGTTCGCTTCTTCACGGCCATATCTATGCCATTAAATATGCCGTGCAATGTTATGCCTTCCTTCCAGGCATCCCTCGCAGCAATCTGCTCATCTCGGTCTCTCAGACCCTTGACGAATTGTGTAATCAAATCGTCCATATACCAGTCCTGGTTTTCAGTACCGGGTCTGGCCTTGCTTAGCAGGGCATGGAGTTCCATACCGTATGCTCTGAAAGCTTCATTAGGCTTCTGTGTACGTTTCTTAAAGCGGACCATCGGATCCTCCTTGACCATGTTACATAACAGTCCGCTAACAGATTCCACTAACTGCTCGAAACTCCCTACGAGACCGTACCAGGTCCGCCATTGCTCTACGGCCATGCGACTCGGCCCGCCTTTCAAACATCTTACTAGATGCGGCTTGGCCTCATATGGGGTCCACCCATTACAATTCATCACATCGATGAAATTGTAGAGGTACACTTTACTAAACCATAGGAGTTGGGTACCGTCTGACGTGGCGGGTGAGTCGAGTCGTCGGACGTTCCTCAGGTTCCGGATAGGTGGCAGCACCGATCCGGGTCTGTGGGGACATCTGACGATGAACACCTGGGTCCGTATATAAAGCCCAGGGCTCAGCCGCTACGTCAGAGGCCCTTCTGGCCTCCACACTATGTAAACCACTGTCTTTTAATATTAGCTGCCTCTTTGATATCATTCGGCAGCCGTGAGTGTGCATTAAGTAATAAACCTAACCGTTGGCATACACTTGGAATACTGTCTTACTCTTTCTTTCCGAATCGTAAGACCCGAACCCCCCCCAGGTCCGTAAGGCCACAAACCCTTACACTGGTGCCGTGACCAGGATATTCTGGTGTATAGCCCGGACGTTATAACGTCCGAACGGCTAGTACATGGGTTAGACACCCTTAGGGAAGCTAACCCAGCAGGGCAATCACTTGCCCAAGAGAATGGAAATGGATCGCTAATGCTCCAAGCCCATTCGGACTCACAAGATGCAGAATCAGCATCTTGGAGAGATCCCGGACCCCACTATAATGATAGTGAAGAGAATCTGCCAGACTCTGTACGACGCGAACAGTCCATACAGAGACATAGTAACTTAATAGGCCAGCATTCAATTGTTGACGAATTATGTGATTCGATGTTCGAAGTCGGTGGTAGTACTAACCCAGAACATCCGGCACCAATGCGAAAAAGGGTAACATTCGGAGAACTACCTTATAGGTTACCCAGGCCCGAATTACCAATATTAGATTATAGCGCTATAGATGGCGACTTAACCTATGCGGTACCGGAAGGTGAAGAATTAAAACGACCGGATGTCCTGTTGTTGAATGAAACTTATGTAACTTTGAACGAGAATTTAAATACCTTGGTCAAAGCTAAGGATGAAGTATTGCATGAAAAACTTCAGATGGAAGAGGACCTAACTGGCATGCGAAAGGAATTCGAAGCCAGAAGGAGCGAGTACATGAAAGAACTCGAGAATGAAGAACTAAAACTTCAATCTATGAGAGAATCATTCAATAAAGAATATGATAATAGGCACATTCGTATCCAAACATACATAGATACGAACGACCAACTAAACCTTGATAAGACAAAATTCGAATCCGAAATTCGCCATTATCAGGATGAGTTGGATAAATTGAAACTTCAGTGCAGTAAACAAGCTGAAGACAATGAAACCATCCGGGTAGGCATCATAGCTTACAACAAACAACTGGAGGAGGATAGACAGAAACTCACGAATGAGCTTCAGGAATTGCAGGCCACTGCAATAACTCTAGATAAATATGTAGAAGCAGCCCAGTTAACTATAGGTAATATAGACCCAGCTGTGGTATCTACAATGTTGGGAAAGACATCTAAAGATGCAACCCCAATTAGATACAGCCCATTCGTTGATGATGGGGCTGACAAGAATGTGGTATCCGGAATCTATAAGAAACCGGATAATGCTGCAGTAAATGGAACCGCATCTAAACCAGTAGTTCCAATGCTAGATACGATAGGTCCAGCACCACCCATACCAGATTTGAGTCACAAAATCAAAGCGACTCACGATGGTGCTACAGGGAATAATAATAATTCACCCGTGGCACAACCAAGAGCACCCGGACCAATGAGACATATGTTGACACCACCTTCATATTTCCCCCAACCCGGCCACAGTACACCAGCAGTACCAAGATTACCGAATCCACCCCCAGGTTCTGGTAATGGTCCTACTGATGGACGTTTTCCGAGACCAAATCCGCCACAAAACAATATCAACGGCGGTACGTACCAACCGAGAACATCTTCCTATGGATATAGAAATAATTATAATCCATCGGGAAGTGGCAATTATCAGAATGGTAATAGCTATAACCAGGGATGGAACCAAAATGATTCTTACCCTAGACACGCTTCTTCTGGAAACACCGGTCACAATAGTGGATGGCCTGGTGGTTCATCTGGAGGCTATAATAATAATGGTCCACCAGGAGGAAACCCTCCAGGCGGCCCAGGAGGATCCGGATTCGGAGGATCAGGATCAGGAGGAGATGGCAGGAAACCTAACAGGAGAACTTCTATGCCTGCAGGGATGCAAACCATCTTTGATAGAAGCCAATGTATACAAAACCTTGGCATTGACTGCTACCGAAAGGGAGCAGACGGCATGGAAGTCATGAACTGGAGCATGCGAGAAGCAGATAGACTACGCGGATGTAATAATCCGGCACGTAGGCAGGCACGGATACCCCCTCCATATGATTCTAATGATCCATGGAAGGACAGGTATCAAGCTTTTGTTGACGAAGTCAATTGTAGTGGCTGGACAAAAGAAGAAGCTCTGCCATATTTGATTTGTTGGTTAAATAAAGGCGGAAAAGTAGCTCTCAACCAATAGAGAGCAGCTTACGGAATATATGGTACCTATGATCAATTGGTCGAATGTGCCGCATACCTTTTCGGATCAATCGTTAGAGAAGATCCGTGGGTAAGCTTCAAGAAGAGGACACAAAAACCTAAAGAATCACACAAAGTCTTTGGTTTGGAGCTACAGGACTTGCTTTCGAAAGCACGTCCAAATTGGGCTCATGATGATGATTGTTATCTACAAGAATTGTTTATACAATTCTACAGTGGATTACGTGATCCGGATCACAAGCAAGTGGTCTGGGACTCTTGGAAAGATGACACTTCCTTCAGTGATCTGTTCATAGCAATCGATGGACATGACATGAAGAAACGTCTGGTAGGTCTCGGACCTAATCCAATAAGAGCAGCTCCATTCCAATACGGAGGTACACCTGCTCCGGTATACGATACTTCCCAATTAGCTCCGGTTGAATCGAATGAAGTTGATGAGAAAGATGAATATGTCTCCGATGAAAACGGAGATTATATTGGTTCAGTGCATGTAGCTGGAAAGTATTACCGACAAAAGCGGTATAGGAAAGTACATTCGAGAGGGAGAGGAGGATCAGTTGCTGGTAAAACAGCTTCCGGATCAACTCAACCTGGCAGTGTAGCCTCTACGGCGAACCCAACTGTAGCAGCCACTGTTGCTCCGACTAACATGATGGAAACATTATTAGCCGGATTAACAGAAGCTCTAAAGAGACCGAGAGTTGACAAATCTCAGAGGAGATGTTTCAGATGCCAGAAACTGGGGCATTATGCTCCAGAATGTATGGCTGAAAAACCTGTCCCTCGTAGACAGGAGAGTGTCTCTGGAGTAAGTACAGAGGAAAACTAAGGAGGGGTCTCCCGAGGGGCAAAGAAGGGGATCCCAGTGACAAATCTTGCCATGATATCACCATCCGTGATGATAGTTCGCATGAAGTAACAAGATCGCCTAACACCGAGGTGGTTGTAGACACCCGGAAGGTTAGGGAAGCTGATATAACAGGTGCTATGGGAGCACAGGGGAAACCCAATATCAGTAACGAGGCAGGCGGCTATTCGTTAGCCAAGGTCTGTGGTGCCCACCTGCCCCCGGGTCATCCTTGTCTGGAATTCTTGAAAGGATGTGGATTGACTCCTGGTGTGAAAAATGACGTTCCGATTGTCACGGACATGCCCTCTGTTCTAAACGGAAGGCGGTGGTATGTTTGCCTTACTGTTAACGGAAGGTCTGCTGAATTCCTTGTGGATACGGGAGCTAGCCACTCTTGTATCTCCAGGGGGTTCTACGACCTTATACCAGATGAACATGATACTCTCAAATCGGGAGGAAGTGCTCAGACGGCCGACGGCAGTACCTTGCAAACGTATGGTAGAACTTGTGTGAGACTACAGTTAGATGGCATACATGACTATGTCATGAGCGCCACCGTTGCGGATATAGCAGATGAGGGGATACTCGGGTTGGATTTCGCATCCCTGTATGGTGCTGTATTGGAACCCCAAACAGGAGTGTTGAGTGTGAGATACCCGTACCCCGTGAAGGTTAGATGTGCACTGAGACAAGTGAGCAGTATGGCTAGTGTGGCACACACTGTGCGAATCCCTCTGGGAGTAGCCTGTGATGTGCTTGTAAGAAGTGATCCTGCAATGCGTAACCAACCTGCAGTGATAGAACCGGATGTAGTTACTTTGTCAGGTATTGGATTAAATTCTGTAGACACGATAGTAGCGAATGCATCCTGGTCGGTAGTACCTGTCTCCAATACTGGAAACACTACTATCTACTTGAAAAAGGGACAAGTTTTTGGAAACGTGACCCTTTCGGAAACTGTAACGGATAGTAAGCTAAGCTTACAGAAGGTAACAGGAGATGATGAAATTTCGGAAGACTTACTTAAGTTGTATGAGGAAACTTCATTAGAAGATCCGGAACACCGGAAAGAGTTCTATGATATGCTCTGTCAGTATCATACTGCCTTTGCCAAACCTGGTGAAAAACTAGGTACGACAAATAAGGTATTACATAAAATAGATACTGGAGATGCCGAACCCTTTAAGATACCGTATAGACGGTTACCCTTAGCAAAAAAGAGAGTAGCTGAGGATGAAATAAATAAGATGTTGGAACAGGATGTAATAGTCCCTTCCAATAGTCCATGGAGTAGTCCTGTGTGTATGGTAACAAAAAAAGACGGTACTATCCGTTTCTGCATAGACTACAGGAAGTTGAATGGAATAACGAAAAAGAATTCGTATCCATTACCGAGAATAGATGAAACCATTGACTCCTTAGGAGGAAACAGTTGGTTTTGTACCCTAGACTTGCAATCAGGCTATTGGCAAGTGGGAATGAACCCTTCAGATATGGAGAAAACTGCATTTTCAAGTCATATTGGATTATTCCAATATAATGTAATGCCGTTTGGATTGTGCAATGCACCTGCAACATTTGAAGCAATGATGGAAACAATTCTAAGTGATTTATTGTGGAAAAGATGTCTTGTATATCTAGACGATGTCATTGTCTTCGGAAAAACATTCGAAGAATGTTCTAATAACCTGAAAATGGTACTAGAACGTATTATTTCAAATGGTCTCAAATTGAAACCTAAGAAATGCCACATGTTTAGAAAGTCCATAAATTATTTGGGCCGCATCATCAGTGATGAAGGAATAAAGGCTGATCCGGAAAAAATCGAATCAGTTACGAATTGGAATAGACCTAAAACACCCAAAGAAGTGAGGTCCTTTTTAGGATTCTGTTCCTATTATAGGGAATTTATTCCGAATTATTCTAGAGTCAGTTACCCATTACAAGCAATAGCTAACTGGACTCCAGGAAGTACCAAGGAAAAATTTCCTTGGACGCATGAACAGGAAACCGCTTTCCAAAAGCTAAAAGACCTGTTCACGAGTACTCCCGTATTGCAATATCCGAATGAGACGGATCATTTCATACTGGATACTGATGCTAGTAATGATAGCATTGGTGCAGCTCTCTCGCAAGTCCAAAATGGGAGAGAAGTGCCAATTGCCTTTGCCAGCAACACACTGAGCAAGACTCAGCGCAATTACTGCACAACCAAAAGAGAGTTGTTAGCAGTAGTCGTATATACCAAGAAGTTCAAACATTTTCTATGGGGAACGAACTTTACTTTGCGTACGGATCATTCCTCTTTAAGGTGGCTACTGAACTTCCGAGATGCTGAAGGCATGTTAGGCCGATGGCTAGCCCATTTATCCGAATATGGGCTTGAACATCAACAGATTCAGCATAGACCCGGAGTTAAGCATTTAAATGCTGATGCTTTGTCTCGAATACCAATCCGGAAATGTGATAATCCGGATTGTACTGATTGTGGAGCTCATAAGGCAGTGTTAGCAGGGATTCGAAGACCATTCGTACCCCTAGTTGCCAGTATACTGGATTGGTCTATGGATCACATACGACATTTCCAGGAAGCTGACTCGATAACTGCACAGCTACTGCAATTAGTGCCAAAGGGTATACGTCCAGTTAGACCAGAGGTCTCTCTGGAAAATCGAGAAATGAGAAGGTTTCTTGCTCAATGGACCGAGCTTGAAGTCCGGAAAGGCGTGTTATACCGTTGGAAGCCATGTAATAATGGTGATAGAATCATGCAAGTGGTGATACCACATGCCATGAGACATGACATTATGTACTTTTGTCATGGACATCGGACCAGTGGTCATTTCGGAAGGAAACGCTCGCTAGCACGACTTTCCAAGAAATACTATTGGCCTGGCATGACACGGGACTTGCAAAGATGGGTAACCACCTGTCCGGATTGTTGTAAAAACAAACCCGGACCCGGGATGGGCAAACTTCCCCTATCCCAAGAACTTTTCGGAGTTAGATTCGCAAGAATCGGGGTAGATATTATTAGTGGATTTAATACAACCGCTAATGATAATACCTGTATGATGGTAGTGTGTGATTATTATACGAAATACACTAAAGTATTTCCACTACCGGACCACAAAGCAATTACTTGTGCCGAAGCTTTTGTAAAAGGTTGGGTACTAAGCTTCGGTGTACCATTAATGTTACACAGTGACCAAGGCAGAGAGTTCGAATCAAATCTCTGGCAGGGTATGTGCGAATACTTGGCTATTTGCAAGACTAGAACCAATCCGTATAGACCACAAAGCGACGGATTAGTGGAAAGGTTCAATAGAACCCTCATCCAAGTCCTAAAGTCACTCGTTAATGAACATATGGATGACTGGGATGAGCAATGTCATTTTGTGACACATGCTTATAATAGTACAGTACATTCAAGTACAAATTGTTCTCCGAACCTTTTAGTATTCGGAGAGGATTTGATAATGCCTGCTGACCTAGTTTTTGGAGTCGTAGGAATGGACCCTGAACTACCTTGCCATGTAGTTTTTGTGGAATGTTTAAGAGACAGATTTAGAAAAGCATATGAGTCTGTCCGAATTGATTTGGAGAAAAGTGCCAAATGGCAGAAAGTAGGATACGATACCGATCTAAAACATCGGAAATTCCAATCCGGAGACAGAGTCCTTAGATTACATGAACCACTTAGACACATAAAATTAGCGTCTAATTGGGACGGTCCCTTTACTATAACACAAATTATCAGTGATTGTACCGTAATTATTAAATCTGACCTTGGTCGACTCTATAAGTCAAATGTGGCTAGATTAAGGAGATGGTCTGGGAGGGAGACCTCCACAGAAATGTATGGTGAAGGTTCCGAAAGGATCCTGAATCAGAATCGCATAATAGACCAGGTAAAGAACACTACAGTGAAGCGTGGTCAGGGTAGACCCAAAAAGTGTTCCGAATCAGTGACACCCACGCCAACACCGATTAAGCGTGGGGGAGTTAAAAAAGTCTCGGCAGGTGAAGACAAAAAGAAGAGGAAAGGTGTTTCTAAGGCTAAGAAGCACCTAGAGAAAGCTCTTCAGACTGTCAGGTCCGATAAAGAACTATCCGAGAAGGGGAGATACGTTCGCCGCAGCCCCCGAATTGCCCAGAGGACTGCAGTGACCTAACCTGTATACACAACGAGTGTAATGTTTACATTTAGAGGAACGGATGACAACTGACCCTAAAGGCTTATTTGTCGCCCCCGCATGATGTACCAATGGGTAGTGGACGGATAATCCGGTGGATTTGCTTAAGCTTTCCATAATCTCCACTTAAATCCCCAGTCGAGTCATCGGGGTGAGCGATAATTACCTAAAAACAATCAGTTTGTTGATGTACCGCCTGTAGCACGTGCGTTTCCGCATGACGTCACCGTGTCCAGTCTCGGCTGACCTCTCGTGACCTCGCGGACCGCGGGGAAATGACGTCACGAAAGCTGGCCTGTCGCCATATTTGTTTTCGGTAACGTTCAAGACGGTCGAGCTCGCTCCCTTCTTGGATTTTACCGGCTAAGCAAACCCCCCGCTGCTCCTCCAGAGTCTGTCTCCTGGTAGACAGACTCCGTTTGTGCCGGCCCCGGCGCCGTAAAAGCCGGAAAAAGGAGTAGTTTACTCCCGTGGGCGATTCCCCAGTCATGGCTGAGGAATCCGTAGCTGCAGCCAAGCTATCCGGTGACCCGGATAAGCTGACTCCGTCCGCAGAAGCTTTTCCGGAAGCTTTGTCGCCTGTTACACAGGAAGAGAGCGAGATGATGGACGTGGAGGAACCCACGGATCGCTCGTTCGAGGAGAAGCTGGCTTCATTCTCACTCAATGAGCCAGAGAAACTGCTATCTCCACTCCCAGCAGAGGGATCCGGAGCGACTGCGAGTGCTGAACCCGCAGCGACAGAGTCCGAAACTACCCAAGTTGACGGACAGAAGGATGAGTGGAAGCCAGCAGTGGCGGAGCCTTTTCCAGCTAGTTATGATGGTCGCTACCTGTATGTCCACCCGGAACTGCAGGCACAAGTGACCTACGCGGACGGGACACCAGTCAGGATGGACCCGAAAGTCAGGATAGCTATCGAGGGCGTCATGGCTCCCGAACAGCTGACCAGGATGCCTCCCGAGTGGCTTCGAGACTGGCCGTGGTTCCAACGGGGACTTATGGTGGACGCCGGTTTCCGTGAAACCGTGTACGCAGCTAACCGAGCCTTCGAGCTCGGAGCGTATCCGAAGCCTGACAAGTCCCTGTGGAACGTCAAGGCTACGAACATTAACTGGGTAGGCTGTGTCTGGGATACCGATGGCCAGACCTACCCACGCCCTAGTGCTATCCGGACGCCGTGCCGGACCACTAAGGAATTCCGGGAGGCCGCTGCTAACTTCGAGCAGTGGGACGACGGTTACTACATAACCGAACAGGAATTGGTGGATGTCCAGAACAATTCACTAATCGGATTGGACCGAGCTGCAGCCCTTCGGACGGTTATTGTCCGCCGCATGACTGCCGAACAGGAGGCACAGGAAGAGGCTAAGAGGGCCGCGGAAGCACCCGCACCTCCTATCCCCGACCTGAAGCTTGCCACCAGAAGCTCCGCCAGTGCTACATCAGCTACCGGCAGCACTACTACTCCAGTAGAAGCCACGACCTCCAGCACATCCGGAACCCAGGAACCGGAGGAAGACTGGAAGGTCAGTAAGAACCGACGATCCGCTGCTCGGAAGCTCAAGAATCTCCCGGATTCTGTGAGAGCCGAGCCGAAACCCAGCACCTCAACCACTGGTAGTACTGCCATGGAGGTTGAGTCGTCTGACGAGGAGTCGGTGCACGAATCCTCGGTTGAGTATGATGAGAAGGCCACTCCATCAACTCAAACCGAGGCCGAACGTTGGGCTAACGCCAAATCCGGATTCAAAACCCGGATCCCGACGTGTTTCTCCGACTGTGCGTACGGAGTTAAGAAGGACGGCTCTACCCTCTATGCCTGTCCAGACTCAATCAATAAGAACGATGAGTCGGATGATGAAGATTGGATGCGCCTTTCGGACGAGGACCCCAATCCGAGCAAAGCCTATCGAAAGATGTGGCTTATGCTAAACCACACCGAAGGGTATTACACTTATACCCAGAGGAGGAAGCTGCGTTGGGCTTTAGAGAAGTGGTACGGTGACGATCAAAAGTCCTGTCCCTTCTCTATCTGCCAGGATGCGAGTGATGTCTCGATCCGGACCTGGAGTACTCCAGCCCGGTTCCAAAGGCATCTGGTAGAGGCCCACTTCCACCATCACCCGGTTTACATTTGTGATCCGAGTTATGGTAAGAAGGGCAAGAAGTGTACTACGAAGGTGCAATACAACCGACGTAGTGATCTGGCTAGACACCAGAAGAAATGCCACGCAGAAGGTTTGGACGGGGCCCGGAAGCGCATCATGGAGCTTCATCAGGAACTCATGAAGGAGTTCGATAGCCTGAGCGAGGATGCTTGGTCTAAGATCCGACCAGGGGACCAAGTCCTCTGCGAAGTTCCGAAGACCAAGGATTCGAAACTCCGAGCAAAGATAGTCCTGACTCCTGGAAAGGGTAAACTGGACATGCACGAGTCTCTCTGGCAGAAATGCGAGGAATCCGGAAAGGATGCAAAGAGAGCTCGTGAAAGGAGCAGGAGAGACCAGAACCGTGGCGGCAACGGTAATGGTCAGAGCACGACAAAACCGAAGGTCAGAGCAGAGGACCGTTCCAGGTCCCCTCTGACAAGGCACCCCGCAGAACAGGCTCAGGGCACTCCGGTGTTCAAGAAGCCTGAACCTGCCGGATACGCTGGAGCCGTATCTAAACCTGGGAAAGTGAGTTCTCGAAACTTTCCGTCCTTAAACCAGGGACCTGGACCTGAGAGCCAGACCTTGGTGGTAGGAAAGGATGGTCGCCTTATGCCAAAGAAGACCACCGCATCTGCTGCCGCCGGATCTGCATCCGCTCCAGCCGCCCCACCAGTTACCTTTACCCAGGAGCAGTTAAACATGTACCTGCAAATGGGACTGAAACAGAATGTACCACCTGCCTTCTGTGTACCAACGACAGGTGTGTCCGGGAGTCCTAAACCCGGAAGTGGTCCACAGGCCGCCTCGACTCCTCCCAAGGCTGTCGCGGCACCTGAGAAACCGAAGGACGCCATTACCATTAAAACTGGTAATGCGGAAGTTTGGTTTGAGAAGTCTCGCCAAGGGGAGGCAGATGTCCAGAAGGCCATCTACACCCATTGGGAGAAGACCGTTCGTGAGAAAGCGATCGAGTTTCATCAGGGTCTCCTAAACGAAACTCTGTTGTGTATGAAACAGGTGGGCGACGCTGAAAAGCAACGTCTCGAGACTCTCATCCGGGACGATGTAAAGGCCCAGGAGGAGGCTGCCTCAGCTGCTCAAGAAAAAGCAGCTATGGATGTACACGTGTTGGAAAAGCGTGTAAAGGAGGAGATCACTCGGAACACCAACCTGAACACTAAGTTCATGAGGGTGTTCGGAGTCGACTTGGACGAGTGGGACGGCACTCCCGAGTCGGCTTTAGCTCTTCTAAAGAAGAAGCATGCTAAGAAATCCGTTTAAAGCATGCTAGGGTTATTTCTTCCATAATTTTTTTTCCAACACCAAATGACCAGATATAGTCTTTGCGGAACCCTATAGGTCTGCGAATGCTTTTTCTAGTGCATGAACACCTATGCTATGTGTTCCGGGTTCCTTTGACCAGTCTATTATTCAGGTTGTATAACATTTATTACACCCTGAATAGCCTATTCGGATTTATAATTTCATCCATGAACAATCCGATAGTAGACTTGCTGCTGTGAGACGTATCCGGATGCCAGTTCCAGACTCCTGCTGTTACCCGTGCTAACCAATTACTAGGATGGACTTTACGATTTACCTCTACAACTCATCTGTACTCCCGAATGGACTTATATCTCTACTACTATTACTTCCGGATCAACCTATCTCGGACTATTATTTTACTTATGTCAACTAAACTTAAAAAGGATTACGTTCTCTACACAGTTGACACATCCGGACTAATATTCTACAAATCTACACCATTCGGATATACTATAAACTTTAGCACTACTAGAGGATTGTGGGTAGCTGCCCCAAATCAACTACCGTGTTCACTCAATATAAGGAAACTATAAACTTTAGCACGTCCATCCCGTGGTTAGCTGACCACACCTACCTACTAGTACCCGGAGGATACAGCAGAAGACTCCAGCAGCATTTATAACTCCTGTATATTGTATATAATGTCATATTTCTATTTTTCTATAATATTATATGTATGTACATATCCACTAGATACATATTATAATACGGGTACATAGACATTTCCTGATACGGATCTCTAATCACTATTAGTATTTATATTATAAGATCCGTTAAACTTCACCAGATAACACATATTATTGTCCTGCGAGACAAATTATATAATAAGTATAATGATCTGGTGCTATAAAGGTTATTAGGTACACGGTGATAATATATTATTATATTCATTACCACGCCGTGATGTTTTTTTCTTTTTTTTTCAAGTGTATGTTATATATAATCCTATTCGTACTACTCACGGAATCCTTAACGGATTCGTATAATATTAATATACGACATGTCATTAGATAGTGATGTTACTATAACAGTCTTCTTTAAGACTACATATTCAAATGTGGTGTCAATGACTACAAACACACATACGGATGTTATTATGTGATATGTTTTATTATCGACAGTTCCGTTACACATAGCTGTCATCATCACATGTATACGATTCATATTACTTGTCTTATTAATTATACCTGAAATATAATACAATATTATGTGGTATAATAATTAAATAGACAGTTCCGTTTCACATAACTGTCTCTTCTTCAAGTAATTCGTATAATATTTCAACATCCTAATCGTTATATGTAACTAAATTCCACTATCGAATAGATATATATGACATCTGGTTCACAATTTATTTAGTGTTAATGTTATACCTATGGTTGTACCTCTATTACTAAAGGTTTAGACATCTAGAAATGTTATCCTAGTAATATTATATGTATAACACCCTCCTAAATGTCTGGGGGAGTGGTGTAGAGGTACACTTTACTAAACCATAGGAGTTGGGTACCGTCTGACGTGGCGGGTGAGTCGAGTCGTTGGACGTTCCTCAGGTTCCGGATAGGTGGCAGCACCGATCCGGGTCTGTGGGGACATCTGACGATGAACACCTGGGTCCGTATATAAAGCCCAGGGCTCAGCCGCTACGTCAGAGGCCCTTCTGGCCTCCACACTATGTAAACCACTGTCTTTTAATATTAGCTGCCTCTTTGATATCATTCGGCAGCCGTGAGTGTGCATTAAGTAATAAACCTAACCGTTGGCATACACTTGGAATACTGTCTTACTCTTTCTTTCCGAATCGTAAGACCCGAACCCCCCCCAGGTCCGTAAGGCCACAAACCCTTACAAAATCTTCAAACCACTCTTTCCATGGTCGAGTACCGTCATATTCCTTAGGAATCACGGCTACCCTTCGGGCGGAATTGTGAGCATACATCAATCTAGTGCATTGCTGTTTGCTCCATTCAATCGCCTTGGTTTCGTTCAAGGTTCGATTGCCCCCTATACCACCGAAGCTCGTGCTGCCCGGTGGAGGTGGTGGCGGCGGCTGTGTATACGTCCACTGTGAACCACTGTGGTTCGTATAGCATGCACCCCCCTGGTTAGGGCCGGTACCCGAGGTACTACTGTTACCTGTGGTACCCGTAGCACCACCCCCCCCCCTTGTGCGCCTTGGTAGCCGCCGTCGGACGGCTGGTTTCCCGTTGATTGACTGCCATCGTTCGATGGAGTTTGTTGGCCGCTGTCATTACCAGCTCCTAACCCCACATTTTCGGCCTGATCCACATGTATGTGGAATCCACTAGTCTCCGCGCTACTGTCGGAGGCATCCCGGGGTGCATAGTCTGGGTCTAAGTTGTGGACTATAGGGACTTCACTTATCCGGACTCTACTAGTTCGGCCATGCTTATCTTGGGTTCTGATATAAACTCCCCCTTGATCTACATTCCGCGTCGCATTGTCATTGACAAAAGGATTGTACTGCGGATGCTTAGGTGTAGAACAGGAGACTGGGTCACCCTGTTTAACGAACGTCGAGTTTGGGTTTGCGTCCTTACTCGCAGGAGGAGCATTCGCTTGCTCTTGCTCCTGTAAATAACTCTCCATAGCAGACTTATTTATTGTGAGGGTAGCTACATCTGTAGTCAGGTTTTGCTGTTCCTCCCTCAGCTGTGCGTTTTCTGATAAGATCTCGGATCGAATCTTCTCATTTTCTGCAACAGCTCGGTTTCGCTCCTCTTGAGCGGCCAATGCCTCTCGCTTAAAAGTATCCTTTAGTAGACGATACTTTTCACCCTTCTCTTTCTGAGACCTCTGGTACTCATTGGTCTCCTTCCTGATCTCGGATTGTTCCGAGACCATTTTGGCCTCTGTCTCAGCCTTTCGGAGTTGAAGTTTCTTTAGCTTCTCCTCCATGGCATGCAACTCAGATTGTAGTCTGTTTACATCCCGGGCCTTAGCAACCTCCTCGGCTCTAGCCTTTTTGATTGCTCTGAGTCTATTGGCTTCTTCGAGTTCCAACTCGGCCAATCTTTTCTCTTTTTCACGTTCGTCTTTCTCCTTTCGCTCCAATTGATGGGCTACGGAAGTTAGACGATATTTCAGGTCAGATTCTTTTAGAATCGCCTCCTGTTCAACGGATCGTAACTTTCCGATCCGAGATTTAGTTTTCTCTTCAATTTTCAATTGGGCTTCCATGAATTGTTCATGTTGCCTCTTAGCCTGCAACTCTACCTGCTCTTTGGCTTTCAAATAGGCCGAGGTAGTTTTATACCCGGGGCCCATCCAACGTCCGTATATCGACCTGCGGCTGCCTCCAGGGTTGAACATGGAGTCAGACAAGCCTTCGTCCAAAGATAGGCCTAGGTGATGCTTTTCCGAGTTTCTCGGTTCAGCATCCCGAGGCTTAGTCTTCGGATTTACTTTCGGGACCACTGGGTCCCTTATGGCTTTACCATCGTCGCTGTCATGGTCCGACGATGTCATTAATGGGGCTACTCCGTTTGCCCCCTCTGGTACCGCTCCCGGGGGGGTTGCAGTGCGCTGCATAGGGCTCTGTGCTATTGGGGTACCCAAGCTGCTAGCCGAGCCTGCTGGTGCAATAGGACCTAGCTGGCGTCTGCTAGTTATAACCTGGGACCAATCGCTCAAGTCCAAAGTTGGGGGTCTTAATACCCCCCTAAACAATCCTGTATCCGGTGCTCCCGTTTGAGGTGTACCGGGATACAATTTTACGATGCCATCACCGGTGGCACCGTCCATCAGACCGGGTGTCGAGAAAACAGTTCGGACACCCTCTGGATTGTACATTTGTTGTTGACCGGGCTTCCAGTCTAACAACAGATGCTGGGATGTAAAGTCATCCTCTTCGAATCCCTCTAGCCCATGGCTGGGGGGATCCGCTTCGGGTTTCCCGAGGCTTTCGGCCAATGTGGCCGCGCTCCACCCCCGAACCAACTGGTCACGGCACCAGTGTAATGGTTCGTATCGACTTATATGTTGGGTGGCTCGTTGGCTCGCTTAACACTAGAGATACCAACACAACACGAGTAGTTCGGGTTGGGCAAAGCCCCAGATACCCCTACCTCTCGGGTAGGACTTTATTCAGTTTGTCAATAGATTATATTGAGCGTCTTGACTGGACCATGTCCAGTCCCCTTCTGCCGCTCGTCCGGCTTCTTAGTAGAAGCTGGACGCCAGGCATGGTGCTGCCCCCTCTTGTACCAACGGGGTATCGCAAAGCGACACCTAGCTGGCATAGAAGGAACAAGCACCACACGAACACGTCTCTCGGATGAACGGCACTAATATATATACAACGATGCCGGCCCCTACACTGATATCATGTGTGAGAGCTTTACATGACGTCCTGCATGGTACATCATCATAGTGAGTACGTTGTAAATCTGTGTGAATCTTTGTATCTGACTGCCATGGGTGTAAAATATTTGTCACACACATTTAGAGTAAGTTTTATGAATCTCATATGTCAGCAATGTAGAAATGCCACACATAGCATTCTGAACAATCAAATTCCATCAATTAACATCAGCAATATGGAATAATAGGAGAGGAGGTGTTTTAACACCAATCACAAATTGTAGGGAGGAGCACACATTGCAGTCTACAGAAACAGCCAAACATCATGGGAAGTATGCCTAGACTCAATGATGTCTAGACTCAACAATGTCTAGACTCCATGTTTCAACATTTCTTTTCTCTGTATGTTCCATGTGTATAGACGTCAACCTGTCCCCCTTCTTTCAAAAGTATTTGAAAATCATCGATGTCCAAATAATTGCCTTTGGCCAATGCACTCAGGCACTCATCCATGAGCTATGACCTGAAACTTTGAGGAAACAAAGATAGAAGCCCATGGTGGTTCAACAAGACATTACATGTGGTAGACCCATAATAAAAAGGATATAAAATCTTTGATCTGAGGGATATCAAAAACCAGTCATCCTACAAATTGGAAAGCTTCGGCCTCAGAGGTATATTCAAGTCATAGAGTACACATTCACGAGTGTTCATCTGATCTGTGTGATGTCCTGCATTGTGCATCATCAGAGTGAGTAAGTTGTGCGTTTGCATAAATTTGTGTGAAATCTTACATTAAACAAAAACAGTCAAAAAAGACAGCCTTTTAATATAAAAGTCACTCTACATAGATAACTTTGCTGATATCACGTGTGAGAGCTTTACATGACGTCCTGCATGGTACATCATCATAGTGAGTAAGTTCTACCTCTGTGTGTCATCTTGACACTGCCATGGGTGTAAAATATTTGCCACACACATTTAGAGTAAGTTTTGTGAATCTCATTTTCAGCACTGTAGAAATGCCACACATGGCATTCTGAACAATCAAATTCCATCAATTAACATCAGCTATATAGAATAATAGGAGAGGAGGTGTTTTAACACAGATCACAAATTGCAGGGAGGAGCACACATTGCAGTCTACAGGAAACAGCCAAACATTATGGGAAATATACCTAGACTCAATAATGTCTAGACTCAATAATGTCTAGACTCAATAATGTCTAGACTCCATGTTTCAACATTTTTTTTTCTTTGTATGTTCCATGTGTATAGATGTCAACCTGTCCCCTTCTTTCAAAAGTATTTGATATGCATCTGTTAATTATAAGAGAAGTTGTGTGATTGTTACACCAGTGCATAAATAATTTTGGACCATCTAGCAATCTAAGAACTATAAGCAGAATCTTCATAGACATCCATATTGGTCCTTAGACAGACGAGTGAT
The DNA here is from genome assembly GCA_949317995.1 of Acholoe squamosa. Classification (NCBI taxonomy): domain Eukaryota; kingdom Metazoa; phylum Annelida; class Polychaeta; order Phyllodocida; family Polynoidae; genus Acholoe; species Acholoe squamosa. The sequence continues at coordinate 211,320 of OX439051.1, read as the reverse complement.
TATGTGTAAAATCCAGAAAGACACAGATGTAAAATCTTAAACCAAATGGACATCGCGGTATTTTTAGGAAAGTTAAGCCTTGGAGGCGTGCCAGAGCATTAATTCATCATGCTCATTGGTTGTTATGATGCATGAATGCAGCCCTGGAGAGTAACTCGGCAGGGCTACATGCATGCATCATGCCGACCATACAGGATTGATACACAAACTCCTGGAGGGTCAGCATGATGCTAAAATGAAGCGCTGGTGAGCAGTTACTCCAGCACTTCATCGGTGCATCATAATGACCAATGAGCATGATGCATTAGTGCACAATAAAAGAATCATTCCTCATCATGTCACACACTCTATGTACTTGGCTGTAATGCTGACCCACACCGGTAATCTGTGATGTTAGACTGAATGTGTACATCATTATAGTGCGAAAGTACCGAGTATATGCAAATCAGTGTGAAACTTTACAACATCACACCAACAGGAGCCAATTTGAACAACTAATCCATTTTATATCCTCTGAACAGTGTAGTGATAATAATCAATGAAGTCCTTACCTATCATAGATAATAGGTTAGAATATAATTAACGTGGAAAGAGGTATTCTGCACCAAAACTGGACATCACAGACATGAAAAATAAACACTTAGTTTTTATTTTCTCACCTTTTAATAGATAATGGTTGCACGGGACAATCTAAGAAATGTAACCAGCAAAAATGTTGATTGGAACCACTAATCATATGGAATATCATGTAAAGACAATAGCCATAGCAGTCCACATACTTGTTTATCCACAATGACAAGCATGTATGATCTTCAATCATAGGAACATGCAAAAAAAAACAGCCGTTGTAAAGTTACAGGCTCAGAGAAGTATTTGTCATAGGCCATACATTTATTCTTACAGCAGATCTAGGTAAGAACTCTGTGACATTTTGTATGAAACACCATCAGACTGAGAAAGCACTGTTTGTGGATAACTTAAAGAATCAAAGAATGGAGTTTTTCAATGACACAAAGAAAGTTGAAGTGAAGTGGTGGAAGTATCAGAATGGCAGAGATGGGCTGTTCTGAGGCCTGTGCTGCCTTGTAGGTACATTCCATCATTAAACAGGGGTTCTATCAGAATGGCAGAGATGGGCTGTTCTGAGGCCTGTGCTGCCTTGTAGGTACATTAAAGATTTCATTATTTTCCCTCCCAAAAACCCATTGTATGGTAAGAAACATTCATTGTAAACGAATTCAGATCATCTTAAATTCGTTATATTGGGATTCTTTTACTATAGAAATGTAGAGGACTGAATTGGGAAAAGTGAATTTGTTTGTTATAAACAAAAATTCGTAGTAACAGGATTTGTTATAACGGAATTTTACTGTATATATATATATATATATATATATATATATATATATATATATATCCCGTGCAGAGTATCCATGCAGGATGCGATATTCACATCTAATAGACATAATATTTTTATGCCTTGGGATATCTCTTATTGAGGTATCCTATCTGACTATGATCTGAATAATCTTGCTGTATCGTTACAGAAGTTGTTACGGTATGATTACAGTGGATTGTATTGTAGAATTACAGCAACTCACCTGCTTTAGATTTACAGCAAAATGTATTGGAACCAAAGTTGCCAAGGGGTTTTGCTGTAAAATAACCCTGGCTACTACTAACAGTGTAGTAGCAGTTACTCCAAGCAGCTCAGGAGAGTAGGTAGTCCTCTAAATTGGTTTATCAGGTTTTGCAGCTCAGCTTTTTCTTGAGTACCCATACAGTATTGCCCACCTTGCCTATGTAACCATCATTTACATGTATACATGTCTGATCTAATCTGACTCTTTACTTTTGAAACAGGTCCCATGAATGCAGTTTCTCTGGACAAGAAAGCACATTTTGAAATACATAAACCTAAAGGATGTCAAGAAAGTCGGAGCACGTGCTGAAATTAGCTTTGTTCATGCTTGCTATGCTGTATTTAAAGGTCATTATGTCACCCAAAGATTGTACTCACACATTAACTGGTACCAACGCTATCAGCATAGTCAAGAAAGCACCTATTAAAGTGTTCAAGTTTGACCCAGCAGACATCAAAGACTGTAGTGATATATACAAGGGCCAGGAGAAGGAGGATTTGGTACTTCCTCAGAGGTATAAATCTGTGAGGCCTTTATTAGATGCTGAGCTAAAGAAGTATGGAGGTGCCAGAACGGGTCATGTAGGACTAAACGAACAGCAGGCTGCATTTTTCCTGGATCTGGTCAATGCAAGTTTCATCAAGACTGTGTGTGAAACAGGATTCAATGCAGGTCATAGTGCTTTAACCTATTTGACAGGGAACGAGGAGTGTATGGTTTATTCATTTGACTATGGAGGATTCCGCTACTCTAAACCAATGTCCAGATTCCTCAAAAAGCACTTTCCCGGGAGACTGCAGACTATTTGGGGAGATACCAAAAAGACTGTTCCTAATTTCACCAAGAAGAATCCTCAAGTAAAATGTGATCTGATCTTTATTGACGGAGGTCACAACTACCCCAAGGTCAAGGCTGATCTGAGGAATTTGCGAGCACATGCTAATACAGACTTCCATGTTCTTATGGTGGATGACTACATGGGACATGATATCAATAAGGCATGGACTGAAGAAATGACAGATCTTCGAGTCAAAGAAACATTTCATTGTCATACAAGAAAATATAGAAAATGGAGCCTCGGGATAGGCAAATATATATTGTAATGTCTAAATCAAAACAAATACAACTGATTCAGGTTAAAGAACTTTATGCTAGGAATGGATATAAAGATTAACAAAATGGTATGCAGAAGGTTTATACTTCTAAACTTGACGTGCTCAAGTTATTTTCTGTCAATTCTGTTGGAAGCTAGACAAGAGGGTTGGTGCTGCCCCCTCATGGCTTTTCTTTGCTATCAGAGCGACACCTGTCCTCACCAGAGTGGACTTACATTACAGCCAGACCACCTCTCGGACAATCTGCAATACTACATACAACCTGATACAGGCCCAGTATTGGACCTCCCTTGTAACTTTTGACAGAAACCTCATCTTCAAATATTTGCTATTGACATGGAGCTGTTAAATGACGAGGGTACTCCAACAATTATGTAATTAATGTAAGGCATTGTTCATTCTATGTGACATTATCCAAAATAATTATCAGGTAATTGTTTCCTTTTCACTAAGTCTAAAGCCTCAGGTGCATTCCAAATTCGACTCATATTCCTAGATTTTGAGGTTCATTTGGAGAACTAATGCCATGTGGATGTCTTATCTAGATGTTCTTGATTTCGCAAAAGAGTAAAGAAAAATCTTTCAACATTTCATGAAAGAAAAAACATAAATATGCATTGGACATTTATAGAAAGGGTTGTCCATGAAAAGCATCATAACTAATAGACCCAAGCAAGAGGAGTGCATGTCTAGTCGGCTGCACTCTTGTCTATTCTCCTGAAAATGTGTGTATTGTTCATAGCCAGTACTAAGCGTCTTGCTACCAAATTAAACTAGCTGCGACACACAAACAAAATGTTTGCTTCAAGTGATAGGTACAGTTGATCAACATTTCTCACTACTTTATTTCGGAACTTCCTTGTAATTGAGTAGTCAGTATTCATGACATTGGTCAACTTGTAATGTTTAAACTCAACTATCCTCTTTTGAAATAATGAATTGATTTGATCCCCTTAACCTTGTTTATGAATTGAACACTGGTTTAGGCATAAAGAAAGAGATACAAAACACACATTTAATTCTGCTCCTTTCCCAAAGCAACTATCCTTATCAGATACAGTTTACATAGATATGCATTAAACGATTAAAGTTTTATATACTCCTGAGTATCTATGTCATTGTTGTAAATTATGTAAATAAGACATATGGGCCAATTACTGAACCTTGTGGGTCTGCACAGATGGCGGTATAAAAGGGCGACTGAAAATTGTAATCACTTCGATTTTTCTAACAGCTGTGGAACCTAAGCAAAATTTTCTTGCCTTATAAATACACTTTCATATATATACAAAGAGTAAGTATTCTCATGTCAAATGCCTTTTTAAGTCCTATGTACATGACTGATGTTTTGACAAGTATTTGATATGCCAGGAAATCAATTATGCTAGATAGCCAATCTGTGCCCCAGAGACATAATTTAAGATACTTATGTCTCAAAGTTTTTTGCTTTTGTTAAAAAAACAACCTTGAACCCTGCCTGGAGTTACACAGCGAAATAATTGAGAATTTTTTTTCTTGCTGTACACAGTTGTCCAGAAGTTTCAGAAGTTTGTACATAATCTCTGTGGTACCATTTATTTTTAAACTAATGTTAATCAAATAACCTGTCAAAGATGTATACACACTTTCTCTAGAAGAAATCATAGGTATGAATGTAAAATCAAGAGACATTGGATTTATAAATTGAATCTTTCCAAATCTCTGAAAGATGAGTTTCTCACAATCAACTCTGAGGTGAAATCAACATGGAGGGATCTTTTGCACATCATTTAAGCAGTCGTTATAAGTTACTTATGTCTCCAAACATTGTTTGACCTGATACACAAGTATACCAGCATCAAGTAACTTGCACCTATTTGATGCATCATCCTGACACCTTCACAATGTATGAACCCAGCCGGTGGGCATACTACATGTCCCACTGTCTGCTCTGTTGGCAAGACACAGGAATGTACCTAACAAATGACAAATTGTCTCTACCACTAATAACGTAAAAATATATCTAGAGTCTGAGAGAGCGAACAAGTTGTCTTTCTGTAGAGGCTCATGACTGATTGATCTAGTGTATATAAATACAGTATTCCTAGCATTAATAACAATATATAACCTTTTTACAATCTGACAGAATGTATGAGTTGTCTTTCTGTAGAGGCGGACGCTGAAGGCACCTGGAAACCGTCACAGGGTATAACCCCATTAGATTTGGTAACGTCTGAGTTTGCTCCTGCGTTACTGCAAATAGTAATAGGAGGTGGAACAGGCTGTAAATAGTCCTGGTCCATGGGTTGTTCTGGAATGCTTGTTCCACACTGCTGTGTGCCCGGGCTCACACCTACAGACTGGTCCAAGGGGTGCGAGACATTGTTCGCCACAGGCTGCAGGTAGTCTACACTCTCTGTGTGGCCTTTAGTATTGTTTGTTTGACCCTTGGTAGCCATGGTGACAGCTGGGCCATCAAACACCTCCAAGTAGTCCTCAGAGTCATTTGTCACTTGTTGTGGACCTACAGAATAAGTATTGGGTACAGCGGGTACATGGTGCTCAATACCAGCTGGTTTACTGTTTAGTAATTCAGGGAGCTGAACCACTTTACCCCGTGCTGCCCCACTGCAATTGTCTGCCTCTGTGCCTTCACAGTAGCCTACACTATTTGTACTTGTACGCTTGTCATAAGACAAATCTGGGCTTGTCTGGTCGACATAGTCACCGATATCGGGAGGGTTGCTGTTGATACCCTGCGGTAGTTTGAGCATTGCTTCCAGTAGATGTATAAGGTCATCAAACGAAGGCCGCTGTTCTGGTTCTGCATGCCAACATTGCTTCATCACATTGTACCTGTATGTGTGGGAAACAGGAGGGAATATTTTAGTCCATACAAGATTACAAGAGATGATAAAATTAGCCTTACACTCATGCTTTCTCTAATAATAGAAGAGACAGTGGTATAAGTAATGAGAAAAGCAATATTTGGCTCACAGTTAAATGTATATGCTGGTACTTTATAGTCAGGATTTTGATTAGTCAATGGAGTGCATAGTTTTATAATCTATATTAAACTTTGGGTTTTGGAGCCAAATTCCACTTATGGGTTGTTTGAAAGTTTAACTTTAGACACAAATTTATAAAGAAAAAATTTACAGTATAATCAAGACTGAATGGTGCCAATGTCAGCCTATATGATATCCTCAAGTTAGGGGTTTGATTGATTGATTGATTGATTTGTGTTTTACGGCACTTTAGCGGCACTAAGTGGCTATCCCGTGCTTCACAGGTTGATAATTTAACAGAGGAATGTGTCAGTGCCTGCGCATGTATGATCTTCAATCATAGGAACATGAAAAAAAAAAACAGCCGTTGTAAAGTTACAGCCTCAGAGAAGAATTTGTCATAGGCCATACATTTATTCTTACAGCAGATCCAGGTAAGAACTCTGTGACATTTTGTACGAAACACCATCAGACTGAGTAAGTACTGTCTGTGGATAACTTAAAGAATCAAAGAATGGAGTTTTTCAATGACACAAAGAAAGTTGAAGTGAAGTGGTGGAAGTATCAGAATGGCAGAGATGGGCTGTTCTGAGGCCTGTGCTGCCTTGTAGGTACATTCCATCATTAAACAGGGGATCTACACACATTGTCACTATAGCCTCCAAGCAGCAAGATAGATAGGTACCAGTGATACCTCCATATCAGGACAAGACTATGTATATCACTCTTATCTATGGGGTCACTAAGGGTGTTATAATAATCTGGGTACAAGTTATTATAACGATATATATGTGTAGCGGATCTGCTACTATATATCCTTGGGTAGCACACACACTTAGAGAGCTCTACATGGCCTCCTGCATGGTACATCATCAGAGTGAGTAAGTTCTACCATTTAGTATATCTCTGTTTGTTACTGCCATGGGTGTAAAATATTTGTCACACACATTTAGAGTAAGTTTTGTGAATCTCATTTGTCAGCACCGTACAAATGCCACACATGGCATTCTGAACAATCAAATTCCATCAATTAACATCAGCTATATAGAATAATAGGAGAGGAGGTGTTTTAACACAGATCACAAATTGCAGGGAGGAGCACACATTGCAGTCTGCAGGAAACAGCCAAACATTATGGGAAATATACCTAGACTCAATAATGTCTAGACCCAAATTGTTTAATGTATGCAAGAAGTGTGGAATATCTAGGTGCTTCTAGCTGGAATGCACTGAACGTAGACAGGAGAAATGCCCCTAGCCTGACTCAGTTTAAAGCTGAATCTAAAAGCTACCTGGCAAATCTCTTCCCCTATGTCAGTCCATAGCGCCTAAAATTATTTTTTTTCTTGAAAATACTTCATGATACTTGATCAATATTACTACAATGCTAGTTATGAACCAGTAACACCAATTTCTAAATTTAATTCATTTTTATTTACTAGTAGTATAATTTCTGATTTGTAAATTTAACCTGACCCCCTATCGTCATAATTTTACAACATTTTCTCATTGTGTCACCTGTCTTGCTAAACTAGAAAATAGAAGAAAGGTAGAACCAGAAGAATCAACCCTTACACAGTAATCTGTGGGGATGAGGTTCTCTTCCTTCATTATTATCTCGATTCTTTGTCAAATTTTTTTTCTTTATATAAATACCCTGTTGGTAAGTCCACATCTGTTTACTTTGTTGATAATATCTTGATTTCCCGGAGACTTCTATATATAAGCATACTATACGATACCTATGTACTGTATGTCTATGTAAGTGACATATATAAACATTACCGGTAAATCTTGTGCTTACATGTATACATCATCGACTTATGTACCAACAGAATAAGATACAATTTTGTTTGAGATAATAAAGAAAATCTAAACCAAAAAAGACTCAATAATGTCTAGACTCCATGTTTCAACACTTTTTTTTCTTTGTATGTTCCATGTGTATAGATGTCAACCTGTCCCCCTTCTTTCAAAAGTATTTGATATGCATCTGTAAATTATAAGAGAAGTTGTGTGATTGTTACACTAGTGCATAAATAATTTTGGACCATCTAGCAATCTAAGAACTATAAGCAGAATTTTCATAGACATCCATATTGGTCCTTAGACAGACGAGTGATTATGTGTAAAATCCAGAAAGACACAGATGTAAAATCTTAAACCAAATGGACATCAAGAAGCGGTATTTTTAGGAAAGTTAAGCCTTGGAGGCGTGCCAGAGCATTAATTCATCATGCTCATTGGTTGTTAGGATGCATGAATGCAGCCCTGGTGAGTAACTCGGCAGGGCTACATGCATGCATCATGCCGACCATACAGGATTGATACACAAACTCCTGGAGGGTCAGCATGATGCTAAAATGAAGCGCTGGTGAGCAGTTACTCCAGCACTTCATCGGTGCATCATAATGACCAATGAGCATGATGCATTAGTGCACAATAAAAGAATCATTCCTCATCATGTCACACACTCTATGTACTTGGCTGTAATGCTGACCCACACCGGTAATCTGTGATGTTAGACTGAATGTGTACATCATTATAGTGCGAAAGTACCGAGTATATGCAAATCAGTGTGAAACTTTACAACATCACACCCACAGGAGCCAATTTGAACAACTAATCCATTTTATATCCTCTGAACAGTGTAGTGATGGAAATCAATGAACTCCTTACCTATCATAGATAAAAGGTTAGAGTATAATTAACGTGGAAAAAGGTATTCTGCACCAAAACTGGACATCACAGACATGAAAAATAAACACTTAGTTTTTATTTTCTCACCTTTTAATAGATAATGGTTGCACGGGACAATCTAAGAAATGTATCAGCAAAAATGTTGATTGAAACCACTAATCATATGGAATATCATGTAAAAACTATAGCCATAGCAGTCCACATACTTGTTTACCCACAATGACAAGCATGTATGATCTTCAATCATAGGAACATGAAAAAAAAACAGCCGTTGTAAAGTTACAGCCTCAGAGAAGAATTTGTCATAGGCCATACATTTATTCTTACAGCAGATCCAGGTAAGAACTCTGTGACATTTTGTACGAAACACCATCAGACTGAGTAAGTACTGTCTGTGGATAACTTAAAGAATCAAAGAATGGAGTTTTTCAATGACACAAAGAAAGTTGAAGTGAAGTGGTGGAAGTATCAGAATGGCAGAGATGGGCTGTTCTGAGGCCTGTGCTGCCTTGTAGGTACATTCCATCATTAAACAGGGGATCTACACACATTGTCACTATAGCCTCCAATCAGCAAGATAGATAGGTACCAGTGATACCTCCATATCAGGACAAGACTATGTATATCACTCTTATCTATGGGGTCACTAAGGGTGTTATAATAATCTGGGTACAAGTTATTATAACGATATATATGTGCAGCGGATCTGCTACTATATATCCTTGGGTAGTACACACACTTAGAGAGCTCTACATGGCCTCCTGCATGGTACATCATCAGAGTGAGTAAGTTCTACCATTTAGTATATCTCTGTTTGTTACTGCCATGGGTGTAAAATATTTGTCAAACACATTTAGAGTAAGTTTTGTGAATCTCATTTGTCAGCACCGTACAAATGCCACACATGGCATTCTGAACAATCAAATTCCATCAATTAACATCAGCTATATAGAATAATAGGAGAGGAGGTGTTTTAACACAGATCACAAATTGCAGGGAGGAGCACACATTGCAGTCTACAGGAAACAGCCAAACATTATGGGAAATATACCTAGACTCAATAATGTCTAGACTCAATAATGTCTAGACTCCATGTTTCAACATTTTCTTTTTCTGTATGTTCCATGTGTATAGATATCCTTGGGTAGCACACACACTTAGAGAGCTCTACATGGCCTCCTGCATGGTACATCATCAGAGTGAGTAAGTTCTACCATTTAGTATATCTCTGTTTGTTACTGCCATGGGTGTAAAATATTTGTCACACACATTTAGAGTAAGTTTTGTGAATCTCATTTGTCAGCACCGTACAAATGCCACACATGGCATTCTGAACAATCAAATTCCATCAATTAACATCAGCTATATAGAATAATAGGAGAGGAGGTGTTTTAACACAGATCACAAATTGCAGGGAGGAGCACACATTGCAGTCTGCAGGAAACAGCCAAACATTATGGGAAATATACCTAGACTCAATAATGTCTAGACCCAAATTGTTTAATGTATGCAAGAAGTGTGGAATATCTAGGTGCTTCTAGCTGGAATGCACTGAACGTAGACAGGAGAAATGCCCCTAGCCTGACTCAGTTTAAAGCTGAATCTAAAAGCTACCTGGCAAATCTCTTCCCCTATGTCAGTCCATAGCGCCTAAAATTATTTTTTTTCTTGAAAATACTTCATGATACTTGATCAATATTACTACAATGCTAGTTATGAACCAGTAACACCAATTTCTAAATTTAATTCATTTTTATTTACTAGTAGTATAATTTCTGATTTGTAAATTTAACCTGACCCCCTATCGTCATAATTTTACAACATTTTCTCATTGTGTCACCTGTCTTGCTAAACTAGAAAATAGAAGAAAGGTAGAACCAGAAGACTCAACCCTTACACAGTAATCTGTGGGGATGAGGTTCTCTTCCTTCATTATTATCTCGATTCTTTGTCAAATTTTTTTTCTTTATATAAATACCCTGTTGGTAAGTCCACATCTGTTTACTTTGTTGATAATATCTTGATTTCCCGGAGACTTCTATATATAAGCATACTATACGATACCTATGTACTGTATGTCTATGTAAGTGACATATATAAACATTACCGGTAAATCTTGTGCTTACATGTATACATCATCGACTTATGTACCAACAGAATAAGATACAATTTTGTTTGAGATAATAAAGAAAATCTAAACCAAAAAAGACTCAATAATGTCTAGACTCCATGTTTCAACACTTTTTTTTCTTTGTATGTTCCATGTGTATAGATGTCAACCTGTCCCCCTTCTTTCAAAAGTATTTGATATGCATCTGTAAATTATAAGAGAAGTTGTGTGATTGTTACACCAGTTCATAAATAATTTTGGACCATCTAGCAATCTAAGAACTATAATCAGAATTTTCAGAGACATCCATATTGGTCCTTAGACAGACGAGTGATTATGTGTAATATCCAGAAAGACACAGATGTAAAATCTCAAACCAAATGGACATCAAGAAGCATTATTTTCAGGAAATTTACACCTTGGAGGCGTGCCAGAGCATTAATGCATCATGCTCATTGGTTGTTAGGATGCATGAATGGAGCCCTGGTGAGTAACTTGGCAGGGCTACATACGTGCATCATGCCGACCATACAGGATTGATACACAAACTCCTGGAGGGTCAGCATGATGCTAAAATGAAGCGCTGGTGAGCAGTTACTCCAGCACTTCATCGGTGCATCATGACGACCAATGAGCATGATGCATTAGTGCACAATAAAAGAATCATTCCTCATCATGTCACACACTCTATGTACTTGGCTGTAATGCTGACCCACACCGGTAATCTGTGATGTTAGACTGAATGTGTACATCATTATAGTGCGAAAGTACCGAGTATATGCAAATCAGTGTGAAACTTTACAACATCACACCCACAGGAGCCAATTTGAACAACTAATCCATTTTATATCCTCTGAACAGTGTAGTGATAGAAATCAATGAACTCCTTCCCTATCATAGATAATAGGTTAGAGTATAATTAACGTGGAAAGAGGTATTCTGCACCAAAACTGGACATCACAGACATGAAAAAGAAACACTTAGATTTTATTTTCTCACCTTTTAATAGATAATGGTTGCACGGGACAATCTGAGAAATGTAACCAGCAAAAATGTTGATTAGAACCACTAATCATATGGAATATCATGTAAAAACTATAGCCATAGCAGTCCACATACTTGTTTACCCACAATGACAAGCATGTATGATCTTCAATCATAGGAACACGCAAAAAAAAACAGCCGTTGTAAAGTTACAGCCTCAGAGAAGTATTTGTCATAGGCCATACATTTATTCTTACAGCAGATCCAGGTAAGAACTCTGTGAGATTTTGTAGGAAACACCATCAGACTGAGTAAGTACTGTCTGTCGATAACTTAAAGAATCAAAGAATGGAGTTTTTCAATGACACAAAGAAAGTTGAAGTGAAGTGGTGGAAGTATCAGAATGGCAGAGATGGGCTGTTCTGAGGCCTGTGCTGCCTTGTAGGTACATTCCATCATTAAACAGGGGTTCTACACACATTGTCACTATAGCCTCCAATCAGCAAGATAGATAGGTACCAGTGATACCTCCACATCAGGACAAGACTATGTATATCACTCTTATCTATGGGGTCACTAAGGGTGTTATAATAATCTGGGTACAAGTTATTATAACGATATATATGTGCAGCGGATCTGCTACTATATATCCTTGGGTAGCACACACACTTAGAGAGCTCTACATGGCCTCCTGCATGGTACATCATCAGAGTGAGTAAGTTCTACCATTTAGTATATCTCTGTTTGTTACTGCCATGGGTGTAAAATATTTGTCACACACATTTAGAGTAAGTTTTGTGAATCTCATTTGTCAGCAATGTAGAAATGCCACACATGGCATTCTGAACAATCAAATTCCATCAATTAACATCAGCTATATAGAATAATAGGAGAGGAGGTGTTTTAACACTGACCACAAATTGTACGGAGGAGCACACATTGCAGTCTAGAGGAAACAGCCAAACATCATGTGAAATATACCTAGACTCAATAATGTCTAGACTCAATAATATCTAGACTCCATGTTTCAACATTTCTTCTCTCTGTATTTTCCATATGTATAGACGTCAACCTGTCCCCCTTCTTTCAAAAGTATTTGAAAGTCATCCATGTCCAAATAATTGCCTTTGGCCAATGCACTCAGGCACTTATCCATGAGCTATGACCTGAAACTTCAAGGAAACCAAGATAGAAAAGCCCATGGTAGTTCAACAAGGGGTTATATGAGACCCCTAAGGAAAAGGATGTAAAATTTTTGATCTAAGGGATATCAAAAACCAGTCTTCCTACAAATTGGAAAGCTTCAGCCTCAGAGGTATATTCAAGTCATAGAGTACACATTCACAAGCGTTCATCTGATCTGTGTGATGTCCTGCATTGTGCATCATCAGAGTGAGTAAGTTGTGCGTTTGCATAAATCTGTGTGAAATCTTACATTCAACAAAAACAGTCAAAAAGGACAGCCTTTGTATATGGAAGTCACTATACATAGAGAACTGTAATGAAATTGCATGTGATAACTCTATATGATGTCCTGTATTGTGAATCATCACAGTGAGTAAGTTGTGTGTTTGCATAAATCTGTGTGAAATCTCACATTAAACAAAAACAGTCAAAAATGACAGCCTTTTTATATGGAAGTCACTATACATAGAGAACTGTACTGAAATTGCATGTGATAACTCTAAATGATGTCCTGCATGGTGAATCATCAGAGTGAGTAAGCTCAGGATCTGTGTTTAACTTTAAATCATCATACTGCCATGGGTGTAAATTCGTTGAACAAAAGGATACCAAAAACTTCTCAAAAGCTTAAGCCTCAGAGGTATATTCATGCAATAGAATATACATTCATAGCTGCAATACAGAATACATACAAAAGATCCATGATGAAAATGATGCAAATTTTTAAACCAAAGAGAGAACCAAAAATGACAGCCTTTTTATATGGAAGTCACTCTACGTAGATAACTGTGCTGATATCATGTGTGAGAGCTCTACATGACATCCTGCATGGTACATCATCGTAGTGAGTAACGTTTACATCTGAGTGTATCTTTGTATATTACTGCCATAGGTGTAAAATATTTGTCACACACATTTAGAGTAAGTTTTGTGAATGTCATTTGTCAGCACCGTAGAAATGCCACACATGGCATTCTGAACAATCACATTCCATCAATTAACATCAGCTATATAGAATAATAGGAGAGGTGTTTTAACACCGATCACTGATTGTAGGGTGGAGCACACATTGCAGTCTACAGGAAACAGCCAAACATCATGTGAAATATAACTAGACTCAATAATGTCTAGACTCAATAATATCTTGACTCCATGTTTCAACATTTTTTCGCCCTGTATGTTCCGAATGTATAGACATCAACCTGTTCCCCTTCTTTCAAAAGTATTTGAAAATCATACATTTCCAAATAATTGCCTTTGGCCAATGCACTCAGGCACTTACCCATGAGCTATGACCTGAAACTTCAAGGAAACCAAGATAGAAAAGCCCATGGTAATTCAACAAGGGGTTATATGAGACCCCTAAGGAAAAGGATGTGAAATTTTAGATCTAAGGGATATCAAAAACCAGTCTTCCTACAAATTGGAAAGCTTCAGCCTCAGAGGTATACTCAAGTCATAGATTACACATTCATGAGTGTTCATCTGATCTGTGTGATGTCCTGCATTGTGCATCATCAGAGTGAGTGAGTTGTGTGTTTGGATAAATCTATGTGAAATCTTACATTAAACAAAAACAGTCAAAAAGGACAGCCTTTGTATATGGAAGTCACTATACTTTGAAAACTGTAATGAAATTGCATGCTATAACTCTATATGATGTCCTGTATGGTGAATCATCAGAGTGAGTAAGTTCAGGATCTGTGTTTAACCTTAAATCATCATACTGCCATGGGTGTAAATTCGTTGAACAAAAGGATACCAAAAACTTCTCAAAAGCTTAAGCCTCAGAGGTATATTCATGCAATAGAATATACATTCAGAGCATCAATACAGAATACATACAAAAGATTCATGATGAAAGTGATGCAAATTTCTAAACCAAAGAGATACCAAAAATGACAGCCTTTGTATATGGAAGTCACTATACATAGATTACTGTGCTAGTAACCCCTGTGAGAGCTCTACATGACGTCCTGCATGGTACATCATCAGAGTGAGTAACTTCTACCTCCGAGTATATCTTAATATATTACTGCCATGGGTGTAAAATATTTTTCACACACATTTAGAGTAAGTTTTGCGAATCTCATTTGTCAGCACCGTAGAAATGCCACACATGGCATTCTGAACAATCAAAGGAGGTGTTTTACACCGATCACAAATTGTAGGGAGGAGCACACATTGCAGTCTACAGGAAACAGCCAAACATCATGGGAAATATGCCAAGACTCAATAATGTCTAGACTCAATAACGTCTAGACTCCATGTTTCAACATTTCTTTTTCTATGAATGTTCCATGTCAATAGACGTCAACCTGTCCCCCTTCTTTCAAAAGTATTTGAAAATCATCCATGTCCAAATAATTGCCTTTGGCCAATGCACTCAGGCAATCATCCATGAGCTATGACCAGAAACGTCAAGGAAACCAAGATAGAAAAGCCCACGGTGGTTCAACAAGTGATTACATGTGGTAGACCCATAATGGAAAGGATATAAAATCTTTGATCTGAGGGATATCAAAAACCAGTCATCCTACAAATTGGAAAGCTTCAGCCTCAGAGGTATATTCAAGTCATAGAGTACACATTCATGAGTGTTCATCTGATCCGTGTGATGTCCTGCATTGTGCATCATCAGAGTGAGTAAGTTGTGCGTTTGCATAAATCTGTGTGAAATCTTACATTAAACAAAAACAGTCAAAAAGGACAGCCTTCGTATATGGAAGTCACTATACATAGAGAACTGTACTGAAATTGCATGTGATAACTCTATATGATGTCCTGCATGGTGAATCATTAGAGTGAGTAAGTTCTGGAGCTGTGTGTAACCTTACATCATCATACTGCCATGGGTGTAAATTCGTTGAACAAAAGGATACCAAAAACTTGTCAAAAGCATAAGCGTCAGAGGTATATTCATGCAATAGAATATACATTCATAGCTGCAATACAGAATACATACAAAAGATCCATGATGAAAATGATGCAAATTTTTCAACCAAAGAGAGAACCAAAAATGACAGCCTTTTTATATGAAAGTCACTCTACGTAGATAACTGTGCTGATATCATGTGTGAGAGCTCTACATGACATCCTGCATGGTACATCATCGTAGTGAGTAACGTTTACATCTGAGTGTATCTTTGTATATTACTGCCATAGGTGTAAAATATTTGTCACACACATTTAGAGTAAGTTTTGTGAATCTCATTTGTCAGCACCGTAGAAATGCTACACATGGCATTCTGAACAATCACATTCCATCAATTAACATCAGCTATATAGAATAATAGGAGAGGTGTTTTAACACCGATCACTGATTGTAGGGTGGAGCACACATTGCAGTCTACAGGAAACAGCCAAACATCATGTGAAATATACCTACACTCAATAATGTCTAGACTCAATAATATCTAGACTCCATGTTTCAACATATCTTCTCTCTGTATGTTCCGTATGTATAGACGTCAACCTGTTCCCCTTCTTTCAAAAGTATTTGAAAATCATCCATGTCCAAATAATTGCCTTTGGCCAATGCAGTCAGGCACTTATCCATGAGCTATGACCAGAAACTTCAAGGAAACCAAGATAGAAAAGCCCATGGTAGTTCAACAAGGGGTTATATGAGACCCCTAAGGAAAAGGATGTGAAATTTTTGATCTAAGGGATATCAAAAACCAGTCTTCCTACAAATTGGAAAGCTTCAGCCTCAGAGGTATATTCAAGTCATAGAGTACACATTCATGAGTGTTCATCTGATCTGTGTGATGTCCTGCATTGTGCATCATCAGAGTGAGTAAGTTGTGTGTTTAGATAAATCTATGTGAAATCTTACATTAAACAAAAACAGTCAAAAAGGACAGCCTTTGTATATGGAAGTCACTATACATAGACAACTGTAATGAAATTCCATGCGATAACTCTATATGATGTCCTGTATGGTGAATCATCAGAGTGAGTAAGTTCAGGATCTGTGTTTAACCTTAAATCATCATACTGCTATGGGTGTAAATTCGTTGAACAAAAGGATACAGAAAACTTCTCAAAAGCTTAAGCCTCAGAGGTATATTCATGTAATAGAATATACATTCATAGCTGCAATACAGAATACATACAAAAGATCCATGATGAAAGTGATGCAAATTTCTAAACCAAAGAGATACCAAAAATGACAGCCCTTTTATATGGAAGTCACTATACATAGATAACTGTGCTAGTAACTCGTGTGAGAGCTCTACATGACGTCCTGCATGGTACATCATCAGAGTGAGTAAGTTCTACCTCCGAGTATATCTTAATATATTACTGCCATGGGTGTAAAATATTTGTCACACACATTTAGAGTAAGTTTTGCGAATCTCATTTGTCAGCACCGTAGAAATGCCACACATGGCATTCTGAACAATCAAAGGAGGTGTTTTAACACCGATCACAAATTGTAGGGAGGAGCACACATTGCAGTCTACTGGACTCAATAATGTCTAGACTTAATAATGTCTAGACTCCATGTTTCAACATTTCTTTTTCTATGAATGTTCGATGTGTATAGACGTCAACCTGTCCCCCTTCTTTCAAAAGTATTTAAAAATCATCCATGTCAAAATAATTGCCTTTGGCCAATGCACTCACGCAATCATCTATGAGCTATGACCAGAAACTTCAAGGAAACCAAGATAGAAAAGCCCACAATGGTTCAACAAGTGATTACATGTGGTAGACCCATAATGAAAAGGATATAAAATCTTTGATATGAGGGATACCAAAAACCAGTCTTCCTACAAATTGGAAAGCTGATATCAGATTTGAGAGCTCTATATGATGTCCTGCATGGTACATCATCAGAGAGAATAAGTTCTGGATCTGTGTGTAACCTTACATCATCATACTGCCATGGGTGTAAAGTCGTTAAACAAAAGAATACCAAAAACTCTTCAAAAGCTTAAGCCTCAGAGGTATATTCATGTAATAGAATATACATTTGTAGAAAACATACGAAAGATCCATGATGAAAGTGATGCAAATGTCTAAACCCTAGAGGTACCAAAAATGAGAGCCTTTGTATATGGAAGTCACTCTACGTAGATAACAGTGCTGATATCACGTGTGAGAGCTTTACATGACGTCCTGCATGGTACATCATCATAGTGAGTAAGTTCTACCTCTGTGTGTCTATATCATCTTGACACTGCCATGGGTGTGAAATATTTGTCACACACATTTAGAGTAAGTTTTATGAATCTCATTTGTCAGCAACGTAGAAATGCCACACATGGCATTCTGAACAATCAAATTCCATCAATTAACATCAGCATTATGGAATAATAGGAGAGGAGGTGTTTGAACTCTGATCACAAATTGTAGGGAGGAGCACACATTGCAGTCTACAGGAAACAGCCAAACATCATGTGAAATATACCTAGACTCAATAATGTCTAGACTCAATAATATCTAGACTCCATGTTTCAACATTTCTTCTCTCTGTATGTTCCGTATGTACAGACGTCAACCTGTCCCCCTTCTTTCAAAAGTATTTGAAAATCATCCATGTCCAAATAATTGCCTTTGGCCAATGCACTCAGGCACTTATCCATGAGCTATGACCTGAAACTTCAAGGAAACCAAGATAGAAAAGCCCATGGTAGTTCAACAAGGGCTTATATGAGACCCCTAAAGCGTTGGTTCCACAGCCATACAATCAATCGGAATAGCCCTAATCCGACGATTTATAATATATCAAAAGTATATAAAAAAATCGGTCGGATTAGTGCTAAAGCGCTGGTTCCACAGACCTAAATCGGTCAGATTAGCACTAATCCGACCGATTTTTTTCTATACTTTTGATATATCATAAATCGTCGGATTAGGGCTATTCGGACCGATTGTATGGCTGTGGAACCAACGCTTAATCCGACTGATTTAGGTCTGTGGAATCAGCGCTTAAATAAAAGGATGTAAAATTTTAGATATAAGGGATATCAAAAACCAGTCTTCCTACAAATTGGAAATCTTCAGCCTCAGAGGTATATTCAAGTCATACAGTACACATTCACGAGTGTTCATCTGATCCGTGTGATGTCCTGCATTGTGCATCATCAAAGTGAGTGAGTTGTGTGTTTGGATAAATCTGTGTGAAATCTTACATTCAACAAAAACAGTCAAAAAGGACAGCCTTTGTATATGGAAGTCACTATACATAGACAACTGTAATGAAATTCCATGCGATAACTCTATATGATGTTCTGTATGGTGAATCATCAGAGTGAGTAAGTTCAGGATCTGTGTTTAACCTTACATCATCATACTGCCATGGGTGTAAATTCGTTAAACAAAAGAACACCAAAAACTCTTCAAAAGCTTAAGCCTCAGAGGTATATTCATGTAATAGAATATACATTTATAGAAAACATGCAAAAGATCCATGATGAAAGTGATGCAAATGTCTAAACCATAGAGGTACCAAAAATGAGAGCCTTTGTATATGAAAGTCACTCTACATAGATAACAGTGCAGATAACAGTAGATTATATTGAGCGTCTTGACTGGACCATGTCCAGTCCCCTTCTGCCGCTCGTCCGGCTTCTTAGTAGAAGCTGGACGCGAGGCATGGTGCTGCCCCCTCTTGTACCAACGGGGTATCGCAAAGCGACACCTAGCTGGCATAGAAGGAACAAGTACCACACGAACACGTCTCTTGGATGAACGGCACTAATATATATACAACGATGCCGGCCCCTACACCACCCCCACTAGACTATACCTAGGGTTGGGTGTAATTAACAAATACCTATTGTTAACTTTATACAGTAATATTATACACAAATAGGTAAGTCTATACATAAGTGTTCGTATAGAATATAGAACATTAAGGGGCATTATAAATAATATGTACATGATGAGGCATCGTCACATATAACCCGAAGTAACTAATAATAACAACTAGGAAGTGGCGCCTTATGCACCATCGACCTAGGGTGGTAGATAGTAACAATGTTACAGTGTTATTATAGTATAAGAGACGCGATAAAAAGTTGTAGACATGTAGTGAAATGGTATGAATAATACTTTACAGTAGTAACTAACCGACCCGAGGTGGGGTAAATAACCCGAGAAAAATTTTGTCTGTTTTAATTATAAGAATATAACTATTATATAAAAATAGCTTTACACAAAATATTAATACTGATAATTATAGGCGTCCTACCAGGGTAGCAGGATCGCCCTTACAAAATACCGGACTTCCGGCGAATCTGGAACGACTGGTTTCTGCAGCTCCACCCGGCGACGTGTATGTGGTGGCAAGCCACGTTGCTGTTATGTTGTGCCCTGATGAAGATGGGAAGATGGAGCCCCGGTTAGGTGTAGTAATCCTTTTGGTGTTTCGGGTTAGCGTCCATCTTCACTGCAGGTTCCGTCCCAGATCAGCGAGTCCAGTGTAAGGATCAGTACCTCTGGCATGATAAATGCTTTTACCATCGGGTACAAAAGACACCGTCAGATGGACACTTAAAGATCTTCCGGATCCGTGTCCATCTTCTCAGCCGACTCCGCCGAGGTAGACGGAGCCGAGCTGCTGCAACTGCTTATGGAGAGCAGCGCGGAAGCCTCGCTGGGCGTGTCGCTCCCCAAGCTCAGAGCGCTCATCACCACGGACGGACTGTCCATTGCCTCGGATGCAGGTAGAGCAACCGGGGCGGCTGGGGCAGCCGGGGCGGGAGGAGCAGCCGGAACTGGTGGACCCGCCGGACCGGTGGAGCAGCCGGGACCGGTGGGGCAGCCGGGGCGAAGCATAGGGACAACGGAAGGCCGTCCCACTCTTCTAAGTGCTTCCCGAATGCGAGGAAGAACTTGAGGTCAGCCTCCTTGTACCTGTGGATGTACCCGGCGTTCTCAGCACGGTGGAACTCCTTAAGCTTTTCAGCTTCCATCTGCTGGCGCCGGCAGGATTGGAGTGCCTCCTCGACATTCTTCCTTTCCTGCAGCCAAATTTTCTCTTCCTCCCTCTTCTGGATCTCGTAGACCAGGTTGAAGGTGGCTTCAGTCATCACAAGCCAGTAGTCGACTGACTTCTGGCGATGCAATGCCTGCCATTCCGCCATCAGGTCGTTCTGGATCTGAGCCGTTTGGACATCGCTGTGGTCAACAAACGTGTTCGGATCCTGAAGACCTGACAGAGTTCGCAGATAAGCTCCATAACGGGCACCCGAGGAACCGTTGGTGGAACTATAACTAGTGGGGGCGCGGCGGCCTCCACTGAGGCAGGCGGAGCGCCTGCTGGAGGGGCAGACGGGCCCTCAACCCCGGGCGAAGCCTCTGGCAGCCAGGATGATGGGGGCGAACTCTTCGCTCCCCCATCATCCTGGCTGCCAGAGGCTTCGCCCGGGGGTTGTTCCGCGGGTGCAGGTGTGGAAGATGTGGCCGGGGTGGCTGCCTGGCTAACCGCCCTACGGGTTTGGTTGCTGGGCATATCCAGAGCCGAGACCTGTTGTCCCGACTCACGACGATCAGCTGGGTTGGCTGGTCTGGGCTGGTCCTTGTTACCCGAAGGGCTTACGGACCGGTCTGCTCGGGTCCTTTTGGAAGCACCGGTAGCCGTGGCTGTGCCTCCGCTAGGACCCTTCGAGCGGGCTTTGGCCTTCTCCCGCTTATCATCTCCCCTCCACTTCTTCACTTTCAGGTGCACCTCACTGGGCATCCCGAACTTTGTGGAGGAGAAGTTGATTTGGAAGAAGGCCAACAAGTTGCCACTCTCCCACGAGCAGAATCCGGTCTCAAATGCCTGCTCCTTGATGTCCTTCACACTCAACGAGGCCCAGTTAGCCAGGAGCTCGTTGAAGCACTTGATGGCCCGTTTCCTCGTTTTCTCCAGGCCGATGCCATGGGCTTTCTGCAAGTGCAGAGCCATGTCCCGACGCCGGTGAGTGTTGAACGAACCATCACATAGTTTGCTCGGACGGTCTCCGAGCACACACATCATCATGGGCTTGTGGTGCATGTGATGCTCCACTATGTGCCGAGCGAAGCGGGGCTTCGTCTCGAACACCTTCTCTCCCGTGAGAGCCAGCTGGCACGACTCGAATGGGCACCTCCGGCGGTTGCCGGATGGCCCCCATTGGGTCATTGCCCACTGGACTTTCGTCCGGGCTTCATAGCTGTAAATCGACCCCAGTTTGGATTTGAGCTGGTCAATCCAAATGAGGTAGAATTTACCCACTGGCGTATCCGAGGGGCCGGATTTCATCCACTCCTCGTTGTCGCTATCACCGTCTTTATTGACGGCGCCCGGACACATGTAGTGGACTGTGTCATAGGCACAGTCCGCGAAGCAGCGGGGAGTCCGTTCCTTGAACCCCTCGGCTGCATTCTTCCACATCCACTTCTGATTGTCATCCTTTGGGACATCCGTGGTCATTTCTTCCCACGTTGTCACGGACTCTAAATCAGATTTGGCTGACTCGGGCAGCTCTGGGTCGCTTTCGCTTCCCTCGCTGTCCGTGTAAATGCCTTCTCCCCTACGGCCGGCTCGGCTGGTGGTAGTAGTACCAGACGAAGCCTTGGTAGAGGACTTGGCGCTTGCCCCGCTGGTGCTGGCAGTGGAAGCTGCAGTAACCGAGGTGGCTACTGTGGTTGCTGGCGTCTTGGAGGCGGGCGTCTTCGGGTCGCCCTTACCCCTCAGCTTGGTGGGGGACGTGGGCTCCACCGGAGACGCTTTCGCTCCATTTTTCTTCTTCCGGCGCACAACCTTGGGTGGCTGCGCCGGCACCTCAGGACTGGAATCCGACTCCGATGGTTCCTTGTCCTTTGAACAAGGGCTTCTCCTACTACTGACCGGGGAGTCAGAGTCGGAGGAAGCCTTCGCCTTACTTTGGGCCTGTTGTTTCCGGTGGGCCCGACGAGCTGCGGTGAGCTGCTTCTGCTGTTTGGCTCGCTTGGCTCGCTTGGCTTCAACAGCAGCCTGCTGACGCGAGATATCCTCTTCCGAGATCTCGCCAGGCGCCTCCAGAATGTCGGCACCCGGTTCCGTCTCGGTTGTGGACCTCTCGATGGCGATCCTTACGTCTTCAACCTCCAGGTCACTCTCGGTGAGAGGACCCTTTGGCGCAGGCTTGTGGGTCAACCGCTTGACCCGGTCGGTTTCCACCGAGGAGAGCGTGACAGTAGAGTCTGTGTCCATGTCGGACTCAGACTCTCTTAACTCTTTCGGGTGATGCCTTCGGAGATCATCACTGCTCGGGCCAAGCTCTCGTTGACCGCCATCTTCTCCGCCAACTTTTGGTAGTTGCGGAGCCAAGAGACTGGCATACTGTCAGCCAACTCGTCGCTGCACGAGTCCATATCCAGAGTCTTGAAGTCGTCTGATATGGCCTCGGACACGCCTGGTTTCACTGCCAACGGTCCGTATGGAGGCGTGCATGGGGATATAAGTCCCCCAGGAGGTGTATACAACACCGGCCTCGCAATCGACGTGTGCCATACGCTCGATGCGAATCTTGTATCCCGGAGGATACATGTGAATGTCGAAGACATCAATGCTGCCACCCGAAGCTGCTGCCGTAGACGCGGGCTCCGGGCGCGGTGGTGGTGGAGGTGGCATCCTCTCCCGGTCAGTGGCCTTGGCCATCGCCGAGAGCGTCCGGGCTGCCTCCTCAGTCGAAGAGTCCATAGACATGGGGATATAAGTCCTTGCCTTGCTCCAACAGAACGTTGGCAGTTTGATGCGCGGCGTCAATCGTCCCCTGTGCCATGGCACTGAGGGCGACTTCCAATTTAATTGGCAAATGTGTTGGACTCCTCCCGAAGGATTCGTCCAACAAAGGTGTTCTTGTTAGGACAAGCTAACACGACAGCTAGAGGCTGTATACTGCCAACACTAACCAGAGCGAAAACGGGTGGCGTCTTACCACCACGAGTCCGCTCTAGTTATGACCAATATGACGTCAGACCTCTCGTCTCGCAAGATCCCGCCATGGCTATCCGGTGACCTAGTTCCGCGCTTTCCCACCGCACCCGCGGCGCCACCTAGGGAACTAGATCCGAACTAACATTCGACTCGATATGCGAGACGCGGCCTACCACCCGAGTGCTATCTTCTGGAGCTTGGCGGTGTATACAACGCTTCAAAGCGAATGTACCGGTTAATCCGACCGCCACTCACGGGATACAGCTACCCGGGGAGGGCGCGTTCGGCATCTCCAGCCGTGGAACGTATGTTACCCGCCTACGGCGGAGCAGTAGCTCGTTGTGTACTGAGTTAGGGTACAGCAGACCTCAACCGGGGACTGCGTCTAACGCCTTCGGTTAGCCTCTTATTTTTCCCGGCTTTACGTACGGCCTTTTCTGGGTTCCGCTTAGCCACTGCGGGACCTTTCCCATACGTAATGCCTTCACTCAGCGAGACATTTTTCCTTTTCTTACGATTAGGTCGTTTCCTGGCCTTCGTCTTCTTTTTCACCATTACCTCGTCTTCCGGCATTTTTCTCGGCCGGCCTCTAGGGCGCTTAATTGGTACTACCACGCTCGGTCCGCTAGGGACAGATTCAGGTGGTTTGTAACCGAACTCCCTCTCCGCCTCTTCGCATCCCTTCCAGGGCCGAAGTTTTCCGACATTTGTCTTCCATTTCCTACCAGTTAGGCAGTCTTCCATCATCACCGTAGACTCGGAGATGACGCGAATAATTTTAAATGGACCTTCCCAAGGTGTTACGAGCTTCAGCCGTTCTAGCGGCTCGTAGTACCTTAGTACTTTGTCCTCAACATTAAAACGAATTCGTTTGGCATTGGTGTCATAACCCACCTTCTGCCACTTCGCACTCTTCAGCAGCTCTTTCCGAACGGCCTCGTATGACTGTTTGAACCTATCCCTTAACGACTCCACAAACAACACGGTGCAGGGCGCCTCCGGGTCTATCCCAACCACTCCATACACTAAGTCGGCGGGCATTATGATGTCCTCGCCGAACACTAGCATGTTTGGAGTGCAATTAGTAGATGAATGGACAGTGTTGTTGTAGGCATGTACTACAAACTCGCACTGTTCATCCCAGTCGTCCTGGTGGGTATTGACCAGGGGCTTTAGCACTTGTATCAGGGTTCTGTTGAACCGCTCTACCTGCCCATCCGACTGTGGTCGGTATGGGTTTGTTCGGGTCTTACAAATGGCTAGGTAATGGCACATTTCCTGCCAAAGCTCCGACTGGAACTCCCTTCCTTGGTCGCTGTGCATCATAAGGGGGACACCCAAATGCAGCACCCAGCCTTTCACAAACGCTTCCGCGCATGTGGCGGCTTTGTGATTAGGAAGAGGGAACACCCAAGTGTACTTGGTATAATAGTTGGTTACGACCATCATGCAAGTATTGTCTCGGGGCGTTGTCTTGATTCCGCTGATGATGTCTATCGCCACTCGAGCGAATCTGACACCAAACAATTCCTGGGATAAGGGTTGCTTCCCCAGGCCAGGTCCCGGCTTGTTTTTACAACAATCCGGGCAAGTGGCGATCCACCGGAGCAGGTCGCCTCTCATTCCAGGCCAGTAGTAACGCCTTTGTAGGCGCTCTATTGACCTCTTCTTACCGAAATGGCCACTCGTTTGGTGACCATGGCAATAATACATGATATCCCTCCTCATCGGGGCGGGTATCACTATTTGCAACAGCCTACTGTTGGTGGGAGTTGTCTTCCACCTACATAGTATGCCATCTCGGATCTCTAGCTCGGTCCATTGGGCTAGCAATCGCCTCGCTTCCCTATCTTCTAGGGACACTAGCGGCCTTGCCGGTTTAATACCTGACCGTAGGTATTCCATTATGCGCGCAGTGGTGGGATCCGACTGTTGGAACTTCTTGATGGTCTCCGGGGACCAATCGAGATAGCTACATACAGCCTCCTCCCAGGGGATACGGGGGGTGGTATAATTAAATACCAAGCCGACTACCACAGCATTGTGGGCTCCGCAGTCTTCACAAGTGGCATTTTGGCACCTTCGGATAGGTCGCCTCGACAAGGCATCCGCATTGATGTGTTTAGCACCGGGTCGGTGCTCTATTTGTTTATGCTCCAATCCAAACTCGGATAGATGAGCTAACCATCGTCCAATCATCCCCTCGGCGTCCTTAAAGTTAAGGAGCCACCTAAGAGAAGAATGGTCTGTTCTTAAAGTGAAGTCACTTCCCCAGAGGAAATGCTTAAACTTCTTTGTATACACCACCACCGCGAGGAGTTCCCGCTTGGTGGTACAGTAATTACGCTGGGTCTTGCTTAGCGTGTTGCTAGCGCATGCTATTGGGACTACGACTCCCCCCTGGACCTGAGAGAGAGCTGCCCCAATTGCATCGTTGCTCGCATCGGTGTCTAAGATGAAATGTCCCTCGGGAGTGGGATATTTCAACACGGGTGTGTTCCTAAACAAATCTTTTATTTTATTAAAAGATTCTTCTTGCTCGCTGGTCCATGGGAATGGGTCCCGTGCCCAGGGGGTCCAGTGAGCTAAGCACTGCATAGGAAAGCTGACACGAGAGTAATTCGGTATGAAAAAACGGTAGTAGGAACAAAATCCTAGAAATGATCTCACCTCCTTAGCACTCATGGGTCTTTCCCAATTCTCTACAGCTTCTAATTTCTCCGGATCTGCGCTCACCCCGTTAGGGGTGATGATCCTTCCCAAGTATGTAATTGTTTTCTTAAACAGATTACATTTCTTGGGTTTGAGTTTAAGACCGTTTGATAGTATCCGGTCGAGGACCAATTGCAGATTTGCATGGCATTCCTTGAACGACTTGCCGAACACGACCACGTCGTCCAAGTAGACCAAACATTTCTTCCACAAAAGATCACTCAACAAGGATTCCATCATGGCCTCGAATGTAGCGGGGGCGTTACACAATCCGAAGAGTAAGACATTATACTCGAATAGCCCCATATGACTGGAGAACGCTGTTTTCTCCATGTCATCCGGGTGCATCGGTATCTGCCAGTACCCGGATTGTAAGTCCAAGGTACAGAACCATTGGTTTCCACCCAAGCTATCTAAAGTCTCGTCTATCCTTGGTAAAGGATATGAGTTCTTCTTTGTCATACCGTTCAGTTTTCGGTAGTCGACACAAAAGCGGATTGTACCGTCTTTCTTATTGGTCATACACACAGGGCTGGACCAGGGACTCGAGCTCGGCACGATGACCCCTAGGTCCAACTGTTTTTGTATTTCCTCTTCACAAATTAACTTCTTCTTGAGAGGAAGTCTACGATACGGGATTTTAAAAGGTTTCTCGTTACCCACATCTATGGTGTGCAACACCTTGTCGGATCTACCCACCGGTCCTCCTTCCCTACCAAAAGCACTCTCGTACTTTTGTAGGAGTTTCGCTAGGCAATCCTTATCCTCCGTATTCTGTAAATCTGACTGATCAATCAGCTTTTCGAATTCTTCATCCAAAGGATGCTTACTAACGGGGTTTAGTGGTTTATTGAACTTAGCCTCGGCGAGGTGTTCAACCAAACTCATCCTACCCACACTGTCGCCTCGCTTCAAGTAGACCACCGAACCACTTCGGTTAGTCATGGGTAATACAGTCCAAGCTGCATTAGCCACCAATGTATCCACTGAGTCCAACCCGATACTCGACAAATACACCGTGTCGGGTTCATAGACTCCAGTTTCATTCCTTTGGGCCATTGATCCGCCACAAAGGACATCGCAAGTGGTACCCGGTGGGATCTTCACCGTGTGTATCACTGATGCAACCGAAGACACTTGTCTCAATACGCATTGGACATGCAAGCCATACGGGTTCCGTATACTCATCGTACCATCCCTCGGGTCCAAGACGGTCCCGTATAAGCTTGCAAAATCCAGTCCGAGGATTCCGTCATCACTAACCTCTGCTATAGTCGGCGAAAGAACAAATTCTTTGCCTCCTATACGGATAGGCATAAACGTCCTACCAAAAGTACGCATACTGCTTCCGTCGGCCGTGCAAGCATTTACCCCCGTTTTGAGGTTCTCATGGCTGCCGGCCACCGAGTCGAAAAATCTTTTGGACACACAGGAGTGGCTGGCTCCAGTATCCACCATTCCCCTACCCGGCCTTTCACAGATATGGGTACATACCACCGTCTCCCCCCTAAAGGAGAGGGGTTACTGGTAAACTGGTGAAAGTCTCCCGAATCACCAAGATTCAATCCGGATGACTTGGGGGAAGGCGTGTCCCACACACTCGGATCAACTCTTTGATCCATCCTTCCTCTCCCCCAGTGCGGCCAAGGTGCAGGGGTGCGCACCCACAGCAACCCGGCCTCCAGGTGTATTTGATTTGAAATCTTCCACCGGGTCACCCCCGGTAGCATTTTGGCATTCGTTCCTCCCCGGGGTTATACCCAATGCCGTGGATACAGCCCCCACTAGTTTTCCACAATCGTTGTCCTCGGCCTCATAGAAGGCGGCCATTACCGGCTTAGCAGCGGTACATTCGGATGAGGAGTGTCCCATGCGCTGGCACCTGAAACACTTAACCGTTCGGCGATCCACTCTGGGTCTCTGCCGACTGGCTTGGAGGGCATCTGTAATTTTCTTACACATATCCTCCATAAGTTTGGTCATGTCCGGAGACTGACCCTTCGCTTTATCAGTGCTTACAAGAGGCTTGGCCGCCTTCTCGCCGACTTTCGGGTCACTCTTGACCTCGGATGATGGTCTAGAATCTCTTGGCTTATTGAACGCCTTCCTTGGAATATACTTCCTACCTGAAGCATTTTTCCTTAATTGCATCGAACAGAAGTTGCCGTCCTCCTGTTCGATTTCAATCAATTCAAAGTCGTCAGAGGCAATATTTACCTCAGACTGCTGGACTACTGATGCCAGGGGAACCGAGCCGCTGGCATTAGGTATGTCCCCGGCTAACATCGTTCGCTTCTTCATGGCCATATCTATGCCATTAAATATGCCGTGCAATGTTATGCCTTCCTTCCAGGCATCCCTCGCAGCAATCTGCTCATCTCGGTCTCTCAGACCCTTGACGAATTGTGTAATCAAATCGTCCATATACCAGTCCTGGTTTTCAGTACCGGGTCTGGCCTTGCTTAGCAGGGCATGGAGTTCCATACCGTATGCTCTGAAAGCTTCATTAGGCTTCTGTGTACGTTTCTTAAAGCGGACCATCGGATCCTCCTTGACCATGTTACATAACAGTCTGCTAACAGATTCCACTAACTGCTCGAAACTCCCTACGAGACCGTACCAGGTCCGCCATTGCTCTACGGCCATGCGACTCGGCCCGCCTTTCAAACATCTTACTAGATGCGGCTTGGCCTCGTATGGGGTCCACCCATTACAATTCATCACATCGATGAAATCTTCAAACCACTCTTTCCATGGTCGAGTACCGTCATATTCCTTAGGAATCACGGCTACCCTTCGGGCGGAATTGTGAGCATACATCAATCTAGTGCATTGCTGTTTGCTCCATTCAATCGCCTTGGTTTCGTTCAAGGTTCGATTGCCCCCTATACCACCGAAATTGTGTTGCCCGGTGGAGGTGGTGGCGGCGGCTGTGTATACGTCCACTGTGAACCACTGTGGTTCGTATAGCCTGCACCCCCCTGGTTAGGGCCGGTACCCGAGGTACTACTGTTACCTGTGGTACCCGTAGCACCGCCCCCCCCCCTTGTGCGCCTTGGTAGCCGCCGTCGGACGGCTGGTTTCCCGTTGATTGACTGCCATCGTTCGATGGAGTTTGTTGGCCGCTGTCATTACCAGCTCCTAACCCCACACTTTTGGCCTGATCCACATGTATGTGGAATCCACTAGTCTCCGCGCTACTGTCGGAGGCATCCCGGGGTGCATAGTCCGGGTCTAAGTTGTGGACTATGGGGACTTCACTTATCCGGACTCTACTAGTTCGGCCATGCTTATCTTGGGTTCTGTTATAAACTCCCCCTTGATCTACATTCCGCGTCGCATTGTCATTGACAAAAGGATTGTACTGCGGATGCTTAGGTGTAGAACAGGAGACTGGGTCACCCTGTTTAACGAACGTCGAGTTCGGGTTTGCGTCCTTACTCGCAGGAGGAGCATTCGCTTGCTCTTGCTCCTGTAAATAACTCTCCATAGCAGACTTATTTATTGTGAGGGTAGCTACATCTGTAGTCAGGTTTCGCTGTTCCTCCCTCAGCTGTGCGTTTTCTGATAAGATCTCGGATCGAATCTTCTCATTTTCTGCAACAGCTCGGTTTCGCTCCTCTTGAGCGGCCAATGCCTCTCGCTTAAAAGTATCCTTTAGTAGACGATACTTTTCACCCTTCTCTTTCTGAGACCTCTGGTACTCATTGGTCTCCTTCCTGATCTCGGATTGTTCCGAGACCATTTTGGCCTCTGTCTCAGCCTTTCGGAGTTGAAGTTTCTTTAGCTTCTCCTCCATGGCATGCAACTCGGATTGTAGTCTGTTTACATCCCGGGCCTTAGCAACCTCCTCGGCTCTAGCCTTTTCGATTGCTCTGAGTCTATTGGCTTCTTCGAGTTCCAACTCGGCCAATCTTTTCTCTTTTTCACGTTCGTCTTTCTCCTTTCGCTCCAATTGATGGGCTACGGAAGTTAGACGATATTTCAGGTCAGATTCTTTTAGAATCGCCTCCTGTTCAATGGATCGTAACTTTCCGATCCGAGATTTAGTTTTCTCTTCAATTTTCAATTGGGCTTCCATGAATTGTTCATGTTGCCTCTTAGCCTGCAACTCTACCTGCTCTTTGGCTTTCAAATAGGCCGAGGTAGTTTTATACCCGGGGCCCATCCAACGTCCGTATATCGACCTGCGGCTGCCTCCAGGGTTGAACATGGAGTCAGACAAGCCTTCGTCCAAAGATAGGCCTAGGTGATGCTTTTCCGAGTTTCTCGGTTCAGCATCCCGAGGCTTAGTCTTCGGATTTACTTTCGGGACCACTGGGTCCCTTATGGCTTTACCATCGTCGCTGTCATGGTCCGACGATGTCATTAATGGGGCTACTCCGTTTGCCCCCTCTGGTACCGCTCCCGGGGGGGTTGCAGTGCGCTGCATAGGGCTCTGTGCTATTGGGGTACCCAAGCTGCTAGCCGAGCCTGCTGGTGCAATAGGACCTAGCTGGCGTCTGCTAGTTATAACCTGGGACCAATCGCTCAAGTCCAAAGTTGGGGGTCTTAATACCCCCCTAAACAATCCTGTATCCGGTGCTCCCGTTTGAGGTGTACCCGGATACAATTTTACGATGCTATCACCGGTGGCACCGTCCATCAGACCGGGTGTCGAGAAAACAGTTCGGACACCCTCTGGATTGTACATTTGTTGTTGACCGGGCTTCCAGTCTAACAACAGATGCTGGGATGTAAAGTCATCCTCTTCGAATCCCTCTAGCCCATGGCTGGGGGGATCCGCTTCGGGTTTCCCGAGGCTTTCGGCCAATGTGGCCGCGCTCCATCCCCGAACCAACTGGTCACGGCACCAGTGTAATGGTTCGTATCGACTTATATGTTGGGTGGCTCGTTGGCTCGCTTAACACTAGAGATACCAACACAACACGAGTAGTTCGGGTTGGGCAAAGCCCCAGATACCCCTACCTCTCGGGTAGGACTTTATTCAGTTTGTCAATAGATTATATTGAGCGTCTTGACTGGACCATGTCCAGTCCCCTTCTGCCGCTCGTCCGGCTTCTTAGTAGAAGCTGGACGCCAGGCATGGTGCTGCCCCCTCTTGTACCAACGGGGTATCGCAAAGCGACACCTAGCTGGCATAGAAGGAACAAGCACCACACGAACACGTCTCTCGGATGAACGGCACTAATATATATACAACGATGCCGGCCCCTACACTGATATCATGTGTGAGAGCTTTACATGACGTCCTGCATGGTACATCATCATAGTGAGTACGTTGTAAATCTGTGTGAATCTTTGTATCTGACTGCCATGGGTGTAAAATATTTGCCACACACATTTAGAGTAAGTTTTATGAATCTCATATGTCAGCAATGTAGAAATGCCACACATAGCATTCTGAACAATCAAATTCCATCAATTAACATCAGCAATATGGAATAATAGGAGAGGAGGTGTTTTAACACCAATCACAAATTGTAGGGAGGAGCACACATTGCAGTCTACAGAAACAGCCAAACATCATGGGAAGTATGCCTAGACTCAATGATGTCTAGACTCAACAGTGTCTAGACTCCATGTTTCAACATTTCTTTTCTCTGTATGTTCCATGTGTATAGACGTCAACCTGTCCCCCTTCTTTCAAAAGTATTTGAAAATCATCCATGTCCAAATAATTGCCTTTGGCCAATGCACTCAGGCACTCATCCATGAGCTATGACCTGAAACTTTGAGGAAACAAAGATAGAAGCCCATGGTGGTTCAACAAGACATTACATGTGGTAGACCCATAATAAAAAGGATATAAAATCTTTGATCTGAGGGATATCAAAAACCAGTCATCCTACAAATTGGAAAGCTTCGGCCTCAGAGGTATATTCAAGTCATAGAGTACACATTCACGAGTGTTCATCTGATCTGTGTGATGTCCTGCATTGTGCATCATCAGAGTAAGTAAGTTGTGCGTTTGCATAAATTTGTGTGAAATCTTACATTAAACAAAAACAGTCAAAAAAGACAGCCTTTTAATATAAAAGTCACTCTACATAGATAACTTTGCTGATATCACGTGTGAGAGCTTTACATGACGTCCTGCATGGTACATCATCATAGTGAGTAAGTTCTACCTCTGTGTGTATCTTTGTATCTTGACACTGCCATGGGTGTAAAATATTTGCCACACACATTTAGAGTAAGTTTTGTGAATCTCATTTGTCAGCACCGTAGAAATGCCACACATGGCATTCTGAACAATCAAATTCCATCAATTAACATCAGCTATATAGAATAATAGGAGAGGAGGTGTTTTAACACAGATCACAAATTGCAGGGAGGAGCACACATTGCAGTCTACAGGAAACAGCCAAACATTATGGGAAATATACCTAGACTCAATAATGTCTAGACTCAATAATGTCTAGACTCCATGTTTCAACATTTTTTTTTCTTTGTATGTTCCATGTGTATAGATGTCAACCTGTCCCCTTCTTTCAAAAGTATTTGATATGCATCTGTTAATTATAAGAAAAGTTGTGTGATTGTTACACCAGTGCATAAATAATTTTGGACCATCTAGCAATCTAAGAACTATAAGCAGAATCTTCATAGACATCCATATTGGTCCTTAGACAGACGAGTGATTATGTGTAAAATCCAGAAAGACACAGATGTAAAATCTTAAACCAAATGGACATCGCGGTATTTTTAGGAAAGTTAAGCCTTGGAGGCGTGCCAGAGCATTAATTCATCATGCTCATTGGTTGTTATGATGCATGAATGCAGCCCTGGAGAGTAACTCGGCAGGGCTACATGCATGCATCATGCCGACCATACAGGATTGATACACAAACTCCTGGAGGGTCAGCATGATGCTAAAATGAAGTGCTGGTGAGCAGTTACTCCAGCACTTCATCGGTGCATCATAATGACCAATGAGCATGATGCATTAGTGCACAATAAAAGAATCATTCCTTATCATGTCACACACTCTATGTACTTGGCTGTAATGCTGACCCACACCGGTAATCTGTGATGTTACACTGAATGTGTACATCATTATAGTGTGAAAGTACCGAGTATATGCAAATCAGTGTGAAACTTTAAAACATCACACCCACAGGAGCCAATTTGAACAACTAGTCCATTTTATATCCTCTGAACAGTGTAGTGATAGAAATCAATGAACTCCTTACCTATCATAGATAATAGGTTAGAGTATAATTAACGTGGAAAGAGGTATTCTGCACCAAAACTGGACATCACAGACATGAAAAATAAACACTTAGTTTTTATTTTCTCACCTTTTAATAGATAATGGTTGCACGGGACAATCTAAGAAATGTAACCAGCAAAAATGTTGATTGGAACCACTAATCATATGGAATATCATGTAAAGACAATAGCCATAGCAGTCCACATACTTGTTTATCCACAATGACAAGCATGTATGATCTTCAATCATAGGAACATGCAAAAAAAAACAGCCGTTGTAAAGTTACAGCCTCAGAGAAGTATTTGTCATAGGCCATACATTTATTCTTACAGCAGATCCAGGTAAGAATTCTGTGACATTTTGTAGGAAACACCATCAGACTGAGTAAGTTCTGTCTGTGGATAACTTAAAGAATCGAAGAATGGAGTTTTTCAATGACACAAAGAAAGTTGAAGTGAAGTGGTGGAAGTATCAGAATGGCAGAGATGGGCTGTTCTGAGGCCTGTGCTGCCTTGTAGGTACATTCCATCATTAAACAGGGGTTCTACACACATAGTCACTATAGCCTCCAATCAGCAAGATAGAGAGTTACCAGTGATACCTCCATATCAGGACAAGACTATGTATATCACTCTTATCTATGGGGTCACTAAGGGTGTTATAATAATCTCGGTACAAGTTATTATAACAATATATATCTGTAGCGGTTCTGCTACTATATATCACATAGGGGGCAGGCCTGCATAGTCTCATCTAGGTCACCTGTAGCCACACCATGGGGGAACAACCAGTGCTTTGGCGTGATCTAGTAGCAGACTAGAGTATGGCCATGTCTGACAGAGCTAAAAGGCAAGGAAATGGTCACATTAGTGGTTATTGAAATATCTTTATCAAATAGTAGAATTAATGGATCTCAGCTCAATTTTTATGAAATGCTCAAAGTTGACCTTTAGAACAACCCATTATCAACTGAAACAGGATGGATTTCTCCATACTGATACATTGACATGCAGCTAAGGTGGACCCATTACATAGAGTGAAGTATTCAGGCTGCAGTATATCTAGCAACACTGTGGAAGGAGGGCGGTATTGTAATTGATTTAGGCATACCTGTTTTAAAGGCTTCAGAATTGGTTCCAAAATTGAAAAACATGGCCAAGAACTCCTGCGTATTTGACTTAGATGACACATTCTTAAAAGTTTGTAATCTCCAGCGAAGACATCAATTCGTCAAGGAACAGATGCAGAATTTCTTGGCCAGTTTCAACTTGGATGATCAAAAGGTTTGGCCATCAACAGCTGCTTGGCCATTGAAAGCAAACACAATGGAATCATTATATAATACCTTTCAAAAATGTGGAAGACAAAATGAAACTGAAAGGTGTCCACATAATATATGGAATGAATTTAAAGAACTTATTAATTTCTCAGACAGGAACTATTTTCAGCCCAAAAGGAAATTTGCCGTTCTGATTTATGATGGCCAAAAAAACCTTGGAGAAGAGATCCAAAGTATTGCAGCAGCACATTTTGTCCCACGAGTTGATTTTATTATCCCTCGGGACAGAGAGGTACATTTAGAAAATAATGTCACAATGTTAACAAATGCCTGGTGGAGGCACTCTGATATTATCTACAAACTCAATTCAAAAATAACACCAATTCTTGTTGCTATACATCTAAATGAAATCGGATCAAAAGTAGTAAGGAAAAGGATACAAAACAGCCTTAAGCTATTGAGTAGGACATACGGGCCTATTGGCACCAGGGACTCTGCAACTTTTGACAGTCTAAAGGCATTCAATATTCCGGCAGTGTTCACAGGCTGTCTCACACTTTTCATCCAGAATCCTTTCAAACATCAGCCAAATTCTGGCATAACCTACCTCGTAGATATACCCAGTCATATACAAAACATTGTTAGGCCTTTTTTGTCAAATAACACCAAGAAGTTGTCTCACTGGGGTACTGGAATAAAAAATGAAATGCAGCGCTTTGTAACTGCTTACAAATATCTTGAACATTACTCTCAAGCCAAGCTTGTGGTAACAAATCGGCTACATGTAGCACTGCCATGCGTGGCATTTGGCACTCCTGTAGTGGTCTTCTTTCCACTTGACCGTCGTTTCCATGGCCTTTCAAAACTATTTCATTATTTTGACATTAACACAAAGAACTCTAAACAGAAACTTAGTGAGTTCATCAGAAATTTTAATTGGACTAATCCACCGCCAAATCCTAAAGAAGAACTTGCTCATGATTTGAGAGCTAGGGCATGGTCTCTCATGAAAGCAATCCCAGAATTTAGAGATGTGCAAAAAATGTTTGACCTTTGACCTTAACTTAATTTGGTTGTATAGCTAAGGTTTCTACCATGAAACCTGAGGGTTCACTTATATCGGCTTATATGCAAGGAACATATTGGATACACCTAACCTCAACTTGATCATATAGGCAATAAAATCTCATCTAATTCAATACTATATCAATTTCACTCCTTATTTTTGCCCTATTCCCAGCTGCCTCTTTCCATTTTGCAGGCACTTTGCTTCACTGGATATTGCCGCAGCAAAATGCATCACCTTTTAAACATTCCCACAATCCTTCAGAACCAAGCAAGTGAAAGGAGTTGTTAGTCTTATAGACTTAATCCTACAGAATGGTTTAGCAATTTAATTAAAGGAATAAATAAGTAGAAAAAAAATAACATCAAAAATAGGTCTGGGGAGAAATTCATAAATAGCCACAAACAGATTGTGTATACATTCACTCATATGATAAGGGTCTATAATGCCTTGCCATCGCACACACAGTCTGAGCACCATGTAGGTATTGAGCAGAGTATTGTACTGGACACCTGTGCCATACCACAGGCAGCCCCCAATAGGCTGGCAGTGGGAGAGCCCTAAAGTGGTCATTTTCAGATTGATGTGGACTGTATTTTAATCACAGTATACTACTTTTGATCACTTCAATCACAGGCATAAAGTAAACCCAGATTTTAATACTCACAAGATGAACTGATATGGTTAAAATGAGTCACAAAAGTGAAGCATCTTCCAAATAAATCCAAATGTAACCAGCAAAAATGTTGATTGGAACCACTAATTATATGGAATATCATGTAAAGAGAATAGCCATAGCAGTCCACATACTTGTTTACCCACAATGACAAGCATGTATGATCTTCAATCATAGGAACATGCAAAAAAAACAGCCGTTGTAAAGTTACAGCCTCAGAGAAGAATTTGTCATAGGCCATACATTTATTCTTACAGCAGATCCAGGTAAGAACTCTGTGGGATTTTGTATGGAACATCATCAGACTGAGAAAGTACTGTTTGTGGATAACTTAAAGAATCAAAGAATGGAGTTTTTCAATGACACAAAGAAAGTTGAAGTGAAGTGGTGGAAGTATCAGAATGGCAGAGATGGGCTGTTCTGAGGCCTGTGCTGCCTTGTAGGTACATTCCATCATTAAACAGGGGTTCTACACACATTGTCACTATAGCCTCCAATCAGCAAGATAGATAGTTACCAGTGATACCTCCACATCAGGACAAGACTATGTATATCACTCTTATCTATGGGGTCACTAAGGGTGTTATAATAATCTCGGTACAAGTTATTATAACAATATATATCTGTAGCGGTTCTGCTACTATATATCACATAGGGGGCAGGCCTGCATAGTCTCATCTAGGTCACCTGTAGCCACACCATGGGGGAACAACCAGTGCTTTGGCGTGATCTAGTAGCAGACTAGAGTATGGCCATGTCTGACAGAGCTAGAAGGCAAGGAAATGGTCACATTAGTGGTTATTGAAATATCTTTATCAAATAGTAGAATTAATGGATCTCAGCTCAATTTTTATGAAATGCTCAAAGTTGACCTTTAGAACAACCCATTATCAACTGAAACAGGATGGATTTCTCCATACTGATACATTGACATGCAGCTAAGGTGGACCCATTACATAGAGTGAAGTATTCAGGCTGCAGTATATCTAGCAACACTGTGGAAGGAGGGCGGTATTGTAATTGATTTAGGCATACCTGTTTTAAAGGCTTCAGAATTGGTTCCAAAATTGAAACACATGGCCAAGAACTCCTGCGTATTTGACTTAGATGACACATTCTTAAAAGTTTTTAATCTCCAGCGAAGACATCAATTCGTCAAGGAACAGATGCAGAATTTCTTGGCCAGTTTCAACTTGGATGATCAAA
Organism: Acholoe squamosa; assembly: GCA_949317995.1. NCBI lineage: Eukaryota > Metazoa > Annelida > Polychaeta > Phyllodocida > Polynoidae > Acholoe > Acholoe squamosa. Next base: position 173,541 of record OX439051.1, on the reverse strand, counting down.
AGGTTTGGCTATCAACAGCTGCTTGGCCATTGAAAGCAAACACAATGGAATCATTATATAATACCTTTCAAAAATGTGGAAGACAAAATTAAACTGAAAGGTGTCCACATAATGTATGGAATGAATTTAAAGAACTTATTAATTTCTCAGACAGGAACTATTTTCAGCCCAAAAGGAAATTTGCCGTTCTGATTTATGATGGCCAAAAAAACCTTGGAGACGAGATCCAAAGTATTGCAGCAGCACATTTTCTCCCACGAGTTGATTTTATTATCCCTCGGGACAGAGAGGTACATTTAGGAAATAATGTCACAATGTTAACAAATGCCTGGTGGAGGCACTCTGATATTATCTACAAACTCAATTCAAAAATAACACCAATTCTTGTTGCTATACATCTAAATGAAATCGGATCAAAAGTAGTAAGGAAAAGGATACAAAACAGCCTTAAGCTATTGAGTAGGACATACGGGCCTATTGGCACCAGGGACTCTGCAACTTTTGACAGTCTAAAGGCATTCAATATTCCGGCAGTGTTCACAGGCTGTCTCACACTTTTCATCCAGAATCCTTTCAAACATCTGCCAAATTCTGGCATAACCTACCTCGTAGATATACCCAGTCATATACAAAACATTGTTAGGCCTTTTTTGTCAAATAACACCAAGAAGTTGTCTCACTGGGGTACTGGAATAAAAAATGAAATGCAGCGCTTTGTAACTGCTTACAAATATCTTGAACATTACTCTCAAGCCAAGCTTGTGGTAACAAATCGGCTACATGTAGCACTGCCATGCGTGGCATTTGGCACTCCTGTAGTGGTCTTCTTTCCACTTGACCGTCGTTTCCATGGCCTTTCAAAACTATTTCATTATTTTGACATTAACACAAAGAACTCTAAACAGAAACTTAGTGAGTTCATCAGAAATTTTAATTGGACTAATCCACCGCCAAATCCTAATGAAGAACTTGCTCATGAGTTGAGAGCTAGGGCATGGTCTCTCATGAAAGCAATCCCAGAATTTAGAGATGTGCGAAAAATGTTTGACCTTCGACCTTAACTTAATTTGGTTGTATAGCTAAGGTTTCTACCATGAAACCTGAGGGTTCACTTATATCGGCTTATATGCAAGGAACATATTGGATACACCTAACCTCAACTTGATCATATAGGCAATAAAATCTCATCTAATTCAATACTATATCAATTTCACTCCTTATTTTTGCCCTATTCCCAGCTGCCTCTTTCCATTTCACAGGCACTTTGCTTCACTTGATATTGCCGCAACAAAATGCATCACCTTTTAAACATTCCCACAATCCTTCAGAACCAAGCAAGTGAAAGGAGTTGTTAGTCTTATAGACTTAATCCTACAGAATGGTTTAGCAATTTAATTAAAGAAATAAATAAGTAGAAAAAAAATAACATCAAAAATAGGTCTGGGGAGAAATTCATAAATAGCCACAAACAGATTGTGTATACATTCACTCATATGATAAGGGTCTATAATGCCTTGCCATCGCACACACAGTCTGAGCACCATGTAGGTATTGAGCAGAGTATTGTACTGGACACCTGTGCCATACCACAGGCAGCCCCCAATAGGCTGGCAGTGGGAGAGCCCTAAAGTGGTCATTTTCAGATTGATGTGGACTGTATTTTAATCACAGTATACTACTTTTGATCACTTCAATCACAGGCATAAAGTAAACCCAGATTTTAATACTCACAAGATGAACTGATATGGTTAAAATGAGTCACAAAAGTGAAGCATCTTCCAAATAAATCCAAATGTAACCAGCAAAAATGTTGATTAGAACCACTAATTATATGGAATATCATGTAAAGAGAATAGCCATAGCAGTCCACATACTTGTTTACCCACAATGACAAGCATGTATGATCTTCAATCATAGGAACATGCAAAAAAAAACAGCCGTTGTAAAGTTACAGCCTCAGAGAAGTATTTGTCATAGGCCATACATTTATTCTTACAGCAGATCCAGGTAAGAACTCTGTGGGATTTTGTATGGAACATCATCAGACTGAGAAAGTACTGTTTGTGGATAACTTAAAGAATCAAAGAATGGAGTTTTTCAATGACACAAAGAAAGTTGAAGTGAAGTGGTGGAAGTATCAGAATGGCAGAGATGGGCTGTTCTGAGGCCTGTGCTGCCTTGTAGGTACATTCCATCATTAAACAGGGGTTCTACACACATTGTCACTATAGCCTCCAATCAGCAAGATAGATAGTTACCAGTGATACCTCCACATCAGGACAAGACTATGTATATCACTGTTATCTATGGGGTCACTAAGGGTGTTATAATAATCTCGGTACAAGTTATTATAACAATATATATCTGTAGCGGTTCTGCTACTATATATCACATAGGGGGCAGGCCTGCATAGTCTCATCTAGGTCACCTGTAGCCACACCATGGGGGAACAACCAGTGCTTTGGCGTGATCTAGTAGCAGACTAGAGTATGGCCATGTCTGACAGAGCTAGAAGGCAAGGAAATGGTCACATTAGTGGTTATTGAAATATCTTTATCAAATAGTAGAATTAATGGATCTCAGCTCAATTTTTATGAAATGCTCAAAGTTGACCTTTAGAACAACCCATTATCAACTGAAACAGGATGGATTTCTCCATACTGATACATTGACATGCAGCTAAGGTGGACCCATTACATAGAGTGAAGTATTCAGGCTGCAGTATATCTAGCAACACTGTGGAAGGAGGGCGGTATTGTAATTGATTTAGGCATACCTGTTTTAAAGGCTTCAGAATTGGTTCCAAAATTGAAACACATGGCCAAGAACTCCTGCGTATTTGACTTAGATGACACATTCTTAAAAGTTTGTAATCTCCAGCGAAGACATCAATTCGTCAAGGAACAGATGCAGAATTTCTTGGCCAGTTTCAACTTGGATGATCAAAAGGTTTGGCTATCAACAGCTGCTTGGCCATTGAAAGCAAACACAATGGAATCATTATATAATACCTTTCAAAAATGTGGAAGACAAAATGAAACTGAAAGGTGTCCACATAATGTATGGAATGAATTTAAAGAACTTATTAATTTCTCAGACAGGAACTATTTTCAGCCCAAAAGGAAATTTGCCGTTCTGATTTATGATGGCCAAAAAAACCTTGGAGACGAGATCCAAAGTATTGCAGCAGCACATTTTCTCCCACGAGTTGATTTTATTATCCCTCGGGACAGAGAGGTACATTTAGGAAATAATGTCACAATGTTAACAAATGCCTGGTGGAGGCACTCTGATATTATCTACAAACTCAATTCAAAAATAACACCAATTCTTGTTGCTATACATCTAAATGAAATCGGATCAAAAGTAGTAAGGAAAAGGATACAAAACAGCCTTAAGCTATTGAGTAGGACATACGGGCCTATTGGCACCAGGGACTCTGCAACTTTTGACAGTCTAAAGGCATTCAATATTCCGGCAGTGTTCACAGGCTGTCTCACACTTTTCATCCAGAATCCTTTCAAACATCTGCCAAATTCTGGCATAACCTACCTCGTAGATATACCCAGTCATATACAAAACATTGTTAGGCCTTTTTTGTCAAATAACACCAAGAAGTTGTCTCACTGGGGTACTGGAATAAAAAATGAAATGCAGCGCTTTGTAACTGCTTACAAATATCTTGAACATTACTCTCAAGCCAAGCTTGTGGTAACAAATCGGCTACATGTAGCACTGCCATGCGTGGCATTTGGCACTCCTGTAGTGGTCTTCTTTCCACTTGACCGTCGTTTCCATGGCCTTTCAAAACTATTTCATTATTTTGACATTAACACAAAGAACTCTAAACAGAAACTTAGTGAGTTCATCAGAAATTTTAATTGGACTAATCCACCGCCAAATCCTAATGAAGAACTTGCTCATGATTTGAGAGCTAGGGCATGGTCTCTCATGAAAGCAATCCCAGAATTTAGAGATGTGCGAAAAATGTTTGACCTTCGACCTTAACTTAATTTGGTTGTATAGCTAAGGTTTCTACCATGAAACCTGAGGGTTCACTTATATCGGCTTATATGCAAGGAACATATTGGATACACCTAACCTCAACTTGATCATATAGGCAATAAAATCTCATCTAATTCAATACTATATCAATTTCACTCCTTATTTTTGCCCTATTCCCAGCTGCCTCTTTCCATTTCACAGGCACTTTGCTTCACTTGATATTGCCGCAACAAAATGCATCACCTTTTAAACATTCCCACAATCCTTCAGAACCAAGCAAGTGAAAGGAGTTGTTAGTCTTATAGACTTAATCCTACAGAATGGTTTAGCAATTTAATTAAAGAAATAAATAAGTAGAAAAAAAATAACATCAAAAATAGGTCTGGGGAGAAATTCATAAATAGCCACAAACAGATTGTGTATACATTCACTCATATGATAAGGGTCTATAATGCCTTGCCATCGCACACACAGTCTGAGCACCATGTAGGTATTGAGCAGAGTATTGTACTGGACACCTGTGCCATACCACAGGCAGCCCCCAATAGGCTGGCAGTGGGAGAGCCCTAAAGTGGTCATTTTCAGATTGATGTGGACTGTATTTTAATCACAGTATACTACTTTTGATCACTTCAATCACAGGCATAAAGTAAACCCAGATTTTAATACTCACAAGATGAACTGATATGGTTAAAATGAGTCACAAAAGTGAAGCATCTTCCAAATAAATCCAAATGTAACCAGCAAAAATGTTGATTAGAACCACTAATTATATGGAATATCATGTAAAGAGAATAGCCATAGCAGTCCACATACTTGTTTACCCACAATGACAAGCATGTATGATCTTCAATCATAGGAACATGAAAAAAAAACAGCCGTTGTAAAGTTACAGCCTCAGAGAAGTATTTGTCATAGGCCATACATTTATTCTTACAGCAGATCCAGGTAAGAACTCTGTGGGATTTTGTATGGAACATCATCAGACTGAGAAAGTACTGTTTGTGGATAACTTAAAGAATCAAAGAATGGAGTTTTTCAATGACACAAAGAAAGTTGAAGTGAAGTGGTGGAAGTATCAGAATGGCAGAGATGGGCTGTTCTGAGGCCTGTGCTGCCTTGTAGGTACATTCCATCATTAAACAGGGGTTCTACACACATTGTCACTATAGCCTCCAATCAGCAAGATAGATAGTTACCAGTGATACCTCCACATCAGGACAAGACTATGTATATCACTGTTATCTATGGGGTCACTAAGGGTGTTATAATAATCTCGGTACAAGTTATTATAACAATATATATCTGTAGCGGTTCTGCTACTATATATCACATAGGGGGCAGGCCTGCATAGTCTCATCTAGGTCACCTGTAGCCACACCATGGGGGAACAACCAGTGCTTTGGCGTGATCTAGTAGCAGACTAGAGTATGGCCATGTCTGACAGAGCTAGAAGGCAAGGAAATGGTCACATTAGTGGTTATTGAAATATCTTTATCAAATAGTAGAATTAATGGATCTCAGCTCAATTTTTATGAAATGCTCAAAGTTGACCTTTAGAACAACCCATTATCAACTGAAACAGGATGGATTTCTCCATACTGATACATTGACATGCAGCTAAGGTGGACCCATTACATAGAGTGAAGTATTCAGGCTGCAGTATATCTAGCAACACTGTGGAAGGAGGGCGGTATTGTAATTGATTTAGGCATACCTGTTTTAAAGGCTTCAGAATTGGTTCCAAAATTGAAACACATGGCCAAGAACTCCTGCGTATTTGACTTAGATGACACATTCTTAAAAGTTTGTAATCTCCAGCGAAGACATCAATTCGTCAAGGAACAGATGCAGAATTTCTTAGCCAGTTTCAACTTGGATGATCAAAAGGTTTGGCTATCAACAGCTGCTTGGCCATTGAAAGCAAACACAATGGAATCATTATATAATACCTTTCAAAAATGTGGAAGACAAAATTAAACTGAAAGGTGTCCACATAATGTATGGAATGAATTTAAAGAACTTATTAATTTCTCAGACAGGAACTATTTTCAGCCCAAAAGGAAATTTGCCGTTCTGATTTATGATGGCCAAAAAAACCTTGGAGACGAGATCCAAAGTATTGCAGCAGCACATTTTCTCCCACGAGTTGATTTTATTATCCCTCGGGACAGAGAGGTACATTTAGGAAATAATGTCACAATGTTAACAAGTGCCTGGTGGAGGCACTCTGATATTATCTACAAACTCAATTCAAAAATAACACCAATTCTTGTTGCTATACATCTAAATGAAATCGGATCAAAAGTAGTAAGGAAAAGGATACAAAACAGCCTTAAGCTATTGAGTAGGACATACGGGCCTATTGGCACCAGGGACTCTGCAACTTTTGACAGTCTAAAGGCATTCAATATTCCGGCAGTGTTCACAGGCTGTCTCACACTTTTCATCCAGAATCCTTTCAAACATCAGCCAAATTCTGGCATAACCTACCTCGTAGATATACCCAGTCATATACAAAACATTGTTAGGCCTTTTTTGTCAAATAACACCAAGAAGTTGTCTCACTGGGGTACTGGAATAAAAAATGAAATGCAGCGCTTTGTAACTGCTTACAAATATCTTGAACATTACTCTCAAGCCAAGCTTGTGGTAACAAATCGGCTACATGTAGCACTGCCATGCGTGGCATTTGGCACTCCTGTAGTGGTCTTCTTTCCACTTGACCGTCGTTTCCATGGCCTTTCAAAACTATTTCATTATTTTGACATTAACACAAAGAACTGTAAACAGAAACTTAGTGAGTTCATTAGAAATTTTAATTGGACTAATCCACCGCCAAATCCTAATGAAGAACTTGCTCATGATTTGAGAGCTAGGGCATGGTCTCTCATGAAAGCAATCCCAGAATTTAGAGATGTGCGAAAAATGTTTGACCTTCGACCTTAACTTAATTTGGTTGTATAGCTAAGGTTTCTACCATGAAACCTGAGGGTTCACTTATATCGGCTTATATGCAAGGAACATATTGGATACACCTAACCTCAACTTGATCATATAGGCAATAAAATCTCATCTAATTCAATACTATATCAATTTCACTCCTTATTTTTGCCCTATTCCCAGCTGCCTCTTTCCATTTCACAGGCACTTTGCTTCACTGGATATTGCCGCAGCAAAATGCATCACCTTTTAAACATTCCCACAATCCTTCAGAACCAAGCAAGTGAAAGGAGTTGTTAGTCTTATAGACTTAATCCTACAGAATGGTTTAGCAATTTAATTAAAGAAATAAATAAGTAGAAAAAAAATAACATCAAAAATAGGTCTGGGGAGAAATTCATAAATAGCCACAAACAGATTGTGTATACATTCACTCATATGATAAGGGTCTATAATGCCTTGCCATCGCACACACAGTCTGAGCACCATGTAGGTATTGAGCAGAGTATTGTACTGGACACCTGTGCCATACCACAGACAGCCCCGAATAGGCTGGCAGTGGGAGAGCCCTAAAGTGGTCATTTTCAGATTGATGTGGACTGTATTTTAATCACAGTATACTACTTTTGATCACTTCAATCACAGGCATAAAGTAAACCCAGATTTTAATACTCACAAGATGAACTGATATGGTTAAAATGAGTCACAAAAGTGAAGCATCTTCCAAATAAATCACATTTCAGACAATTGATCAATAGTGGATGAACCTCTATGTTATTATAATCCCATATATTACTGAAGCGGAAAAGACATGGAAGTGGTAATTTTTTTACAACAGAGGGGTTGATGGATTTTCACATGTTTGATAAAAATCTTTTCATCCTCCGCTCAGAGAGATCCAATCAATACGAAAACTCGGAGGACACAGGTTTTTACCAGCAAGATCGCTGCTTTGCCTGGGGACATTGCCAGATTGCAGGGCCGAATGCCCTGCTTTACTTTTGGGAGCTTGGCCTATATTTTGGTTTTGGCGGGTCGCAAATCAGACCATTATTAGGGTTTTTACTGCCTAAAATAAAAGGCATTATTGTTTGCTAAGATTTAAAGCACTGAATGAGTGAAATAATGAGTTTACTCTTATTACCTTCCTAACAATAATAATCTTGAGGTGTTCGGTCCTGCTAAGATCATTCGGGGGATGCAGAGTAATAAAATCTGTGGGATCGAATGGCAGGTGAGTTTAAAAAGTTTTTGCATAGCCTGGGGATCTAGATTTTTTTCTGTTTCTCCTTTTACTCTTTAGTAGCATACTTCATTACCCAAGTAACATGAACTAATCCTTTAATAATTTTAATTTGAATTATGACACTTGAGCTACATTTCTAGCCATGGGCGTGTACCATAGTTATCAAGTTGAGTCTGTGTATGTGTTATCCATATATTTGATGTGAATGTATCATAGGATATTTGACACATGTGATAATATAGTAGAATTGAGGTATTTCCTCAGGCATACTGGGCTATACATACACATATGAATGTGTATGTATAGCCCACAAGATGGCGCCAAAGCTCACATTTTTCTCTGGGAATCCGCCTGGAAATTGTAGTACCATGCCACCGAAAGGCACCCTCAGGAACTGTAGGACATGTGGTTACAAGCATGTGCCCCCCACAGGCAAGAAGTGTAGCTTTAACCCAGCTAACCTGTCTATGAGCCAGCAGGCACTCCTACAGAAAGTCACCACCCCACCTGATCAGGGTGACACTGACTCAGGTTCAGAGCTGGAGGAGGAGTCTGACTTTCAGGCTCTCCAGGGCTGCCTTTAGCAATTAAAGACACTGTAACTGACCTGCAGGGAGGGGTCTCCAAGATACTGGACATAGTAAGCACAGACCCCCCTAGTACACCTAGACCTGGTGGTTTACCTGGAGGTACACCTGTACTACCACCACTGTACTGGTACTAGGCCCCCTTCAGGGCCTCTCCCCTACTCTGATGATGAGGAGGAGGGAGCTGATGCTAAGGTCAATGGAAATAACACTGAATTCCAGTTGAATGGAGAGGTTTTGGTGCCTACCGACCCCTTAATTGGTCACATGGGCCTTGATTCAGGGAGGAAATGGTCTTGTTGCCACTCAAATTGGCTTAAAAATGGGAAAACCAGACTGAGAAAGTTATGTTGTTGACACTTTTAACCCTCCACCACCTGTATTTGAGTGTGAACATGTTCCCGGTATCGTGGAGCGCGTTCACTCTTATCCATGGGGTCACTAAACAGTGTGACTGGATATCAGTATTTGCTCCTTGACAAGCCTATAAGATGTATTCAAGGGTTCACCAAACACTAAAAGCGACATACAGTACCACAACATTGGAAAATACCACTACTGTAAGAGGTGAAGAGGCTGAATGAGTTTATGAGCGTTGGGCTCTGGATCTTAAGCCTGATTAACTTGACCCTTTCAAATTGATGACAAAATATATGGAATAAATCCTCTTCTTTGAGCACACCTGACCATCCTAGAACTATAGCCAGAAGTTTCATGGAAAACAATTTATGGACACCAATAGTGACCCTTTTACTAACAAAAGATTATTTATGATATGTAAGAGCATAAGAGCCACAATGACATGGATGTAAAATCTTTAATTGAAAAGATATAAAATGACAGTTTCAAAGGTGTTTTCTAGTAATTAACTATACATTCATGACTGTCTAACTGACCCTTATATGAAGTCTGTGATGTCCTGCATGTTACATCATCAGAGTGAGTAAGCACTGTTTGTGGATAAATGGGTATGTAACTTTAGAATATCACACCTCCACGATCCCAATGACAATGTGCTACTACACTACTCTTGCTATAGCTGTAAACTGTGAATGTAGAGCAGTATTGGCTTATGTAAGCCCTGGAGGGTCTCAAATAATCCCTTTAATCTTAAATAAGTGCTGGGTAAGAGTGTATCAAAGTCAATCTTGAACGTTAAAAGATTATCCACATCAGGGCCAGGAGTTCAGGGTTATTGAAAGTGCCTTGGTACTTGAACAAGTTACCAAGTCCGTGAATAGGGGTTAAATGCTTCAGACAGATCTAACTGACGTATTGTAGCATTCATTACAACTGAGTCATTTAATATTGATGAAAAACATGACACACTTTTACCAAGACTGTCGATGGCTTGACAGTGAAATTTGGTCAAATGATAAGGATAATGTGGCTCTCAATAATGCAGTCAGTGATATCTGTTTCCTGGCCATTATGAAACTTATTGAAAGCTTTGATGTCATATCTCACACAGTATCAGAGTAAATGAGTACTGCAAATTGTTTCAATTGATGGGTAGCATCTGAATGACACACATGTCATTCTGAATGATCAAGGTCAATTGCTTAATAGACATGAAAACACATCATCAGTGGATATGTACAACATATGGATAATTAGTTAAATAATCCCGTTTTCTGTATCTTAGCATATGTGTATAATTTGCACATCACTGGGAACATCTACTACTTCCCAAACATACATCAGAGGTGAATTCAGGGCTAGAGGGCCATGCACCCACTTCATTATGAGACTATATAAAAGACTCGTAAAAGACGATAGTACACCTGACAACATATGAACTATGACCAGGAGACTTTTAGGACCTTAGTGATAGAAGTCAATCCTCCTCCTTTTCCATATCATGGATCTTCCACTGCTCTTCCTCTCGATATGGCACTGTGTTAACCCATTTAAGCATTAGGGTCTGAAATAACCCCCTAGTCTTAAATAATCAATCTTACGCATTGGACAAGTACTCCTAAAAGGGTCAGGGGTATAGGGGAATTTAAAGTGCCAGGGCACTTTAAGAGGGTACCAGATCCATTGGAGGTTAGGACAAATCTCATCAGTGACCTACTTTGTAGCAAAAGGGTTCTACCTTGTAACAAGGCTAGTGAAAAGGCCAAGTAATTAGGTGACTCAAGAAACTTTATTATAAATTGAAGCAGAGTAATATACAAGTATACAGTAAGCAGTACAGTACACAGTAAACCAGTAGAGGGAGTTTAGATAGAAGGCCCAAACCTATTCTAGTCCACCAGCCAGCAAGGCCCCTCCCCAATCCCCTGCTCAGCCAGCTGTGACAGTTTCTCAGACCCTTCCCAGCAGGCATCCTTAAAGTGGGGATATGAGCTATATCCCCCAAATCCCAGTACTGGAGGTTAATTCAAAAGATCCTGGGATGGCAACCTCAGTGATCTTAGGAGTTATTCTGCCTTATCCTATTAAGTGATCTTAAGATTAGACTGCATTCACTTTTCCTAGCCAGCACTAAGATCACATCGATCTTAGCCTCAGCCCTCCCACACTATTCCAAGAAGTACTGTTGGGCACAGGGGTAAGAGTCCCAAAATGAATGAATTGCTGTGGAGTCACTCTTCTTCACAACAGTGTTTATATTATCGTTCCCGCCCCCATATGGGCTAACAAAAGAGCAGAGGGTGCAGTTGACCCTGTACAGTATTCAAGATTGTTGCTCCCATGAACGTATGATTTATGCTTGCCTATTAGAAGCATTGTGCCCCCCCCAGGACGAAGATCGAGAAGGGAAGAATTACCTTACAGTGCACTTAATACATGAGTAGCCCCAAGAGCCCTCAAGGACACTCAGCAAATGTCCTCCCTCCCCTCTATATGTATGCAGCAGGCTATTCACTCTTTCGATCAGGAGTGTTCCCTGTAAGTGCTCTTGTACTCAGGTTAAACCACTATGCAATTCTTTCACTAAGATCGCAGTGATCTTAGTGCTGGAAAAGGAATAGTGAAGTGATCTCAGGACTTGTTATTCCTGACAGGCCTGCAACCACTGCATTAGATAGGGTAGACTGGCCAGGTCTTATGATATGTACCTACACTAAGATCGCAGGGGTAGAAATCCAAGGATCTTTTGAATTAACCTCCAGGTATAAGCACAGTAAAACATAAATCCATGATAATCCATCACCATAATCAATAGTCAATATACTCTAACTATAACCAATGGGGCTAGCACAATGTTACAACCTGAGATGAAGAGAAAATGAGCAACTTGCCAGTATAATTTACAGCATAGAAATGAGACATTATTGAGAGATGTAAGAGATGTGGGAGCCAGGACGGAAGCATACCTTACAGTGTTCTACCAGCATAATAATAATGTGCCACTCTTTGTTCACTGTGTTCCACAATTCAACCGATTAAGTTCCATCCTATCCAAAGTTGATCAATCCCATGATGATAACTAGGCAGAAGTCTGGCTTCAACTGTTTTAGAGCAGAAATAGTGTGGAATAACTAGCTCCAATGAAGGCCCAGCAGTGGTTACTTTCTCTAGTTGCTTTAAAGGTATACTGAATCATGGACTTTTGCCCGCTGACATTTGCACTGTGAAATCAATACGTACCTGTCTTGTAGTAAGTATAGTTGTTAAGTGTCTGCAGGAGGTGGTCTATTCCTTCATATGTCCCTGAATGCCGGTGGCATGTTATATTTACGTGTAGCTGAAGTACACTTGTCCTGAATTTGAACCACATTAGGGAGTGATCATTCTAAACAACAAGGGGGGGGGGCTACGGAGTCTTTTTTCCCCTTTAATTAGGGGGGAGTGGATTTACCTGTTCTACAAAAAAAAAAGAAACTGTTTGCATGTTACTGTATCCTGAAAAATCTGGCTTTCACATGATTTTTGGGCCCTTTGTGAGGAGGCGAGTGCAATACCGAATTTAAAATTTTGACCCACCGTAGCATGGGGTTGGGGGGAGGCTACAAAATCTGCATGAAAACCCACCACTTCTATGTTGATGAAATATGACCACTTCCTTATAAGTTATGGCGTCTAAAAATACCCCCCTCATAATGTATACGCTAGTAGGTCAGACAGGTAAGTCCCAGCAACCACCCATGCATGTCAAGTGGTAGCAGCACAACCAACATAGTATAGGCGTTTTATCCCCTACTCGGGCTTCCCTAGCCCACTTAAAAGGGTCTATTTCTTATCTTTCCTATCCCCTCAGGATGTGTGTTGTGCACATATGCGCGGGCCCTGACACATTCCTCTGTGAAATTTTGTAATGTAGTTCTCGCCATGAATATGACCTTAGCTGTTGAAATGGCGTTAAACATCTATTACTCACTCACTTTACCCCCTACTAGAAATATTCGTCACACAGGATACTAAGACCCATCAATAGTAAGCTTAACATTTATGATAGACAATGCAGGAACCCCCATTTCAATATCTTTTCTAGTTTTTAAAATACTGAGAGAAATGTGAATGAAGGTCAGGCATTTTCTGTGAAAAAATCCCCATACAAAATACAGGTACAAAGTGGTCATGGTCTGTGCACACACTACCACTCCACCAGGCCCACCATACAGGGCTATACAGAGGTCTCGGCAGTGTAGGAGAGCAGCCAAGCTGGTGCATTTTGATTGTTCATTATGCCTTTAATATACATGATAACCTGGAAATTCCCAAAGTGTTTAAAGGTTGATGCATTACTCAATAACATTCCCAGTTCATTTTGTCATTCCTATTCACTGTATTTAATAATTTAGCCCAGACATAAAAACAAACACATCTGAAGGCTTATGTGTAGATACATTTCTAACAATGATAGAGAAGGTGGGTTTAGACTTAAATGTATCTTTATATATCACCTATGGCACCAGGGCATCAGTTTTACTCAAATCAATGCCATAAGGCACGGATTTACAATCATACACCATGCCCCTCAGTCCCCTCCCTCCAGGTAGACCTGCGGTGTACTATACTGCAGGGCTCTATAGTGGCCATGTTCACTGCCTGCAGCGAGGCATGCAGCAACTGTATCATAGTAGATGGATAACGGAACAGGTCACATGGAACTAAGTACATCTATATATATATATATATATATATATATATATATATACACATAACATAACATAACACACAAAAGCTGCCATCTAACATGTCTGTTTAATGATTTCAACAGTATAGCACAATTACACACACACAACTCTCACACACAATGCGACAGAATATCTGAAAACCTTGTCCCTGAAAAATCTTAACTAAGGGGGCAATGTGGACAGTAAGTGCCATTCTACCCCATTTTGGGCCTAAAAGATCTCCATTGGCCAGATTATCTTTTGAATGCCTCATAAAATCCCTAAGCCCTAGGGTATTATAAAAACACATCTTTCATTTACTAACTACATTTACTAAGGAACACCTATGATTTTTGTTTTTTGATTCTACCAATATTCTTTAATTTAAATTTTGAACCAATCCACAGCCAGAACAACCTTTAGTGCATGGCCGAATACCATAATGGCACACAAGGGTCTTAACTACTATAGGTATGCTAGTGTATGTGCACAGCCTGACAACTTCCTGGCCTTAAGCCAAAGTATGGTGGGTCCCGCCCATGGACCAAAAGCAACTAAATCTTCCTGACATTTTCTCCACAGCTCCTATATTTCATCCACTTTCTGACGGTATTAAGAAAGGATATAGGTCCCAAGCTATGTTTTTTAAGCTATTCATACCTGAACACAGCTGAATTCTGTCATAGGATTATATAGAATCTACCATAATATGCTTTGAATATCATTGTGGAGTAACTAAATTTTCGAATAACTTCTCCAAAATATACTTTTCATTATTGTCTTTCAGGAAAACATGTTCTGATTATAGGGTATCGGGAACTTTTACATGTTTTTGGCCTCTTAAAATAAAAAAGTTAAGAAATATTTATGGTATGTACTACCTTTACACACACCCAGACTCGACTGGCTCTGTGGCCACATCAGTAGGAGCGTCTGGGTGATAATCTGAAGGTCTTGCAATCGATCCTCACCCTTGCCACACATGTACGGCTTTGTAGGGTACACCAAAAGGCATAGTAGGCCCATAGTGTTAAGTGACCCACCCTAACACTACGGGGATTTTCATCACTGGAATCCTTAATGGTGATCAGGGCACAACTACAGGCTGCTGAAGATGGCTAGCCTTGTCCAATAAGGTCATGAAGTCATGACATCATATAGTGAGTGCAGTGCTAATGGAATCTAAAAGATCAGCACTTAATTGTGAACCAAGATAACAAACTTCAAGATATAATAGAACTAGAGAGTCGGGGATCCTAAGTAATACTGTCCCTACGCCATCCATCAGTGACTGATGGCCGTCAGTTTATTTTGTTTTGGACAATTTTTGACCCCCCCTCCCCCCCTTGTCATGTTTCATCATACAACTGTAATGGTTCGTATCGACTTATATGTTGGGTGGCTCGTTGGCTTGCTTATCACTAAAGACACCAACACAACACGAGTGATTCGGGTTGGGCAAAGCCCCGGATACCCCTACCTCTCGGGTAGGACTTTATTCAATTCTGGTTACAGTCTATAACTGAACGTCTTGACTGGACCACGTCCAGTCCCCTTCTGCGGCTCGTCCGGCTTCTTAGTAGAAGCTGGACGCAAGGCATGGTGCTACCCCCTCTTGTACCAGCCGGGTATCGCAAAGCGACACCTAGTTGGCATAGAAGGAACGAGCACCACAAGAACATGTCTCTCGGATGAACCGCACTAATATATATACAACCATGCCGGCCCCTACACCACTCCCACTAGACTATACCTAGGGTTGGGTGTATTAACAAATACCTATTGTTAACTTTATACAATAATAAGTTATATATACATAGGTAAGTCTATACACAAGTGTTCGTATAGAATATACAACATTAAAGGGGCATTATAAATAATATTTACATAATAAGGCATCGTCGCATATAACCTGAAGTAACTAATAATAACAGTTAGGAAGTGGTGCCTTATGCACCATCGACCTAAGGTGGTAAATGGTAACAATGTTACAGTTGTAATGGTTCGTATTGACTTATATGTTGGGTGGCTCTTTGGCTCGCTTACCACTAGATGTACCAACACAACACGAGTAGTTCGGGTTGGGCAAAGCCCCAGAAACCCCTACCTCTCGGGTAGGACTTTATTCAATCTCTCTGATGACAAAGTATTAGCGTCTGGACTGGACCATGTCCAGTCCCCTTCTGCCGCTCGTCCGGCTCCTTAGTAGGAGCTGGACGCGAGGCATGGTGCTGCCCCCTCTTGTACCAACGAGGTATCGCAAAGCGACACCTAGCTAGCATAGAAGGAACAAGCACCACACGAACACGTCTCTCGGATGAACGGCACTAATATATATACAATGATGCCGGCCCCTACACCACCCCCACTAGACTTTACCTAGGGTTGTGTGTAATTAACAAGTAACTATTGTTGACTTTATACAGTGGTGTTATAAATAAATAGGTAAGTCTATATATACACAGTTCGTATTAAATATAGAACATTTAAGGGGCATTATAAGTTATATGTACACAATAAGGCATCATCGTATATAACCCGAAGTGTTTATAAATAATAACAAAAATAGGAAGTGGCCCCTTATGGACCATCGACCTATGGTGATAATATTACACGTGTGTTATTATTAAACATGAGACGCGACGAAGAATATTCGATGTGTAGTAAGGTGATATTGAAAAATTTTTACAATGTTTTTACCGACCCGAGGTGGGGTAAATAACCCGAAAAAATTTTGACTTTTACTTACAAGAATATAATATACGATATAAAAAAAATTTATACAAAATATGAAATATAGGTGTCCTACCAGGGTAGCAGGATCACCCTTACAATATACCGGACTTCCGGCGAACCTGGAACGACTGGTTTCTGCAGCTCCATCCGGCGACATATGTGTGGTGGCAAACCACGTTGCTGTTATGATGTGCCCTGATGAAGATGGGAAGATGGAGACCCGGTTAGATGTTGTAGTCCATTGGGTGTTCGGGTTAGCGTCCATCCTCGCTGCAGGTTACGATCCAGGTATCAGGAGTCCAGCGTAAGGAACAGTGCCTCTGGCATATTAAATGCATTTACCCTCGGGTACCAGGAGACACCAACAGATGGACACTCAAAGATCTTCAGGATCTGTGTCCATCTTCTCAGCCGGCTCAACTGAGGCAGATGGAGCCGAGCTGCTACAGCTGCTCGTAGAGAGCGCCGCTGAAGCCTCGCTGGGAGTCTCGCTCCCCAAGCTCAAGGCCCTCATCACTGCGGACGGGCTGTCCATTGCCTCGGATGCTGGTGCAGCAACCGTGGCAGTTGGGACAGCCCGGTTCCAAGTGGGGGGCGGGAGCAAGAGAGCTGCCGGAATCGGCGGAGCAGCCGGGACCGGTGGAGTGGCCAGGACCGGTGGAGTAGCCGGGGCTGGCGGGGCATCCGGGGGTATCTCTGGAACGAAGATGAGAGACGACGGTAAGCCGTCCCACTCCTCCAGATGTTTCCCGAATGCCAAGAAAAACTTGAGGTCCGCCTCCTTAAATCGATGGATATATCTGGAGTTTTCAGCTTCGTGAAACTCTTTAAGCTTTTCGGCTTCCTTCTGTTTTCGCCGGCAGGACTCGAGGGCCTCCTCGACCTTCTTCCTTTCCAGCTCCCTGATTTTATCTTCCTCCCGCCTCTGGATCTCGTAGACCAGATTGACGGTGGCTTCAGTCATCACACGCCAGTAGTCAACAGACTTCTGGCGGTGCAATGCCTGCCATTCTTCCATCAGCTCATTCTGGATCTGAACCGTTCGGACATCGCGGTGGTCGACGAACGTGTTCGGATCCTGAAGACCTGACAGGGTACCGGAGATTAGTTCCATTAGGGGTACCCGAGGACCTGTTGGTGGAACTATCACTGGTGGTGGCGCTGGGGCCTCCACTGAGACAGGCGGGGTGCCTGTTGGAGGAGCAGACGGGCCCTCTACCGTGATGCCTCCTCGGCCTCGGCCACCACCCGGAGAGCCTCGGGTGGACTCCAGCCCACCGCGGCCCCTACCACGAGCTTTGGCCCGGCCCAAGGGGGTAAGGACCTGCGACTCGGGTCCAGCCGGTCCCATTGAAGGGAACTTCGCCGCGTACTCACTGTACGTGGGGCGTTTGCCGGAGGATCCCTCTCCAGCCCACCAAGTAGAATACCCGGATGGGGGAGCGAGCAGTTCGCCCCCATCATCCTGGCCGCCAGAGGCTTCGCCCGGGCGTTGTTCCGCGGGTGCAGGTGTGGAGGTGGCTGGAGTCGCCGATGCGGTCGCCTGGCTACCCGACCTGCGGGCCTGGTTGCCAGGCATCTCCAGAGCCGAGACCTGTTGTCCCGACTCGCGACGATCAGCTGGATTGGCTGGTCTGGGCTGGTCCTTGCCACCCGAAGGGCTCACGGACCGGTCTGCTCGGGTCCTCTTGGAAGCAGTAGTCGTGACTGTGCCTCCGTTTGGACCTTTAGAGCGGGCTTTGGCCTTCTCTCGCTTGTCGTCTCCTCGCCACTTTTTCACCTTCAGGTGCACCTCGCTGGGCATCCCGAATTTTGTGGACGAGGAGTTCGTCTGGAAGTAAGTCAGCAAGTTGCCGCTCTTCCACGAGCAGAATCCGGTCTCGAATGCCTGCTCTTTCACTTCCTTGATGCTCAGCGCGGACCAATTTGCAAGGAGCTCGCTGAAGCACTTGATGGCTCGTTTCCTGGTCTTCTCCAGGCCGATGCCATGGGCCTTCTGCAAATGCAGAGCCATGTCTCGGCGCCGGTGAGTGCTGAACGAGCCATCACAATGTTTACTCGGGCGGTCCCCGAGCACACACATCATCACAGGCTTGTGATGCATATGAAATTCAACGATGTGTCGAGCGAAGCGGGGCTTCGTCTCGAACATCTTCTCACCCGTGAGAGACAGCTGGCAAGACTCAAACGGGCACCTTCGGCGGTTGCCGGTTGGTCCCCATTGGGTCATTGCCCACTGGACTTTCGTCCGGGCCTCGTAGCTGTAGATCGAGCCTAATTTGGACTTGAGCTGGTCAATCCAAATCAGGTAGAACTTGCCTACTGGCGTATCCGAGGGGCCGGACTTCATCCACTCCTCGTCATCGCTGTCACCGTCCTTATTGACGGCGCTCGGACACATATAATGGACTGTGTCGTAAGCACAGTCCGCGAAGCAGCGGGGAGTCCGTTCCTTGAACCCCTCGGCTGCATTCTTCCACATCCACTTCTGATTGTCGTCCTTGGGAACATCCGTGGTCATTTCTTCCCACGTTGTCACGGACTCCAAATCAGATTTGGCAGACTCGGGCAGCTCTGGATCGCTTTCGCTTTCCTCGCTGTCCGTGTATATGTCAGCTCCCCTACGGCCGGCTCGGCTGGAGGTGGTAGTACCAGTCGGAGCCTTGGTAGGGGACTTCGTCTTTGCACCCGACGTGCTGGCTGCAGAAGATGCAGTAACCGAGGTGGCTACCGTGGTGGTTGTAGTGGTGGGAGCGGGCGTCTTCGGTTTGCCCTTACCCCTCGGCTTGGTGGGGGGCGTGGGCTCTACCGGAGACGCTTTCGCTCCATTCTTCTTCTTCCGGCGCACAACCTTAGTCGGTTGGGCCGGAACTTCGGGACTGGAATCCGACTCGCGTCGGCTCCTGTCCCCTGTCCGAGGGCTCCTCCTTCCGCTGACTGGGGAGTCAGAGTCGGAAGAGATCTCTGTTTTTCGTTGGGCCTGCTGCTTGCGATGGGCCCGGCGAGCTGCGGTGAGCTCCTTCTGCTGCTTGGCAAGCTCGATTCGCTTTGCCTCTACAGCAGCCTGCTGGCGTGAGATGTCCTCTTCAGAGATCTCGCCAGGTGCCTCTGGGATGTCGGCAGCTGGGTCGGTCTCGGTCGTGGACCTCTCGACGGCGATGCGGACATCTTCAGCCTCCAGGTCGCTCTCAGTGAGAGGACCCTTGGGTGCAGGTTTACGGGTCAATCGCTTGACCCGGTCGGTTTCCACCGACGACAAGGTTACCGTGGAGTCTGTATCCATGTCGGATTCGGACTCCCTTAACTCCGTGGCCTTCTGGATGATGCCCGCAGAGATCAAGACGGCTCGAGCTAAATTCTCGTTAGTCGCCATATTCTCCGCCAACTTTAGGTAGTTGCGGAGCCAAGAAACTGGCATGTTGTCAGCCAGCTCGTCACTACACGAGTCCATTACCATAGTTTTGAGTTCATCTGGTATGGGCTCGGGCACGCCCTGCTCCACCGCCATGGGCCCGCATCCGAACATGGAGGCGTGCATAGGGATGTACGTACCCCAGGAGGTATACACGATACCTTCCTGGCGATCGACGTGTGCTAGACGTCTGATCTGCGTCCTGAATCCCGGAGGATACATTGGAATGTCCAGGACATCCACTTTGCTACCCGAAGCGTCTGTTGTTGACGGGCGCTCCGGGCGTGGCGGGGGTGGAGGTGGCATCCTCTCCCGGTCGGTTGCCTCGGCCATAGCCGTGAGCGTCCGGGCGGCCTCCTCTGTCGAAGAATCCATAGATTCCTCGACCCGAGACGGGACCTTCGGGTCCTCGTCTTGTTCCAACGGAATGTTGGCTGTTTGACGCGCAGCGTCAATCGTTCCCTGTGCCATGGCACCGGGTTCGACTTCCAAAATTAATTGGCAAGTTTTGTTGGACTCCTCCCGAAGGATTCGTCCAACAGAAAGGCTTTTGGGGGGTTAGCTAGGCTAACACGACAGCTACAGGCTGTATAACCGCCGACAAATAACTAGAGCAAAAACGGGTGGCGTCTAACCACCACGAGTCCGCTCTAGTTATGACCAGTATGACGTCAGACCTCTCGTCTCGCGAGATCCCGCCATGGCTATCCGGTGACCTAGTTCCGCGCTTTCCCGCCACACCAGCAGCGCCACCTAGGGAACTAGATCCGAACCAACATTCGACTCGACATGTGAGACGCGGCCTACTACCCGAGTGCTATCGTCTGGAGCTTAGCGGTGTATACAACGCTTCAAAGCGAATGTACCGGTTAATCCGACCGCCACTCACGGGATACAGCCACCCGGGGAGGGCGCGTTCGACATCTCAGGCCGTGGAACGTATGTTGCCTGCCTATGGCGGACAACACGCAGCAGCTCGTTGTGTACTGAGTTAGGTTACAGCAGACCTCAACCGGGGGCTGCGTCTAACGCCTTCGGTTAGCATTTTATTTTTCCCGGCTTTACGTACGGCCTTTTCTGGATCTCGCTTAGTCAGAGCGGGACCCTTCCCATACGTAATGCCTTCACTCAGCGAGACTTTCTTCCATTTCTTACGATTAGGTCGTTTCCTGGCCTTCGTCTTCTTTTTTACTATAACCTCGTCTCCCGGCGTCTTTCTCGGCCGGCCTCTAGGGCGTTTCGTCGGTACTACCACGCTCGGTCCGCTAGGGACAGATTCAGGTGGTTTGTAACCGAACTCCCTCTCCGCCTCTTCGCGCCCCTTCCAGGGCCGAAGTTTTCCGACATTTGTCTTCCATTTCCTACCCGTCAGGCAGTCCTCTATCATCACCGTGGACTCGGAGATGACGCGAACGATTTTAAATGGACCTTCCCAAGGCGTTACGAGCTTCAGCTTATCCAGCGGCTCGTAGTACCTTAGTACTTTGTCCCCAACATTAAAACGAATTCGTTTAGCATTGGTGTCATAGCCCACCTTCTGCCACTTCGCACTCTTCAGCAGTTCTTTCCGAACGGCCTCGTATGCCTGTTTGAACCGGTCCCTTAATGACTCTACAAACAGCACCGTGCAGGGCGCCTCCGGGTCTATTCCAACCACTCCATACACTAAGTCGGCGGGCATTATGATGTCCTCGCCGAACACTAGCATGTTTGGGGTGCAGTTAGTTGATGAATGGACAGTGTTGTTGTAGGCATGTACTACAAACTCGCACTGTTCATCCCAGTCATCCTGGTGGGTATTAACCAGGGGCTTTAGTACTTGTATGAGGGTTCTATTGAAGCGTTCTACCTGCCCATCCGACTGTGGTCGGTACGGGTTTGTTCGGGTCTTACAAATGGCTAGGTAATGGCACATTTCCTGCCAAAGTTCTGACTCGAACTCCCTTCCCTGGTCACTGTGCATCATAAGGGGAACACCCAAATGCAGCACCCAGCCTTTCACAAATGCCTCCGCGCATGTGGCGGCTTTGTGGTTGGGAAGGGGGAACACCCGAGTGTACTTAGTATAATAGTCAGTTACGACCATCATACAAGTATTGTCTCGCGGCGTCGTCTTAATCCCACTGATGATGTCTATCGCTATTCGAGCAAATCTGACACCAAACAATTCCTGTGATAAGGGTTGCTTACCCAGGCCGGGTCCCGGTTTGTTTTTACAACAATCCGGGCAAGTGGCGATCCACCGGAGCAGGTCGCCTCTCATACCGGGCCAGTAGTAACGCCTTTGTAGACGCTCTATCGACCTTCTCTTACCGAAATGGCCACTCGTTTGGTGGCCATGGCAATAATACATGATATCCCTCCTCATCGGGGCGGGTATCACTATTTGCAACAGCCTACCGTTGGTGGGAGTTGTCTTCCACCTACATAGTATGCCGTCTCGGATCTCTAGCTCGGCCCATTGAGCCAGCAACCGCCTCGCTTCCCTATCCTCCAGGGAAACTAGAGGCCTTGCCGGTTTAATGCCTGACCGTAGGTATTCCATTATGCGCGCAGTGGTGGGGTCTGACTGTTGAAACTTCTTGATGGTCTCCGGGGACCAATCGAGATAGCTGCATACAGCCTCCTCCCAGGGGATACGGGGGGTGGTATAATTAAATACCAACCCGGCTACCACAGCATTGTGGGCCCCGCAGTCTTCACATGTGGCATTTTGGCACCTTCGGATAGGCCGTCTTGACAAGGCATCCGCATTGATGTGTTTAGCACCGGGTCGGTGCTCTATTTGTTTATGCTCTAATCCGAATTCGGATAGGTGAGCTAACCAACGTCCAATCATCCCCTCGGCGTCCTTGAAGTTAAGGAGCCACCTAAGAGACGAATGGTCTGTTCTTAAAGTAAAGTCACTTCCCCAAAGGAAATGCTTAAACTTCTTCGTATACACCACCACAGCGAGGAGTTCTCGCTTGGTGGTACAATAATTTCGCTGTGTCTTGCTTAACGTGTTGCTAGCAAATGCTATTGGCACTTCGACTCCCTCTTGGACCTGAGAGAGAGCTGCCCCAATCGCATCATTGCTCGCATCGGTGTCTAAGATGAAATGTCCCTCGGGAGTGGGATATTTCAACACGGGTGTATTCCTAAATAAATCTTTTATTTTATTAAAAGACTCTTCTTGCTCGCTGGTCCATGGGAATGGGTCCCGTGCCCTACCCGGGGTCCAGTGAGCTAAGCACTGCATGGGGAAGCTGACACGAGAGTAATTCGGTATGAAATCACGATAATAGGAACAAAATCCTAAAAATGATCTCACCTCCTTAGCACTCGTGGGTCTTTCCCAATTTTCTACAGCTTCTAATTTTTCCGGATCCGCTCTTACCCCGTTAGGAGTAATGATCCTTCCCAAGTATGTAATGGTTTTCTTAAACAAATTACATTTCTTGGGTTTAAGTTTAAGACCGTTTGATAGTATCCGGTCGAGGACTAATTGCAGATTTGCCAGGCATTCCTTGAATGACTTGCCGAACACGACCACATCATCCAAGTAAACCAGGCATTTCTTCCACAAAAGGTCACTCAGTAAGGATTCCATCATGGCCTCGAATGTAGCGGGGGCGTTACACAATCCGAAGGGTAGGACATTATACTCAAACAGCCCCATATGACTGGAGAATGCTGTCTTCTCCTTGTCTTTGGGGTGCATTGGTATTTGCCAATATCCGGACTGTAAATCCAAGGTACAGAACCATTGGTTTCCGCCCAAGCTATCTAAAGTCTCGTCTATCCTTGGTAAAGGATACGAGTTCTTCTTTGTTATACCGTTCAATTTCCGGTAGTCGACACAAAAGCGGATTGTACCGTCTTTCTTAGTAGTCATACAAACAGGGCTGGACCAGGGACTCGAGCTAGGCACGATTACCCCTAGGTCCAACTGTTTCTGTATTTGCTCTTCACAGATTAACTTCTTTTTAAGGGGAAGTCTACGATACGGGATTTTAAAAGGTTTCTCGCTGCCCACATCTATGGTGTGCAACACCTTATCGGATCTACCCACCGGGCCTCCTTCCCTACCAAAAGCACCTTCGTACTTTTGTAGAAGTCTCGCTAGGCAATCCTTATCGTCCGTATTCTTTAAATCTGACTGATCAATCAGCTTTTGGAATTCTTCATCCATAGGATGCTGACTAACTGGGTTTAGTGGTTTGTTAAATTTAGCCTCGGCGACATGTTCTACCGAACTCATCCTTCCAACACTGTCGCCTCGCCTCAAATAAACCACTGAACCACTTCGGTTAGTTATGGGTAATACGGACCAAGCTGCATTAGCCACTAATGTATCCACTGAGTCTAACCCGATGCTTGACAAATACACCGTGTCGGGTTCGTAGACTCCAGCTTCATTCCTCTGAGCCATGGATCCGCCACAAAGGACATCGCAAGTGGTACCCGGTGGGATCTTCACCGTATGTACCACTGCTGCGACCGAAGACACCTGTCTCAATACGCATTGGACATGCAAGCCATACGGGCTCCGTATATCCATACTACCGTCCCTCGGGTCCAAGACGGCCCCGTATAAGCTTGCAAAATCCAATCCGAGGATTCCGTCATCACTAACCTCTGCTATAGTTGGCGAAAGAACAAACTCTTTGCCTCCTATATGGATAGGCATAAACGTCCTACCAAATGTACGCATACTGCTTCCGTCGGCCGTGCAAGCATTTACCCCCGTTTTGAGGTTCTCATGGCTGCCGGCCACCGAATCGAAGAATCTTTTGGACACACATGAATGACTAGCTCCAGTATCCACCAAGAATTCCCCTACCCGGCCTTCCACAGATATGGGTACATACCACCGTCTCCCCCCTAAAGGCGAGGGGTTACTGGTAAACTGGTGAAAGTCTCCCGAATCACCAAGATTCAATCCGAGTCCTCTCAGGAATTCCAGACACGGATGACTTGGGGGAAGGCGTGTCCCACACACTCGAATCAACTCTTTGATCCATCCTTCCTCTCCCCTAGTGCGGCCACTCGCCTCCATATGATCACTCCTGCACATATCAACACTAGGGTCCCTGGCCCCGGCCGAGGTGCAGGGGTGCGCACCCTCAGCCACCCGGCCTCCAGGTGTAATTGACTCGAAATCTTCCACCGGGATACCCCCGGTAGCATTTTGGCATTCGTTCCCACTCGGGGCCATGTCAGATGCCGTTGACACAACCCCCACTAGTTTTCCACATCTGTGGAATCCCTAGCATTCTCCCTTTCTACGCCGTCGTCTTCGGCTTCATAGAAGGCAGCCATTACCGGCTTAGTAGCGGTACATTCAGATGAGTAGTGTCCCATGCGCTGGCACCTGAAACACTTAACCGTTCGGCGATCCACCCGGGGTCTTTGCCGATTGGCTTGGATGGCATCTGTAATTTTCTTACACATGTCTTCCAGAAGTTTGGTCATGTCCGGGGACTGAATCTTCACTTTGTCAGTGCTTACAATGGACTTGACCGCCTTATCGACAGCCTTCGGGTCACTCTTGACCTCGGATGAAGGTCTAGAGTCCCTTTGTTTATTGAAAGATTTCCTGGGAATATACTTCCTACCTGAAGTATTCTTCCTTAATTGCATCGAACAGAAGGTGCCGTCTTCCTGTTCGATATCAATCAATTCGAAGTCGTCTGATGGAGTATCGACCTCCGACTGCTGGGTCACCGATGCTAGGGGTACCAAGCCGCTGGCATTAGGTATGTCCCCAGCTAACATAGCTCGCTTCTTCACGGCCATATCTATACCATTAAAAATGCCGTGTAGTGTTATGCCCTCCTTCCAGGCGTCCCTCGCTGCTATTTGTTCATCTCGGTCTCTTAGACCCTTGACGAATTGAGTGATCAAATCGTCCATATACCAGTCCTGGTTTTCAGTACCGGGTCTGGCCTTACTTAGCAGGGCATGGAGTTCCATACCGTATGCTCTGAAAGCTTCATTCGGCTTCTGTGTGTGTTTCTTAAAACGGACCATCGGGTCTTCCTTGACCATATTACATAACAGTCCACTAGCAGTTTCTACTAACTGCTCAAAACTCCCAACGAGGCCGTACCAGGTTCGCCATTGCTCTACAGCCATGCGACCCGGCCCGCCTTTCAGACATCTCACCAGATGTGGCTTGGCCTCGTATGGGGTCCATCCATTACAGTTCATCACATCGATGAAATCTTCAAACCACTCTTTCCATGGTCGAGTACCGTCATATTCTTTAGGAATAACGGCTACCCTTCGGGCAGAATTGGGAGCATACATCAATCTAGTGCATTGCTGTTTGCTCCATTCAATCGCCTTGGTTTCATTCAAGGTCCGATTGCCCCCTATACCACCGAAGCTAGAATTGCCAGGTGGAGGCGGTGGTGGAGGTTGAGTATACGTCCACTGTGTACCACCGTGGTTCGTATAACTCGCACTACCTTGGTTGGGGCCGGTACCCGAGGTACCACTATGGCTTGTGGCACCCGAAGCAGCGCCCCCCCCTTGCGCGCCTTGGTACCCGCCATCGGATGGCTGGTTTCCCGTTGACTGGCCGCCATCGTTTGATGGATTCGGTTGGGTGTTGTCATTACCAGCACCCAGCCCCGGGTCGTTACTAGGATCCACATGAATGTGGAACCCACTGGTCTCCGCACTACTGTCGGAAGCCTCTCTAGGGGTATAGTCCGGGTCCAGGTTGTGGACTATGGGCACCTCACTTATCCGGACTCTACTAGTTCGGCCATGCTTATCCTGGGTTCTGATGTAAACACCCCCTTGATCTACGTTCCGCGAAGCATTATCATTTACAAAAGGATTATACTGCGGATTCTTCGGTGTAGAACAGGAGACCGGGTCGCCCTGTTTCACGAACGTCGAGTTCGGGTTTATCACCCTACTCGCCGGAGGGGCATGTGTTTCCTCTTGCTCCTGTAAATAACTCTCCATAGTGGACTTATTTATTGTGAGGGTAGCTACGTCTGTAGTCAGGTTTCGCTGTTCCTCCCTAAGCTGTGCGTTTTCTGCCAAGATTTCGGATCGAATCTTTTCATTTTCAGCCACAGCTCGGTTTCTTTCTTCTTGGGCGATCATTGCCTCTCGCTTAAAAGTATCCTTAAGTAGGCGGTACTTTTCACCCTTCTCTTTCTGAGACCTGTTATATTCAGTAGTCTCCTTCCTAATCTCGGCTTGTTCCGAGACCATCTTGGCTTCTGTCTCAGCTTTCCGGAGTTGAAGTTTCTTAAGCTTCTCCTCCATTGCGTGCAACTCAGTTTGTAATTTATTTACATCCCGAGCCTTAGCAACCTCCTCGGCTCTAGCCTTGTCGATTGCTCTAAGTTTATTGGCTTCCTCGATTTCCAACTCAGCCAGCCTCTTTTCTTTTTCCTGTGCGTCTCTTTCCTTCCGCTCCAACCGATGGGATACGGAGGATAGACGATATTTGAGGTCGGATTCTTTTAGAATCGCCTCCTGCTCCACGGATCGTAATTTTCCGATCCGGGACTTAGCTTCCTCCTCTATTTTGGATTGGGCTAACATGAATTGTTCATGTTGCCTCTTTGCCTGTAACTCTACCTGTTCCTTGGCTTTCAAATAGGCCTGAGTATTTTTATACCCGGGACCCATCCGACGTCCGTAGATAGACTTGCGATTGCCTCCAGGGTAAAACATGGAGTCAGACAAGCCTTCGTCTAGAGATCGGCCTAGGTGATGCCTTTCCGAGCTTTTCGGTCCGGTACCACTAGGCTTATCTTTTGATTTCGCGTCTGGGACTATTGCGTCCCTTTTGGTTTTACCATCGTCGCTGTCATGATCCGACGATGTCATTAGTGGGGCTACTTCGGTTCCACCACCGGGTGCTGAACCCTGGGGGGTTGCAGTACGCTGCATAGGGCTTTGTGCAATTGGTGTACCCAAGCCGCTAGCCGAGCCTGTTGGTACCATAGGACCTAGCTGGCGTCTGCTAGTTATAACTTGGGACCAATCGCTCAAGTCTAAAGTTGGGGGTCTTAACACTCCCCTGAACAATCCGGTATCCGGTACTCCTGTCTGGGGTGTAGCCGGATACAATTTTACGATGCCATCTCTGGTGGCATTGTCCCTAAGGTCGGGTGTAGAAAAAATATTTCGTACACCCTCCTGATTAAACATTTGTTGTTGACCGGGTTTCCAGTCTAACAACAGATGCTGGGATGTGTAATCATCCTCTTCGAATCCCTCTAGCCCAGGGCTGGGGGGATCCGCTTCGGGTTTCCCGAGGCTTTCGGCCAATGTGGCCGCGCACCACCCCCGAACCGACTGGTCACGGCACCAGTGTAATGGTTCGTATTGACTTATATGTTGGGTGGCTCTTTGGCTCGCTTACCACTAGATGTACCAACACAACACGAGTAGTTAGGGTTGGGCAAAGCCCCAGAAACCCCTACCTCTCGGGTAGGACTTTATTCAATCTCTCTGATGACAAAGTATTAGCGTCTGGACTGGACCATGTCCAGCCCCCTTCTGCCGCTCGTCCGGCTCCTTAGTAGGAGCTGGACGCGAGGCATGGTGCTGCCCCCTCTTGTACCAACGAGGTATCGCAAAGCGACACCTAGCTAGCATAGAAGGAACAAGCACCACACGAACACGTCTCTCGGATGAACGGCACTAATATATATACAATGATGCCGGCCCCTACACCACCCCCACTAGACTTTACCTAGGGTTGTGTGTAATTAACAAGTAACTATTGTTGACTTTATACAGTGGTGTTATAAATAAATAGGTAAGTCTATATATACACAGTTCGTATTAAATATAGAACATTTAAGGGGCATTATAAGTTATATGTACACAATAAGGCATCATCGTATATAACCCGAAGTGTTTATAAATAATAACAAAAATAGGAAGTGGCCCCTTATGGACCATCGACCTATGGTGATAATATTACACGTGTGTTATTATTAAACATGAGACGCGACGAAGAATATTCGATGTGTAGTAAGGTGATATTGAAAAATTTTTACAATGTTTTTACCGACCCGAGGTGGGGTAAATAACCCGAAAAAATTTTGACTTTTACTTACAAGAATATAATATACGATATAAAAAAAATTTATACAAAATATGAAATATAGGTGTCCTACCAGGGTAGCAGGATCACCCTTACAATATACCGGACTTCCGGCGAACCTGGAACGACTGGTTTCTGCAGCTCCATCCGGCGACATATGTGTGGTGGCAAACCACGTTGCTGTTATGATGTGCCCTGATGAAGATGGGAAGATGGAGACCCGGTTAGATGTTGTAGTCCATTGGGTGTTCGGGTTAGCGTCCATCCTCGCTGCAGGTTACGATCCAGGTATCAGGAGTCCAGCGTAAGGAACAGTGCCTCTGGCATATTAAATGCATTTACCCTCGGGTACCAGGAGACACCAACAGATGGACACTCAAAGATCTTCAGGATCTGTGTCCATCTTCTCAGCCGGCTCAACTGAGGCAGATGGAGCCGAGCTGCTACAGCTGCTCGTAGAGAGCGCCGCTGAAGCCTCGCTGGGAGTCTCGCTCCCCAAGCTCAAGGCCCTCATCACTGCGGACGGGCTGTCCATTGCCTCGGATGCTGGTGCAGCAACCGTGGCAGTTGGGACAGCCCGGTTCCAAGTGGGGGGCGGGAGCAAGAGAGCTGCCGGAATCGGCGGAGCAGCCGGGACCGGTGGAGTGGCCAGGACCGGTGGAGTAGCCGGGGCTGGCGGGGCATCCGGGGGTATCTCTGGAACGAAGATGAGAGACGACGGTAAGCCGTCCCACTCCTCCAGATGTTTCCCGAATGCCAAGAAAAACTTGAGGTCCGCCTCCTTAAATCGATGGATATATCTGGAGTTTTCAGCTTCGTGAAACTCTTTAAGCTTTTCGGCTTCCTTCTGTTTTCGCCGGCAGGACTCGAGGGCCTCCTCGACCTTCTTCCTTTCCAGCTCCCTGATTTTATCTTCCTCCCGCCTCTGGATCTCGTAGACCAGATTGACGGTGGCTTCAGTCATCACACGCCAGTAGTCAACAGACTTCTGGCGGTGCAATGCCTGCCATTCTTCCATCAGCTCATTCTGGATCTGAACCGTTCGGACATCGCGGTGGTCGACGAACGTGTTCGGATCCTGAAGACCTGACAGGGTACCGGAGATTAGTTCCATTAGGGGTACCCGAGGACCTGTTGGTGGAACTATCACTGGTGGTGGCGCTGGGGCCTCCACTGAGACAGGCGGGGTGCCTGTTGGAGGAGCAGACGGGCCCTCTACCGTGATGCCTCCTCGGCCTCGGCCACCACCCGGAGAGCCTCGGGTGGACTCCAGCCCACCGCGGCCCCTACCACGAGCTTTGGCCCGGCCCAAGGGGGTAAGGACCTGCGACTCGGGTCCAGCCGGTCCCATTGAAGGGAACTTCGCCGCGTACTCACTGTACGTGGGGCGTTTGCCGGAGGATCCCTCTCCAGCCCACCAAGTAGAATACCCGGATGGGGGAGCGAGCAGTTCGCCCCCATCATCCTGGCCGCCAGAGGCTTCGCCCGGGCGTTGTTCCGCGGGTGCAGGTGTGGAGGTGGCTGGAGTCGCCGATGCGGTCGCCTGGCTACCCGACCTGCGGGCCTGGTTGCCAGGCATCTCCAGAGCCGAGACCTGTTGTCCCGACTCGCGACGATCAGCTGGATTGGCTGGTCTGGGCTGGTCCTTGCCACCCGAAGGGCTCACGGACCGGTCTGCTCGGGTCCTCTTGGAAGCAGTAGTCGTGACTGTGCCTCCGTTTGGACCTTTAGAGCGGGCTTTGGCCTTCTCTCGCTTGTCGTCTCCTCGCCACTTTTTCACCTTCAGGTGCACCTCGCTGGGCATCCCGAATTTTGTGGACGAGGAGTTCGTCTGGAAGTAAGTCAGCAAGTTGCCGCTCTTCCACGAGCAGAATCCGGTCTCGAATGCCTGCTCTTTCACTTCCTTGATGCTCAGCGCGGACCAATTTGCAAGGAGCTCGCTGAAGCACTTGATGGCTCGTTTCCTGGTCTTCTCCAGGCCGATGCCATGGGCCTTCTGCAAATGCAGAGCCATGTCTCGGCGCCGGTGAGTGCTGAACGAGCCATCACAATGTTTACTCGGGCGGTCCCCGAGCACACACATCATCACAGGCTTGTGATGCATATGAAATTCAACGATGTGTCGAGCGAAGCGGGGCTTCGTCTCGAACATCTTCTCACCCGTGAGAGACAGCTGGCAAGACTCAAACGGGCACCTTCGGCGGTTGCCGGTTGGTCCCCATTGGGTCATTGCCCACTGGACTTTCGTCCGGGCCTCGTAGCTGTAGATCGAGCCTAATTTGGACTTGAGCTGGTCAATCCAAATCAGGTAGAACTTGCCTACTGGCGTATCCGAGGGGCCGGACTTCATCCACTCCTCGTCATCGCTGTCACCGTCCTTATTGACGGCGCTCGGACACATATAATGGACTGTGTCGTAAGCACAGTCCGCGAAGCAGCGGGGAGTCCGTTCCTTGAACCCCTCGGCTGCATTCTTCCACATCCACTTCTGATTGTCGTCCTTGGGAACATCCGTGGTCATTTCTTCCCACGTTGTCACGGACTCCAAATCAGATTTGGCAGACTCGGGCAGCTCTGGATCGCTTTCGCTTTCCTCGCTGTCCGTGTATATGTCAGCTCCCCTACGGCCGGCTCGGCTGGAGGTGGTAGTACCAGTCGGAGCCTTGGTAGGGGACTTCGTCTTTGCACCCGACGTGCTGGCTGCAGAAGATGCAGTAACCGAGGTGGCTACCGTGGTGGTTGTAGTGGTGGGAGCGGGCGTCTTCGGTTTGCCCTTACCCCTCGGCTTGGTGGGGGGCGTGGGCTCTACCGGAGACGCTTTCGCTCCATTCTTCTTCTTCCGGCGCACAACCTTAGTCGGTTGGGCCGGAACTTCGGGACTGGAATCCGACTCGCGTCGGCTCCTGTCCCCTGTCCGAGGGCTCCTCCTTCCGCTGACTGGGGAGTCAGAGTCGGAAGAGATCTCTGTTTTTCGTTGGGCCTGCTGCTTGCGATGGGCCCGGCGAGCTGCGGTGAGCTCCTTCTGCTGCTTGGCAAGCTCGATTCGCTTTGCCTCTACAGCAGCCTGCTGGCGTGAGATGTCCTCTTCAGAGATCTCGCCAGGTGCCTCTGGGATGTCGGCAGCTGGGTCGGTCTCGGTCGTGGACCTCTCGACGGCGATGCGGACATCTTCAGCCTCCAGGTCGCTCTCAGTGAGAGGACCCTTGGGTGCAGGTTTACGGGTCAATCGCTTGACCCGGTCGGTTTCCACCGACGACAAGGTTACCGTGGAGTCTGTATCCATGTCGGATTCGGACTCCCTTAACTCCGTGGCCTTCTGGATGATGCCCGCAGAGATCAAGACGGCTCGAGCTAAATTCTCGTTAGTCGCCATATTCTCCGCCAACTTTAGGTAGTTGCGGAGCCAAGAAACTGGCATGTTGTCAGCCAGCTCGTCACTACACGAGTCCATTACCATAGTTTTGAGTTCATCTGGTATGGGCTCGGGCACGCCCTGCTCCACCGCCATGGGCCCGCATCCGAACATGGAGGCGTGCATAGGGATGTACGTACCCCAGGAGGTATACACGATACCTTCCTGGCGATCGACGTGTGCTAGACGTCTGATCTGCGTCCTGAATCCCGGAGGATACATTGGAATGTCCAGGACATCCACTTTGCTACCCGAAGCGTCTGTTGTTGACGGGCGCTCCGGGCGTGGCGGGGGTGGAGGTGGCATCCTCTCCCGGTCGGTTGCCTCGGCCATAGCCGTGAGCGTCCGGGCGGCCTCCTCTGTCGAAGAATCCATAGATTCCTCGACCCGAGACGGGACCTTCGGGTCCTCGTCTTGTTCCAACGGAATGTTGGCTGTTTGACGCGCAGCGTCAATCGTTCCCTGTGCCATGGCACCGGGTTCGACTTCCAAAATTAATTGGCAAGTTTTGTTGGACTCCTCCCGAAGGATTCGTCCAACAGAAAGGCTTTTGGGGGGTTAGCTAGGCTAACACGACAGCTACAGGCTGTATAACCGCCGACAAATAACTAGAGCAAAAACGGGTGGCGTCTAACCACCACGAGTCCGCTCTAGTTATGACCAGTATGACGTCAGACCTCTCGTCTCGCGAGATCCCGCCATGGCTATCCGGTGACCTAGTTCCGCGCTTTCCCGCCACACCAGCAGCGCCACCTAGGGAACTAGATCCGAACCAACATTCGACTCGACATGTGAGACGCGGCCTACTACCCGAGTGCTATCGTCTGGAGCTTAGCGGTGTATACAACGCTTCAAAGCGAATGTACCGGTTAATCCGACCGCCACTCACGGGATACAGCCACCCGGGGAGGGCGCGTTCGACATCTCAGGCCGTGGAACGTATGTTGCCTGCCTATGGCGGACAACACGCAGCAGCTCGTTGTGTACTGAGTTAGGTTACAGCAGACCTCAACCGGGGGCTGCGTCTAACGCCTTCGGTTAGCATTTTATTTTTCCCGGCTTTACGTACGGCCTTTTCTGGATCTCGCTTAGTCAGAGCGGGACCCTTCCCATACGTAATGCCTTCACTCAGCGAGACTTTCTTCCATTTCTTACGATTAGGTCGTTTCCTGGCCTTCGTCTTCTTTTTTACTATAACCTCGTCTCCCGGCGTCTTTCTCGGCCGGCCTCTAGGGCGTTTCGTCGGTACTACCACGCTCGGTCCGCTAGGGACAGATTCAGGTGGTTTGTAACCGAACTCCCTCTCCGCCTCTTCGCGCCCCTTCCAGGGCCGAAGTTTTCCGACATTTGTCTTCCATTTCCTACCCGTCAGGCAGTCCTCTATCATCACCGTGGACTCGGAGATGACGCGAACGATTTTAAATGGACCTTCCCAAGGCGTTACGAGCTTCAGCTTATCCAGCGGCTCGTAGTACCTTAGTACTTTGTCCCCAACATTAAAACGAATTCGTTTAGCATTGGTGTCATAGCCCACCTTCTGCCACTTCGCACTCTTCAGCAGTTCTTTCCGAACGGCCTCGTATGCCTGTTTGAACCGGTCCCTTAATGACTCTACAAACAGCACCGTGCAGGGCGCCTCCGGGTCTATTCCAACCACTCCATACACTAAGTCGGCGGGCATTATGATGTCCTCGCCGAACACTAGCATGTTTGGGGTGCAGTTAGTTGATGAATGGACAGTGTTGTTGTAGGCATGTACTACAAACTCGCACTGTTCATCCCAGTCATCCTGGTGGGTATTAACCAGGGGCTTTAGTACTTGTATGAGGGTTCTATTGAAGCGTTCTACCTGCCCATCCGACTGTGGTCGGTACGGGTTTGTTCGGGTCTTACAAATGGCTAGGTAATGGCACATTTCCTGCCAAAGTTCTGACTCGAACTCCCTTCCCTGGTCACTGTGCATCATAAGGGGAACACCCAAATGCAGCACCCAGCCTTTCACAAATGCCTCCGCGCATGTGGCGGCTTTGTGGTTGGGAAGGGGGAACACCCGAGTGTACTTAGTATAATAGTCAGTTACGACCATCATACAAGTATTGTCTCGCGGCGTCGTCTTAATCCCACTGATGATGTCTATCGCTATTCGAGCAAATCTGACACCAAACAATTCCTGTGATAAGGGTTGCTTACCCAGGCCGGGTCCCGGTTTGTTTTTACAACAATCCGGGCAAGTGGCGATCCACCGGAGCAGGTCGCCTCTCATACCGGGCCAGTAGTAACGCCTTTGTAGACGCTCTATCGACCTTCTCTTACCGAAATGGCCACTCGTTTGGTGGCCATGGCAATAATACATGATATCCCTCCTCATCGGGGCGGGTATCACTATTTGCAACAGCCTACCGTTGGTGGGAGTTGTCTTCCACCTACATAGTATGCCGTCTCGGATCTCTAGCTCGGCCCATTGAGCCAGCAACCGCCTCGCTTCCCTATCCTCCAGGGAAACTAGAGGCCTTGCCGGTTTAATGCCTGACCGTAGGTATTCCATTATGCGCGCAGTGGTGGGGTCTGACTGTTGAAACTTCTTGATGGTCTCCGGGGACCAATCGAGATAGCTGCATACAGCCTCCTCCCAGGGGATACGGGGGGTGGTATAATTAAATACCAACCCGGCTACCACAGCATTGTGGGCCCCGCAGTCTTCACATGTGGCATTTTGGCACCTTCGGATAGGCCGTCTTGACAAGGCATCCGCATTGATGTGTTTAGCACCGGGTCGGTGCTCTATTTGTTTATGCTCTAATCCGAATTCGGATAGGTGAGCTAACCAACGTCCAATCATCCCCTCGGCGTCCTTGAAGTTAAGGAGCCACCTAAGAGACGAATGGTCTGTTCTTAAAGTAAAGTCACTTCCCCAAAGGAAATGCTTAAACTTCTTCGTATACACCACCACAGCGAGGAGTTCTCGCTTGGTGGTACAATAATTTCGCTGTGTCTTGCTTAACGTGTTGCTAGCAAATGCTATTGGCACTTCGACTCCCTCTTGGACCTGAGAGAGAGCTGCCCCAATCGCATCATTGCTCGCATCGGTGTCTAAGATGAAATGTCCCTCGGGAGTGGGATATTTCAACACGGGTGTATTCCTAAATAAATCTTTTATTTTATTAAAAGACTCTTCTTGCTCGCTGGTCCATGGGAATGGGTCCCGTGCCCTACCCGGGGTCCAGTGAGCTAAGCACTGCATGGGGAAGCTGACACGAGAGTAATTCGGTATGAAATCACGATAATAGGAACAAAATCCTAAAAATGATCTCACCTCCTTAGCACTCGTGGGTCTTTCCCAATTTTCTACAGCTTCTAATTTTTCCGGATCCGCTCTTACCCCGTTAGGAGTAATGATCCTTCCCAAGTATGTAATGGTTTTCTTAAACAAATTACATTTCTTGGGTTTAAGTTTAAGACCGTTTGATAGTATCCGGTCGAGGACTAATTGCAGATTTGCCAGGCATTCCTTGAATGACTTGCCGAACACGACCACATCATCCAAGTAAACCAGGCATTTCTTCCACAAAAGGTCACT
The DNA here is from genome assembly GCA_949317995.1 of Acholoe squamosa. Lineage (NCBI taxonomy): Eukaryota > Metazoa > Annelida > Polychaeta > Phyllodocida > Polynoidae > Acholoe > Acholoe squamosa. The sequence continues at coordinate 137,484 of OX439051.1, read as the reverse complement.
CAGTAAGGATTCCATCATGGCCTCGAATGTAGCGGGGGCGTTACACAATCCGAAGGGTAGGACATTATACTCAAACAGCCCCATATGACTGGAGAATGCTGTCTTCTCCTTGTCTTTGGGGTGCATTGGTATTTGCCAATATCCGGACTGTAAATCCAAGGTACAGAACCATTGGTTTCCGCCCAAGCTATCTAAAGTCTCGTCTATCCTTGGTAAAGGATACGAGTTCTTCTTTGTTATACCGTTCAATTTCCGGTAGTCGACACAAAAGCGGATTGTACCGTCTTTCTTAGTAGTCATACAAACAGGGCTGGACCAGGGACTCGAGCTAGGCACGATTACCCCTAGGTCCAACTGTTTCTGTATTTGCTCTTCACAGATTAACTTCTTTTTAAGGGGAAGTCTACGATACGGGATTTTAAAAGGTTTCTCGCTGCCCACATCTATGGTGTGCAACACCTTATCGGATCTACCCACCGGGCCTCCTTCCCTACCAAAAGCACCTTCGTACTTTTGTAGAAGTCTCGCTAGGCAATCCTTATCGTCCGTATTCTTTAAATCTGACTGATCAATCAGCTTTTGGAATTCTTCATCCATAGGATGCTGACTAACTGGGTTTAGTGGTTTGTTAAATTTAGCCTCGGCGACATGTTCTACCGAACTCATCCTTCCAACACTGTCGCCTCGCCTCAAATAAACCACTGAACCACTTCGGTTAGTTATGGGTAATACGGACCAAGCTGCATTAGCCACTAATGTATCCACTGAGTCTAACCCGATGCTTGACAAATACACCGTGTCGGGTTCGTAGACTCCAGCTTCATTCCTCTGAGCCATGGATCCGCCACAAAGGACATCGCAAGTGGTACCCGGTGGGATCTTCACCGTATGTACCACTGCTGCGACCGAAGACACCTGTCTCAATACGCATTGGACATGCAAGCCATACGGGCTCCGTATATCCATACTACCGTCCCTCGGGTCCAAGACGGCCCCGTATAAGCTTGCAAAATCCAATCCGAGGATTCCGTCATCACTAACCTCTGCTATAGTTGGCGAAAGAACAAACTCTTTGCCTCCTATATGGATAGGCATAAACGTCCTACCAAATGTACGCATACTGCTTCCGTCGGCCGTGCAAGCATTTACCCCCGTTTTGAGGTTCTCATGGCTGCCGGCCACCGAATCGAAGAATCTTTTGGACACACATGAATGACTAGCTCCAGTATCCACCAAGAATTCCCCTACCCGGCCTTCCACAGATATGGGTACATACCACCGTCTCCCCCCTAAAGGCGAGGGGTTACTGGTAAACTGGTGAAAGTCTCCCGAATCACCAAGATTCAATCCGAGTCCTCTCAGGAATTCCAGACACGGATGACTTGGGGGAAGGCGTGTCCCACACACTCGAATCAACTCTTTGATCCATCCTTCCTCTCCCCTAGTGCGGCCACTCGCCTCCATATGATCACTCCTGCACATATCAACACTAGGGTCCCTGGCCCCGGCCGAGGTGCAGGGGTGCGCACCCTCAGCCACCCGGCCTCCAGGTGTAATTGACTCGAAATCTTCCACCGGGATACCCCCGGTAGCATTTTGGCATTCGTTCCCACTCGGGGCCATGTCAGATGCCGTTGACACAACCCCCACTAGTTTTCCACATCTGTGGAATCCCTAGCATTCTCCCTTTCTACGCCGTCGTCTTCGGCTTCATAGAAGGCAGCCATTACCGGCTTAGTAGCGGTACATTCAGATGAGTAGTGTCCCATGCGCTGGCACCTGAAACACTTAACCGTTCGGCGATCCACCCGGGGTCTTTGCCGATTGGCTTGGATGGCATCTGTAATTTTCTTACACATGTCTTCCAGAAGTTTGGTCATGTCCGGGGACTGAATCTTCACTTTGTCAGTGCTTACAATGGACTTGACCGCCTTATCGACAGCCTTCGGGTCACTCTTGACCTCGGATGAAGGTCTAGAGTCCCTTTGTTTATTGAAAGATTTCCTGGGAATATACTTCCTACCTGAAGTATTCTTCCTTAATTGCATCGAACAGAAGGTGCCGTCTTCCTGTTCGATATCAATCAATTCGAAGTCGTCTGATGGAGTATCGACCTCCGACTGCTGGGTCACCGATGCTAGGGGTACCAAGCCGCTGGCATTAGGTATGTCCCCAGCTAACATAGCTCGCTTCTTCACGGCCATATCTATACCATTAAAAATGCCGTGTAGTGTTATGCCCTCCTTCCAGGCGTCCCTCGCTGCTATTTGTTCATCTCGGTCTCTTAGACCCTTGACGAATTGAGTGATCAAATCGTCCATATACCAGTCCTGGTTTTCAGTACCGGGTCTGGCCTTACTTAGCAGGGCATGGAGTTCCATACCGTATGCTCTGAAAGCTTCATTCGGCTTCTGTGTGCGTTTCTTAAAACGGACCATCGGGTCTTCCTTGACCATATTACATAACAGTCCACTAGCAGTTTCTACTAACTGCTCAAAACTCCCAACGAGGCCGTACCAGGTTCGCCATTGCTCTACAGCCATGCGACCCGGCCCGCCTTTCAGACATCTCACCAGATGTGGCTTGGCCTCGTATGGGGTCCATCCATTACAGTTCATCACATCGATGAAATCTTCAAACCACTCTTTCCATGGTCGAGTACCGTCATATTCTTTAGGAATAACGGCTACCCTTCGGGCAGAATTGGGAGCATACATCAATCTAGTGCATTGCTGTTTGCTCCATTCAATCGCCTTGGTTTCATTCAAGGTCCGATTGCCCCCTATACCACCGAAGCTAGAATTGCCAGGTGGAGGCGGTGGTGGAGGTTGAGTATACGTCCACTGTGTACCACCGTGGTTCGTATAACTCGCACTACCTTGGTTGGGGCCGGTACCCGAGGTACCACTATGGCTTGTGGCACCCGAAGCAGCGCCCCCCCCTTGCGCGCCTTGGTACCCGCCATCGGATGGCTGGTTTCCCGTTGACTGGCCGCCATCGTTTGATGGATTCGGTTGGGTGTTGTCATTACCAGCACCCAGCCCCGGGTCGTTACTAGGATCCACATGAATGTGGAACCCACTGGTCTCCGCACTACTGTCGGAAGCCTCTCTAGGGGTATAGTCCGGGTCCAGGTTGTGGACTATGGGCACCTCACTTATCCGGACTCTACTAGTTCGGCCATGCTTATCCTGGGTTCTGATGTAAACACCCCCTTGATCTACGTTCCGCGAAGCATTATCATTTACAAAAGGATTATACTGCGGATTCTTCGGTGTAGAACAGGAGACCGGGTCGCCCTGTTTCACGAACGTCGAGTTCGGGTTTATCACCCTACTCGCCGGAGGGGCATGTGTTTCCTCTTGCTCCTGTAAATAACTCTCCATAGTGGACTTATTTATTGTGAGGGTAGCTACGTCTGTAGTCAGGTTTCGCTGTTCCTCCCTAAGCTGTGCGTTTTCTGCCAAGATTTCGGATCGAATCTTTTCATTTTCAGCCACAGCTCGGTTTCTTTCTTCTTGGGCGATCATTGCCTCTCGCTTAAAAGTATCCTTAAGTAGGCGGTACTTTTCACCCTTCTCTTTCTGAGACCTGTTATATTCAGTAGTCTCCTTCCTAATCTCGGCTTGTTCCGAGACCATCTTGGCTTCTGTCTCAGCTTTCCGGAGTTGAAGTTTCTTAAGCTTCTCCTCCATTGCGTGCAACTCAGTTTGTAATTTATTTACATCCCGAGCCTTAGCAACCTCCTCGGCTCTAGCCTTGTCGATTGCTCTAAGTTTATTGGCTTCCTCGATTTCCAACTCAGCCAGCCTCTTTTCTTTTTCCTGTGCGTCTCTTTCCTTCCGCTCCAACCGATGGGATACGGAGGATAGACGATATTTGAGGTCGGATTCTTTTAGAATCGCCTCCTGCTCCACGGATCGTAATTTTCCGATCCGGGACTTAGCTTCCTCCTCTATTTTGGATTGGGCTAACATGAATTGTTCATGTTGCCTCTTTGCCTGTAACTCTACCTGTTCCTTGGCTTTCAAATAGGCCTGAGTATTTTTATACCCGGGACCCATCCGACGTCCGTAGATAGACTTGCGATTGCCTCCAGGGTAAAACATGGAGTCAGACAAGCCTTCGTCTAGAGATCGGCCTAGGTGATGCCTTTCCGAGCTTTTCGGTCCGGTACCACTAGGCTTATCTTTTGATTTCGCGTCTGGGACTATTGCGTCCCTTTTGGTTTTACCATCGTCGCTGTCATGATCCGACGATGTCATTAGTGGGGCTACTTCGGTTCCACCACCGGGTGCTGAACCCTGGGGGGTTGCAGTACGCTGCATAGGGCTTTGTGCAATTGGTGTACCCAAGCCGCTAGCCGAGCCTGTTGGTACCATAGGACCTAGCTGGCGTCTGCTAGTTATAACTTGGGACCAATCGCTCAAGTCTAAAGTTGGGGGTCTTAACACTCCCCTGAACAATCCGGTATCCGGTACTCCTGTCTGGGGTGTAGCCGGATACAATTTTACGATGCCATCTCTGGTGGCATTGTCCCTAAGGTCGGGTGTAGAAAAAATATTTCGTACACCCTCCTGATTAAACATTTGTTGTTGACCGGGTTTCCAGTCTAACAACAGATGCTGGGATGTGTAATCATCCTCTTCGAATCCCTCTAGCCCAGGGCTGGGGGGATCCGCTTCGGGTTTCCCGAGGCTTTCGGCCAATGTGGCCGCGCACCACCCCCGAACCGACTGGTCACGGCACCAGTGTAATGGTTCGTATTGACTTATATGTTGGGTGGCTCTTTGGCTCGCTTACCACTAGATGTACCAACACAACACGAGTAGTTCGGGTTGGGCAAAGCCCCAGAAACCCCTACCTCTCGGGTAGGACTTTATTCAATCTCTCTGATGACAAAGTATTAGCGTCTGGACTGGACCATGTCCAGCCCCCTTCTGCCGCTCGTCCGGCTCCTTAGTAGGAGCTGGACGCGAGGCATGGTGCTGCCCCCTCTTGTACCAACGAGGTATCGCAAAGCGACACCTAGCTAGCATAGAAGGAACAAGCACCACACGAACACGTCTCTCGGATGAACGGCACTAATATATATACAATGATGCCGGCCCCTACACAGTGTTATTATAGTTTAAGACGTGATAAAAGTAATGGATATGTAGTGATATGGTGATAACATTATTTTACAACAGTAAGTAACCGACCCGAGGTGGGGTAAATAACCCGAGAAAAATTTTGTTTAGTTTAATTACAAAAATATAATATAGTATATAAAAATAACTTTACATAAAATTTTAATACTGATGAAATAGGCATCCTACCAGGGTAGTAGGATCGCCCTTACAAAATACCGAACTTCCGGCGAATCTGGAATAACTGGTGTCTGCAGCTCCACCCGGCGACATATGTGTGGTGGCAAGCCACGTTGCTGTTGTGATGTGCCCTGATGAAGATGGGAAGATGGAGCCCGGGTTTGGTGTGGTAATCCATGTGTTTCGGGTAGCGTCCACCTTCGCTGCAGGTATGGTTCCAGATCGGCGAGTCCAGCATAAGGATAAGAACCTCTGGCATGGTAAATGCCTTTACCCTCGGGTAAACTAGGCTCCTTCAGATGGACACTTAAAGATCTTCGGGATCAGTGTCCATCTTCTCAGGCGACTCCGGGTGGGCAGCCGGAGCCGAGCTGCTGCAACTGCTCATAGAGAGCAGCACTGGGGTTTCGCTGACAGACTCGCTACGCAAGCTCAGCGCGCCCATCCTCTCGGACGGACTGTCAACTGCCTCGGGCTCGGGTGGTGCACCCGGAGCGAGGGAAAGGGATGACGCAGAGCTGTCCCACTCGTCCAGGTGCTTCCCGAAGCAGAGGAAGAACTTGAGGTCGGCCTCCTTGTACTTGTGAATGTACCCGACGTTCTCAGCACGGTGGAACTCCTTAAGCTTTTCAGCTTCCAACTGCTGGCGCCGGCAGGATTGGATTGCCTCCTCAACATTCTTCCTCTCCTGTGCCCGGATCTTCTCTTCCTCCCTCTTCTGGACCTCAAAGACCAGGTTGAAGGTGGCTTTTTTTTTGAGGTTTGAAAATTAATTTTATTGTCCGACACAATTTAACAAAAGTGGATAATGACAATAAAGGTGATTCCTCATCCAATTCCCCTGTTACAAATCCAGTTATTTACACATTATGACATATATGAATGTACATGATGAAATGAGGTCAAACAAGTAGAGAATATATGTATTATGTACACAAAAACAAGACTACCATAGGACTTAATGGCCACACAACAGTGACACAGCGGATAACAGGGTAAAGCGGGCTCAAACACATGCTTCATTACATATTACATTTAGTATTGAATACGAGAGTAAGACAATACAAGATTTGAAGTATGTAGTTATTAAGTGACTCCGGCAAAATAAGCAGTAAAGATTGTCAATGGGTGTAGTCGTTAAAACAGCTCCCACAAACAATGACATTGCAGCACACGATAACCATACGACAACCATTAATAGATTTTCAAGATTAGGCAACATACTCAGTGTCCAGTAAGAGTAGTCATTACAACAGCTCCTACTTTACACGAGGGGGTAGTCATTACAACAGCTCCCTCATTAAAACATATCAATCATCCATGTTAACAGGATTCTTACTGACTTTAGTCAGGTCAGTTATGCCAGATAATCTCTTTTTAAATATAATCTTATCTTTACTGTGCTGGTACCAGCTCCCTACATTATTCCATAAGGTTATACCACGATGCATAGGTGATTTATTGTAACCATGATTTTGAGCAGTGTATTCTTTAAACTTTACATTGTTATCCGATCTTAGACCAGGCCGCCTTGGTTCATTCTCAAGATATTCAGGATTCTTTGCAAGTTTAAACATGTAACACAGTAGCATTACCTCCCTTCTCCTCTTTAAAGTTGGTATATCGGCTAATTTATACATCTCAGCCTCAGACAAGTTCCTACCCCTTAAAACAATCTTCAGACCTCTCAGCTGAAGCCGATCCAGTTTTTTAAGACAGTCCTCATTTGCACCATCAAATACAAAACTAGCATAATCAAATAATGACATAATAGTAGTTTTATAGACAGTAAGAGCCACATTTTCAGTCAAATTGTGCCTCAGTTTACTAAATCTGAACAGTCTATGGCTCACTTTAGAATTAAGATCCTTCAATGCACTATTAAAGCTCAAGGTCTTATCTATTTTTAGGCCTAGGTAACAATAGTTCTCAATCACCTCTAATTCAGTATTACCAATTTTAAGTGAAGGTACTTTCATCCTCTTTAACTTATGACTACTACCATACCAGACCACTTTGGACTTATCAATATTTATTGTCAATCTTTTTGATATAAACCAGGGCAGTATACTATCTAAAGCACTCTGCATTTTTCCTTGGGCCCTATCAGCACTGCAACCAGAAGTTAGTAAAACTAGATCATCAGCATACATATAAAAATCACAATTTTGTAGCACAGTACCAATATCATTTACAAAAAGAATAAACAACAGAGGTCCTAACACAGACCCTTGTGGGACTCCAAAACGAACTGGCATTACTTGCGATGTATAATTTCCCATTTTTGTAAATTGACTTCTTCCCGTCAAATAGCTCATTAACCAATTGAGGTTACAATCATCCAGTCTCAATTCCCCCAGAGTTTCAATAAGATATAAATGATGCACAGAGTCAAATGCCTTTTTAAGGTCGATATAACTGGCACAAGATAAGTGTCCTCTATCTCTATTTTCATATAATTTGTTTAAGAAGGCAAATATAGCGTCTCCTGTTCCTAAACCTTGTCTGTAACCATATTGACGCACTGACATTGTACCAGCTCTATTAGTAACATCTGTTTTATGATCATGCATAATTTTTTCAGCAATCTTTCCTGGCACCAGGAGAAGAGAGATAGGCCTCCAGTTTTTGATTAGTTTGTTGTTTCCATCCTTTGGAATAGGACTTACCCTAGCAATTTTCCAGATATCAGGAAAGATCCCTGAATCAAAGCTTAACTGATACAGCCAAGTCATTGGTGTTAAAAGAAATTTTAAAGCCACCCTTAAAATATCACATCTGATGCCCATTATACCGGATGTTTTATGAACATTAATCTCGTCAATGTAGATTGAAACAAGCTCCTTTTCAACTCTAAGCTTAGGTACAAATACATCCTCTGGTTCCTTGAAAACAACGCGTTCAGGATAACCTTTTACAGTCATATCATTAGATAGCTGCTTACCAATACTGGAAAAATATGTATTCATGTAATCCACAGACTCTTGCTGTGATATGATTAAATCATTATCATCAATCAATTCGGGTGGTTCAACATCAACTTCTGGTTTCAATATACCATTCACAATTCTCCAAAATTTCTTTGGATTATTTTTACAATCCTCCAGGGCTAGCTTGGACTGATCTGCTTTCGAGTACTTTATAGCCCTATTGATTCTACAACGTAGAGACCTAGCTACAATTAGATAGTGTTCATCTCTAGTCTTTAGAAACAAACCAACATTATTTTCTCTTTCATGAATAAGGCTCATTATTTCAGGGGTCATCCACCTATGCCGCCTGTCAGCATATTCTACTCTCACCCATGGACAGTAGGTATCTAGGAAGTCTTCAATATGTGCTTGAATCATCCTCCAGCCTTCTTCAGTATCAGAGCAGAAATAAAACGAGTCCCAATCAAGTTCACATAACCAGTCTTTAAAAAGATTCTCATTGAAATCTTTGTACCTACGTATATACATTATTTTCTTTGTATATTTAACTTTCATTTTACATTTGACACTAAATACAGGCAGGTGATCACTAACCATAAAATTTAGAACCCCTGAGGTAACATCATCATTATAGTTTGTCAGAATATTGTCTAAACACGATATAGTTTTCTTATAGGGTCTCGTACATTGATGTATCAATTTATGATAGCCCTCAAAGCGACACAAATCCAACAGCCTAACAGCACTTGGCAGCCTCAAAGTATTGATGTTTATATCTCCCATAAGCCATTGTTCTTTTTTGTTGTTCTCAGCATGCTTCATTAATTTTAACATGTGTACAAAAAACGGGTCCATTTTACCAGATGGTGGGCGATATACAATAATCACTTGAAGCTTATTTCCATCTCTAAAATCTAAGTCCAAAACAAGGCATTCAATGTCTTTGTTTGAGCAACTCAGGCTCCTATCTATCATTACATCTACAATAATATCATCTCTAACATAGGCAGCAATACCACCCCCTTTCTTGCGTCTGCGGTCTAATCTATAAAGTTGCATACCCTCCCAATGTATATTATCATCATTATAGTCATCATGCAGCCATGTTTCGCTCATTGTAACAATGTCAGTGCCATTCAATTGATCAAAAATTTCAGATCTTTTATTATACATACTTCTCGTGTTTAAATGCACCATCTTCAAACCCTTCATCTCCAAAAAATCATTCACTCTAGTGGTAGTCGACATACAAAATATACAATGAAAAAGATAATAAGAAATATATACAAATAAATAGAGGGATCCCAGAGTTACCAAACTGGGATCCCAGAATACCCCCCACGGACTACCCAAATAAATGTGCTGTGTGGGATATTGAATAAAAAGAGAGAGAACTACAGCGGCAGGAAAAAGCAAGCAAACATTTCCGCTCCATCTTCAGAAAAAATTAGTCATTGTAATTACATTCAAGAAAAATTATTTTTAGAAATATCCAAGCATATTTATCCTAACGATAACTACCCTTATTATAGGGGCAAAGAACAATTAATTTTAGTCCATACCATTTAACTTACCCACAAATAAAAAGGATGAAACAGAAAACATAAACCAACAAAAACAACATAAAATAAGTAAAACGTTAATTAGTACAAAATCAACAAGGCATGTTATTTAACAATAAATTAATGATTAATAATAATGTTCTTACTCACCTCTAAGTGAAGGTCCCAAAAATTGTCACATATTAACCAATTGACTGTACAACGGTGCCCTTAAGTTCACCTCTTTTGAATATCTTCCAAAGCACCCAAGAAAATCACCAACACCCAAGTCACCATCTTACCTGTTTAGAAAAGAAAGTTATATTTGATCCGTTTATCAACTTAAGATTTATTACTACACACAACACTTTCATTAGTACAATTCTTACTAAGCCTGTGGTATGACTTTTATAAGTCAAATGAAAGTATAAGAAAATAGGCATTCTAACATACAATTATTTTATACATTCCATATTATTTCTCAAATAATACTTACATATACATACATCCTTACTTAATTGTACTAATATAATATTATAATAATATGTTAATCAACTATCATTTTAGAGAATTTACTTATGAGTTTTAGAAACAACATCAAAAATGTTCATAAGGGTCCCAAAGGTCATGAAGGTTCAGTCAACAGCGAACTGATCCCTCCGACTCAGTAACCCAGTGTCTAGTCAGGGTCTATCGTCACTAACCATATCATCCCAAACAAATTTTCATGATTTGGTTTGTTACCTCATCCCAGAGAATGTCGTCTTCATCATTCTCATCATCATTCTCACCTTCTTGTGGTACAAAATTCTCAGGGTGCAAATCAGGTGGAGGTAACACCTTCTTAATTGTCGTAGCCATTCTCAATGCAATTTGTTTATTGGTTACTTCATTTGCATGTAGGCCATCTCTCATTTTCTTTTCCCCATACTGACAGGACAGTTTGGGACCTTTACCCACTTTACGTCCCTTTTTGCCCCTGCTCCAACGATTTTTATGGAACAGGGTATGTACCTTGCATGTGGGTACATCGTTTAACTGGTTTATATACTGTACATCCCCTTTTAACATTTTTATACTCCTGTTCAGAGCATCCTGCATTGGGTCAGGTGTTGTCTTTTTATTAAACAACTGGAGGCTCATACCAAAGAGAGTACACAGTATGTATTTAGTGCCTGGGAATCTCAGTTTCAATTTGTGTATCATAGTGCTAAGCCTTACCGCAACAGTGGCACGGCATGTTGGTGCATCAGGGTAAGGAAAGAACACATCCCTTCTACCATCTACATGTCTTAGCGATGTAACATCACATGCCCCGGCTAGGAAGATAACAAGGTCAAAATGACCAGTGTGCAACTTCTCCAATACCTTTTGATGTATTGCTGATATATTTCTACTTGCCCGGGCACATTCAGTCACCCTATAGTTTACCACATCATTCAGAGCATCCTGAACTAACTTAGCCATTCCACAGGCTCGGGAATCACCTGCTACCATTACTGAGAGGACCGCCATTGTCAATATCAGATATACTAGTGTCAGATATACTAGTGTCAGTATCACCGGTACTATAATGTCGTAAGTTCACTTTCCAAAGTACCTTAATTTCTCTTTATTTTTTACCAGCAGCAGCATAATAGTCCCTGACTTTCATCAGCAAGCGCCCATGCAGGTTTCCGCCTGGGTACTGACGTCCAGCCTTGTATCGATCACCATTTTTCTTTGGGTCCCAAGGCCACCCTGAGGCCCACTTCCGTGACCCAGTAGCCTCAATCAAGGTTTTGGGAGCTGAATTTAACAATAAGTCACGCTCATGATTATTCTGACCAAATTTGGCCTTCAACAGATTTTCCATCAAGGTTGATTCGAATTGGATGAAGGGATGTCCTTCAGGAATTTTATGCACATCACCATCAATTTTGATTTGTCTCGGGTCATGTTTCAAGAGTATAGTTTGAGCCTCCTTCACCAGATCGAGCTCTAGTAGTCTTATATGAAAGTACCCTTGCTCAACACTACTGTACTCATACTTCTTGTCTTTATAAACAAATTCGATTTTGCATTTGTACCAATTAGACATGAAACAATTGGTTCCCTGATAGATTATACCGAGCTCTGTCTCCTGCATATGAATGTCATCATTTTTCACGTTGTTTTGAGGTCGTTTTGACTGAGGTCTGTACGATAGATCAGATTTCAGTTCATCAGGTACTTCATCTAGTTTAGTGTAGTGATACCGCGTTCCCTGCACTACAATCCCATCTTTTTTTTATTTTGGCTCCTAGGCCCTTCTTTTTCGCAGCAAATACAATTGCCCTACCCAACCGTTTTGAATCTCTGATTTCTTTACTTTCGTCCTTGGCGAAACCTAGTTTGGTGTTCATTTCATCTGCTATAGGTTTCAGTTTCCACCTTTTTGATAGGATTGTGGCCCTGATTGATGCATTGCTACAACACACTAATAGTGGTGCCTTCTCAAGATGAGGCCTATCACCTTCCTTTACAAGAGTTTCTTTCCTCATTCTAACAACTTCAATGAAGTCACCCTCACTACATCTTATTTCAAGTTTTTTGAAGAGATTCATCACTACAGGGAGAAGATTCTGCCCATGGTAAGTTTCCATACCATATACGACAATATTACGATCAGGGGTACTTGTACAATGCCTGACAGTTCTCATTGACGATACTACATGGGCATATTCAGCCCTTTCATGTTTGCTAGACTTTAACACATTCTCACCCACCCGGCTAGTCAAAGTTTTCAAGTCATTTTCATTTTTCACAATGGCACCAGTGAGTGTTTTATTTACTTCCTTTATAGCACCATCCAAGGTTTGGAATTCCTTGTTTATTCTGTTATGCATAGTACTTGTAGCAGTCTGAATACTTGCAGTCAGTCTGGAAGTTTCCATATTAAATTTAGAATCAAGACTTTCTACAGTGTTTTCAATTGATACAATCAAGCCTCTCAAAGTACTCTCAAGTTCTTTAAGTTCCTTACAGGAAGCTTTCTCATCAATTTCATTCTCTAACCTACTTATCTCTTTCTTCCTTTCTGCTTTCTCATTCTCAATGAAACCCAACTGTACACTCAATTTGCCTTCAACAACTGCCTGGGCATCTTCTACATTCTCCAATCTCCCATTATAATCTTCCTTCTGTTCATCCAACAATTTTGCAAATTCTTCTACAATTGCCTTTTTAAATGTCTCCATTTGTGCCGAATTTGTTTGTGCTATGTCATTCTTTAAACATACAATTTGTTCCTGTGCAAATTGTAAAACTAGACCAGATGTGTTCTTTAGTGCCGGATTCTCAGCACTCCCATCAAGCCTCAAGCCCCCCTGTACAGAGGAGGAATCTCCGTCTTCTCCCAATGACGTCATCGGGTCAATCTGCAGTAGTGGATTCCCAACAGTACGGGGAAGTCCTTCTTCAATTAGAGTTAGAGTATTATCTCCAATTTCGACTATGCTAGTTTCCAAGTCTAAGACTAGTTTTTTATTCTCAGGGGAGCTAGTTTGTGAACTAGGGGATGTTGATTCCTGACTATCACTATGACTTCTTTTCAAACCTGGCGTAGCTATCCTCGAGTTGTCTGATTCAGACATAGCAACAAGGCCTCTACAAATTTGTCAAGTTTACAAAGACTAAGTACAATCCTTCCCTGCTCTAGATACAATACGTACTTCTCTATATGGTCTTCTGTCTTGGTCTGAAACTAAACAGTCTCAGGTTGAACAATTAGATATGATAAAGGCTCCTCTATATGCGCCCGAAACCTTTTAGGTAGCTCAGTACTACCATAATAGCGATGTTTTTGTCTGAGACTGAACAGTCTCAGATTGAACAATTAGTGGGTTTCGATTACTTTGGGATGTCTGATACTTAACAAACCCAGGTTAAACAAAATACAGCCCTTTTCCGCTATAGATACGATACATACGTCTCTATGTGTGCCCGAAACCCTATATGTAGCTTCAAAATACCATAATAGCGATGTATTTGCGTTTTTGTCTGAGACTGAACAGGCTCAGGTTAAACAATTAGCGGGTATTTGTTTTGGAATGCTGCAAAAGTGCCGTCAACCGTTATTATACATATGTATGTCGTAAAATCTAAAATGTTATTATTTCTTCGCCAAATTCATCGAACCCAGGTTAAACAAAATACAGCCCTTTTCCGCTATAGATACGATACATACGTCTCTATGTGTGCCCGAAACCCTAAATGTAGCTTCAAAATACCATAATAGCGATGTATTTGCGTTTTTGTCTGAGACTGAACAGGCTCAGGTTAAACAATTAGCGGGTATTCGTTTTGGTATGCTGCAAAAGTGCCGTCAACCGTTATTATACATATGTATGTCGTAAAATTAAAAATGTTATTATTTCTTCGCGAAATTCGTCGAATAGACTAAATCAATAACGTAGAGAACAATTATTACTATTATAAATTCGCCAAAAGCATAGAAAATGTGTTTTGAAGACTCAACAGATTGTGCATCGACGACCGATTACACGAGCGAGTGAGCGATAAAGGGGGAAGTTACCGCATTCGCGGTTTTTGAAACCAAAGAATTTGAAGTTAGCCTGAGAAATCTAGCAAAATAAAAGCTATATTCCTAGAAAAATATACACACAAGGGTTCAAGATATCCTTAGGGTTGTACTCCTATAAAAAGGTAGTCAAAGGTATATCATAACTCTTCCGATTTGTCAATTTACCTGGAGCTATTCTCACGCAACTCTTCACTCGGCCATAGCGCTCTCCTCTCCTCAGTCATGCTCCGCCAATAGTCGACTGACTTTTGGCGATGCAATGCCTGCCATTCCGCCATCAGGTCGTTCTGGATTACCGCCGTCTGAACGTTGCGGTGATCGACAAACGTGTTCGGATCCTAAAGACCTGACAGCATACTCGCAATTAGTCCCATAACGGGCACCTGAGGGGCCGCTGGTGGGACTATAGCCGGTGGGGACGCGGCGGCCCCCACAGTGACAGACGAAGCGCCTGCTGGAGGGACCGAGGGACCCTCAACTTTTGCACCTCCCCGGCCTCGGCCGCCGCCCGGGGGAGCTCGGGTGGACTCCATGCCACCACGGCCTCTACCCCGGGGCTTCGACCGGCCCAAGGGGGTTAGGACCTGAGATTCGGGTCCCGCTGGTCCCATTGCAGGGAACTTCGCTGCGTACTCACTATACGTGGGGCGCTTGCCGGATGACCCTTCTCCGGCCCACCATGCTCCCTATCCTATCTGGGGCACCAAAGAAGGTGCTCCAGTCATCCGGACTGCCAGTGGCTTCACTCAGGGGGTGCTCTTCGGGTGTTGTTGGTGTTGGGGCTGGAGTGGCCGCCTGGCTAACCACCCTATGGGTCTGGTTGCCAGGCATATCCAGAGCCGACTGGTGACGATCAGCTGGGTTGCCTGGTGTGGGCTGATCCTTGTTACCCGATGGGCTTACGGATCAGTCTGCGCGGGTCCTTTTGGAAGCACCGGTAGCCGTAGCCGAGCCTCCATTAGGTCCCTTCCAGTGGGCCTTGCCCTTCTCCCGCTTATTGTCCCCTCACCACTTCTTCACCTTCAGGTGTATCTCGGTGGACATCCCGAACTTGGTAGGCGAGAAGTTAATGGCGAAGTAGGCCAAGAGGTTGCCACTCCTCCATGAACAGAATCCTGTCTCGAATGCCTGTTCCTTAACATCCTTGACGCTCAATGAAGCCCAGTTAGCCAGGAGCTCGTTGAGTTTCCGATTTTTCTCCAGGCCGGTACCATGGGCCTTCTGCAGTTGCAGAGCCATGTCCCGACGCCGGTTGGTCGAAAATGAGCCGTCACAAAGCTTACCCGGACGGTCCCCGGGTACGCACTGAAGTAGAGGCTTGTGGTGCATATGGTGCTCCACGATATGACGAGCGAAGCGAGGCTTTGTTTCAAACATCTTCTCGCCTGTGAGGGCGAGCTGGCAAGACTCGAATGGGCACTTGCGGCAGTTGCCGGTTGGTCCCCATTGTGTCATAGCCCATTGAACTTTCGTCCAGGCCTCGTAGTTATATATCGACCCCAATTTGAATTTGAGCTGGTCAATCCAAATGAGGTAGAATTTTCCTACTGGCGTATCCGAGGGGCCGGACTTCATCCACTCCTCGTCATCGCTATCACCATCTTTATTGACGGCGCCCGGGCACATGTAGTGGACTGTGTCGTAAGCACAGTCCGCGAACCAGCGGGGATTCCGTTCCTTGAACCCCTCGGCTGCATTCTTCCACATCCATTTCTGATTGTCATCTTTGGGGACGTCCGTGGTCATTTTTTCCCACGTCGTCACAGACTCCAAATCAGACTCGGGCAGCTCTGGGTCGCTTGCACTTCCCTCACTGTCCGTGTAGATGCCCTCCCCTTTACGACCGGCTTGGCTGGTGGTAGTAGTACCAGTCGAAGCCTTGGTAGAGGTTTTGGCGCTCGTCCCGCTGGTGCTAGCAGTAACAGAAATGGCTACCGTGGTTGTTGGGGTGCTGGAGACGGGCGTCTTCGGGTCGCCCTTACCCCTCGGCTTGGTGTTCGAGGTGCGGGCTCCGCCGGAGACGCTTTCGCTCCATTCTTCTTCTTGCGGCGCACTACCTTGGGTGGCTGCGCCGGCACTTCGGGACTAGAATCCGACTGAAGTGGATCCTTGTCCCTTGAACGAGGGCTCCTCCTGCCACTGACCGGGGAGTCAGAGCCGGAGGCGGCCTTCGCCTTACTTTGGGCCAGCTGTTTCCGGTGGGCCCGACAGGTAGCGGTTAGCTCCTTCTGCTGTTTGGCCAGCTCGGCTCGCTTGGCCTCCACAGCAGCCTGTTGCCGTGAGATCTCTTCCGAGATCTCACCGGCCGCCTCAGGGATTTTGTCGCCCGGTTCATCATCGGCTTTGGATCTCTCGATGGCGATCCTGATGTCCTCCACTTCCAGGTCACTCTCGGTGAGAGGACCCTTTGGTGCTGGCTTACGGTTCAATCGCTTGACCCGTCCGGATTCCACAGACGACTGTGTGACGGTGGAGTCTGTATCCATGTCGGATTCAGACTCTCTTAACTGAGCGGCCTTCCGGGTAATGCCTTCGGAAAGCAGCACAGCTCGGGCCAAGCTCTTGTTGACCGCCATCTCCTCCGCCAACCGTTTATAGTTGCGGAGCCAGGAAACAGGCATGCTTTCTGCTAACTCGTCTGTGCACGAGTCCATGACCAGAGTCTTGAAGTCATCTGGTATGGTCTCGGCCAGGCCGGGTGTTTCCGCGAGCGGACCGCATCTGAACATACAGGGATGCATGGGGATGTAGGTCCCCCAAGAGGTGTACACCACACCGGACTCTACGTCCACGTGGGCCATTCGCTCAGTGCGTGTTCTGTATCCCGGAGGATACAGCGGAATGTCCAGGACATCAAGGTTATCACCCGAAGCTGTTGCTGTAGACGTCCGCTCCTGGCGCGGTGGAGGTGGCATCCTCTCTCTTTCCGTGACCTCGGCCATTCCAGAGAGCGTGAGGGCTGCTTCCTCGACTTCGGATCCCCTTGCAGGGACCGCCGTTGAGGAGTCCATACTCTCCTCAACCCGAGACGAGACCGTCGGGTCCTCGCCTGCCTCCAACTGGACGTTGGCGGTTTGACGCGTGGCGTCAATCGTCCCCTGTGCCATGGCACTAAGGGCGACTTCCAATTTAAAAATTGGCAAATGTGTTGGACTCCTCCCAAAGGATTCATCCAACAAAAGGGTAAAGGTATAGCAGAGCTAACCACGCAGCTACCGGCTGCCGAACACCGAACAATAACCGGAGCGAAACGGGTGGCGTCTTACTGCCACGAGTCCGCTCTAGTTATGAACAATATGACGTCAGACCTCTCGTCTCGCGAGATCACGCAAGGGCTATCCGGTGACCTAGTTTTACGCTTTCCCGCCGCACCTGCGGCGCCACCTAGCGAACTATATCCGAACAAACATTCGACTCGACATGCAGCCTACCACCTGAGTGCTATCTTCTGGAGCTTGGCGGTGTATACAACGCTTCAAAGTGAATGTACCGGTTAATCCGATCGTCGCTCACGGGATACAGCTACCCGGGGAGGGCGCGTTCGGCATCCCTAGCCGTGGAACGTATGTTATATGCCTACGGCGAACAACACACAGTAGCTCGTTGTGTACTGACTTACAGCAGACCTTAACCGGGGACTGCGTCTAATGCCTTCGGTAAGCATTTTATTCTTCCCGGCTTTACGTACGGCCTTCTCCGGGTCCCGCTTAGCCACGGCGAGACCTTTCCCATACGTAATGCATTCACTCAGCGAGACATTTTTCCGTTTCGGCATCCCTAGCCGTGGAACGTATGTTATATGCCTACGGCGAACAACACACAGTAGCTCGTTGTGTACTGACTTACAGCAGACCTTAACCGGGGACTGCGTCTAATGCCTTCGGTAAGCATTTTATTCTTCCCGGCTTTACGTACGGCCTTCTCCGGGTCCCGCTTAGCCACGGCGAGACCTTTCCCATACGTAATGCATTCACTCAGCGAGACATTTTTCCGTTTCTTACGATTAGGTCGTTTCCTGGCCCTCGTCTTCTTTTTAACTACTCCTCCAGCTTCCGGCACTTTCCTTGGCCGGCCTCTAGGGCGTTTCTCGGGTACCACCACGTTAGGCTTGCTAGGCGCAGGCTCAGGTGGATGGTAACTGAACTCCCTCTCCGCCTCTTCGCGTTCCTTCCAAGGCCAAAGTTTTCCGACATTTGTCTTCCATTTCCTACCAGTTAGGCAGTCCTCCATCATCACCGTGGACTCGGAGATGATGCGAATAATTTTAAACGGACCTTCCCAAGGCGTTACGAGCTTTAACCGTTCCAGCGGCTCGTAGTACCTTAGTACTTTGTCCCCAACATTAAAACGAATTCTTTTGGCATTGGTGTCATAACCCACCTTCTGCCATTTCACACTCTTCAGCAGCTCTTTTTGAACGGCCTGTTTGAATCTATCCCTTAACGACTCTATAAACAATACGGTGCAGGGCACCTCTGGGTCTATCCCAACCACTCCATATACTAATTCGTCCTCGCCGAACACTAGCATGTTTGGAGTACAATTAGTAGATGAATGGACAGTGTTGTTGTAGGCGTGTACTACAAACTCACACTGTTCATCCCCGTCCTCCTGGTGGGTATTAACCAGGGGCTTAAGCACTTGTATCAAGGTTCTATTGAACCGTTCTACCTGTCCATCCGACTGTGGTCGGTATGGGTTGGTTCGGGTCTTGCAAATGGCTAGGTAATGGCACATTTCCTGCCATAGCTCTGACTCGAACTCTCTCCCTTGGTCACTGTGCATCATAAGGGGGACACCCAAATGAAGCACCCAGCCTTTTACAAACGCATCATCGCATGTGGCGGCTTTGTGATTGGGAAGAGGAAATACTCGAGTGTACTTTGTATCATAGTCGGTTACGACCCTAATGCAAGTATTATCTCTGGGCGTCGTTTTGATTCCACTGATGATGTCTATCGCTACTCGGGCGAACCTGACACCAAACAATTCCTGGGATAAAGGTTGCTTTCCCAAGCCGGGTCCCGGCTTGTTTTTACAACAATCTGGGCAAGTGGCGATCCACCGAAGTAGATCACCCCTAATTCCAGGCCAGTAGTAACGTCTTTGTAGACGCTCTATCGACCTCTTCTTACCGAAATGACCACTAGTTTGGTGGCCATGGTAATAATACATGATATCCCTCCTCATCGGAGTGGGAATCACTATTTGTAACAGCCTACCGTTGGTAGAAGTAGTCTTCCACCTGCACAGTATGCCGTCTCAGATCTCTAACTAGGTCCATTGAGCTAGCAATCGCCTCGTTTCCCTATCTTCTAGGGATAACAACGGCCTTGTCAGTTTAATACCTGTCCGTAGGTATTCCATTATGCGCCAGTGGTGGGATCCGACTGTTGGAACTTCTTGATGGTCTCCGGGGACCAATCGAGATAGCTACATACAGCCTCCTCCCAGAGGATGTGGGGGGTGGTATAATTAAATACCAACCCAGCTACCACAGCATTGTGGGCCCCGCAGTCTTCACAAGTGGCATTCTGGCACTTTCGGACGGGTCGCCTCGACAAGGCATCCGCATTGATATGTTCAGTACCGGGCCGATGCTCTATTTGTTTGTGCTCCAATCCGAACTCGGATAGGTGAGCTAACCATCGTCCAATCATCCTCTCGGCATCCTTAAAGTTAAGGAGCCACCTTAGAGACAAATGGTCAGTTCGTAAAGTGAAGTCAGTTCCCCAAAGGAAATGCTTAAACTTCTTTGCATACACCACTACCGTGAGGAGTTCTCGTTTAGTGGTACAATAATTATGCTGGGTCTTGCTTAGCGTGTTGCTAGCGAATGCTATTGGGACCTCGACTCCATCCTGGACCTGAGAGAGAGCCGCCCCGATTGCATCATTGCTCGCATCTGTGTCTAATATGAAATGTCCCTCGGGAGTGGGATATTTCAATACGGGTATATTTCTAAACAAACCCTTTATTTTATTAAAAGATTCTTCTTGCTCGCTGGTCCATGGGAATGGGTACCGTGCCCTACCCGGGGTCCAGTGAGCTAAGCACTGCATTGGAAAACTGACACGAGAGTAATTCGGTATGAAATCACGGTAGTAGGAACAAAATCCTAAAAATGATCTCACCTCCTTAGCACTCGTGGGTCGTTCCCAATTCTCTACAGCTTCTAATTTCTCCGGATCCGCACTCACTCCGTTAGGGGTGATGATCCTTCCCAGATATGTAATTGTTTTCTTAAACAGATTTCATTTTTTGGGTTTAAGTTTTAGACCGTTGGATAGTATCCGGTCGAGTACCAATTGCAAATTTGCATGACATTCCTTAAACAACTTGCCGAACATGACAACGTCGTCCAAGTAGACCAAGCATTTCTTCCACAAAAGGTCGCTCAACAAGGATTCCATCATGGCCTCGAATGTAGCAGGGGCGTTACACAATCCGAAGGGCAAGACATTATACTCGAATAACCCCATATGACTAGAGAACGCGGTTTTCTCTTTGTCATCGGGGTGCATCGGTATCTGCCAATACCCGGATTGCAGATCCGAGGTACAGAACCATTGGTTCCCACCCAAGCTATCTAAAGTCTCGTCTATCCTAGGCAGAGGATACGAGTTCTTCTTTGTTATACCGTTCAATTTTCGGTAATCTACACAAAAGCGGATTGTACCGTCTTTCTTAGTGGTCATACAAACAGGGCTGGACCAGGGACTCGAGCTCGGCACGATGACCCCTAGGTCCAACTGCTTTTGTATTTCCTGTTCACAAATTAACTTCTTCTTAAGATACGGGATTTTAAAAGGTTTCTCTTCGCCCACATCTATAGTGTGCAACACCTTATCGGATCTGCCTACCGGTCCTCCTTCCCTACCGAAAGCACTCTTGTACCTCCGTAGGAGTTTCGCTAGACATTCCTTATCCTCCGTATTCTGTAAATCTGATTGTTCAATCAGCTTCTGAAATTCTTCATCCAAAGGATGCTTACTAACAGGGTTTAGTGGTTTATTGAACCTGGCCTCGGCAACGTGTTCTACCAAACTCATCTCTCCCACACTGTCGCCTCATTTCAAGTAAACCACCGAACCACTTTGGTTAGTTATGGGTAATACAGACCATGCTGCATTAGCCACCAATGTGTCCACTGAGTCCAACCCGATACTTGATAAATATACCGTGTCGGGTTCAAAGACTCCAGTTTCATTCCTTTGGGCCATTGATCCGCCACAAAGGACATCCGGTGGTACCCGATGGGATCTTCACCGTGTGTATCACTGATGCAACCGAAGACACCTGTCTCAATACGCACTGGACATGCAAGCCATACGGGTACCGTATACTCATCATACCATCCCTGGGATCCAAGACGGCCCCATATAAGCTTGCAAAATCCAATCCGAGGATTCCGTCATCACTAACCTCTGCTATAGTCGGCGAAAGAATGAATTCTTTGCCTCCTATGTGGATAGGCATAAATGTCGGCCGTGCAAGCATTTACCCCCGTTTTGAGGTTCTCATGACTGCTGGCCACCGAGTCGAAGAATCTTTTGGACACACAGGAGTGGCTGGCTCCAGTATCCACCAAGAATTCTCCTATCTGGCCTTCCACAGATATAGGTACATACCACCGTCTCCCCCCTAAAGGAGAGGGGTTGCTGGTAAACTGGTAAAAAAGGCTCCCGAATCACCAAGATTCAATCCGAGTCCTCTCAAAAACTCCAGACACGGATGACTTGGGGGAAGGCGTGTCCCACACACTCAAATCAACTCCTTGATCCATCCTTCCTCTCCCCCAGTGCGGCTACTCGCCTCCATATGTTCACCACCGTACACATAAGCACTAGGGTCCCTGGCCCCGGCCGTGGTGCAGGGGTGCGCACCCACAGCCACCCGGCCTCCAGGTGAATTTGACTCGAAATCTTCCACCGGATTACCCCCGGTAGCATTTTGGCATTCGTTCCATCCTGGGGTTATACCCAATGCCGTGGATACAACCCCCACTAGTTTCCCACGTCAGTGGAATCCGTAGCGTTCTGTTCCCCTTCGCCGTTATCTTCGGCTTCATAGAAGGCAGCCATTACCGGCTTAGCAGCGGTACATTCAGACGAATAGTGTCCCATGCGTTGACACCTGAAACACTTAACCGTCCGGCGATCCACTCTGGGTCTCTGCCGGCTGGCTTGGAGGGCATCTGTAATTTTCTTACACATATCCTCCATAAGTTTGGTCAAGTCCGGAGGCTGACCCTTCGCTTTATCAGCGTTGTCAGAGGGCTTAGTTGCCTTCCCACCAACTTTCGGGTCACTCCCTCAGGTAGGCCGAGGTAGTCTTATACCCGGGGCCCATACGACGTCCGTATCTCGACTTGCGGCTGCCTCCAGGATTAAACATGGATTCAGACAAGCCTTCGTCTAAAGATCGGCTTAGGCAGTGCCTCTCCAAGTATATCGGCAGGGCCTCCCGGGGTCTAGTCTTTAAAGTTGTTGTGGGGACCTTTGGATCCTCTACAGCCTTACCATCGTCGATTTCGTGATCAGACGACGTCATTAATGGGGCAACCCGGTTGCCCCATCCGATACAGCGTCCTTACGGGTCGCGGTACGCTGCATAGGGCCTTGGGCTTCTGGTGTGTCCAAATTACTAGCCGAGCTTACAGGGACCATGGGTCCCAGCTGGCATCTACTAGTCAATACTTGAGACCAATCGCTCAAGTTCAATGTAGGGGGTCTTAGTACCCCCCTAAACAATCCTGTATCCGAGGCAAACTGTTGAGGTGTGCCCGGATACAATTTAACAATGCCGTCTCCATTTCTGGTGGCACCGTCTGTTAGACCGGGTGTAGAGAAAACAGTCTGTACACCCTCTGGGTTGAACACATGTTGTTGACCTGGTTGCCAGTCTAACAACAAATGCTGGGATGTGAAGCCATCCTCTTCGAATCCCTCTAGCCCAGGGCTGGAGGGACTAGCATCGGGTTTACCGAGGCTTTCGGCCAATGTGGCCGCGCTCCACCCCCGAACCAACTAGTCACGGCACCAGTGTAATGGTTCGTATCGACTTATATGTTGGGTGGCTCGTTGGCTCGCTTATCACCAAAGACACCAACACAACAAGCGTGATTCGGGTTGGGCAAAGCCCCGGATACCCCTACCTCTCGGGTAGGACTTTATTCAATTCTGGTTACAGTCTATAACTAAACGCCTTGACTGGACCACGTCAATTCCCCTTCTGCAGCTCGTCCGGCTTCTTAGTAGAAGCTGGACGCGAGGCATGGTGCTGCCCCCTCTTGTACCAGCCGGGTATCGCAAAGCGACACCTAGTTGGCATAGAAGGAACGAGCACCACACGAACACGTCTCTTGGATGAACCGCACTAATATATATACAACGATGCTGGCCCCTACACAACACTTGACCCTCCCCCCTCAGCATGACGTCATGCAGAGAGATACCCCTCCCCCAAGTGCATGAATAGTGAAGGCCTATAGGCTATAAACAAATTAAAATGGTTTAAAGAGACATATAGTGGGTGTGAATTGGCAATAAAGGATAAGATATATGCAAAGTGAAAAAAAGAACTAGCAGGCTGTACCATTTCTGTGCTTTATACTTATACACGGAGTACTATGGTAGTGATCATAAACAAGTATTTCCTGTCACAAAAGGGCTTAAAAACTGTCTAGATCAATAGTCCAATACAGTTAATAGTCTGCCTTCTTTGCAGCGAAAGCTGTACACTTGTCAGCGAAGAGAAAATCAAGAACAGTTATTATTACCTAGTAAATTAGTGTGAGGGTGGGTGAGCTAGTGTAAGGGGGTCACACTTAGAGTCCAAAACGTGCACCAAGTGCCAGCAAGAGTTAGACTCAAGGTGACTCAATCTCACACCGTGTGTACAGACTCAGACAGGCTCAAGTTCACACAATGAGTGAGACTCATAGTGCCTCAAACTGGCACCTTGTGTTAGCCCCACAGTGACTCAAACTGACACATTGTGTTAGACTCACAGTGACTCTTATTAGCACTATGTGGGTAATTTTTATTTAGGGTGGGGGGGGGCTCTAATATGTTACTTTATTTTTTTATTATTTTTGAAACATCAATTTAACTGCTCCTTCCTCCACAGTAGCACTCATGTCAGGGTATATGTGGTTCTTCTTCCACAAAAGCACTCATGTGCTATCTTCCTACTTAGTGTGAAACAACTGTCTTGTGATTCAAAAGGGTTTCCTCTTCAAAGCACATACCTGTTAAAGAAGCAACCAGCCCTACATGAGAATGGTGGTGATAGACACAGCATGAATAGTGTATGAACATACCACTAGCAATAACCATCAAGCCTTAGAATACAGAATTTAGAGAACTATCTACCTTACATCCTCTCTCCAGTAGATGTCTGTTGTAACTGCTGCTATCATAGACAACCTTTGATTTTGAAAATGGACAAATCAGAGAGGAACATAGCATCACACCATACTCCAAGAACCAATCAGAGAAGAGCACATGGTATCACAGTATACACTGAGTTTGAGTGACCATGTGTGAGGATGTTTGACTGTGTGTGAACATGTGTAAGGTAGAGTGAGAATTCTTTCCCAAACCTCCCTCATGCATAGGCCCTAATTATCACCCAATGAGAAGTATTTTAGCATAGAGAAATCAAATGACCCATAATGATAAAAATATAGTAGCAAAACCACATTCCTAGACATCAAAATGTTTTCATTGATGTTTTAAAACAATGAAGAAAGCTTATGGCTCTATTGAGGATGTTCACCAAAATCAATGATCTCCATACATATCACCTTTCCTTGTTACAAAACAGTAAGGGTATCTAGAGTTTTCATAAAGTCTGTCAGTGCTCATACTTGAGTGAGGATGAGTGACATTAGTGGCACCTTACACTAAACTGGCTCATCCTCACACATTGAGTTATAAATGAGAATACCCTAACACAAGTCCTCCCTCATCCTCATACTACCCAATTCAATTGCCTAGTTAGACTTGGGTGAGTATGAGTGAGCATGTGTTAGACATGAGCTAGGTCACGCAGAGGTCGCTCAATCTAACACCTAGTGTCTGAGCGCAAAGTGACCTCGCTCACCCTCACACAAGCTCACCCTAGCTGACTCTAATTTGCTGGGTAGGGATCATATAGTTCAAGAGCTTGAATGTATTGATATATTGGATGTATTGATTTAATCTGTAACTTGAACCATATACAAGTGTACTAGAAATAGGTTTCAGGCAGAACACTCTGAATTTAGTGAGTGGCCTAATAGAAAAAAATCTCAGAAAGCATCACAAATTCTCAGAAGACCATCGATTGCAATTATAGTTCCAATTTATGATCTTACAAAGCAATAAAGTCACCTCAGGATTTTACTGTAGAATCTGCCAATAAGGTGAGTCTGATAGAGTTCCATTCAGACAAAGATGTGGTGAGTAAGGGAGTGGTCATTATTTATCAACAGGGGGGGGTGGTGGGTTTTCGCATGGATGTGCGGAAATTTGTTATGCCCCCCCCCGACGGCAGTCAAAATCTTTTGTTCCCCCCCTGGTGGCACGGAGAGTTTTCGCGCCCCTCTTTGATCTATAGTAACGCATGGGCTTTTTTGCTTAAAAAAAAGGGTGAATTTTTTTAGCCCCCCCTCGGGAGGGGTCTGAAAATTTTATGCAGCCCCAAGCAACATAACCCTAACCTGGTTATTGACAGGTTTGGGTTGAGTTTACCTGAAGCCATTATCAGTGTCCAGTTGCCAGCTATAGCCTCATATCCTTTTCAATAATATACTACTAGAGAGAAGGGAGTGAGAAATTTTTCATAATCAGAGAGACCAAGAGTGGCATAACAAATCCTTGTATACGAATATCCCAAATCAAACTCTATTTTCATGTAAAAGAGTCAAAAGAGAAATAAGGGGGAAAAAACACTTACTACAATAAGGGTATTTTGCAAAATTGGTATGTGAGACGAGGCGTGCTTTTGGCTGCTAACGCTACCGTATGTGACCACGCTGTGTACGCCTGCTGCCCTTGTGCATCCAATATATAGTTAGGAGTGGGGCTGCCTAACTCCAAAAGTAGACCTCAGCTGATTGGCTGTCAGCAATTTTTGTTGTGACAGTGGTGTAAGGAGTGCTCTGATTGGCCATCAGCCTCCTGCTCTTTTGCTAGTCCCAGCAGGTGGACTTAGTGATGTACTGTACCTGTCCAGTCCCAGCGCAGGAGTCCTTTAGTGTACCAGGGACCATCTAGATGGCACCATGGGAGGTACACTGGTTTCTATTGAAAGGCATACTGCCAATGGGTGCCAGTGTAAAGGTTAGTATACAGACACCACAGCAGGTGGAATTTTTTTTTTCGAGTAACCCCCCAAGGGGGAGAGGACAAAAATTTAAAAAAACATGGTATTTTGCTAAATGTACTAACTCCTATGAGTTTGGTAAACGCAGTTCTAATTGCTAGAAGAATTCTTTGGAAACTAGAGCATTTTAATTTATCAATATGTAGAACCACTTATAAGTATAATATGTATAAGAATGTAGGAATAAAGAGGGAAACTGCTCATCTGACCGCCAACCAATCAGACGACAGCATTTGGGTTATATGACCCACTTATTCCCTTAATCCCTTCTTGACCTACTTTGTTTACCAACCAGCATCCAGTATTTGATCATGTGATCATCATGTCAGCATATTAAACCCCACCCCATTTGGAAAAAATTCAAAAGAATTAAGAACAGATTTTACATTTTGAAATATTCAAAAAAAAAGGCAAGACAACCTGAATGCTTGCCAATGAATTAAAGAGTTATTATTTTTTGCAGATTGAATCAAAAAGTTACTTTAAAACACAAATTCACATAGCCACATTTAAAAACACTTCAAAAAGTAATTTTGTGGGCCATTTGTATGAACCGTATTAGGACACAATACAGGTTGTTGATTTTACATCAAGTTGGTGTTGGAAAGCTGCAACAATGTTCAGCAGACCATTGACATCACCTGTAGAGTTATTTTTAAACTAATTGATTTGCAACAGCACCAGACATGTGTAACCGTTGGGCCATCCGTCGTAAGGCCTGTCGGGTTATCTGTCAATGCGACACCGATACCAGAGACAAGCAACACAAGGAACTCAGAGTTTCCGGAGCTTTATTTCTGATTTGAACATCGATCGCACCTCTATACTATTTCCGATATCTATTAAACCTACTGTCTATACCTAGGCGGATAGAGCGATAAGATATTACACTATAGTATTGATGAACATGCATTTTGAAATATTCAAAAAAAAGGCAAGACAACCTGAATGCTTGCCAATGAATTAAAGAGTTATTATTTTTTTGCAGATTGAATCAAAAAGTTACTTTAAAACACAAAAACACAAATTCACATAGCCATATTTAAAAACACTTCAAAAAGTAATTTTGTGGGCCATTTGTATGAACCGTATTAGGACACAATACAGGTTGTTGATTTTACATCAAGTTGGTGTTGGAAAGCTGCAACAATGTTCAGCAGACCATTGACATCACCTGTAGAGTTATTTTTAAACTAATTGATTTGCAACAGCACCAGACATGTGTAACCGTTGGGCCATCCGTCGTAAGGCCTGTCGGGTTATCTGTCAATGCGACACCGATACCAGAGACAAGCAACACAAGGAACTCAGAGTTTCCGGAGCTTTATTTCTGATTTGAACATCGATCGCACCTCTATGTACTATTTCCGATATCTATTAAACCTACTGTCTATACCTAGGCGGATAGAGCGATAAGATATTAAACTATAGTATTGATGAACATGCATTTTGAAATATTCAAAA
Organism: Acholoe squamosa; assembly: GCA_949317995.1. Lineage (NCBI taxonomy): Eukaryota > Metazoa > Annelida > Polychaeta > Phyllodocida > Polynoidae > Acholoe > Acholoe squamosa. Next base: position 109,298 of record OX439051.1, on the reverse strand, counting down.
AAAAGGCAAGACAACCTGAATGCTTGCCAATGAATTAAAGAGTTATTATTTTTTTGCAGATTGAATCAAAAAGTTACTTTAAAACACAAAAACACAAATTCACATAGCCACATTTAAAAACACTTCAAAAAGTAATTTTGTGGGCCATTTGTATGAACCGTATTAGGACACAATACAGGTTGTTGATTTTACATCAAGTTGGTGTTGGAAAGCTGCAACAATGTTCAGCAGACCATTGACATCACCTGTAGAGTTATTTTTAAACTAATTGATTTGCAACAGCACCAGACATGTGTAACCGTTGGGCCATCCGTCGTAAGGCCTGTCGGGTTATCTGTCAATGCGACACCGATACCAGAGACAAGCAACAGAAGGAACTCAGAGTTTCCGGAGCTTTATTTCTGATTTGAACATCGATCGCACCTCTATACTATTTCCGATATCTATTAAACCTACTGTCTATACCTAGGCGGATAGAGCGATAAGATATTACACTATAGTATTGATGAACATGCATTTTGAAATATTCAAAAAAAAAAGGCAAGACAACCTGAATGATTGCCAATGAATTAAAGAGTTATTATTTTTTTGCAGATTGAATCAAAAAGTTACTTTAAAACACAAAAACACAAATTCACATAGCCACATTTAAAAACACTTCAAAAAGTAATTTTGTGGGCCATTTGTATGAACCGTATTAGGACACAATACAGGTTGTTGATTTTACATCAAGTTGGTGTTGGAAAGCTGCAACAATGTTCAGCAGACCATTGACATCACCTGTAGAGTTATTTTTAAACTAATTGATTTGCAACAGCACCAGACATGTGTAACCGTTGGGCCATCCGTCGTAAGGCCTGTCGGGTTATCTGTCAATGCGACACCGATACCAGAGACAAGCAACACAAGGAACTCAGAGTTTCCGGAGCTTTATTTCTGATTTGAACATCGATCACACCTCTATACTATTTCCGATATCTATTAAAACCTACTGTCTATACCTAGGCGGATAGAGTGATATTACACTATAGTATTGATGAACATGTATTCTATTATCGACCCAAGTGATTAAGGATGGTGAGGAAGGTACCGATCGGCTTTCTACCGACCAGGGTACCACACCTCCCCACTGGGCACATCAACATTGATTCAGCGTTGAAACAATGTTTGCAATGTTTGCATATCAACGGTTGATATAGGGTTGAAATAAAGTTGAATTTGAAAGTTGACACAACATAATCAAAATCAACTGTGATTCAACATCTAACCATCAGTGCTGATTCAACGTTTGTATTTCTATGTTGATTCAACGTTGACACAACATTGACACAACATTGATATGATGTTGAAACAACGTTGATATTTGTTAGGACATTCTTTGTTGACATGTCAATGTTGAATCAACATTGAATCAACATTGAAATTAATATTGTTGATTCAACATTGACACATCAATGTTGAGTCAACATTGAATTGAGAACAATATTTCAACATTGATATATCAACTGTTGATTGGATGTTGAAATGGTGTTAGTTGACAACATTGAAATAGGATCATTGAAAAGGTGTTGAAGACTGGTTGATCAACATCATCAACACAATATCAGCGGGTTGTCAACGTTGATGCAACTTTCTGTGCCTACTGGGTCAGACCGTTCTGACACCGCCACCTCCCCCTCCACTACCGGGGCAGGGGTTACCGAAGCCGGTAGTTCTCAAGGAGGAGGCCATGGAGGTTGACTCTGCCAAGACTACCGACGTTGAGTCCAAAAAGATGCCTAAGAAAAAGAAGAAGAAACATTCTTCCAAATCTGAAGCCCCTGAGGAGTCCAATACGAATTCGACCAATGAACCTGCGGAAGAAGAAGAAGAGGCAATAACTACTTGTTACAGCCCTTCATAATCCCACAAAGACAGATGGTGCCATGCTAAGAAAGCACAGGAGGCCTATGCTGTCAAAGCAGAGAACCGACCGAATGTGACCTTAGAAAGTCTACAAGACAAAAATGGCTGTCACTGGGTGCCTAAACTGTTTGACCCTGGTCTGTCGGACAACAAGGACTGGATGAGCGAAACAGACCATCATATAGGTATTTGGATGAACTCATCTCGCTTCTTGACTCCTACAACCCGACACTGGGTTATGAGCTTCGGATGAAGCTCAACTACTCATGAAGGTACTATGGTCCAGGCGACCCCTGCCCCTTTCAAAGGTGCCAGGGGCACTCGGGTGCTAGACCTGCAATAAGATGCGCCAGCATGGCTCGCTTTGCTCGGCATCTATGCGAGAACCACCTCCCAACCCATCTCCTCGTCTATTGTGTACCAGCAGACAAGGGCAGGACGGTCTGCCGGCTGTCTGCTGTGGGATGATGGTGAGTACCACCGGAATGCTCGTCGAGGGATAGTGGTACGCCATCTGATGAAGAACGGCTACCACCAACACCCTCTAACCAGAGCTCTCGGTATTGTGACTATTTGTTGGGAGGCCAAGGTTGGGGAAATCTGCACCGGCCGCCTCCAGAAACGACAAGTAGCCAACTGTCTGATCAATCGGTTCAAACTCATGGACCATGAGTGGGACCGCTGTATCGGCAAGACGAAGGGCTATGGACCTCAACAGGAGTTGAGTCCAGGTCTGATGTCTTACTGAGGGAGCAAGACAATGAACCAGCCTCTGTCGGATCTAAGGCTAAGACCCCTGCCAAAAAGTCCAATCCCAACCAGGACTCTAACCCGGGTCTTTCGGGTACCAAGTGAATACTCTAACCGCTGAGCTATCGGGACGGTGCTTTACCAAGGCAAGGTTATCTGTGTGGATCGTGGCAGGGTAGGAGAGAATCAGACTACAGTGGCTGCACCTGTTTTACCAGACGAACCTAGCCCATTACACTCCTCCCTACATGTAAGGCACTGCCGTGTTGCAGATACCTCATCGAGGAGAAATGCTGAATTCCTAGAAGGGAAGCCGGGTCCTGGGGAAAAACATGAATTTAAGATTTTTTTTTGTTCATATTCTATGTTTGTGCTGCAGGCAAGGCGGGATTCAAGTTTTGAAGTTTGAAAAGGTTTATTGACCAATAAATTCACTACATTCTGATGCTCTCATTATTATCAGTCTACTAGAACATACAAAAACCAATATTATACAATAGAAATAGGGGGCTAAAGTAACATTATATATAGTGTGTAATGAAATGTATTTATACATCTCTCAACCTGTAAACTCTAATTCTCGCTCATATATATATATATATATATATATATATATATATATATATATATATAGTACACTGCAACTTCAGCAAAGGGTGGTAAGTAGAGTCAGGTATGCCAGCAAGACAAGCAGGGGGCTGTTCCCTTACACTGGTGGTCAGCCTTGATTATCCAGGCCCTATTTCTGCTCATACCTCGCTCCATTTACTGGCCGGGACCGACTTTTACTTGTGATTAGTGACCCAGTTAAAATGGGCAATCTAGAGCACCGAGTTTCAGTGGAGGTAGGCCAAGAGCCAAGTGAGGGTGTGTGGTCTCTTCTGCACCCCCTTAGCAACAAACAGCTCCCATGCACAGTGCCTCTAAAGAGGGAGCTTATATGTGTTTGAGAACCTCCGCAGAGGTGGAAGTTATGGCAGTTATCTGCCATATCTGCCATAACTCCAAGGAGGTTTTCTCACTTATACTCCAATATTTAACAATGGCAGAACCAAATAGAGTTATTTTCATCATTTAATTTGTGATAGTTAAGGGACTATAAAAGTCATTTGCAATTGGAATAGTGAGGGATTTGAACTTGCATGTAGAGTAGAGGCACCTCTGTCTGATGAGCAAGAGGTGGTCATATTTGATCATTGTACCTATAAATGTCTTAAATTATAAGGTGTATTACATCATGAGGAACTTGATATATTGACATTTATATTCCCAAAGTAAGTTTTATTATTGGACTCACAACATATGAGTAACTGAACTGTAAACTTTTTGTCCTCAGGGGATCAAACTGTACCTATAGTCAGACACCTCATGCTATAAGTGAGCCTACATTCAGACAGCAAATTAACTCATCCATAAAGAAATATTCCATCCCTGTATGACAACTACAAAGTACTGGTATATAGTATGGTACAATAGAATTCAAGCCAGCATGAATGATATTACTGTCCACAGTATCCGTATTATTTCAATGAACTTTTAGTGAGGGGGGGGGGGGTATGCTTGGCTGGAAAAGGACTTCCAATGGACATTGGTATGGAGCTATAACATATTGATCAAACAGACCAGTTGTGCAATTCACTAGACATTTCCTATCATCAGAATTAGTAAAACAATATATCATATGATCTAGTCCATCTATTCTTAACTTTTTAAATACAGGGACACATCACTGTGTATGCTGCATGCATATTATCATAGAATATGTGGAATGTTCATATTTATTCTGAAATTCAATCCCAAAGGTGTCCGATTTTGGTGTCTGTCCTTTACCCTACTCATGTGCTATTAGATGACAATTTTATCTATGATATCACCTAATTTAATCTGAGTTGACCTAGTATAATGGTTATCATGTTTGAATCTCAAATGAAAACCCTGTAGGCTTGGATCCCTAGCACAACTTTCTATTTTGTTTAACAACTACTCAAAAATAAAATAAAGCTTTTTGAGGAAATTCTGGAGAAATATATACAGATTCTATGGTAAAGGGCCACCATTCTATTAAGGTGGAAACATTTACGATTCAGATAAAAAAGAAAGGTGCAAAAAAAATTGCGATGTCACTAAAGGGATTCAATTCTCGGTCTCTGACCTAACCAATCCACTATTTTAACCAGCTATCAATGTGCTTTACTTTGACAGAGTATATCTTCTTGATCGAAAAGTCCTATTATAGGTTGAGTATACTCATCGTAGTCAATCTGATGAGCTACGGTCAACAATCTATAATCAGGTAGACAAACTGATCATCAAGACTTTCATGCCCTTGTAAGCCTGGTATTAAAATATTTGATCCATTAGTGGCACATACATGCCACCTAGTGAGGTAGTTACATATTGTCATTCTGAGTTCACTTGAGGAGGACTGAGGGATTTTAATCTCAGTAAACCTAGGATTAAAGCAAATGCTCTGGGTCAATTTTAATCTCAATTGCATGAGATAGGTATAGATTTTGCTAACATCACAGGGGGCGGTGATGTTAGAGTGTTTTGAAATCGCCTCCTGGTGCTGCCTGGTGTAGTCTTACACTTCCCCCTTCACCAACCCATCGTGGACAAACATCTAATTAGAACAGTGTATTTATTTCTGTATATACATATAGCAAGAACCAGTCACGACACACATAGTCACAGTGTATCAACGAGTGTGGAAAGGCCAAACATACAAAACTATTACCCCAGCTCCACTATTGGCACAGGTTGCTGTGTTGACTCATTAAAACTACATACTACTACTTCCGGACCAACCTACTTTGGACTCATACTTATGTCAACTATACTTAAATGGATTACGTCTCTACTTGTTGACAAAACCGGACTATTATTCTACTATTATTCTACACCATTCGGATATACCTATGAACAATAGCACTTCTAGAGGATTGTGGGTAGCTGCCCCAAACTCATCTACCGTGTTCACATTTATTAACCTGGATCATAAAAAAAGACTTTAGCACGTCCATTCCGTGGTTAGCTGACCACCATACCTACCTTCTAGCATCCGACAGACTGCAGCACGAGACTCCAGCAGCATTTATCATTTATTATGTATATAATGTCATATAACTACTTTTCTAATATGTATGTGTATAGTCACACTGTGGTGATAAATTATTGTATATTTCGATACGGGTATATGCATATCTATAAATACGGATCTCTGATTAATGTTCATGCTATTTGATAAGATCCGATAAACCTCACCAGATTATCCATATTATTGTCCTGCGAGGCATATTGTATTATAAATATATTCATCTGGTGCTATAATGGTTATTTGGTACATGGTGGCATCACATATATTGTCATATACATTACTCCACCGTAATTTTTTTTTCTTTTTCAAGTGTATAATTGATAACGGTTCTATACCTAATAACTCACGAAATCCTTGACGGATTCATTTGGTCATAACATATAAAATGTCATTAGATAGTGTGGTTACTTTAAAAGTCTTTCTAAAGACTATATAATCATTGATTATATTATTAATTACAAACACATATGGATGTTAACATGTGATTTATTCGATATTAACAGTTCCGTTACATATAACTGACCACGGAGACAAGGAATGCAGGAAGGTGCACACAAACAAATATTTTGAATATCTTAGGCCTTTCGCCTAACATTTGTTGCACTTCCTAACACAAGTTGGGAGTTTGCACATCCCCAAACCACAGAAGTTTTCTTGGGACTTCATGCCTAACCCTTAGGAAAAAAGCCTGACTTGCTTGATTTCTCCTAACTTGCCTTAGACTTTTCCACTAACTACATAGACTTTCAAGCAACATAGCAATTCTCTTAATTCTGAAATGGTAAGTGTAAACTCCACATAGGTTAAGACATCCAGAATAGAGCCTCTCCATTTGAGAAGCAAGTTCAATACCTCACATTATTTTCTTTGCAACCAGTGAACTTAGTTGCTCTGGGTTTATCATAATGTCAAACATGTGGATATATGAGTAAATCAAATTTCCACAGAAAAGGTGTTTCCATTCTTCTTCATTGCTCCTTCAATAAAAATCTAAATTTATCAAGTGTATTCTGTTAAATCACATGCCAGGTTGAATTGTAGAGGCTTTATCATGTCGGTATTCATTTAAAGCCCCATTATTCTGACATTCATAGGCTTTTCCATGATATGCACTTACCATAAAAATCCTCGGACAAACCACAGTGCCACCTGGTGTAAAAAAACTTTACTACCCCTTAGACAAAACTACTACCCCATAGACAATACTACTACCCCTTAGACATGGCTAAGTCAAGTCAGCTTGCCTTAATATGTTAGTCAATACTACTAACACATTACTAACATGTTGGCTATTTTGCCTAATGGGTGATTTTGTCTAAGTTAGATTAGTATTTACTAACTTGGATTATTGTGTGTATGGAATTCCAGTCAAGTCGTCCACCATCAAAGTCGACCACTACCAACTTGTCCACCATAAAAGTCGCCCACTACCAACTCGTCCACCATCAAAGTCGCCCACTACCAACTCTTCCACCATCAAAGTCACCCACTACCAAATCGTCCACCATCAAAGTCGCCCACTACCAAATCGTCCACCATCAAAGTCATCCACTGTCAAAGTCATCCACCCATTGTAAAGGTACTATATGTACAACATAAACAACTCAGAATTCTAAAAATACGAAACTAGGACCAAAACCAGTAACATGGTCAATAGACCATTTTTTTTCCAATTACTTAGACCTTATTCATGCATACATGTATATGTATTGAAAATGGGATCTCTACTGGTCAAAAAATCTTTGCACACTTCGACTTTTTTTTATGCTTTATGTCATTCTCAACTAAAGAAGAAAAAAACTTGAAAAGACCTTTAAACAAAAAAAAATGGTTATCTATTTACATTAAACATGGTTTTGTAAAGCATCGTCAGTACTGTTCTATAGTAGAACATCCTTGCATATGTAATAATTCGTGGTCTTACGGACCTAGGGGGTTCTGGTCTTACGATTCGGGAAAGAAAGAGTAAGACGGTGTTTCAAGTGCATGCACACGGATAGTCTTTATTAAAATACACACTCACGGCTACCCGGTAGTTATTAATAGGGCAGCTAACAAATGCTAAGGATGGTCTTACATACTTGGAGGCCAGAAGGGCCTCTGACGTAGCGGCTGAGCCCTGGGCTTTATATAAGGACCCAGGTGTTCGTCGTCAGATGTCCCCACAGACCCGGATCGGTGCTGCCACCTATCCGGAACCTGAGGAATGTCCGACGACTCGACTCACCCACCACGTCAGACGGTACCCAACACTATGGTTATACAATACGTACCTCTACACCACTCCCCCAGACATATAGGAAGGAGTTATAGTTATATTATTATTACAGGGATAACATTACTATATGTCTAAACCCTTAAAATAGAGTTACAACCATAGATATAACATTAACACCATGTTAAGTATGATTCGAATGTCAATTTTACATATTTGATAGTGTATGTAGTTACAGAATAACAAACCGGATGTTGTAATATAATACGAAATGAATAACAGTTATGTGTAGCGGAACTGTTAATTAACCTTTTACCATATACCATATAGTAACAATCTATGTTTACGGTATAAGTATTAGGATAAGTACCATAATTCGTATATATGTGATGATAACAGTTATATGTAACGGAACTGTTAATATCGAATAAATCACATGTTAACATCCATATGTGTTTGTAATTAATAATATGTGACACGATCTGCGAAAATGGGGCTTAGTGCAGAGGGCCCTAAGACCCCTTTTCCCAGTACATGTCACATATCATCAATGATTATATAGTCTTGAGAAAGACTTTTAAAGTAACCACACTATCTAATGACATTTTATATGTTATGACCAAATGAATCCGTCAAGGATTTCGTGAGTTATTAGGTATAGAACCGTTATCAATTATACACTTGAAAAAGAAAAAAAAATTACGGTGGAGTAATGTATATGACAATATATGTGATGCCACCATGTACCAAATAACCATTATAGCACCAGATGAATATATTTATAATACAATATGCCTCGCAGGACAATAATATGGATAATCTGGAGGCCGTTTCACCGCATTTAATACAATAAACACGGACGTCCGTATTTTAAATACGGACGTCCGTGTATCTGATTTATGTCAATATTTGAACACCTACTGCCCCCTCCCCCCTCCGCATTTACAATATGAAGTATATTTCAAATACGGAGGGGGAAGGGGGCAGTAGGTGTTCAAATATGGACAGAAATTTGAAACACGGATGTCCGTATTTTAAATACGGACGTCCGTGTTTATTGTATTAAATGCGGTGAAATGGCCTCCTGGTGAGGTTTATCTGATCTTATCAAATAGCATGAACATTAATCAGAGATCCGTATTTATAGATCTATATGCATATACCCGTATCGAAATATACAATAATTTATCACAACAGTGTGCCTATACACATACAAATGATATAAGAAAAGTAGTTATATGACATTATATACAAAATAAATGATAAATGCTGCCGGAGTCTCGTGCTGCAGTCTGTCGGATGCTAGAAGGTAGGTATGGTGGTCAGCTAACCACGGGATGGACGTGCTAAAGTCTTTTTTTATGATCCAGGTTAATAAATGTGAACACGGTAGATGAGTTTGGGGCAGCTACCCACAATCCTCTAGAAGTGCTATTGTTCATAGGTATATCCGAATGGTGTAGAATAATAGTAGAATAATAGTCCGGTTTTGTCAACAAGTAGAGACGTAATCCATTTAAGTATAGTTGACATAAGTATGAGTCCAAAGTAGGTTGGTCCGGAAGTAGAAGTATGTAGTTTTAATCCATTCGGGAGTAGAGGTAGCCCAGAACTGTATAGTCCATCCTTATATAGTGGTCAGCAACAGGTAACAGCAGGAATCAGGAACCAGCATCCAGATACGTATAGCAGCATCAAGTCTACTATCGGATTTGTTATAAGTTGAGATCCTAATCCGAATAGACATTTCAGGATATAATAATGGTATATGTCCTGAATATACACAATAGCTGGTTATAAATGGAACCAGGAACACAAAGAGCAGGTGTTCATTATTCTACTAGGAGACATTCGCAGAAGTGTAGTTCCGCAAAGACTAAATCTGGTTATTAGAAGAAAATAATATATATAGAGAAATAACCTGTAGCATGCTTAGGTGGACTTCTTAGCATGCTTCTTCCTAAGAAGATCTAGAGCCGATTCGGGAGTGCCATCCCACTCGTCGATATCAACTCCGAATACCCTCATAAACTTAGTGTTTAAGTTGGTATTCCGGGTAATCTCCTCCTTAACACGCTTCTCCAGAACGTGTACGTCCATAGCTGCCTGTTCTTTGGCAGCTAAGGCTTCATTCTCCTGGGCCTTTACATCATCCCGAATGAGGGTCTCGAGGTGCTGTTTTTCAGCATCTGCTACCTCCTTCATACATAACAGGGTATCGTTAAGGAGACCCTGATGGAACTCAGTCGCTTTCTCGCGGACACATTTCTCCCAGTGGGTGTAGATGGCCTTTTGGACATCCGCTTCCCCCTGGCGAGACTTCTCGAACCAAATTTCTGCATTACCGGTTTTAATGGTAATTGCATCCTTCGGTTTCGCAGGTGGTGCAACAACCTTGGGGGGTGTCGACACTGCCTGAGGGCCACTTCCGGATGTAGGGCTTCCGGACACTCCTGCTGTTGGGAGACAGTAGGTAGGGGGTGCTGGATTCTGTTTCATCCCCATCTGCATGTACAGTTGTACCTGCTCTGGGGTGAAGTTGACTGGTAGAGCGGCTGCAGCAGATGCGGATCCGGTGGCAGCAGGTGCTGAGGTCTTCTTGGGGACAAGTCGACCACCCTTTCCAACGACCAAGGTCTGGCTCTCGGGTCCAGGTCCCTGGTTCATGGACAAAAAGTTATGGGTGTTAACTTTCCCCGGCTTAGATACAGCACCTGCATATCCTGCAGATTCGGGCCTCTTAAAGACAGGAGTACCCTGAACCTGCTCATGTGGGTGGCGTGCCAAGGGAGACCTGGAGCGATCATTTACCCTGGTTTTAGAGGCTTTGGTGGTCTGACCATCACCATTACCACCACGGTTCTGGTCTCTTCTGCTCCTCTCATGAGCTCTCTTTCCCTCCTTTCCGGATTCCTCGCACTTCTGCCAGAGGGACTCGTGCATGTCCAGTTTTCCTTTTCCGGGAGTCAGGACAATCTTGGTGCGGAGTTTTGAATCCTTGGTCTTCGGAACTTCGCAGAGGACTTGGTCCCCTGGTCGGATCTTCGACCAAGCATCTTCGCTCAAGCTATCGAACTCCTTCATGAGTTCCTGATGGAGCTCCATAATACGTTTACGAGCTCCATCTAATCCCTCTGCATGGCACTTCTTCTGGTGTCTAGCCAGATCGCTACGTCGGTTATATTGAACCTTCATAGTACATTTCTTGCCCTTCTTACCACTCGGATCACAAATGTAAACCGGGTGATGGTGAAAATGGGCTTCTACTAGATGCCTCTGGAACCAGGCTGGAGTACTCCAGGTCCGGACCGAAACATCGCTCGCATCCTGGCAGATGGAGAAGGGGCAGGACTTTTGGTTGTCACCCTACCACTTCTCAAGTGCCCACCGCAGCTTGCGCCTCTGGGTATAAGTGTAATACCCTTCGGTATGATTAAGCATAAGCCACATCTTTCGATAGGCTTTGCTCCGATTGGGGTCCTCGTCCGAGAGACGCATCCAATCTTCATCATCGACTCGTTGTTCTTGTTAACAGAGTCAGGGCAGGCATACAGGGTAGAGCCGTCCTTCTTTACTCCGTAAGCACAGTCGGAGAAGCACGTCGGGATCCGGGTTTTAAATCCGGATTTGGCGTTGGCCCAGCGTTCTGCCTCGGTTTGAGTTGATGGAGTGGCCTTCTCATCATACTCCACCGAGGACTCATGCACTGATTCCTCGTCCAAGGAAACAACCTCCATGGCAGTACTACCAGTGGCTGAGGTGCTAGCTTGCGGGTTGGCTTTAGCAGAATCAGGAAGATTCTTAAGCTTCCGAGCAGCAGACCTCCTGTTCTTGCTTACCTTCCAGTCTTCCGGGTCCTTGGTTCCGGACTCACTGGAGGTTGATGCTTCTACCGTGGTTGATTCGGTAGTACTGCCGGTGGCTGTTACAGAACCGGCTGTGCTACTAGTGGCAAGCTTCAGGTCGGGGATAGGAGGTGCGGGTACTTCCGCTTCCCTCTTAGCCTTTTCCAGGGCCTCCTGCTCTGCAGTCATACGAGAATCATCCGAAGGGCTGCACTCCTGTCCATACCCGTTAGCGACTTGTTTTGCACGTCGACTAACTCTGCTTCGGTTTTGTAATAACCATCGTCCCACTGCTCGAAGTTGCTAGCGGCTTCATGGTACTCCTTCATGGTCCGACACTGGGGCCGGGTGGCACAAGGACGTGGGTAGGTTTGCCCCTCGGGTTCCGAGACGCAGCCTACCCAATCAATGTTGGTCTGCTTGACGTTCCACAGAGACCTGTCCGTCTTCGGATACGCTCCGAGCAGGAAGGCTCTGTTTGCTTCATACACTACTTGGCGAAAAGCAGCGTCCACCATGAGTCCTCGTTGGAACCACGGCCAGTCTCGGAGCCATTCGGGTGGCGTCCTGTCCAGCTGTTCGGGAGCCGTGACGCCCTCCATAGCTATTCTAACCTTCGGGTCCAACCTAACCGGTGTACCGTCCGCTTAGGTCACCTGTGCCTGTAGCTCCGGATGGACGTACAGGTACCGACCGTCGTACTCTGCAGGGGATGGGTCAGCCACTTCTGGCTTCCACTGATCCTTCGGGCCGTCGACTTGTGTAGTCTCGGACCCAGTTGCTGCTGGTTCAGGGTTCGCTGCGTCTCCAGATCCCTCGGTCGGAAGTGGTGACAACATCTGTTCGGGCTCATTCAGTGAGAATGAGGCCAACTTCTCCTCGAACGAGCGATCTGTGGGTTCCTCCACTTCCATCAGCTCTGTTACAGGTGATAAAGCTTCCGAAAAAGCTTCTGCGGACGGAGTCAGCTTATCTGGGTCACCGGATAGCTTGGCTGCAGCTACGGATTCCTCAGCCATGACTGGGGAATCAACAAGGGAGTCAAAATACTCCTTTTTCCGGCTTTTACGGCACCGGGGCCGACACAAACGGAGTCTGCCTGCTGAGAGACAGACTCTGAGGGCACACAAGAGGGTTGCTAGATGGTAGAACTTAAGGTGAGAGGGGTGACCCAACCGACCCAAACGCTACCGAAAAACAATATGGCGACAGGCCAGCTTTCGTGACGTCATTTCCCCGCGAGTCCGCGGGGTCACGAGAGGTCAGTCAAGACTGGACGCGGTGACGTCATGCGGAAACGCACGTACTGCAAGCGGAACATTCTCATATGCTTTTCTGGACCTGTCTCTTAAGCATTCGACGAAAACTACATGACAAGGTAGTTTCGGGTCCATTCCTAGGACTCCAAATACTAGGTCTGCAGGCATTATTAGGTCCTCTCCGAAAACTAGTAGATTCGGAGTACAGTTAGTACTTGAATGTACCGTGCTGTTATAAGCATGTGTCACAAAATGACATTGCTCGTCCCAATCGTCCATGTGTTCATTAACAAGTGACTGGATAAGGGTTCTATTGAACCTTTCTACCAATCCGTCGCTTTGTGGCCTATATGGATTGGTTCTAGTCTTGCAGATAGCTAAGTATTCGCACTTGCCTTGCCAGAGATTTGATTCGAATTCTCTGCCTTGGTCACTGTGTAGCATTAATGGTACACCGAAACTTAGTACCCAACCTTTTACAAAGGCTTCGGCACAAGTAACTCCTTTGTGGTCCAGTAGTGGAAATACTTTAGTGTATTTCGTATAATAATCACACACTACCATCATACAGGTATTATCATTAGCGGTTGTATCCCATCTTTGCAAGTCTCTTGACATGCCAGGCCGATAGTATTTCTTAGAAAGTCGTGCTAATGAGCGCTTCCTTCCGAAATGACCACTGGTCCGATGCCCATGACAGAAATACATAATGTCATGTCTCATTGCATGTGGTATCACCACTTGCATGATTTTCTCACCATTATTACATGGCTTCCAACGGTACAACACGCCTTTCCGGACTTCAAGCTGGGTCCATTGAGCAAAAAAACCTTCTCATTTCTCGATTTTCCAGAGAGACTTCTGGTCTAACTGGACGTATACCCTTTGGTACTAATTGCAAAAGCTGTGCAGTTATCGAGTCAGCTTCCTGGAAACGTCGTATGTGATCCATAGACCAATCCAGTATACTGGCAACTAGGGGTTCGAATGGTCTTCGAATCCCCGCTAACACTGCCTTATGAGCTCCACAATCAGTACAATCCGGATTATCACATTTCCGAATTGGTATTCGAGATAAAGCATCAGCATTTAAATGCTTCACTCCGGGTCTATGCTGAATCTGGTGATGTTCAAGCCCATATTCGGATAAATGGGCTAGCCATCGGCCTAACATCCCTTCAGCATCTCGGAAGTTCAGTAGCCATCTTAAAGAGGAGTGATCCGTACGTAAAGTAAAGTTTGTTCCCCATAAAAAATATTTGAACTTCTTGGTATAAACGACTACTGCTAACAACTCTCTTTTGGTTGTGAAGTAATTGCGCTGAGTTTTACTCAGTGTATTGCTGGCAAAGGCAATAGGTACCTCTCTCCCATTTTGGACTTGCGAGAGAGCTGCACCAATGCTATCATTAATAGCATTAGTATCCAGTATGAAATGATCCGTTTCATTCGGATATTGTAATACGGGAGTACTCATGAACAGGTCTTTTAGCTTTTGAAAAGCAGATTCCTGTTCATGTGTCCAAGGAAATTTTTCCTTGATACTTCCTGGAGTCCAGTTAGCTATTACTTGTAATGGGTAACTGACTCTAGAATAATTCGGAATAAATTCCCTATAATAGGAACAGAAACCTAAAAAGGACCTCACTTCTTTGGGTGTTTTAGGTCTATTCTAATTCGTAACTGATTCGATTTTATCTGGATCAGCTTTTATTCCTTCATCACTAATGATGCGGCCCAAATAATTTATGGACTTTCTGAACATGTGACATTTCTTAGGTTTCAATTTGAGACCATTGGAAATAATGCGTTTTAATAACATTTTGAGGTTATTAGAACACTCTTCGAATGTTTTTCCGAAGACTATAACATCGTCAAGGTATACAAGACATCTTTTCCACAATAAGTCGCTTAGAATTGTTTCCATCATTGCTTCAAATGTTGCTGGTGCATTGCACAAACCAAACGGCATTACGTTATATTGGAATAGTCCAATATGACTCGAAAATGCAGTCTTTTCCATATCTGATGGATTCATTCCCACTTGCCAATATCCTGATTGCAAGTCTAGGGTACAAAACCAACTGTTACCTCCTAAGGAGTCAATGGTTTCATCTATTCTCGGTAATGGATCCGAATTCTTTTTCATTACTCCATTTAACTTCCTGTAGTCTATGCAAAAGCGGATAGTACCATCTTTTTTTGTTACCATACACACAGGACTACTCCATGGACTATTGGAAGGGACTATTACATCCTGTTCCAACATCTTGTTTATTTCCTCTTCAGCTACTCTCTTTTTCGCTAAAGGTAACCGCCTATACGGTATCTTAAAGGGTTCCACATCTCCAGTATCTATTTTGTGTACTACCTTATTTGTCGTACCTAGTTTTTCACCAGGTTTGGCAAAGGCAGTCTTATACTGACAGAGCATATCATAAAATTCTTTCCGGTGTTTTAGATCTTGAAGTTTCTTTATACAACTTGAGTAAGTCATCCGAAATTTCATCATTTCCTGTTACCTTCTGTAAGTTTAACTTACTATCCGTTACAGTTTCCGAAAGGGTCACGTTACCAAAAACTTGTCCCTTTTTTAGGTAGATAGTAGTGTTTCCAGTATTGGAGACAGGTACTACCGACCAGGATGCATTTGCTACTATAGTGTCTACAGATATTAATCCGATGCTTGACAGAGTAGCTACATCCGGTTCTACCACTGCAGGCTTATTGCGCATTGCAGGATCACTTCTTTCAAGCACATCACAGGCTACCCCCGGAGGGATCCGCACAGTGTGTGCTACACTAGCCATACTGCTCACTTGGGACCCTGGGGCAGGTGGGCACTACCAACCCTGGCTAATTCATAGCCGCCTACCTCGTTACTGATATCGGGTTTCCCCCGTGCTCCATGGGCACCTGTTATTTCAGCTTCCCTAACCTTCCGGGTGTCTACAACCACCTCGGTGTTAGGCGAGTTTGCTACTACATGCAAACTATCATCAGGGATGGTGATATCATGGCAAGATTTGTCACTGGGATCCCCTTCTTTGCCCATCGGGGAACCCCTCCTCAGTTTTCCTCTGTACTTATTCCAGAGACACCTTCCTGTCTACGAGGGACAGGTTTCTCAGCCATACATTCGGGAGCATAGTGTCCTAATTTCTGGCATCTGAAGCATCTCCTTTGAGATTTATCAACTCTTGGTCTTTTCAGAGCTTCTGTCAATCCGGCTATTAATGTTTCCATCATATTAGTCGGAGCAACAGCAGCTGCCACGGTTGGCTTCGCCGTAGAGGTCACATTACCAGATTGGGTTGGTCCGGAAGCTATTTTACTAGCAACGGCCCCTCCCCTTCCTTTCGAATGTACCTTCCTATACCGTTTCTGTCGGTAATACTTTCCAGCGACCTGGACTGATCCAATATATTCTCCATTTTCATCGGAGACATATTCGTCTTCCTGATCAGCCTCCTGTAAGTCAACCGGGGCTAATTGAGAAGTTTCATATACCTGAGCAGGAGGTTGTTGCACAAACAGCTAGATCTCGTTGTGAAAAAAAGGCCCAAATCAGCGAGATTCAGAAAGAGATTTTTTTATAACCGTTGCACAAATGTTTCTGCCTTTTCACAGCTAGACTCGTTGTGATTCTCGCTGTGATTTTCTCACTGTTACCTATGTCAATAGCACAGCAAGAAAAAAAAGCCAGAGACCCTCGTAACTTGACCTAATTGAAGCAGAACGTCACTTCCGGCAAGGAAGGCGGGTCCGTGTTTACATGGTGTGTGGGCTTCGCTGTTTTGGACGTAGCCGCTGACTGAAAATGGAATTCCACTCGGCGGATGTAAGTATTGAATGAACAAAATAGCCCATAATGACCCTCTTTTCAAGTAGAACTCATATGACTGTCAGGACATGGACCTACCGGACATCTTGAGGACGGAGATAATGGCGATGAAGAATACCAATACGAGGTAGAAGAATCTAGCTCTGTTTCTTCTGAAGCTAGCTCATCTAAACCACCACCCAAGAAAACTAAGAAATCCACTCCTACCCCTTCTACCTCATCTAACTTAACTTCGCGCGGTACAGCCAGGTTGAGGGACCTATTCTGGACTGAAAATGAACACAGAGCCTTGTTCTTCGCATGTTTGAACCAGAAAGCTTTGTTACGTGCTAGAGGAAAGGACAGCTATCGAAGAGAAGGATGGGACACAGTGATGGGTGAGTATTACATCTTTTCTCTCCTTGTCTTAAAATTTACAGCAGTTGAGACCTAAAAATATATCAAGAACCATGCTCTGTCCTTATGTCTTTGTAGCTTGTATATTTCTTTTTCTGTCTTTCTTCCCTTTATTTTAAAAGTAAATTGAATTTTTAAATGAAACTTCTATTTTAATTTTTTTTTTCCTCAGCCACTGTCAACAGCATCAAAAATTCAAACCGTGACCTTGACAAGACCAGAAATCACGTTCATGACTACTTCTACAAGGTCAAAGCCAAGGTAAGCTTTCTAAGTAATTTCTCTGTGCTTTTCCATAAATAAGATATGACGTAAACAGCAAGAATTACCTTCCCTTCTTCAGTCACCTTTCAATGGATATCCTATGCCTTGTCATCATGTCAGGTGATATGAATGGGTAGAACTAGGTCACACTACTCTTGACATAACATAACATAAGAACAGTCTGACGATTCACAACAGAAGTTTGATTCTGTCTCTTCTCATCTCGTCCTTTTTTTATTGTTTGTGTGCTAAGATAAAACAAGACCTTTTTTTCCCCCTGAAAGAACGAGGAAATGCTGGAGCTGATTGACAAGGGGCATCAAGTCGAGGGGTGCACCTTTGTTGAAGTGATGTGCCTCAAGTACAAGGGGGTTCATCGCATTGCCGGTAAGAAAAATTCAAACTTTCGTCTCTCCTCTCTCAGAAGCTATGTGATGCACAAAAAAAAAAAAAGGCACCTTACCTTCTCATTACTTTTTCCTTTCTCTTGTGCTAAGTGTCCTTGTAATAATCATGAACCTTCTCTGCTTAGCCTTTCGTTGTTATGATAAACCAAAAAAAATAAAGTACTATCCTACACTTCACCTTTTTGCCTTGACAACCCTTCTCTTGTTTAATTATCCTTATAATTTCAATTTTTTTTTTTTCACTTTCTCTCCAGACATGGGAGGCCGAGTGCTGTATTATACAGACAAAGTCGAGGAGGAACGGAAGAAAAGGAAGCTAAAACAGTCTCCTTTGGGCAAAAAGAAACTGACAGGTGCAGGTCCTTCACCGGGTAAGATACTGGTGGTTCCAACGGACGATGAACTGTTGTCTGAAAATGTAATGGACTTCCCTGTAGTGAAGAAAGCGCAACCTGTCTAGACGAAGAAAACTCCAGTAAAGAAAGCAGTGGTCACCAAGAAAAAGAAACCCTCTCCCGCAAAAAAATCCCCGGCGGTTAGTTCTAAGGCAGGTGTTAAAAAGGTTCCAGTGTCCAAGGCAGTCCCAAATAAAGCAGACTCATCGAAGGCGTGTACCAATAAGGCCCTTACCTTGAAGGCAGCTGCTTCTAAGGGAGGGACCTCTAAGGTCGGTGTCTCACAGTCTACATCTGTAGCAGAAACCAAAACTTTTAAGAAGCCGGGAAGGCGGGCTGTTCGTAACGCGGCTTCTCTTCAAATCGACCTCACAACAGATGACATGGAAGTAGACATAGTAGAACGTGAAGACGCCGATGAAGTTGATGTAGTTGACCTTACAGGCATAAAACAACAATTGCCTTACACTTCTACCCCAAAATCCGATTCCTCTAAGTCAGGAGGTCCTTCCCCTAAAGGAAAAGCAGCACTGCTAGAAGGTCGGAGACGTAGCCCACGGTTAGCAGCACATAAAGCAGAACCGCCCAAGACGAACAAGAAGTTGACCTTTTCTTCTGGGGAACCGTCTCAAGACACAGCTGGAGAAGACGGTGGGCAGATGTTCCAGGTATCTTCAGCAATGGAAACTCACCTCGCAAAGATAGAATCTCTTGTTATCAGCATGGAAGAAAACCGACGGGCATCAGAGGAAAATCTTACGTCTGTTTTGAGCAGATGTGCAGATGTGCTGGAGAACATTCAGGGTCAGAGGGAAGCAGTCATAAACACGCAAGCCATATCAAGCCGAAATGTGGCGCAGCTGATGAACGGTAAGTTTGGGGTAGCAAAACAACCGGGTCCAGAAAAAAGATACAGTATAAATTTCATTGCTTTCAGGCACACAAGATGTTTGATGTGTTCTCTCGTTATGTGAAAACTAAACAGGCAATTTCTACATTTTATTATCATAACAAAAAATATTTCAATGAAGAAGGTACACATGAAAGTGACATGTCCAGACCAGAGATGAGAAAAACTAAAATTCTATTGTGTTATTAAAAAAAAAAACTTGTTTGTTTAAAGTTTTCTGTCTTTTCTGTCTTCACAGTTTGTGGAAAGCTGATTCATTTGACGGAAGGCCGCCAATTGCCTTTGGAGAAGGTGACTGAATCCAGCCAGACACCCGATATACCGCATCTAGTGACCCAACCTCTTGCAGTCCAGGAGAGCACCTCAGGCCAGTTGAAAGGTAGGTTTCTAGTCTGGTTTCTCTTCTTTGTGACATCAGGCTTCCATAGCCCACTTAAAAGGGTGTTTTTCTCCTCTTTTCTATCCCCTCTGATGTGTGTGGTGCACATATGCATGGGAACTTACACATTCCTTTGTTAAATTGTGTGATGTAGTTCTCGCCATGAATATGACCTTAGCTGTCAAAATGCCGTTAAAAATCTATCACTCAATCACTCTATGTGACATGTTTCTTGGGGGGGTTTCCTTGAGCATAACTAAGTGTCACATTTGTCTGTCACTTAAAACCTGACATGTCTTCACCTGGCTGTGATAAGAAGAAAGAAAATAAATAATTTTATGACACCAAATATCCTCTCGCTCTTACATTTTCTTGTTGTGTTTTCCAGTTGTATCGTTGGATGGGCCTAGCACAGACAACTCCACCTTGCTTCATGTTATAGATGACGGAAGGCTCGTTGTGGGTCCTTCTGTTCAAGCGGGGTCTCATCTCTCTCTCTTCAAGGCAGACTATGTCCCAAGTGGACCTCAACCAGATTCTAGTACAACAACAGAGGCAGAGCATCCAGGGGACCAAGAGGACACACAAGATGCGGGTATGACATTAGCTGCACAACAGTCATCTGCCCAAAACCTACAGTCCTCACAAGAGGGTGCTCCAACACAACAAGAAACGACAGAAGAGGCAGAAGCTATTTTGGACAAAGACGGCACGCTACAGGAAGGTGAAATAAAAATCGACACAGAAAAGCCAGGCACAGGGGAGGACCAGACCACACAACAGCCACCTGCAGTGAAAATAGAGCCCATAGAGGAGCCCAGCACAGGAGAGGAACAGACCACAGAAGAGCCCGGCTCAACAGAGCACAAGACAGAAGAGCCAGGCGCAACAGCGCAGCAGACAGAAGAGCCAGGCTAAGAAGAGCACCAGACGGAAGAAGGGACAGCAGAGCACCAGACCAATGAACAGGCAGCTGCTACAGAGCAAGAGACCACACAACAGCTGCCACAGAGCACCTTACCACAGAACACTCGTCGAAAGGTGACAATCACACCACACAAGAAGTACCAGTTTCACAAGACGTAAAACCTGTGGAGTCAGCAGGAACAGACCTACAGACCACACATACGGATGTAGAACAAGGTACTTTGGCTTCGGCAACGACTGACCATAACACAGACAATTCTAATTCTAATGATTCTCTCTTGGATGTCACCTCAGATGTGCATGAAGGAACTTTGGGATTGGGTATCTTAATAGGATCTAGTGCAAGAACTAGATTGCGCCCCATTAAAGAACATTTTCATTCCACTCGACACAACATAGATTTGAGGGAGGGCTCTGTGGCTGTGTATTGCAAAGACCTTAAACAGGGAACAACAAAACCTTATCAGAGTCCAGAAAACAGTGCTCTACTGGAAGCTGCAAAAACATTGGGTAGCATGCATTTGGCTACAGACAACGATAACCCATCTCCAGAGGAGGAGAAAGCACAGGAAGTTTCCCAGGAGGAGGATGAAAGGCCAGGCCCTTTGACAAGGAAGAGGGTGGCTGGCAACGGCAGTAACAGAACAAATAAGAAACCTAAGCGAGGGAGGGGAGGAAAGGTGACAAGGAAATAAAAAAAAGTATCACATGGTGTGTTTCTCCAGGATAAAGTTGATACCTAAGTCAAAAGGAAAATTTTTTTGTGCAACCTTTTTTTTTTGTCGGTTCATGACCGTCACTTGTTCACTGAGATGGAAATACCATGTTTGTTATGCTTCAGTTAAAGTAAAATCTCAGGTCTTATTTTTTCTGCATTTCGTCATAGACGATTGAGATCTATAAACATTAACATCCAAGACATTTAACAGTGCCTTCATATATACAGCATGTGGTATGATTAAGACCACTGTTTATAAGGAGTGTAACATCAAGGGAATTTCATCTACAAATAGGTATAAGAGTTGTTGAAGGCAAACATTAAAGGTGTCTGCTAACAATCTTTAGAATTATTTTTTTAAATAAAAGTTGTGTCCTTGAACCTTATCTTTCCCTTATTCTTTCTTCCTACTTTTTAAAAAATGATTTTCCTTAAGAAAGAAAACATATTATATAGTAAACAGTTACAGTTAAGAATTAAATCTAAATATAATATCAAAGAAAAATGAAAAGAAAAGTCGTAATATTACTTTCCATGAAAGAACGAGACTTGAACAAACAAACCTCGTTGTGCACAGGGGGCGCCACTGTGCACAGTAAGAGTGACGTCATTTTTGGTATGTCGTAAGCTACAGAAAGAGAAGAATAAGCAGACATGGAGAGCAAAAAAGGGAAGGTGAGCACAAATAAAACATTAATGTGTCCATATTTTTCCCCAGGAAGGATAAAGTAAACAGAAATTGCCATATTACCTGCCTGAAAGGTGTCTAAGTCATAGGCCACCCGCCCCCACTTTCACGACGTTGCACAACGAGAAAATGCACGCAACGAGATTAGCATGACAAATCTCGTTGTGTTACCGGTATTATGACACTTTAAACCTCCTTCTGCCTGCCTGCAATATTTCTTTTATGTGCCACTTCATTGGGGAATAAGAGGGACCAAATGGGTTAAGCTTTTAATGGAGAATAGTTTTTCTTTTATTTCTAATGCACAGCTTACCCTTAGGAAGCCCATACCAAAAAGGAAGAAGATGCAGATGATACTTAAACCAGTGGGAGATCTTTCATGTGAGCGTAGAGTACATTCCACAGAACTCAGTGAACCCTGTTATAGACCATGACAATGAGACATTAGTGGGGGAAGCTAGTGCTGCAGCTGACCAAGACTCTAATGCTAGCTCCTCAGACAGCAAGGACGAAGACCTGCCTCTGCGTGAGGATGTTCCTGTAAACCGAGAGAGATGGTCCAAGCAGGAGGTTAAGGCATTGATGGACGCTATCAATACAAACAGGCCTGCTCTGAAGTACCACTTCTCTGGGACTGGAGGGGGCCGTGATATCAGGAGGCAGGCTTGGAGAGACATTGCACGTGAGTCATGTGATAAATCTTGTGTATGTGAGTTTATTCCACACCCAAAAAAAAGAAAGAAACACACATTTTACTCATGAAGAAAATTAGTTTAAAAAAATACTTTATTATTTCATTTTTTTTTCTTTACAGTGTATGTTAATCAAACTGCAAAGACACACCGGACTGTGAAGCAAATTTCTCACAAGGCATCCGACTTCTGCCAAAAACAAAAGGGAAAGGTAAGGTACAGTTCTGTTCAGATATGTTGAAATTTTTTTCATTTCTTTGATTGTTTAAATAACAAAGTTGTACGTTATTATTTTTCATTCTGCGTAGAGAGTTATCGAAAACGGGTAGTGGGCCTCCTAGCAAGAAGCTGACTTTGTCGAAAACTCAGAAGAAGGCTTTGGACTACCTGAGGGAAGACACTGTCAGGGGTAAGGATTTTTTTCATTGTTTCATGAAATATTGTATGGTTAAATTGACTGATAGATATGAAAAAATAGGGAAAAAAAGTTGCCGGCCTATGGTGTAGTTTTTTTGAGTAAACCATCTGTTACAATGTATCTTACTTTGTCTCTTGTCTATGAATTAATGCTATTTTTATTATATAAGATGAGAGAGAGAAAATCTTTTTTTCAGGTATCCCAGGTGTTAGTCCAATGGCCCTAGATCCATCTCAGGTGAAGAAAGAGAAAACTGGCATGACAGAGCGAGATCTATGGAAAGCCGGCATAAGCGATTTCAGCAAAGTAATAAAGAACATGAAGGTCACTAAAATACCCAAAAAGGATATGGATAAAGAAAAGAGGAAGGAGGAGAGAAAGAAGAAGGAGCAAAGAAAGATAGAACATGCAAAAAAAATGAAGGAGGAGAGGAAAAAGGATAAGGAAGATTTGAAGATAAGGGAGGAAAGAAAGCAGTACTCGAAAAAGAAAGAAGAAGAGAGAAAGAAAAGTCAAGACCACACAGAAAAAAAACCATGGAAGTTGGAAAGACAAAAGAAAGTGATAGTGTGTACAAAGCAAGAGTGGGAAGCCATATGTAGGGAGAAGGCTGAACGGAAGGCGGAGAGAGCAGCTATCAGAGAGAGCAGGAAGGCAAAGAAAGAGAAAGAAGAAAAAGAATAAAATAGATGTTTTTCATTTTTCATGTGGTTCTTGGACGCTACTTCTTAAGGTGACTGTTTCTAGCTGTGCCTTTCACATAACAAGGTCAAGCAGTATGTACATGAAGAACTTACTTTTAATGCATAAATTTGATTTTTCAGGAATACTTGGATATTTTCTGGTTTAGTACAATATGACTGCTTATGAAACAGAATAAAATAAATGCTTGTCATTTTTAATGTGGACTTAGACGCTTCTACTTGAGTTAACTGTTTCTAGCTGTGCGTGTTACATAACAAGGACAAGCAGACTTACTTTGCATGCATACATTTGATTATTTCTGATTTACTACAAGATGACGGTTTATATACAATTGAACTATTTACATAAGTCATGCTGATACAACTGCTGTCAGGACACAGAATTCAGAAGTAATTTTGGCAGTAGTGATTCCTGAAGGACTTGATGCGGTTGTTTTCTTGTTCCCTTGTGCGCTGCCTGGGCTGAAGAAGGGGAAGCCTGACTGGAGTCCATGGATCAGCGGGGTCGTCCACTATGCGGATTCCATGATCTAGGGCGACATTATGGAGACACACGCAGCTTGTGATGATCTCTGAACACCTTTTAGGCTTGTGCCGGAGGTACCCAGCAGAGGAGTCAAGTATTCTGAAATTTTCATGAAAAAAATTAAATGTAAAAAAAAAAAAATTAGAAGTGCAAGGAGTAGGACTCATAACAAGTTTTTCAAAGTTTTCCATGCTGGTATAAAAAAAAAATGGGGTTCTCTGTGTGAAAACAAAAGGAAAGAGAAAAGATGAAAGGGACATAAAGCCTTTCTTACCTCCACCGCTGTTTCAGGATCCCTATGCTCTGTTCCACCCTGACACGACTCTTCTTGTGCCACTTGTTGAAGGCTGTTATCTTAGGCGACGTCTCATCCTTGAATGGAGTGAAGAGGTTGCGACGTAGGCCATACCTAGAAAAAATGTTAATTATCACTTAAAAAAACCCTAAAAAATACAGCGAACTAAGGGAGAAATAATATTTCTGTTGTGCTGATTATTAACAGATGGCTTCTTTGTCTGGAACAAAAATTTATTTTTTAATCTATGGTGACAAAACAGACAAAAAAATTACTCACCCTGAGTCTCCAAGCAGCACAAAGTCTCCCCATTTCTCCTCCTCCAGCTCATCCCCTACCGGGCTGCAAGCCAAAGCGTATGAGTCGTGGACAGAGCCAGGGAAACGTGGATCAGCAAATATTATCCTCTTGTCGTAGTCACACACTATCTGAAGGAAGGAATAGACTAGAGTGAGAAAGCTGAAGAAATAAAATACATACCTTACATTTTTCTTTTTATTCCATTGTCATAAAAAAAAATTGTACGAAATATATAAAAGAAATTAAATATAAAAATAAAACATGAACAGAATACTTACTGTGGTATTAATAGAGTGATATCTGTTCCGATTCACATACGAGCTCTCGTTGTCTGAGGGGCACTGAATGGGGATATGGGTCCCATCCACGAATCCAAAAACGAAGGGGGTCTTCTGCTCAACCTCTTCTCCCCCGTTCCTCTTTACCTTATGACGGTACAGCTTGAGAGCTGCTTGGAGCTTTGCCTCAAAACTGTTAGGCCATCTGATGAACTTGTTCCGGTTGCGGTAGAAGAACCCAGCCACATCCTTCACAGAGTTGCAGACTACAGACTTAGAGACCTTCTGTGAATCCCCAGTCAAGCTATAGAAGCTACCCGTGGCGAAATAGCGAATAACTAAGCAGAACTGCAAAAGAAAAAGAAATCAGTCATTTTACATTGATATACATGAAGCAGGATTTTTTTGCAGCACTCTACAGAAAATTAACAAGAGGACTAAGACATGAATTTTTTATGGGGGATCCCTGTGAACCCCCCCCCAGCGTATGGAATGTTTTTTTTAATGAAACTAACCAAAGACAGACAAGAGAGGGGAGAGATAAGGTTCGATACATTACCTTGTCAATGTAGGACAGCCCTCCTCCACGTTTGGAGCCCTTAAACTTGCTGAAGAGCTTGTAGTCCTCTACCAGCTCCTTGACAACCTCTTTGCTCAACCGGTAACGAGCAACAAACTCATCATCAGTGAAAAGAGTAAAGGGAGTGTCCCTTTTCTTACATTTCCTCCTCTTTCTTCCTAGTCTATCCCTGTCTGCCATTTTGCCGAGTTCAAATTTCCCTCCTAGTACTCTGGTTCCAGTCCGAAATGTCACAGCTAGACTCCCCATAGGGACCAATGTTAAACAACCAAAAGGCAGTACGTCGAGAGTAACTGCCTTTTTTTTCTAGCTGTTGACATAAAAAAGTCGACACAACGAGTATATCAGAACGGTAAAATGATTGTGCAACGGTTTTATTATGCAAAAAGCAGAGGACAAAAACAGCGAGAAAATTTTTGTGCAATGGTAGAGGCAAAAAACAGCGAGAAGAGAGCTAATCTCATGGATTGTGCAATGGCCTCCAGGTGAACCTCCGTATTGCAATGGAGCTGCTCGTACCGGGTTAGGTCCTAGACCCACCAATCTCTTCTTCACATCATGTTCATCGATGGATATGAATAGGTCACTGAAGGATGTGTCATCCTTCCAGGAATCCCAAACTACTTGTTTGTGATCCGGATCCCGCAATCCAATAAGGCAGAGCTTCTTCTTTTGTCCAACCACTACAGTTGACTTCATCGACAAAAGCTTGATACCTATCCTTCCACAGATCATTAGAATCATATGGAGGGGGTATCCGTGCCTGTCTACGTGCCGGATTATTACATCCGCATAGTCTATCTGCTTCTCGCATGCTCCAGTTCATGGCTTCCATGCCGTCTGCTCCCTTTGGGTAGCAGTTAATGCCAAGATTTTGGATACATTGGCTTCTATCAAAGATGGTTTGCATCCCTGCAGGCATGGAAGTTCTTCTATTTGGCTTCCTGCCATCTCCTCCCGATCCTGATCCTCCGGATCCAGATCCACCAGGGCCACCCGGGGGATCACCTCCAGGGGGACCACCACTAGGGTAGTTCCCAGAAGCACCGCCAGGATATCCACCTCCATAATTTACATTTCCAGATGTTCCGGAAGATGTATACCTGGGATAGGAATTATTTTGATTTCATCCCTGATTGTAGTTATTACCATTTTTGGTAATTACTACTTCCTGCGGGATTATAATTATGCCTATATCCATAGGAAGTTGTTCTTGGTTGGTACGTACCACCGGTAACATTAGGTTGTGGTGGAATAAGTCTGGGTAAACGTCAACCATTAGGATCATTGCTTTGACCTGAAGGCGGGTTCGGCAATCTTGGGCCTGCTGGTGTACTATGGCCGGGCTGAGAGAAATATGAAGGGGGGGTTAACATATGTCTCGGTGGTCCCGGTGCTTTCGGTTGTGCTACTGTTGTGTTATTACATACACTAGTTGCATTAACGTGAGTCGCTCTAATTTTATGACTCAAATCTGGGGTGCCGGACCTACGGTATCAAGCATGGGAGCTGAAGGTGTAGGTACATTATTTGTTGATCCTTTATTAGTAGTTCCCTGTGGGCAATTACTATTTTGGACACTCATTCCGCTAGCTGCGGTGTTATCCGGTTTCTTATAGATTCCGGATGTTACATTTTTATCAGCCCCATCGACGACGAATGGGTTATATCTGATTGGAGTTGCATCTTGGGATGATTTCGCCAACATTGTAGAGACCACAGTTGGATCTATAGTTCCTATAGTCAATTGTGCGGCTTCTACATATTTGTCTAGGGTTATTGCAGTAGTCTGCAATTCCTGAAGCTCATTCGTGAGTTTCTGTCTATCTGCCTCCAGTTGTTTATTGTAAGCTATAATACCTACCCGGATGGTTTCATTGTCTTCAGCTTGTTTACTGCACTGAAGTTTCAATTTCTCTAATTCGCTTTGATAATGGCATATTTCGGATTCGTAATTTGCCTTATCAAGACTTAGTTGATCGTTCGTATCTATGTACGTCTGGATATGAATGTGTCTATTGTCATATTCTTTATTGAATGACTTTCTCATCTCTTGAAGTTTTATTTCTTCACTTTCTATTTCCTTCATGTATTCACTCTTCCTGGCTTCGAATTCGTTTCGCATGCCGATCAAGTCATCTTCCAACTGAAGTTTTTTATTGAATACTTCATCTTTAGCTCTGACCAAGGTATTTAGATTCTTGTTCAAAGTTACATAGGTTTCATTTAACAACAGGACATCCGGTCGTTTAAATTCTTCACCTTCCGGTACCGCATAGGTTAAGTCGCTGTCTATAGCGCTGTAATCTAATATTGGTAGCCCGGGTCTGGGTAATCTGTAAGGTAGTTCTCCAAATGTTACCCTTTTTGGCATCGGTGCCGGATGTTCTGGGTTAGTACTACCACCAACTTCGAACATCGAATTACTCAATTCGTCAACAAGTGAATGTTGACTTATCAAATTACTCTGCCTCTGTATGGACTGTTCACATCGTACAGAGTCTCTAAATTTTCCTCACTATCAATATAGTGAGGTTCGGGATCTCTCCAAGATGCAGATTCCGCATCTCGGGAGTTCGAATGGGTTTGGATCCATTGCCATTCTCCTGGGCAGCTAATTGCCCTGCTGGGTTAGCTTCCGCGAGGCTATCTAACCCATGTACTAGCCGTTCGGACGTTATAACGTCCGGGCTATACACCAGAACTACCTGGTCACGGCACCAATGTAATGGTTCGTGGTCTTATGATTCGGGAAAGAAAGAGTAAGACGGTGTTTCAAGTGTATGCCAACGGATAGTCTTTATTAAAATACACACTCACGGCTACCCGGTAGTTATTAATAGGGCAGCTAACAAATGCTAAGGATGGTCTTACATACTTGGAGGTCAGAAGGGCCTCTGACGTAGCGGCTGAGCCCTGGGCTTTATATAAGGACCCAGGTGTTCGTCGTCAGATGTCCCCACAGACCCGGATCGGTGCTGCCACCTATCCGGAACCTGAGGAATGTCCGACGACTCGACTCACCCGCCACGTCAGACGGTACCCAACACTATGGTTATACAATACGTACCTCTACACATATAAGACACAAAAAGTTTTCCCTCAGATTTTCCCATCAAGGTTCTTCCTACAATTTTCCTTCCTCAGGGGGGACCAGTGTTTTGGCGCCATCTAGTAGTAGACTAGAGAATGACCATGTCTGACAGAGATAGAAGGCAAGGAAATGGTCAAAGTATGGCACAGTGGAGACATCGTGCGAGTGGCATGGGAACTAGCAAACATGAAATGTATACATGCTAAATTGCTTCACTGAGCTCACATTAGTGGTCATTGAAATATCTTTCTCTTTGTCTAGGAGTGGTGCTCCAATGTTCTCTACCCCACCCCCTGATACATTAGACATTGAAATAATTTTCACAAATAGTAGATTTAATGGATCTCAACTCAATTATTCTTATTAAATGCTTATAGTTGACCTTTAGAAAACCCCATCACCATACTGATACATTGACATGCAGCTAAAGTGGACCCATTACATAGAGTGAAGTATACTTGATGTGAATGTGACACATGTGTTAATATAGCAGAATTAAGGTATTTCGTCAGGCATGCTGAGCTATACACACAAACATAAATGTTACAGTTGCCACGAGATGGCGAAAAAACATTGGTCACCCCTCTCCCCTGTTCCTTCCTTAATGTGATGAATGACATTGGGTGCTGATGGGTAACTGACGGGTTGGGGAGGCAAGGGGGGGAGGTACCTTCGATGAGGGTAGGCTGACTGGTGGGCCAGTTGACCAAGCGCTGGCAGGTGACTTTGAGAGTAGACGAGTTGGTAGTGGATGACCTAGAGAGTAGACAAGTTGTCTGGCAAGCGGTGTAAGAACTAAAGGTCTATCAGGTGCCTTTGAATTTATTTCACGTTATGTTCTCAGAAACCTAAAAGAAAATGACATGTAATTAACCTGCAGAAATTAATAATGATGTTTTGATGGATATTTCACATGCCGTCAGAGGCTGTGTGACATTGGGGGGTTTCTATTGTCCGATATTGAGGTAATTTGTGTTCACTCTGAAGTACAGCTGCAGCTCTAATTTGTGAGACTTCTACTATAACTTCTAGCCACACACAAAAATTCTACAGTCGTCAAAGAGTTTAGGGCCTGGTACAGCAGGGTCGTCAGTTAGAAGACCCACCTGGCATATGCCAACCCTAAACTCTTTACTCACCTAGACTAGATTGGATCACCAAGCTAAAAGGGAACTCTGAGAAGCCCTCACTGAGGTCCCATTTAGTCTATTGATCTACTGAGATTCAGGTCTCATTCCCCTGTCTTGTAAATCAATAAAGGATAAAATGTGTATTGCTTCTTTATCACACTATCAAACTAGTTTTGGGTGGTTATGTCACATAACAAGACTGGATACTATACAGAGAGATTGCCATCTTTTTACTGCAATATTTCTTTCACAAGAATTGGAACTTTGTATTCACTGACTGGATCCCTGAAAGGCCTCTCAAACCAGGATCAAAATGGCAGATGGATCCAATCAGCAGGTGAGTGAATTATATCCCCTTTCCTCATGACATGAAGTATCCATCCATGGCTCTTAATACTGTAGTAGACACCTGAATATATGTAGACACTACTGTCATGGGTATTATTGTGAATTGTCATGATATAAGGGTATATGCATTTCATGTTTCTATTAGTGCCCTTTCTATTTCTCCCCATGCTGGATTTACATGTTATACACACGTGGGCTGGCACTATTCCAGCCCATGTGTGTATAGTCCTCTATAAATCCTACATCCAACCACACATTACAAATGGTTTCTTATTCGTAAAATACAGTCTCCTAATAGTCTCAAGAGGTGTCTCTTGTGTAGAATAATGGTTTAGAGAGGGGGCTGTCATCCAGGACACACTGTGGGATTGGATCCACAAATAGACTGTGCAGTGTGAGTCCACTCACTTGGTCCTCCTCCCTCACCTCCCCTACCTGTGTGTGTACTTTCTCCCTACCTCTGAGGATTCTAGCGCCCATGGCCTCAATCACTATGGCCCCAAGCCACATAGCCCCCTGTCGAATAGCGTCATGCCAAATGGCCCCGAAACCATGTGGCCTCATGTCACATGGCCTCAATATTGAATATGTACAAGCCACTACAAGCTCAGTACGAGCCTGCACAAGCCCTGTACAGGCATGCACAACCCCAGTACGAGCCTGTACAAACCCTGTATGAACCTGTACAAACCCTGTATGAGCCAGTACGAGCCTGTGCAAGCCCAGTACGAGCCTGTTGAAGCCCAGTACGAGCCTGTGCAAGCCCAGTATGAGCCTGTACAAGCCCAGTACGAGCCTTTACAAACCCTGTATGAACCTGTACAAACCCTGTATGAGCCAGTACGAGCCTGTGCAAGCCCAGTACGAGCCTGTTCAAGCCCAGTACGAGCCTGTGCAAGCCCAGTATGAGCCTGTACAAGCCCAGTACGAGCCTGTACAAACCCTGTATGAACCTGTACAAACCCTGTATGAGCCAGTACGAGCCTGTACAAGCCCAGTACGAGCCTGTTCAAGCCCAGTACGAGCCTGTGCAAGCCCAGTATGAGCCTGTACAAGCCCAGTACGAGCCTGTACATGACCAGTACGAGCCTGTACAAGCCCAGTATGAGCCTGTTCAAGCCCAGTACGAGCCTGTGCAAGCCCAGTACAAACCCAGTACAAATCCTGTATGATCTATGTACGAGCCTGTACAAACCATGTACGATCCTGTACAAGCCTGTGCAAACCCAGTACGATCCAGTACAAATTCTGTATGATCTATGTACGAGCCTGTACAAACCATGTTCACAGCTAAAAATATTTTTCTTGATTTAAGAAAATAAGAAAAATTATCTTATGTGGCGGACACAACTACAAGTTTTAAGAAAATTTAAAATCTTAAAACTGGTAGTTTTGTCCATCAGGTAAGATTATTTAAGATTCCAAGAAAATTATTTTTAGCTGTGTAGGATCCTGTATGATCCTGTACAATCTCTGTACGATCCTGTACACTCCATGTACGATCCTGTACACTCTCTGTATGATCCTGTACGATTCTGTATGACCTGTTTATGATCCTGTACGACTATGTATAAACCTGTGCTACTATACAATCCTGTACAACCTATGTACGATTCTGTACAACCTATGTATGATTCTGTACAACCTGTGTATGATCTGGGCTCATACAGAATTGTACTGGGCTTGTACAGGATTGTTCTGGATTTTTACAGGGTGGTACAAGTACTGTTCAATCCTGTACAACCTATGTACGATCCTGTACGAGCCCAGTACAATCCTGTACGACCCCAGTACGATCCTGTACAACCTGTAAACAATCTGGGATAGTACAGGACCGTTCTGGGCTCGTACAGGATTGTACTGGGCTATTACAGGATCGTAAGGGCTCGTGCAGGATTGTACAGGGCTCATACTGTCATTTTGAGGCCATGTGGCATGAGACCATGAGTCCTGGGGGTGAGTGAGTGAGCAATAGATGTTTAACGCCATTTCGACAGCTAAGGTCATATTCATGGCGAGAACTACATTACACAATTTCACAGAGGAATGTGTCAGTGCCCACGCATATGTGCACCACACACATCCTGAGGGGATAGGAAAGAGGAGAAATAGACCCTTTTAAGTGGGCTAGGGAAGCCCGTGAGTCCTGGGGGCCTTAAGTCATGGAGGCTATGGGTCAGGGGGCTATGTGGATGGAGGCCATGAAGCATGGGGGGACATAAGTCTGGAGACCACCTCTGAGACAGCATAAGTAAGAACAACAGATTTAGGGTGTTGGGACAGGACAATTTTTCTCATAATTCTGTTGTTGGGGCCATTACCCCAGAGCCCCCCCCCCCCGCATACAAATTTGCATTTACACTAAAAGCTTTATAGATGTACGTTTTTGACCTTTCTAGAGCACAAGAATAAGCACTACAGGTTTAGGGTTTTGGGTTAGACTGTTTTCCCCTCATAATTTTGGGGTAGCAGACATTCACCCTTGAGCCCCCCCCCCTCAAAAAATATGTTATCAATCAGAGGTTTTATATGTAGGTTGAAATCATTTCTAGAGGATAAATCAGAATTAACCTACAGATTTATTCTGTTGGGGAAAGGAGATTTTCTTACATAACTCTTGCATAGGGGTCAGTCATCCCAGAACCCCCCCCCCCCCTCTCTCTACAAAAAAGGTGCCGAGAAGTAGGCTGTACAATCCTTGATGGAATTCCCATATATTCACTCAACGGTTTGGGACTTGGAAGCCCACTATAATCACTCAATGGTTTGGGACTTGGAAGTCCAAGTATAGTAACTCAACGGTTGGGGACTTGGAAGCCCACTATAGTCACTCAATAGTTTGGGACTTGGAATCCCAGTATAGTAACTCAATAGTTTGGGACTTGGAAGTCCAAGTATAGTCACTCAATAGTTTGGGACTTGGAAGCCCAGTAAAGTCACTCAATGGTTTGGGACTTGGAAGTCCTGTATAGTCACCTGATGGTTTGGGACTAGGAAGCCCAGTATAGTAACTCAATAGTTTTGGACTTGGAAGCCCAGTATAGTCACTCAATGGATTAGGACTTGGAAGTCCTGTATAGTCACTCAATGGTTAGGGACATGGAAGCTATGTATAGTCTCTCGATGGTTTGGGACATGGAAGCTCCGTATAGTCTCTCGATGGTTTGAGACATGGAAGCCCCATATAGTCTCTTGATGGTTTGGGACTTGGAAGCCCAGTATAGTCACTCGATGGTTCAACCCCCGACTTTATATAAATATGGGGTATAAGGGGAAAGGGAATCTGTTAGTAAGTAAGACAAACAGGATAAATTGAACATGTGATAAATATTACATATGGCCCAGCGGACTGCCAGAAATCATCGTGGATTTCATCACAGACATACGAGTGACGAAATTTGCGATCACAAATTTTCATGGAAGTTTGGAATAGATTTTAATGAAACTTTGGATATATACACTGCAGAAATGCTTCTCTTACATGCCAACATTTCAGGGCCCAAAACTGAAAAACCTTTTTCACCAATTTTGACCTAGTATGACCTGATTTAACCAATAATATGGCCTATTTATGGCCAATTTGTCATCTTTCAAACAGAATTGGTCTGATTTGACCTAGTTTGACATGATTTGACCAGATTTGACCCAACTGACACATCTTTGGCTACATATACCTGCCTTGACCCTCTTTTAACCCATTTGACCCATTTTGACCCTTTTTTAACTCAATTAGCCCTAATTTGAGCTTCTTGACCCAAAGTGATCAAAACAAGACTTGTTTTGGGCGAAATTGGTCTTGTTCTATCCAGATGTGGACACATTTTGACCTATTTTGACCCAATTGACTTATTTGACCTGTTATATCCAGAATATCTAATTTGACCTATTTTGACCAAATTAACCCATTTTTGGCCACCTTTCCCTGTAACATTGAGATCCAATTTGACCTATTTTGACCCATTCTAACCCCCATTACCAACTTTAACCAGGTCAGCCCATCATTGCCTAATTTGCCATGTTTTATCCAGAATTGATCTAATTTGACCTATTTTAAATCTTTCAGACCTAATTAGACCCAATTTGACCTTAATAGCCTAAATCTGATTTGACCTGTTTCACCAAGAAAAAGTCCAATTTGCCCTGTTTTGACCTATTCTGACTTCACTTGTCCCAATTTGATCCGATTAGCCTATTTTGAACCAATTTCCCCTGTTTACCCTGAATTGATCCAGTTTGACCTATAGCTACTGGGTGTTGGAACTATAGTGAATTAAAAACAAATTGATAATCCATTTGAAGGATAGGGGTTTTGAGAGATAGTAACCTTTTGAAACATAGCGACCTATATCTCAAAATTTTTTTAGGAAAAAGACATTTTGTAGGTAAGGTGCTTTAGGTCAGCCAGAGAATACAGAGAATACAGAGAACTCGGCCTTGTGGATCACTGAGGAAGCTACTGTTTAATACCATCGGCCAGAACATTTTTGTTGCCATTTTCACCATAGATATTTTTATGTTTTGATACAAACAAAATAATTGTGCACTCCTAAATCAGTCAAGTGACAGATTTATAGTCTCTTCTGAAATGGAATCATTTGTCAAAGGTCAAAGAACAAACATGTGGCAACAGTGGTGGCATAACAGTATGGTGACTGTTTTCCACTCTCCTGTTATCATTTTTTGGAATATATGATGCAGTCTTTGTCAACTAAATTTAAAATCTTTCCTAGAATACTTTCCTATCTTTAGAAATGACTGTCATTATAACCTTCCATCTCAAAAATCCTGCTCAAAGTGAGAAACGCCAAAACAAAAACTTTTGTTTAAATTTCATTATATATATATATATATATATATATATATATATATATATATATATATATATAAACATAATAAAATGAAAGAACATAAAGAGATATTTTTGTTTACCAATTGTCAGTGATACAGGGCTATACAACTGTTCTATATTTGCCAGTACACCTTTGCGAGAAGCCTGAAGAGTTGATCAGAATCCACATGGTAAGTTATTGGCCTTCATCTTGAAGTCTCTAATTTTCACTTAAGATCTAGCTAATGTCAGATATTAATGAAACCTACACCCAACCATTCATCATCAACTACAAATGATTCAATGTCTGTACCACTACATACATTTGAATTTGAAAAAAAGCCACAAGTTTGCACTGAAGTTGGGTTTTGTGAGGCTTGATAATCTTTGTAAGGAAAACTAAAAATCAGAAATATAAAGGTTTATAAGAGTTTAACTATTACATGTAAACCCCCACAGGATCAGAGAAAGGAGGTCTAACTAAAATTTATGACATTAAAAAAAACACAAATCATTAATCATGCACAGTATTGAAGCTTTTTATTTTCCTCTTTTCAGAAGGATGTTGGTGCCCCTTTTACCCTAAAGAGTGGCAAATCATACAACCAGTTTGATGATGCAATGTATCCAGAAGTTCACATTGATAGGCAAGTACTCATCCAAACCAGCCTCATGTTTGATCCTGTTACATACCTCATTATTCAAAGTTAAATATATTAAAGAACTAGTACACAATGGAATTCATACATAATGAAATCCTGAACCAAAGTGGAACTTGATTTCCAAGTTGTATCAGTTAATCATGTATTATATTGCCAGTCAAGTTGACTACCAATATCAAGGTATTGAAAATGTATGAAAAGTATGAGTAACATAATTTTTGATGATAAGGTGCACGACAACATGAGGGACTTGTAATCTGAATTGTGTTGTATAAGAGAAGACCATTTACATGATTCACGCATAATAAAATATCATCACTAACTCAATCTCAATTCAATAATGACTTTTTCCTGTATATTGCACAAGCAGCAACTCATAGCCCCTGCACTCTCCATCAAAAAGTGACATCCCCTGCATCACCAGCTTAGCAGAAATATCCCCTTATCCACAGATCCTTGGTCACAATTACACCCCTTACTTTAAGAAACAATGATTTGTGGGGCACTAAGATTATACCTAATTTTTGAAAATTTTGACATACATTTGTCTTATAAGGCATCCCTTTTTATGGTAAATTGCATACATGTATCCTAAGTGATTATGAATTATTCTGCGGGAAAAAATAATGAGCAACATATGAGCAACATACTTAACATTCCCGCTAAAGATGCAATCCCTTTCAATGAACAACCCTGAATTTGAAATCCACTGATATTCTTGATATAGAAACAGCTTGTTATCTGAACATCCACAGAGAATTTATGAGAGATTTCACATCCACAGA
Organism: Acholoe squamosa; assembly: GCA_949317995.1. NCBI lineage: Eukaryota > Metazoa > Annelida > Polychaeta > Phyllodocida > Polynoidae > Acholoe > Acholoe squamosa. Next base: position 72,659 of record OX439051.1, on the reverse strand, counting down.
CAACTTCTTATTTTGGGATTTCAAGGACATAAGAAATACCTGAAAAGCGTCCATTATTTTGAATTTTTGTTAATGCAGGTCCCGTGTGATGACAAAGTGCAGGCGCCTGGGGCCACAAGTACGTCATTAACTCGTGTCCTGTCTAGTAATGGTGTGATGCAGATACATGGCTCATTTCAGTAATGCAAATAAAAAATGAAGGTTTCTGACAAGAGTTTTCTTAACGGAGGTTTCTGACCTGGAGGTTTCTGACTGGCTGCCATAATTAGCTGTTGTTCAAGTTTTGTCATAAAAAAGTACATGTATATATTTTTCCACTAATCAAGGTCTGTACATGTGTACATTAAAATTGGTTAAAGTGGCCTGCAATGGATGAATTGGGTCAAATTAGGTCAATAGTGGTCAAAATGAGCTAAATTGAGTCAGATTGACCTATTACAACCAAAATGGGTTAAATCAGGGCCATATGGATCAAAATGGGTCAAATAGGCCAAAAATGGGTCAATCACATAAAATGAAGTCAGATTGGGTGAAATAAGTCAAAAGAGATCAAATTTGGTCAGGTTGGCCAAAAAGAGGTTCATTAAATGAGGTCAAATTTGGCAAAAATAGGTTAAATTTGTTTGAATTAGGCCAAATTGGCAAAAAAAAGTCCATCACATCACATGAGAAAAGAAAAGGTCATATTGGATCAAATTGGTTCAGATCAGGTCAGATTGATCAAAAATGATTCAATTATCTCAAATCAAGTCAAATTAGGTAAAAATAGCTGTTCATTATTTATGGCAGGGGGGATGACCAAATAAAGGGGGGAATCATTTTTTTTTAGGTATTCAGAGAGGGGGGTTCTTTTTTTCCAACCTATTTTTAGAGGAGGGGGAGGTCATTTTTTTTTTCAACCCATTCCCGAGGGGTGGGGTAATTTCTTTTTGGGGATCATTTGCCAATGTGATGCTGCAATTTTTAGGACAAAGCACCTTTTTATTTAACTATTTAGTTTTCAGTAATAATTCTAGCTTTAATTCTGCCCAATAGCTTTTCATTCTAAGTAAACTTTGACAGTGGATGACTTTGATGGTGGACGAATTGGTAGTGGGCGACTTTGATGGTTGAGGACTTTACTGGAATTCCATACATCTACCTGCATTCCTTCTCTTCGTGGTCTGTCACATTTCAGTAATAATTCTAGCTTTAATTCTGCCCAATATTTTGTTACCAGCTACCTCTAATTCATATCCATTTAATTATATTAGATGATTGGGAGTCTCACTATTTTAAAACAAAAAAGGGGACAGTCACCTCCACTATGGTATACAGTTTTCCCTGGGGGTAACACTGTTCAGCTCTTGAGATTGAAATGTTTGACACAATGTTCAATGTTCTTTTGCTGACCATGCTGATTGTCTCAAAAGATGGCATCATTGTCACATCTGCAGCTGTTTACTGCATTGATGGATTTGATTATGTAATCAGAAATTATTCCATGAGATGACCATCTCAATGCTCGAACCTGATTAACAATGGTTCTTAGGCTACTTTAGGATGAGGACCTCATGATCAGGATTACTTTTCACAGAGATTTCGTGTAACATGTGTTTGACTGTAGTGACACCTGATGCTATATTGTAACAAGAGAAATGTGGCAAGGACCACGGATAGGAGTTGCTACTCCTATCTGTGGTTCAAGCCACATTTTTCTTGAGCACTTGGGAGGGGGCATGAGGATGCATAGGCCTACTTCACAATGGGGTTAGCTTTTCATTCTAAGTAGGTGCCTAGACCTTTAATACAATTGATACCAAATGGCACCAAGTGATATGTAAAAAGAAAAAAAAAAGACCCAAACTGTAGGCCTATTCGGACAGGCAATTTGTAGATTTGCAAACACAGAAAATATTACAAACCAGCTTCTGAGATTCATGTAGGCCTATATCTACATCCCAATTGACCCACATTGACATTTTCTACACCCCCTCCTCCACCCAAGACACGCACCATTGATATCTACCCTACCCAAGACACACACTGTGGGGTTGTCGGATGGTATGTCCCCATTAATAAAGAGCAACTCAGGTTCTTTTCTTGTAGGTCGTGTTTTACTCGTCAATCCATATTCACTGGACTGGTGTGGACAGGGAGCTGTCACCGCACGTCCGTCCCTCTCTATCTCTGCGTTCGTTCTCTCTGGATCTGCCGAGTGCTGCCAAGGCACCCCAAGGCCTATAGGGGCCGCGCAGCAATCCACAGAGCCATCTGTCTATCCCACCCCTACGCGGTGGCGCCCTCTACTCCTCACTACTTATACTACACCATGACTATACTACACCCCTTCCCCACCCACTAGTTTTTAACATCAGTTAAAAACGTCTATACTCAGCCATATCCACACCAAACCATATACAATAATATTTGTTGTCATAACGATGTATACAGTCATCAAAATGATAAATCATATCAAAACCTCCTGATCATATCTTCATGTGAAGGACTCACGCTACATATCATCGTCACCAATAAATGAATAGATTGATATGTGGATAATAAATCGTCGCTGATACATTGATAATATAAATGTGTCCACATTACCAATAGTGGATATGAATAACACATCATCAGCGGTATGTCAAGCAATAGATATATAAGATGTCATATACTGGAATATATATTGGATCCACCACTTCATATAAAATAAACTTCTCACTATAACAATCATCATAATCTTCAACACCACTCTCAATGTCTCTTCTGCAATAAAAGTTCTCTATATAGCACTCAGTTCATAGTCTGTAATAAAAGTTCCATATGATATGCATTTCCATGCATGTTTCAGGTCCTATATTTCAATAGTCGCCAGATATACGCACAACAGCATACTCATGCCCTGGTGCAGCTTGTTATCGTCATTGTCCACAGTGCGCTGTACTTCCGTGACGTAACCCAGTACTCTTCTCCTGCAACACTCATTAGTTCACATTAAAGTGCCATATTGTCATTTAGTGCCAAAATATCACTATTGTTAATAAGTGCCACTGAGAGGAAACACATGAGAGTTATCAGTGCCATATAGTGAAAGAGAACACAAGGCTCACACAAATTTTTAGTGCCATACAATGTTAAGTCACTGCTTCCTCATGGTAAGAGTAGTTCTACGCTTGGGTTGAGGTTGTGGAGTTGTAGATTTAGGTTGGTAGAGTGCCTCAGCTTCTGCAATCACGAGAGGTGTGACTTCTGGAGACACAGGGAGACTCCTTCCTTGTCTCGTCAATACCTCAGGGTCTCTGGAGGATGAATGTTCATTATACACAGAGGCCATTGATTGAGTGTCTCTGGGCCTCGGCACTGGTGACTGTAGACAACCCAGTTCCACATAATCAGCCCTTCCTTGTTGACCCTCGGGTTTGTTGTTGAGTCGCCCTTGTATCCTATTTACCAACATTCTTAACAGCCATTGTCTTTACAGCATAATATGGCTATTATTATAATCAATATTACAACAATTATGACAGCTATAACGATATACGGAACATATGAAGTGTCTATATACTTAATATTATCTAATTGGTCTACCAAGTCTTCTATAGATTTATCATCAACAGGTCCTAATTTTTCTATGTCAATTTCCAATTTAAAACCTTTATCAAGAATAGGTTTCCAGATAGTCATGTCCTGCATTTTGAAATTTTTAGGAGGTGTAGTTATTCGAGTTTCGCGGGCTACTGAATATTCTGTGCGCTCTTCAAAATAAATGGGTAACTCCAATAGATCAGACAATGCTCGGCAACCTGTTTCCAGAGAGACAACACTATATGGCGGCGCGACACTAAGATACACTTCTTCCTTTTGTCCAACACACAGTTTTCTAATATTGAATGATTTATCTGTTGCCACGAGCCATTCACCTTTTGATACATATCTAGCTATTGGTAATTTTACCTTGTTTGTAACCTTAACTTTACACAATTCTCTTATTCTTCTATTGTCGCGTTGATACAATGCCAATGTACAATATTGATGTCTATTGGTTTCTTCTATTGCTGATGTCAGACTACAATAATTTATATTTGGTTGGCCACATTTTAACTGGTCTAATAATGACAACACCACATATTGTCTACCATCCTCTGACACAGCGAAATGTTCGAATTCAAGATCATAGTGAGCCGTCAAGTTGGTCGATTCATAAGGTACAGGTAATGTAATAGCCTGTTTTACTCTTAACTTCCTAGATACATCTAGCAAAGGTATATCAATTGCAACAATAAGTTTATCTTCTAATGCCAAAGTGTTAGTTTTAAGAATGGTATAATAATAAAAGGGTTTCTCTCTTGGGTCCTGAGGTAACATTAACTGGGGTGGAATTTCGACTTCAATTCTCTTCAAAATTTCAATAAGTTCAGGAGCTGGAAGAATGGTAGGAGACAATTCGCCTGTCGATAATTTAGTGATTTTTCTATGTAGCTCTGAGATCATAGCTGTTTCAGCAGATATCAAATCTCGTACCCTATTTATATTTGTCTGGATTTGTGGGTAGACAACTAGAAATCTCTGCATAGGTATCAAAGCCTTATTTACAACCTCGACTAGTTCTCCTAGGCCTTCTATGACCTTATTTATCGCCAAGCGATTTTGTCTTACTTCAAGTCTAGTCAGGTTTATCAATGAGAGGCTCTCTTTAAGAACTGTTCTAATTGTTTCCTGATTATCTCTCAGATTGTTCACCTCTGACCTCAACTGCTCTGTCCTATAGAAAGCTACCCCACTAATTATACCTGCCAGAATGGCAAGTGATCTTTTCTCTCTTATTGTCTGTCTGTTTTCATTTCTTATAACCTCAAGTTCACTGTGCCCTATTTTCTGAATCTCTGTAAAGTCAAGCCAATTTCTATTGTGTAGTTCTTGAAGAATAATGAGCTCTTGAAGTTGTGACCTCAGAGTGATATAGTACTGGGCCATTGTATCTCTCTCTGCTGTAACAGTGGCATTGATCCTGCTTAATTCCTCCTTCCTGTATGCACTACTGAAGTACAAGCCATCGAAATGTAGTTTTCCTCTCTGGGTTACCCTAAAAGTTTCCTCTAAGGTTTTGTTTGTGAATACCATATACCGTTTGTATGCCTGGAAATCGATGACTAGGCCAACGATCCACCTCGACCTAGTGGTATAAACCTCAGCCTTGTCTCTGAAGAACACATGTTCTATGTTCTGGGTCTCTCTCTCTGCTTGAATTCCTAGCACGCCAGCGGACAACACGATGATGAGTAGGAGTCTGCAAGAGATAACACTCTGATCAGACACACCTATGTGCTATTGTATGTAATAGTAGGCTCTCAGCCTGCTATTCTATTGGGTGCAGTAGTAGGCTCTCAGCCTACTGTTGCGAATTTCATAATTTCCTATTAGATTCACCTCTCTCTCTCTACTCTCTTTTTCTCTTTTCTCTCCTTCTCTCTTACTCTTCATGACTTCTACTTCTTTGACTTCTTCTTCACCTTCTACTCCACTCATAATATTGGACTTGTTGGGAATTTCATCCACTGCGCTACAGAGTGAGCTATTCAGCTCCCCATCACTACAAGTCTGATAAATAGATTCATTTTGATTTTCTCTCTCTTCAATTGTACCCTTATGAATATTCTCTTCTCTCTTCTACCTTAATATTATGCAGTTAGCTAATCAGCCTTCTTCAACTGCTGCTTTACAAGGATAGACTATTCAGTCTTTCCAAGGGATAAACTATTCCAGAGCATAGGATAATCATCCCGCCCTGTATATAAACATTTAATGCACGTGCCTTCCTCTAATGTATATAGATATCTCACTATCCTACTACTTATGCTTCTGGCTCCCTCTTGCATCATTGATGAGGCAGGTGGTGGAAGAGCAGAGGGTTGATCAGTTCCCTCCACTACTTCCGGTGCAGTATTAGTCACTGCTTCTGGCTCTACAAGACGTGCAAGAGGCACACACTCTGAACTATTCCAGTCACTAGGACTATCCCCGGTATCTCGCCATCTTGAGAGGGGTATACAGTCGCGGTCACTCCAGTCACTACTATCATCGCCGGTAGGAACGTCTTCCCCCGACGGTGAGGCAGCAAGTGCAGCACGACGAATGTTCTTTCCTAGTGCAGGCACTTTCCATTCTTCCTGACTTCTTCTCATGTGCAGACTGTGAGGTACGTTGTTTAATCTGCTGTTGATACTGTCCTTAGGACAGTCTCTCGAAATATGCCCAGATGCCATACAGCAAAAACACACCACTATGCTTCTTCTCTTCTTTGTTCTGTAGGATAACTTCCTATCTCTTTTCTTGTTTGTTGCTTTACTCAAAGTTGCTACCCCTATGGTTGCTACCTCTATCTTATTCGCAGAGCTGTTAACATCTGTCGACCCACTCCTAGGACTACTTGTTGCCTCTCCTTCCTCAGATCTTGAACTGTGGGTCTCTTGGGATCGTTCATAGGACTCTTGCTCATGAGGGCAATCCCTTACAATGTGCCCTTCCCTTCTGCAAGTGTAGCACACTACTGATCCCTTGCAATGCCTCTTTATGTGGCCCAACTTGCAGCATTTATAACACCGCACCCGAAAAACATTGGACCAATGATGGCGGCTTCTTTGCCATCTCCCTCTCGCACGAGGTTCAACTCGCCACCCATGCCTTTGCCAATGCACTCGATCACCTGGCCACTTTCCTGTAGAGGAGCCTGTCCTAGAGGCACGTGACAAGCTCCTTCCATGTCTAAAGCCGAAAGGACGCCACCAATAATTGCGCCTCCACTGCACACTTCCCCTTTGTTTTTGATCTTCTTCTTGTTTCTTTACTTCTACTTCACCTCTATCTCCAAAGATTGTCAGGCCTTCTTGATGACTGATCCCTTTAACTCCTCGAAGATGTGCCACTTCCTCTTGCAAATCCTTCAGCTGAGCACATGCCTCATTCTTCTCTGCAATGAGATCCTTCATTTGCTCCCACAGTTGTTCAAGAGCGGTCCTATCCTGTACCTTCAGCAGTGCCTCCATGTTTTATGTTAAGTGCCATCTTCGCCTTGTGCAAGAACAGACCATCATCTTCGTCTTCTTTCTTTGTCTCCACTTCATCGCCTTCACCCTCACTGTTACACGGACCTTCTGTTGGTTCCTCCATTGCCTTCACTAGTGCATATAACTTGTTGCACTCTTTGACTCGTCACCTGTCCCATCTCTTGTTCTCTATTTACTCTAAAAATGTCTCTAACTTCTTCTCTAATTAAGCCTATGTGCCTCACATACAGACACCAGGTAACACAAAGGACCCCTAGTGCTTACCAGTGCCACTATTGACATCATCACACACAGAGCCTCCCCCTAGTGGCAAAAGCTGGAACCACTAGTCTCAACTGTTATAGTTTATACCCTTCCTACCAGGTGGTGGCAGTAGTACTATGGTGTTTTTAGTTTTGGTTCCAGGATACCTTCATCAATCCAACCCTAATGCTATACTTACTCACCAGTGGGCTCCAAGGTTCTGGCTATTCCTACTTCTAGCCTAGACTCCTAGATGGCAGAGCTGTATGCCTGACCAGACCTGCAGGAACAAGCTGGCTGCCATCCATCCCAATCTCTATTCTACACAGACTAAACAGCTAACCCAAACTAACAGACTTACCCAGCTAACTCACCCCCTTGAGTTTGTTACACTCTAACTCTTACTTTTAGATTCTGCCACTAGATGATTCTGGTACTTCGCCAATGCTTATCCACCCCTTGGCAATCATCCACTGCTTTATTAAATATTGGCTTGGGATGATCACCTTAATATAAAACTTCACTCACCATTGATCGCAGGCAAACGTTACAGCTCCACTCTGCCAGCTCGTTAGTGCCAATTAAACTTTAATCCTTTGCCAGAGTGTACCATGCTATATATATTTGTAATCTATGAATGATATACTATTCAATAATTATGAAAAATGAGCTTGACGAGTCCGAAATTTTTGGGGTCTAATTGACCTGGTTTTTACAAATAATTACTTTATCTCATTTTACTTTTGCATGTAGGCTCAATTATGAAAAAGCTGAACCCGTTTTTCTTATTTTATGCAATTATTGATTTTAACACCAATTATCACTAATTAATGTCAATTAGCCCCAATATGCTTAACGACTATTAATTACATAACCACAGTTGACAGAAATGATAAACAAAACCCTGCAATAGAAGTCAAAATTAATTAGCATGCATACATGTATACACACAGTGAGATAACAAGGCACTATTCAAGTCTACCCCTGGTATGGTAGTGTCTGAACTTGTACTGGTTGCCAAGACAACCACCAGCATACAAGTGATATATCCATTCTGTGTTTGAGGAAGTAGTGGCCCCGATCTGACCTCTGGCAGAGACACTTTTTAACATTGAGTCAGCTACTCAGTGAAATAGAATTATTTAGCCAGTCTACACAGCTGGAAAGGGCTAGCTTTGAGCTTCTCAGCTAGGACCAATTTGTACAGAATAAAGGCCTCCACAGTTCACTAATATATTAATCCAGCCCCTTAAACATTTAATTCCAATACCACATCTCACTGCATACATCAGTACTATCCATTAGAAAATTATCACTCAACTTCTTAACAAGCGATACTAATTTCTCAATATTGTCCTTATAATAACACACTTACAATATCTCATAATAAATAGCGCACAGCAGTCTACTAATAACACCTTTAATTGGACAATTGAATGAAACCAAATTTTAAATGAATGGTCCTAAGTCACTTGTTATATCCAAGATACAGGTTACTTGAAACAAACAGCTAAAGTGGTTGGGTGTTTACTACAATACAGTCCTGGTCTGGGTAACCTTAGTACTGTTACCATGGCATCCAGATAGCTGACCCGGTGCTTGCCGTCTGCTTCTGATAACAGAGGTGTGACAACAACGGAAGTTTGACCTTCAGTCAGGGACACACCCGATACTTTCTATACATAAAACATATCAACCTCCCTTTACTATAGAACAGAGAGAGAAGACTTTAGATTTCCAATTTACAGTACAGCTCCATGTGAATAGACTTCTGAGGCAGTTTCAGTCATTTATAGCACTTTGGTTATTTGGCACTTTGATTACTTGGCACTTTGGTTACTTGGCACTTTAATTACTTGGCACTTTAATTACTTGGCACTTACTCTCTCATTCACTAATTAGGCACTTAATTAATGTGTTCCCTACTCACTTCTTTATGAATTCCGAGACAGCCATCTTATTATTCGAAGGACTTGAACACTTCACGAGCCACGTGCGAGTCTTGCCCCGTTATTTTGCTCTTCCTTCTCTTCCTCAGCCACACCAGCCAGTGATTAACGAACTGACCTAATTACAAGATCCTGGTCATAAGGCACCACTGTGGGGTTGTCGGATGGTATGTCCCCATTAATAAAGAGCAACTCAGGTTCTTTTCTTGTAGGTCGTGTTTTACTCGTCAATCCATATTCACTGGACTGGTGTGGACAGGGAGCTGTCACCGCACGTCCGTCCCTCTCTATCTCTGCGTTCGTTCTCTCTGGATCTGCCGAGTGCTGCCAAGGCACCCCAAGGCCTATAGGGGCCGCGCAGCAATCCACAGAGCCATCCGTCTATCCCACCCCTACGCGGTGGCGCCCTCTACTCCTCACTACTTATACTACACCATGACTATACTACAACACCATTGATACCTACCCTACTAATGTAAAAGTATAAGGTATAAGTAATTGGAACAAAATGGCCTACTGACCTGAACATTTTTCACCATGTTACTGGTTTTGGTCCTAGTTTCGTATTTTTAGAATTCTGAGTTGTTTATGATGTCCATGTTGTACATATAGTACCTTTACAATGGGCGGACGACTTTGACAGTGGATGACTTCGATGGTGGACGAGTTGGTAGTGGGCGACTTTGATGGTTGAGGACTTTACTGGAATTCCATACATCTACCTGCATTCCTTCTCTTCGTGGTCTGTCACATTAAGAAATGAGCGCTGCACTTCTGTGTGGAAGTCTTTATTTTGTAAACTTCATGACAAGAATCCTGGTACATATGAGTACAACAGTTGAGATGATTAAGATCACGCCCAGTGAAATCCTCAAACACCTTAACACTGTTCTATAGTACAGTATATCAATGTTGTCATGAATAAGCAATAAAAATTCTCAACCAGCAACATTGTACTATATTCCATGTCAGATCTGCTGTCAAGGCCTCTGACTGTGATGTGGTAATATCCCACTTGGCATAAAAAACATTTTTTCAACATTAAAAACGTTTTTATTGTTTTTTTGCCAAGTGGGATGCATTTGTTTATTTCCCTTAATTAAACCACACCCTGGATTCACATGAAGTCACCCTGAGATATAGTCAATGAGGTCTAACAAAGCAATCTTTAATGCAACTATATCACTATGTAATGTGGTTTACTATGTAATGTGGTCAACACAGCAACCTTTGCCAATAGTGGAGCTGGGGTAATAGTTTTGTATGTTTGGCCTTTCCACACTCGTTGATACACTGTGACTATGTGTGTCGTGACTGGTTCTTGCTATATGTATATACAGAAATAAATACACTGTTCTATTTAGTTGTATGTCCACAGTGTGTGGGGGAAGGGGGAAGTGTAAGACTACACCAGGCAGCACCAGGAGGCAATTTCAAAACACTCTAATATCACCGCCCCCTGCGATGTTAGCAAAATTTTTACCTATCTCTGTATGCTGTATTAGTATATATGGCTGCACATATCTGATTATATAAATAGCCTGCACTATTATATTTATTGAGCGATGTTAGTAAGAGCAGTGGATACCCTAAATGTTGCAATGGGTGCAGCACACTTGGTACACAGTATGCGCTCTAAAATGAAAATGACATCACAATAATGAGGGATTCCTCATGTTATATGGAAGACGTGAAGGACCGCACCACAAAAAAATGCACTTCAAAATCAGCATGATTTTCTTACTATCCCCCAAGATGAAGTTAAAAAAAATATTGCTGTCAAACATGATAATTTCCCCTGTCAAGTATCAACTTGAAAAAAAAATCTGCTGTCAACATGAAATTTTCCCGTTTCAACTGTCAAGTTGCAAAAAAAATCTGCCGTCAACTGTCAAGTTCACAGTTGACACCAGAAAAACCATGTTGACAAGAAAACCTGACTTTTCTCTGTCAACTGTCAAGTTAGAAAAAAAATTCTGCCGTCAAATGTCAAGTTGACAGAGGAAAAATCATGTTTTCTTATCTGCTGTCAACATGATTTTTTGCAACTTGACAGTTGACACGGGAAAATATCAGATTTTTTTCTACTTTGACAGTTGACAGGTCGAAATTTCAGGCTTAACAGTAGTTTTTTTCATGTTCCATTTTATGTTGTTTCCATATTGGGAATAACAAAAATTCAAGTTGAATTTTTTCAAGGTGTGGCCCTCCACAGCCTCCGTACACCTAAAGTTGTTATTTTCACAAAGATCTGTTGTTATCTTAATAGAGATTCCTTGTACCTCCACAAAGCAAACTGGGGTTTCTTGTAAACTTGCTCCCTGCTTAATAATTACAATAGTTCACTGTTCAGTTTTAAAAGGATCCCTTGTAGACAGACACTTGTTTTTCGCAGTGTCTGGGAAACAGTGGTTGCTGTTTGGAGGCCGCTCACATTGATACCCACTAACTGCACTAACATTAGTCCTTGTCATTGTGCCCTATGTACTGTTCCTGGCTGCCTCAATTTTTGATAAGGAGCAATGTTAATGCACTATCTAGCTGGCAATGTTGGGACCCTGAAATACCTGCTTCTGACATCTACGTTGTTTTAGAGATAAAAGGGCAAGCTGATAGTAAAGGGGGGCTGCAGTGACATTCAGTTAGTGATTGTGATATTGGCCTTCATTACATAGAAAATGCCACACTGTGCAAATGTGTTCCCATGTAGAGCAAAAAAAAAATCTGCTGTCAACATGAAATTTTCCCGTTTCAACTGTCAAGTTGCAAAAAAAATCTGCCGTCAACTGTCAAGTTCACAGTTGACACCAGAAAAATCATGTTGACAAGAAAACATGACTTTTCTCTGTCAACTGTCAAGTTAGAAAAAAATTCTGCCGTCAACTGTCAAGTTGACGGCAGAATTGTGGTCCTGGGGAATTAATCCATTAAGGGACTATATTGGCCTTCATTACATAGAAAATGCCACTCTGTGCATGTGTGTTCCCATGTAGAGCAGCGTTAAGAGATCTGCAGACCACCTCAAGCACTACTACTCACTAACATTGCTGACCAAGGTACAGCCAAACTGCTAGATCGCTACCATTGTGATGTTATGCTGTTTGGAAATAATCTCCAGGTGGCACTCCAAATAATGTTCACCACCTTTTTGCAATACACCCTGTAGTTGGGGTAAAACGGACCAATATAGATAGCTCCATATGTCCTACAATAGTCACATTATAGCGGCCATCACCTTTATACTGTCCCATCCTCAATTTGGACTCGGGGGAGTTGAAGGACCTACATGTCTGAGTAGGATGGGCAGTATGTTTGTCTAGTGTTTTCCACCTTGTCTCAGTGAGGAAAGTGCCACGACTTATTGTACAGCATTGTTAGACACTGCATATAACTAACAGTCGATAAAATCTTATAATGGGTGATACAACCGATACAGCTATTATGACGTTGTCAGTAATTTTATGTTGCTCCTCAGTTATCACTCTCCCAATTACCGGGTTCGTATACATGAAGCCTTACTTAGAGGAAAGGATGCAGTTTAATGTGAAAACTGAGTGCACATTCCGTGCTGCGCTAGACCATGGACTGAAGAAATGCAAGTAGGTCTAAATTTTATTACCGTTAAAGGCAACTTATACACTAGTACATCATGCCTACTAATAAGAATAAATGAGGTGGTGGCAAAGTGAGGCATATCCCTGCTAGCACTACTCATCCGAATGATGTCTTTTTTACATAAATAACATGAGTTTTTATGTAAGAACGACGTAAATTGCCCGAGTTGTGTTAGCTGGGTATCACAGAATCTTCCTGAAAGAGTACATAATCCCTCAGTTGCATTGCTGCGCTATTGGTATTCAAAAGTTTATATAATGCCTACAGATCCATGTGCCTTTACTTTGTCATGATGAACCAATGCCACGTGGATAACTTACTTTTGGGGAACTGCAATAGATGTTGTATCAAGGTGTGGTGGTTGCGAGTCATCCTCGAGTTACCTTCGTGGTCCTCATAGGCGGCGTCGAGAGCACCTCTCTTACCCGACGCCTGGGGCACTGCAGTCCAGTGCCTCGTCACCACATGGTCACATGGCCCTCGACTCTGGTGTATATAAGGCCGTTGCACGGCCTTCCTCAGGGTCAGTCCAGTCGTGACGGACCATCGTGAGCGATGGTTGGCGGCTGCCTGACTACCATGTTATTATACTTCTCTGTGCTGTTGCACAGAGAAGGTATATGTTACTTGTAGAACATAGACACTAGAAGGCTGCGCTAGTCGTCTAGTGTCGAGAGTGCTTAGTAGCTCAAACACTACTACTTGTAAACTGTCATCGAGAATGGCTGATGCCTATGCGTTATTGACAATAAAGTTTTAACTGGAACCTGAATAGTTGTTCTGCGTTGTCTATCGAAAGATTATATTAGCATCGAGGGGTAGAACATTTCACTGGTGCCGTGACCAGTTGTTAACTTTAGTCCGCATAAGTACTGCGAGCTCAAGTTCGACATGCAGGGCCACTTGAATGAAGGTGATGACCCCGATCACCAACATCAAGGGGCTACAGGTCCGTTAGTGGACACAAACAATCCACTAATCAGTGTTGGTATGACCCACTCACTGATTACACCCGCTGGGCCTGTATCAAAGGAGTCGATTATTCAATTGGCGAGTATCGACTTAACTCTCTCCAGCTGCTGAGAATTTCCTTAGGACACAGAGTTTGTCCTATGTGGAAAGGACAGCATCGCCTGTGGGAACTCCAATAGGTCTTGGTAGTTGGTCTTTCGAGGGTCCTTCTCCTGTTTCTGTACCTGGAAGTATAGACAGGGGCAAGGGACTCACAGAAGAGTTGTTGCATGAGCAAGAACACCAACTACGACAAGGTCGTTACCAGTTGGATACTCTCACGAGTAACACAATGAATGCTTAGGAGAAGAGTGTAGAAATAGAGCTGAGATTGGACCAGCTTAGGCAGCAAGTGCTGGAGACTTCAAACAAAACTCAAATTGCTAATAGAGAGCTTGAAGATCTTCAAGAGAAAGTTAAACAACTCTCAAGCGAGAAGGAGTGTTTGCTTGCTACGAAGTCTGAGATCGAGTGTAGTCGATTGACAGCTGCAGATTGTCAATCACTAAAAGCAAAGAAAGCTCGAAACAATTTTCGGGATGCCCAACACGAACAGACGTCCCTCAAACATGAGTTGAAAGTACAGGAAGTAGAGAAGACTATGTTGGAGGAACGACTGCAAGAGTTGAAGCATGAGCTGAGTCAAAAATCAGCAGAACATTCTGAAGAAGTAGCTGGTCCCCTAAATGCTTATGAAAAGCAGGTCGAAAAGCTACATCAGGAACGTGAATCGTTACTCTGTCAGATGCAAGCTGATGAGAATGCTCGAGCCGGGGATGAGGCAGAAATGCGTCGTAGCTGTGAAGAGCGTGTCGTACACGCGGATAAGTTGGCTGAATACCAGATTTTGATGGAACGTAAAGCAAGGCACGAAGCCGAGCTTAAAGCCATACAATCTGAAACCTTAGTAGCTCAATCTCTGAAGGATCAGAAAGATTCGAGTACTTTGAAGGCCATGCGTGGAGAAAACAACAAACTCTGAAGAGAGATGACGTCTTGTAGAGAGGCTGACAAAGCCAGGGTCAACCAAGAAGTTTGTGATGAACTCGCACTTGAAGAACGTCTGCAGGAGCAAACAGACAAGAAAGTGCATGCCGCTAGACCTCAGGAGAAGCAACAAAGTAGTGAATGCAGCACTGCTAGGGTTGCTACTTCGGGGGATCTAGCCGAGAAACCTGACTACAGAGAGTGGCTTAACCGTGCCATGGTGGAGGTTAAGCAACTCTTCGCCCTAAGCGAGCAACGAGATCTCTCGAAAGCAGAACGTAGCCGACTGGAATTCCTTGTATCGGAATTGAGGCAGGCGGAAAGTTTGAAACAACAGTCGGAAATCAATCGAATGGTTGGAACTATCGACAATATCTCGAGGTAGATTCGAGATCACGTCGAACCCAACCTATTCCTTCGAATGCCGCGCGCTGATGGTCTAAGTGATGTGATCGGACAGTTTTTGACTCCCATCACTACACAGCAATATGTTGATCCTCCTAAGTATAAGGATATGAGGTTCGAGGCTTCACTTATGAGTGATACTGAGTCTGGTAATACTTGGGGGATGAATCATAGTCGTGCAGACACCACTATGAGAAACATGGGGATGGACCATCAGATACCTAGGAGAGGTACAACATTCGCTCTAGATCAGGTCAGAAGATCAAGTAGAATGTTTGAGAATACCTCTATCGGGCACGAACCGGCTCGAACTAGGTCAGTTGAGTGTCCAGCATTTACTTGGAAGGATGATTGGCTCCGTTGGTACCATGGATTCAATCATGTCCGTCGAGTAAATGTATGGACCTCGAGTATGGCATTAGTTCAACTCCTCATGTTACTCCAGAAGGGCCCTGCAGCTGATACTGTGTGGTTATGGGAGGAGCATGGTGACGGGACCCTCGAAGGGCTGGTAGACATGGTAACTGAAGCCATGACCTCAAGCCTGCAGGATTCCATCGTCAGTATGGAGAAGAGACGCCAACGCAAGAATGAAACCATTAGGCTCTGTATCATGAGTTTGATGCAACTTTTGGACCAAAGGGGGTCCAGAGGGGGTCAGAGGTAACTTTGGAATATGGTTATATCTTTCTATATAGGTAAACTATAGGTGTGGGTGCATGATATTGCATGCTTGATTCTTCTTAAATATGTGCTTGGTTACCATGGTAACCATACAAACATAGTATGTAAACACTTGTCCCGTTCCCAACCACTTGTTCTTATGCTAATAGGAGTACAACATTTTTTGCTTTACACAAAATTGGTTTATTCTAGAGTGAGCCAATAGACGCATATTTCAAAGTAGTTATAGTAATTTTCCTTATCTCTGTGAAGATTAAGGACCCCGAGCCCCCCGATTTTCATTTTTGGCCCTTTTTTTAAAGAAAATATTTCCAAACTTTGCCACATTGCTACAGGTGATCAGATAGGTATGGCATGGTATTTTCACTTTTATATGTAACAGAGATCCTCACCCTCCAAGAGCTATTTAAGATCTTGGCTAAATTCAGAGATCTATTTGCAAAATATTTAGAAATCTGATTGATAGAAAGTGGTTGGGAACGGGACAAAAGTGCTTTGGAACAGGACAAAAAAGAAAACATCCAAAATCTCAGGTTTAATGAAGTACATTGAGATATTTCTTTGCTAAGTGATGGTGGAAGGTGGGGGTGAAGGAGCTGAGTGATTATAAGTGGCTTTTAAGAGTGGTAGCATAGTAAAGTGTGACTTTAGAAAGTGGTTGGGAACAGGACAAAAGTGGTTGGGAACAGGACATAATCATTACAGTGTCCAGGATATTATCCATTGTATTGGGATGATTCTATGTAATGAATGGGTGGGAGGACAGAAGCAAGGGAATAGGTGCTTTTGAGTGAGTTTCATGAGTGGTATCACTTAATGATGTTTTATTGAAAAAATAAGTGGTTGGGAACAGGACATAAAGTGGTTGGGAACAGGACATAACCATTACTGTGACCAGGATATTATTCATTATAATTCGAGCATTTTATGTAATGGGTGGGTAGGAGCACAGAGGGGAGGGAATAGGTACGTTAGAGTGAGTTTCGCAAGTAATAGAACTGAATAATTTAGCATTGGAAAAATGTGGTTGGGAACAGGACAATCCATGGTTGGGAACAGGACATAGTCATTACTGTGACCACCATATTGTTTATCATATTGAGATGATTTTATGCAATGAATGGGTGGGAGGAGAGAGGAGAGGTAGCATGTACTTTTGAGTGTGTTTCCCGAGTTGTACAACTGAATAACATTATGTTGAAAAAAATGTGGTTGGGAACAGGACATAAAGTGGTTGGGAAGGGGACAAAGTGGATGGGAACAGGACAACAATGACTGTGACCAGGATATTGCTTATCATTTTGAGATAGTTCTATGTATTGGGTAGATGGGAGGACAGAGAAGAAGTAAATAGCTATTTTTGAATGGGTTCCATGAAAGGTAGAACTGAAAAATATCACATTGAAAAAAGTGGTTGGGAACGGGACACATCTGTACCACTACCAAATCCTGTCTTGGAAAGGCTTGATACATTTATGGTGCCAGGGCAACCCCCTAGTATATTTATTTTTTCAATAGGATGTCTATGGGCTAATATGATACATACAATGTATAAAGTTAAATATAAAAAGTATGCAAGCAAAGGGTTATTTTATATTTAGTGGTTGGGAACGGGACATGAGCAGCCTGGTAAGTTTGGCAGCCCCTAAGAAGGGGCTATTAGGGTGACAAAGGTGAGAAGGATGTGGTCCACCTTACAAATATACATGAATTTACGTATGATATTACTTCTGTAGGTCCAGGTGGCTCATTATATAGGACACAGGGGGAAATATTCAATTTTTAAGGCTTTGTCAATGGACCATTCTGGGTATTATTATTATTTTTCATATTTACTACATTCTTCGCCATATAAAGCCTAAGCTCTGCCCATGATCCACACTCAATAATCTCCTGTATTCCTCAATAGGAACCAGGATCCTTTAGTCATCACAAACACACTTCCTCTATTAGACTCTGTGACATAAGGTACAAGGATGTAATAACATTCCAACCTTATCTACTCAGTCTAACTGGAGGAAGTGCGATCCACCTGTGGTGCCATATTTGGAACGAGAGGATATTTCACAATCTCCTCTCAATCCTCATTAACATGATCTACCCACAGGTGGCACTCTCCCCTTATGACATGTGTCACTATTCTATTGAGCCACATGTACAGAACATTTCACAACACTGTGAGCTGCTCGGGCTCTTAGTATATAAGGTAGCTTGAGCAGCTCCCAATCTATCTATTCTAAGCTATCTATTTCTAAGATCATCTCTCCCAACTTACACCTTACACCTATACCTAGAACCTACGACAGGTTGAGCTATAGGATCGGAGGCAGAGCTTAGATCTTGGTGAGTGTCATCATTGTTACCACCTTTATGAAACACTCATGTCAGCTATGCAATAAAAGGATCAACTGAACTTCCCTGGATTCCGTGTACATTCACTTCACCACATGTAACCGTCCGTTGACACGATGGTGGATGAACCCTCCAAGAATATCCAACTACCAACCTCTCATTAAACATGAGCAATAGTGAGACATCACCTAAGGAGCCAGCTTCAAAACAACGCACCTTTACATCACCTGGGCTAGACGTGCCCAACCAACCCACAAGTGATACTACACACCACCTCCAGAGGCAAACTTCATCACCTGACGCCTTCAAAATGACCCAGCTATACCCACCCGACACACTAAGGAACACCACCCCTGGTAGGAGCTATACAGCGCCACAATCTGACGCCGACAGCGACAGCCCCAGGAACAGTCACAATAATTAGGATTCAGGGAACGGAACTACAGCACCTATAGTCCCCGACCCCCACCCTACAGGACCCGACCACACGACCGCCCACCACTACCCCGGGAGTTAACTCTCAATTGACTCTCACACCTCCAGGACTCTTGCACTGACAATGAGGAGCACAGTCAGGATACCTCGATTCTGGAGCCTAAAAGCAAGTCTGGTCAATATGGACAGCAAGGTAAGGCCATTTTTCGTTGATACAGAATTGACTAAGAGTGCAGTATCTGTTAACATGGACAACCACTTGTATAGAGCTCTCGTTGATTCTGGCGCCTCCTCGTTTTTATTAACCAGAAATGGTTGATAGAATAGCAAGCACACATTTTGAAATATGTTAGGAACCTTAGACTCACAGTGTTACTGGCTGACAAAACCCCTTTTCCTCCAAAAAAAATCCTACAATGTCTATAGTCAGAGTATAGGCATTGCCCCCCCGCCCCCCACCCCAGCCCTACACCCCAATCTATTATTCCTAACAAACCCACCCATGGTAACCTTCTTACCACCCTCAAAACAGACATACACAGAACCACTTAGACACTATAGGCATATTTTCTTCGTGTAATAGATTTCCCTCTCCATTTCCCATACATTACTTCAATGGAGAGTACTCATTAGAACAACCAAATTCACCTCTTTTTTTTTTGTTTTATTTTTTTTTCCACAAAATTCCAATTATTCCCCGCAACACATCAAAACCTTAGTACTACAACTAAGTGTGTGACATTGCCAAAAATTTTATTTAATTTTCTGAAGGCTCAGGCAGCCGTAAACTGGATGATCTGGTTGGCACGCCACATAAATTACCCACGGTCACAGCGTACGCTCGGTTTGTGTCCCATTAAATTGGGGCATGCATGCGCCGGTTTGTTACAAGCTCAGGGCTCCTCTATACCCTAAGGTATTACCAAATGACGGCCTACTGTAGGAGCGCAGTTCTCTTGCATCCTGATCCGTGTTTATACCTCTGTTTACCATCAGTACTGGAATGTTTGGTGAGACACTTAATCAAATAATTCAGCACAGTTCCCTGCTGTGTTATCACAACAGGAACAAGTGCACCCCTGGTAAGCTGACTAATCTCAGCACCACAGCCATCACTCCCCTCTTAATTATATTCAATATTCAGATCATCCAATGATCATCCGTACCGGTCATGACAGGTACCCCTCCTCAATTTGCATATCACAAGGCCTGTCATATGCAAAACAACCAATAGCTAGGCCTCGTGCCATATATGGGTGAGACATACCTCATCGGGAGGCATGTAATGAGGAATTAGCCAACCTCATGAAGTGCTTATAAGCCTCACCCTACCCCCATTTTTCCCACTTCCCAAACAATATACTAAACTTACCAAACCCAGTTACCATATGGAGCAAGTATCCGGAGACTACAGGGCCAAATGCCGAAGCTGCCATGCAACCAGCCCAGGTAGGTTTTTGTCTTATGTGTCCATTAGTAGCGTCATCAATCGTTCTAGCATGACAATGATGGATTATGCCATCATGTGACCCAGATACCCATTACATGCCAATGGTAGTGTGCACCCAGAGTGCTTTGTAAAATGTGATAGTTGAATTCGCAGTCCAGTTCATGCCTTTCTACGACGACCTGACCACTTTAGATCTTACTTATCAACCTTTTGGCAACACCCCACCCACCCCACCCTCCCCACACACAACCCATCCTACCTCAAATTACCCATTTATAATACTAATTTTTAAGCCTTAAGGCACCAAAGTCATATGGATTCAACCCAGGGTGGCCCATCCATAGCCTTCTAGGCCCACATGGCAAATAGGAGCAAGGCCATGGATCTGTTTTGCAAGCTGTTCATTGTTATCAAGCGAAACGCCCCCACCACTGTATTGAACCATCTTAGCTCACTAGTCACTAAACCTCTTACAAAAAGTCAGGGTAAAAATACATCAATTACTAGCCATAGATTAACCTAACAAGCTAGTCTATTTTAGAAATTATGCCTACCAGTGTCCTATTAGCAACACACCCCAAACAACAGACCCCCCGAAAATTTGTATAAAACTTTTCATTTTTCCAACCCAAAATTCCCAAAATTCACCGCGCCCCACACCCCACCTTTTTCTCTCACACAAACCCCCCCCCCCACTCAACCACCCAAGCCCTTTTTCCCCCCAAGTCAAAATTCGTATGGATCACTATTACAGTAGAGTACATGTGCACTGGCAGAATCAAAACAAACCGTTTTTGTCAGTATACCCGTAACCATAACAACGGTGGAAACACCCACTCTGTTTATAGAACAGGTGTCCCCACGCTGTAATAGTGAATGCCCGGCTGGTTTAGCCACGGCATCGTCCCCCGATCCAGGAGAGCATACCAGATAGAAGGCTCGGGCCCAAACGGCGGCAAGCATATAGGGCTCTGCTAAACCCCAAGAAGCCCAGTGTCCCAACTATCTATACATGTTTAAACTCAACCTGGCTGAGAGGGCCACATACATAGTCTATGGTAGGTAAAATTTCGACTCACCATTCCAACATGGCCAATTTCGGTTCATGACGGAGACCACCGTCCCACCTCAGCGACTGCCGGCCACCCCCACAATCATATAACTTAGGACCGTCCCGAGGTTATACCCAAATGTCAGTAGCGTTTGGAAGATACCATCACACTTATGTGGGGATGTCAGGTAGCCCTCACACATATGCCGCAAAGACGCTTATGTGGGGATCGCCCCCCCATCTAGCCTACCCTTCACCCCCGCCCCCCCCACACCCCACACTGAACCCCCCAGCCTCCGCAAGACGCCTAAAAACACAGTGAGCTAAACAACATCATAGCCACAGCTAAGCCTAACTAACACAATAGATTGGCCTAAACTAATGTTCATCAATATTGGCACCGGCTGCAGCGTCTGGCCCGATCGATGTAATCAGCCAGGCAACTTTCGCGCCATACATGGCAGCCCAGCGCCATCTTGGTTTCGTTTTAATTACCGAAACCGATGGACGTCACGGCCGTCACCATGACTACCATCGGTCATGTGACACCTGCACGTGGCATCCCGACAACAACAACAACAACATTAGCACATGTCCCATTTGACTTGTTCAGATCAAACTTACCTTAATAGCCATTAATCATCCCGCCAGGAGGGATGATGATCCACTGAATCTGTGTGATGCTGAAATACAATCCAAGAAGTGGATTAGACCAAAAATGCCCCACGTCTCGACCCTCAAAATTATCAAAAATTCAAACATCACCCTTTTTGTAAATCAAAAATACTTACAATCCACCCGACATAGCGATGGTTATATGCAGGATTGTGCCGTTGTGCATGACGAGCTCGACCTCATATACCTCCATCTCTAGTTATGTAACATTATGACATCACGCACCCCCCTTTTATAGCAGCCCGGATGAAAATTTTGGTGACACAGGAAAGAAATTTTTTTTTTTTTTCTCGCCCCCACCATTTCGGCCCAAAAATTTAAATTTCCCTCCAATCAACATCAACAGAGTTCCTTTTTTTAGGATATTTGAGACAGGTAGGAGTCGACCTGAGCAGGTCATACCTACATTAATCCCCATAACTTATCTGATTTTTCGCCATTATGGTGCAGCGCCAGCTCGCTACTACCACCTGGTGGAATTTAGATAAACTAACCATAGCGTCCCTGGATACAGGACCCGCGCTAAGCCAAATAAATCAATTGAGTTCTGTACTTAGGTTTTGCACATTGACAAAATGATATTGATCTCACGTCCTTTCTCTGTATTAACCATGGCCTGTCTGCAACCCATAACAGACAAACTATAGGTTGATGAATTGTCTCCCCTTCCTGTTGTTTCCTCAACAGGCCTACCACCAACACAGCATCGTTTCCTTCAGTGCCAGAAGCCAAAACCAAGGAGAAAGGACCAGTACCATCAAGTCCAGAAACAACCAACACCAAAACAACATGGCAACTTATAAACCAATAGCTTCCTCGCCATGGAACTTTTCAGGCCACAAATGACAATATCACCATAAGGAACATCAGAACCTATTTCCCAGCAGTACACACCCAAATTGACACTTCAAGAAACACAAATAGACACTTTTCAAAACGAATTTTTGTATAACCATATTTTAAATCCAAATCGCTGAGACACAATTGTGACGTTAATTTATAATTTTTGATGAATTTTATGAGAGACACACCAAAAATATCCTTCTGGCTTGCCTCTCTAGGGGCTACAAAATTCATCACCTTTTACCACTGTTTTTCAAGCTCAACTATGACATGTATTTATGAGTTTTAGTCAAATTAGTTATCCATAATCAACAGGTTATATACATCCCATTTTTGTATATTTTCATGAAAAATCACCATGTTTCTAGTCAACAGTAACACTGAATACCACCTTGACTTATACCTTATACCCGACTGTAGCAGACGCTACACAACTTCAGTTATGAGCCTTGGTAATGTGGAGCCAAAGACTCATCACCCTTGTGTTGATTGTTGACCCCACAATACCAAGAATCACCAAACTTGGTTAATTTTCATCTGGATATATTTCATTGCGTATTATTGTATAAAACCAACATGTTATCAAACCAGAAAAATTTTCATTTTCCCACGATAACGAACCGGTACATATATATTTTAAGCATTGTACATATCCCGGCATTTAAAACCTGTATATATACATTAAGTCACTTGATCCACACAAAAACTTTATTTTTGTAATTCCATAAAGGAACCCTTTTTTTAAACTGCTTATAATGTCAAACCCGTCAGGTTTTTCACAAAACCCAGTATTTGTATCATAATACCCATAATTGTCAATGGACTTGGCAAGGCCTCATCTTTTCTACTTATTTTTCTCCCTTTACACTCGTGCAGAGACGAGTAGAAATGTGGGGATTTGTCAATGGACCATTCTGGGTATTATTATTATTTTTCATATTTACTACATTCTTCGCCATATAAAGCCTAAGCTCTGCCCATGATCCACACTCAATAATCTCCTGTATTCCTCAATAGGAACCAGGATCCTTTAGTCATCACAAACACACTTCCTCTATTAGACTCTGTGACATAAGGTACAAGGATGTAATAACATTCCAACCTTATCTACTCAGTCTAACTGGAGGAAGTGCGATCCACCTGTGGTGCCATATTTGGAATGAGAGGATATTTCACAATCTCCTCTCAATCCTCATTAACATAATCTACCCACAGGTGGCACTCTCCCCTTATGAAATGTGTCACTATTCTATTGAGCCACATGTACAGAACATTTCACAACACTGTGAGCTGCTCGGGCTCTTAGTATATAAGGTAGCTTGAGCAGCTCCCAATCTATCTATTCTAAGCTATCTATTTCTAAGATCATCTCTCCCAACTTACACCTTACACCTATACCTAGAACCTACGACAGGTTGAGCTATAGGATCGGAGGCAGAGCTTAGATCTTGGTGAGTGTCATCATTGTTACCACCTTTATGAAACACTCATGTCAGCTATGCAATAAAAGGATCAACTGAACTTCCCTGGATCCGTGTACATTCACTTCACCACATGTAACCGTCCGTTGACAGCTTTTTCTGAAAAGTAGTTGGGAACAGGACATTGCAATTTTCATATATCAAGCTGTACCCTGTTAACAAGTTGGCTTAAAACAGTATGGCTATGAGTGAAAATAATTGCCAAGGGGACAGACAAAAAAATAAACTCAAAATAAGCTGCATATGTCATAGAAAAGTGCAAGATGATGAAAAATGTGAAATTTGGGACATGTTTTACTCCATATTGACAAAAAGATACCCTAAAAGTAGGTTAATCAATACATTTTCTGAAAGTGTGCACCTAGCCTGACTACCTGGGTCAATAAAAATCCAAAATATACCAATAGGTCATACACAGGTGTGGACCAAACATTAAAGTGGTTGGGAACGGGACAAAGTCAAAAGTTGCATTGAACTCATGATACATAGCCATTAGAGGTTATGGCTTTGCTTTAAGGAGACTTGCCGGCGATGCCTACCCAGGTGTGGACTTCTCGGTTGAATGGCTAATAACCAAAGTCAACCAGTTGTTCATAGGAGGATTATACGACACTGATTTGCAACAAGACGTGTTAAGAGAATGGCACACATACATGTCCCTTAAGGATATCATGGACTTGGCAGATGAGTTGTTGAGGAAACGCAATTTCGGCACTTGCCTACAGCAGTTTGGTTGACGGGGAACAGGGTGAAGTGTCCTCATACTCGAAGCCGGTGGCAGGGAATAAGGCTAAGAAAAACCAGAACCAGCAGGCAAATCGAAGGCGTCAAATAAGGCCTCCAAACCCAAGGTACAGGAACAGACCTTCTCGCTGAGTCGATTGCAGAATTTACTCAGGGTAATCGAGAGGAATCGAGAGGGAATGGTTCTGCTACTAACTTGGAGAAGCCGAGTACCCCTCCGTCTGACGCCAAGTGTTGGAATTGTAAGAGGCAAGGGCATTTTGCATGAACATACCCCGAGCCTATTAAAGGTCTACCACCGGATGCGACGGAAAACTGAGGTGGGCGGCTTGACGTGGCAATCGAGCCGCCCGACCATCGAAAAGCCAAGGCATCAGCACCTCTGGCATTCCTGATCAAATGAAAGTAGATTCAAAGGAACTAGGTAAGGTTTTGGTAGGGCCGTCCAAGCCCTTTACCTCAGTGGCACCGGCTGATTCCCGGTCAGGTTCCAATGATGTCGGTGTAGAAAAAGCCTCAATGACCAAAGAACAGGGCGCTGGCAGCCCAAACTCTGAGGTTGAGGGTTCGACTGAATCGAAAGTGAAAGTCGACACTGGGAGAGAAGCCCTGGTGCGGCAGCTGGCCAGAGTCTGCGCAACAGAGCTTCCCTCGGATGATCCCTGTCTCTCTTTCCTAAGGGAGAAGGGGATCGATCTGAGTACTGACGTGGGATTGAGAATGCTAGCAGGAACCGCCCCTTTGTGGGGGAAACGATGGTACCTGTCTGCCGAGATTCGAGGGCGTTCTTTAGACTTCCTAATAGATACTGGTGCCAGTATCTCTCGGGAACTCGCGAGAGCGTAAGGGGTGCTGTCAGATAATCTCTACGAGGGAATAATGGCTTGCACTGCGTCTGGGGCCGAAATGCGGACTTATGGTCGATTGGTTCTACCTCTGAAGGTCGAATCAAGCTACTATGTGTTTAGCCCTATAGTAGCCGATGTGGCCGACGATGGTATTCTGGGACTGGACTTTGCGGCAATGTACGGCATGATCCTTAACCTGAGGTCGGGTCAATTGGTCATGACAGAGCCGAAAGAAGAGCACCATCAGTGTAAACTGAAAAGAATATCATTGATTGCCTCAGTAGCACAGACCACTAGGATGCCAGGTAGACATCGATGATATGTCTTAGTGAAATCCGAGGGTCTGGAACGAGATCGACAGGGCATAATCAAACCCGATCTGAAAACTCTGAGAGGTTTTGGATTGGTTGGTGAGGCTGCCCTTGTCAGCAATGTTCGTCGAACAGTGTTTCCCGTCGTAATCCACTGAATCGAGACATTGTCCTGGAGAAAGGCCAGGTGGTTGGTACCGTACAATATGCTGATAGAAATGGTGAATTCTCTTCACCAGAGGTAGGATCTGTAATGATGCGTCTCAAGCAAGAAGCTGCGGACGTCGAGACAGCAGAAATTGTGAGCACCCACATGGGGGAGGTCCCTACCTGGCTATTAGATATGTATGGTGACACCCACTTGACCCAACCAGAAGAAAGACTGATGCTGTCCGCCTTACTGCTTAAGCACGCAGATGCCTTCAAAAGTCCAGACGCACCGTTAGGGCGCACCAATCGATGTCTGCATAGCATCGAAACTGGTGATGCACAACCTATCCAAGTCCCTTATAGAAGAATTCCTCTCATCAAGAAGGCTGTAGCGGATGAGCAACTAAAAGAGATGTTGGATACGGGGGTGGTTAGGCCAAGTTCTAGTCCCTGGTCCAGTCCTGTCCAGATGGTGATGAAGAAGGATGGGACCATGAGGTTCTGCATCGATTATCGATGTCTGAACGGAGTGACTAAGAAAAATGCTTATCCTCTCCCACGCATCGACGAATGCTTGGATGCCTTGGGGGGAAATAAGTGGTTTAGTTGTCTCAATCTCCAATCTGGGTATTGGTATATGTTACTTGTAGAACATAGACACTAGAAGGCTGCGCTAGTCGTCTAGTGTCGAGAGTGCTTAGTAGGTCAAACACTACTACTTGTAAACTGTCATCGAGAACGGCTGATGCCTATGCCTTATTGACAATAAAGTTTTAACTGGAACCTGAATAGTTCTTCGTTGTCTATTGAAAGATTGGATTAGCATCAAGGTGTAACACAGTGCCTTCCATGAGGACATATATAGAGACTTTACAGCACTCATATATAAGGGGTTTATGGTACAGTCAACTTGTTTGCGCACTTGCACCAAGCAGTGCGTCTGCATTTAATTAGGTTTGATACATTGTATCCTTACAGTGGGATACGCCTACTGCGTCTGATTAACACGTGCTTCACTCATGAGCACCTCATGCTATCTACCTCACGCCAGTGCGTCCTTTGTTTAGGATCACTATATAATAAACCACCGCCCAGCAGTGGGTGTGTATTCGGTATCCAACACCAGTCCACCACACACTCTAGGTTATTTCTTTCAACCTATTCTCATTTCTATCGAACCTATGTCTCAAACTTATGTGGTGCCATGGGTACTGTGCCACATAAATGGTGCCATGACCAGGATAAAAGAGACATAGGATGGAAGTATTGTAAGTACCATTTTTTATCCTGACATGGTTGTCGGGCAGCCACCAACCATTGCTCACGATGGTCCGTCAGGACTGTACTGACCCGAGGAAGGCCGTACAACGGCCTTATATACACCAGAGGCGAGGGCCACGTGACCATGTGGTGATGTGGCGCTGGACTCCAGCGCCCCCAGGCGTCGGGTAAGAGAGGTGCTCTCGACGTCGCGACGACCACAAAGGTACCTCCAGGACGACTCGTGACGACCACACCACCCCCCCTAGACCGAAACAAGGTCTCTGAAAAGAGATTCAGAGATCCCGGATCGGTCCAAACAAAAAGTAATAATTAATATACTGTACCCGCCGACCTAGTTGACAAGTACAGTAGAGATATATTAGAAAAATATATGTTTTCTACTGTACTGTAGAAAAAAATTATCACAGTTAATTAGGGGTGCTGCTCCATCCAACGTTGGAGACCAGTGTCAATGACACTGCTTCATGACCGGTTCCTGGTCAATCCGTTTCCTCCCTGTCTCATTGAGAAGCTCCTTCCAGCGTAGGAAGCCCATCCATAGTGTACAGGACAACTATGGTGGTCCTTCGACCATGAGGCCGAGGATGTGTGGCACCACCGGGTTCCTAGAACCAGGGTGGCGTCGGGTCCACACAGCTTTGCAGTCTACCTCCATCGACTGCTCCACCTCTGCAGGTACTACTGCACTGGTGGACGCCGATTGGTCTGGGCAGACGGCTGC
Source organism: Acholoe squamosa (assembly GCA_949317995.1). Classification (NCBI taxonomy): domain Eukaryota; kingdom Metazoa; phylum Annelida; class Polychaeta; order Phyllodocida; family Polynoidae; genus Acholoe; species Acholoe squamosa. The sequence goes on along the minus strand of OX439051.1, from coordinate 44,377 downwards.
TCCTGCTGCATTCAAAGGTCTGATGCCTTGGAGATCCGGATGGATCCTCGGCGACAACAACCTCTGAACAGCTGGCGGAGCAGGCTCAGGGGCTCCCGAAAGGTTGACTAGGGGAGCCGATGAGGAAGGCGCGGGTGCTTGTTGGTAGACAGAAGCGCCGAGAGATCGTCCAGGGGTATCAGGCTTATCCTGTACCGCCTGCTCTCGACCCAACATGGTCATAGCAGAGCTCAGGCTGTCTATCCTCAGAGATAGCTCTCTCAGGGGATTAGCCAGGGCTGCTAGCGTCCTGACGTCAGGGACGGCTCCGCCTTCGACTAAGTACCTCTGCGCTTCTTGAGAGGGGTCAGTGCGAACAGGCTTCAAGGTCCTGACATCATGGTGTTTGTCCTTCATCCATTCCGATAACTGGATCCCGAAGACTCTAAAGAATTTGCGGTCCTTTTCCTCCCAGCTTTCTATGATAGCATCCCTCTTGTGATATCATATAGAGCTTGAGGCTCGAAGTTGTTGAGCCACGTGTGGACATCGGTCAGACGGGAGTCCATCTCCATCTGCACGGTCTGATGCACCTCTTCCCTAAGAGCCGGAAGGAGCTCGTTAAGGATGGCCGTGTTTGTTCTATCAAACAGGCCGAACAAATAGGCACTTGCTTCTTCTCGAAATGCCTCACCGAAGTGATCGATAGCAGGACTACCCGTCATCTGCAGCAGTCCTTTACATCGTTCCACGAAAGACTCGGGGACTCTACATTCGACGCCTTTGCCGTACGTAGGTTGAGCCAACTCCCAACGCAGGGTTGCTGTTGGGGTGTCGGCGCCCGACACGACGTCGGAGAAGGTAGCTCCTGCTCCTGAAGTTAGGGTCGCCCCACCTACGTGCACATGCGGCGTGGCAGCTTGCTTACTGCTCTCTGCCGCTGTAGCTGGTTTGAAAGTAGGGGAAGAGTTGGTGGTGACCTTGGGCTTTCGATCATGACCACCTCGAGGTTCCACCGCCTTGCTTCCCGACTTGGTACTGGGTTTGGCTGAACCGGTCGAAGCAGACTTCAACTTTTTCAGAGCTGGGGCCGGAGTGGGCTTCGATGCCTGTACGGGCTTCGAAGCAGTCATTTGTGGCTTTGGCTTCTTAGGTTCAGTCGAGCCAGCGTCGGTAGAGTGGGTTCTCTTGTTCCCACTCATAGAGGCTGTTGGTGCTGGGTCTCGAGTTTGACTTGCCTCCCGCTTCCTTCGTTGCTCTACCCTGAACTCCGGGTAGGCTCCGTAGAAAGCTCTGGTCTGATATACAGACGCTTCGTAGACAAGGGTGCGGGTGCCATCCGCATCCAGTGTCTAGGCGGCGCCCCTGTCTTCTCGTTCCGCTCACATTTACTAACTAGTGTCTCCACTAGCTGTATGGCACCCTCGGCATTGTACTTGTGGGGCTGCTTATAGGACTTAATGACGCGCCATCAAGTCCCTATGTGCAGTCACCAAAGGAGGAGAGGTCGGGTCATCGGGGTCCTGGTAACATCCAGACTGTGGACGGACTGCTCGATGCTCTTCCACCAAGTGTCGAGCATACCTGCCATTGGTTGCATACACGCGAGGTGGGAACCTCTTACGTGTACAGTTCTCGAAAGCACACTGCTGTCCCGGATTGAAAATGCGCCAAGCAAAGCCAATCCGCTGTCTCTCTGGCAGCGACACCCCCGACGAGCCTGAGGCATTCGTTCTTCTGTACCCAGACTGCTCGTCGGAAGAGGACCCCATGGTTCTTCTTGAACGATGGGCTCAGAGGAAAGTGTTCTCCGAGGAGCCTCAAACCGTTCTCAGTTGGATCGAAGCCTCGAAGTGTCTTCGATGTTCCGCACTCAGGCGGTTCGAAGGATCGAAAAAAGTAGGAAGTCCCCACGTAGGAGAGTACTTGCTGACCTAAGCTAGGCTTAGTCCAGCTTATCTCACGAGCAGGGCGCAAATGTGACCTCCGGGGCATGTGACACGGCCTTCTATCCCTGAGGCGCGCATCTCTGATTGGAGGATTGGCGCTTGTGACTGAGGGGAGCGCCCCCTATTGGTTCGCAGCGCATCACGCCATGACCAAAACTGGAACGACTCACTCTCCTCACACCATCATGCTCTGGTTCTCCAGTCGCATTGTTTGCATATGCCGTTATTCTATTCGGGCTATTGGGCTTCGACACTATCAATATAATCACTAAGGGCACCTCCGTTTTACCAGACTACCGGGACTAAAATTGGTTCCAATATGGACCTGCCTATCAGGTAGAATCCATCAGCTTAAACTGGGAACCCATCCACACAGCCTTATTAAACAAAGAAATGTCTCAAACTAGGAGACAATCGTATGACTTCTCGTTGTGTAATTTTTTATTCACCATCGGCTTCACGTCCAAAGACAGATATACCCAAGAACGACACCCATTATTTAATTCCTCAATAAAATACATGTCGGTAAATCTGCTGTTTAGTATTGTGTGATCCATCGATTACTGAGTTGTGTTCAATCTAGGACTTTTCCTGATTTTAACCCCATCTGTAGGAACAAGTGTTGAGTCTTGGGGCGGGTTTCTGTTACCCCCTCCCGACTCACCGTCTTTTGATGTAGCCATGCCGACCGGGTTGTTAGCCCGTTTCTGTCGGCGTTGGCCTCCCATCACTTGTGGGGGCGTGGATGAAGGGCCCGGAGTGTTTGATCTAGGTTTTGTTTCATCCTCGACACTTGTCAATCGTCCCTTTGATTAGCCTTGGCGCTTAAGCCTTGCTTGAGTCATAGGCCCGGTCTGGAGTGACTGGTTTCAATCGAAACGTTTCAATGTGAAGTTTGTTCAGTCATTTGCACCTCTGTGGGGGGGTTGAGCTTCCGACGTCCCTTCAAAGGCAATTTAGACGCTCTCGACTTATCTGGACGAGCCGGTCGACCACGGCGTCGCTTTGATGGTTTACTAGCGTCCAACACCTCCACCTAGCTCAGTTTTCGAGCCATGTCCTGTCGTTTTCGATGACCCTGCTTAGTTTGTTTTTTTAGACTGAACTCCAGGTCGTGATCTTTCGATCTCTAATTTGACCTTTTCAGAAACAGACTTAACCCTTTTCGTGGCCCCACGAGAACATAAATCATCTTCAAGTTGTGGTTGCAACAACTCGACAGTTTGTGATAGTTCTATGCCCAACCACCAGCGTACTCTATCAACATTACTTTTTTGCAACCGGCCACGAGACGATTGAAGTAATAGTGTTGACTCAGAGAGGACAGAATCCACTATGAACGGCATTCAGCAGATTTACCTAAATTTTCTCTTACCATGCTATAACTTTCTCTCAACCGATCTCGAAGTTGTTCCACGAAAGTAACGGAACAAGGGACCTCGAGTGGGTTCTCGATTGAGCCGAAAATTACGTCAGCCGGCATGAGAATTTCTTCCCCGAATACCATCATAATTGGACTGCATCCAGTAGAACTATGTTCAGAACTGTTATATGCGGACACAACATATTTAGCCTGTTCGTCCCAGTCTTCCATATGCTTGTCAACCAACATAGTCAGACTCTGAATCAATGTTCTGTTGAACCTCTCCACCTGACCATCACTCTGTGGCCTGTATGGATTGGTTCTCTGTTTTACATTTATCAAATATTCACACATTTCAGAGAAAAGACAAGACTCGAATTCTCGCCCTTGGTCGGAATGCAGGAGCAACAGCACGCCAAAAGTCAAGACCCATTCGTCCATGAAGGCTTCTGCACAGGTCTCTGCTGTGTGATTTGGTAAGGGAAAAGCACGGACATACTTGGTGAAGTAATCCTGGATTACTAACATGCAAGTATTCTTGTTTGGTGTGGGTGCAAAACCTGAGATGATATCCATAGCTATCCTCTCGAACCTCACCCCGAACAACTCTTGCTGCAAAGGAGATTTACCCATGCCCTCACCGGGCTTCACTAAGCAACAGGTGGGACAATGTCGAACCCAACGACCTATGTCCTTCCCCATTCCTGGCCAGTAATATCTCCGCTTCACCTTTTCGAGAGTTCGTTTTCGACCAAAGTGTGCCGCTGTTTGATGTCCATGGCAAAAGGAGAGTACCTCACCCCTCAGTTGGCGTGGTACTACCAATTGGATCGTGCGCCTTGCACGACCCGCCTCGACCTTCCAGCGACAAAGCAAGCCTTCGTTGAAAGTTAAGAGAGGCCATTGCCCTATTAATTTCCATACCTTGGCGCTCTTGATTGATACCTCAGGCCTAGTGGGTTTAGCCCCCTAGCCATTAAGCAACTCGCCTGACGTCAGTGTCTGCTTTCTGAGCATCAATGAGTTCATTGAGAGACCAAAACGCAACACCCACCCTACTGTCTACTAGACTACCTACAGCCGCCAAAACAGCGTTGTGACTGCCACAGTCCGTGCAATCTGACCTTTGGCACAGTTGCACAGATGCTTGGCACCACTTCGATGTTCGATCTTTGAATTTTCGAGGCCGAACTCTGAGAGATGGGCCAGCCACCTTCCCATCATTCCTTCTGCTTCTTTGAAATTCAGGAGCCATTTTAAAGAGGAATGATGGGTGCGGATAATGAAGCTACTACCATAAAGGTAATGCCTAAACTTCCTGGTGTAAAAGACGACTGCTAACTTTTGGTCATGCAGTAGTTTTGTTGTGTTTTACTTAGAGTGTTACTAGCAAAAGAGATTGGGACCTCCATCCTGTCCTGAATCTGTGATAGAACAGCTACAATTGCCGTGGTGCTAACGTCAGTGTCTAAATAAAACTGACCATCGGGTGTGGGGAATCAAAGTACAGGAGTCTCCTTGAAACTTCATTTTTAACTCGACAAAAGCATGTTCAGCCTTTTCTGTCCATGCGAATGCCTCATAACGACCTCTACTACCTTTAGGTTTCTGGACCACAAGGTCCTGCAACTGACCCATGAGGTCAGCAAACCCTGGGATGAACTCCCGGTAGTAGGAACAAAAGCCAATAAAGGATCGAATTTCCTTCACTGTAGTGGTCCTAGCCCAAGTCATTACATCGCTAATCTTCCCCAGGTTGGCTTCTATACCCTGTTTAGACACGATTCGGCCCAGGTACTCGACTGAAGTCCTAAAAAGCTGACACTTTGTAGGTTTTAACTTCAGCCCCCATGCACGAATCCTGTTGAAAACTTCCGCCAGATTTGCCATTGCTTCATTCATCATTTTACCCAAGACAATGATATCATCGAGGTAAACTAGGCAAGTCTTACCTAATAAACCTCTCAACATCTCCATCATTCGCTCGAATGTGGTGGGGGCGTTACACAAACCAAACGCCATCCGATCGAATTCATAGAGCCCTCTTTGGTAGGAAAAAGCGGTTTTCTCGACATCGTCGGGATTCATCCCGATCTGCCAATACCCAGATTGGAGATTGAGACAACTAAACCACTTATTTCCCCCCAAGGCATCCAAGCATTCGTCGATGCGTGGGAGAGGATAAGCATTTTTCTTAGTCACTCCGTTCAGACATCGATAATCGATGCAGAACCTCATGGTCCCATCCTTCTTCATCACCATCTGGACAGGACTGGACCAGGGACTAGAACTTGGCCTAACCACCCCCGTATCCAACATCTCTTTTAGTTGCTCATCCGCTACAGCCTTCTTGATGAGAGGAATTCTTCTATAAGGGACTTGGATAGGTTGTGCATCACCAGTTTCGATGCTATGCAGACATCGATTGGTGCGCCCTAACGGTGCGTCTGGACTTTTGAAGGCATCTGCGTGCTTAAGCAGTAAGGCGGACAGCATCAGTCTTTCTTCTGGTTGGGTCAAGTGGGTGTCACCATACATATCTAATAGCCAGGTAGGGACCTCCCCCATGTGGGTGCTCACAATTTCTGCTGTCTCGACGTCCGCAGCTTCTTGCTTGAGACGCATCATTACAGATCCTACCTCTGGTGAAGAGAATTCACCATTTCTATCAGCATATTGTACGGTACCAACCACCTGGCCTTTCTCCAGGACAATGTCTCGATTCAGTGGATTACGACGGGAAACACTGTTCGACGAACATTGCTGACAAGGGCAGCCTCACCAACCAATCCAAAACCTCTCAGAGTTTTCAGATCGGGTTTGATTATGCCCTGTCGATCTCGTTCCAGACCCTCGGATTTCACTAAGACATATCATCGATGTCTACCTGGCATCCTAGTGGTCTGTGCTACTGAGGCAATCAATGATATTCTTTTCAGTTTACACTGATGGTGCTCTTCTTTCGGCTCTGTCATGACCAATTGACCCGACCTCAGGTTAAGGATCATGCCGTACATTGCCGCAAAGTCCAGTCCCAGAATACCATCGTCGGCCACATCGGCTACTATAGGGCTTAACACATAGTAGCTTGATTCGACCTTCAGAGGTAGAACCAATCGACCATAAGTCCGCATTTCGGCCCCAGACGCAGTGCAAGCCATTATTCCCTCGTAGAGATTATCTGACAGCACCCCTTACGCTCTCGCGAGTTCCCGAGAGATACTGGCACCAGTATCTATTAGGAAGTCTAAAGAACGCCCTCGAATCTCGGCAGACAGGTACCATCGTTTCCCCCACAAAGGGGCGGTTCCTGCTAGCATTCTCAATCCCACGTCAGTACTCAGATCGATCCCCTTCTCCCTTAGGAAAGAGAGACAGGGATCATCCGAGGGAAGCTCTGTTGCGCAGACTCTGGCCAGCTGCCGCACCAGGGCTTCTCTCCCAGTGTCGACTTTCACTTTCGATTCAGTCGAACCCTCAACCTCAGAGTTTGGGCTGCCAGCGCCCTGTTCTTTGGTCATTGAGGCTTTTTCTACACCGACATCATTGGAATCTGACCGGGAATCAGCCGGTGCCACTGAGGTAAAGGGCTTGGACGGCCCTACCAAAACCTTACCTAGTTCCTTTGAATCTACTTTCATTTGATCAGGAATGCCAGAGGTGCTGATGCCTTGGCTTTTCGATGGTCGGGCGGCTCGATTGCCACGTCAAGCCGCCCACCTCAGTTTTCCGTCGCATCCGGTGGTAGACCTTTAATAGGCTCGGGGTATGTTCATGCAAAATGCCCTTGCCTCTTACAATTCCAACACTTGGCGTCAGACGGAGGGGTACTCGGCTTCTCCAAGTTAGTAGCAGAACCATTCCCTCTCGATTCCTCTCGATTACCCTGAGTAAATTCTGCAATCGACTCAGCGAGAAGGTCTGTTCCTGTACCTTGGGTTTGGAGGCCTTATTTGACGCCTTCGATTTGCCTGCTGGTTCTGGTTTTTCTTAGCCTTATTCCCTGCCACCGGCTTCGAGTATGAGGACACTTCACCCTGTTCCCCGTCAACCAAACTGCTGTAGGCAAGTGCCGAAATTGCGTTTCCTCAACAACTCATCTGCCAAGTCCATGATATCCTTAAGGGACATGTATGTGTGCCATTCTCTTAACACGTCTTGTTGCAAATCAGTGTCGTATAATCCTCCTATGAACAACTGGTTGACTTTGGTTATTAGCCATTCAACCGAGAAGTCCACACCTGGGTAGGCATCGCCGGCAAGTCTCCTTAAAGCAAAGCCATAACCTCTAATGGCTATGTATCATGAGTTCAATGCAACTTTTGACTTTGTCCCGTTCCCAACCACTTTAATGTTTGGTCCACACCTGTGTATGACCTATTGGTATATTTTGGATTTTTATTGACCCAGGTAGTCAGGCTAGGTGCACACTTTCAGAAAATGTATTGATTAACCTACTTTTAGGGTATCTTTTTGTCAATATGGAGTAAAACATGTCCCAAATTTCACATTTTTCATCATCTTGCACTTTTCTATGACATATGCAGCTTATTTTGAGTTTATTTTTTTGTCTGTCCCCTTGGCAATTATTTTCACTCATAGCCATACTGTTTTAAGCCAACTTGTTAACAGGGTACAGCTTGATATATGAAAATTGCAATGTCCTGTTCCCAACTACTTTTCAGAAAAAGCTGTCAACGGACGGTTACATGTGGTGAAGTGAATGTACACGGAATCCAGGGAAGTTCAGTTGATCCTTTTATTGCATAGCTGACATGAGTGTTTCATAAAGGTGGTAACAATGATGACACTCACCAAGATCTAAGCTCTGCCTCCGATCCTATAGCTCAACCTGTCGTAGGTTCTAGGTATAGGTGTAAGGTGTAAGTTGGGAGAGATGATCTTAGAAATAGATAGCTTAGAATAGATAGATTGGGAGCTGCTCAAGCTACCTTATATACTAAGAGCCCGAGCAGCTCACAGTGTTGTGAAATGTTCTGTACATGTGGCTTAATAGAATAGTGACACATTTCATAAGGGGAGAGTGCCACCTGTGGGTAGATTATGTTAATGAGGATTGAGAGGAGATTGTGAAATATCCTCTCATTCCAAATATGGCACCACAGGTGGATCGCACTTCCTCCAGTTAGACTGAGTAGATAAGGTTGGAATGTTATTACATCCTTGTACCTTATGTCACAGAGTCTAATAGAGGAAGTGTGTTTGTGATGACTAAAGGATCCTGGTTCCTATTGAGGAATACAGGAGATTATTGAGTGTGGATCATGGGCAGAGCTTAGGCTTTATATGGCGAAGAATGTAGTAAATATGAAAAATAATAATAATACCCAGAATGGTCCATTGACAAATCCCCACATTTCTACTCGTCTCTGCACGAGTGTAAAGGGAGAAAAATAAGTAGAAAAGATGAGGCCTTGCCAAGTCCATTGACAATTATGGGTATTATGATACAAATACTGGGTTTTGTGAAAAACCTGACGGGTTTGACATTATAAGCAGTTTAAAAAAAGGGTTCCTTTATGGAATTACAAAAATAAAGTTTTTGTGTGGATCAAGTGACTTAATGTATATATACAGGTTTTAAATGCCGGGATATGTACAATGCTTAAAATATATATGTACCGGTTCGTTATCGTGGGAAAATGAAAATTTTTCTGGTTTGATAACATGTTGGTTTTATACAATAATACGCAATGAAATATATCCAGATGAAAATTAACCAAGTTTGGTGATTCTTGGTATTGTGGGGTCAACAATCAACACAAGGGTGATGAGTCTTTGGCTCCACATTACCAAGGCTCATAACTGAAGTTGTGTAGCGTCTGCTACAGTCGGGTATAAGGTATAAGTCAAGGTGGTATTCAGTGTTACTGTTGACTAGAAACATGGTGATTTTTCATGAAAATATACAAAAATGGGATGTATATAACCTGTTGATTATGGATAACTAATTTGACTAAAACTCATAAATACATTTCATAGTTGAGCTTGAAAAACAGTGGTAAAAGGTGATGAATTTTGTAGCACCTAGAGAGGCAAGCCAGAAGGATATTTTTGGTGTGTCTCTCATAAAATTCATCAAAAATTATAAATTAACGTCACAATTGTGTCTCAGCGATTTGGATTTAAAATATGGTTATACAAAAATTCGTTTTGAAAAGTGTCTATTTGTGTTTCTTGAAGTGTCAATTTGGGTGTGTACTGCTGGGAAATAGGTTCTGATGTTCCTTATGGTGATATTGTCATTTGTGGCCTGAAAAGTTCCATGGCGAGGAAGCTATTGGTTTATAAGTTGCCATGTTGTTTTGGTGTTGGTTGTTTCTGGACTTGATGGTACTGGTCCTTTCTCCTTGGTTTTGGCTTCTGGCACTGAAGGAAACGATGCTGTGTTGGTGGTAGGCCTGTTGAGGAAACAACAGGAAGGGGAGACAATTCATCAACCTATAGTTTGTCTGTTATGGGTTGCAGACAGGCCATGGTTAATACAGAGAAAGGACGTGAGATCAATATCATTTTGTCAATGTGCAAAACCTAAGTACAGAACTCAATTGATTTATTTGGCTTAGCGCGGGTCCTGTATCCAGGGACGCTATGGTTAGTTTATCTAAATTCCACCAGGTGGTAGTAGCGAGCTGGCGCTGCACCATAATGGCGAAAAATCAGATAAGTTATGGGGATTAATGTAGGTATGACCTGCTCAGGTCGACTCCTACCTGTCTCAAATATCCTAAAAAAAGGAACTCTGTTGATGTTGATTGGAGGGAAATTTAAATTTTTGGGCCGAAATGGTGGGGGCGAGAAAAAAAAAAAAAAATTTCTTTCCTGTGTCACCAAAATTTTCATCCGGGCTGCTATAAAAGGGGGGTGCGTGATGTCATAATGTTACATAACTAGAGATGGAGGTATATGAGGTCGAGCTCGTCATGCACAACGGCACAATCCTGCATATAACCATCGCTATGTCGGGTGGATTGTAAGTATTTTTGATTTACAAAAAGGGTGATGTTTGAATTTTTGATAATTTTGAGGGTCGAGACGTGGGGCATTTTTGGTCTAATCCACTTCTTGGATTGTATTTCAGCATCACACAGATTCAGTGGATCATCATCCCTCCTGGCGGGATGATTAATGGCTATTAAGGTAAGTTTGATCTGAACAAGTCAAATGGGACATGTGCTAATGTTGTTGTTGTTGTTGTCGGGATGCCACGTGCAGGTGTCACATGACCGATGGTAGTCATGGTGACGGCCGTGACGTCCATCGGTTTCGGTAATTAAAACGAAACCAAGATGGCGCTGGGCTGCCATGTATGGCGCGAAAGTTGCCTGGCTGATTACATCGATCGGGCCAGACGCTGCAGCCGGTGCCAATATTGATGAACATTAGTTTAGGCCAATCTATTGTGTTAGTTAGGCTTAGCTGTGGCTATGATGTTGTTTAGCTCACTGTGTTTTTAGGCGTCTTGCGGAGGCTGGGGGGTTCAGTGTGGGGTGTGGGGGGGGCTGGGGTGAAGGGTAGGCTAGATGGGGGGGCGATCCCCACATAAGCGTCTTTGCGGCATATGTGTGAGGGCTACCTGACATCCCCACATAAGTGTGATGGTATCTTCCAAACGCTACTGACATTTGGGTATAACCTCGGGACGGTCCTAAGTTATATGATTGTGGGGGTGGCCGGCAGTCGCTGAGGTGGGACGGTGGTCTCCGTCATGAACCGAAATTGGCCATGTTGGAATGGTGAGTCGAAATTTAGGGTTAGGGTTAGGGTTAGGGTTAGGGTTAGGGTTAGGGTTAGGGTTAGGGTTAGGGTTAGGGTTAGGGTTAGGGTTAGGGTTAGGGTTAGGGTTAGGGTTAGGGTTAGGGTTAGGGTTAGGGTTAGGGTTAGGGTTAGGGTTAGGGTTAGGGTTAGGGTTAGGGTTAGGGTTAGGGTTAGGGTTAGGGTTAGGGTTAGGGTTAGGGTTAGGGTTAGGGTTAGGGTTAGGGTTAGGGTTAGGGTTAGGGTTAGGGTTAGGGTTAGGGTTAGGGTTAGGGTTAGGGTTAGGGTTAGGGTTAGGGTTAGGGTTAGGGTTAGGGTTAGGGTTAGGGTTAGGGTTAGGGTTAGGGTTAGGGTTAGGGTTAGGGTTAGGGTTAGGGTTAGGGTTAGGGTTAGGGTTAGGGTTAGGGTTAGGGTTAGGGTTAGGGTTAGGGTTAGGGTTAGGGTTAGGGTTAGGGTTAGGGTTAGGGTTAGGGTTAGGGTTAGGGTTAGGGTTAGGGTTAGGGTTAGGGTTAGGGTTAGGGTTAGGGTTAGGGTTAGGGTTAGGGTTAGGGTTAGGGTTAGGGTTAGGGTTAGGGTTAGGGTTAGGGTTAGGGTTAGGGTTAGGGTTAGGGTTAGGGTTAGGGTTAGGGTTAGGGTTAGGGTTAGGGTTAGGGTTAGGGTCTTCTTTAGAAGTCAAATAGATCGTCACATTTTTAATTAATTCTGCATAAATTATAAAGCCACGCCCACCCCAAGAACCAAAATCAATGCAGTAATGCTAACAACGAGTTTCAACCTTTTTAGAACAGAAATCTTTATTTTATTCAGGGTTTTCACATGATGTTCACAGGAGCACCATCGTCTACATGCATGTTCTCTGAGAGGCGCCCAGGCTCCCCTCTTCTCACACGCTTCTTTGTTTGTGGGTTTCTTCTAAACACCAGCTGCTTCTCATCAATTACTACCGGCGTCACTATCCCCCATGAGGTGATTAGAGGTCAAAGTTCCAGTGACGTTTAAGGAACCCCTTAAACTCATAAATGTCCTTTGGAAGACGCGCCGACTTACATCCTTCAAGATGTTTACAGAACTGAAATGCTCCCACACCTGACGTCAGCTGTCTTCTATTTATCACTGTCCCCGCTTCTTATCTCTTTTTCCAATTACAGAGGTCGTCTAAGGTCATTTTATTAGCCGGTTAATTGCTTTCAGCCCATGTGACGTCGATAAAGTTCCAGTACCATGGCGCCATGAGTTCTTTGTGTACCTCCAAACATCCCTTTTTGTTTATACCACGCCTTAGTTATTGCTTACCCACGTGGTCTCTGGACTTTATTCAAAGCGCGTTCCCAACATGGTAAGTTTCTCCTGTCGCCTGCGGCACATTTTTTGAGAACGTGCAGGTTTTTTTTTTTTCAAATAGCCTACCACATAACGTATGTGTAATTTTGGTGATTTTTTTCCCGTCTTCAGCCGATAATATAGTTGATGCCTCAGTCATAACTGTTTTTGGTTCAACCATTGTACAGTTTTCAGTGTTAAAGTAATACACTAATTTATTACTGTTATACAAACTTTAACATAAAAGGATTGGTTCAGCAAGTGATAAACATTTGGTATCTACATTCCTTTTAAAGACATGTAATATGTATGTGTGTGTGAGCAGGTGTGGGTGTGTATGTGGGTGGGTGGGTGTGTATGTGGGTGGGTGGGTTTGTTTTATACCCTCCCCTGGAGTAGCCTATAAGGCCCTAAAACCTAAAACAGAGCATTGCCCACAGGAACAGATACAAAATGTGCCCTCCTCCTATCACTGAAACTTCCTCATAAATATGCACGCACCCCTGATGCTGCCCCCCCCCCCCCATACTTCAAGTGGGAGGGAGGGGAACTTTTACAATCACATCCTTTTTTTATATATGCACGCATTAATTATTGATTTTTGTGAAAATACCATAGATTTTCATATTATTCATCAACACGTGGCTGTGTATACATTTTTTTTCTAAATCAATTTTTCAATACTTTAATAATTTCATTGACAGTGGAGGTGCCGGATTTTAGCATGTGTCTGTGGCAGTGCCTAGCTTGGTATCAGTGGACAGTTTTAGGGTGGGGGGGGTGTGTGTGTGTGTGTGTGTGTGTGTGTGTGTGTGTGTGTGTGTGTGTGTGTGTGTGTGTGTGTGTGTGTGTGTGTGTGTGTGGATCTATAAAAGGAGGGAGTGGCTGGTATTGGAGTATCAGTTCCTTACTGGAAACCTTCGCTGCTACACCATGGCTCACTATCAAGCTATCCTTGACTTGCCTGTGTCAGAGGTGATGGTGGTGGGAAGTCCGGCTAGGGCCCGTGTGGAGGCCAACCAGATTTTTCACTATGGCTATATAGTGAAGAATCATAGAGAAATCGTTGACCATGGTGATGTGCTGGTCGCCATGTACTCTTGCCGCTACTTTCTGGGTTCGGTTCTACGTCGGCAGGCCACTGTGGCCCTCTTGGTTAAGGCCTTCACTAATATTGGGTCCTGGCCCATGGACACTAACCTCGGGCCACGTGAGCAAGTGTTGTGGGACTACCTGATGGCAGTCTCCTTCTTCGATTTTGCTTCGTCTGGGGATCCATTTATGGCTGCTGAGTACGGAGTGGAATCGATGGAGGCCCGGCTTGTTGAATGGGATCATGACCACGGCCACATGTATGGGCCGAGCCCCCCCTACCATCCCGTCAGTTTTGAGCCCGAGGCTCTGTGGGACACCGACTGATTGACTGAAACCCAGGGTGTAAAAACCCTCCATCTCAAAGGCCCTTTTTAGGGCCAACAAATTGTCCGAAAAGTTTTGTATTCTCTCTCATATTGTTATCCCCTGGTGGTGAACTGGGGGCAGTCTAGGCTGTGGGCAGTTTAGGATGTTTCCACAGTCACCGGGGAGGGCTGGTGGTTAAGAAAATTAGCAATAGTCTGCATGTTTAACCTTGTCCTCTCCTCCTGGTGTTCATCAATAATTATATCTGTTCTGTTTTCCAGTGCTGTTATGGTCACCGGGCTGATGCCACAATTATTTTGGAGAAGCATAGAATAGTACAGTCCTTTGTTTTTTAAGGGCTGGTATGGTACTAAACCTAGTGCGCCAAGGTAGGTGTATCACCTAAGGGAGGTTATAAGCAAATTCTCCGCTCTGTGTGGTTATAACTGCTGGATGTACATTCCTTTTATACACATGTAAAATGTATGTATGCGTGTGTGAGCAGGCGTGGGTGTGTATGTGGGTGGGCGGGTTTGTCTGTGTGTGGGGGGTAGTGTTTCATGTCTTCATTGAGCTTTAGGTAATTTCCACTTTAAAAATACAAAGCTTTATACGTATAGTCGAGCAGGTAATACAGTAACCTTTTCTACTACAGTTTAACCTGTCCACGATGTACTTTTTGTTAACCACTGCTGTAGTGTTCCAAGACGTTTCACCCTTTTAGCTATGGCTCTGATATTGCTTCCGTTTAACCTCTTGTATAACGCGATGTTTAAATGTGAACAAAAAGAGGCTATCTTACAACCCCTGCACATTCTCTTTTTTTTAAAAGTGAAATCTGTAAAATAACGCCGCAGGCAGGTAGGTTGTGCTCCACCGGAGGTTAAACCTAGTGAAAATAGAGCACCATAATCGTCGTCACATTTTCTACAATCGTTACATCGAAACCAAAACTTAAGGTCCGTACAAGGCGGGGTGGTAGGCGCAAAGTCGTTACTTTTTAAAACACCCAACTGGCGTTTGGTGTGAGACTCCATAACATCAGTAAACATTTTAGTGCAAGTTCGCTTCCCGTCATAGCACATTCCGCAATATCTTGCTCTTGTACCCGTTTTAGTGTTATTTGTAATTTCAGCCATCACATTTACACTGTTAGTGGTATAAAATCGATGAGAGTATTTAATATGAATTTGACCTTTGGTTGTCACTGCAAAATCCTGAATTAATAAGGGTAAATACTTTAATGGTGACCCGCATACAGAACAAGATTCGATTGTGGGATTGATGTCTGAAACAGTGCGGCGGGGCCTATCCACTGCTGTATTTTCTACGTTTGTTGCTAGGCGACATGCCATGCACACCATGATACCGGAATAACTTTTTAACATTTGCCACACATTATTTTCTACTGCCCCTGAAACTCCCAAAGGTCCAACACATTTTGAAAAACAAAAACAGTGTCTTGGGTTAATTTCTAATATTTTAGTACACAATCGTCGCTTTCCCATTTTAAAAATCTTTTCAGTCAACTGTAAGTGATCGTTGCATTGCAACAGGTCCGGGTGAACCTTTTCAGCTCGACGGAGCATTTCATTAAAAGCCAAAAGTTGACCATCCGTCATTAATAAACAGTTATAAAGAATTCTTTCGTGAACGGCTAGTCGTCTTATGTAATTTATATCGGGTTGTATTTCAACTTTAAAATTCTGTGTTCCCTCTGTCCATTGCCTGGTTATACGAGCACTGGTAGCTGAGTTATTTATACTCTTAAAAGAACTATATTTTCTGTTCAGTAAAGTAGCACGATACACACTTTTTGAGTTTTTTGCTTTGTCCTTAACCATTTCCGTCAGTTTTCTTTGGGTTTTTATGAGAATGCTTTTTTCCTTACCATTTATAACCTCTCCCGTTGCCTGACGCATTGTAGCATATAGTAGTTCTCCACACTGTTTTAAGATGGAGGTGTGGGCTTCTACACGTGTAATCCATGTAGACCTAAAAAAGTATGCAATAATACGTAAAACATGAACGCAATCCCGATTTTCTGCATACAGGTTACCGTCCTGTGGTAATTTAACCACCTCAGCCACCCAGGAAAATACCTGAACAAGTTCATGTGTCTTAAAGTCCCGTAACCATTCCTCGGATCCATATGCATATGGTACATCTTTTTTAGGATTGTCTTGTGGGAAGTAAAAAGGTAGTCCTGGCCCACAAACTTGTGCTATACGATACCGCACATTGTACAACTCTGATATTAAAGTAGATGTTATATTGAACATTTTGTTTTGTTCCTTACTCCTTTTAGCCTAGCAAGTATCTGTACAATATAGTGCGATGTATACCACTTATATACTGTCTGACGCTCATACATTCACTACTGCACCTGTTTTGCGTACCCCCTCTTTTATGATTTGAAAAACTAAGCTGTAAAAACACATTTTGTTTCATGTATGATTATTTTAGCTTTTTCTCAGCGTCATGTGTATTTATACAACATTCTACACGTCTTATAACCTTCATTATTAAAGAATTAACAGCTGTAACAGACGAGTTATTTAATTTAAGTATGATTCCCTCCAGGGTAGAGCATTAGAAAGTTGCTTTAAAGAAACTCCCTGTCTAAAAAAGTCTTTGGTTTTAACCACAAGTAGGTATGTGCCAGAGCGTTTTTTATCCATTGGCTCACTGCCTTCATGTATTGTTAAGTTGTTTATTTTTTCCGTTAAGGAATCAATGGTGGGAGATGAAGTTTTAGATTCAGGGTTAACCCCAATGCTGCTAATGCAAGAGCTGTCATCAAGGAGGCTATTACCACCATCAGGGGTTGAAATGTCATCTTCACCACTTGATGTGTTCTGGTAAGGTACTTGTATTTTTTCAGTTTCCACGGGGTTGTAATTTACAGGAGAAAAGGTGCTCTCCGTCCAACAAAAATCATTAATTGACACTGGTAAATAACTGTCCTCCATGTAACAATCGTCAGTTTCATACTGCGGGTGTAAAGCCAATGCGTTACGTATTTCTTCTTCTAATGTAGGTGTGGTGCTGCCTATTGAGCTGTAATTTACCAGTGAATCATAAACAAAATCGTCTAGGTCTTCATCACTTGTAAAACTTTCAATCTCATCTTTGGGTGGGTAAAACCTGACATTAACACGTCGGTCATAATGCTGTAATTTAAACAAAGCTCGTGTGTCTAAGGGGATGCTATGGTTTACCCAGGAGCTGAAAGAATGTTTCACTTCTGTGTTTTTTACAAAATATGTTAGGTTATTTTTATTAGTGCATTCAAAAACCATGTTGTGACACATTTTTAACCATTTAATTCTCCATGAGTCCCACATGTTATAAAGAGGACTTCCTTCGTTCCACATTTGTCCCTCAAAACAAAATTTTAGAAAGTCGATTTCTATGCCTTCTTTAAAAAATGCCATCATTAATTCAGTCATTTGAATATTTTGATTATACGTTGTGGGAACCATCCCGTTACACGGATTAACACTTGTTTCCACTGAGCACAGTCCACAGCGTTCATAAAGGTCAACACCATTTTTTTTATTGTCATATGGCATGGATAATCCAGACATGTTGCTAGCTATGCGGCCGTACACGGGATGTGACATACAGAGAAGATTACACACCTTAATTGCACATAATTTTATGTCGTTAAAGGGTACCTCGTGGCATGCAGTATGTATGTTTAGCACATTAAAGATTAACGTAGTTATTGCAGCATTAAAGTAGCTAGATGCATTTACTCCATCTTCATTTGAAACAACATTACTGCTAAAGGTCTGCAAAGTTTCAAATAAACTCTGACTTACATTTTCCAACAAAAGCCAGCGGCCACGATCATCAAGTATCCAATTAAAAAGGTCTTTTTCCAGGTCCTCATGACCGTATATTCTGCTAATGTATGTTAAAGTACGCGTTATGTCAGTAGAAAGCACATTAAAATGTTGAGCCGTAATGACTGAACATTGGTTGTCTGCTGTTTTAAACTGAACGTCGAAAAAGCCACCTACCGTTCTATCTATTTTTCTGAAACCTTTAAGCCAATAATCTCTCATTGATCTAATTTGTTTAGCTAAAAAACTTTCCACCTCAGTAAATATCTCCGCACAAGACGTTGCATAGACGTGTTTAAGCAAGGAATAAGCCAATTGTTTAACACGGTTCTCAAAAGGATCCATATCAAACAATGACACTTTCCACTGATGTTTTAAAATCTCCTCCATTAAAATGTCTCTGTCTTTATATTCGGTAATTTTCGAAAACATAATTGGATTTAAATCTTTTAAAACATTATCCGCGATTGTCCACCAAGTGTCCATTTGAAAACCATTGCTGTCCTTAGGATGGCATAGTTTAATTACATCTTTATACAGGTCGTGTACAAATGCCTTTTTATTCACTAAAGCACTTAATTGTGACACTATACTTTCATACTTCATAACGGCAAGTTTAATTTTTTCATGACTTTCCTTCCAGGGTTTAAAAACATTTTTCTGCCATATTTGTAAAAGTTTTTGGCCAGCCAGCTCTTCAACAGAGCGATGTAAATAGTCTGTTAATGAATTTACAACTTCATATGGCCATAACCGAACTGAAGGCTTGCAAAAGTTATCATACGCCTTTAGGTATTCTTCAACATCTGCATGGTTTTGAAAACAGTCAGATACCCCATTGTTGTTAATTTTAATAACTAGGGTGGTTATATGGGGCCAAAGTGGCTGATTTAGATTTACGCTGTTCCGTCCTAAACTACATGCTACACTGGCACAATCTCTCAGGGTGTCCTCTATTTTAGGTAAAATGGAAAGCAAGTTCCAATAGTTTACTTTCTCGAGTAGTTCTACCATGTTTTCCACAATGCATTTTTGTATTGAGTGGTCAAAGTTTTTTATAGGAAGTGAATTTAAAAAAAACAGGTAGGAATTAATGTCAAAGCCGTTTCTTTCTAGAAAACCAAAACCTACAGCGCTGCGATAAAAATGTCTATTTTTTGATTCTAGTAAACATTGTTTGACATGTTCTTGAACGTTTACTGGAGGTGAACCTACCCGTAGAGAAAACGCAGCCCGGTGGTACTTGGCGAGCTCCTCTAGATCATCTACTTTCCAGTCGAGAACGGATTTTCCACACGTTTGAAAATTTAAAGCCTTTTCAATGCAGATAAATTCTTTTTTGTCTGGGCCCTTTCTTTCTTTCATAAAATCTTTAAGCCTTTTTTTAAGCTGTGCATTTTGTACACTTTCAACACTGTAAACAATTTGATTGTCTGATGACGGGGAATATATATGCGGTATTGCATGAAACACAATTTTAAGGTCGGAATTATTGTACTCGTTTTCCACCACGTTCATAACTACAGAGAGAGCGAGCTGATAGTCTTTAAAAGGTGAAGTCAGTTGTGCAATCTCGTGTTTTAATTCCACCATCTGCAATTTCAAAACCTTTTTGTTTTGAACGGTGTATATTAGCAGGTCCTCCTCATTAGTAAATAAAGCTGCTTGGGCTGAAAACTCAAGTATTTTAGTATGTACCCGTTTTATGTGATCGATGTAAGCAATGTAGTTTGTAGGCCTGTATACTGCTTCAGTGGTGTTATCCTCCAGAGCGCTTATAACCTTGCTTATATCGTAACCTGCACATGTCACTTTTTCCTTGAACCTATCAAGGGCTTTTGCATTTCTGTAGTCGTTAAGTGCTTTTTGAGTTTCTAAAATTGCAGTACTGTATGCCAAACGCGAACACATATTTTTTTCAATGTTATCAATATAGGCGGAGGATAGCACGGAAAACGTGTTAACACCTTCTCCTAAATGCATGTTGATATTTTCCACGATCCAATCATTTAGAACATTCCACAAACTCCCTTTCACATGAAGACTAGCTATATCAACATCATGTTTTACAGCCATTTCACCTGCTATCCATGTGGAAAAATAATGGGGTAGGTCTTTAAAACAACGGGGATCTACCTTATAGTATACCGCATCCTGAGTGTACACCAACACCAATCTAACACCAAAGAAAAGAGGCTCGGAGGGTATAACAACACCATGTACTCCACTTGATAGGTCGTAGGTAGCAATAACAATTCCAGATGTTGTGATACTATCAGGTATAAAAACAGCATGGATCAATGAAAAAATTTCAGCTAATCCCTGCTTTGATGCATATGACCAACTTTCCCACCATTTCTTATTTAAAATGGCTTTAACAGGTTTAGTGAAAATACAAGACCCGTGAACCTCCTCACATTTTTCACTAGTTTCTAATACAACGTTTTTCATATTTAGTCTTACTAACAGTATTTGTAGATGATTTTTTTTACAAATCATTCATTTCACTTTTTACAGTTACACCATCCAGATGTGACGATGGAATACAACTTTAATATATTGGATGAGGTGTTTAACTCTGGCTTTACAGCAAAACAAGCACACGAGCACAGAAATGCAATAGTTAAAACAACACAAACGGGTCGGCGGCACTGGTTTCCTATTGAAGTAAACGCAAAAAATAAAAACCGCATAAGAAGAGACGTTGCATGGAGGTATGGAGCAAGTAGTTCATCAGGAGCTTTTCATTTTACTAGAGGCCGTATCGGTTATGATTTAAACACTAACACCTGGAAACAGGTAGCGCAAGACGATGAAACATCCTTTCCCGTGAACATTCCAATTCATTCGATCGATAAGCTCAAAGTGGTGAGTGTGGGACTTGTTATGGAAAATACATCGCGGGTGATGAGTCTTACTGGAGCTGTAGGTGTTCAAATTCGATCTGGTAAATCGTCATCTGACGTGTTTCTCCAAGAGGTAAGCAAATGTGACACGAAAGCAACTATGGCGAGGTACAAAGTAAACGACGTTACCAATTTAAAACATGCACACTACAATTTGTCAGATGAAATGTGCATAGTTAATGTTAATATGCCGCGTGGGTTTCCAGAACTCGCTGTCAATTTGCGTGCAGTGGCTGCTTGGCACCGTTGTAAAAATCCTGAGAGTCGAGTAGTGCTTCATGTGCTTCCGGAAGAAGAAAACAATAACTCAATCACTGTTGACAGTGTTATATCGGCTGTTAGAAACGAGCACACATTCAAGAAAAAAGCAGTGAAAAGTAATGTGTTTCCTCTTTTGACAAAGTCTCAGTTTAGAACACATAAATGCATTGTACGATACAGTGATGAACACTGGCTTTCGGGTGTAAACCCTTTGTCCCAACCGGATACAATGAATGCTGTAAATTGTGTTTGCGTAAAGTGTAACAAGGTTAAAAAGGTGACAAAATCAAAAAGAGACACGTTTCACCGAACTAAGGTACCGGTTCAACTTATTTATAACGAAACCGACAAAACAAAGCATCGGGCAGCTTGTTTGGCCCCTTTATATAAAAGCCATGAAATTCAAGTTCACGACCGCAGTCTTAATTGCAGTGCCGTGGCGGGAAATAGATTAATACCGGTTATTTGCAAACTGACAGGGATGTTACTACAGGACGAAAAAACGGCTCTTATTGACTTGGCACTAGTAAGATGTTTAGCTCAACTGGAACTTCAGTCTTACGGGATATTGCCTGCACATGTAATGACTTTGTGTGAAATCATGTGCTGGCAATTAGAAACGCGATACATGACACGGGAGCAACAAGTGCACATTTACAAAACTAAACTACAGCCCCTACTGTCAAAATTACATGTCAGTAGACAAAACTTTTCCCAATCAGGTGGGGTGTTTTGTCATGCCATGATACGAGGAAATAAATCCAATGTACTTTACGATCAGCTGTTGGTAAGCCACAAGTATAAAAACCAGGACACTATAAGCACTTTTAAAACAAGAAAAAGAAAGTTTGCTAACTACATCCACCAAAATTCTGAAATTTTAAATGAAAAATCAAGTAAACATCCAAGAAGGAATAGAGGTCCTGTTTATATGGCTACTTGTGGTTTAACTAAGTACAGAGACCGAATGGAAAAACATGGGATGAAACCACCTACAGTAGAAGAAATGTAGTATCCCGAAAAACTTTTTTAAAAATACCTTTTCGAAATAAAACTGCAATGAGACTCAGGTTAACAAATTTATTAAAATGAACCTAATGATAAGCTGACATGTTTTTTAAATACTGAATTGCATTTTTTTCTTCTGTCATAAATACTTACATTTTTTATTAATTCGGTGGCATGGTATAGGGTGACAAAATGTAATAATCGTTAGGTCCCTTTAACATCATTGTAAGACCACTGTCATTATAGGGAACCTTTTTCCCAGTTTTAAACAATGATGAGTCAGTGGTTTGTGTGTATGGCACAGTAAAGCCCATAGCTGCAGGAACATCTAACATTCCTAAAACAGGTCTGTCTGGAGTACAATAATCAACTACCTGTGTTTTAAATACCATGTCCTTTGTATTAAAATTCTTAAGTGAATTCATCGTGTATACAGATTTTTCATGGGGTGACAGTATACCCTGGGTGTTCCACATGTCATAGAGTTGTTCTAGTACAGCTGTTGTAGAACATGGTGGCTCAGGGTTGCTGTGTTGATACTTGTTGGTAGTGTGCAAAACATGAGCACGGGAATGCGGCAATAAGGGGGTTTTATCAAGAGTGTACCGCATGGAATATAAGCTTCCGAGTTCACTGGCGTATGTATTCACAGATATTTCTTGGCTTCTGTAAAATCTCTCCCATGCTGAGTTTTTGGATCCTGTGAGGGGAATGCATGCAGTTCTTTCTATGCCTAAAACAGGTTGTATCTTTTCATTTGGCTCGCCCACTGGACGTAACAAGGGTATAAACTCGTGTATGTTTTCTGATTTTTTGCGTTTAGTGTTTCTGGTAGGTATGCCTAGTTGTTGAAGAATAACATCTTTGTCTACTTTGTCTAGTGTTTTATTTTGATGAAGTGCGTTTTGTAAAGAATAATATCGACTTCTGGTTATTCCATCACGACTAATTACGGGCTTTCCTGTAACGTATTGTGCTTGAGGGATGGCAGTTTCATTCGGATAAGCTGTCTGTACCAAAAGGGCACCGGCCCCCAAAGTGTTTCGTGTTGTCATGGTGGTTGTCTTGGCATCTATATCAATTGCACCGTCACCAGTTTCTATTTCTCGCACATGGCCATTTGAAAGAATCATTTCATGCGAGCCAACAAGAGTAAAAATAGCTTGTTCTGAATACATTTTATCATGACGAATATAGTCCACTGCAAAGCCTGGATGACAACCAGCCATTATTGAAGCCGAAATAGCTTTTGGCGTTAACAGGCAAAACTGCATCATGAGGGCTGCAGCCTTGAGCACAGGTGGCCAACTTTCATTTAATATAATAGCGATGTTGCCATTCATTACCACGTCACCTGCAAACGACCCATCCTCTTCAAATCCTCTGACTGAGCTTCTACTTTCACTTATTAAAAAGCTGTCTGAAGATGCACCAATGTTATTTGTGTTTGTCATTACTCCGTTCGCTAATATGGGTATAACAA
The DNA here is from genome assembly GCA_949317995.1 of Acholoe squamosa. NCBI lineage: Eukaryota > Metazoa > Annelida > Polychaeta > Phyllodocida > Polynoidae > Acholoe > Acholoe squamosa. Next base: position 21,080 of record OX439051.1, on the reverse strand, counting down.
TGTTCTTGCAAACGGGCCAGTAATTTGCGGTGTCCAAAAAATCAGCAAATAAAACATTTAAATGTTCAGCGTTGTGACCCGACCTGGCAAAAGTAGTTTTAAATATATTTGCCAGTTTTTTTGCAATATTTTTAACATAATCTGGGAGGTCAGCGTCGTCTCTGTCATATTGTGCACGAGGCAAAGGTTCGGCATTTGCCAATTCCGTGTTTAAAATATTAACTTCTTTTTCAGATGCCCCACTTGCCAACATAAACTGACCTCGAAGTTTCATTACATGTGTACTCATAACAAATGGAGGAACGGCCATGTAAGTATTTCGGGGTTCAAGTTTAAATGATTTTTTACCGTTTATATTGTTTTCATTCGTGCACACGTTGAAAAATGGGTGTAGCTCTATCATTTTAAGCTTGCGCAATACAGTTTGTCCCTGTTCATAATCATCGCCTGTTGCAGTACGGTTTCTAAAGTATGTCTTAAAAAGATCGTTCCTCATATGAGCAGTTGACAGTTTTTCAACAAAGAGTGTTTTCATATAGGCTAAGTCTGGTGAGTCAATACCGGCATACACTTTAAGATTGTCATTTAGGGCCGTTTGTAGGTCCGTAGCATCGTACAAGGCAGGATCCATGAAAGCAGTTTTCAGTTCATTAAGACCGAATGTTAAACGCTGCGGTGAAAGACCAGGAGTATACATGTGCACGGGCTTAACTGAAAAAAGGTTGCGTGGCTCCACACTGCTAGATGCGGAAGTTTTGTCACCACCTGAAACAACCGTTGAAATCCACTTATTCATTTGCTCATGACTTTCATCTATGTCACCCAAAGTTATTCTAAGTAGGTTATGCTTGACAGACACCAATGAGGGAGTGCGACCATAATGATCCGGTATGTCACTTATGTGACTATATTCACGTGTGTGATCTACAATGTAGGCTTCGTTACCATGCAAAACATAAAGATTATCGGCATTTACATCATAGGTACACAATTTGTACCTGTCCCTGTTAGACGTTCTAGCCTTACCGTCTTCAACCTTGTTTCCGGCTATCAGCTCCTTTCCTGCTTCTGCTATTTTTAAGAAACCTTTACCTTGCTTTCCTTGTTTTGGAAAAGTGCCGTCTTTAACACTTTTTATCAGTTCCTCCAGGGCAGAGCTATTCATGTCATGTTCCTCTTTTGGATACATTTTAGCAGTGCATTGCGAAGGATCCTCTAAAAATGCTCCTCGGGGTTTATAATACACACTTTTAACGTCCACTAACCGACATGGTCTAAGTGTTTTGCTTACCGTGGGATGGGTGGTAATAAAATTGTATGCCTGCATGCTGAGATGTATAGTGCCTTTTAAATCAAAAAATGCATGATTGTTCACATCGTATATCATAGCTTGGCTATCGTTTTGAGTTATATTGTTTACCGCCTTAAGTCCCGCATCTATAAGGTTTGGGAGAAATGTTGCGGGAGAACGACCTAGACAAAAGGCTACACGACAAGTGTCTTTGGCATACTCCCTGGCTAGGGTTTGTTGCAGGAGTAAGTTGTTTTCCCAGTCACCTGGCGTGGATCCTTCCGCGGCAGATGTGGCAAAACGTTCATATACTCTGGCCAAAGAGTATGGAATAGATGTTTCCAATAAGGTAACGACTGCTTGGTCAATCACTCCCTTTTCATGCGAACTTTTTAATGCAAACATGGGTGGTTTTATTGTTTCTTCAAGTTCCTGGAGATAACACCGTGCTTCACTTTCTGCTTGTTGTTCCATCATTTCATAATTTTTAACAGCTTCGCTTTCTGATCCACCAACAACATCAAAAGTAGCATATTTTGACCTTAGTCTTTCAACAGCGTCCACTGTAGCTGCTGGAATGTTCACTCTTGCCGATCTGTCTGTTTGCACATAGTCACGTTCGAGATGGAAGGTAGAAGCAATATCCGGTCTTGTTGTTTTGCATGAAACCGGTGCAGGGTTTGTTGTCATTACTTCCAGTTGATCATATAACCTATTAACATGTAGGTTATGCATCATCGATAGGTTAAAGGCTTGCCCTAGTGAAGAAGATATAATTGATCGGTCGTCGCCTAAAAACACGGACACGATGTCGTTGCATACATCTTTAGCTTTTAATATCGCCTTGTAATTACCCATGGAATCAGTTTTAAAGTAATTAACTATTTTTTGTGCCAAACAGCGTTGAAGTAAATGGGAAGCCGAATTGCCTTTTCTCGGTAAAAATTTCAAGTTAAGTCCGCTTTGGTGTGTCATATAGGGACTTCCCATTGGTACAGAAACTGCCATGATCGCTTATATGTTTCGTTTTTAACAAAAAGTCAAAAATGTGCAAAGCAAAAGTAAGGTACGCCTCCTCCTACCTACTGCGTATATAGACAGAACTGTTCTTTGTTACAATACATGTAATATGTATTTTTTTCTATGTGAAAACGGGTACCAGTGTTCATGGTAAACAACATACTCACTCTGTACCAGACAACCGATTCAGGGTGTTAAAACTCACACATAGAAAACAGACATTCACTTATGCATCGGTTGCGGTGGAGAGTGAAGGTACAGTCTTAGTAGAAGCCTGTAAATGTTTGGAGATTGACTCGAAGAACCAGAACACAATTTAAGAGGGATACAGTTCACATTTGATTTTACCTTAAAACTGTTAAAGTAGTGTTTGTTTAAGGAGTAAAAAATGGAGGTAAAAAGCAGAAGTGACAATACAACCATGCTTGATTTTCAAAACAAATGGTGGACGTACACAAATCATTATTCGGACCGCAATTTAAAAGAGCATGACATGCCTTCAGAGGTGGGTGATAAATGCTGCAAGCTGGACGGACATCTCTCAACGAGCCCCAAAGATTTTATACAACCCATCGTCCTTACATGTCATGATTTTGCTGATGATACGGGAAAACAATGTTTCCTACGTGTTTATGGAGTTCGTAAAGCCATGTATCTAATGTTTAAGACGTCTCGACCCAAAAAATGGTTATACACCACAGAAAGACAGGCAATGCTCAGAAAATTTCATAGCCTAGAATTACTGGAGATAAAGGACATGAAACTCGTGTATAAGCCACCCTGTAAGGGAGCTTGTAAAGGTCCTACGTTGATGTTGAAATTATACACAAGCAACAATGTTAGTGTAAGAAAAATAAAGGAAACTCTAAAACTAATAACTACACCCGAAATGCACTGTATCGACATAACAACAATGCACGATGAGGCTTTGACTCCACAAACTAGATGGTTTAATGCAAAACGTGCTCAAATCGTGGGGCGTCTTCGAACTGCACAGCCCATTATGGTAAAAAACATGTGTAATTACTATGAAGCCTATGTACATCATAATGACATTATTTTTGATAACATGGAGAATATTGACTTTCCATACCAGTCTGTCGATGAGCGAAGCAAGTTTTATGATGAAATAATGGACCGGTACTTGTACCCTATTGTAACAGAATATGCATCTGTTCCAACAAAAAAAGTTATTTGCAAACATATTTTCAAAGCAAAGAAATTATTTTGTGCCTTTTCAGCTTCAACATGGACATGGTATGAGTTTAAAAAGGCTTTTCTTCATAACATTTTTTCATGGGTACTAAAAAGTCATCAAAACACGTCACAGGACAACGTTGTTAATATAGACGGTGGATACAGAGAAGAATATCTAGCATTAAAAAGCCATGTTAAAGACAAGGGGGGATACAAAAAAGACGAGGCATGCTTGATTGGCAATATACCATTAAGTGAGGCTGTGGAATTGGTTTTTTATGAAACTCTCCACATTGCATACAGAGTTAAAGCTGCATTAAAATTGTACTGGAAAAAAAATGTACTGTCAAAAAATGTAGACGAACGAGAAAACTACTTAAAACCTTTAACTGTTCAAATATCTGAAGCTAAAAGGTGGCTAGTGTTAGACATTGAAACCGACTATCAGCCACACAACTTTAAGGATGACAGTATCATAATAATATCCACTGTTTTGTTTGATCACTCCAGCTCTTCTACCGTGTCTTATAAACAGTTTTATTGTTTGCCGCCCGGTAGAACAGAGGATGAATACATCGGCACAAGCATGAATTCTTTCCGGCGAGATGTTACTTTTCTCATTAAAAAGTTATTGGGTAGTGTTGTAAAAGAGACAGAAAAAGAGTTGTGCGAAGCTTACGACGTGTGTATGGTAGCGTCCGAGGAACAACTTTTAACACAGTTTAATAATTACGTGTGCGAGCTACGTTGTTCTTTCATAGGATATTTCAACGGTCATTGTTTCGACTTGCCTTTTATAACCAAAAGACAAGACAAGTACAAACCGTCAAAAAAACTGTTGGACCATGGTGAAAATGAAAATGAGAAGCAGCGTCGATGCATGCTACCTTATAGTTTTTCTTACAAATGGGATCAAGGTTACATAAGGTATGACCCACCTACAAGAAAGCACAACCACAAAACATTTGGTCATGATGTATGGGCTTCGAGGATTCATCAGGCAAGGGAAAGGTTAAGCGGAACACATTGTCTTAAGAAAGTGAAAGATTCAACCTTTTCTTTTCCATGTAAGGAGGGGTCTGAAAGTGAAAGTGACAAAAATGAAGAGAGCGAGGACGAAGACGACAATACAATTCGAAACCATCCTAGCATAAACCCCCAACGTCGTGCAACCTCTCAGGGCAAATATTTAAGCTCTGCGCGAAAAATACAATCCATCCTCATGAATCAGGTAACCTTAGTGGGCGTTATGAAATTTGTAGCAGATAATGGACGGTGTTGCAAGCTAGAAACCGCTGCACAAAAATACTTGGGGGTGGGTAAGTTTCATGATGTTGAGGTTCAATATGACAACATGTACAAGACGTGGTTAAGCGGAGATAACGTTAAGCTTGCTGCCTACGCTATGATTGACGCTATATTAACATGGCAACTAATCGTGGTAAAGAAATTAAATACTTTTTATTCAACGCTAAGTGGAATCATCGGTTTGTCTGAAAGGGAAACCTATCTCAACGAATGTTTAAGGAGACTGATTTCCGTGGTAAACAAACTAGGTTACTGTGACAATTTACTTACGCCCGACACCACTAATCACAGGGAAGACCAAATGTTGTGGATAGTCGACCACGTGTGGAAACACTCGGATTATAAGCAGCTAAGACCGCCCGGCGGGTCAACAGTACCAGATGTATTTGGGGTGTTTTTTACCCCGTGTGTTACACTAGACTTTAAGGGACAGTACCCGGCAATAATGGCCGGGTATAATTTGTGCATGACATCCATGATCGAAAGGGAAGACATTGTGCGCTTGGGGTTAAAAAAAGATGACTACATTGTAGTAAAACTTCAAAATGCACGTCCTGTCGTGACCCATGCTTGTGATAAAATCAACAAAAAATGTGATGCTGGCGTAAATGGTAAAGGAGATCCTATGAAATGCCACGCGGATTTAAAATATGAAATAGTTGAATATGACGCATATTTTGTACGAGAATCTTATTACAAATCGATTTTAAACATTTGTTCCCGGGATATGAGTACAGCTCGTAATACTTACAAGTCTCTTCGAGATATCAGCAAAAACAAAGGTGACTGGTTAAACTGTCAAATATACGAGATATACCAACTTGTCGTGAAGGTCATAATTAACTCTATGTACGGGGCCAGTATGAGAATAGATTCAATAGTGGGTGATGCAATTACAAACACAGGTCGGTCTCAATCGCGACAACTGGCGCAGTTGGCTGCGTCAAAGGGAATGGCTGTTATGAATGGAGATACCGACTCTGTATTTTTACAGTTAATTTCCAATCCCGAGGATTGCACAACATTTGCTGCCATGGCAAAATACTTTCACATGGACCCGAGCAAAACGACTGTACACGATATAATAGACAAAATGTTTTCTTTGGCTACAGAGTTTACAAATGAAGTAAACTTTGGAAACACACAGCATAACACGGAGGCCTTGTACCCCGAACCTTGTTTTTTAGAATTGGAAAAAGTTTTTCCCTCCATAATTAACATCAGAAAGAAAAACTACGTAGGTAACACGATAACCCCTGAATACAAAATTAAAATGCACCGTTCTGGGATGACGGGGAAAAAGTCAGACACTACACTTGTTAAAACTGCTTCCCAGTTTGTGTCCATAAAACTGCTACTTCGTAAAGATTTCGAGGGGTTTCTCAGCTTCATAAGACACATGCACGATTTTGTTTCCTGGGAAATTCATCACCAAGACATACAAAACAGAAAAATACAAGAACTGTGTAATAAAATCGATGAAAAGAACATGAACTGCATAGTAGCAGAGAGGGCCAGAAAAGAGATAGCAGGAATAAAAAGGAAAGAAGACCAACGCCAAATGTCGGGAACCTGTTACATCCCGCTCGACTGGTTAATTAGCATGGAAAGAGTAGGTGACATGGATGGCTCCGGACCTAAAACTATCGCCACTAAAAGAGCAATAGACTCGTGTAAATACTTGGGAGCAGAAAAACACAATGCTCCAATGTACATGGAAGTTTGCAGGAATTCATCAGTTCAGGTAACGGCAGGCTTACTTACCATACTCGATACCTTTCTCTCTGCTCCTCAATGTAAGGCCCAAAAATCACGCCTAACAAAGCGGCACCGCTTATCCCACAGTCTGGAATACCATGAAAAGCATGAAAAGTCAAAGGAAGCCAAGGCAACCAGATTAGCACTGGCGGAAATGGAAACTTCTAAGCTCTGCGTCACAGCAATGCCAAAAGAGTGGCGAGTACAACCAAAAGTAAAGTACTGTCCCACAGAAGAACAGCGGTACATGGCCGAGCATTTAAAAGAGTACATGGAGGTTTATGACAAAGCATATGAAATAGACCGCAAGGAAAAAGACTATCATTTCATTCCGGTTCCTACACCTTCTACTCTTAAGTCCCCGATGGTTGACGAATTGGCTGAAAGGCTGCGGGATTTCATTTCCAACCCTTTAAATTGCAATCCAGATCCTTTTCCGCCAACATGTATGTTTTCCCCCGAAATGTCTGTATCACGCCTAAGTCAGCTAAATGAAGATCACTCTTGGGAAAACACAGGCACCGGTTGTGATCTATGGGAGCTGTATGTTAATGATTTGTTTAAAAAAGGCCTTCATTACATCTCTTTGGGTTGGTCAAAGAACCGAGTGAGGTTTCAATTTCACCGGAAACTTGTAAAAAAAGAGAATTATCGCTTGTTCGGTCCGGACATGTCTTCCTTTAAGCGGTCCAACATTCACTGTCTTAAAGAAATGCAAGAAAACTCTTTCTATTTGTTGAACATGAAGGAATATGCAAGTCAAACACGTGCAACTCCCTTTCTTCTCCCCTCATACCAAAAGGCTGATGAAAAGGTGTATTTGGTTAATCAGGATTCATACGTTTCAAATTCAAAAAATGTGTTTGCTTTTCGCCTACCAGTGAGAACATTTTTGGAAGTATTAGAAACATTTTCAATTGAAAGTTGGGTGTCTGTAAACAATGTGGTGGACACTAAAACTATTTCTCTCAGAGAATTGTGTACTGAAACTGTGTCACTAGTAGACATTTGTGAGATATTGCGTGATGACAAACGTCATGTATGTAAATGGATGTGGAGTTTGCCCCCATTTTCAGTAACTGTTAAATCCTTGAAAGACGCATTGGAGCGCATTGTGAGCAGGGGGGTGAACGTGAGAAAGGTTTCTGTTGTTTTTAATGGGGACACCAATGTTATAACTTTGTCTGATGAAGTTAAGCATGTAGTTCAATTTATTGATTTGAACAACGAATGTAAGGTTAAGCAAAGAAACCTAAATGAAGCTCCAATTAATTATATCGAAGCCAGTCGCAAATTGTTTAGAAAACGTGTTAAAACATCAAATGCACCTTCCATAACCAAATATTTAAAAACCGACAGTTTACTATCTTAACTTGTTCAAAAATAAAAGTGTATAAAATATACAGCATCTAAATAGGTTATATGAGTATCATTTTCCCATATTCTGGCATAGAAACATAACTGACGCACCATATATACTTTTTTGCCCCTCCAAATATCGAGAGGCCCTTTTTATTTAATAACAACACAGAAAGAACAGACAAATTCCACTAGTTTACACTATTTAACCTTTGATAAAACCACTAGGATTGTGGTTTAAACATGGAGTACAGTCACATAATCTATTGTGTTTTCCCTGGTGAATAATAGGTGAACTAGTTTAGCTTTCGCTCGTGAAAAGATACGGCACGACTATCGGTTACATGAAAGCGCTAAATATTTTACAGCAATCATTTTTACATATGTACACAAACAAACAAAACATATACACAGAAAGTTATAGGTTGAGAATAACGTCATCTACTGAAAAATCAGGAAGGTTATTGACCCTGTCTACCTCTGTTGATACGTACTGCATATCATCTAAATATACATCAAAAAAGTTGGGAGAATAAAAATTTGTCTTTTCTACTTCATCTACAGCTTGTGCTGTATAATCCGTTGACGCATCCCATATCTCTGTCTTATATTTAGCATTTACAACAGGCGTCGATACAACCATTTTTTCAGGTGTAGATTCCGGTAAAGCTGCAGGTATCGGCAATGGTATTTCTGCAGGTTTTGATGCAGGAATGGGCACAGGGGTAAATATGGGGTTTGGTGCAGGGATGGGAGCAGGGATTGCTGCAGAAATTGCTGCAGGTATTTGCCCAGGTAACCCAGTGCGTGTTTCTGATGAAAAAATAGAACAAGAAAAACACAATTAATTAAAATCCTAAACATATTAAATTCAACACAAAAACGTCTTTCTGTTAATAGTAGACAACATCTAGTCAAGATTAAGGGTCACTTGGCTTTTGTACACTTTCCCAACATTCTCGATTACCTTTTTGAACCTTATCATCCCATGCGCTCCAAAGTGAGAAAATATTTACAGATTTCGAATCAACGTTTAAGCCATTTCGACGCAACCTTTTCTGAAGGATGTGTTTAAAAAGTTCAGCAAAATAACACAAGGATTTCTCTGTTCGCTCTACCGCTTCTCGGGAACACCTTAAGGTTCTTGGATTTGGCATTTTTGCAATAAACGGGTTCCAGGCATGATTATGTGACTGCTGTTTTGGAGTTTCTATAACAGCAAACACTCCCGCCCTGCAAATTTCCTCCAAAATGCAATGGAGGGGGTGATAATTGTCAAAAGTCGTTATAAAGTGAATAAGGCCTTGAGGAAGAGGTAGCTTATAAGCATTGTCACATGCCTTAATACAACTAGTATTGTACACCCTATAACTAGTGCCAGTCCAGTCAGGTTTCAGGTGATTCCATAAAGCCGTCTGTATTGATTTTCTACACATCCTCTGTAGCCGCATGTGATTATTTCTAAGGTCATACCTAGACAAGATCCTTCTAGCAGCATTGACAAGTTTTACAGAGTCTAAATAATAAAAATCAGCAAACGGCCACATGTCTACCTGAGAAACAAATTGTTTTAGCACACCGAGCATTTTTTCGGTCTCATTACCTAACTGCAAGCTCTTATTTTGCTCATCCACCGTAGAAACATTGTATAATATGTTATCTAGTAATGTACGACACTGGTTAAAAATCCCGTTGTCCAACACTCGCGACTCCATTAATACAAATGTAAACACTACTGTCCGATGTAGGTAATTTCCATTTCCCTCGTTACTATACTGTGCAAGTCCATTTATCCATTCAGTGAATTTTGCGACATATATGTCCGTGTCTGTTAACTGTGCTTTCCTTATATCCGCCATTGCAAGTTAATAGCACTTTACACATATGCCAACTGGTGCAGCAGTGTTAGTAAACTACTTGCTAAAGCATCCCACCATTAAATTAAAAGGGAGGCATTTCAACCATAATTACAATTAGTCAGCGTAGTATAAAGACTAATTACCTTCAGAAGCCATATCCATCGCCATTTGCTCCAACGTGCTGAAGTCAAACTGCTCGTCATGCAGTGTCACTGGTAAAAGCAAATAAAATGGACAAACATTAGACATTAACCACTGCTGCTATTTCAGTTGTTTTGTATTCCATTTATAATGCACTTTGCCATTATTAAACGGCATACATCCACTTTAATTACGTGTCTGCCTTTAAACACAACAAAAATGTAGTGAAGAAAAGCCTAGTACCTGTAGGAAGGACCTTTAAAGTGGGTGTGTTACTGTCTTCGCCGTCGCTAAGTTCATCATAGTTCGGGTTATGTACAGCAACTAATTGAACCAAAAAAAGACAAAATAGGTTAATTGCAAAACCAAAGTAGCAATTTTAGGGTTGTTGACCAATAAAACACTTTTTTTTCAAATTGCACGTTAAAGTCTGTCCACCTCGTTGGTTAATCACATACAGCTCCTCAAAAAGTCAATGTAATCAAAAAAATATGACACAAGAGCACAGTTCTCACAAAATGGCTTACTTTGATGGTCAGTGTTTATGTGCTGGGTCCTGGGCTTATACACCGTAAGGTGTATTTCTCCCTCGTTTAAACCTAAAATGTGTCTTTGATATGACAAGACAGTATCGTTCTTGGTAGGTTTAGTAAACTGGGGTTCCTTGTTCCCCTCCACCGTGTGAATTATCAGTGGTATGGTAACGTGTTTTCTTAAAAATTCCTCCACTCCCATGTAGTCAGCTTTCTGTATGCAATCCATTTCATACAGTAAGCAAATGGTGCATCTCCCCTACACACCACCCTTTTTATACCCTCCCCTGGAGTAGCCTATAAGGCCCTAAGACCTAAAAGAGAGCGCTGCCCACAGGAACAGATAAGGGATGTGTCCTCCTCCTATCACTGGGACTCCCTCATAAATATTTATGCACCCCTTATGCTGGCTCCCCTACACTCCAAGTGGGAGAAAGGGGAACTAAAGGTTTAGGGAAACAGGGACCTGGTAAGGGCTATAGAACAGTCACTGCTATAGCCTTAGCTTTCACACTAGTTTTATAGTTACATTCACCCGTTCATGCAGGTGAAAATAAAATACATGATTTCATTCATAACCCAGGTTAGGTCCTATTTAGGTCTTCATTTACAGTTTTGACCACCCCAAATATGTATTGTCGGGGTCTCAATTATCATCTACATTAGTATCGCTGTTTATGTGCCAATTTAACACCACCCATAAAAACTACCCTAAACTCAGTACATGTAGCAAAGTAAGAAAATAAAGGTAAAACGCATGTTCTTGGTATTTATTGCATAACGGTTTATTGTTATTTCTCCTTTTACAATAGTGTGCTAATTAATGTCACTGTCACATAACTGTAGCTCGTCAGTGTTTTCATCACTGAAGCATGTATCTTGATCTAATTGCTATTTTGTGGTGGGCTGTTTTTATGGTAAATATCATGTTTTCCTGGTAAACTGAACAGGGTATGTTTCTCCTCTTTTCTGTCCCTTGCGTGTGTGTGCACTAATGCGTTGATTTATGAAATCATGTAGTTCTCGCCGAGAATGTGACCTCAGGTATAGAAATTGCATAAATTAATAAGCATGGCAACCAACATTATTTCACTTTGAGCAGCTGAGTATATGCTACGTGATTTAGGCACCTCCACATCGATCTATGAAATTGTATAGTTCTCGCACATGGAAATCTCCGGAACCTTTTATAAGATTTAGCAGAACCTTCTACACATAGTGTGTTGCTATTGTGCGGTGGGCTATTTCTATGGTAAATATCATGTTTTCCTGGTAAACTCAACAGGGTATGTTTATCCTCTTTTCTGTCCCTTGCGTGTGTGTGTGCACTGACGCATTGATTTATGAAATTATGTAGTTCTCGCCGTGAATGTGACCTTAGGTATAGAGATTGCATGAATTAATAACGTGATTTAGGCACCTCCACATTTATCTATGAAATTGTGTAGTTCTCGACGTAAATATGACCTCGGGTATAGAAATGGTGTAACTTAATAACCATGGCAACCAACATTATTTCACTTTGAGCAGCCGAGTATGTGCAACGTGATTTAGGAACCTCCACATTGATCTATGAAATCATGTAATGTAGTTCTTGCACATGAATATGACCTCAGGTATAGAAATGGCGTAGCTTAAAAACCATGGCAACCAGCATTATCTTACTTTAAAAACTCAACAGGGAATATATATCCACTTTCCTGTCCCCTCAAATGTGTGTGTGTGTGTGTGTGTGTGTGTGTGTGTGTGTGTGTGTGTGTGTGTGTGTGTGTGTGTGTGTGTGTGTGTGTGTGTGTGTGTGTGTGTGTGTGTGTGTGTGTGTGTGTACCGATGCATTAATCTATGAAATCATGTAGTTCTCGCGGTGAATGTAACCTTACGTATGTAAATGGCGTAGCTTAATAACCATACCAACCACCGTCATGTTACTCTCAAAACTCAACAGGGAATATATCTTCACTTTTTCGTCCCCTCACATGTGTGTGTGTGTGTACCGACGCATTGATCTATGAAATCATGTAGTTTTTGCTGGGAATATGACCTTAGGTATAGAAATGGTTTAACTTAATAACCATGGCAACCAACATTATTTCACTTTTTACCAGCTGGTTACCTTACTACACAATTAGCCTTACACCGGGCAGCGGGACACTTATACTACAATTTGTCCCGCTGCCCTGTGTTAAATTTGGCTGTTTTGCCAAATATTTGACCTACTTTCCATAGGGACCAATGTTAAAGCACTCCCCAAAACGACATTACCCTATGTAAAGTAAAAGAAATATAGACCATGAAAGAGTATGTCACATATTCACAGTGCTGAAGTTGGTTGGAGTAAAATTAATGTTGGTTGTCATGGTTACACAGACACTCTTTCTGATTGGTTAAGCTAAACTTTAAGTAGAACAGTGCTGGTTGCCATGGTGATGAAGTTATTCCTCCTGCAAACATGACATCGGGACTTTTCAACTTGGCTGGTCCGGGGTCCGGGGTCCGGGGTCCGGGGTCCGGGGTCCGGGTTTTTCATACAGTTTCTATTGTTAAAATCTTATTTTAAGTAAAAGAGTCTATGTAAATACATAGCAAAAAACCCGGACCCCGGACCCCGGACCCCGGACCAGCCAAGTTGAAGAGTCCCAATGTCATGTTTGCAGACTTAATTCATGTATATAGGGCAGCTTGACCTACATCCGGGCATTTTTGCTGCTTAACTTATAATTATACCTGTAGAGAATATTTTTCACCATTAAAGATAAAGGCATTGGGACTTTTAGATATAATATTTAACATGAAAGTGAAAGCTAAAACCCTGTTAGTTACTGTGTCTAAACATGACAGGGATAAAACAGGTTTTTGGCACAACGTATATACTACACACTGTTCAACATCAATTCTATTACACATAGCAAGATAACTTTTTTGAGAGAGCTTTAACAATGAACCCTATAAAAAGTAGGTTAAATATCTGGGAAAACAGGCTGATTTACCATTGGGTAGCGGAACAAAACAATATATGTGTCCAGCTGCCCGATGGTAACTTTATTGTGCAGTAATTTGTGAAGAAAATGAACTAGGCAGCCTAACACTACTTTGGTATGGTTTCAGTGAAAGTTTATTAAGTACATGGAACTTTCCGGAACCTTTTATAAAATTTACCAGTACCTTCTACACATAGTGTGTTGCTATTGTGTGGTGGGCTATTTCGATGGTAAATATCAGGTTTTCCTGGTAAACTCAAGAGGGTATTTTTGTCCTCTTTCCCGTCCCTCGAGTGTGTGTGCACTAACACATGGGTTTATAAGATCTTGTTATGTAGTTCTCACCATAAATATAAAAATGGCATAAGAAAAAAATGAATTTAAAGAAACGTTTATTTTACAGGTGTTTATTTAAAAATCAATTGTAGAAATGTACATAGGTGGCACAGGGTATGAATATATATATATATATATAGGCTACACAAATGCCTAACTTAAAAGATTTTTAAACCTTACGTGTTTGTAATTTTTACTATAAGATGCACTTTTTGACACTTGAACAGCATTTAATCCCTGTCTTTTACGAACAAATACAGCCACTGCTATAGTAAGCGAAACAAGCAGAATGAAAACACCAAAAGACACCCCTATGTAAATGGCGGTAGTGTTAACTGGAGTACCTGATAGTAGACCCGTAGTTGTAGTTACATCTTTGGCTGTTGTTGTGATATGAACACGGGTGCTAAAAGCAGGTGGCCTGCTCATGGAAGAAACAAAGCGATTTAACCCTTCCGTTATCCTTATCCTTCGACTTACGGATGATGTCCCATGCATTACGCAGGAAACAAACATTTTTGCACCGGGATCTCCAGCTATGCTATCGAAGATGTAATCGTTCATTTCGACTTCCATTAAGGTTTCCCCTTCACCTGTCCTGTTACCAACACTACACATGTTTCCTGGGGATACACTGCACCTTCCTGCGGCATTTAGCACTGCAATCACCTGTGTATTTATGTGGCCTGAACCAGATACGGCATTTGCCAACAATAGAACTTTAGTAGACCTGTATGAAGTTTCATCGATACAAGTACCGCCATCAGACACCCAATAAGGTACGGAACAAGAAACCAATGAACTATTACTCGAGTACATTTCACTTACTACACGTGCTATGGGTTGAAATATTCCTGGAGGACGGATGCAAGAAGAATGTCCTAGATATGCATCTTGAGACTTTACCTTTTTTTCAGTGGCTAAAACTGTTTCATTAAACAAGCCGTAGGCTCCACAAGAAATTTTATAGTCGGTCCAATTAAAGTGGTCGTAAAACAACATTGTGGCTGTTAGTTGTGATGACTTTTCATGGTAGGTGCAATATGCTCGAGTTACTCCTATGCCTGGAAACCTCATAGGCTTTTCCCCGCCTTCCGAGTATCTTACGGGTTGCATGCCTACAAGAATGTCTGAGTTAGCCGATGGCAAACACGTTAGGGTAGACAAGGGTGAATCGTTTTCTCCGTTTCTAGACATGCTCAGTAACAACTTAGGTGTATTACAATTTTTCTCCCTGGCACTCTCATAGTTTACTGTGCAGGAGAGAGCTTTTAGGTTTCCTTTGACGAGGTGTGGCATGTTTCTTACCCTATAGTCCAGGTTTGTGCATGTTTTCTCCACTTTTAAAGTTACATTTAATTTTTCGCTCACCTCAGGTAAAAAGAGATAACCGCAATCGACGTTATTAAATTTGTCAACGAGGGAGCTGCTTACGAGAAATTCTAGCTTCACGTCGTCCGGTTGAAAAATATATTCAGGGTTTCTTTCAATGTGTACCATACCGTTTCCAATGTATGTTTGGGTTCCTCTTTTTGAGTACCTAGTCCAACGAGTTTCATTGTTGAGTTTTATCAAAGAGGCTGCAGCTCCTTGTGAAGATGTAAATGTTACGCGGATCCCACCCACAACACGATGGTCTATGCATTTTTTCTTAATGTTCACACAAGATATTCTGTAGTACATGAGACCATTTCCTTTGTGAACAACGTTCGGACTTAACACCGGTTTAACCGGAGGCAGCATATTTAAGGTAGCGGCATTCATATTTAACCTCGGACCTCCACACACGTGATCGACTACTAGTGATTTGTAGGTTCTTGATGTAGAATTTCTACCCATAGCATTGCAGATAAACACATCGTTTAGTTTAGAAGTTTTAGGATCAACAAAGGCATACCCCACACTGTTTGGAAGAGAAGGTGTGGAGCACAAGTTCATACGTTGTCGGCAGGCACAAAACGTCTTCAGTTGGGACAGTGCTGCCCTCTCTTGTATACGTCGCATTGTTAAGGTTGCATCAGCTTCATTTAACTTAGACGTAATTCTTTCTCTAATGGCATTTGTATCCACGGGAACGACTTTAATTCGCCCGGGTATTAAAACAGGACCCGTGTGAGACCACCCCTCACCATAAGGACACATACTTGGAGAAATAACGTTCCATGGTGAAACCAGTTTGCCTCCAATTCTAAATCTTCCCCCGTAATAAGGTTTAATCCTGTATGTTTCATGTTGAAAATAGGGTTCAAGCAGTGTAACACTCTCTAGGACGTTGCTTCTGACACCCGTGAAACAATAATACTGCTGCCACATACATGACATTTCATTGTCCAAATACCTGTTTTCCGGTTTTTCTCGTTTAGTGACAATTACTTTTTCTCCAGCCTCCAATCTCATAGTTTGAACTTTGTATGACCCGTTCTCTTTACCACACCACGGTGGTTGATCGGCAGTAAAGTTTTTTTCTTGTTCTGTTTGGTTCCATGTGTCATTTTTAGTTCCTCCCTCAAAAGCACACGACCCGCTGGCTATAAAAAGAACTATGCTTGGTCCGTTCATGTCACACGTGAGCTCAACAGAGGTGGCATTTTTTGCGTTGATGAAAGGTGCTGTTTTCTTTCCCTTAAGAAAAGGGTGTTTAACAAGATTATGTAGAACTGCTGTGTAGAAGGAAGATGTTATTCCCTCGTCCGGCATGAGATAGGTAACGTAATCCACCAAATGGTTCAGCGTGACGTTGGAGTCAAGTAATATTTGTCTTTGAACTCCATTTGCATGAAGCCTTAGCGGGACAATGCCCTTGTTTGAAGGCAGCTGTACAACAACATGATGTTTATTGAAATCCATCGTTAGAAAGGGCGAAGTGGAATTTTTAAGAAAAGAATAATTTTCCAACATGCTAGAGGTTTTCCACACAGAAGAGGTGGTGTTGGTGATATACCTTCCATAAAAATAAAGTGTAGTTTCACAAATCACATAAGCAGCCGAATTACATCTAGAGGAAAAATCCAGATGTGGTCGTACAGTGTGCTTTGTAATTGCTTTGGGGTCTTCACCGAGACAATGTATCACTGGAACCTGCTTTTGGTTCTCTGTGCAATCCACTCCAGGTTGTCCTAAACTTAAAACATCAAATGTTGTGTCGGAAAACCGCCCGTATATGTCTCTGGAGGCATATCCTGTTATTTTCTTATTGTTTATGCGTGTCAAACTCACTTTCAACTGCGGCAGCCTTAGGTTGGCTGTGTTGTTATTACTGAGAAGAGGGTTAACGAGAGGCGTGTATCCGGGAATGACACAAGCTATCTTCATGGCCTCGTTGGAAACAGGGGGAACAACTTCTAAAGCAGGATATCTTTCACGTGGCAAAATATTCCATTCGGGCAATATAGACATGACCAACGGTTGTGTACTTAAAGAGCGCCAACTAAATATTGCCTTACATGTCCACGGATGGAGGTCACCATCTTCAACCGGAGACACTTTCACTTTTACACCACGAGATGGCCCTCCTGTTACCTCTTCGTCATATACACAGGCTACCTTGTATCTTTCTCGAATTCGCTTTTCTTCCTGCACATCTCGGCGACTTTTTTCTTTGTTTACCACTCTAATTGTAAGGGTGCGGCTACACGTGTCTTCATCCAAGGCTTGAGTAGCAACAGATAATATGTATAAAAACTCGCCTGTAGTTTTACCAATGTTTACAACCATATGCTGAGGAGGTTCCGGTAGACGGTAATTTTCCAGAGGATTTTCATACGGTATAACTGTGTGGCACAACATTTCCACACTATTGTAGTCATAGTTGACGGAACGAGTCCATTCCACCGTGTAGCCACGATTGTCTCTTACAATTCCTTTTACTGTGGTTATCCACAGTGTTATAAGTTGTACTAAAACGACTTTGATTTTGTTATCCATTTTCTTCTACTCCAGCAAAAGGATAACTTTAGACGGAAGGAATATATAGCTGATTCCCTGATTATAACACAGCGTGTTTCAGTGTTGGCAATCTTTTTTCTACTAAACAGAAAGCCGGTATGTCGGTTATAGTCGTCCCAAAGCATGTGAGGTGTTCGAGCTACACCGGAGGACTAGATCAGCCTATAGACTGGAAAGTAGGACGAAAGATAGGGCTAAAGCACATGCGTGAGGATGACCTACTTCTTATAACTGTACATGGCGAACCACTTGCACCACAGGACTATGAAGTGCTGGTTTTGTTTAGGGACACATACTCCCTCGGTTCTTCTTTTATTCATTACGATGGTTTATCTTCTCTTAAAATGCTGATGTCAAGCACTGAATTAAACGACCCAAAAACAGGAGAGGATGTGCTTAAATTACTGGCAGAACTTTATGACGCTGTAAACCAAAGAGACAACAATTACAGCTCGCTTGACAGGGACAGATATTTCAGCGGAAAATTCACCATAGAAAAAAAACAAGCAGACAAAGCAACAATACCAGAAGTTTATAAAGACCTTTTCAAAGGTATAACTTACGAGCGTGCTCCTGATGTATACGTCAAGCCTTACTGATTTTTAATTGTTTTTGTTAAATATAAAACCAGAAAAAAAATCAATCATATAATAAATAAGGACCTGGGAAAAAGAATACTGGTTAAGAGAATCATGGAAATAAGCAGTTATATTTTGTTAAATTTAAACCTTAAGTCCGTGAAGTTATTGTTTGTTCTTTTGAACCTGAATTTTGTTTTCATGTTACCTTTACCGTTATCTATCATGTTACCATTACCGTTATTTATTATGTTACAATAGACCAGTATACTTTCTTTATTCTTATTGTGAAATAAACTAATGAACCGGTATTAATATGCTCTCTGTTGATAAAAATGTATGCAAAGTACAATCTCAAACACTGCGCTGAAAGAAAGTAATAGCTTTTGGGGTATTTATGTTATTCGGGGTCAAAAATTTAAAAAAAAAACTGTTTATACCTGCTTTTTTTAAAAAAAATGAACAATACTTATTTGTATTGAACTCATTGTAGCAGTATCACCTTTTAACACTCACGAAATTAAAAAGAGAGTATTTTGGGGCAGTTGATATATTACGGTTTAGTATGAGGACTACAATTTATAATTGGCTTATTTCCATGATCGCTAATCAAAAAGGTTGCCCAAAAAAATTATGTGCGGTGGTTGGGAGCCTGTGTTATGGCTTGGTTATGTTTTTCAAAAACAATAATCAACTGTTCTTTACACCCGTTTCAATTGTAAGATAGCATTTATCTTTACCCCCCGCGCTGCCCCTCCCCCTCTTGCAAACATGAATTGGGGGTCTTCCCACTGTAGTGTTGGCGTTTGCGTTTGCGTTTGCGTTTGCGTTTGCGCTCGATAATTTATAAAATCCCTTTTATATATATATACCCCATATAAATTACTACCCGCAAACGCAAACGCAAACGCAAACGCCAACACTACAGTGGGAAGACCCCCAATTCATGTTTGCAAGAGGGGGAGGGGCAGCGCGGGGGGTAAAAAAGCTGTTGCTATGGTAACAGTGGTAAAAGGTCAGTGGGTGCAGTGACCATGGTAACCAAAGGGCCGCCTTATTTACAGTCAACTAAATTATGTTTTAGTACACTGCTATCACCCTTATAACATGGCAAAATATACTTAATAAAACAGTGTAACCTTTGTGCCTTAGTCTTTTTATTTTATTTTGTAGAACGTATACTGACAGAATTAAAAAGAGGGTAATTTGGGGCAGTTAATATATAGTACGGTTTAGTATGAGAACTACAATTCATAATTGGCTTATTTCCATAATTGCTAATTAAAAAGGTTGCCCAGGACAATTATGTGCGGTGGTTGGGGCACATAACACTTAACATGTTAATGACATTTACAGGGTTTGTGCTTTGTACCTTTTTAATGAAATGACAGAGATGAAAAATGGTTTCTGTTCTATATTCTAATGGGCTTTTAACAGTTAAAAATGGCATTACTAACCATCGTACCCATTTAGTTGATAGTGATGAATCAATCCCTTGCCGTTTTTTAAATCGACAAAGTCGCCGCTATATTTTTTGGTAAATATGTCTTGAGCCAAGCTAACACTCAACACAACAGCTATAGCTAAATCGTCTTGAATAAAATCACCTGACTCATTTCGGCCTTTCCCTGATATTTTATACTTTATTTCACCCGTGGTGTGATTTACAATGGGGCGAATTTCCAAAAGATCCAGTTTTTTTGAAATGTAGTAAGGGACAGAGTCACTTTTGCACATAATGGTGTGTCCCCACAGTTCTTTGCAGCAAACAACAGAACTGGCATTTCCTGACATGGGGTTGTAGAGTAACGAAAAAAAATTGTATATTCTTTCCACCTTACTAGAGTTTAGTACATATCCTATGCGGTAATCATTTACAGTGAAATTACGTAACTGGTTTTCTTCACACAATAAATCTAACTCGTATGAGCTAGCATCGTAGGGGCTGAAGCGGTGGCTGTTAGAAATTTTAGGAACTTTAGTTACCTTTTTTCTGGACTTGGGTAAAAGTATTGTTGTACTTAAAATCTTTATGCCATTTTCATGAAGAATAGGGTATTTATCGTACAGTTCATAACATTTTGACCAAAACAAATCTACTTGCATGCTATTGGCCTCAATTGCCACGATATAATCTGTGAAATAGGCATCATACAGTAAGGTTAAAACGTGTACAGTGGTAATGAAAGCAGAAGACAGTGCAGTAAGTCCATCACCGTCTGAACATATATCGTCTGTAGCAAATTCCTCGACAGCTAGCAAAACATAATAGTTTACAGTCTCTTCTAACGATAAAAGTGATGGAATGCTGTCCTGAGAGGATGTAGTTTTTTTTTCTGCCATGCATACAAAACACATCGCATGCAAAGATCGGCCAACATCTGTAGGAGTCGGATCGATGTACACCACGACAATATTTTTAAATGCAAATTCAGTTTTCTTTCGAACAACATACTGTGAAACATCTATGAAATTTGAACAGAACCTATCTCTGCCTTTTTTTGTAGCAAGATGTTTTCTTGTGGCATCGCGGGAGTCTTCCAATGTGTTATAGGGTGTTAAAATACCTAATTCGCTCAGTAATGCTGTTTTAAATTCACTAGAGTCGTCTTCAGTATGACCTCCAGCAGTGGTTGAAAAGGTATCCAAAATACGCCTGTATCCAGAGTCAGCTGTAATATGATGAGGTTGAAGAAATATATTACATAGACAACTCATCAGCGGTAACCTTTTCTCCAAAATAGAAAGAACATGATTAGGACACACGTGAACTATGT